>CM069526.1:29140000-30567500 GCA_035773235.1 Eospalax fontanierii
GGACTGTGGTTGAAGGGAGAGTCTTCTTTTTTCCATCTCCCCAGAGATCTCAAACTCTCTGGTGTGCATGTGGGGGTGTGGTATGCGTACATGTACGTGTATATACAGGTACATGTATAAGTAGTGTGCACAGATGAAAGAAATCAACCTCATATGTCATCCTCAATCGCTTCCCATTGTATTTTTTTTTTAAACAGGTCTCACTGTAGCCCCAGCTGGCCTGGAACTCATTATGTAGACTAGGCTCACTTCATTCTCAGATATCTACCTGCTTCTGCCTCCTGAGTGCTGGGACTAAAGGCATGTTCTACCACGACCTGATCACCTTATGTATTTGAGACAGACTCTCACTAAATCCAGAGCTCACAAATTGATTAGACTGGCTGGCCAGAAAGTTTCAGGGATCCACCTGCCTCCTTTCCCCAGTGTAACACTATAGACCCATGCACAGTTTTTACAAGAGTGCTGGGGATCTGAACTCGGGTCCTCATGCTTGTGTAGCAGGCACTTTACTAACCGAGCCGGCATCAAATTTCTGTCTTTGTTGCTGTGTGTTAAGTCCCACAGGTGACTTGGAGGGGGTCTCATCCTGAAGTGGACACTGCCCTTCTGGCAGGAGATTCATCGCCCACTTTAGCTCCTAAGAGGAAAAACCTAGTATATTTCTAGTGAGTTGAGAGGAAGGAAAAAGGGAGGCTTTCAGGTGGGTTCCAGACAAGGTCAAGGAAGAGTTGTGTCCCATCCCTGCTCACATTGCACAAAGGGAAACAGGAGAAGGGAAGAAAAGATGGGCTGAGAGCATGAACCAGTAGGTAGGAAACCCTAATATCAAAGAATGAAAACGGAACGGAGAGACGCCGCGGCAGTGAAGAACGCAGGCACAGGTTTGCTCCCAGCACCCACACGGCAGCTCTTAACTATCTGTAACTCCAGTTCCAGAAGACCTTGTGGCCTCTTCTGGCCTCCACAGGCACCAGACATACACAGGATGCATATACATACATTCAGGCCAAACACTCACACACAGAAAATTTAAAATAAATAAATAAAAACTTTTCCTATAAAAATGAAAACTATGACCACTTGGGCCTCGAAATGATGGAGTCTGAAAAGTAGTCTGGGGGCTGGAAAGTTTATGGAACCAACACCATCTCTGACATTTCTCTGGTGTCTGTCTGTGGCCTTCCCCCCTCCGCACCTCCCCTGGTCATCTTGCTGTGGAGATAAGACCAAACATGGAAGTTGGTTCTGTGATAGCCTCCCAGCATGCTGCCTGGTGTTGTATTGCTTTTCTTGGTTCAAACCATAAAATCCTGTGTGGTTTTGATTAACTTTCAAGCGGGGATCCTGTTCTTTTGGTGACTCATTATAGCGAGAATGGAAAACATTCAGAGACTTCTAGCTAATGAGTAAAATGTGTGGGACAGCCCCTCTCAGGGTTCCAGCCCTCAATCTCTGTTCACTGTGAGAAGGAGGCCCCACCTGTCTAGACTGAGTACTCTATAGGGAGAGCAGGTTGTTCAGCACTAGCTCAACAGCTGAAGAGAAACCAGGAGAGGAGATGATGAGCACTGGGAGAACCAGCGCTAAGCAGTCCTTGCAGGTTGCTAGTAAAAATTCCAACTGAGCTGGGGACAAGATAAGATGATATTGCTTAAAGATGTTTACTTGTGTCACTCACAAAAGGGTTGTTCTCCACTGAGGTCCAGCTTGTGAGACATGGTACTGCCTCATTTACCTTCATACCGTGAACAAATCAGCCATCTAGAACGGAGCCAATCTCAGAGGACCATTCCTTGGACAGCATCACTTTTCTGCATTTATCTTCTCCTAAGAGGACCTCATCCAGTCTCATGCTGTTCAACACCAACTCCCAAATCCATACCTTCAGTCTGTATTCTTTCTACTTCCAGCTTCATTATTTCTATCTACCTTCTTATCATCTCCATTTGGATATCTGACATGCATCTCATCCTAACATGTGCAAACAGCGTTTCAGATCCCTCCAGAACACCTGCTCTCCCACGTCTCAGTTGACAAGAACTCTGTTCTTTCAGATGCTCAAGCCAATCACCTTGCCGCCTCTCTTTGACTCACAGTCCAGCTCCAAACAGTACATCCTGTTCATCTACCGATTCTCACCATCTCCACTGCAGTCGTCAAGACATCAGTGTCTCTTAGCGTACGGGCTTCCTCGCTGGTCCTCTCACTACGTCTTCTTTTCTTCTGTGAGTTCTCACTGCGCAGCCAATGCAACTTAAGACTGAAGTCAGAATATGTCATTCTTTCCATTAAAAACCCTTCAGTGCCTTCCATAATACCTCTGAGGAGAAGTCAAGCCTTGCAGCCTCTGCTGACCTGCCTGGGCCATTCCCTCTGACTTCACTTCCCACTGCTGTCTTCCTGATGTATTCTGCTGCTGACACACCTGCCTTCTGGCTGTCCTCCCAGGCATGCTCTTGCTCACTCATCTTTTCCTCTAGGCCTCGCCTTTGGATGATATGTTCCCTGGTTGCCATCCATATAGGTAAAATATTACTCTTGGACTCCACTGTACCATTCTCCCAGTTGAGGACTCACTATAAAGCTTACTTTACTCATTGGTGCATGTTGAGATGGTATGTCGTCTTCTATGTCATGGTGAGTCATGTTTAGCCACAAGAAGAAACACAGGTCAAGCTCTGGAAAAGACAGTTACTATATCACAGATCCTAGAGACAGGAAGCACAGGAGAGCACCTTGGGCCTATGGGAAAATACCAGGGTGGTCAGGAAGCAGAAGTCGGGAGCAAGGAAAAGCACTAAGCACTGTCCCTTACTGGCATTCCTATGGGGAAAGAAAGGCTGGCAGGGTGAAGTCTTCAAGGTTGGCTAGTCTGAATAATTTCAGCAGGTTATGTGATATTGGGTGGTCCCTGGTTGGCCTAATATCAGATCCTGGGATGATTAAGGAAATAGTCTTTTGGGGTATCTGGGCCAAATAAAGGAAGGTATGGCTCTAGATTGGCTGATTTGCATATCAGAGGCATGTTCTAGGCTAGACTCTTTAGTATCTTTCTGGGTGGGAAAGCTTTTTAAAATGTCAAAACATCATGATGTCCAAAACTATTTAAAATATTTACAATGAGTGTCTGTTCTACCAGAATGTAAACTTCATGAGAAGAGCGATCTTTCTTCTTTCCACTGGTCTGTATGCAGTGCTCAGAATACCATCAGACATATAGTGGGTGTTGAATAAATATGTGGCATGTAAATGAATGAACTTTGAATCCCTTTACCCCTCCCCCCAAATCCCAAGATCAAGACTAGACCCACCATTGAACTTACCTTAAAGATAAAGGGAAGAAGAGTGAGGTCTGATGTTATTTGAAGAGGGAGAATTTTCTGAGACTCTTACAAGGAGAATTTTAAACTGACTGAATGCCCTTAATTCCAGCACTCGGGAGGCAGAGGTAGGTTGATCTTTATGAGATCAAGGCCAGTCTGATCTGCACAAAGAGTTCCAGACCTGCCAGGGCTAAAAAAAAAAGTGTTGAACTCTGTTAATCCTCCCTCCCATTTTAAGTGACTCATCGGTGAGAATAAGTTCATATATAATGGAGAACTTGGGTGGGGCATAGTGTCCGCAGGGAGGAAGAAACATTCTATTACTTGTTTATTAAAGCTCCCACTCTCATGAATTCTTTAACCCTTTTTTTCATAAGCAGAGCATGCATACAGAAAAGCACAAAAACTTTAAGCAAACTACTCATGAGTTGTTGCAAAGTAAGCACAGCCATGTGAACATCTCCAGATCAAGTAATAAAATGTCACCAACACCCAGAGTGCTTTGCTTCCTCTTCCACACTTGCTTCTTCCTTCCTCTTTAAAGGGACCACCATTATGAACTACACCGTAGATCAAAGCCTCTGGGTTTTGAAGTTTGTCTACACAGCATCAGACCAATGGATCTTCTTTTTTAGTTGCTCTCTTTCATTTTACATTATATTTGAAGGATTCATCAATGTCTTGGGTAGCAGTGGTTAATTTACCGCGTGGGACATTCCGTTCTATTAGCAAACCACCATTCATAAATCTTCTCAATTCTTGATGGACAGCTGAACTGTTTCTGTCTGGAGCTGTTATGGATAATGCTGCAATGGATGTATGCTGTGCATGTCTTTAATCAATGTGTGTCTTCATTGCTGCTACGTACATGCCCAGGAATGGATTCCGTAATACTCTGTTTAGGCTCAGTCTATATGCCAACCATTCTTCCAAATGGTTGTTCCATTTTAATTAAGATCAGCAACGTAATGTCCAGCTGAGAGGTCCAGCTGTTCCACGTCCTTACCAACACTTGGTATGGCCTGGCAGCTTCAGCTTTGATCTTGTGGGTAGTTAGTGAAATCTCAATCTGATCTTTTTTTGCATTTCCTGGATGACTAATGAAAGCCAATGCCTCTGGGTGTGTTCATTGGTCACTCTGCCATCAGCAGGAACTTGTTCAGTACTTCTGCTCATGTGTTTTAAGTGGGCTATCTGTCTTTCCTTTTGTAAGAGTTCTTTCTATATCTAGAATCGATCCCTTTCTAGATATATGTGCCGTGAACATACCTTCTTACTCTGTATATCAGTTATTTTTCTCTTTGCTGTAACAAAATACCTACGAAAGCAACTTAAGGAAGGAAAGATTTATTTTGGCTCATGGTTTCAGAGTACAGTCCATCACAGAGGGGGACGGTGTGGTGGCAGGAAATGCAAGGTGACTGGTCCACTCTGTGCTCGCAGTCAGAAGTGAGGAGAGCTGAATGCTGCTGATCAGCTTTCTTTCTCCTTTTCATTCAGTCTGGGACACCAGCTCATGAGATGGTACTAACCACATCCAGGGTAGGCCTTCCTACCTCAGTTAAACCTTTCCAGAAATATCTATATTGGATAAGACATTCTGGAATATCAGGTGTTGTAACAGATGGTTGTGAGCCACCATGTGGGTGCTGGGAACTGAACTTTGGTCCTCTGTAAGAACAGCTAGTGTTCTTAACTGCTGAGCCTTCTCTCCAGCCCTATGATGAACTAAAAGTTTTAATTTTGATGGAAGTGAGCTTTTAAACATGCTTCTGTTTGTTTAGTATATTTGTGTCCTATTTAATGGTGTTTGCTTAAGGAAAAGTCAAGAACATTCCTTCTTTTCTCTCTCCTTCTCCTTCTTCCCCTCTTTCTCTCTTTAAGTTACAACACCTAATATTCCCAGAATGTCTCTTATCCAAGCATTCAAGTACTTGCAGACATGATGCTATTCTATTTCTGAGATCTGGTGCATTCAAGCCAGGTAGATTCTGACCCTCCTATACTATATTCAAGAAGATTTCCTGTTTAAATCTACAAACAACATAGAATTTTTGTTTTTGCTATGGTATGGTTGAGTTTAATTTATGCAGATATCCATTTGTTACAGCACCATTTACTGATAAGATTATCCTTTCTATACTTCTTATATAAGAGAGATATAGAGAAAGAATTCAGTCTGTTTCTGAACTCTCCTGTCTTTCATTGGTTTCTTTTTTGTGCTGTCTTAACTACTACGGTTTTGTGGTAAATACTGATGTCTGGTTGAATAAATCCTACAACTTTGTTCTACTTCAAGGTGATCTTAGATATCTTTGGCCCTTTGTATCATGACCTTACTTTTTTTTTTTTTTTTTTTTTGGTCTTTTTGAGACAGGATTTTCCTGTAGCCCCAACTGGCCTGGAACTCACTATGTAGACCAGACTAGCCTTGAACTCAGAGATCCACCTGCCTCTGCCTCCCAAGTACTGGAATTAAAGGTGAAGGTGTGCACCACCATGCCTGGCATGACCTTGCTCTTATACTGAATGGAAAGTATAGTTAAAAGTCAAATGCAAGGCCAGCAAGATGGCTCAGCCAGTAAAGGTGCTTGCAAACCTCAGTTTAATCTCCCCAGGACTCACATGGTGGATGGGGAGAACTGACTCCCACAAGTTGTCCTCCACATGTGCATCATGCCACATATGGTCACAAATATACATATACTTACATGCACATCCACACTAGATTTGAAATGTCAAATGTTCTTCTGTTTGGGTATGCTTTACATCACCCAGCTCTAGGCTGACATCATGATGTTTTTCCACATGTCACTGTGCAAATTACCTGTAGTGTGATCCTCACTGCCACACCAGCCACTGCCTGGATTTGGTTCACCCACAGTTCTCAGCAGTCTTTATTTATCTCCGAATGCCACTTTCTATAGACAGCAGATCAGTGCTCCACAGCACCCTGAACGTTTCTGCTGTTAATACTGCCTCCATTACTTCAAGAAATAAAGTATACGTGTTCTTACAATCTTTGTCAGGCATTGTGCCAAGTGCTTTGTGCACACTGTTTTATTCAATTCTGCCATTACACAAGGGAGTAGGTGCCTTTAAGCCTCTTTAAAGATTGCTATAGTTTCAACATGAAATATCCCTACTAAGCTCATGTGTTTACAATACTGGTGATACTGTTTTGGGATGTTTTGTAACATTTAAGAGTTGGGGTCTAGCTAAAGGAAGCGTCACTGGGGTGTAAGACCTGAGGGTTATAGCCCAACCCTGCTTACATCTTGAACTTTCTGCCTCCGAACTGCCTTGTGTTCTTACCAGTCACAGGACAGAACATCCAGGCTGTGATATGGTTATTGCTTCTGTGGTGATTTGAATGAGAAGTCCCCCATAGGTTCCAAATATTCAAACACTTGGTCAGTTGGTGGTTCTATTTGGGGAGGGTCATGGAATTCCCAGGACATGTGACCTTACTGGAGGAAACACTTCACTGCAGGGTGGGCTTTGAGTGTTCATAGCCGAGTTCCATTTCCAGTTGTCAACTCTCCCATGCTAGAAGATGTGAACGCTCAGCTCTCTGTTCTGGTTGCGTCCTATCAAGCCACTTCTGCTATGACAGAGACTTGTCCTCTGTAACTGTAAGCCAAACAAACTCTTCCTTCTATAAGTTGCCCTAGTCATGGTGCTTTATCTCAGCAAGAGAAAAAATAACCACTACAATGTACTGCGTTTATCCAGTTTATAGTGAAAATTCAAGCCAAGGGCACAGCAAAAAATCTAGTAAGAATGTTGTTTAGAGAAGAAAAGAAATTGAACTTGTTTGTAGTTCAGACAAGTTAGGCATGCACAAAGCTGCTGCTGCTGTTAAAGATATTAGCATCAATAAAGAAAAGTCCTGGAACTTGCACCGGGGCAACAGAGAACTCATCTTGAGAGTGACATCTTTCCCATTGAAGACTAGAGTGTAAAATTGAAAATGCATTTGGAAAAAAACAAATCTTCCATTTACAAAGAGTGCCTGAAAAGAAAGAAAGAAAGAAAGAAAGAAAGAAAGAAAGAAAGAAAGAAAGAAAGAAAGAAAGAAAGAGTCTCTGAACGGAGTGTGCCAACACAGGGCTGCCCAGCTCCCAAACCACCACAGGGGGGAAATGTTTTCCCAGGTTCAGCCATGCAGACCCTCGGAGGCCACAGCAACCATTACTGTGCTGCCGTTTTTGCAGGCGTGTAGAAGGCAAGCATCACAGAGGCATAGAGGCATTCCAGGCAAAAAAAAAGCTGATGATGCCAAGCAATATGGAGCAGAACTGGAGTCCCCATGGGGAAGCCCCAAGGGATCAACGCGTGAAGCTGTGAAAGTGAAGCCCGAGTTGCACTGGAGACCCCAGGATGCTAGAGAGGCCAAAGAAAGAAAAACATGGGCTGTTGGCCAAAGAAAGCTGCAGTTATAGAACAGAACTGGAAAAAGACAGGGACTGTGTTGCTGGTAGCAAAGCTGTAGGAATGAGACTTTCCAAGCCTGTTGGGATTGAGATGATGTCTTAATAGGCCCTGATTAGTGGACATGGAGCTGCAAGGTTTGGTGTTGGCTCTGCTGGGTTTTGGCCTAACTTTGATTATGGTCCTTCTTTGCCATCTTATTCCTCCTTTTTAAAATGGCAATATTGGGCTGGAGAGATGGCTCAGTGGGTAAGAACACTGACTGCTCTTGCAAAGAACCTAGGTTCCATTCCCAGCACCCACAATGGCAGCTAACAACCATCTGTAGCTCTAGTTCCAGGGGAATTTGACTCCCTCTTCTGACCTCTGGAGGCATTGCACGATATGGGTACATTTATATACATGTAAGCAGTACACTCATGCACATAAACAAAATTAAAACAATGAAGAAAGTAAAATGACAATGTTTACTTTGAAGCATTCTGTATTGGAAGCACATAGCTTACTGTTTTATATTCCAGGGGCTGACTGCTAAGAGAATGGCTTACATCTCAACAGATTTTGGACATTTGAACTGTGTTAAAATCAAAATCTTATGAAGACTTTTGAAACTTTCCATTGAGATGGTATAGGTTATGGGGGTGGGGTAGAATGCTGTGGTTTAAATGTGAAATATATCCCAAAGAATTATGAGTTTAAACTGGTGGGAGGTTATGAAACCTTTAGGAGATTGTACCTACTAGAAGAAGTGCTCTATTCACTGGAGGGAAGACCTGCAGGGATACAGCCCAGCCAGGTGTCCAGCCTGAGCATTCTGCTTTCCATGTGACCAACTGTGATCTACCACCTTGGGCCAAACTGCTTCAATCACAATGCCTCTCTTGCAGTGATGGACTGTTGTTGGCTGGCACTGGTGGATCCCTCGGGGGAGGGGGCAAGGAGGCACAGAGTCAACGTCACAGACCCTGGGAGAAAGTGGAACCACAATCTCATTTAATTTTAGAAGGGAACAGGATTTATACTTTTGCCAGGCTTAGGGGAGGTCTTTACCTAGTCATCTGACGTGCTTCATTCTGGTAGGTCCTGAACACCTGACGATCTGAAGTTCATCACTCCCATTGGTCCTAGATGGCCGCTAGCCTGAGAATTGCCCCAGGTTAGATCCCAGGAAGTGTCCGTTGCACACGCATGCTCAATATTGGTTCTAGCCCAGTTAGGCCAGCAGGCCAGGGACCTGCCTGACCTTGCTTGAATCATCCTACAGACTATGCCTATTGAACAGTGAGCCAAAACAAACCTCTCCTCCCTAAAGTTGTTTCTGTTAGGTGTGATTGCAACAAGAAAAGTTGTGATCACAATAAGAAAAGTAAACAATATAAGAACACATACTATCTTATCAAGAATCCTAGTTTTCCTATTTATTTCTCTTCTCTGTTAACTTGAATGCTTCCATATTTTTTTCTGAGATAGAAGAGACCTAAGAGTCATTTCATTTAACAAACAATTAGATGAATGCCCAGAGGGGGAAGTGATTTTCTTTCTTTAGCTGGTTAATAGTAGAGAAACTGCTATTAGAACTCAGGACTCTTGGCATATAGGGCTCTGTTCTTCTAACACATTTCAGTTATAACACCTAAAAACTGATAGCTCTTCTAGTGCCCAATTTCTTTCCTTCCTGTTTCCAGTTAAGTTTCTTCACAGAGTTGTCTGTGACGTGATCCCCTTCTCCATCCGCATTTCCTTCCCCTTCCTGATCCACTCCAGTCTTACTTCCTCACTGAACCAGCTCTCAACCAAATTGCCCAAAACTTGAATCCTGACGCTTCTTACAGCTTGAGTCTTAAATGCTCCCCAAAGACTCATGTCCTCTGATTTAATGCAAATTATATTCGGGTGAGAAGTACTGGTCATCACTCACTCTTTATCCACAGCATCAAATGCAGGGGGACTCTGTAAACGTCCCATGGATAAAAGGATGAAAAATGCCCAGGTAAACTGAAGAATTACTTGTGTGGCGAGGGATGTATCAGTTTGCCTGCTTTTTCATTTACTTAGTTATTTCTAGAATTTTCTTTTATTTTTTTTAGTCTTTTTTTGAGACAGGGTCTCCCTATAGCCGCAGCTGGCCTGGAACTCACTGTGTAGACTTGGCTGGTCTTGAACTCACAGAGATCTACCTGCCTCTGCCTCCTGAGTGTGTGCACCACCATGCCAAGCTCTAGAAATTATTTTTTTAAGTACAACAAGGAATATGGGAAAGCTGAAAAGTCTTATTTAGGTTCTACTAGAGTTTGAGGTGACTTTAGGAATAAGTCTTTGTCCTGTGCCCACACCCCACTTTCTTGAGACAGGGTCTCCTTGAAGCCCCAACTGACCTGGAATTTACTATGTAGACTAGTTTCACCAAGATCTGCCTGCCCCTGCCTTCTGAGTGCTGAGATTAAAGGCATGTGCCAAACTTTTGTCTTTGTTTTGTTCAGTTTCTTGAATATTTATTTGTGACAGAGCCTTGCTGTGTCACCCAGGCTAGCCTGAAACTCATGATCCTGACTCAGTCTCATGATAATAGAGATTACAGACTTGCTGCTAAAGCACCTTCCCTGGGGAAGATGTCCCTCCTCCCTTGGTCCCAAGGACAATCTGTGGTACAATTCTACCAAAGTTCATTCTGGGGAACCAATGATCTCCATAGGGCTTATTTACAGAGCAGTGGGCGAGGGGCTATTAGCGGAGTGTGGGTGTTCTCACCTAAGACCACATAGGAAAGTCTTCACCCAGCATGGAGGAAGGCTTCCCCATAGCTGCATAAATGGAAGCCCCTCCTTTGGTCTTCCCAGATTGTGTACTCTAACCCTTCCCCAAGGCCACATACAATTAGGGCCAAATTGCAAACCACTGACTGAGAGATATGGCTAGATATTTGGGTGAAGGTCCTGAGACTCTGCCTTTCTGGAGGTGTCAACACTCAGCAAGCGCAGCTGTTATTGTCTCTGGCAAGTGGATACAGTTGAGCTCAGGAAGATGATGCCTGTCTGTTTCAGAGGACAGTCCTATACAAGGCTGCAGCACCATGCTGCGCTCTAAACTTTTCTGAAAGATTCACATTCAGTTTTTAAGATGATGTAGAGATAATGTTTCATAAACTGATATCAGTTTCCCCTAATGGCTAATGGCATATGTCATCAAACCTGTGGTAAAGTGTCACAATTAAGATGTTGATAATATTATAGTCAAAACATAGAATATTCCATTGCCATAAAGATTCTCCATACTGTATTTTTATAACTACACTTACCTCCCTCTTACCACTGCCGTCTTAACCCATAGTAACTGCTAACCCGATCTTCTTTCTACTTTTCTCTAATTTCAAGAATATGTAGCTTTCTAAGATTGGCCTTTTCACTTCACATAATTATCTGGAGATTTATCCAAGGTGTTAATATTTCATTCTTTTTTACTGAATAGTATTCTATGCTGTGGACATGCCAACGATCACTTAGCTATTTATTCATTGAAGGATACCTTGGTTATCTTTAATTTGGAGCTATTATGATTAAAAGTGCTACAAATGAACCACGCATGGTGGCTCATGCTTTTAATCCCAGCACTCAGGAGGCAGAGGCAGTGTGAGATGGAGGCCAGCCTGGTCTACATAGAAAGTACCAGGCTAGTTATGGCTACATGGAGACCCTGAAGAAAAGAAAGAAAGAAAGGAAAGAAAGAAAGAAAGAAAGAAAGAAAGAAAGAAAGAAAGAAAGGCAAAGAGAGAGCTAAAAACTACAAATATACATGCATAGATTTTTACGCAAATGTATGTTTTCATTTCTGTGTAACAAATAGCTGAGAGTGTGCAGTTGTCGTGATGGATGTAGGTACATGTTCATTGTTTTAAGAACCTGTCTGTTCTCAGGGATCATTGTGGAACAGAGGGCAGAAAGATTGTGAGAGCCAGATGGGGCGGAGGACCACAAGGAAACAGTTTTCCAGTTAGTCAGTTACTCACATGAGCTCACAGCAACGGTGACAGCATGCACAAGTCTCATGCAAACTCAAGCAAGAAAAAAATCCTTGCATAGTAATGAGGAAGTGGTTAAGAAGTTCCAACCCTACCTAAGGAAACTGGCAGCAGTGACTGCTGGGAGGGTCAGAGACTGTCAATTTCAAGTATGGGATTCTTGGTAAGTTAACCAGGCTCCAGTAGATGGACCCACATTTGGAGACACAAATTAGACTTACAGGCCTAATTATATGCAGAGTATCTTAAATTGAGCAGGGGGCAGCGAGGGGAGTTGCATCAGATGGCGGAGGGAATCTAAATACCATCAAATTATATTATATTTAAAAATCACAAAACTTCAATTAAAAATATTAATTATTGAAAAAAAGAACCTGCATATTGTTTTCCATAGTAACGGCACCATTTTAAAATCCCATCAACAGTATATAATTGACCCAGTTTCTGCATATATCCACTATGTGTGGAAAAATTAGAGTACTATTAAGGTCCTGCTAGGATTCATGTGAGTTTCAGGATTTGTTAGCATAGCCATTCATCTGCACCCACTGTTGGAAAGAACTGACACTTTGTCCCTAGTTTGACTCAGATACAGGGTTACATTTGTGATAGAAGCCAACTGCCATCTAAGTAAATGGCCCACCAAGCATTTTCCTCAAAGATGACAAGAAAGGAAACTGATGGGTAACAGTTCATGAACGTCCTAGTAAGTTTTAAACAACGGTGGAATAGAGGCGGCCTCCCTGTCATTCTGAATAGCACGTGTCAGGATTGAAGTAGAGGCCTTGATCTGCCAAGGGAAACCACACTCAGGCTAAACCAGGAGGTGGGAGCTGCCCTCACCACGTTTCACTGTCCTCAGCTAGACAAGCGTCTGCAGACAGGCCAACTAGAAATGCGTGTGTTGGTACATAGTATCTTGACTGAGCCCAGCCTGGTCTAAAAGCTACTGTCTAAAAACTTGACTTTAATGTTTGTGCCTGAGATTTTGATTCTTTGGGGGTTGAGCGACAAAACTGTCCAGCTCCTTTCATGACTCCCATCATGCATTTCCTTGCTTCCACTTCGTCCTCTCCTCCCTTCCTTGTCCTTCTCAAACGACCTGTTTTCTAATAACTCAGTTACTGTTACTTTATTCAACACATGCTTATAGGGTGGTTACCAGTGCCCTGTGTATGTGCACGCACATGTGCGCACACTCGCATGCACTCATTAAAACATTTATCAATCCTATGATACAGGAATTCGTAAAGTCTCAAATTCACAGGTGTAGGAACTTAGTCACAGCAGTCAGGTGACTTTCTCGAGGTCACACAGGCCATAAGTGACAGAGATGAGAGTTCAACCCAGGCATTTGACTCTAAATGCAATGCTCTTAATCATCACATTATTACTTTACATCGTTGACAATCATGCTTTAAACTTTTATGGTCCGCAAGGTCCTGGATATTTCAGTAAGAAATAATACCTTCAGGTGAATGAATAAACCATCTTCACCTGCGGTGATTCAGATAGCTGGTGGCATCTACAGTACAGTAGCGGCCTCACTACCTTTCAGGAGTTCCCATATCAGATCCTGTCACTGAGATACAGGATGCGCAGGTTCCACACAAGCAAGAGCTCAGTGCACACAACAGCTCTGTCTTGTGCAGGGTAACGTTCTGGTAAAGGAATTCCTCTGTGCCAGAGACTGTGGGAGAAGTTAAACACGCATCTTGTCAACAGCAGTGCAGAACAGGCACATCTCTTTGGAGATCAGGACATTGATACGTTGGTGGAAGATGGCTAAATAACCTTTTAAATGATGTAACTTGAAAACAGCCCCAGCTCTAGTTGAATCCACCACCTGATCCCTTCTTACTATACAACATTGAATATAGAATTTGTGTTCTTTATTTGGGGTCAGGAAACCAATTATCGCAAATGGCAAAGTAAGAAAAGAACCTTCCATCTCCTTGCCCATGAGTCAGATATTCCCCCAGATTTTCTCCTCTTAGACCGTGGGCCCACTCTTGGCCTTAGGACCCAGATCAGTAACCTATGATTTTGCCTTTATTTTTCCTTATCCTCTCCTTCTTGCAACTTAGCAAGGCCTGAAAATTCTATCTCTGGAGCCCATCATGAGCCGTCTACTTCTCTTCCTCCCCATCTGCAGCCCCTGAGTCCAGTCTAGCAGCAGCCATCGCCCTGGCTACACTGACAGAACCTGTGGCATGCATTCTACCTCCTTCCCCATCTACCTCCATGCAGAAGGTCTGTGTTATCTTAAGACATGATTTGCATCTTGTCCCTGTCTTAGCAGAGTCTTCTGCCTGGATCTGATGCAACATTTGAGCTTTGCCACCAATCCCAAGCCATGGCAGAAGAGGTCGTGCTCTTCCATAATCTGGATCCTTGCCTGTTCATCTACTGACTCTTCCCCTTCAACTGTCACCTCAAGAGGCCCACTGAGTCTGAAGTGGACATCCCCTTATATTAAGATGCAATATACCAATCCATTCCTTCTGTCTCAGTTGAGCCCTTGGCATATACCAAGCACTCAGGGTAAGCCCTTGTTATTTTCTTCATTGTTGCTGCTGTGGTCAATACTCTAAAAATGCATGCTTGCTGACTGGGTAAATAGAGTGGGAGAGAGGGGTGATATCAAAGTCTGGACCCCCAAAAGTTTTAGAGAAAAAATAATGTGGGTTTAAAAATTTTCTCTCCTCTTTAAAAATAAACATTATTGCTCCTACTGTCATACCAAAGGGCTAAGTGTCGAATGGAAGCAAACTTTATAATAACAATACAAAATATATTTTTTACATTTCAAAAACACTTAATAGGGATTGTAGAGATGACTCAGCAGTTAAGAGCATTGACTGTTCTTGAAGAGGGCCCAGGTTCAGTACCCAGTACCCACATGGTGGCTAACAACTATCTATAACTGCAGTTCCAGGAGAGCCAGCACCATCTTTTGATCTCTGCAGACATTACACTGACACTGGGGCACTTACATACATGCACACATTCTAATGACATATATGCACTTACATATATGTCATTAAGAGCAGAATCTAGGCCTGTTTGGTTTCCTACTCCCTTAAGTGGTATTTTGTGTGTGTGTGTGTGTGTGTGTGTGTGTGTGTGTGTGTGTATGTGTGTGTGTATGACTTTCCAACACGTACTTTAAAATAGTTGTGTTGATTTCAATTTTCAAGTCTCCTTGCTAACACAATGGGGAAGAGCTTCCAAAGACACGAGAAGAAAAAGAACAAAGACAAATTGGTCACAGGATAAATGACATAGGAATTGGATGATTAGGCTTTATCCCATTAAACCTGCCTTTTCATAGAGATAGAGATGACAGTCCCAAAGCCTCAGACTCAACATGATTCAAGGCCGGACTCTCTTTCGAAAAATGGTACCCAGAGATATCCATCACAGAAGTACTTGTAATAGTTCATGTCCAATGCCAAGAGCCTAGTTCACTACATTGTATAATAGCTGTTTGATGAAATATTGTAAAGTGGTTAAAATAACACTAGCAAAGAAATGTTAAAACAAGGGAAAGCTTGCTATTAGAATATTAAGTGGGCCAAGGAAGTCTATAAATAACATGCGTTAACTGTTCATCACTCTAGCACTCATTAAACTCTTGCCTTGGGCCAGACATCATTCCCCGCTGAGGTACAGGGAAAGCTTGGGACAAAGCTCTCATCTATAGCACACCATTGACCTCCAAGGTCTTCCTACTGATCAAAGAAGCCAGGATGGAAACACCCGCAATATTAATAATGTACACCACTTTGGGCTTTCTCTCTTTGATCCGCTGTATTTTGAAAATGTTTCTAGAACTTTTTAAAAAACGCTGTTGTTCTAAAGTTTCCCTGTGAACTTTTACCAGGCGGCTGCTGTGGGCTCATGTCATGTCCCCTTCCCTCGCAAAGGTATAAATAAAGAGCCACCCCTGTGCCTGGCCGGGCCCAGCTGTCCCCTGTAAGTGGATACTCTGACCTATGAGCAGAAAGCTGTGGGTGCGATGGGTGCTTTGTTTAGGGTTGTTGTTGTAGCTCCTTTGGGCTGATAAACTAGCAATTTTAATTTAAATTTAAGTGTTTCCCTTTTCTAAACCCCTAAATGACAAGTGTCTTTGTGGTGAGGTGATGGTTCAACTGTCACTGCCAACACAAACGGTCCTGGGGACACTTATTTTTAGTTTACTCTCTAAGCAAGTGCCAGACTGGGTAACCAGGGACCTTGGGGCCTAATACTCCTGAATCTAAGCATGGAGCTTTGAAAGGAACAGTGAGACAAGCTGAGTTCCTCAGGGATGACAGCCAGCTTTTCTCCCAGAGAACCACAGAAATGGAGTTCTGGTCTTGGGTGAGAAGATTGCAATGCACTTTTCTCACAACTTTAGGTCATTACGTATATTCTAAAAACAGAGGCATGTTAAGTCCATTTGGATCAATGTGGGCCCAGGTAGCCTCGTGGAACAAGTTATAACAAGGCTGATAATATACACAGCAGGTGGAGCAGATATTTATTATGAAGCCTGTTCAGCTAGCAGAGCCTCGAGGGTTCATTAGGATCTGCCATTCTCTGTGGCATACACGGGCCCATGAAGCAAGGCCATACTTTCTGTTGCCCAAGTCATTGGCTGGTACGAACCAATGTTTCCCAGGGATACAATCCTGAGTGACATGACACAGGAATCTTTAGCTAATGGGTAGTCAGTCTATCAAGTTCACCTACTTAAGCTTCCAAATTTCATGTCCTATTCAAAATCAGATTATTTAGCTTTTTATTTGATTATATTAGCTACCCCGCAGCTTTCTAACATATATGTACAAACGGTATGCTATGTGTACGTTTTTATTTGCAGAAATTCTCAAAGTCAATTTTCTTGCTAGAAACCAAAGCACTTCACCTAAAATGAATCATAACATATTTCTTTACATATATCAATTGATGTCAGGCATTTTCCCTGGCATTTTCAACTAAGGAGAGATGGTGTTTTCCTTCTTAGACTGGGTTTGATGAAGCCATCAGTGTGTTTTTACCCTTTTCTTTTCCACAAATGCAAACTACATGCTGTTTCCTAACCAGAAGTATCCAAGCAACATAAACCTTGGAGAAGTACCTCAGACGGAATAGGCAAAGGCAAAGGCAAAGGCCACCTTGTCACCCCAGGCTCCTGTGGCTCTAGGATCTGGCTTTGCTCATTCCATGGTTACCCAGCTAATTACCAAACCCTGTCATTGACCCCTCAGAAGAGCCTCAGGCTCTATTAAGTATTTGATGTTAAAAAGCACATTCTCATTGGCACTGGGTTCTGTCAAAGGCAGTATCATAAGAGCTAGTAGCATTCAACAGAGTATGGCCCAGTATCGTAGCCACACACAGACAACAGAAGCACGAATGTTTAAATGTGGGATGCTGACACTACTAACCCCATTTCCACTGCTGTATGTACAGTGTTGTGTTTGTGTTCTCACCGGATTCATTACTAAGGTGATGGCATTAGGAAGTGGAGACTTGGGGAAGGTAATTGGGTCATGAGGGATCGTCCTCATGAGTGGGATTAGATACTGTGCTGGTTAATTTTAAATGTCAACTTTCCATAACCTAGACAAATCTGGGAAGAGAGCCTCAATTGTTTGAGTAACTGCTTAGATCATGACCTGGAGGCATGTGGTAGGGGGTGTTAATTATTGATTGACGTGGGAAGACCAAACCCACTGTGGTCAGCACCATTCCCTGGGCATCTGTGGTCAAAAGCTATACATGAAGAAAGCTAGTCGAGAGTAAGCAACCTAGCAAGCAGGTAGCCTAGCACATTTGTTTCCCTCTACCCCTAACAGTGGATGTGATGTGACCAGCTGCTTCAGTTCCTGCCTTGACTTCCCCTCAACGATGGACTGCAACCTGGAATTGTTGGCCATATAAACCCTTTCCTCCCCTAGGCTGCTTTTGGTCAAAGCATTTGTCATAGCAACAGACAGGAAACTAGAATAGTGATTTTATAAAAGAGGCTCCAGAGAGCGGACTTGCTGTTTCTACCACGTGCAGATATAGGAAGAAGGCACCATCTACGAAAAGGAGGGTCCTGACCACATACTGAATCTGCTGGTACCTTGATCTTGGACTTCCCAGCCTCCATGACTAAGAGAAACAAATTTCTGTTGTTTGTTAACTGCCCAGTCTCTGATGTCATGTTACAGCATCTCAAATAGACTGAGATGATGGATAATATCTCATATCTTCATAATATACATTTATTTTCAAGATATCCCTGACTTCATTTGACACAGATCACAATCTCGAAGGGGGAGAGGGGCCAATACCGGTAGTTCTGCTTGTGACTGTGAAAGAGGGGGTAACTGTCAGTAGTAGCCTATTAAGTCCTGCAGTGTTACTATTGATGGTAAAAACAGTAGACATGGTCATGAAAACATCAGGCATCTCTCCAAGTCTCATCAGGTCACAGAAATAATGTTCACTGCATCTTCCCTCTGAGTTTCAAATTTATTGAAGTATATGCTACTGTCCATATTTAACAGTCAAAAAAGAAACTCAGATCTCAAAATGATTAAGGAAATGGCTCACAACCAAATAAATGTTAAGTGACAGAGCTAGGACGTGAATCCAGGCAGTCTGACTCCAAAGTCCTGCACTCGATTAGCAAGATGCATCTCTGTTAGACTCTTTCTGAAGAAAAGCTCCTTTAGAATAAATGGACAAGACCCGTGGAGCTTGTTCTGGTTCTCATCTGATTCCCCTCGTGCAACTCATGTTAGTCTGTGAGTAAACATCTCAGATCCCCCTGCAGTAAAAGTGTCTCCTCATTGATACTTCTGTCTCGGAGGGGAAGGTGGAAGACCTCAAAGGAAGGGGGTGCCTGGGTCCCTCCCACAGGCCCAGCTGGATTAAGAATTTGAGTAAAGATTCATCCCTAAAGTACTAACAAAGCTCCCAGCCTGGGTGTGTTGTCTCTCCTGTGCACTCAGCCAGCAGAAGCGGCAGTGTGGAAAATGTCAAGGATCCAATAAATCAGTTGAAACTAAGCCCGACTTCCTTCTGTTATGTGCACGTTACCATCACCATCTCCACAGCACAGCAGGTATGAAAATGTGACAGGAAACCCAAGAGTCTAGGCTGGCAAAGAGTTTTAAGCATCTAAGAATTAAAGGCAGACTGAAGACAAACGGAAGAAGATCGAAGATTTGATAAAACTCGTCGCCATTCAAATGATACCACAGACATTTGAAAGACACTTTGCTCATGAACAACAACAGGAGACAAAGGGGTAAATGCAAGGACCAAAGTCAAGGGCAGACTTTACCCTCTCTCAGCACTTTTTTTTTTTTTTTTGTCTTTAAAAAAATTTTTTTCCTTTGGGTGCTGTTCTAGTTTGCTTTTCTGTCACTGGGCTAAATCACTGATCAAAACCAGTTAAGGTTTATTCTTCTCAGACATCTCTAGTTTGTATCAACTGGATAAAAACTAGCCAGGACAGATGCACCCGTCCTAGGCTGCTATGCCTCTCCAGAGTTGGGTCTTCTAAAGAGTCCCAATTAAAACTCTGCCCTGTCTTACCAAGCCATAGTTTTTTTTTTATTTTTTTTATTAGAAAGGGGATCTTAAAGTTTATTTTCCTGTAACTATTTATCTCCTTCCAAGGTTTAGTGACTATCATGAAACCAATGAACTAATTCATAATTTAGATGCTATTGTGTTGAAACTAACTTAAGAAATTAACTCTCATAGAACTTGTGATGTTTGTCCTGACAACTAATGGTATTTTGAGGCACTCTGAGAGGCTGGAAAACTAGAAATGTTTAGCCTTAAAAAGTCTCCTTAACTTTTAGATCAATTAGTAACATTGATCTACTAATGAGTGACCTTTCAGTAGACACACACACACACACACACACACACACACACACACACTGTGACAATGGTGGTACCATTTGTTGAAGTGGAGGTGTCATGAGATAAAAGCAGCCAAGTGGAGAACAGCTGTCCTAGGGCTCATACAGAGTTACAGTGGATTTCAGGTGACAGCGTGATAAATCCCTTTATGTTAATCCATTAGCATCTGTGTTGTAATAATGCAGTCTAGCATATCCCAAGAGATAAACCTAGCAACTGTAGATCACTTCAAATCATAATCTATAGTTTGGTCCTATCTACTGTTAAAAGAAACCTGAACCATTTATTTACTGTGTGGTGTTGTACAAGTTATTTTGCTTCTCCAGAATGTGTTTCAGACTCTTCCTCTGCTGAACAATGCTGTTGATCTCTTTCAGGTATAAGAGTCTATGTAAGCAGCAATCCAAAATTATAGAATACCTACTTCCTAAAGATAGATATTATATGCTAAGACAAAGCAATTTATTCAAAAGCAATTGAGGCTGTTTGATACGAGGCAAACAGGTATGACCTACTTCTGTCTTTCTGAGCAGGAGGGTGAGAATTCCAAGTTCCCAGTGAATCAGCACATGTTTCAAGAGATCTGACATTGTACTAAAGGGACACATAATATCTTATTATATTCCTGAATTGGTCATTCGAGTGCTTCTCAGCTACCAAAATGGTCAAATTAGAATATTCAGTGTGAGAATCAGGCAGTCTCTCTCAGAGTTGTTACTTGTTGACCTATCATATATCTCTATCTATTTATCTGTCTATCTATCTTTGGAAAAATCCCCAGTTACTATATGAAGACAAGAAAATCATATCATCTAAAACAAAGGTGTGCAATCCTCTTAAATTGAAAACATCTCTCCTCTGTGTGTGTGTGTGTGTGTGTGTATGTGTGTATGTATGTATGTATGTGTCAGAATATTAGTATTTACTGTTTGAAGATGATTTTAAAAACTGTTTTTGTGGGATTGTAGAGATTGCTCTCAACAGTTAAGAGCACTGGCTACTCTTTCAGAGGACCTGGGTTTGAATTCCAGCAGCCACATGACAGCTAACAACAGTCTACAATTCAAGTTCCAGGGGATCTGATTACCTCTTCTGTCCTCTGTGGGCATTACATGACACAGGTGTACTTACATATATGCATGCTTAACAGTCATACACATAAAATAAACATAAATAAATTAAAAAAAAACTATTTCTGTGAGCTGTGACTCATTTAAAAATAGCACATAAGTTATTCAATATATTTAGACATGTTGTGTATGCAGGATTTAGGCAATACTGGGAATACATGTATATTTGAGGACCCTTGATAGTCACTCTCAGCTTCCCTAGAGACTATTTGCAACCACTGGCTAGGAATAGTGAATTTAAGAAATTAAGGGCACATTGAAACTTATATTTGATTCTCATTTCCTTCCCCTTTATATCCAACCTTTTCTTTGCTGGGAAGCAAATACTAAAACAGAATTAAGAGCACAAAAGTTATGGAGTAGAGAAACATCTGTGAAAATATGGGTGCAGGATAGAATGTGGAGGCTCTGAACAACCATGATATAGTCTGGTAGCCCAACAGGATTGTCTATTGGAGTCGAGTAAGTGGCCGAATCTGTCTTCCGTGACCCTACCCAGTCATTGGATGGGGTTATTCTAAATAGTATGTCTTGGATTCAAAATCTGATAATAATGGCAGCTCCCTGAACACCCTCAGTGAACAGTTATTGGAGGAGGGTCCGAGTAGTGTTTCCATTTGCCACACCCCACATTTCTGCCTACATCCATAAGGCAATTTTGTCCATTAAGGTTATGGGGACAACATAATTTTATAATTATATAGTTTTATGTAGTTTCCTTGGGTAAGAGGGTATCACTGAGCCAGAAAGAAAAAATGATAACCACATGGGAACGTAATTGCATTGACTAATGGGCCAGGTGCTCCCAGGCTGTGGGACTGCATTTAGTTAAAACAGAATTTCCTTCTGCAGAGGGAGCTAAAAGCAAATCTGAAACAAGATCAGAGAAGGGCTTGCTCCAGGAGTCTGGTTATAATCTGTAATACTCGGTCATGAGTACTGGGGATTCACTCCGGGGACTCTATCTGTGTTGAGGGAAACGAAGGAACATAAGGCAGAAAATGGCCTCGGGACAGAAGCTTGGACGTGCAGAGGCTATCCCAAGCATCAGGCCTAGGCAGCTAGCCAGTAAGGGTCCATTCAGCACGTGACATGAGGAAGAGGCTGGAGGGGACATAACTGATGGGAAATGTCTGGAAAGTCTAATCTGAGAACCAGGGCATGTTTTACTGGTCTGGTGTCAAACACTGAACCAGTTATTCTCCAAAAATGCATCTTTTCAAAGCAGGAGGGGAGAGAACAAATGAAAGAGAGAGTGGGCTGGTCCATCCCAGCCTGCACCCATCCTTCCTGAAGAGGAGCGGCCATGCTCACCTGTTTTCCACAGTAGGTTTCATGTAAACTGAAGTGAATGAAGGCTTTTTAGTGAAAATGAATGGGCAGATAACTATGGTTCCTAGTTCATATCTGAACCATACTGAAAAAGCATCTCACATGAATTTATACTTGAGGAAAAGCTGCTCGGTATACCTCTTGATAGGACAGATATACGACAGAAAGAGAAGAGCAGGAGGGAGGGAAGGAGAGTGGGAAACAGAGAGAATCAATAGGTGACATAGACCTACCAATATACTAATATACGATGGATGTTATAATATCTACACAAAATAGACCACAGAAAAGGATATGATAAAAAATAAATAAATATACTGAAAGTGCTAAATTTTTTCCTTTTTTTTTTTTTGAGACAGGGTCTCCCTGTAACCCCAGCTGTCCTGGAACTTGCCATGTAAATCAGGCTGACCTTGATCTCACAGAGATCTACCTGCCTCTGCCTCTTAAATGCTTGGATTCAAAGCATGTGCCACCCTGCCCTGGTATTTTTTTCTTATACCCAAAGGATTGATTGATTCCTCTGTGTGGCCACCCCTCCCCTGGTGGATTCTCACAGTCTTTTTTGAGATAGAAAGGATGTTGGCAAAGAAAGGACTGACCCCCCATCTGTAACATGTGGAGATCCACCTCACTACATTTTGGCAGAGACACTGCGATGGTGGCGCTCACTCCCCAGCCTGTTTCTTCTTCTGAATCAGGAAATGGGTGTGGGGTACAGTGAATAGACTGTAGTTGATTACTAAGCTGGTAAAGAGAGTGTAAAGGTTTTTCCTGAAACACATGGACCCTTTTCCCCTTTCCCTTTAAGCACAAATGAAATCCAGTTTTGGAAGAGGTAAGATTTCAAAGCCAAACTCCAATTAATTACCAGTGTTTGAAATTAACAAGTAGACTTCACAGTTTAATTGAGGAAATACTCTCTAGCTCAATTCTGAAAGACATTCATTAAAACAAAACCATAGCTCACTTTCTGGATAAAGGACCCGTCTGAGGGTGTCACTTCTGGGCAGCGTGAGTTTTTATGGAGACAGAATATTTCAAGGTCTGAACAAGCAAAAGCAAAGATTGCCAACACCCAGGAAAATAAGGACATAAGAGACAGAAACCAGATGTGTGAGTGTCACTACTGTGACTCAGCTTCTATTTCTACTGCTGATAAATGGAGAAGCATTTCCAGGTATGCTATGTTTGGTTAAACCCTAAACTTGGACGTTAAGTATAGCCCTAAAGTTACCAAAACAGCATTGCTCTAAGCCACAATCATTCCATGCGAATCGAAAAAGGAAACTCAAACTGGATGAGTGACAAAAATGAAATGGAAGCCCATGGGCTTCCCACACAGCCTGCGAATGCCCCTTCGCTTTCGACGCAGCCCGGGAGGGGAGGCCTGCCTGTTTCAACAGCTCTCTCTGCCTCGAGACCCACTTTCAGTACTATTTCCCCAATGTGTTTCCCCACCTCCTTCCCTCACACCTCTCTCCCCCATTCTCCTCTTCTAAATCCCCATAGGCCAATCTGTCTTTCCAACCTCACCCCAAAGCATGTACAGACTTTGTCCAAAGCCTCCCCAGTGAGCAATATCTTTTTCTGGGGGTAGTAATCACTGACTCATTGCCTCCTTCCTACCACAGTTTCCAAAACACAGTGCTATTTCACCCTTGTCTCTATGCAGATCTCAGAAAGTCTGGGCCACCATGTACATAAACACTCTTACTGGGGAATCCCTCCTTGTCTATCAAATACTTTCACACTTTAAAAATAAATGATACCTGTATACAATGCATTGTGATCATCTTCACTCCTCCATTATTCTCTGTCACCTCTTCCCTATTCTTGCTGACCCCCTTTATTTTCTCAGCTAATCTCCATCCTCCTTTTATGTCTTTGTTTGTGCAGGGCTCGCACAGGCAGCCATAGCTGCTGTATGCTCATGACTACAATTTACCACGGTCGTGTCATATCCAGAAGACATTCACAGCAGTCCTCTTCTTTCTCTACCTCGTACGATCCTTCCACACCCTCTTCAGCAACGTTCCCTGGACCCTGAAAGAGATGATATAGATGGTCCATTTGGGGCTGAGGACTCAACAGTCACTTTGATCACTTATGAGTTTCTGCCTACCGCCCACGACATACAGAAACTTCTCTAATCCAGACTACAGCGACATTAGTCTATGGGTATATACATGCATATTTAGAAGACAGTTTGACTACATGTCCATTTAATAAAACATCAGTAGTTCGTTGCACTCCTAGGGCCTATGACCTCCCCAGCCATAGGCTTTTGGTGAGGTTTTTCAGAGCCAGGCCCTCTTCTGATCCTTCCTTCCCAAACTTCCAAAAGAAGTAGAATTTAAGGAACTTTTCAGAGTCTGCACTTTTCTATATCTTTGTCAGCAAAGGAAAACACACTTCTTCCATTAAAATAAGACCCCAAGTGTCTTAGAGAAATGGCACTGTGTGAAGAAATGACAGCGTGAAGTGAATTCTGTTTTCTTTTAACCACCTAGGTGGGCCAAAAAAATAGAGCCTAAAGATGAGCTGAGCACTTTCTCTGAATCAGGTAGCTGAGTTCTATTCCTAATATCCCAGCCTCTGTGAAAGGAAGTAAGAAACTTAAATGTGAGTAGCAGCAAGAGAGCTGGGGAACTCATATTCTTGAATGGGGAGGACGTTAAGATTGTCAAAGTGCTGTTTAGTCGGCAAGCAGGTCCTTTCCAATCAAATGCATGCAGGCAACATACCTAAGATACAGCAGAGAGTGAGGCTCATTAATTTGATGCTGATGTGGTCCTATCAAGAAAGCTGCTATTCAGCAAAGTGAGTCAGAAGCCACTTAACTGTTCCCAGATTCTTATCTGTGGTCACTCTAATTGGGTCTTCTACCTCTAGATGCTCTCTTTCCTCTAGGATGAACTTTTAGAACTCTCCCCAGCTGGAACTTGGTCTCCTGGGGACACAGAATGAACCTGGAAGTCTCTTCTGCATTCATGTGTTTCTCTTCAAGACCCAGCCTGTTCCTTGTAATTCCCAGCAACACTCTCAGCTTTCCTGTGTGCATGGCCCTTAAATTCAGGAGCAGCAGGGTACGCGCTGTGCCTTCACAACTCCACCAAGGTGATAAGTAGTTCCACTGCAGGCTTCCTTAAGGAATGTACTGAGAAGTCCATTAGTCTATCACACTCTCACTTTTCAGAAGAGGAATTGCCTCCTAGTCTCCTGGAAATTCTCCATGGTCCACTATAGGACTTAATAAAGAATTCCCATTCTTGCCACCCACTGAAATAACAAACAGAACAAGAGGGCACATGAAACAGCGGCCTGTGAATAAAACAGAAATATTCCGTCTGAAATGGGGCTAGTGGGACTATGGCTGGGAAGTTTGCTTATGCAGATACCAGGTCTCAAAGGACTACCTGCCATGTAGTTCCTCCTGATTTCTGGATGGTATGCTGCAGATCATCCAAGGACCTTTCTCAGCTTGTCCAATCATGTTTAGAAATCAATTTCTGCCTCTAGACAATTTCTCAGCAGTACAGGAGTATTCCAAAGTTAACCCATAAATATTACACACGCCCAATGCTAGACAATTGGGATGATGGAGAAACCAGAGTAAATCCCGCCTCTGAGGACTTTCTTCTAGAAAATCAAAATGAAACAGAGTTCAGGGCATCAAAATATCCAGGATCCTATTCTCTGTGTATCAAGATATGTATCAAATAAATGGAGTATTTTTGTATTACATAGATCCTTAGGCTCTTATTTACAATTAGTTCTGTGGCCACCTAGATCTGTAGATTCACAGTCTTTGATGTCCACTTTCCTCTTTAGAGAGCATAGATTACACAGCACTTCTTTAAACCATGTCCCCCAAACAAATGTTACTTACGAGCACATTGAGCACATCTGGTGTCCCAAATAGCAGAATTCTGGAGGTGTGATTTACCTCACCCAGATACTATGGCTCAGTAAGTGTAAGCACCAGGCACAGGAATTAACTCGAGTTTAAGTAAATCAGAAAACAGAAAGACTGGCAAGACGGCTTAGAGGTAAAAGTACCTGAGGACCTGAGTCCTATCCCTGGGATGCACGTGGTAGAAGGAGAGGACTAACTTCTATTGATTGTTCTCTTACATGAATACACACACACACACACACACACACACACACACACAAATATAAATGTAAATTTTTAAAGAAGGGGTTGAATGATGGACAGCCAAAAAGAAAGAGAAAGTATCCATTACATATTTCAAACTTGCCCCCCAAAGCCAACTCCATAATTTATTCCCTACGCAACTTTTTTAACTCCTGTCCTCTTTTAAAACGTGACATTAGGCTGGAGAGATGGTTCAGTGGTTAAGAGCACTGGCTGCTCTTGTACAGGACCTGGATTTGGTTCCCAGTACCCACATGGCAGCATCGTCTGAAACTCCAGCTCCAGGGGATCCAATGCCCTCTTCTGGCCTCCATGGGTAGTGCATGTCACAAGTTCACTTACGTACATGCAGGCAATAGATTCATACACTTAATAAAAATCAATTTTTAAAAATGCTGTTTGAGAGCTACAGAGATGGGTCAGCAGTCAAGAGCACTGGCTGCTCAAGCAGAAGACCTGGGTTCAAATCCTAGTACCCACATGGTGGCTGACAACCATCAGTAACTCCAGCTCTAGGGAATCTGATGCCCTCTTGTGTTCTTCATGGCAACACAGGTGCACTTACACACATGAAGGCATAGCACTCATACACATAAAATAAAAATAAAATAATTTTAAAATGCCATTTGAGTTGCTGGCTTGAGTTTATTTTTCTAAAAATGTCATCAGGGGCTAGATATGGCTCAGTGGTTCAGAGCACTGGCTGCTCTTGCAGAGGACCTGAGTTTGGTTCCCAGCGCCTACATAGTAGCTAACAACCATCTGTAACTCCAGTTCCAGGCAATCTGATGCCCTCTTTTGACCTCTGAGACTATTGCATGACACAATTGCACTTACATACATGCGGGTAATAATACATTCATAAACATAAAATAAAAATAATTTTAAAATCATGAAATTTATTTTGATTGGAATTAGAATAGAATTTTCAACAATTTCTGAAATGACTCTAACATATTTCTGCCGTTTTGTACCATGTGTTCCTAGAGAGCAGTGTTCTCAGCATTGATGATTATAAAAATCACAATATCAATCAACTCTGAGAAACACCGAAGATGTTTTGGGTCCTATAATATTAAATATTCAGCTGAGATTCAATTTTTTATATAAAACAAATAAGCACATTCATCTCATTAGTATGTAATTTTTCTTTAATGTTTAATAAATGATAAAATTTTATGTATACCAAAAAATTGCTTTTTAAAATATTTCTTTGATTTATTGTCAGTAAATGTTTGATATATAGGCTATTTTAGATGCCTGTATACCTAAGGACCACATAAAAATTTTCTTGGGCAGGAAGATGGCATGAGAGGAAAAAGCTTAAAAAACCTTGCTCTGTGGGATGGCTTCACCTCTTCGGATTTCCTCTAGGAGGAAAGGCAAGGCAAGATAATCAGTGTAGGCTCTAAAATTTTCTTAGAATGTCAAGGAGCTGTCAGGTAAGCATTTAGGAGATGTTCCAATGGATTGGTAGGCACACAGCTACCGATCATAGCTAATGTGCGCTAATGACAAGCAAAACCAGGTCAGGAAAGGGCCTGGAATCTGGAGTCCAAGCCGAGAATGGTAAGCAATCAAGGCAGGTCTGTAATGGACAAACATGATGAGGAACCTCAGCAGACTGGCTTGGCTGGTGGTTGATAAGTCCCAGAGACACCAAAGAAACCAAACTGGTAGTGATGCAGGGAATGGACTGAGGTCAGACCAGGCTGCTTTTCTCCAGACAACAATGGCCTCCTAGAAGAGAAGCAGGAAGAGTCCTTTTACATTTCACAGAACCCAGAACACCAGAACAGCAGCTCCGAGTCTATCTACAAATAAAAGACAAGCAACACTGTGCTTTGAAATGAGTCTTAAAAACAACGCAGTGGGCTCAGGGGGCCTGACCTCTGGATGAATTTGGCTCTTCCGTTAACTAGCTCTATGATAATAGACAAGGCAAATTTCTCAGGATCTCAGTGTCCTTCCAAAAACTAAGAAAGTGGGGCTCCATATTTCCTGAGGATTTTGAGCTTTAGAAATGACCATATTGCTAGCACACATATACATCAGGTGGATGCTACATCTGTTCCAAGAGCGAAGTCACGAAACACTGTGCATGGGCATCTCCCCCACCCTGAATTGGCCCTGGGAGAGGAGAACTTCCTCAGAAACCACAGCTGTTGAAATGGCCCCAAGGGGCTTACACTAATTCCTGTTTCCTAACCTCCTGCCTGGGGAGTCCGACAGGACTGATAGTGGGGGTACTTCCCCCAAATTTCAACCACAGAACGAAAGGGGAAAAACCACACTACCCAACACCTCTCCAGCAGAAGGTAACTGTGGCCAGAAATAAGCCTGCCTAGGGCTAGCCGGTTCACAGTTCTGGAATGCACAGGGGCTACCCAGCAAGGATTTCCAGTTTTCCCAAGACAAACCACACTGGCTGTGATTGAATCGTGGCTCTGGCTGGCTTCCCCTCTTTTCATGTCCTTCTTCCCAAGACTGCATTCCCTCAACAAGTGGGATTTACATAAACCCTGACTTCTTCAACTATGCTAAGTGATGTACAATCATCAGCTTCTTCACTGAACAACCTGAGTATCTATTAAACAGGATCTGTGACAAGGGTCAGGAACCTCATGGTAAATAAGACTGACAGGATCATGCCCTATGGAACTTCATAGACCAACGTGGGGCACTAAACACATACAAATAAAGGAAAACTATAACTCCAGTGACAGATATAAAAAGAAACATTACAATGTGGCAACAGATAGGCCAGGGTGAAGACAGTGTTTGAATAGTGACTAGAAAGATTTTTCTCCGACCCCATTGCTGGAGACATGGCATACTTCAGACATAGGACTTGGAGCAATTGAGCTAGAACTGACCTGGAGGCTTCCTTCCTGAAGACTAACTCTCCTAGTATCAGAAGATACTATGCAAGCTGCCAAGGGAGAAAACCAATCGATGATCCTGCCCAGCTGTAAAGTCTACTAACCACAACGACTGGCCCAGCAAACAATCTTTATTGGAGTAGTAGCAGCACTTTTATCTTCGATGTAATCAGCAGTTATCTAATTGGACTTAAGGCCCGCTCAGTAGAAGGGAATTCACGTGTGGTACTGTAAACACAGTCAAGTACACACGGCTCGAGAGGTCATAGACCTTAGAGAAATGCCTACTTCTGTCACTTCCCTAGACCAACGGAATTTCTTACTGCATTCTAAATATGTATCTTTATATTTATGGCCAAGTGCACCACTTACCACTCATGAAAGAAGCGTGTTTTGTAACAGATGAATATGACGAAGTTCCACAAATTGTTGATGTAGAGAACAAGTGACCTAAGTGACACATCTGCAATGTAACCTTGCTGCTAGTTAATGCACACTAGACTTGACAGAGAGGCTGAGCCAATGAACTCTCCATAGTGTAGTAGTCTAATGGGAGCTGCATAATGGAAAAACCAGCTGACACGCCAAGGTGAATTCGGGAAATGTCATGTTGTCCCACCTCATGATGAGGAGCTGTAGGCAATCAATGGATGCTGAGAGAACATCTTCTGATACTAGGAGAGCTAGTCTTTGGGAGGAGGCTTCCAGGTCAGTTCTAGCTCAATAAGAATAGAATAAGAATAAGATTGAATAAGAAGAGGACAAGAAATTGAGAGGGAGGGGACAGGGATAAAACTGGTGGAGGACTAGGAGGAATGGAAATAAGGCAAAGGTAATAATTATATATGAAATTCGCCAAAATAAAAGAATTGAAAATTAAAAAAAAGAAAGGTCTTCCCATGAAGGTGACACTGAGGTTGAAACTTGAAGTAGGCTAAGGAGGCAGTTTTGTGAAATAGGATATTGTATGTGTTTATGGAGATGGGGCAGCAGTTGATTTCTTAGGTGAGAGAAGAACAAATTAGTAGAAAGCTCAACTGATTCCAAGAGCTTAATGAAGTCCTCTCTGGGTGAAGCAAAGGAGAAAATAACGTGAAATGAGAGGGGAAAATCTGGCAAAGATTTCTGAAAACCTCATGGTTTTCCATAAACTTTCCTCCAATAAATTCAATAGGAGAATTAGGCATTTCAGACAGAAGAATGATGTAATCTTATTTCTATTTTCTGTTTGTTTTAGAGACAATGAAATTAAAATAGGAATAGAGGTAGAATCAATAAACTGGACAGTAGACTGCAGTTGTAGGTCCAGGAATACAAGGCAGAGGTTGCAAGAAGTGCGTGGCTCTGAATTGCGCAGGCGCTCCTTGGTAATGTTTGGTTATATTTTTGGTAGGCACAGCTGGCAGGTGCTATTGGTGCTGCCACACGTGCTGCTAAACACCCTAACCGGCATACAAAGGACCCCCAAGAATTATCTAGGCAGAAACGTCAATAGAATTCATTGATGTTGAACAACTCTGGACTAAGTAAAGGCAGGAGGCATGGGAAGAACATTGATTCATGGTGCCCTGTGAAGCTGAAATGATCAAGAGTTCCAGATAAATCAAACGCAGACAGAGAGGTCAGGGAGAAACCCCAGGATGACTTGCTGATTCCGTCTTGAGGAATATGCCATGAGAACATGATGAATGATGTTCAAATTCACCATCTAAAAGACAGAATCAGTTTCTTAGACTCAAGTTACAGATCTACTATTTACCATTGTGGGTTTCAAGACGTATAATCACAAAAGTCAGGCATGGTGACACATGCCTGAAATTCCACCACTTGAGAGGCTAAGGCAGGAGGATCTTGTGATGAGGCCAACCTGGGCCATTTGGAAAGACTGAGTAAGTAGGTGCAGGGGAGAGAGAATCAAATCATGCTGTGTCTCACTTTCCTTGTCTCCAAAATAGAGATAAAAATGGACCTGCTTTAAAAGTCTGTGATCGGGACTGGTCAGGTGACTTAACAGGTAAAAGGGCTTGAATCTCAAGCCTGGTGACCCGGAGTTCAGTTTTCTGAAACCATAGTGGTGGACGGACAGAACCAACTCCTGAAAGTTGTTCTCCGACCTCAATCCATTTGCACCTATAGTCAACACACACACACACACATACACACACACACACACGTACACACACACACACACACACAAGATGAAGGCATAGACAGTGGAGAAAAGACAAGCAGTCCCCAATTGGGCATTCTCTCTTAGGGAGTCAAGGGAATGCAAGCAAACTGTAGAGGGACTGAGAAGCAGCAAACAGTGCAGTGATAGCGAGGTGGCTCCGAAGAAAGGGCCCAGGGGGAAACTTTTCAGAGGGGATGTTTTATTGATATGAAATGAGATGGAAATGATATCTCACCATCTTGAATTTCAAGACCATTAACAACCTTTTCAATAACAATTCCAGCTATGAGGTAGAGAAAAAGGCCAGTCTGGAATGAGTTGAAAATGGATGGATGAAGAAACAGAGACAGAGTATTGGCTTTTTAAACTTTACTTTTGACTAAGGAGAGAAGAAGGGATAGAGGACTAGTAAGCTAAAGAAGATGGGATCTCTTTCTGTTTTGTTTTTCGAGATGTGGTTACATACTGTAGTTATATGGGTGGAATACTATGATAGAAGGAAAATTAGAGACCCAGGAGGGAGAGGAGGGAATGCTGCGTACGTTTGAGTAGACACTCACTTTGGGATACAGGAAGACCAGGGATAGATGGTGGAGCTGCTGGAAATCTTTAGGGGCTTATGAACATGGATTTTAAGGGAATTCAGGGGCACTCAGTAATTTCTACGTCTACAAGTATTTTTATTAGCATTGCTTTTTAAAAAGTAACATAATTATACCAAAAAACTTTATATAGGTTGGAGAATTTGGAAAGGGAGTGAATGCCAAACTCACAGCAATAGTGAGAAATTTCACAGTATGGTTGAAGCTTGGTAGTATGGTTTTGTCAGAAAATGATACTCAAAAATTATAATAGACATAGAGGATTTATCTTCCAAAATATAATTACATATTTTTAGTTTGAAAGTTATATCGGTTTAGTTGTTAAAGTACTTTAATTTTTTTTTTTTTTAACTTACCAGACTGTGATTTTTATCTCTAGAAATTCAAGTCGGTGTTTTCCATGTTCTGGAGGGTGAAGAAGGTGCACTGGGGCTGTAGAGGACTAAGAGAAAATGATGGAAAACCTCCTGGGGCGAGAGGCTGTTCTGCCACCTCCTAGCACTGCAGTATGTGAGATATAAGCAAACACGCTGTCAGGTGAGGAGGCCAGAAGATGAGTGGAGGCCTCCTGCTGCTGAGTCCCAGTTAGGGAGATGAGTGCAGTTCAGAGCAGATTCACGTGTTCTCCCGCTCCCGTCTGCACAAGGCAAGTCAGGTCCACGATGTGAGGTCTGAGTCTGCCCCGTCAGAGCCTCTTTCACTCCTTCCCTGACTGTATCTCTGATTTCCAGCGCAAAGGGAGAATTTTCAGAAGTTTCCTGGCAAAATAACCACAGAGCAGACTAATTAAGTGGTGTGAGTGGCTTAAACAAAAGCCCATGCTTAGCACCAGCGTGGATTGGGTGAAGGCTTGTTATGCTTTAAAACATGATGTTTTATTCTAAATACTGTAGACTCTATATACCTTACAGGTTTTATCAGAAAAAGAGACATTTCCCAATTAAGCCAATGTTTGTGACTATGACCTTTTAAAATACGATCCACATCCTTACAATACAGACTACGCCCCCGGAATTGTTCCATCATCATTGCACTTCATTTTTACTACACCTTGAGTTTTCTTTCATTGCACAAACGGGATAAAATGAGACACTGAAGAGGAAGTGACTTTTCCAAATTACCAACCAGAAGGAATAGCGATAAGACTATCTGCTGAGCTTGCACACTTAACCATGATCATACTACCATACCCTGCAATTATACTGCATATATACGTTTACTGTTCCCTCATCCAGAGCAGACACTACTGGTCCATTACAGAGCAATCCTACCAAGTTTAGTTTCCAACTCACAGCTCTGACCAGTTGATGAATGTTGGCACTAAGATGAAGTCTGTACTTTCTTCCTTTGCTTATTTCTATTCTCCTTTGAGCATTGGCTCTGCTTAACCTCACAGACCAGTCTGCTTAGACTCCTGTCCTCTACAGTGCGAAGACAGATAGTGTTGGTCTCTTGCAAGGTTTGACTTGAGCTGAAACTTAGCCCTAGACTCATCTTGCCCTTTCCTTGATCTTCTCCTCATCCATCCTCACTAGAAGTCAGCTCTGTGATCCAGTGTCAACAAATAGCTGAAGGGAAGTGAAAAGGCAATGGTGACTATGAGGTCTCAGTAGCAATTTTATATCATCATTCTGAGCTATGAGTTATCTGAAAAATACTCTCTATAGACAGTACAGAAGCTGAACTGTAGGCGTGGTTTCACAGTCTCAGGTTCTTGGAAGCACACCACTGAATGATGACAATGTCTTTGAAAATGGAAGGAAACAAAGTCCACCTCAATTTGAAATCACAGAAATTCCTAAATCTTGGAGGGAAAATGGATGAATGTTGAGCAATGAAGACCCTAGGTCAGGATATCGAGAAGCAGTGAACTCTGGTTGACCAGATTATGTTGGAAAACCACTTAGCCTCCAAAAGCTATGGTTGGTCTATGAAAAATACCAAATACCTTAGGATCTCTAGGGCCCCTGCAATCCCAACATACTGGCTTAAGTTCACTGACTCTGCTTCATGTGCATTTCCCTCTAGCAGTCACTAGAGGTGCCCCAGGACACTTGCGGGGATACTTTCAGTCTCCACAGGTAATATGATGCCCCTTTCCCTTTCTGCCTCTGCTCTTAGTTTCCCAAGGAAGCAGCATCAGTGAGGTCTAATATCTGTCTCCCATTCCCCCCACCAGAGCCAAAGGGCAATAGCGTCCTTAAAGTTCTTTTAGAACTTATATACTCTGGGATTAAAACCAGAATCAAGACAGCCAAACTGCCAAAGTCACCAGAACCTAGGGCCACTTGCTGCTAGGTTTGCTAAGTTGCCGGGCAAACTTTCAAAGCACCACTCAAGGTCTTGTCTCTATTTCCAAAGCAGAGACACAAGTTTGCTAAACACTGACAGCCCACAAAATAAAGAACTGATCTAGTCTGTCCTTGGACATCACTGAGACAAATCCATTATCTGAAGAGCCAGGAAAAGTTATAATCAGAAGCCCAGTGAGTCACGGCTTAAGGGAGTTAGCTCAGAAACTCACTCATCACACAAAACACCAACTGTATCTGCCAAAGTTCATCCTGGGTGTTGGGAATCTAGCCTTTTACAAGGACTAAGGGATCTGCTAGAGGACATCAAGCCCAAGGACATCTTTGAACATCGTGTTCACCTATGATGATGCCTCTGATAGACACAGGAAGTCCAGACAGAGCGAGAAAATTTTCACCAGAAAAAAAAAAAATTCCCTTCACCACAAATAATTTCTCTCAATTATTAGCCATTTCTCTCTTAAATTAGCCACTGCTAATTTAAGCTCTTCACATGCTTTCGCAATGAAGACCCAACTTTTTAGTTTCACTCTACAGCATCCCAGGCCTGATGGATCAAAGTATCGATTTTCAAACCTCCGTTCCAAGTCTGCCAAACTTTCTGAAACTTTGTCCCCTCTTTTATAATTTTATTTTATTATTTGATTGTTTTTCAGAGGCTGGGGCTATTGCTGCACAAGCATGAGGACCTGAAATCTATCCCCTGCACCCAAATAGAAAGGCGAGGCATGGTGGTACATGCTGATGATACCAGAGCTGGCGAGGCTGTCACAAGAAAATTCTGGGGGCTCAATAAACAGCCCGCTGGTTGTGACCCTGTTGTCATCTAACGGTCATGGTTGGCTTTGTTTTTCTCTGCTAATTAAAGAATTAAAAGGCAGGAAAAATCTCAGACACAGCAGAGACTTTATTTAGGAAGAAATAATCACATACACATAACACATACAGAGATTAAAAAAAACTTCCACAAATAGAGAAGGGATTTGGAAACTGAAGAGTCAAGTCCTCAGGAGGGTTGGGCCTTTCAAGTATTTTTGTTGTTAAGGCGCAGGGTCCCGTCCTCTACTTTTCAATCGGTCAACTCAAACAGAGAGAACTCTTAGGTCACAGCTTGGGCTGATCTAAACTGGTCTGGACTAGACAGCCAGTAAAGTGGCCCTGCTAGAGAAGCAGCTTGCCAGGTGTTTGTCTCAGACCAAAAAGAAGCAGGAAGTATGCCATCTTTATTATTCATTAGTGACATTATAAACAATTTAGTCCTTATAACCTTAGATCAATGATCCTTAGATCCACCCCCCCCCTCAATTTTTTTCTTTCTCAAAAAATATCACATAGCTAGCTCCCAAGGAGTGACACCCACGGTTGACTTCTGGCATGCACGGACATATACACTAATACATTTTTAATGTTTTTTTTTTAATGAAGATTAAAAACTAATAATGGAGGCTGGGGAGATGGCTTAGTGGTCAAGAGCACACGCTGCTTAAGCATGAGAACCTGAATTTGGTTTCCAGCACTATGTCAGGCAGCTCACAACTGTGTGTACTGCAGCTTCAGGGAATCTGACATCCTCATCTGTACTCCACTCACACCTGCACTAACACATGCACATCAACCCCCACAAACACATAATTAAAAATAAAATCTTAAAGTGTTAAAACATAATAATAATGTATGTGAATTGCTTGGCACTGGATCTCATCCAGGACTGGCAAATACTGGTCAGTACCCTTCCTCCCCAGGGGAAGACTTCAGATAGTACTTAGCTCCAGGTTTTCTAGCGGACACAGAACACACCCTTCAAAGTGCTAACGCTGTTGGAGCTCAGCAGACACCTTGTCTCAGAAAATCCATTATAAACCCCCATATTTTCTCCTGCTAAATACAGTAGCTCACTTCCCACCACTTTGCCTTAAGTAAGTCCAACAAAAGAATCATGCTATTTACAGGAGAAAATTCAAGAGTCACACCCAATTTGACTTTTGCACTGAAGCAGCCAGCCTCACCAAAGAAGGTTTAGGGGACACACAGCTAGAAATCCCAGGCTCCCAATGTGCCCAAAGCTACCTCTGAATTCATATGCCAAACCCCAGAGCTTAATTAATTTTTTCAGTTAATTTCTATCCAGTGTTAATGACAGTGGAGAATTACTGGGAAGGTGAAAAACTGTTAGTAAATGTCTAGTGTAGCATTTAAATTGTGACTATCATTTTTACAACAAATTTTAGGAATGTGTTCACTATTATAAAACGTGGCACACCTTTTAGGTTTTGATTACCCCTTTCTGGTCCTGTAAACAGTGAAATAGAAAGTCTTTGTGGTCATAGTCAGAAGGCCAGGGTTTAAATACTGGGTTTGTCACTTTGTGCATGATTTGATTTAGAAAATTGGTAATTGAGCTTGAAATAGCTCAACATTTAGGGAGGCCCTTTGGATAAGACTTCTATTTTTGTATGCATAAATTGATATTCTGTGCTGGGAGTGTTATAAAATTCAGGAAATCTAATTTTTCAGCATCTAAACTGTGCAAAAGCAAAATGTGAAAAAATTTGACCAGCATATACAAACAACTCTAAAAACTAAATGCCAAGCTGAGCATGGTGGCACACACCTTTAATCCTAGAACATAGGAGGCAGAGGTAGGCAGATCTCTGTGAGAAAGAGGCCAGCCTGTCTACATAAGAAATTCATGTCAGCTGGGGCTATAAGAAAACCATGTTTCAAAACAAAACAAAATGCCAAGAAAGCAGACAATCCAACTGAAAAACAGTCTGTAGAACTAAACAGAGAGTTCTCAGAAGAAGAGATATAAATAGTTAGGAAACACTTTTTAAAAGTGTTCAACATGCTTAGCCATCAGGGAAACGTAAATGAAAACTACTGTAAGATTCCATCTCACCCCAGTCAGAATGGCTATCATTAAGAATACCAATGACCACAAAAGCTGGCTTGTATGTGAGGAAACAGAAGTCCTCATATACTGTTGCAGGCCCAGAGAACAAATACCACAGTTCTCTCTAACACATGGATCCTAGCTCCAACTCTATAGTTTTGTTTGTTAACATGGCGTACTTGCGGAAGCCAAGAAACTAGAGAACAGTGGAGGAGGGCTGCCTTCAATGAGGGGACGTTGTGTCGGTTTGAATAAGAAATGGCCCCCATAGGTTCATGTATTTGAGCACTTGGTCCCCAATTGGTGGTGCTGTTTGGGGAGGTTGTGGAAACTTTAAGAGGTGTAGGCTTGTTGGCGGAAGTACATCACTGGCTTTGAGAGTCTATAGCTCACTCCACACCATGGGCTGTCTCTGCTTCCTGTGTGTGAGTGGAAATATGCTCAGTCAGCTTCTGTACCTACCACCAATGCCAAGTCTTCCCTGCCGTGATAGATCTCTCTTCCCCTGAAACTATAAACCAAAGAATGCTCTTTCTTCCTGAAGTTGGTTTTGGTCATGGTATTTTATCACAACAGAAAAGTGATACAGAGAGAGAGCAGAAAATAGATGAACGGAAAGGAAAGAGGGAATGCTGTGGGTGGAAAGCTTTGAGAAGGGAGGGAGATGAGGGAGGGTTTGGGTGATGAAGGCTGGGGAGAAATAGGAAGGAGTAACTGGGACCAAGGCTGTATAAAGAGGTCAACAGAAGCCTCCGGTCTTGAAGGTTGCCCTGAATGGCTGGATGGCACTACTCCTAGGAGCAGCGGGTTACTGAATTCCCTATTCCAGGAGTGAGTTACCACCACAGGAGTGAGTTACCACCACAGGAGGAGGCTCACAGTTCAGACTCTTATCAACCCTCTCAGCTGCCTACCAGAACTAGAGGATAAGAGCATATTGCATAAAGACACCACATATCTTGGAATTAAGATATAGAAAAAAAAAGCTAGAATTAAGCTGAGCTGGAAATGTCCTCCCTGATGGCTAGCATTTAAACCACTGAAGGCTGCTGACTGGGTTGCCTGAGGAGCAAAGGCATCATCAAAGGCATAATGGTCTTTTCTAGATGTGAATCCTAAGAACCAGAAGAACCTGCCAGGCAAGATATGTCTCCCTTTGCAACAGCAGCTTAACTGTTGTGGGAGTAACCAGCTGCCCTCTGATTGGACTTGAAGCCTGCTCCTCAGGGGTAGGAGAGGGAGCATTCCTGATACTGCAAGCTCTGCTAACAACCTAGGTCTTGAGAGGCCATAGGCCCAGGTAGAGAAATTATTATTATTTTAAACTAAATTGATATAGCACCAAGTTGCCTTCTAAATATCTCTGTTTATACCCATAGACTAAAACTGCTCCAGGGCCTAGAGAACCTGCTCTCTACGGTGAATGGTGGTGAACGCAGAGACTCATTGCAGCCCAAAATGCTGAGAATAACTGATGGTTGAGGGCTCAGCCCTAAACAAGACTTGTACACCACCCCGTCTAAGGCTCAAGGGACACTGTAGAAGAAGGGAGCGGAAGCATGTAAGAAAACAAGAGAAAAGCACAAAATACCTTCTTCTAGATGCCATACCACTACTGCAAATAAGAACTCACAGCTATGGTTACCTGCACTGGACCCACAAAAGACAGAGCCGCGGGAGGAGAAGGGTCTCATGGCGCCCCACGCTTTACTGCTGAACTACTTACTGATAGATTCTATAAGAGATGGAATCAGATCTTCAGTTGTGTACCCATTGCTGGGCCCACCAGGATTCAACAGAAAGCTCCAATCCCATAGTCACACAGAATGCCTTGGTTAAACCCAGTGGGTCACAAGACAGAATGAAGAGACATAATGAATTTGAGAGATCTGTTTGGGGTGGACAGGAGTGACAGGGAGATAGGTGAGAGTGGTAAGTATGTGTGTGTACATGTGCAACTATCTAAGAGCAGAGTTAATCATTTTAAAAATTTACTCCATGGAAGTTAAAAATAGTGACTGCTAAATATTTAGATTTGAAATAGTTAATTCAAATTAAAAACTAGAGTTGAGACCAATCTCCATGCACTTGGCACAGAATATTTGACCAGTTCCAGCATCTGTAAAATAGTATATTTTCTCAGTTACAAACATTTTTGCTATGGAGTCAATGAAAACATCAAGAATTTCAAATTTGTTAACTATAATTTATAATTTTGAAGATCTTGGGAATTTTATGGAAATAAAAGGAAATAATTAGAATATACTGAAAGCATTCTAAGTGCCACAGTATTAGAATTAAAAAGGGCTGAGAATGGGGCTGGAGAGATGGCTCAGCTGTTAAGAGCACTTGCTGCTCTTGCAGAGGACCCAGATTTGGTTCCCAGCACCCACAAAGTGGCTCACAGCTGTCTGTAACTCCAGTTCCAAGGGACTTGACCCCCTTCTCTGGCCTCCATGGGCACCAGACATATTCATGCTGTACATATATGCAGCACACATTCATACACATAAAATAAAAATAAATAAATATTTTTCAAATAACTAAGTATAACTAGGGGGAGGACAAAGGATTATGAGGTCAGTGCAACTATTCTTGATGAGCAGATAACATGTCTACACCCACAGAATGTACAATACCAGCCATACATAGAGACCCCAATGACGGCCCTTTGGGATAATGATGCATTATGAATGGCAAAAAACTCTCTAGGAGGCTTTGGGTGGGGGCAGGAAGTCTATGGGAAATAGCTGGACTTCTGCTCAATTTTGCTATGAACATAAAACTGCTCAGGTGTAAATATATATATTTGTAATGTATATATTGAAAATATCACTGCATAAAAAAGAAATTGCAAAAAACCTATAATGACCTAATAAAAAATTTGCAGAACTACAAGCCTGAAAAACTTCACAGTGCATTAAGATATTGCATTAATTATTACTATTTTTATACTGCACAAAATTCTGGCATCAAATTAACATTTATAAGCTTATTTTGTTACTTGAATATCATAATTATTCATATTATATTCTATAGTACTTTAATACATATCGATTCTGTAATATGTAATATGTAAGAAACTAAAGAATAAGAGTAATTTCTCCAATGCTTTTAATAACATCATACTGTCAATATACAGACATTATAATTTTGGCATTAATGTACAGGATATGTATTTTCAGTTTATTGGAAAATAATTCTTGAAAATACTTTCATAGAACAATAGTTTCCACTATTCCACTAATAAAAACAAACCTCTCTTAGAAAACAAACATTTCAAAGATATGTGACCAATTATTTTAGCACTCCTTTCCCAAAAATATGCTGTCACCCTATTTTTGAGGACGGTTAAGAGAATCCTGTGTGCTGAAAGTGGTGTTAAAAAAGGAGTCACAGCAGCATTTGAAGCAAAGGTAATGGGATGATCATGGAATATTTACTAATGTATTTGTTGGTGCTGAGGATTGCTAGTTCCATCCATTTACCTATAAATTTTATGATTTCATTTTCTTTACCATTGAGTAGAACTCCATTGTGTAAATGTACCACATTTTCATTACTCATTTATCAGCTGATGGACATTTAGGTTGTTTGTATTTCTTAGCTACTGTGAAAAGAGCAGTAACAAACATGGGTGTGCATGTATCTCTGTAGTAGGATGAGTCCTTTGGGTATATACCAAGAAGTTGTATGACCAGATCATATGGTAGACTTCTTTCTAGATTTTAAGAGAGTTCTCCATACTGATTTCCACAGTGGTTACACCAGTTTGCAACCCCACCAACAGTGAATGAGAGATCCCCCAACAGTGAATGAGAGATCCCCACATCCACACCGGCATTTGGTGTCATTTGTTTTCTTAATCTTAGCCAATCTGACTGGGATAAGATGAAATCTTAAAATGGTTTGATTTGCATTTCTGTAACTACTAAGGAGGTTGAACACTTGTTAAAATGTTTCTTAGCCATTATCTCTTCTTTTGAGATTCTCTGTTTAGATCCATAATCCATTTTTTGATTGGTCACTTGTGTTCTTGCTTTTTTGTTTTGTTTTGTTTTTGAACTCTTTGTATATTCAGATGCATAACTGGTGAAGATTTTCTCCCACGGTATGGGCATCCTCTTCACTCAATTTGTTGTTTCCTTTACTGTACAAAAGCTTTTCAGTTTTTGAGTTAACACTTGTCAGTTGTTGACCTTAATTTCCGAGTGACTGATGTTCTATTTTAAAAAGTCTTTTTCTGCACCTATATCTTGTAGAGTATTGCCTATGTTTTCCTTCTAACAGTTTTAGTGTTTCAGGCTTCACATTGAGGTCTTTGATCCATTGTGAGCTGATTCTTGAACAAGGTGATAGATATGTGTCTAATTTCATTTTTCTATATGTGGAGATCCAATTTTGCCAGTACCATTTTTTAAGACACTATCTTTGTTCCAGTGTGTGTTCTTGGTCCCTTTGTCAAATATCAGATGGCTGTAATTGCATGCACTCATGTGTGGACCTTTTCTTTTGTTCCATTGATCTACAAGTCTGTTTTTGTGCTGATACCATGCTGTTTTTATGACTATACCTTTGTAATATAGATCAAGGTCTGGTATATTAATCCCCCTGACATTGTTCTTTGTGCTGAGGATTGTTTTGGTTATCTGGAGTCTTTTATGCTTCCATATGAATTTTTTTAGGATGTAATTTTCTATTTCTGTGAAGACTGTCATAGGATTCTGATTGGCATTGCATTGAATCTATAAACTTCTTTTGATAAGATGGTCATTTTCACTACATTGATTCAATCAAACCATGAGCACAGGAAGTCTTTTTGTTTCCCTGTGTCTCCCTCATCTCTCTCTCTCTTTTTTTAAAAGATTTAAAGTTTTCTTTGAAGAAGTCTTCAATGTCTTTGGCTAAGTTTATCCCTAGATATTTATTTTTAAGGATATTGGGAACAGAAGTGTTTCCCTTCCCTGAACTCTTTCTCTCATTGCTTGTTATTTGTATATACAAAGGCTACTGATTTTTGTGGCTTGATTTTTGTAACCCACCACTTTACTGAAAGCATTGATCATTTCTAGAAGTTTTCTGGTGGAATTTTTAGAATATCTTATGTAAAATATCACATCATCTGCAAATAAGAATTTGATCTGTTCTTTTCCGATTAGTACCCTTCTCTTGTCTTATTGCTCTAGCTACAGTTTCAAATACTATATTTTGAAAGAAAAGTGGGGATAGTGGACAGCCTTGTTTGGTTCCTTATTTTAATGGGAATGCTTTAAGTTTTTCTCCATTTAGAATGATGTTGGCTATGGGTTTGTTGTATCTGCCCTCCACATTTTTAAACATTTTTCTTCTATTAATAGACCTGATACAGATAAATATGAACACAAACGGAAAAAAATGTATGAAATACACCTTTGAGAGCAAGTTGACAATTGTGAATACTCTACTTAGATATGAGGTTTGACTTCTCAGAAATTCCTATTGTTTATTGCTCTTTCTATCACCCCTTGTCCTGGAGATTTCAGTGTCAGGACAGATACTTTAACTTAATAGAGGGAGAGTCCTGTCTCATTAGAATTTGACTGAACTCCTTCTACCACGGATATATACAGAAGTAACTTCATTCCAATCAATGCCTATCACTAACAAGATATAAGCACTCAAGTCCCACAGTAAGGTCTTGAGATAAATGGCTATTCCTTCCATGTATGATACACACAACGGATGCTGGCTGAGAGGTCGTCAACTGTGCTCAAGTGCAAGATTAGAAAATTAGGTGTCATTTATACAATTGCTGTATCAAGAGACAAAACTAAAGGACAGCCTTCTTGGTCACACTGGACAAAGTGTCAACAACATTCATCCTACTTTGAACAAAAATTGCTGGCAAGAGTCTGGAGTACTCTTCTCATCACCAAGGATTGCCTATATGGTTCACTCAAAAACTGGAAATCTGGGTCTGGAATGATGGCTCAGTTAATAAAGTGCCTGTTGTGTGAGAATCTGAGTTCAGATCCCCAGTATCCCTGCAAAAGGTCAGGCACAACAATGTGTACTTATAATCCCAATGATGGAGAGGCAGTAAGGAAAGGATCCCAGGGCTCCCAGGGCCAGCAGTCTACCTGAATCAGCAAGCTCTGAGTTCAGAGAGAGACCCTGCCTCAAACAATAAGGTGAAGAGCAATTAAGGAAGATACCCAATCTGATTTATGGCCTCCACACTCAAGTACAAACTGTATACATACTGCACAAACACAAACAAAAAATCTTGACAACATTGGAAATACCTGGTCTCCACAGATTTGAATATCAGAAGTGAAGCGACTCTGGTTCATGAATGCTAATATTATGCTGTAAAACAATACACTCACATCAGCATCAGACACAAAACTAATGCCTCTCCTCAAGTTATTGTGGGCTAATTGTTTTTAATCATTAAGTAGGAAGAGTCACACTGCGGAGAATGCTTTGAGGGAGCAGATAACACCAGTGCACAGAGAGCTGGTGATTTAATTATTTCTCACATTTCTCTCCCCTTTGTAGTTACCTAGCAAACAGCCCTTCCTCTAACTTATCTCTTTGTTGAAGTCATATCAGTGATTATCTGCCCCCTAGCTCATTTAAAATTACCAGAATAATTCATTATGCCAAAGAGCTTATCAACTATCTTCCATGTCCCATGACCCAAGAATAATTAGCAGTGAAATATTTCAAACCCACAGACAGATAGAGAGGTAAACAAAGCCACACAGAGTTTACAGAGGTTAGCCCTCTCCTGTACTCGCATAATGCATTTTTAATAAAGCTCTTCAGTCATGACTGCCACATTTACAAGAATCTCTCATCTGCTGCACATTTCTGTATGTGTAGTGGGTGTCCCTCTGAAGTATCTGCACTGTAAGTCTTGATGGCCTTTACTACTCCAGCCTGGCCCATTCCATGGGGCAAGGCATGAAGCAGAGTTCTATAGCTGCAATATGGGTTTGAGCTACACAGATCCGAGTCCCGATCCCTGCTTCTAAGCTAAGCAAATGTGGGAAAGTGCTTGTTCCTGGTTTCTCACTTATAAAACAGGGCTACAAATATTCGTGTTGTTGAGATGCTGGTGAGGCAAGCAAGCATCAAGGCAGCGTATAGCACTCGGTGGGCTGTCACTATCCACCTTCGTGCCTGCTGAATGTGTTGAACACTCCCCATAAAGCCGGGGCCAGTCTAACTGAAGCCCTGGTGGCCTGAAATCAGTCCCTTGACATGGGAGCTCACCATTACATAACCCAAGTAAAATAGCGGGATGGTTATTTATTATTTGTTTTAGCACCTGCCAGTGACTTTTCTCCTCGCTTCTGATTTCCAAAGTGGATAGAAGTTGATTGATTGACCGATTGATTGATTGATTGTGTGTGTGTGTGTCTGTGTGTATCTGTGTCTGTGCATCAGTGTGTGGGCAGGTGCACAAGCATGTGTGTTGTCTCAAGTAGAGATCAGAGGTCAACACTGGATGTTGTTCCTCAGGAGCTGTCCATCTTATTTTTGAGATAGAGTCTTTCACTGACCTGGAGCTCACCCGTTAGGCTAAACTAGCTAACCACCAAGCCCCAGAAATCCACCTGTCTCTGTCAGTCCAGTGCTGGAATTACAAGCATACCACCATGCCCAGCTTTTTAAAGTGGGTTCTGGGGCTCAAAATCAAGTTCTCATGCTTGCAAGGCAAACAGGTTATTGACCAAGCCAGCTTTCAGCTGCAGAGCTGTATAGTTTTAAAACACTCATCTTTGGACTGGAGAGAGACTCAGTGGTTAAGAGCACTGATTGTTCTTGCAGAGGACCTGGGTTCAAGTCCCAGCATTCACATGGTGGCCAACACCCATCAGTAACTCCAGTTCCAGGAGATCTGACGCCCTCTTCTGACCTTTATGGGCACTGCAGGACACAGGTGAACTTACATTCATGCAGACAATACACTCATACTCATAAAATAAAAATAATTTAAAATATTTTTAAAAAACCCAAAACACTCTTCTTTATGCAAAGTCAGATGAATTCAGAGAGAAGGGAGTGACTGGCTATGATCATGAGGAGAGGCCTCCAGGAAAATGGACATTTAAAATTGTTTTGGACATTCTTTATTTCTATATCTCCTATCTTCCTAGGTTCATTATTAAATCAAATTACTTTTGAAAGACATCTTTAAATGCAGTAGCTCTCAATAAAGGTTGAACTTCCCAAATCACCTGTGGTGTTTATAGATGCACACACCCATCCCCAACCACCCTCATTCATCCAAGGCATTCCAAGTCTCTGGGAGTGATGGGCTGGAGGTAGCAGGGGGCAGGTCATGTTTTATTCAGACTGGTGGGGGTTAGGGTTAGGGTCTAGGGCTAGCGGTAGGGTTAGGGATAAGGTTTGAGCTAGGGCTAGGGTTAGGGTTAGAGTAAGAGACAGGGTTTGGGCTTGGGCTAGGGTTAGGGTTAGAGTAAGGGATAAGGTTTGGGTTAGGGTTAGGGTTAGGGTTAGGGATAAGTTTTGAGTTACACCACTGTTGAGAACCATAGTGCATTAATTACTTGAAATGGTATCTAAATATCTAAAAGCCTAAGATTTTAGAATTACTCAGTAAGTCTTTTCTTTAAAAAACTGTAGTCAGGATGATGCTAGTCCAAGCCTTTTGTTGCAAATTACATCTTCCATAGGACTGAAGCATACTATGGTCCAGCCAAGTACCATATAACTCATAACACATGTCTACAGCTGGAACAAAAGCATTAGGACCACCTAACTGGATTCCATTAGAATGAGTCTGTGTGACGCCATGCCAAAGTAATTGTAAACAATCTCCCTAGAGAAAGTTACATGAATGAGAGCCAAAAACCCAATCAACCAAACAATACAAAAAAATCCTCACTGGGTTTAACTTACTGTTTTTAGAAAAAAAAAAAAAAGTATAATGCATACATTCGAAAGCTTTGTGAACAAATGGTACCAAATGTTAGAAACTGGTACCGAGAACAACAGGAAACCCACATTTTCTTTGACCAGTGCTTCCAAAATTTCCTCCCCTCTCACTTCTTCATCCCCAGGAGCAATATTTTATCTCAGGTACCGCGGCAGATGTGTTTACTGACTGATATTAGAAACCACATGCATTTGCACCAGAGACCTTTTGAAAATCTGTTTCTATTTTATAACAGTTTCCATGGCAAGAGGAAAATACAAGGAAGCTGTGTTAACAGTGGTGGGAATGAAAGAAGCCACAGCTCTCAAGCAGGAAAACCTTAGATGTTCTTATAGATGCCCCGTTCCCCACCCAAGGTGGTGTCTCAATGTAGATGTAAACTCATGACCAAAACTATCCTTATGAACGGCTGAGGGGTAATTTGGACTTTTTTTACGTTTCCGCTTGCAAATATCTCGTTTACCGGGCCTTGAGAAATCAGACCGTGAATCCAGAGTGAGTTGGGGGCCACTCAAGTAATCAGGTTCTGGCCTTGTCAGAATGATGGCTTATTTCTTTTAATAAAACAGGGACCTGGAACTTGAGCTATCAAGATGACACTATAAGGGCTCTGTCCCTTAGGCCAAAGTAACAGGTCAATGCCCTGGAGAGGCCTGGAAGGTTAGGTTTGCTATGTCTCTGGCAGGCACTCCCTCTGAGAAATTGGGGCCACAACCTCGCATTTCTGACATAGAAGTGTACTTCCTCACTGTGATCTCAGACCTTATTTTGTTACCTTGCATCAAGTGTCTTGGCCTATGCCAGTCAAAGTCCTTTGATTTCCCTTTCTATGAAGGCTCCATGTACCAACTGATTCATTCTCACTGCCAAGTAAGGCAAGGGTGGTGGTCTCCTGGATGAACCTCCAAATCACCGTCCTCAGAAGGTCCTGAAAACCAGGCACGGAAAGAGCAGCCAGAGTGTGGTTTCTAGTAATTTGTTTCAATTTATTTCTCAAAGGAGGGGATTCCCTGGCAGATTTAACACGGTAGCTTGATATTAGACTAGCCTTGTGTTCTTCATGGTGGTACTTTACATACAGCTTTTATAGCCCTGAGTTCCTCTTTGCTTAAAGCGCCCAGGGGAAAACCCCCGATTCTTTACCTTACTCACATCTTGATGGGCATTCTTGGGCTATTCATGCTGAAAGCCACATCTTAGTTTGAAGGAAGAGGAGAGGCAGGTCAATTGTAAGAAAGCACCATTTATTTCCCAATCAATGGGATCAATGAAGTATAAAGGATAATTAGCTAACTGATAAAATCTGGTAAGGGCCAGTCCCTGAAATCTAGGAAGTACATGGTAGAAAGCATCTCCAATCTTCAAAAACTTAAATTTGTGTTGTGTGTGTGTGTGTCTGTGTGATTAAGTAGAAGACAACTTTTGGAAGTTCATTCTTTCCTTGTACCTTGCGGGTCCTGGGGAATCAAACTCAAGCCCTCAGGCTTGGTAGCAAACACCTTTATCCACTGAGCTATCTTGGCAGCCCCAAAGAAACTCTCGGTGGAGAAAATGAAGAATGATACATTCTGGATTTGGAGAGGAATGACCCTGCCTTTGGTGTGTGTGAGCAGGGAGAGGGGTTATCCCTGGCTTGGGGACCATCTAGCCAGTAAGTCAACTGTTGCCTACGTAAAAGCCTAGCCATGTTCTACCTAAACCTGGGTCTATGGATGTATTTTATCCTAAGGGTGATTTTGAATTCTTTTGTCCCTGTTCTGACAGCTCTCACTTTGATACCCCTGGAATCTTTATATCAAGGTTAAATTTATATTTAAATAAACTCAACGGTAATTAAGAAAGGGAAATGGAGAGAGGAGGAAGAAGCCAAGAGAGACCAGAATGCTTACTTTGTCCATCTGACAAGGTCAGTCATGATCTTAGGGGAGGAAAAGTGGAGATTTTGTACAGATCACAGGGGACACATGATTGCAAATAAACGCTGCCCTTTACTGCCTGGCAGGTGAAGTCAGCATCCGTGATCAGTATACTGCCTTACTGAATATGTGCACATGCAGCAGATATGTCGTTAGCATCCCTTTACTCCAGCTGATGAATGTATTCCTTGTTCCTCCAAGGAAGCTTCCCTGGGCTGCTAACCCGCCATCACCTCCCATCAAAGCAGAGGTCCGTGGTTCATGAAGTACACTTACCCTGGCTGTTGGTCATCTAAACATTTGCCTTCTGAAATCCTTGTTTCATAATTTGGTAACATATTCTTTTTGGTTGATGGTGTTTTTGAGACATGGTCTCTACATTGCTCAGGCTAGCCTCGAATTCATGATCCTGGTACCTCAGCCTTCTGTGTACTTGGACATTTGGTAATAGGTTCTTGGGTTTTTTGGTTTTGTTTTGAGACAGGATCTCACTCTGTAGACCAGGTTGACTTGCAATTCACTGTGTACCTCGGGCTGCATTAGAACTCACTGTGTAGCCCATGCTGGTCTTCAACTCTCACTGATTCTCCTGCCTCAGCCTCTCAAGGACTGAGATTGTAGATTTGAGCAACCATTCCTGGGTGGTAATATATTTTTTAAATATATTTAGCTTTCTGTTCTATAAAAATGAGCAGCTGGCTGGCCCATCATGCCTCTTCCAGCTGTACATCTGGGTTTTGCAACAGCAAGGTTGAAGATTTGAGAGCTTGTGGATGTCAAAAGACTTAAAATTATTTAACACTTAAGCACTTTACATGTGTTAATCCTTTAATCCTCTCAACAATCCTGTGAGGTATTACACTTATGACCTCTAATTTTTTAAATTAATTAATTAGCTAATTAATGAATTTAGTGTGTGTGTATAAATGTCATGGCCTGCATGTGTGTAAGTGCAGGGCCTGTGGAGGGCAGAAGAGGACATCAGATCCCTTGGAACTGGAGTTATAGACAGCTGTTAGCTGCTATGTGGGTGCTAGGATTTGGACCCGGGTCTTCCGAAACAACAGCCAGTGCACTTAACTGCTGAGCCATCTCTCCAGTCATATGATCTCTAATATTTTAAACGAGGAAAAAAATAGAAAGAGTTGAGTCCTGTGTCCTAAGTAGCTGTAGAGCCACTGCTTCTAACCGCCAAGAACATAGGATAATTAGCAGATCTCATGGTTAAGCATAGAAGGTAAGAAAGCAGTGTGAGAATCAGTTCATCAGCCAGTGAACAACACTGTCAGAGACTCAAGACCCTATCTACTCTTTACCTGATTCTTTCGAATTACCTAGTGTACAACAGAACCAAGGAGAAATGGGAAATACATGGTATTGGATGAGGGGATTCAGAGACCAGCAGAGAGAGGGACTTTTGAGATACTCTGGGAGAAATGAGTGGTCTCCAGGTCTTCAAATCACAGCCACTGCTCTAAACTGCAACGTGAGCCTCCTTCGAAGCCTTTCACTGAGCCTGATCCTAGTGGAATGGGAGCTCTGGAGAGAAGAACGCACTTGTTCATTTTAAGAACAAGCCATTAAGAATCCGCAAACCAAACACAACTCTACCTGAGGGTTGCCTGTCAGGGCCCTTTAGGAGCATAATGATGGGGACTTGTGATGCTCTCTGGATTCTGAATTCATTGCAATGGGGATCACATCCTGAATGGAACTTGTTTTCAATTCTTCTGTTCCCATTGAGGAGTTTTGTAAAAACATTACTCAGTGTCACTCAGTTCTTTGACTTTGGGTTTTTTCCATTATTGAACCTTTGGGAGCAGGGTGGGGCTGCTGGGCGCCGCACCAAATAATTCCGTTGTGGTTGTCCTTATGTAACTCACACACCTCTAAGTCAACATCACCTTGGGGGAAGACCCAGCAACACAGGGCCACTTGACACAGCTCAGGCTGCTGGTGGGCAATGGCATGTACTTTGGTAATTTGAAAGAAATTCTAGGTATTCATACTTTCTTTGATCCTATCAACTGACACGCTATTATAGTGACTGAAACACCTTTTTTTTTTTTTTTTGAGCTAGAGCTAAAACACCTCATAAGAAGCTGTGGATTCTTTGCTACCATGCCCCTGATTTACTTACTTTGCTTTGTAATTCAAAGGAGTTATGAATCATCCTTCCTAACTTCTCCCTTTAAAACAACAGATTCTTTTTGATACAATCTCTTCTTTATCTGGACATATTTGTTCTGATGCATTCACAGGGCATGAGGATAATGCTCCCTTGGTGTTTGCTTAATGATTTTTTTGTTAACTTTTCTCTCAAGCTCTTCCTGTCTGCCTGTCCCTTTCAAGGCTTTATATCTGTAGCGATACCTGAGTCACATGTGGTCAGATTTCCAGCATTCAACACTTACAGACAAGGAGTGTATTTTATTGTCGTTATTCTCTCATGAGAAAATGAATACTCTTCACATTTTGATTTCTTTTGGAGTAGCGTTCAGAGATAATCCCTTTCTCACTTCTTGGCCATTAATTTTAATCTCCAAGTAATGGGAAAGATTTCATTCAAATATCAGTTCAGGAGACATGGCATGCTGGGCCTTTCAGAGGGTGCAGGGACACTGAAATGTAGAATCAGCACGGATTCTCAGGAAGCTCACGACAGGGAGCATCAGTGAAGCCATGGGGATGAGAGGGCTCACTCAGCAAAGTGCTTGCCGTGCAAGCATGAGGATCTGAGTTTGGATCCCCAATTCCCACATAAAAGCTGGGTTATAATCCCAACACTGGGGAGGTGCAAACAATCTCTGCAGCCCTTTGACCAGCCCGCTCAGCCAAACTGATGAACTTCAAGATGCAGTGCAGTGAGAGACTCTGTCTCCAAAAACTAAGTGGAGAACAACTGAAAAAGACATCTGACATTAACCTCTGGCCTCCACAGGCCAGCACACAACTGTATACCCATGTGCATACACCCAAATGAACACACACACACACAGACACACACACGCCACTAAAAAGGTCATGATTAAACAAAACCAGAAGTGTGCTAAGGAAAGGAAAGCGAGGCAATGTTTGACCACTCCCAGAAGATGCCAGGAAAAAAACACCCAAGAGCCAAGAAGGGATAACTGTATAATCTACCCGAACCTACAGGTAAAAGTCTTGGGGCTGGGTCAAAGGCTCAAATGATGGATGAGTTGATATGGGTTCGACAGAGGGGTATAATTAAAGGAGACGCTGCCAAGAGTCAAGGACCGGCCGTAAAGGGTTTTACCATTTGACCAAAGAAATTTGAAGTTTATCTTCAAGTATAAAGGACCTAGCCAAAGGAAAAAACACTGAAGTACAACATAACGTGGTGTCATGGATAAAAGGAATGGCCCCAGCTGAGTCCTGAAGGTCAGATTATGCATCCATGTTAGCTTCCTCTGACATTGCTTCTTGGCTTGAGTGACAGCATTCAAGCATAGCAAAGCCTGAGATGGTTGAAGCTTAGTGCCATGGTTGAAGGTTAATGTCAATTCAGACACTCAGTCTATACCACCAGGAGACAGGGCACTGACCTTTGAGTTCTCAAAGAGCTATGCTTACCTGACATGGAGGCACATAACTGTAATCTCAGCACTAGTGAGGGGGAGCCAGGAGGATGAGGTGTTCAGGGTTGTCTTTGGTTACATAGCAAGTTTGAAGCCAGCCTGGGTTACATGAGACCCTCCCTGTCTGAAGGAAAATAAGAATGCTATGCTTGTTCTGATCTCTCGTTGACAGAAGGTCAAAGGGCAGCGTCTGCCCTGAAAGTTTCCTGGAACAAGATCATTTATTTGCACAGGTCATGAAATGAGGGACCATACTGTAACTGGCACTTGTGGATGGAATGCTGGTGTGTGCCGAGTGACGCAAGTCAGCAAGCCCCGTATGAGGCATCAAATACAGGGAGGTGTAAGACTTAAAACATCCAATGACTTGCTTAGTTTCAAGAGAATAGTGCATTGTTTCCAAGCTGGAGAAACAAAAGTACAAAGGCAGCTTCAGCTGCCTAAGCATGACCATGAGGCAGGGACAAGTCAACAACAGGACTGCAGGCTTCTGCTTCCCACCTCTCCTGTATGCCCCCAGGCAGCCCTCCATATCAAGTTAGAGACCTCCCTTTGAGATCATGCATATGCTGAGCTTACAGGAGCTTCCAAATGTAAATGTCATTACAAAAAGGAAAAGAAAAACTCAAATCATCCTCTAATCATGTCCTATTGTAGCTGGTACTGCAGTGCAGCTCATGGGCACCTAAGTGCTTAAGGCTCATTATTGGACACAGTTCAGGCAAGCAATTGGATTTGTAATGATCCCTGGAAAAGACTTTTTGTTCTTCCTCTAGCATTAGTTTTTTTTTTTTTTTTTAAATTTTCATGAGAAATGTTGGGTTGAGCTAATCCACAGTAAAAATTTTACAACTGTGTGGCCCTTTTATCTGATTTCATGACACACTGGTCGCCTTGCTCCTCAGTAGCTTGCAATCTTTTCCCTTACATACATACATATCATATATATATATATATTAATATATATTTAATATATATATATATATTAAAAGAAAAATTTTAAACTTTCACTTGTAGAGCCTCAAGTTTCATTAGTGGTTTCATTAGCCAGGGTATATCAGTATAAAAGAAGTTTCTGAAGAACTGGCTCAGGCACCTTGCACAGGCAACTCTCAGTGTCACAAAAAAAGTTTTTTTGCATGTGTTGTTGCTGTTCCGAGCACGCTTTTTTCTTCTTTTCTGTTGAGTATACATGTGTGCAGTTGCTCACATACAGAGGCCAGGGATGGTGACACAGGGCCTCCCACTCATCCTGAACCTCACCAATTTGACTAGACTGACTGGCTGGTGAGTCCCTGGGATCCTCCTGTTTCCACCTCCACCACTGGAAATTACAGGCATGCCTGACCATAGCAGGCTTTCCAGTCTGTGGGCTGGGGATTCAAACTCAGATCCCCATCTTTGCATAGCAAGCACTTAAGCACCCGAGCCATTGCTCTAGCCTCTGAACTCACTCAGGCTAGCATAGAGCCTCTCCTCCTCATGATGTCACAGGATCTGGATGCTGTATATTGAATATAGGTTTAATGTATATAATTGGTATGTTTTGGTCAACATACAGCTTTAAAGCAATACTGAAGGAAGGGTAGTTTCCAAGTAACTTCTGATGACTATTATCATAATGAAAAATAACCTCTTCAAAAAGCAAGCATCATTCCTTAATTCATGTTCTGATTTTAGGATGTCATTATGAACTTTAATTTGGGAGGCCACAATTCTTTTTCATTTGCTAAACAAGCTCTACTCCAGCACAAGAGCCAATCACGCTTTGTTCTTAAGCATAATTAAGCAATTATATACAGAAATGTGGATAGAAACTTCCCCCATGAGTCACTAACCAAACCCAGTCAATGATTTCACGGTTCCAGCTAACTAGCCCGCAGCCTTTCACATTCAGTTCTGCTTCCTGAGTGGTCTCTGTACCTAACTTCTGCTTAAAAACTGAAGTTTTTTTTTCTTCCCTAGGATAATAGTGGCGTGAGCCAACAGTCTATACTAACAGTAACAGAAATAAGTGGCTGAGTCCCAGGATCTGGGACATAGAACTCTTCCGTATCAGTCTACCCTCTAACCCACGAAGTCCCAAAGCATGCAACATAAACAGGTGACAAGAACAAGGAAGGTATCTTTAACAAGGCTCCTCGCTCAAATCTAGTAAGTGCAGAGTGGTGAGCTGACCTGGCTAGGAGACTCTGTTCCTACATGTGGTTGCCCAACCCAACACTCCATAGAGTTTGTGTTTTGCTTTGAACTGTAAGTCTCACCTTTGGGGGCAGTGTCCTGGATCTCCTGTGAGCAGAGCAGAGAGGAAATGCCATGTTCTCTTCCCCATCCTCCATTACGATGGAAGCCGGGTGGGCCAAGGCTAAGGACATGGGGAGACTGGTTGTTGAATACAGTTCTTACAAAAGTTAAATTCTATCATCAAAAACAAAATAATAAGTACTCAAAGTTCATCAGTTCCTAATCATTTACTTTTATCAATGTTCTTGAGTGCGTTTACATCTATTCAATCTTTACTTGTATGCTTCTCAATTATACGTGTAATAACATGTTAGAAGCTTGAAATCAAACATTTATATAGCACAGAAAGGAGCAAATGGAACACATCAGGGCTTGATATGTTGACTGCCTCTAGACTTAAGAAAATGGTGGAGAAAACAAATAATGCAGATTAAATTAAAAAAATGTCATCTATAGGGGCTAGAGAGATGACTCAGCAGTTAACAGCACCAGCTGCTCTTGTAGAGGACTTGGGTTTGGTTCCCAGCAACTACGTGGCAGCTAACAACCATCTGAAACTCTAGTTCCAGTGGATCTGACATCCTTCCTTGGCGTCCACAGGCACCAGGCACATATGCAGTGCACTGACATACACACAAGCAAAACACTCCAACACATACAATAAAAAATAAATCTTTTTAAGAGAGTCTGTCTATAGCTAGTGCACTGTAAATAGCAGAAAACCTGAGGAAATATTCTTTCAGTATTTGAAAACTGTCTGATTTGGTGAACTCATCTCGTTATTGAAAAACAAGTAAAATTCCAACACCAGTCCTTCTTGCTTTCATGTGAAGGCAAATACTAGCCAAAATTCATTCTAGGAACCACAGTTCCTCAACAGCTGCAACCCTAGCAGGGCTGAGTTCTAAAGAGGAATTCTTTAAATCCGGGAAGCATTCTCTGAGAATGGCTATGTAAACTGTACGATACAGTTTGTTGTAAATTATCTGCATCGTCATCATCCTTCTTCCTTAGAGAGCTGGTTATTACATATTTGGCAGGGATCAACGACTAAGTCAGGAACAGAAACAGGTTCCACAGCCTCCTGGGCTGCTTCTCTCCTCTAGATACAAACTCTTACCCCCAAGGCTCCAGTTTACCATTCTCTGACCAGGAGAAACACAACACAACTACATCAAAAGGAAAAGTTTTCCTTAAGACTCACAGTAGACAATTTAATCTTGCCCAGTCCAGCTGTTACTCTGGCTGCTTGCCAAGCAAGGATGGTTTGGGTTGATCTGACCACAGTGGCCATGTGGAACAAGCAAGGTGAATCCTAACAGACTGAAGCCTCGATGACAGTTTAATGAATACCCTCCCCTGGATAATTCCTCACTGTGGGGGGCACCATTCCATGGACTGGGGTATCCTGGGCTGAATGAGAAGGAGAATGTAAGCAGAGCAGCAGCATTTATCACTTTTGCTTCCTGATGCAGACACAATGTGACCAACTCCTCCAAGAATGGTGGTCCTGACTTTCCCACCACGTGAGCCCAAAGAAACCCTTTCATTTTCAAATTGCTTTTGTCAGGTCACTTGCCATAGCAATGAAGAAAAATAACCACTACAAAAAATTGATGCCAGCTGTTTGGGGACTGTGGGGTAGAATACACAAAGGGAACAAAGGAATTTGAATATCCGTGTCAGACCTGCAACATGTCTAGAGTACATAAAAGTGAGATCTCCATTTTCCAATGAAAAGAGTGCAGGTGAGTGATTTGAAAATATTTTTGTAAAGGTAAAAAAATAAAACAAAACCATCAGGTAAAGAAGTACAGACATTTCAAATATCCTGTTACGTCGTGATCTTGTCTGATAACTTTAGGCAAATGTTAATAACCAACAATAACTACTAAAGAGTTTCCCTCAATTTTTAAATCAAATCAATTACTGTCCATGTTACTCGTCTTTGTCCATGTGTCTAGTCAACTGTTTATATACTCAACAGAAAAAAGTAAATGTTCAGTATTTTTCAGGAGTACTTTTCCATTCTGTAAGTCTTATCTCCTCCTTTCTTCTCCTTTCCCCCATTTACAAAAAAAGGGCAGGGGCTGGGGAGATGGCACAGTGGTAAAGTGCTTGACATGCAAGCATCAGGGCCTGACACACATTTAAAGCCTGGTGCAGTGGCACAGGTCTGTAACCCCAGGACTGGGGTATGTGTGTGGGAATGCAGACAGATCCACAGACGTCGCTGGCCAACCAGCCCAGACAAAACCGTGAGCTCCAGATTCAGTCTCTTCTTTCAAAACGTAGGATGGAGAGCAAGAGGCGATTCTTGATGTTGACCTCAGGCCTCTGCATGTACACACATGAACACACAAAAGTCTACTCACTATCCTGCTATTATCTGGGTATGGAGGTAGAAACTCAGGCTGGGGGGAGTGTTGGAGCAACCCAAGCAACCTGGAACTGTAGGGTGTAAAGCCTTTTGCTGAAATTTTCACCAATCACAAGATGAGGGATGGCAAGGGTTACCGCTACACAAAACATATCAAGAAACTTGTAAGACAATCTGAGCAAACTCAAGATTTTTAATTACCAAGCTCTGATATCTTCATAGAAAGAACATGTACCTTCAATCACAAAGACATGTTATATCTTACTTTAGTGCTATCAGGTATTTCTTTTTCTGTAACATGTGATCCCAAGACAAAAACTAAAAAACTCTTTGGCTATTGCTCAATTATTTGTCCCATAAATTTAAACAGGGGTGTTTTTAACCTTTAACTACTAACCTGCACCAGCTATCTCCCCTTCACAAATTAGAATGTTAAAGAACTATATCATTCATAACAAAGAATTCCATGAAGTCAAATGCCAGGTCCCTGTGGCTTTGGCCACAGACATCTTCTACACTACCTGTGATTCCTAAGGAGACGCTGATGGGAGCATCCCATCAAGAGAAGAATGCTCTCACCAATAAGAGTGTTGTTCATGGGCAGTCTACACCTTGGAATTTTCTAACAAACTGATACTTTACAAAAAGGAATCTGTTGTTAGTCTCCAGTACCAGACTATGGCTCGAATCCTGTCATATCACTGTAAGCCATGTCATCATGTACATGTTTCTTCCCTATTGTGAAATGCTGGTAATAACTAACCCTCACATTTCTGGTTGTGTTGAGGAGTTCTAAGTTAAGAGTGTATATAAAGAATTAACAGCAATGCTGATCTCAGTAAGTAAGTAATGTGCTACATTTCAAGACCAGCCTATGTATAGTCTGAAAAAAAGACTTTCTTCTACTTCTGAACTAAGCCATTAGAGAGCTAGAAAAATTATAATGAAAGTAACTGCTTAGAAAATAAAAATCCTGTAATTTCCCAAATAACAAAAAAAATAACATTTATCGGGTTTTCTACATTTAAGACTTTTATAAAACTATTCCTCTAGACGTTTTCCAAACTTGTGTAATAATCCACTTGGAAAATGAGAAAAGACATATTCAAAAGCAGCGACCTCCTCCCCTAAGTACTTACTTTTCATTCTACCCAATCCACAGCCTCACGGACCTGCAGCTAATAGTAACAATGACTTAGGTAGCCTCCAAAAAAATGGCGAAAATTTAAGTCTAAAATGAGGACTACAGCTTACTTTCTGGAATTGGTATAGGAATACACTTTAAAAACAGATCTCATTTTTCTAAAGTTAACAGTATAAAGACTACGTAGACCTCAGCGGGACATGGTGGCCCACATCTTTAGTCCCAGCATTTGGGAGGCAAGCCTGGTGTGCATGGTCTAAAGTTAACAGTATAAAGACTACGTAGACCTCAGCGGGACATGGTGGCCCACATCTTTAGTCCCAGCATTTGGGAGGTCAGCCTGGTGTGCATGGTCTACATAGAGAGGTCTAGGTAAGTTGGGAGTATAGGAGAACCATGTATCAAAGATTAAAAAACACCTAGAACTCATCATGATATTTTGATTAGTATTTAACAGAACAAAATACAGTCTTACTACTTTATTAATAGTAATTTGGAACCAAGATGAAATATCCATAAATAGCATACTATGCTTAGTAATGAAATCTAGTTCACTGTGCAACTTGTGTAACTGCAACCTCAGCCAAGTGCAGAAGTGCCATCCGAACTGCAAAGCCCTATAATGACCTGATACATGTTGTCCTCATACCTACACACAATGAACACGTAGATGTAAAAAATGTTTTAAAACACAGAGGCCTGGAGAGATGGCTCAGTGGCTAAGAGTGCTGGTTGCTCTTGCTGAGGACCTCAGTTTGGTTTCCAGCACCCACATGGTGGCTAACAACTTTCTATAACTCCAGTTCCAGGGGATCCAACACCCTCTTCTGACCTCCACAGGCACTGCACGACACGGGTGCACTTACATACATGCAGGCAACACACTCATACATAAAATAAAAATAATAAAATGTTTTAAAAAACAAGCCCTGACTTTTACTTGTTCTTATAATTTTGCTCAGAACTGAAGAACCAGTAATTATCATTTTCTAAAAACAAATTTAAACTGGGTTGGTGCTGCTAGAGGCCAACCTGGGTTATCTACTGAGTCAGACTCAATAAATAAATTTAGCAGATGGTCTTTGAGAACAAAGCAATGGGAACGAAACATATTTGTACACGTAAGATAGCCTCTAAAACATGCAGAGGCAGGAGAACAGGTAGGAGAAATTTAAAAATGCATTTCAATTAAACAAAGGAGTGTTTCTTTCTAAACGAAGCTACCTTTCTTTAGGCCCCTGGCTCGCTGGGGCATAAAGCTTTCTTTCTTTTTTTTCTTTTTCTTTTTTAAAATTGTTATTTCAGTAACACAGACAGGTGTTAAAAAGAGGGGTTAAGCCACAGGTCTTAGAAAATGAACCGATGAGCTTGGATATTTAGTTGTTATACATTTGCTTACTGAAATGCAAGAAATCAGAAAAGAGGGAAATTTATTCTTAGCAGGAATGTAAGAACCTGGCTCAAAAGCCAGCTCTTCTATGAGATATTCCTCTCATACACTTTGATTATAGAACTTGCTAAAATGTCTTCAGGCACATAAACATTTACCCAGTTTTAGCTGACTGAAGGATTGGACTGTTATATGCACACCAAAAAGTTGACAGTTGCTGAATGAATATTTCAATGTTTCACTTTCATTATTTGATACATATCTCATCCAACAAGTCAGGTAATTTCCTGAAATATATGACATTTTCAAAATAATACTGGTACTCTAGCTAGGTTCCTACTCCAAAAGTAGGTTGTCTTGGTTTCATTTCCTGTTGTTGTGACAAAATATTATGACCAAAACAACTTAAGGAAAAGGGTTTGTGGGGCTCACAATTCCAGACTACAGTCCTTCATGGTATGGGAGTCACAGCGGCAGGAGCTTGAGAGAACGGGTCGCATCGTATCCACAGTCAAGAGCAGCGCACAGTGGAGTAATGCACTCACGCTAGTGCTCAGTGCAATCACTCTTTACTCAGTCCAGAGGCCAAGCCATAAAATGGTGTGGTCCACATTCAGGATGAGCCTCCCTACCTCAGCCGACTAAGTAAGACAATCCTTCACAGGCTTAACTCACAGGCCAGCCTAATCTGACAGTTCCTCATTGTGACTCGATTTCCCAGTGATTCCAGCAAGTATCAAGTTGATAATTAAAACTACCCATCACATAGGTCTAATGTTGACATAACTTTCTGCCTTACTATTTGGTCTTCCTCCAGATTAATGACATTACTTCCCTGTTTCTGATTGAACTTTTGAGCCAGTTATCTCTTAACTTCAATCTCCTAGCCTCAAATCTATCCTAAAATTAATTCCACCTGCTCCATACTGAGCAACATTCTTTCAAAGCATTTCTCCTTTACAGAAAGCATGAAGCTAAGGTTCCCTCGTGGGAACTGAGGGAAGGCTGTTGGCTTCCCAGTTGCTGCCCGGCTGATCAACAGGACAAGGTAGTTAACGATGGTTCTACAGTGTCCAGAATGGCAGCCCAAGCTTGCCCTGGTGACCTCCTGATGGTCTAACCCAATATAGCCTCCAGGCCTCCCACCCTCACTTGTACCCTGGAGGGTTGTTGTTTTCTATTTGCTTGGTGGTTTATCTACATATTAGGCCCAGGCAACCCAATGAACTTGTCATCAACTATTGACGCTCGATAGATGGAGGCTGCCCAATAGTTACTAATATAGAAGACTGGAATCTCTGGTATTAAAACTAAGGTTACTACTTTTGGTTTTGAGCCTAGACTAGATTCAAAGGAAAGGCAGAGCTAAAGGTAAAATTGTCTATATTGCATCTATGCATTGTAAATTTTTTTTTGGACAGGGCTACACTATGTAGCCCAGGCTGGCATCAAACTCAGAATCCTCCTGCCTCAACTTTCCAAGTGCAGGTATTATACATGTGCGCCATCACACCTCTGGTTAAGGTCTTTTGTTTTTCAGTCTTACTCTGTTTGTTGCGCAGGCTGGTCTCAAACTCCTGCACTCCAGTGATCTTCCCATCTTGCACCCTTAGTAACTGAGGCCCCAGGAATGTATCACTGCACCTAGCTCATCTATATCATCTTTGTTCCTAGGGGCACTAAACCTTTCATTTTTTTCAAGCTTCAGTTTTTCTAAGCTTTTCATTAGGATGCTACACGTCATGGCACGTAATTTAGTATTTCAGGTTAGTAACAGTTGTATACAATGAAAGCAAAACAAAAACTTCCTGTACTATTTTATCAGAAACACAAACTACAAAGAAAATATGAATTTGGGGCCAGACAGATGGCTCAGGGGTTAATAGCACTGGCTGCTCTTGCAGAGGACCCAGGTTCAAATCTCAGAATCTACAAGGCAGCTAACAACTGTCCATAATTCCAGTTCCAGGGGATTCGACACCCTCTTCTGACCTCAATGGGCAATGCATGACATGGGTAGACTGACATACATGCAGGTAATACACTTATACACATAAAATGAAAAAAGAAAATAAATAAAAAGAAAATGTGAATTAAGAGTGGCTAAGTAGTAAGTACATAGTGACATTACTGAAGCTGAGCAGAACCACCAGGGTTCAGAGGTAGAAAGCTGCAGGTTCTAACACTCTGCTTGAGTTCTTGAACCACCCACTCTCAGGCTCAAACTCTGGTGGGGATTCTTCTGCTCTAAGACCAGTCTATGTTACTTCTGAGACTATGTATAATCTCTGAGATTCTAGAGAGGAAGCATCCTGTGCGGAGTAGGCTGTGGTGTCACCAGAACCTCACTGAACTGACATGGCAACTGTGAGCAATGGGAGCTGTGTTTTGGAAGGGAAGTTACCACGTTGATGCAGTACTGGTCTGGTCCAGTCAGACACAGCACGCCCACCCCGTTCACAACACACACAGCACCCAGACATGATGAACACACCTCCTTTGCCTAGTTAGATGCCGACCCAGAACAGACGACACAGAGCAGACACTGATGCTTCACTGTAACAAAACCTTCCAGCTGTTCACTGCTGGCTAGTCTCCCCAGTTTTATGCTACCAAGTACTGAGGTCAGACTCACCTCAAAGTCATTCTCTATTGTTACCTCCTTCTTCAGAACTCTCAAATGTTTCCCGTTCGTAACAACGGGTATAAAGCAGTGCTTATTTCTTATCTGCACCAAACAGTTCTTTTATTTCATCTCTTTGCAAATGGTGATAAAGTCCATCCTGACGCAAAGTGTAATCAGAATAAAATGTCTTTGAAAACTAATATTGAAATGTCATTTTTCACCCATTCTCACTACAATATATTAACTCATAGCACCACCTACCTTTCAAAGAAAGAATATTAGGCTTAGTTTACTTTTCACACATGCCCAGACAGGGTTGCTTAAGCAACCATTGTGAATTAGGTCCAAAGTGAAAACAGAAAAACAAAGAAACAAACAAAACCCTGAAAACTAGAATTTCCATTTGGTATTATATAAAATGCTTGTTAATAATATACACGAATTACTTGGCAATGTTGCAAGCAAGAGTCTGACCAGCAGCATACAGATGATCTTGCTTAGTGTACAGCAGAAAATGGCGAACAAACTGTATCATCTCGAAATCCTAACTAGAAATTACAGTTAGGGAGAACACCATTTTGAATGAAAAGTTTAAAACTCATTTGTATTGTCGTGCTTAAGCACCGATTTGAAGGGATGTTGCTTTTCCCTTATAAACCTTTGCAATATTTGGTTAGTCCCCCTGTTTAAACAGGAGGGAAAGATGACAAGGTACAAAACATTTTTCTGGGTTCCCTTTAGTGTGCTCCCCAGCTACTATAAACAGCAGTTTAGTGTGGGAGGAGCTTGAGCTGATGCACACAGTACAGATCAAGTATCCACACTCCTTCCCTAAATCCAGGTTGTTCTTTGAGCGCACACAAGGATAGGATTCTTTTTGGAAATGACACTTTCCTTACAGGAACCCAATCGTTATAGAAATACTAGAGAAATTATTTGTTAAAACACAAGTATTTGCACCAAAAGCTAAGTCAACTACACAAGGTTTCTATGTGGTCCATGAAGAACTAAAACGCCTTCAGTTGACATGGCGCCTTGGTACGGTTCGTTCTCAGCTGTTTGAACACCAGGCTGGATGGGGATCAAGGACCTCTCGTCTACAGGAAACAGGGGTACTACTGCTAACCTTGTACTCCAACAGAATACAGACCTCCCAAGTGAAAGACTCTTATAGCTGTCTCATGCTTTCTTCTTTAGGGGTAAAATTAGAAAAAGGGGGCTGGAGATATGGCTCAGCAGGCAGAAGCACATGCTGCCTAAGTCTGAGGACCCAAGTTTAAATCCTCAGAAACCAGGTAAAAGTCAGATGCAGTAGCACAAACATCTGCAATCCCAGCTGCCCCTGCAGAGACAGGGGAGACAGAGGCAGGAGGATGTCTGGAGGCCAGCCACCCTGGTACCTGCAGCAGTGAGCAAGACTCTGCCTCAGTCAAGGTGAAGGCAAAGACCAACACCCAAGCTTGTTCTCTGCCCTGCACACACGCCGTGGCACTTGCATGCCCACACCCACACAAACAAGCACACATTTGCACCCCCCAAATTAGAAAAAAAAATTCAGCGAGGTTGGCCTTGAAAATAATGTAACTTATAAAAATTATTTTGAAAACAGCATTTGGTAATAATTTTAACTATAACTGCTAATATGTACAAGGGTTTGAAGACTTAAAAAACTGAATAACTGAATTACGCATTTTCTTAACAACTGATATGGCGGAACACTAATTATTTCAGAAGGCTCTTTTGTTAGGGCAGATAGTTCATCATGTCATACTAATACAACGTGTACCATAGTCTTTCTTTTGGTGATTTATGTCAACTGACAGTAACATCAGCCTCTCTGTGACTAGTGAATTAAATTACCATTTATTACCATCAATTTAAATATAGTTATCGTGCCAGAGCTGCCGAAAGAGAGGCTGTTCTAACACTTATGATAATTAGGGGAATTTCATATTACTGATGGAATAACACAGGGAGTTCCCATGTTTTCCTTTGGAAGTCTACTTCCTTAGCTACCTTCCCCCACCTTTGTTATTATTTTTTGAGATAGTATCTCAATCAAGGTTCAGACTGGCCTTGAATTCATGGGAATCCTCTTGCCTCAGTTTCCCAAATGTTGAGATTACAGGCATGAACCATCAAGCTGAGCCAATCAGCTACTTTCCTATTTTCTATGTCAGATTAATTATAAATTCCTTTTTAGCTCCTGCAGAGTCTGTTTGAAGATGTCCTAGGGAAGTTACTAAAGTACATCAAAGCTTTTATCCAACTCCTGTTGCCAACCATCTAAAGGAGACTAGAATTTTATTTCCTCATGTTTGATCGAGCAATACAAACTTGGTAACAATGCTCTAAGAAACAATATCTTTGTACTTGAAACAATACAAATTTAAAATGCTTAGTATGAGATAACACAATTTATTTCAATAAATTCATTTCAGCATGAAAGCGAACAACTCACCTGTGAAGGTTTAGATATCTTAACTACAGCTTTTCAATGAACGATGGCTCCCACCACCATTTTGTCAACAGGGTCTCACTGTATGGGCCAGGCTGGCCTTTAATTCAAAGTGATCCTCCTGCTCCAGTTTCTCCAGTGCTGAGGTTATAGGTGTGAGCCCAACTTTCTTTTATTGCTCTTTTGAGACCGGGTCTCTGAACAAACAACTCTTTTGGTCTTCTTCCTCTTTCTTCATTTTTGTTTTATTCGTCTTTATTAACTTCACAGTGTTATAAAGTGAAAAATAAGACTAAAAACCTACATGTTTAAAACATATCTGGCTTTATATACATAAGAATTTAATAATGTTGCCACAACCCCTAATAAAATGTAATCCTTATTTACTATTATTGAGAATAAACTTCTATACATATTAAATAGTTCAAGTATATCTAGAACAGAGTTTATAAAAAGAGAGACCCGTGCTGACAGGAATCTCTCTGAAGCCCACTTTTAACTTCAACACAATTAGAACTCTAATGATTTAAAAAAAAATTTTATGGTATACCATACATTCTCAAATATTCTAAAGTCTCAAATGGGCCAAACACAGGATATGTTTCTATCAGTTTAACACCCTTCTGTACAGCACCAGAGATTAAAAACAGATCCGAGTAACCAAATGCTCTTTATAGTCACAGTTTCTCATCACACATCTCTACAATAAACACACACTGAAAATCAAGACAGCTTAGGCCAAAGTTTTACCTTAAATAAATAAGCATTCATTGACTTCATACTTAACACCTAATTATGTGTCTTGTTAACAACTGTTCAGTGAAGTTCTGGTCTCTGAGGACTAAGCAAGTAGCATAGGGTTCTCTAGGTTTGCTTTGAAACTTTCAAGAAACCTGGTTGCCAGTTCGTCATCGACCACCCTGCTGTCACTTGACATGGTGACGGTTATGAGCTGGCGCTGCTGCAGCTGGGAATTCCCCTCTTCATCCTCAGTGAGTTTCAAGACGGGCCGGGATCTTCCAACAGCCAAAACGCAGGCCTGAGGGGGGTTGATGACTGCAGTAAACTCATCAATGCCAAACATCCCCAAGTTGGAAACACTAGAGGGAGGGGAACAAAACAAACCTTTGAAAGCAGCACCAGGCATCATGTGTACTTGCACTTCCCTAAAAACTGTGCTACTGTATTTTCTACCAAGTTATTCAGAGTGAAGAGTACCTATCAGCACACATACAGAAATAACTACTGTCACACAGTCAGTACTGATGTGAAGATCTGAATCAGGGACAAGCGACAAGAGAAAGAAAAAGAAAGGGAGGGTGAGTGGTGAAGGACAGGGCCAGCCATTCTGAGAGATAAACATTAAGGTTAGTGAATGAATCTGTCACTAGGTAAAAGGTAATTTACATTTATATACAAGCTAACATTTGACTATGAAATTCGAAAATAATACTATTTAGAATGGTGTCACAAAACAAGTATCAGGTAATAGACTTAATGAAAATATAGGAATGGTACAAAAAAGCTATAAAGCATAACTGAAAAAAATCAAAGACCTCAGTAAGACTCAATTGGAAAAATAGGGTCCCTGTTAGGATTCTTAGTCTCATTCTTAAAATAAATTAAGAATAGACTCAAATGGAAGCTTTAGGAAAATTTTATTAGAATTTAAGGACAAATTCACAGGACAGACAAGCAGCTGCCTTGAGAAAAATGGAAGACAGAAGGCACAAAACCAAAAGGGACGGCAAGGAGGGAAAAAGAGCTTGAGAGAAAAAGAAAGCCCAACATTTGAGGGAAAGCATGGTTAGAAAAGAGAAGAGGAGATTATGCTTTTATGAAGAATTCAGAAAACTGGCACATTTACAGAGTGCTCATGCCTGTAACCCAGTCCATAAGCACTGCACTAGGGGCTGGGATTCCAGACAGGAAAAGTTCACCATCTCTTTAATGCATTAGCTATTCTGCCCATCTCTGAGCATAACTTAAGGTGAACCCACCTTTCTAGGGGTGGTTCTGACCAGGTGAGAGACCTAGAAAAACTGGAAAGCTAAGGTCCATCCAGGCCATCTACTTTCTAATGGAGCCTCCCTCCCCCACTACTAAAGGAAACTGGACAAAAAAATTTAATGAAAAATCCTGTCGGGAGCCATTTGCCTGTTTTGAGCTATGCCCTAGTTTAGGGCTGAACAGAGATCAATCACAGAAGTGCTCTGGGAGCAGGATGCTTTGATATGCAAGAATCTTGTGACTCCTGAATGGGAGTCTGCCTTGAGCCCAAGGCTAAGGACCTATTGTTAGTAGATGTAGGTGGCTTGAATAATTTCACATATGTAAATGCATGTTTGTTTTTGCTTGAACTCCTGACAGTGGTATCGTTCCTCATACAGTTGTAAGAGTATAATTACACTGAGAAAATAAAAGTCTAGGCCTCAGTATTGACTGAGCGCCCTCCCGAAATTCTCTCTCTCTCTTTATTTCTCAATCCTCACTCCCCACTTCAGGTGCGGTTCGATTTCTGCCGGTGGGCTCTGCATATGGCGCCCAACGTGGGGCCTGAATACTCGGGGCACAGTGAAGGACACCGCAAAGAAAAATTGAGCTCAAGTTTAAGGAAAAGGGTGCGATAACTTTGGGAGTAAAAATGGGTCAGGGTAGTAGTTGTCTGTTTTTTGTACATATGCTGGAAAACATGCTTCATGCTCGAGGAGTTGGGGTAGGACATCGGCAGCTCTGTAATTTCTTGGATTTCATAGAAGAAGTCTGTCCTTGGTTCCCTGAAGAAGAGACTGTAGATTTAAAAACATGGAAGAAAGTAGGAGAAGAACTTCAGGATTATTATGATGTTCATGGACCAAGCGAGGTCCCAGTGGATTACTTTCAGTTTGTGGGCTTTAATTAGAGATAGTTTAGATCCTAGACACGAGATAGAAAGGGTTCGAGCAGAAGAGGTAGTGAGTGACACCGAGTCACAAGTGGCTCAAACAGAGGAGGAAGATAAAATTGAACCTTCCACTCCTCCATTAGAGAAGGCAGCTCTTATGGAGCCTGAAATTGAGCAACTATCCAGGAGTGAGCCATTAAATCCCCAAAAAATAGAGCGGGAGGAGAGAACTGCTAGGTATCGGAAAGAGGACAAGTTTGTTGCATTGGCAAAAAAGGAAACAGATCAGAAGGAAACTTACTTAGGGGAAATCCAAAATTTACAGGAAAGGATAGAAATGTTGTCTGTACAAATGCAGCAAATTAAGGAACAGCAGGCTCAGGAGAAACTACAAGGCCAGGCAGGATATAATCCCCACCCAAGAGTAAATCCAGTGGGTAGACCTTGTCCTCTGTTCTTAGTGCAACCTTCTCTATCCCCATTGCAAGCTGTTCTAAGTAAAGCGGCAGAAAAGGGAAGAAACACTCAAGGGTTTCAATTATTCCCTGTTATAGAGCGAGATGATGGACAAGGAAATCAGGTGAGGGAACATGTTCCCATTCCTTTTAATCAACTGAAAGAGTTGAAGTTTGCTTGTGCGCAGTATGGACCAACTGCTCCTTTTACACAGGCAATATTGGAGTCTATGTCCCTTGAGGCGCTTCCGCCAGGGGATTGGAAGCAAATGGCCAGAGCATGTTTGTCAGAAGGGGATTATTTGTTGTGGAAATCTGAGTATGCAGAACAATGCCAGTCCACAGCTGAAGTAAATCGAGCTCAAGGGATACAGATTACCTTTGATATGTTAGCAGGAGGAGGACAATATCAAGGTATAGGGAATCAGCTGGCATTTGATATTGCTGTGTATGCACAGGTCAGTGCTGCAGCTAAGAAAGCATGGTATAAACTTCCATCCGCAGGAATAGGACTGAAGATTTGTCAAAAATTAGACAAGGGCCTGATGAATTGTATCAGGATTTTGTGGCTAGACTGATGCAGGCAGCAAGTAGGTTACTGGGAGATTCAGAGTCAGGACTCTTGCTGGTAAAACAACTAACTTATGAGAATGCAAACTCTGCCTGTCAAGCAGCTTGAGACCGTTTAGAAAAAAGGGGAATTTATCAGACTATATCAGACTTTGCTCTGATATTGGGCCCTCGCATACTCAAGGTGTAGCGTTGACTGCTGCTTTACTAAGAAAATCAGTAAAGGAAGTACGTTTGCAACAGCAAACGCCTGTAAAAGGCAGGGTTGCTGGTCCCCCAGGAAGGAACCTATGAAAAGGTTTCAATGGAAAGTATTACCACAGGGTATGGCAAACAGCCCCACCCTGTGTCAAAAATTTGTGGCTAAAGCAGTTGCAAAAACTAGACAAGCTTATTCTCAAGTGTGTATAATTCACTATATGGATGATATACTTTTGGCTCATAAGCAGGAGGGAATTTTACTTGCAGCCTATGCTCATTTACAGCAGGCTCTGAAAGAACAAGGGCTAATTATAGCTCCTAAAAAAGTACAAACAGAATCTCCATATTCATATTTGGGTTATAAGTTATATCCTAAAACAATTTTACCTCAAAAAATTCAGATTAGAAAAGATGGGTTAAAAACTTTGAATGACTTCCAAAAATTGTTGGGAGATATTAATTGGCTTAGACCTCACTTAAAAATTGCTACAGGAGAACTGAAGCCTCTTTTTGACATTTTAAAAGGTGATCCAGATCCTAAATCAGCTAGAGGCTTGACAGAGGAGGCCAGAAAGGCATTGTCTCAAATAGAACAAGCTATTGAAAATCAACAAATGCAATATATAGATTATAGCCAAGAGTGGGCAGCATATATTTTGGCTACTATTCATACTCCAACTGCAGTTTTACGGCAGAAAGGGCCTTTGCTATGATTGCATTTACCTGTCTCACCTGCTAGAGTGTTAACTCCTTATTATGAGGCTGTGGCGTGTTTAGTTCAAATGGCTCAAGTTGAATCTCGAAAATATTTTGGAAAAGAACCTAATATAATAGGACTTCCATTTACAAAACAACAGTTAGATTGGTTATTTCAAAATGTGGATTCATGGGCTATAGCTTTCGCTCATTTTTCTGGCATTATTGATAATCATTATCCAAAAGACAAGTTATTACAATTTGCAAATAGTCATGCTTTTATTTTTCCAAAAATTATGAAATAGGAACCTATTAAGGATGCTTTAGTGATATTTACAGATGGGTCTTCTAATGGTAGGGCTACTTATGTAATGCAGGGGCAATCCTATGTTTTTCAAACTTCTCCAGCTTCAGCTCAAGTAATAGAACTTCGAGCTGTAGCCGCTGTATTTCAGCTTATAGCACCTGCTCCTTTTAATCTGTATACGGATAGTCATTATATTGCTAGAGCCTTACAGGTGCTTGAAACTGTGCCTTATATCAAGACAAATAATACCAAAGTTCAGGAATTATTTGGTCAGATACAAAAGTGTTTACATGCCCGTTCTCAGCCCTACTTTGTAGGGTATATTAGAGCCCATACTGGGCTTCCAGGTCCTTTAGCTTTAGGGGATGATTTAGCAGATAAGGCCATGGTCTCATAGGTTTATCTCAATTAGAATTAGCACAAAAATCTCATGCTGTTCATCACCAAAACAGGCAAAGTTTGAGGAAGCAGTTTCCTCTTACTAGGGAAGCTGCTAGACAAATTATTAAACAAAGTCATTCCTGTCCTAAACATCATTTGGTGCCTCATTATGGAGTAAACCCTAGAGGATTAAAGCCTAATCAATTATGGCAAATGGATGTAACTCACATCTCTGAGTTTGGAAAGCTAAAATACGTTCATGTGTCCATTGATACTTATTCAGGATTTCTTATGGCCACCGCTCATACTGGAGAAGCTACTAAACATGTAATAGCACACTGCATTAAATGTTTTGCTGTAGCTGGCTTGCCATCTGTTATAAAAACAGACAATTGGCACAGGATATACTAGTGAAACTTTCCAACGTTTCTGTGCTCAGTTATCTATTGTGCATAAAACAGGCATACCATACAATCCCCAGGGGCAAGGGATTGTTGAACGTGCCCATGGAGTTTTAAAAAATCAATTGCAAAAAATAAAAAAGGGGGAGTTATACCCCAGATCTCCACAGAACTCCTTGAATCAGGCTCTTTTTATTTTAAATTTTTAAAATGTGGATGCTCTTGGTTTTTCTGCTGCAGATAGGTTGTGGCATCCCAAAACATTGGATACCTATGCACGAGTGAGATGGAAGGATCCGATTGATGGGAAATGGCATGGCCCACACCCAGTACTGATATGGGGAAGAGGGCATGTTTGTGTTTTTCCGCAGGACGCTGAGAATGCCAGGTGGCTGCCAGAAAGGCTGGTCCGGTTCGCAGGGACTGAAAGGAGGAGGAATGATGCTGTTGTAGCTGTCTGAGATGGAATCAGTTCCTGATGATACACAGAGAACTGTATTGGACTCAAGTACCAGATTCAACTATGCTGCATCCAGCCATATGGGAAGAAAAGGAAGTTGTAGTGATGGTGAACGATCCTCGCCTGTCAGGACACCTTACATGGGAAGAATGGCAGTACAGCGAAAACTGACTTTAATTATTCAGATATATTGTGGATTGGTCAAAAAATCAGGATATTGGACAAGTAAGTATTCCTCATGATGTTACCAGGTTTAATGTTTCCTGTGTTCTATGTAACTTGACTAATTTGCATTCCCATAAGAATGTAAGTTACGGCATTTAAGCAATGTCCGTTTATTGTGATTTCCTGTAAATGTTACAAAATTTCGATTGGTATGTCATGCAGACTATCAGTGGATTTCTGTTCAATGTGATTGGGAGAAGAGAGTGCATTTACAAGGGGTTTGGCATAATGAAAATTTATCCTTAGATTTGGTCCAGTTACACTGAAAAATAGTGTAAGGTAAAAAATACAGAGCCACTTGAATTTGACGCAGCAAAAACTGCTGCTGAGTTGTTAGCAAAACTGAAAGCCTCTTTGCTTTCAGGGTCTTCTTTAACTTCATGGTTAAAAACTATTATAGTCTTGGGCCTTTGTGTTCTCTTTAGAATTTGCATGCTCCCTCCATTGGTGATATCCTCAGCACATTCCTGGGATGTTTAGGCTGATGTGCAAAATCCTCGGGCTCAACCTCAAGTAGAGTTGCCCCCTGCAGAGGCTGGTAGCCAGAGATGGGCAACCTTCTCTCGAACTAAGCTAACCTAAGACAGGGCGTGAATGGTGGGCATTCAAGTGCCAATGATGGGTAAGGCTTATGTTTTGGAGAGAATGACCTAAGACAGGCACAGTCTTTCTGCCCATAGCTGGGAAAGCTATGGTTCTTTAAAAAATAAAAAAGGGGGAGCTGTGAGGAGCCATTTGCCTATTTTGAGCTATGCCCTAGCTTAGGGCTGAACAGAGATCAGTCACAGAAGTGCTGTGGGAGCAGGATGCTTTGATATGCAAGAATCTTGTGACTCCTGAATGGGAGTCTGCCTTGAGCCCAAGGCTAAGGACCTATTGTTAGTAGATGTAGGTGGCTTGAATAATTTCAAATATGTAAATACATGTTTGTTTTTGCTTGAACTCCTGACAGTGTACTGTTCCTCATACAGTTGTAAGAGTATAATTACACTGAGAAAATAAAAGTCTAGGCCTCAGTATTGACTGAGCACCCTCCCAAAACTCTCTCTCTCTCTTTATTTCTCAATCCTCACTTCCCACTTCAGGTACCGTTCGATTTCTGCCAGCAGGCTCCCGCAAATCCCAATCAGAATCTTAGCTAGGCATATGGTATGTATCTGTGTGCACGTGTGAAATGACAATCTGACTCTAAAATCTATATAAAATATGAGAGTCAGAAAATAATCATGAAAGTTAAACAAAAGGTTTAACTGGAAGGTTTTCCTTATCAAATAGCTACAAGTTACAGTTTGGTGGTAACTGACCAGAGCTAGACAGCCAGGCCAATAGGAAGCAGAAACACTGTCACCTTCTTCATACTACCTAGGGAAGACCTCAATATGTAATCCTGGGTTGATTTCATGTTTTTTTCTTAAAATATTTTTGACTTGATTATTTTTAAATGTATGAATGTTTTGCCTGCATGACTGTAAGTGCACCACACACAGAGGGCAGAAGAGGGCATCAGAGTCACTGGAAGTGGAGTTACAGACAGTTGCTTGTTAGCCACCATGTGAGCGCTGGCAACTGACCCCAGGTCCTCTGTAAGATCAACCAATGCTCTTTACCAGTGAGCCAGTTCTCCAGTCTCTGACTTCATGTTTTTTATGGAGAGTTCATACATATGGAAATCTAGTTTCAGATAAACTGTTAATTACATGTGAAAAGGAAGGTTTCTAAGCCTCTCAATGAAAAAAGAGCTTCCTTGGAAAGGCAAGTTTTTAACAGAAAACAAATAGCACCATCTATTAAAAAATATGGCTAATACAAATTCATTAAAATTTAGAAGTTCTGTTCATTAAAAAAAAATCACCAAAAAAATTCAAATGCAAGAAGAGGCAGCTGAAGTAATCTGTATACACATGCAACAAGGCTGATGGATCTTGGGAATACTGAGTCCTATAGACTGTTTCTGTTGTTTTAAAAAAACAGATGTAAGGAGCCCCCTTCCCCCAACATCCTGGTCTTCTTCTAGCCTTGGGTACAGGCCCACTCTGGCTCTTAACACCCCAGATTTCTGGACTACTCTCTCAGCCCAGAACCCCAACCGTGTCCTGACCCCCACACTCAGATCAGCTCAATTTTTCAGTCCAGTCAGAGCCTTCGGGGGATGTTCCCACCCCCAACTTCCCTCTGCCTGCCCTAGACCATCCATGAACCTGGGCCGTCCCCTCCCCCAGTTTGCTTCAGATTTCTGTGAGTGGCTTCTTCCCGGGTAAGTATGATCTCACCCACTACCTTTCCACCCACCCCCCACATGAGTAACTCCATTCTCCCTGCCCCACATCCCACTCTTCTTCTAGACTTAAGTCTTGGGCACAGGCCTGCTTTTGCTCTTTGCACCCCAGATGCCTGGACTACCCTCTCAGTCCAGAACTGCCCACTGCAATCCAATCCCCTGTACTCAGATGAGTTCAATCTTTCAGTCTAGTTTGTTAGTGCCTTCACACGCTGTCCCCACCCCAACCTGCCAGTGCATTCCTCAGACCAGCTTTCTCCCCTGGCAGTCCCTACCCTCAATTTGCCTTGGATTCCAGAGAACAGCCTTCTTCCCTGGTAAATCGGATCCTGCCCACTGCCTCTCCACTCCCTACTGCCTACTGCCAAAGCAACTCCAAACTCCCCCTCCACATCTGGTTCTCCATCTAGCCTTGGACGCAGGCACACTCTTACTCCTACCCTCCTCTCCCCATCTCTGGACTACTCTCTTACCTTTGGCAGCTGTGAGCTCTCTAAATCACCCCTACATTGGTAAAATCTGTAGCCCCTTTTGTAGGCACCCAGACCTTTGCAGACTGCCTGAGAAAACCTGAATTCAGCCTCTGCCTGGCAATTTTCCCAAATTGCGCTGTGCCTAATGGCTAGAAGGACCCAGAGGTTAAAAGAGAGCATCTGATCTTGCCTAACCTGTGCCTCTGAGGGAACTCTGGAGCAGCTGGACTAGAGCCATCTGGACCCTCCAGTATAAAATCAAAGACAGAACCTGAAGCTTTGACCAAACAGCTTTGCATATCCAATAAGAAAACAATTCACATCAAGTACACAAACAGAATCAGACTTCAACTGAACAAAGGAAGGCTTGAGTCTCACATCTGAATCACAAACAACAAAAGAAATCCACATGTCAAAATCACAACGAATAAATAATAATATGAAAAACCCTAATAATATGTCCCAACCAAACATCATCAGTCTTCATATAGAAGACTTCTACAACGAGAATCCCATAGAGATAACCCAGGACACAGTTTAAAAGAACAATCATAAACATGATCAAAGAACTCAGTAAATGTAAAGAACACAGAAACAAATCAAAGAACTAAAAGAAGTTAGGGATAAACTTTTGACGGAATTCACATACTAAAGAATACATAGATTGACTAAGAATTTCTATATGAAACACACAATGATTCAATAAAAAAAATCGTAAAAAATAGATATATGACTTTTAACAGCACTTTATGTGATGAGCTATCAGACACTTAAATAACTGATGGATAAAAAGGTGTTTGGCATTAATTTGCATGTTCTTGACCACAAAATGTACCATTATATATTCTAGGAAACACTAAAACTTAAAACCTGTTATTAGAATGTTGGTAAGAATGCACAGCAGTAGGAATTCTCATGTTGATGGTATTGTGAATTTGTAGAATCATTTTGGAAGATTCACTGGCAGTGCTTATCAAAGCTTTTAATCCAGGAGCTCTACTTTTACGACAACAACAAAAATAACAAAGGGGGAATATATATTCACCCTAAGACACTGGTAAGAATGTTCAAAGCACCATTATTTGTAAGTGCACCAATCTGGAAACTACTCAGACATCCATCATGAATAAGATACTAACACATTTATAAATCAGTTTACTAGGTATTACAGTGATTAGGAAATGACTGTTTCACATAGCAATACAGGGGCTCTCAGACATTAGGGCTTAGCAAAAATCAAAACAAAAACCATGCAGACAATGAATCCATAGCATTTATATAAAGATCAAAACTAGCAAAATGAACCTTCGGTAATTTCATAATGGTGTAACCTTTGAAAAAGAATGACACTGGGAAGATAAAAAGGGGCTTCTGCAACGTTCTGCATCTTTCTTTTGGTGGTTACATGAATTTCTTCATATTATTACATAAATTACTCAAGCTATACTCGGTATACTTTGTGTCAGTGACACTTAAAAACAACTGAAAATAAATATTGTAGGTTCACTGCCAGGCATGGAAAAAAATAAAAAACATAAAAAAGGAAATGACTGAGGATTATAAATCTACCTTGTTTATAAAGCAATTAAACGATAAAAGCTTTAAGAACCTGAATGTCATTTTATGACAGCTAGTGTCCAATGAAAGGAATGTGTATCCAACTCTTATGGGTCCCTGCCATTATGGTATGAAAGCCTGCCTACCCTGATGAACACTTTCACAAAGTCTCTTATTTAAATTAAAACTAGAGGACCTGGGTTCAATTCCCAGCACCTATATGGTAGCTAAACAACCATTTGTAACTCCTTCAGGGGAAACAGATGCCCTCTTCTGACCTTCATGGACACTGCAGCACACAGACGCACTTCATGTATGCAGGCAATACACTCATATACATAAAATACTTAAAAAGTGATTCAAATAAATAATGAAAATAAGGTGGACACAGACTAAATATCCTATCTTTTTCTTGATGCTACTGATAATTAAGAATTTAAATTTTACCTAAAAGATCCTCCTTGGTACTCTTCAGGTAACAATTTTCCATCTCTTGCTTTCTTTGATAAAACCTGAGAAAAAATACAGAGGATGACTATTAGGAAACAAGTTAATGCACTAGTAAACGGACAGTATCACCTCTCATCTCTTGATTGAACTTCCTAAGTATCAGATGTTTAAACTTTTCCCTAACATAATCATAGGGTAGCTAAAGAACAGATCACTGCAGAAGCTAAGCAAAACTATTTTAAAATATTTCACATATTAAGCTTTCCATGTATCAGTACTATGAAAATGTTTCAATGTCTTCTCTATGTGTAACACAATTTTATATTTTGCTTGTAATTCCTATATGAGAAAAATATGGCATTTTGTCAATTCAATAGGTTTTAAAGAAATTATCTAATGATGACCAAAGTAGTACAGTCACAATCCTTCAACTAATAATCAATTTTCATCTTTTAGTGCTTATTTAATTTTTATCCATGGCATACGAATTTTGCATTTCACTTTTCAACATTATTTACTCATTCGTATAGTAAAATGTAATGTATATAAAATGTTCCCCATGGGTTCACGTGTGTGAACCCTTGGTCCCCAAATGGAGGTGTTGTTTTGGGAGAGAAAGAAACCTTTAGGAGGTGGACCCTCAATGGACGTCTTAGGTCACTACAGGGTGGACCTTGAGGGATACAGCCCAGCTCTATTTGGGGCTTGGGTATCTGTTTCCTAAGGTGATGTAAGCAAGCATCCTGATGCTGTGAGCTACCAAGAACTCCACCATGCCTTCCTTGTCACGACAAACTATACTCTCCAACCATGACCAGGATACTTCCTCTGTAGGTTGTCTGTGGTCAGATATTGACTTATATGAGACTGATAAGGTATTTTAGGTATTATTCAGCTTTATTTATGATTCTATTGTCTGCTTAATATTCCAAAGAATGTTATCTGCCATAATTTATTTAGTTATTTCCCAAGTGTTATGATTTGGTACACTGGTTGTCTTGAAAATTAGTTCAGATACACTTTCAGAAGTAGAGTTTCACTGCCCTAGAAAACAGCATCTTTTTGTTTCTGATCCATAGGTGAAACAAATCCTGAAAGAAGTCAGGTTACCACCGCCAGAAGCAGTATTAGGAATGATCCAGTTTCTAACACCCTTGACAATACTGACTTCTGAAAACTTAGAGAAGGAAAGATGACACTGAACAGCACCAGTCAAATTTAACCTCTTACTTGCATGTGGAATTCATCACTTCTGTTAATATTTACAGTCCCATGATTCAAAAGCCAGAGGACAGACGTGAGTCTAAAAACTAATCATGAATTCATTTAAAGGGGAAAGGAAGAAAAAAATGAAGTCATTATCATTTGGGTAGATGAAATCATCTGGGGCTTACATTACACAGCCAGCAAGTACATCATTACAATCACAGTTGAGAACTGATTTTAACTACTGAGTGTTTTTTTAAAAAGACTATTTTTTAAATTTTATGTGTATGAGTGTATTGCCTGACTGTATGTAAGTGTACCCATGTCATGCAATGCCTGTGGAGGTCAGAGAGGGTGTCAGGTCCCCTAGAACTGGAGTTACAGACAGTTGTTAGCTGCCATGTGGGTAGTGGGAAACAGTGCGTTTAAACTGAGCCATTTCTCTAGGCCCCAGATTCCAGATGAATTTTTGAAAATGAAAAAATATCCTTTAAACATCTCAATTGATCTTAAAAGCAAATGACAGAGATTTATATTATTGGATATAATTACTTACAAAAACCTTTGAATTTGCATTGAGAAAAGAAGAGATGAGCTTTAACTTCTATAGCATTTGGAATATTGAAAATAAAACAATCTACAAACACACTTTTTCTACCATTAGCAATATATTTATGTACATCATCTGAACAGACATACATCATATGAACACAGAAAAAGTTTTTTAAAAAGTAAATAACCTCAGTGTATCCTGATGAATTAGTAACATGTAACAAAACATAGAATTCATTTTAAGGAACTAGATTCAATTACACAAACTATATTTAAAACAAAAATCTCATCCTCAATACAAAAGTAGGATATTTCTATCAATGACTTCTGATTAGGGACTGGAAGAAGTATAAAGTCTGAAGAGTGTAATTCTCACTGAGATCTCAGGCAATGTAGACTTAAAAATGAAAGTCCATGTTACCTGAAGCATTCAGGTGAAAAGATATAAAATGAGCCAAGAGCCGAGTGTGAGCCTCTAATCCCAGCACTTGGGAGGCAGAGGCTGCTGGATCTCTGTGAAATCAAGGCCAGATTGGTCTACACTGTGACAAACAAAAAAAGAATTACTTTGCTGAGTATTTATAAGGTAAAGTTTACCTCTGCCTTTCAAAGTTGTTATCATCAACGAAGAATTAAGCATAGCACAGGACCTAGGATTTATTTATTATTTACTATGTTACTTTAGTCAGAAAACACATTTAAACTTGGCTGGAATTGCCGTTAACCCATGCTGATATCTTTGTAATTACTGAGGGTGAGTATATTGCACACATGTACTTAGTCAAGGATCCATAGATGGAAAATTATCAGGAAATTTTATTGAAAAAAAAATCAACGAGCAATTACTGTATTGTAAACATTCACCCAGAATTAGATTCATTGCAATGAACAAGACAGCTGACATCAGTTAGGAGAGAATACAGAAATCAACCAATGAACAAACGAGGTATTCTCAAAGACTGAGGAAACAGCAACAGAATAAAGCATCAGGAAATCTACAGGCCACGGAAGCTACAGAAGGCCTACCAAGGTGGTATTAGAATGGAGACATGAAGAATCAAAAAGAGTCAGCCAATAGAGCTAGAAAGATGGACAGTGGTTAAGAGCACTGGCTGCTCATGAAGAGGACCTGGGTTCGATTCCCAGCACCCACATGTCTATAACTCCAGGTCCAGAGGAATCCAATGCTCTTCTGACTTCTGTAGGCATTGCATGACCTGGGTACACTTACATACATGCAGGCAGTACACTCATACACATAAAAATAATAAAGAAAATAAATATAAAAAAAGGAGCCAGCCAAGTGAGGATCTAGGAGGGGTGTGTGCTGGACACTGAACAGTACCAGCACAAGTCTCGGAATAACCTGTTCATGGTCTCCGAGTCCCCTCAAAAGACAGTGATGCAGTGGATCTCTGTGAGGCTAAGGCCAGCCTGGTTCTCTTCATAGCAGAGTCTCTTGCCCACAAGCTACCTGCAGCCCTGACCTCACATTCCTACATGCTCTTTACTTCTTCTCTGGTGGATGACTCTACTTTCAGGCCCCTCTGTTCTTGACTTCTCAGTCGTGGATCTTAAATCCTAAGCAACAAAATTTATCTAACAGACAGAAGACCATGACTATGTTCCTTTTCTTATATGTAGCGAATCAAATAATTATAGTACATTTGGTGTAGCTGTCGATTTTCCAGGTATTATTGATTTGTTCATTTCTTAAAGTACAGGGAATGATTCTTATCCCTGATAAATAAGAGGCATGAACAGTATTCTCTACAGTCTGCTTTCCAGAGTTTACCTGGTGGTCAACTTCAGCCTGAGACTATTAAATGGGAAATTCTAAACACAATCTATATGTTTTAAATTGCATGCCATTCCAAGTAACATGAGGAAAGTCCCAAGCCACTTGAGGCACATATTTGCCCCTGTCCAATGCGTTCACGCTGTATACACTACCATGAGGAATGACACTTAGGAGTGGTTGCCAACAATCAGCTGTCCTATATCATTACAGCACTGTATTCATCTAATTCTTAGTTTACTGAAAAAATGGTCCCAAAGGGCCAGAGCAATGATGCTGACAATCTTATTACAGTATACAGCTATATTATTCTTTAGTATTAGTTATTACTGCTAACCTTTTACTCTGTGTCTAATTTATAAAGTAAGCTTTACACTGAAACACATACATACCACACAAAGTAGATGGTAAAATGATTTCAGTCAACTATGACGGGGTCTTGGAATGTATCCCCCATGGTTAAGAGGGAATTACTTATGTTATATCTTAGTAAACCAGTCCACTAACTTTGACTTCTGAACTGGCCAAATGAGTATAACCTTTCAATTAAGAAAAACATAAACATATGCTACAAATCTTTTCAAAGAGGAATGAAGAAAGATCTAAAAATGTCAGATCCATTAAGTTCACCTTTATACTCTAAAATACTAAGATCATTGTTTACAAGTACATTCATAAAAACAGACTAAGGGGCTAAAGAGAAGGCTCAGTGGCTAAGAGCACTGACTGCTCTTGCAGAGGACCCAGGTTTGGTTCCCAGCACCCACATGGTGGCTAACAACCGGCCATACTCCCCATCCCAAGGGATCTAATGCCCTCTTCTAACCTCTGAGGGCCCTGCACAACAGAGATACACTTATACACATGCAGTTAATACACTCAAATACATTAAAAAAAAAACCCAAAACTAGATTAACTTATCCAGGTATTGTGCTACCACATTTCAAGATCAGCCTATATATAGTCTGAAAAAGACTTTCTTCTACTTCTGAACTAAGCCATTAGAGAACCAGAAAAATTATACTGAAAGTAACCGCTTAGAAAATAAAAATCCTATAATTTCTCAAATAACACTTCAACACACCTTTAATTCCAGCACTCAGGAGGGAGAGGCAGGTGGATCTCTGTGAGTTCAAGGCCAGTGTGGTCTACATAGGCAAACAGAACTGTGTGCTCCCAAGGAAGTCTTAGCTTCTGCCATTTACTGACCATATAACCTGTTCTTCCAAAAAACATAGAATATGTCTATGGTTTATGAAAAATGAAAATAATCACTTACCTAAATAAATCTGAAAATTTTAATACAAATACTTCAGAACCTGTGAGACTGCTGCCAAGAAATATCTTTGGTGATGCTGTGGCTGTCAAAGCTCACCTGACTGCATGTGGATTTATTCAATGTGATGTTTTAGAGAAATAAAATTCCTTCAGACTGGAACTACAAAAACTGCTTTTCAAGAGTCAGGAAAAATAAGGTACATTAGTCTAAGGAAATACTAATTATTTTCATTGGTCTCAATTTTACAGAGGTAACACATAAAACAAACTCTTAAGAACAGAATGCTGCTTGCAATAAAGTCTAGCCATTACCACATTTGTAGAAAAATGGTTATAATTTTAGTCCAACTTTAAAATCTATCTGAAATAACATTTTTAGGAATGAACTTGAATGAAGCTGATCTTTAATTGAGCTACATATTATTTCTCAAATATCTGATTACTAAATCTGCTCTTGCAAAGGACCATGATTCAGATCCTAGCACTCATATAGCAGCTAACAAGTGTCTGTTACTCCAGTTCTAGAGGATCCAATGCCTTCTTCTGATCTCTTCGGGCACTGCACAACACAGGTGTACTTACATACATGTAGGCATACAGTCATACACATAAACTAATAAATAAAATATTTTAAAAATGTCACACCTGGATGAACATTAAAAAACCTAAATATATAAGAGAAGCACTTGGAGTCACCCCCTTACCTCACAGGAATCTCAGTGTGACCAGCTCCTGTCAAGAATCTTAGTTGGTAGTAAGCTGAGGGTATAACCCAACAGTTTGCAAGCATGGTCTGTCTGAAGACATACCTTTACAGACTCAGCGATTTCCTGTATGCCCTTAGCAGCTGCATCTTTTATGATTGGTGTAATTAAACCTTTCTCTGTTGCCACAGCCACTGAAATGTCAACAGAGGGCAGCTGCTTTGGGCCTTCTCCATCCCAGCTGGCATTAACACCCGGCATTTGCTGCAAATAGAAAAACCATATGATGAAAGAAGCAGCTTGAAATTAAAGTGGTCAGAGAAAAATGATTAACATTATTATGCATATGAGTACAACTGGACAGAAGGAAATAAAACTCCGGTTTGAAAAATGGTTTTGATCACAGTTGATCATCATTGATGTTTGGGAAAAACAAACAACTTTTCTGCAGTACGCTTGAGGAAAATCTGATGAAATACTTGTTTTGAACTTTTTGTATCATGTCTTTAAGAAGGCTTTCCTTTGTTAAATCTAATAGCCAGAAGGTATTTAATATTTGCTATACTTCCTGCCTCATAGTGACATTGTCACTTTCCTTTAGTATGAAAACCTGATGTTCATTAGCACAGTTCTGGAATACGTATCAGCAAGGCCTCAATAAATGACCCCTTTGTTTAAAAGCAATGTCTTGAGCATCATAAACAGATCTACATTATATACATGAACATGTATACATTTTAACATACAAAGAACTACACTGAAGAACAAAAAAGAATATGTTGAAACACCTGAAAAGTGCAGACTGATGTTGCCAAGTGTCACAAGACAAATTGGCACTAGACACAGAAATCAAAAGCTAACTTCTCATCTCAAAAATTCTCTACTTTCTACAGAATGAGCCCCAAGCCTCCCTGTGTAACATGTTCCATGGCAGAGTGCACTTGTAACTTAGCTGAGATGATGTGTGCTAGCTTCTCTCTACTGCTTTACATGTGAGAATTACCTGCATATCACTTTTCAATTGATCTTTGCATGTCTCTGTATCCAGGCTTAGATTGGTCACTCAACAATGCCACAGTGTCAAAAGAGTAAAAAACAAAGTCCCAGTTCCTCAAAGAGCGAAAATTCTTCACAGAGAACAGTAAAGTAAAACAAAAACTTAAAAAAAGCAAATAAGACCACTAAAACTCTATGAGTAAAGAATACCTGGCAAATAAATTTAATTAGTTAACTACTACTATTAATTAGTTAACTACAGATCTGGTCTAAATTGTGTTAAAATATTCATAATCTTAACCATTATTAAAATGAACTATTTTCTAATCAAGTGAACTAAGGAAAAGAAGAAATACATAATAAAACAGAATAAACTGAGAACACAGGTATGCAGTTAATCTCAAAGATGGAGTTTAGAACAAACTCAGACAATGTAAATGCTGCAGGAACTGTGGAGACTTCAATGGCTCTAGGCTATGTTTGGGCATCTACATGAAATGGGCAACTGTGTGGGTAAATGCATGCTTCCAGAGTTAATTGAAAGAGAAAGTTGAAAATTAGAGTAATAATTATAATGGTAAAATGAGAAGAGGTAGGGATTCTCTCATTTTTACTGGTGAATATAAGCACTTATAATAATTAAAATCTCCACAGGTTAAGAGAGAGAAAGACAGAAAGACGAGAGAGAGAGAGAGAGAGAGAGAAAGAAAGAAAAGAAAGAAGGAAAGAAAGAAAGAGAAAAAAGAAAGCCAGCCAGTCCAAATTCATTTCATAAAGCCATGACAGGGCTGGGAACATGGCTCAGAGGCAGAACACTATCCAGCATGCACAAGGCCTGTGTTCAATTACCAGCTACAAAAGCAAAATACAAGTCTGCACAGCGAGACGGCAGAAACCATGAAGGCTTTTGCTCACATCCTATCTTTACTGCTTAGGGTATACTTAGTACAGTACAGGGGAACAGCTAGCATTTGCTGAATAAATGGTCTTTATCCTGCTGTAATTACTCAGATTCTCAGATTCTTCATCTGTAAAGCAAAGAAAATTAAATAACAGTTATGTTTACTTTACAACAAAATTATAAAAATCTTAACCCAGGCAACTATTTTAGAAGCAAAGTTATTTTAGTTTTGTCACTTACTTTAAGAGTAACAGCTGCTGCCCTGATGATAAAATCATTTACTGAGACTTTGATGTCATCTAAAACAAAAAAAAAAAACTATTAAAACTATATTCATTAAAAAAAATTCAAGTGACCATTATGATTCCAAACTAGCAAATTATGGATGAGTCTGACAGAGATGAAAGGTGTACTTGATTAGAAAAATGTAAATTCTATGAAGTCCTACATAACACAATAAACCATGAATGTAGTTCACTTCAGGGTAGGGAGGAAAGTGCAGTGGTAAATCTGTGCTGGGAATGTTCAGTATCCCTCACTCGCCACAATTCCCTTCTGAGCTTTGGTTACAATTTTGGTTACAAGTACTCAGAGACTGCCCACAAGAACTTCAGGGATCCATTACAACTGTAACAGAAGAGAGAGCAACAATGAGTACGTCACTAAAGGGCACATGGTCTCTCTGTGTTTTGTGTACTCAAAAAGTTTTACAACATGATGGATTTTTCCCTCCATCTTCAAATGTCCTTATCCCATGTACATTTTGTAACATCCTGGATATATTAGAAGACTGGTACATGTAAGTTAATTAACTAAACAATTATATCTTTACAAAGAGTGCTGAAATCTTTTTATTAATGGAGTGTAGGACAAGAAGAATTTCAGACAACCACTAAGCATTGAAGAGCGGCTTTTCAACTCAACATAACAGGACACAGCAACTGCCAAAGATGAAGCAATGTTGACCTAGGTTCAAATAATGAGGTTCTCTGTGTCATGTATGGTGAATCCATGTGGACCAATTTCCTTCCAACATACATAATGATTTTAAGACAAAGTTGGGGTCCCCTCCTTTCCTCTATCACTGATCACAACTAAGCCCCATTTTGGACCTTTACTTTTGCTAGTGGGCAAAAAGATATTGGAGAAGGTAAATCACACCTCTTTCTTTTAAGAGCCTGTGATCGAGAGCTAGTCAATTGTATGGGGCAAGAAACACACATGCTGTTATAGCTCCCCCAGCCTCCTTTCATGTTATCTACTACTCATAGGCATTCAGAATAAAGATGTAGACTCCTATAGCTATATACCAACTGAGGATTCCTAAACCTACCGCTTAAATCCACTCTTAACCTAGAATTCTGTCTTCATTGTACTGCAACCCTTAGAACCATTCTGAACTTTTTCACTTTTTCCACCTTGCAACTCTTTCACTTACTGGCTGCCAGGCCACCCAGATACTCCAGATCTTCCACTAATGGAAATGAATCTAATACTCATTTTTAGTCCCTTCTCAATGCTGGCCTGTCTTGGGCAGAAACTTGAGTTCCATGGTTTTAATACCACTTATATAATGATGACTCCCTACAATTCATGATTGGAGCTGAATATCCAATTTCTCACAAGGCATTTCTAACATGGCTAATAGACAGCTCAAATCTAACACATATAAAGGTGACTTCATCTTTCATCTCAGTTACTTTTTATTTTTAATTATGGAATATTTCAAATATTGATGATAGTCATTAAAAATAGTTTAATTTCTTTCTTCAATACCTTAAACCTGAAAAACATTATGTAAGGTTTTTCACTTCCTTGGTTAGATTTCTTCCAAGAGATTTCATGGTTTTTGAGGCTATCGTGAATGGGGTGTTTCCCTGGTTTCTTTCTCAGTGTGTTTGTTAGTGTACAGGAAGGCTACTGATCTTTGCTGATTTTGTATCCTGCTACTTTGCTGAATGTGTTCATCACCTCTATTCTGGTGGAGTCTTTAGGGTCTTTTATGTATAGAATCATATCATCTGAAATAGGGATACTTTGATTTCTCCTTTCTGATTTGTATTCCCTTCATCCTGTTCAGTCGTTTGACTGCTCAAACTAAAACTTCAAGCACAATATTGATCAGGAATGGAGAGAGTGGACATCCTTGACTTTGACTTTAGTGGAAATGCTTCGAGTTTTCTCTATTTGGTATGATGCTGGCTTTGACACTGCTATATATTCAATTTTATTGTTTTGAGCTATGTGATTCCTATATTCTCCAAGACTTCTACAATGAATGGATGTTAGATTTTGTCATAGGCCTTTTCTGCATCTGAGATGATTGTATGATTTCTCTCCTTGAGTCTCTTTAAAAGTGGATTACATTTATTGATTTACATATGCTGAATCATCCCTGCATCTCTGAGATGAAGCCAGCTTGATCACAGTGGATAATCTTTATGATGTGCTCTTGCAATCTACCCACAATCATTTTATCAGAGAGACTAGCCTACAGTTTTCTTTTGGGGGTTGGATCTTTGTCTGGTTTTGTATCATGGTAATAATGGCTTCATCCAAAGAATTTAGAAGTGTTCCTTTTCTATCTTATGGAATAATGAGATGTATTGGCATTGGTTTTTCTTGAAGGGCTGCTAGAATTCTGCACTGTATCAATCTGGTCCTGGGTTATTTTTAGTTGATAGATTTTTAATTACTGCTTCTATCTTGCTGGTGGTTGTGCCTATTTAAATTATTTATCTCATCTTGGAGTCATAGAACAAACAAGGAGAAATTAAACTGGTACTGACTTCAAAGATTTATCTCTACTGGCTAGCTTTCCTAGTGCTAGAAGAGAAAACTAATCAATGCTGCCCAGCTGTGAACCCTGGGAGCCACAATAACTGGCCTGGTAAGAGATGCCCACTGGTGCAAGAGTGGCATAAATGTTATGTGAACAGCCAACCACTTCCTGATTGGATTGTGTGTGTCCATCCCCTGCAATCTGGTCAACCTACCCGGAATCGCACTCTTAGAGAAAACTGACTCTCCCTCTCCTAGCATACCTGGGAAAAACCATACCTGGCACTGATATTAGGCCTAGGAACTTGGGTCTAGACAGGTCAGAGGCCACAGGGGAGAACTAATACTATTATTCTGCTAAATGAACATATAATTAAAACAACTCTTAATGACTTATTATACCCATAGACTAATGTACCTCTCAACTCTCACCAGAGAAGCTTCTTCTTGTAGCAGATAGCACAGTAATTGGCACATAACAAGTCAATGTGCAGAGAATAAGAGACTGCAGAGTGTTTAGCCCTTAATGAGATGCCTATATCAAACCTTTGCCTCCAAGTTCAGGAATTACTGTGGAAGAAAAGGCTGAAAGACTGTAAGAGCTAGAAGTGATAGAAGAATACAAGGAAACATGTTTTCTGGACAGAAGGGCAGAATTCATGAATTCACAGCAATTGTGATAGCATGCATAAGGCATACACAAGCTCAAGCCAGACAAAATTCCAGCACTGGGGACCAAGGCCCACCTCAGTGAGGAATGACAGCAGCTAATAGTTGCTGTGAGTCTTAGAGAGTCAGTATTTTTTAAGGTGTGATGCTTGGTAAGTTGACCAGATTCCAGGGGATGGACACACACCAAAAGATATGTGGGGACATAAATTAGACTCAGTAGGCCTTAAAAATAATAGTAATAATAAAATATGAAATAGAGTTGGGGAGCTAGTAAGAGGGGTTGCAAACAGAGGAGTGGGTCTGAATATCATCGTAATACATTATATGAAAATTTCAAAACTTCAATCAAAATATAAAAAACCCCACACAACAACAGACAAACAAACAAAAAAGAAATGGTTTAAAAGCTAGGTACCATGATGCATACCTGCAATCCTAGCATTTGAAAGGTAGGGGCAGAGGGATCAATAAAAATACATAAAAACAAAACAACTAATAAACAAAAAGAAATAGTTTAAAGCTAGGTACCATGATGCAGATCTATAATCCTAGCATTGAAAGGCAGAGGCCTGGGATACACAGCAAACCTATCTCAAAACATCCCAAACTAAGTCAAATCTAAATGAAAACAAACAAAAAAGCTCTATATCAATTAAAAATAAGCTAAAAGATCTTTCCATATAAAGAAAATCTCAGACCTAGACAATTTCACTCTTGAATTCTACAAATGTGAAAAAAATAATAATACAAATTCCATCAAAACTCTTCCAGAATATAAAACACTGTCCCTGGGCGTGGTGGCACATGCCTTTAACCCCAGTGCTTGGAAGGCAGAGATAGGCAGATCTCTTTTGAGTTCCAGGCTAGCTGGGGCTACAGGAAGACCCTCTCTCAAAAAGACAAACAACAAAAACAAAAACAAAACAACAACAATAAAAAAACCCAAAACCACACACATAAGAAAAGTAAACTGAAGGTTAATGTTTCTCATGGGTATAGGTGTACTTTTGTTTGTTTGTTTATTTTTGAGACAATGTCTAACTATCAGCCCAGACTGGCATAGAGCTTGAAATTCTCTTGCCTTAGTCTTCTGAGTAAATTGGAAATGGGAGTTTCCTCAATTTGAACTTACGGCTAATGATAAAGACCGAATGTTTCCTCTCCAAAAATTAAGCACAGGAGTATGTGCTTACAGCTCATCATCACTGTACCAAAACCTTCACCAGTGCAGTAAGACAAGAAAGAGAAAACGGGTTGGGGATGCAGAAATAAAAATCATGTCTCTCAGCAACTTTATGTTGAACTGATTCGGGAGAGAGCTTTACAGCTTTAATAATATGAAACTGCATTTTAAAAACTAAAAATTGCATAAATAAAGAGTGATACCTAAGATATTCTTACAACCTAAGACCCTCTTAAAACAGTTTTGGGTTTTACGTTTTCTAGAATGTAAATGCCAGCTAGCACTATCAAAAGTTTTACAAACTTAAAATAATCATTTATCTGAGAAGGTCTTTCATCTGTCCTTACCACAAAAACAAAAACAACCTTGAAGGAAAGCTAAAGGAAACTAAAATATTGAGCTTATTTTGACTATGAAGCAATGACCAACCTATCAGTGATACCTCAATGCTAGCTGTAGGGCTCACACCTGGTGGAAGAGCTACACTCAATAAATGCCTGGGAAGGAAAGTTAATTGAATACACATGACTGAAATATCCTAAAGGAGATTCTGGAATAACAGTGAGGCAGAAGAGAAATCCAGATTGTGCGTAAGTTAATGATCTGTAATTTATTCAATTTATGGACCCATTTATTTCATATCTGACAACAGAACCATTTTTCCCCCACTGAGCTGAAGCAAGGAGTACAATTAGATAATGAAATGGAAATTAAAAGCCACAGAATTAAATAGACTTAACTTCACTGACCTTTGACCAGATCTTGTCTAACTTTTAAAACTGCTCCAAGGTCACAGTCCGCAGTAGCATACGCGTGAGGTACAGTGCTTTTTGATTCAGTTAACCTCTTGGCAATAACTTTTCGAATATTGCTGGCAGGGATTTCAGTGAATGTGCCCTGAAAAAAAAATACTCAAATATAAAACCTCCCAAACAGCAATTTATCCACTAAAATATAAGTAGCATGTAAAAAGGAAGACAAGTACCTATCTGAAATCCAGTCTTACAGACCTAATTTGTGATAGTAAAGACTAATTTAAGAGAAGTAATGTTAAAATTCTTCATATGAAAGGAGATTATAAGAAATCTAAGTTTCTTGCTTTAGTTTATACAACTATAGAAAAAAATAGCAAAAATCAAATTTCAGTTATGAATAGAATATCTTATGTTACTATGTTTATGATTTTAAAAAATGAGGGCCTAGAGAGATGGCTCAGCAGTTAAGAGCACTGTCTGTTCTTGCAGAGAACCCAGGTTCAATTCCCGGTACCCACATGGTGGCTAGCTATCATCTGTAACTCCAGTTCTAGGGGAATCTGATGCTTTCTTCTGACCTCTGAAGGCATTGCACAATATGGGTACACTTACATACATGCAGGTAATACAGTCATACACACATTAAAGAAAAAAAGATTAAAAAGAAGAAATCTACCAAATCATCACTGTGCACACATAACACACACATGCAGACATACAGAGAGAATAAGAGAAACACAGAGAAATTTATCTATCTATCTATCGCCTATAAGCATTTTTAATAAACAAGAAAAGTCAAAGTCAGTAAGAAAAAAATACCAATTATAGGCAAGTCTTGTAGTTTTCAACCTTCTTTAAATATTATAATGAACTACATTTCTCTACTAGTAAGAATTGTATAAGTTTATTTTTCTTTGACTTTTTAAAGTGTCCACTGGATTTTGAACAGTAAAGGCACATAGCATAGAAAAATGGAATAATCAAGGAAAAAACATAACTAAAGAAAACACAGCTGTTACACTGCATCTTTGAAGAGGAAAGTGTGATTAGTTGTAAGGTATATTCTATATAGTTCTTCATGGTGTGACTACAAATTCTGTAGACCAAAATCAAATCTACCCTAAAAGTTGGTGTCAGCTACCAATTATTACATCCACGGAAAAGAAGAAACACACAAAAATATATCATTATAGTGTAGTGCTGAGGTTTTAGAACTTGTGGTAAAGTTAAATTGGATCAGTTGGTTTAGGAAGTTGGTGCTATACAAACAAATCAGTTTGTGCTAGGACATCCATAAGAAAACCACTTGGGAGTACTTTCTATATTTATAACTTTAAGTTACTTAGAAAAACAGATTGACAAAAGTACTTATAAAACACATAGTAATGAACTTTATTTTCTTTCTTATTTATCTAAAACATAGAAATCTTATTCAGAAGGCCTTACCACTGCATTAGGTTGCCCAGGGATGGATATTGGTGGGATCATTGGCCGAGGGTAAGATGGCCCAGCTGTGGCCTGAGATGGCTCAGGTGCTCTAAGAGTAGACGGAGGAGCTGGGGATGGTCTGGATTCGGTAATCTTGCCCATCTCTTTCAGCTTGACTAGTTTTAGAGCATCTCTAGCAATGGGAAGAAAGGAGAGAACCCCGATTAGTAACAAGAATATAAGATAGGGCTTAGAAAATGACGGAGAGATGTAAAGGGAAGATAAATACAGCAAATCCTTCCTCCACTCCACATGGTCTTCTGATCCTTATTACATGTCCAAAAACTATATAAACACTTGCAAAATTCAATTAACAATTACATTTTCTAATAAGTAGACTCTGTTGGCACATCTAAAATGAGAGTTATTTCCCTTAAACAAAACACCTCTCAATATCTTCGAGCAACATAGTAAAAATTTCAAATAATCCTACTATGCTTGACCTTAGAGTATACCCACATAACCCTCAATATTAGATGATAGTAATTAAAAAGGAAAAACAACTAGGTTTTTTGGAAGACAAGTGTCATTGGTGAGATGAACAATTTAGAAATTAAAACACGTTTTATTTTATGCCTATGAAATACTTTTCACATAGCATTCAAAAAGCATCAAGTTTATTATACCTATGACTTCCATTAAGATATTTTCTAAATCATTATTTTAGTGCAAGTAAGCTTGGTTTTTGTTAGAAGCAAATCACACTACTTTTAATCAATGTGCTATCAATACAACCTAATAAGTTATAGCATCATTTAGAATGAAAAATAATTAATTAGTCGTGGACCTGTTTTGCACTATTCTGTAAAACAAAGGTGCACTTATTTACAAAGGGATAAAATATGCCCAGTCCTCAGTGCAATGTGCTGAGTTACAGTGAGTGTCCTAGTTAGTATGACACAGCCTAGAGTCATCTGAGAAGGGAGTCTCAATTAAAGGATTATCTAAATCAGACTGGCCTGTGGGAGACTGCATTGATTGTTAATTGATGTAGGAGAGTTCAGCCCACTGTGGGAATCACAATTCCCTGAGTAGGTGGTCCTGGGCTAGAAAAGAATGCTATCTAGGCATGAGCTTGAGAGTGAGCCAGCAAGCAGAGCTCTTCCATGGTTTCTGCTAAAGTTCCGGCCCTGACTTCCCTTATAAGGGATTGTGACCTTAAAGTCAAATAAATCCTTTCCTCTCCTAAATTGCTTTTGATCAGAGTTGTTTTATCATAGTAATAGAATGAAACTAGGACAGCAGATAAAAAGGAATGTATCTTCTTAAATAAGCTTTTTTGGAAAAATTTAATATCTGGCAATTTGAAAGTAAATTTTCAGTTCAAATTAAAAGTTAGTTTCATATCACCTAAACACAACTTTATATGAGCACAAATTTAAAGATAAACTGTAGTTTTAAAATTTCTAAAACACAAGTGTTTTGGTATTAGCAAATCAAGAGTAAGGAAAGACCCTAGATTGTGATAAACCCAACTGAGAAGACAATTATCCTCCTCACAACAAAATCTTTTATTAATAACTTTTAGCAACACAGTAGGCAGAATTTTAAGCTGGTCCCAAATTCCTGACCCTGCAATACATCAGTATAATCCCTCTAGACAAAGGTGGGTGGCCTGTGAATATGATGAATGCCACTCCCATGATTAAATGGTCACGTTATGTAACAAGGCTCATGAGGCTCTAAACGTGAATACATCTCAGATCAACTGACTTCAGGGTAGGAACAGACAAATAATCAAGAAGGATCTGGACATAAGAGGTAGTAAGGCCTTTAAAAGAAGTGGTCCTTCCTAGAAGAAGAGATCTGAATTGAGAGATCAACTGCAGGCTTTGAAGAAGCAAACAGGTGTATAATGAAAGGTCTATGGAGACAATCATACTACAGGGTCTGAAGGTGGTCTTCAGGAATTCAGAGTAGTGGTCCCCAGCAGGAAACTAGCAAGAAAATAGGTCCCAGAGTCCTATAGGCACAACGTTTTGAGAAGGTCTTGAAGCTTCTGAGGAGACCCCAGTGCCAACACAATTCACCTGGGAGAACATGAGCTGAGAACCTTGACATACTGTGTCCAGACTTCTGATTTCAGAAGTGACAGGCAACAAATATGTTTTAGCTACTAAGTTTGTTATAACATGTTATGCAGCAATAGCTGTTCTAACTCTGAGTGCACAGTTAAGAGGATAGACCAATATGCACTGATACACTGCTTAGAGAGGAGGGTCAAGGCTTTACAGCAGATTCAGGAAGAGGCACCTGACCTCAACTTTTATTTATTTTATTATTTTTTATGTATATGACTGTATTGCCTGCATGTATATAAGCACACGTATGTTGTGCAATCACTGTGGAAGTCAGAAAAGGGTATCAGATCCTCTGGAACTGGACTTAGAAACAAGTTAGTTGCCATGTGGGTGTCAAGAATTGAACTCGGGTCCTCTGCAAGAGTAGCCAATGTCCTGAGCCACTAAGTCATCTCTCTAGCCTGACCTCAACTTTAAATGCAACAATTTCTATTTTTCAAAATTAAAGAACAGGCATTTTAGATGAGAGGTCATACGGAAAAAGCAATCTAAAATGCTATATCATTTGGGGTTCCTGATATTGAAAAAGGAGGTGAGTGAGCAAAGGTGACCCTACCAAGTGTCATGTGTGTGCTTATGTTATGTAACCTTACAACAGGCAGGTGGGAGAAGTATTACTATCACTCCTAATTTAGAGATAAGTGGACTCAAACAGCTACACTAAATGTCTCAATTAGTATTGCTCAGGCACCTAATCCATTCCAGATGCTGGGAGAACAAAGATACAGAGAGTGATGTGTGAGGGGTTATTTTAAATAGAAAAGCCAAGGAAGGTCTGGGCAGACAGAAATTCGTGTGAAATGATGTAAAGGAGCAAGTCTCAAGAACTGGGAAAAGGGCCTATGAAGGCAGAGGGAGAGCAAGTATTAAGTCAGGAAAACACGTGGCTTCAGAGAAAATGAGGTTTCTAGGAGAAGAAGGGTCAGAATACAAGGAGTGCATTGAACAAAGTGGGGAGCATTCAAAGAAGTTGGAGTGACAGACAGCTGAGCACTTCCCACTTTCCAATAGCTGTGGACATGCTGTGCAAATTAATATAACAAAGCAGTTTTCTCCTAACAACATACTAGCTAAGAATCAGTCCAAGATTAATAGAATTCTGGGATTGAAAGAAGAACTGGGTTGTGTCTAATTTAAAGTTAAAAGTAGGACTTTCTCACAAAGGTCATTTATCCACCACACAAAAAGTTGTGGGCCCATGACTGGTGGTTCACCAAAAGCAAGCCACAGCCTGGAGATGGTGACAGGCAAGTAAGGGAACAAAAGGGATATGTGTCCTAGGGACTGATCTGTGGCTCTTTAAGGCTTTTGACCAATTTGCTTCTGCTTGGCAATCAATCTTTACTTAATATTTATAACCAGAAGAACTGTTTTCCAGCTAACTATAACATTATATCTACGTATAAGGTGAACAGTATCTGATACAATCCCTGGGGACTTACATCATAAACCACAATGTTAGCTAGACAGGAAAGTGTTGGCACTGACATAAAATAAGATCAGCTGATTCATAAAAATGCCCCCCGAAAAGAAATTTCCCTTTCTGGAGCTCTTATAGTCAGAATCTAACACTATTAGTCTCTTCCCATTGTGTGTGAAGTCATTAAATATTTATCTCTCCAACAAAATATACTATCAATCAGGTTTTAAATGAAATTCAAATTTAATTAGCAGAATGGACATCCTAAATATGTTCATTTCTTTATATAGAGATCACCAGTTTACTCATCATTAGATCAAAACAGAGTCATACACACATAGACACACACATCTTCTTGTGACCTAAACCTAAACAAAACATATTAATCCCTCATGACCTATCCCAGAATAATATATTTATGGGTGTGTGTGTGTGTGTGTGTGTGTGTGTGTGTGTGTGTGTGGTAATAATATCAAAAGTACTGCAAGCAATGATTATTCCTTGGAAAAAACAAAGATTTGAAGCTATGAAGATTATCCAATTTGTGTTGCAAACAATAGACTGGATCACCTGAAAACGTCAGTTGAGGTTGTGTGTGTGGTATCAGAGGGAACATAATCTTTTGATAAGACAGTTCCATTTTTACTTCCCCCATTTCATGATGGCTATACTATTTCAATAAAAGAATAAGCAAGCTTTGTTCAGGAGCACAGTTCTGAAAGAAATATGAAAAAACAGATTCTCAGAAGTTCAGGTCTACTCTTGGCTGAAATGGATGTTAAGAGTTAGGCTATTTTTAATTCACATAGTCTTAATGCGCATCACACAGTAAATGCCACAGCTGCTAGTATCTGATTGCATCTATTTAAAAATAAGGACGGTGACATTAAATAGGACACAGGATGACTATCACTATTTTATTAACAAAGAGATGGTTTAGTTTTATTTCTGAAGTAATTAAGATTATTGGGTAAACAAGCACTTATGAGAAATAAAAATAAATAGGAGCCATTAATCATAAATAAGCAAGTAGAAAATAATTCTGGCCACCAGTTTGCAATAAACTTTTATTGCTGATTTTATAGTTATATACCTCATGAAGTATAAATGTTAACTGTTGTTTAATAACAGCCAACAACTTAGTTTTCATAGTGCAGAAATGATTTTAATGGTCTCTGTCCATTAAATAATTAATCAGACTAAACTTGAAGCATTAGGAGAGGATTAAGAACTGTAAAACATAGAAAAACAAATACACCATGCATATCTACAAAAAAGCAGAGGATGCTGGGAAATTTCACTCAAGTAGAACCTTCTTATCCCTCAGAAAGCAACTCACTTTGGTGTGTCATCAACTCATTTTGAAGGTGTATCACTAAAATTAGACAACTGCCTTACACACCAAATTTCTGATGCTATGATATGAATACAAACATTAACTATTATTATGATTTAATAGATACATCAAAAGCATTAAGGCTGCATGCAAAGAATCTAAATATGTCAACCCTCTGATGGTAGCCTTGCACCTGTCTTAAAAGAGTCAAATGAGCAGGCTGACTAATGATTCTATGTTTTTGTACAACATATATTCTGAGCATTCTCTTTGTTTTAACAGTAAATTTAAAAGGCAGCTGTTGACACCTATGATGCTCTTCACAAATACAATGGGTCAGAGGTACTTCTCTGCACTACTCTCTTGCATTTTTAGCTGATAAAGAGTGGAAGAAAGACAACCCTCACCAATTCCAGGTTTGCTAAGGTATATTAGCAGCAACTTAAGTGCCAAAGCATCAAGCCTTTCAACTGTTTTGGAAGAGAGTGCTTATACCAGCAAGGCAATCCCTACCCTTGAAACTTTATATCAACATTAACCTTAAAACACAGCATCTTCAGGAGCATATAAAAGCAAAAATCTTCAATAATGCATGCATCAAGGGGCCAGCCTTTTGTCTCATAGAATCTTCTGTAATGATTTACACTTTGAAGACCAAAGATGAACTTCCTTATAGTGGAGAATTAAAGAATAAAGGTTGGGAAGAGACTTGGGTAATAGTGGGAGAAAATAACAAAACTGTCAGAAGCATAACTTTAACACTGCTTCCTTATACTACTAAGAATACAATTATAATAATACAATTTTAATCTCAAGTTCTTAAAAAAGATATTTGCATATGTATGAAGCAGATATGGAGTCAGGCAATGCAGTACATGCTTGCAAGTCTAGCCCTTGGGAGGAAGCGGGGTAAAAAAAGCAAAATGTGCCATTTCTTCTTTTGTTGTCCTACTATTAAGCTGCTTTCCCAAAGGGCACACAATCACTAAGTTCACAGACCTTTATTCAGATTCCATGTTGACTTTTCAACCATCTCCGAATATCCTAAGAGAAATTTAGTCTTCTAAATAATTCATCTATCGATAATCTCAACAACTACTGATTCATTATCTACCCACAAAAACCTCTTTTACTCCAAACTATCTTCTGTGATACATCTTTATCCCACAAATCCTGATCCCTGGACAGCTTCTAGATACTGACAGTAAGATTTAAATATTAGTTACTCTACTGAGGCAAATGCTTCCCCAACTCCCTTACTAAATCTGTTTCTAAAGCCAACATTTTTATTACCTAGACAAGAATCCCAAACTCATTCTCTCACTTCTGGCAATCCTGGCTTACATTTTACATTCACTTTTTCAGAGGCATCTGGTGTCTAGCCTCAGGTGCAGTCTAACAGAATCTCTTTTATTATTATGCGTATAACCATAAGGGCAATGTTGATCATCTTCTATCTCGATTGTCTGATGAGCCTTACTTACCTCAACTGATCTCCTTACCTCAGAGGTCTCTATTTATTCCACCTTAGATTGCACTAAGTTGCCAAACCAGGTCTTCTCAGGTAAACTTATAGCTATTCCGCATTTCTTCCAATCTTCAATGATTAATCAATTAAATAAAGATCCTTTACCCTATCCCTCAGATAAAAGACAAGGCAACTCCAACTTCTTATGGAGATAGTTGTTTTGTTCCATTTTTGCAGAGCTCTACTAAGGTACAGACCAGTAGGTGATTACCCAAATTAAGATACCAATACTATGTATTGGAGGTTTGATTTGGGAGCAAAACAGGCTCAACAGGCTATCAAGATTCTTATTTAACAGTCTAGGATGTTCCTGTCCAGTCAGCTTTCACACACATACACACACACACACCTGACAGACAAGTAACGCAATAGGACAGTTAACAAGGAATTGAAGAAGTAATGTTCTACTATTTTCAACAAAAGATAAGTTAGCAGTGATCAGTGCTCTAATGAAGAGAAAAAGTAAGTCTCGTGGTCTAGAACCACCACTTTTTTTCTCTATTTGCTCTACATTTATAAAAATTCTGGCCAATATCATTATTTCTTATCAGTATTATCTAAGTTTGGAATGAGCATACTTCTTTAAAACATGAACTCAACTTCAAATAGTCACTGTGACTACAGGGCAGTAATGTAGCCGCACACACTGCTATGGTAATTTTATATCTGGTCAGAGGCCTCTTTGATTAGTCCTTGTCTTCTCTTTCTTAGACTAAATCCCACTAGGAAAAGGGACATCAGTTTTAATAGACTCTTGAAAGATTGAAGAAATGAAACAAATGGAAAAAACATCAATTTCTTGCATAGAAAGACTTATTACTATAAACATGTTGGTTCTTACTAAGTTAATTTAATACAATCTCAGAAAAATATCACATTCTCTTTCCACCTGTGCAACTATAAGAACGGCTTTAAACTGATCTAGAAGAATGAGAATATATAGATAAAGCCACTTTGTTAGAAGAAGGAGGAGGAGGAGGAGGAGGAGAGGAAGAAGCAGAAGTAGAAGAAGAAGAAGCAGAAGCAGCAGCAGCAAAAGAAGAGAAGAAAAAAGAAGAAAGAAGAAGAAAGGAAGAAGAAGAAGAAGAAAGAGGAGAAGAAGAAGAAGAAGAAGAAGAAGAAGAAGAAGAAGAAGAAGAAGAAGAAGAAGAAGAAGAAGAAGCAGAAGAAGAAGAAGCAGAAGAAGCAGAAGCAGAAGAAGCAGAAGCAGAAGCAGAAGAAGAAGAAGAAGAAGCAGAAGAAGCAGAAGAAGCAGAAGAAGCAGAAGAAGCAGAAGCAGGACCTGAGTTCAGTTCCCAGAACCCAGCACCCATGGCAGGTGGCTCACAGATGCTTAGAACTCCTGTTCCAGGGCATCCAGTGCTGTCTCTGGCCTTTGCCAGCACATGGACTCAAATGTAAATATATATAACTTGAAAATAATAAAACTAAATCTTAAAAAAAGGATTGTGATATGTCTGTTGGATTTTAAAACATATTACAAAATACTTATAATTAAAAAGATACAGTGATGAACTGTGACCCAGGAGATGTAAGATCAAATAAGCCCTTTCCTCCACGAGTTGGTTTTGGTCAGAGTGTTTTGTCACAGCAACGGAGAAGCAAACTAAAATACTTCTCAACAAATAAAATACTAATAAGTAATAATTAAATTATTTTTTGAAAACACATTTCCATGTTTTAGAAATTTAAATGTGACTGGTAGTTGTTATATAAAACCTGAAATACAATATTTCACTATTATGTACTCTAACGTTCTGCTTTTATCACCATTTCTAAGGATCTGGCACAGTTACAAAATTAAAACTAGTTTTTAATAATTCTGCAATTACTCAGAAAACAATCTTTGCAAAGAATATAATTTACAGTGACAAAAGCAATTAAAACCACAAAAGAATGGTGCACCTCGTTCTGAATCTGGACACAGAATAAGCTTTTAAAATCCTTTCTGAAAAAGATAAATGATGGAACTGATTATTACAAAACACACACATACTCTTTAGTGAAGATCCCCCGAGGGCCAGTGGCTGTGCCCTGGCTAGCATCCAATGAATGCTTTTCCAGAATATTGCGGGCAGCTGGACTTAAACGGAACCTAAGAATAAAAACATGAAAATGAATGAAGCTAATTAACACTTATATTGAATCAAATAGATCTAAATGTCAACAATTGTGCTGATATTTAGAAAAGTAAAATCATATATTAAAGCTAAAGTGACTCACAAAGACAGCCACAGCCAAATAAATTAATCCATACAAATGGCAGTTTACTTTAATGCCAAAACATTTTTGTCAAAACCTAAGTAGTTATTAATTCTAAATATTCCTTAAAAGTGAGTGAATATGTACTAGCAGAAAGAACATCTGTTTTAACTAATTGCATTTCACATGGCTTCACATCACACACATCAATTAGGAAACAACTGCATTGCTCCTCCACACATTTATCACAGTAAAAACTATACATTAATTTTCCATTTGAAGCACTTTTAGGTACATAATGGAGTAGCATTAAGGGCAAACACACCGTGCAACACCACTACCATCCACTGACAGGATGAAACTCTGTAATCACTGAACAGTAACTAACAATTCCTTCTTTTTTCTGACTCTGGCAACCCCCACTCTACTCCAGTCTTTGTCCCATCAAGTTAGGGCTGTAAGTGTAATGACAGAGGTTTTATGCTTGGTTAAGTTTACTTGGTGTCTTCAAGGTTCATCCATGGGATAGCATGTAACAGAATACTTTTCCTTTACGGGGAATAATAATGTAGTTCATATATACAGCACTTTGGAAGTATTTGTTGTTTCTACTACCATGAGATTACTACTTGAACACAAGTGTCTAAACACTGAGCCTCTGCTTCTGATTTTTTTTGAGTATATGTCCTAAAGTCACTCACTTGCTGGATGCTCTGATAACTATCTACAATCTTCCAAATTGCTGCCTCAGGTGCTCTGCAGCAGTAGTTCAACTTCACAATTCTCAACCACAAAGACTTCCAATTTCTCCACATCCTTACCAATACTTGCTATGCTCTGAGACTTTGAGAGCAGACATCCTGATAGGCATGCAGCGGTGTCACACAGTGGTTTTGACTTGCATTTCCTTAGTGAATAGTGATACTGGGTATCTTTTCATGTACTTACCAGCTACCTCTTTACCTTGGGAGAAATATCTCTAAGCCCTTCACCCAGCTTTAATTGGATTGTTTGTTGTTATTGAAATCTACCTTTCATACAAATTTCAAGTTCTTGAGATACACATCAAAACACTCCAGAAGTAAAAGGAATTATACTGATTTTATAGGCAAAGGAACTGAACTATACCCCAAATCCCATGGCTACTAAGTATAGGCTCTCCACTTATCTTTATGTAAAGTAGCCAATGTAAATGTCTACATACTCACACAAAGAAAATGAGTTAAGTGCTGGGTCAGAAAGTCTAAAATAGCAAATGGAGAAGAAGAGCTGAGACGTGTGCTTGAATTTGAGAGAAGCGGCTCTCGTTGATGAATTTTGAGAAGTAGCTCTAACTGATATGGTCTCATGTTATTAAACCATTCTAGGTTTTTCCAGACATTTTATAGTATTAACTGACTGACAGCCAAACATTTTTAAAATAAATCGCTGTGTGAACCAATGTTTTGCAGTTTCACAGGTCAGCTGGTTCTAACAGGTCAGTGAAGATGAATGTGTATCTCTAATTATGACTACTCTTAACTAGAAGGAATGCACACTGTGATCTCTGCAGGGGAAAGGCCATGAAGTACAACAGAGAGCTGAAATGGTCTTCCTGTCTTCACAGTAAATCAAAGGAACCAGGTTGCTGAAATTAGAAATACTTTATGTGGTATTAATTATCCAGATATGATCATTACACACTGTATATATCAAATCAACATACTATGTTTTGTAAATGCATAATATTAAGCCTGTGCAGATGGCCAGGGAGTCAAGTGCTTGCTGTCCAGGTATGAGGACTTGAGTCTGGGTCCTCAGTACCCACATGAAAGTCATGTGCAGTGGACAGCTGTACAACCAGCACTGGGGAGGTGGAGGTGATGCTTATTAAGTACCTGTACTGATAGAAAACAGCTGGATAAAAATGTGTACCTGTGTTGGAATCTCAAATACAGAACTGCTTGAAAAGGAATGTGAGCTAAAATGATAATTCTATTTTTCATCAACTCTAAGTTGGAAACTGGAATTAACGCTATAGCAATTAGAATTCTATGAATGGGAACACAAAAGTAAAGTTTGACCAAATGATGTCATTCTGAATTCTAAAACCCAATTCAAGTTCAATTTGGATACAGATGATTTTATTCTCTACTGGGCAAGTAGGGCTTTTAGAGGACCTGAATCACACAGGTATTTGATAACTGATTATTGACTGAAGAAGGATGTAAAATAATCATTTGTATATCTAAGTGTCCTAAGGGAAAAAAAAGGAAGATCAGCAACTTATCACAAAGATGCTTTGAACATGATACTGATTAAAATCCTAAGAGCAACTCTAATCATTTTTTACATAACAAACACATATGAACATACACACCCAAGTAAACATACTCACTGTGGTGTCCCCGCTTCGTGCTCCTTCCTGACAGGGACAGAAATCTGTGGTGGTGGAGGGGGTTGAGGCACTGCTGGTTTTGAAACTGGAGGTGGAGCACTGATATCTTTGGGAATCTGAACATTTTTCCAATCTTCACCTTCTTCAACCATCAAACCAATTAGAGAACCTAGCTGTATATTTTTGGCTCCTTCTCCAGCCTGTATTTTAAAAAGAAAATAATGATAGAGATGGAAAGGCTCCGGATCATATGATTTATTCCGTTGTTAGATAGTTCTACACTTGCAAAGAAGAACTAATTTCAGCTAAAAGACACTTTCAAGACAGCTTGTCACCTCTCCGTCCCACCCTCTCTGTTCCTACACCCTCCTCACTGCTCTTCATCTCCCAGTTACTACCTCCCTTTTCTGACAGCCTCAAAAACAAAGCTCCCACTGCTATCTTCCTTTTTTCTTATGTCAATTAATGCATATCCAAAACAGGAAACTGTGGTAACAGATTTCAATTACTTGTCTTTGCCAGTTTCCATACAATGGTTTCAGAATTCTAAGTTTGCAAGAGATTAATTTATCCAAGTCAGTCTTATGTAATCCAATTAATTTTAAGTAAAGCTTTCTCAATAAATTTAGTCCCCGTGTGTGGGGGGGTGTTAAATTATACAGATCAATTCCAGTTAATTGTAAGTATAGCTTATATGTAAGTATAACATTTTTCTCCATTATTTAATTCTTTCCGAGTATCTATTTTTAAATCCAGGAAATAGAAAGCCAGTTGTGGTGAGGCATGCCTTTAATCCCCAGCACTCTGGAGGTAGAAGCAGGCAGATAGCTGTGAGACTTAGACCACCTTGCTCTACACAGCGAGTTCCAGGTCAGCTGGGGCTACAGGGGAAACCTATCTCCACAAAGCAAAGTAAACCAACCTAACAAATGAACAACCCTAACCCCAAATCAACAACAACAAAAACCCCAGGAAATAAAATAATACCTATTTGACACTTGAGAAATATACTTCTGTCCTAGCTAAGGAAACATTTTTTTCAGAGAACATCTGTCAACTAAAAATCTAAACAAGATAATGGTAGTTTTTTATTTAAGACAAATATTTTTAGCATTTCAACAGCACAAATTTATTTTTTCTAGGATGATCTGATATTGCTAAAAGGAGTTTTGAGAGAATATTTAGATGGTAATATTATATAGGTCTGATACTAGAAGAAAATTTACCCTTTTAAGATTTTCTATTATTCCTTCTCAATTACAAAAGTTTTTTACAGATTGGTTTAATGAATACTACAATGAACGACAGGCTGCAATAGTTTGACAGTTCAGAATAACTCTAATTTTAGTACTTAGTGTGTGCACTATTCTTAAAATAAAAAGGTATAAATTCTATGGGTTAGGACACTCTTTAATTACTGATAGGGAAAAGGAACAGAGCCTTACTGAAGAATTTCATATATGTATGAAAAGAGTATAAAAATAAGGAGAGTTATGGGATGCACTAGTATTCTCTTTACCCCACCCCTCTATGTTTGGATGGGGGGAGGGGGTCTAAATTTGATTAAGAACTATTGTATGAAATGTATATAAGCTCAATAAAAAGTTAAGAAAATGAGAAAGAAAGGAAGGAAGGAAGAAAAGGAAGGAAAAGAAAGGAAAGAAGGAAGAACGAATTACATACATGCTTTGAAAAATACTAAACAATTCAAAAACTTGAGTTGCTTAGTTGAAGTTTTACTTTTATGGATTGTTCGTATTCTTTTACCATTTTCCTTTTCAAAAAATATGTTTAGATTGATTGTATTAGGTTAGTATTTTTTTCCTCCAAGTGTATATCTGCTGATGAATTACTGTGTATCACAAAGTGACTAATTTTCTAAAAATAAAAAAAAGACAGAAAAAGCATCAAATCATATGAAATCCACTTGATATATTTTGTTTTGGAAGTATCAGTAGATTTCTGGAATGTGACTTGGATGATACCCTGTATTTGAAACTGGTGCCTTATCTTCTGTTTCACTTACTGTAGATCATATAAATGATTCTACATATACCCTTCAAATATGACAGTGATACTTTCACAGTTACTTAAGTTGTTGACACTGGATGTACAAAATACCAAATTAAACTTATTTTTAGGCACTCACATTTTTTCACAAAAAAACGAAACCATGAAACATGGATTCCAAATATAATGATCAAAGGCAAATCATATACTCCCACACAACCTAGATATCTAACAAATGAAAGAAAACAATGTTCATTATAGTTCTGTTTAAAGTCATTAAAATCATAATAGAATTTAAGATGTTTTGACATTTCCTATTCCCTTAATGTAGAGAGAGATCTTTTCAAGGTGTGCTAGTTTCCCACAGATTATTTCCTTATGTTGCAGTTAGCAAATATTCAAAACTGGTAGACATAGTAATAGAAGAATAAACAATGCTCTACAAAATTGCACGTAGAAACTACACAGGCCTTTGCTTCCACTCCCTCTCCTGGCTTTGCTCTAGCAAAGCATCTGGGGCTCAAGGAAAACCCAAGACCCTAATATTTTCCATATATTTGTTTTATTTGATCAAAAACCTCTACCACTCTTACACCAGTAGATTTAAATATTAAATGAAAGATTTTAACTCTTAGAGCTCATAAATGAGATACTGAACCTTAAGTCTGTTTTTCCCTCATAGTTGTTTTAGGCTTCCTAGATTTGAATATTGGGTCTACTACTATAATGGCTACTTATGTGATCCTAGTAGTTTATTTCACACTAATTTCTTGATCTGCAAAGTGAAAATACTAGTAGCTATTTCATAGTGTAGGAGGGAAAAATGAGTTACATAAATAAGGGACAGAGAACAGTGCCTAACACTTCACATAAATGTTATAGCTGTTAACTAGACTGCTGTAATGGTATTTCACTTCAGGTTACTAATTTTGAAACAAATATACTTGACGAGAATTGGTACTAAGACTACGAAGAAAGCTTGGATCATTCCTGCCTAATGATCCAGTATGCACTTGGGAACACTAGAGGGTAAATACCAACATTAATAAGAGTGACAAACTCTCTTCATAACGTTCATATAGAGGCTCAATCCCACACCACAGCTTAGGCTAGCTCTCCACTATAGGTCCTTTTAAACAGGAATTTTCTCATAATCTGACGCTAATTATCTGCAAATATGCCAAATCCAGCAGCTCATGTAAACTGCTGGATTATTAGCAGAATCAAAGATATGGGGTGCTGAAATTAAGTTATACAATGTCTATAGTAGGATTTTCCAACTGAGAAATTATTGGATGGGGCTCACTCCACTGAAGGTGCTGGTAAAACTACTAGGTGTTATGAAACATACCCCAAATCTCAGCACTCCAGAGGAGTGTAGGAGGATCAAGAGTTCAATACTTTAATTTTTTTTTTAACTTTTATGTGTATGAGTATATTTTCTGCCCTGTATGTAAGTGCACCCATGTCATGAAATGCCTGAAGAAGTCAGAAGAGGGCATCAAATCCCCCTGGAACTGGAGTTATGGACAGTTGTTAACCACCCTGTGAGTGCTGGGAACTGAACCCAGGTCCTCTGTAAAAGCAGTTAATGCTCTTAACTGTTGAGCCATCTTTCTAGGCCCCAAGAGTTCAATATTACCTTCAGCTACACAGCGAGTTAGTGCTTAACCTGAGCTATAAGAGATCCAGTGCCAATAAAACAACAAGAGGTAAAGGTAAAAGCTACCTTTTTAAATTTTGATATTATAAAATAACAAGTACACCCAGCAATTATTTAAGTATTTTCATTCTTTAAAAGTAAACTGACCATTGATGGAGCATAACAGCAGCTGGTACAAATGAATTCAATCACATGGCTGTGTAATTTTCAACAGCTTTTACTCGTCAAGCTTGCTTTCTTAATTTATATGCACCCTGAGCTCTGACCTGAAAGGAAGCTATATGAGAAGCACAAGATGAAAGCAGATCAATGACAGCTAAAATGCAGAGAAGAGTTAACACAAGTCTGAGTAACAGCTGTATGGCTTTCAAGGTTCAGATTTTAATTAACCACTAATTATCAAATTCTAAAAGGCATCTATGAGGATAATCAACTGTGAACAATTTAATGAAAAATAAAGGAGAAGCGTGTGGTAATGTAACAACGCTGTATTGAGAAAATGCCGTATTCTTTACAAAAAATAGCAGTGACAAAGCATTAGAAAAACAGTTAAGATTGTAGAATGTGAATACTACCAAGAATAACTGTTGTTTTAGGGGGTACGGTTATTTTTGTTTTGCTGTTCTTTTTTGAGACAGAGAGACTTATTTGGTAGCCCTAGCTAGCCTGGAACTGTCTGTAGATCATTCCAGGATGGTCTTGATCTCAGAAAGATCTATGTGCCTCTGCATCCTAAGTGTTGGGATTGAAGGTCCCAGTTTCTTCAACTGTTTTTAATATCCAGATGATCAAACATTTTGTAATTCCTGTAATATTCATGGTACATTTTGTTCCTTTGAGGCAGGGTTTCATGTAGCTCACCTAGCCTGCTCTCTGACTTGCAACACAGCTTGAGCTTGAACTTCTCAATTTTTGCCCTGTGAAATCACATACATATTAAGAGAAATGTACTATGATTTCCACAATCCAGAAATCATTACGGTGGTAATACAGTCCGAAAGGCCTAAAACCTACATAGAGCTTTTTCACTGGTGAGAAAGTAACTGTTACCAAGGCAGCTGTCACTGTATCTACCTCCCACCTCTGACCAGAGCATTAGAGCCCAGATGAATACACTATTGACCCACTGGCATTCCCAGCAATTTTAAACACATTACTAAGCAGCTAAGTGGAAAATGATGCTATCATGGAAAACTTTCACATCCAAGCAATCCAGACCTGGGGCCAAGAACAGGCTGCCAAAAGCACACACACAAGAAATGTTGCTGGGTTTGCTACATATGGTAGTTCAAGTAGCTTTATCTTTTGCAAAATAGTACACAAATTCTTAGCAAAAGTACTTTGAGTACGAATATTTTTATTTTCTCAGCCATTAAGATAAAAAAAAATAGCCTTCAAGTCAGTGTTTTAATCTGGCTGTTAATACATAGGCATTGACATACTAGAATGTCAGAAATAAAACATTAATAGCTAGGAAAAAACATGCAACAAGAGCATCTTCCAGTAGGAAACACAAATGAAAAAGTTACAAGACTTACATCTAATTAGTAAAGTATCATGTTTGCACAGAACAGACAAAGAAAGGGTTAGCTAAGCTCGACCCAGAGCTGACCCAGAAGACTCAGAACTAGACACCCATCCACAAGGGCTGACAACAGTAGTGCGGCTTGCTTGTCCAGTTCCAGCAGTACAAGGACAAATGGACACTTACTCCCAGTCACCATCACCACATACAGATGACCAGACAAACACATAGACCAACACGGGCCTAATGGTCACCAAGAGCTGAGTAAACGGCTGCACTGATTGGAAGAGCAGCATTACTGGAGTCTTGGGATGAAATGTATGTATTTTCTCATGTAATCCTTCCTACTATTTCATGACATATGCAATTGTTTCCACATTATTATAAGAAAAGGCACCAAGATAATCATTTATTATTCATTACAAACAACTGGCAGCACTTTTCAATTATCAAACTGTCAGAGAATGACTGGAGTCCAGTCTTAGCTGCGACCCCCACACTGTGCTGTCTTTAGAAGAAGCAACACGCTGGAGGTTCCACAAGCTAACACACCACACGGCCCTCAACAGCAATGCTTTGACCATGTACAGTCTTATGCAGTTTATTTTATTTTCTTTTCACAAAAGTTCTAAAATTCCATTCTGAAACTATCATACATATGGAAATTTAGGTAAAAAAGCTAGTAAGCACTGGCAATACGACAGAGTAAACATGTGAATTAAAAAGGAATTACACATTACATAATGTAACACAGAGCAGGGAACTTTACATCAAGGAAAAAGAAAACTTACCAATATTTTGGCCAAGATGCCGTCGTCACTTGCATCTAAAGTCACCACGGCCTTGTCAGTCTCAATCTCACATAACGCGTCACCAGCACTCACAGCCTCACCTGCAAAACAAGATCGGGTTTGTTTTGTTGTTCTACCTTGGGGGAAAAAAAAAAAAAGGTTACTACATTTAATTTATCCACTGTGTATAGACAAGCCTCAGCGTGTGTGTGTGGAAGCAAGAGGACAGCCTGTAGAATTGGTTCTCTCCTTCTAACCCTATGGGTCCTAGAGACTGAATCCACGCTTCAGGGCAAGTGCCTTAACCTGCTGAGCCATCCAGCTGACCCTGTTATGTATTAAAACATGGCTATTAATATTAATGTGTGTATAACATGAATGAACAACAAAGTAGCTATTTCTGGATTTGGAATTGCAAAGATCTCAGTGTGCATGTTCCATATGCAAATATGTGGATGCCTTGTTGTGTTTTCTAAAAGCTTTATAATGGGTATAAGTTACATTTGTTGTAATAAAAAAAAATTAAGATTGCTGAGCAAATATTAAAAATGAAATCATATTCTTAGGAAGAATAATAAATGTATTTCTTCTCTGGGATAAATAAATTATAGATCCCACATCTCATTCTTTTAATTTTTTTTTTTTGTACGTGTGTGATTTTTTAAGATGAGATCTCATTAGACCACACTAAGCTTGAACTCACTATAATGACCTTGGATTTCTGGTCTTTCTACCTGTCACTCAGGTCCCCTCCTTTTTAACACAATTTAACTACTCCATGAAGAGAGAAGTTTTATCATTTAATACTTTCTGGTTAACAGTTTAGGACAAAATCAGAAACCCTGTCAGCACTACATGGCACAAATGAATAAAGCATAAAAAGCATAAATGGAAAATAAAACACATAACTGGAGTCAAATAAGACCATTTCTGTGCAACAGAAAAGATGTAGAAACTGAAAATGTAAGCAGGAGCCAACACTACAGACTGCAGGTTTCTAGATCTAGATGCAAATGAAAAGAGCTACTGGGGGCGCTGACAAAATGACAGATCGAGAGCTGGGACGAGGGCTTTCATCAGAAACTGCAGCATAGGAAACAGAGGGGCCAAAAAGCTGTTTGAATCCAGGAATTGAGCTAAGCCACACAGGAGTGCAAACCAAGAGCAACTTCCAAGGTGCAGGGATGAGTAGAGAGAAAGACACTGAAACAACAACAAAAACTCCAGTCAAAAGTAAATCACAAAACCAAGTTTTCAAACACAGTAAGAAATCTAATGTTAAGAAAGCAAAATACGAAAACCAATAACTGGAACAGAAACAACATTTGGGAAAGTGATTCTAGCAAATATTTTTAAAGAAGTATTTTTCAGTAAAACAGCCACAAGCATAAGAAACTAAAAAAAAAAAAAAATTACAGAAATGAAACAAAATAATACCAAGTAGAAAAGATAAAAAACTCATGAGAAATCTTAGAGAGAAAAATCAAGTCACTGAAATACAAAGACTCGATGATTTAGACTAGTCATAGTGAATGCATGATACTGAAAACTGGCACGAACAGAATTTAGCATGGGTAAATAAATTAAAAATGAAAAAGCAGGTAAATGACACACACTGCAGCAGCCATGCTTTTCTGAAGGAGTTTCAGGGGAAGTGAACAGAGGGGGGCTGATGGAAAAGCGGCACATGAAGAGACAGATCACTGCTGAGAACTTCCCAGAACCCGAGATCTGTGTTTTCATAAAGAAAGAATTCTGAACAGCTATATGGACTAGGAGGTATATAATGGAGTCTTGTGGCATGTAGGCATGTTCTAAATTTGTATTCAGGTGACTGCAACAAGGGAGTATGTGTAGACAAAGTAAATGAGCTAATTTTTTTTTTTTTTTTTTTTTTTTGTATTTTTGAGAAAGGGTCTCCCTAAAGCCCCAGCGGGCCTGGCACTTGCTCTGCAGATAAGGCTGGCCTCAATAGAGCTCTTGCCTCTTGAGTTTAGTGACTAAAGGCGTGCACTGTCACGCTCAGCTAAATAAGCTTAAATTTTATGCAAATTGTACTTTGATGAAAAATTCAGCAGGGAAAAAAGTTTTAGACTGCATAGACATGAATCCACATTAGAAACACTGTAGACAAACTGTACACTCTTAACAACGAAAACACACTTTTAAAGTTATCAGAATAAAAACAGATTACCTCACTAGAATGACAAACTGAGACCACACTTCTCAGCAGCTGCAATGAGGCCAGATGACAGTGAAGCATCTTCAGAACACTGAAGAAAAAGAACTATCTAGAACTTTAGATGCAGCCAAACCATTGATTAAGAATGAATTAAAAGTATTTTGCAGACATAGAAAGTGCAGGAAAATTTAGTACTACTGGCGATTTTTAAAAAGAGTTCATGTAAGATTCAGTTCAAGAAAAGTGGACAGGACAGGACAGATGGGACACAAGAAGCAAATTACCACGGAAGCTGCTAAAATGCTGCTACTCATTTTAAAGACAATGCTTCAGGATTAAAAAAGAAAAGCAACCTGAGACAATATGATAGATAAGGGAATGTTTAGGTGAAGGTCAACTATGCTAACTTAGACATAGTTAGAAAGAAAACAAACTAAGTAACTCTAGATCTTACTGGCAAAATTTAAGAATGTAAAAATAAAATAAAATCTACAGCATTCAAAATTCAGAGGAAAAACAGAAAATAACAAAACAGCCATCGAACAGAAAATGGGCATATATAAAAAGAGCAGAAAATAAAATCAGATATGTACAGAAAGAAGTAAGTTCAACATATGAGTAATCACAATAAATTAAATGGGTCAAAACCACCTATTATAAGCAGAGATTATCAAAGTGAATACAAAACAAAAATCTCTGCAAATGTAGCTTAGAGACACAGAATCAAAACAAAAGCAGAATAAAAAACACAGGGATAGGAAAAAAGAAAAAAAAAGAGAGACATATAAATATACCTTCTTACACATACTCCCCAAATACATGCAACAGAGATATTAACAAGCTATACAATGTGAGAATATAAAAGAAAAATCTAAAACATTAATGCATATGTTCTGAAAGTTCACTGTACAGAAACTTCATTGTACACCAGAATGAAGAAACAGGCAGTTTTATCTCAGTTAAAGTGGTTCAGGGCTACTAACAATGCGAGTTATTTTAATGAGATAAACAACTGTTTGATGATATTTACTGAACACCTAAAAAATACCTATCTCATTTATCCTCAAGGAGATGCCGCTGGTCAACAAGTATTATTGACAACTGGGTTTACATGCTGAGAATATGGGAGTGGAAAAGAGCAGAAAACACTTTGTTTTGCTTTTCACTTCTGACCCTACGACGCTTGCTTAATACACAGTGAAAAACAAATCAGGAATCACAGCCCGAACTTGGGGAATGTTTAGTGGGGTCAGTTTCCAGAAGGGAAGAGAAACTTCCGAGAATAAAAGGACATCTCATCTGAACCTGAAAAGATGAGGAGACAAGTGAAAAGGGCAGTGGCCCAGGCAAAAGGTTTCATACCCAGAGCCCTGGAAAGAGCAGGACACCTGCGGGAGCTGGAAAACAGCATGAGGGAAAGTGTAAAGAGCAGGCTAGTGAGGAAAGCAGGAGCAGAGGGGACCTGTGTACACCAAACAGGGAAAGCTACACAACCTTCCGAGCAGGCTTCTTTATGTCATAGACTCTTTAGAATAGTCAAAACATTCTCTTTCAAAAGGAAATACCACCACTACCACCACCCTTATGTTTCTGTTGTAATAATGGGAGACCCAACCAAACTCGGCAATTTCTCAGTTAAATACTTCTTAGAAGCATAGAAAATAAACTCTAGCCATAAGAATAAAATGTATCAATTTTCACCCATATTTAAATTCTAATTCCCCTTTAAGAACCACGTACAAATCTTCATTTCAGCCACATAAATTTCTAAGTCACTCAACCAACATATACCTTTCAACCTATCTCTAAATTCCTTTACTAGTTATAATTAACTTGAAAACAACAAACTGCATCATAAAATGTTATGCTGTCACTGTTACTTTTTAGAAATTGGACTTTCTGGGGCTGGAGAGAAAGCTCAGTGGTTAAGAACACTTATTGTTCTTTCAGAGGACTCTTGGGTTTGGTTCCTAGCACCTTCATCAGATGGCTCACAACTACCTGTAACTCCAGCTCCAGGGATCTGATGCCCTCCTCTGGTCTCTGAGGTACCTGCATGAACATGGCACACATAACTCATGCATATACACATAAATAAAAATAAATAAATCAAAAAAATTTTGTCTTCTATTTACTATGTGAGTTTCTTCATAATGGTAAAACAAACTTTCTGGGTTTTATACCTCACCTGATTCCCCAAGTCTCAGCCGAACATGCCCACATTTAAACAACTTTAAGTTAAAATACTAGAGGGGAAAAAAAAAATGCAGTAACTTCAGAAACCCTTATTTCCTCAAAAGACAGACATTAAATTATTCTATTTATTTTAGTTATAGTGTTGGATTTGCAGCATATCTGTAACTGTAAAAAAAAAATCCCTTTTTACTTCTTCTCAAAGCCATACTTCAATCCATTCACATAACAGACACATATGTCAGCAATAAGAGAATGCTCAGAACCAGAGATCACATGCTCAAGAGAACAGGGCACAGAATACAGTCACAGCAAAGTTTAAAACAGAGAACCATCATACAAGGAAGCACTACCCGCAGTTTATCACAAAACTAAAGTCTATCACTAATCACTGTAAATGCTCAAAGAACATTCTGAGTCTAAATGAGTCCTGAAGATCAAAACCCATGAGCCCAGTGCTTCCCTCTTCTGGAAGAAAAGTTGTCCGGCAGAGTTCTGACAAGGAACCTCTCCCAACTACAGCTAGAGTTTCATTCCAATTTCCGACAGGAGTTACTTATCTCTCCAACTCTCAGGAAGATTTTGAATATGTGGGTATACAAAAAAATATCATGGACCTGTAAGTGTTACTTCACTTATACTTTTATAGAACATTCTGCAAGATATTTGGGTTAAAAAACAAGTCAGGTACTATCAACAACCATTAAGAATCACAAAGTATTCTATCTCCCTATTCTATAGTCCACCTTTTAAGGCAGATCATTTAGCAAACATTTATGTATAAGGCATTACTATGCACAGGAACATAATATACTAAGCCACACACTAGTATATAACAGGATACAGTTCTGCCCCTGAAGAGTTTCTCTGGATGAAAGCTCTGAGCAGCTAGAGGCTCACAGATGGGTTTTCAGCTGTCACGTGGCTGGCTGGCTCGCTGGCTCGCTGGCTGTGGAAGATGGCAGCTCTGGAGCTTCTTGTACTATCTCCTCTTGTTCGGTGTCAGTGGCCGAGGTGGAGCGGGCCCGGAGCGAGAGTGCGGGCCCCAGGAGGGGCCAGAGCAGAGGCCCGCCCGGGAGCCGCTCCCCAGCACCGACGCCAGCAGCATCATCCTGGTCCTTTGTCCAGATAGGCAGCCGCCAGAACTGCGGGCAGGGTCCACAAAGGTTTCCCTCTCTCTTAAGCCCCAGGTATGAAACATGTCTCAAACACAGTTAATGGAGATGCTTTTTGTTAATATAATCAATCCCTTGGCTTTGATGAAATAATTCTGTTCTTCTAAAAATTAAGACTAAAAAGCCAGCTGGGCATGGCACATGTCTTTAATGCCAGCACATGGGAGGCAGACAGATGGCTATCTGGGATTTCAAAGCTAGCCTGGTCTGGTCTATACGGTGAGCTCCAGAGAGGCCCTGTCTCAAAAAGACCAAAAAAAAAAAAAAAAAGAAGACGACTAAAAAGTCTTATTTCAAAGGTGTGTGTGGAGGTTACCTGTGATCTATAAAAGCAAATAAATCAGAACTGTATGAATGTTAAAGACAATATATCTTAGTGCAGTAGTAATTAATGACAACATCCATGAGTAGAAACAAACATAACTCACTGAATATTCACTAGCTGCACTTACATGAATGATGTTAGGTGAGATAGTAAGGAAAATTATAAAATAAGACAGACTTGCTTCAAGAAGTTTCTAATTAGAATGAAGAAGAGTACAAACTGGTAATACCAACCTTATCTAAGTAGAAACTAGAACAGAAAGAGAGACGACCCTATTCTGGGTCTGTCAACCCTTAGCACTTCACCACAATGAAAAGAATGCTGTTTGCATAGTCCAAGACCAGAGGAAGCCCTGCACTAAGGTCCGAGGGTCTGACCTGCAGCAGCAGTGTGAGAGCTTGCCAGGCTCGCCTTCCTTGCATCCATTCCTCTGGCTTCGTACTGTACCTGGTTACTGTCCTGGACACTTTCACTACCAAGGAAAGTTCTACTGCTGAATAACATTGGGATCTATAATTCTAGTCACTATTTTTACAATTCTGATCTAATAAAAGTATTACCAATAACTATAAAGGTACACTGATAAATACAAACCAGCAGTAAAAGGGATGAACCACTAACACACATCATAACACGGATGAACCTAAATGAAGACATCAATCACAACAGATCACATTATCTTGGGATTCTATTTACATGAAATGTTGAGAAAAGGTTAATTTTAGAAGCAGAAAGCAGCTTATATCAGCAAGGGCTGGCCTAACAGAAGAAGCAGCTACAACCAGGCAGCAAGGTGAAAGAAATGTTGACAATTTTGGTGTGGACAGTGGTACAATCTATATATTTACTATAGTCACTGGATTGTACACTGAAAATAGGTGACTGTTACAGTATAGAAGTTGATACCACAATGAAGCTGTCAAAATAGCAGTATGCTGAAAAAAGTTAGTTGTGAAATTCACTTTAAAAATGTTTCCATTTTCCCATACATATGTGCAGAAAGAATAGAAACTGAAGCCTCTTCCACTGTAGACTCCAGAGACTCAACTTTCCAGTGGTATCTACTCATAGAGAATAAAGCTTCCTCAGAAGAATTGTTCTACTGAATTTTGTTCATAACAATATTGTAGTATGAGACCATCTATGACTTGTACGTGAAATATTCAGTTCTCAGTAACATGAACTAGAGAATGCACATAAAGACAGACATCATCCGAACATCACATCAAAGGTCACCCTCTCCAGCTACATTTCATATACAAAAGTATTTTTGGCACAAAAAGGGAAAAAGAATATTTAAATATGTTTGACTTTCAATTGATGAAAAAGAGACAATGCCCACTTTAATGAAACTAAAAGTGTCAGAAGCATACACCTCCAATAGAAAACTCTCAGTAACAAGAGGGAGTTACATTTTAAGTCATCTTTCAAGAGACTGAAAATGTGGATGTAACCTAGCATTTTCAAAGAATCTTTCCTAATTTTCTGATATATATCTGTATTCAATCCTTAGACTAAATTAACATTCTAATATTGATTATAAAATGACTATTCTGCCTCATTCAAAAGATTTAAATAATTTATATGCTATTATTGCATTTTTCTGTAACTTAGGAAATGAAATGCAGTTGAGTTCTAATAGAATTCTAAAAGCCAAGTTATAACTTAGTTTCATCTAGTTCAACTCACTCCCAGAATAGAGTCCAAAGGACAAACTGTGAGTTCACCTCCCTGTACCTTCACCCTCATCCCCAGCTTAAAACACAACTGCATATAGAGCAGCACTATTAAAAGTGAATTACAAAGTCTCAGACTTTTAAGAAACTTTAAAGCTTACAAAGACTGAATGCTTGACCACAGGAGGCTACTACATCATTATCTAGCCTTTCTTTAAGATTCCAACATTCTTAAACATTTTAAATACTAAAATAACTGCTGTAAATCATAGTGATCATATATTACTACATATATTTAACTTTAATAAAACAGTCAATGCACAAGCAAAAACAAGGTCAATAAAAATTATCTGTCAGAATATAAATTTATTTTCAACACAAAATGAATTAACCCAAGTTACCATAAATGCATTACATTCAGCATTATTAGATCACAGTGATAATAATCTTTTAAAAGTTAGTGAATTACCAAGAAAAAAGGATTATGACTGATCTCAATTATTTTTCATATATTCCTAAACAGCACTCCCACCCCCTAGCTGGGAGAAAACAGCATTTTAAAAACAAACTTCAGGGAAATATGCTCCAGGGGTTTAAAATATATTGTGACCTGTCCTACATGAAAATAGTGCGCTGTCCCAAAAAGTAGAAAATAGGCCAGCAAGACCACATGCTTCCTGCCTTGCACTGTCCATACCACTGGGAATTTATCAGACTGTTGATGAGCTGGAAATCTGAGAGATAAATAAGGTCCACAGAACACTCATGTCTACTTGGTCTATAAATTCTCAAAGTATGAAGAAATTCCATCATTTTGAATCATTATTTAGGAATGACAACATCCTGCCAAAACGAATATGGAAACAGCCAAAGCTCTACAATTCATCACCGAAAAGAAACCTAAAATAGATTCCCATTGATTACATTATTTATAAAGGTGGAACTTTCTTAGCCACTGATAATTATTTTAAAAGATGGTGGCAGCTCTGCAGAGCCAACTGCTTGACGCACTTCCACTAAAGCACTGGCTCTTTCCTTTATATGACTCTAAGCTCTAGAAAACACCGCCAGTTTTTTCTTCAATATTATCTATTTTTCATCTCCTACCTCTCCCCTCTTTAATGGATGTTTCTCATTTTATTCTTCTCAGTCTCCTCTGTTTTATCTCCTTGTGTGGCATGAAGACTATACTGTTCTTCAGTTCAGATTCTTATTTCGTCACATCTTATCACTCTTTCACACTATCTTACTACCTTGAACCTTTTTTTTTTTTTTTTAAATTTTATGAACGATACTTTCCATTACTATTTGGTCTTTTCAAAACTGCCTGGTGTTTTTGGATAGTATCTAACTGTTCTTACTTTTAGTTCTCTTATATGTGTAATCATTTCAAAGATCCAGTTTCTGAATTTGGTAATTCCAATTAGTGGCAGTGCCTGGAGGTCTACTCTTGCTGCTGGCTATGCTTGCTTTCACCATTAAAAGACTGCTTCTGTGCACATTATGAAATTTGGAGCTGAGTTCTTGAGAAATGAGACTTTATCTTGGAATCCTGTTTGAATTATAGACTGTGCTCTGCCAGAATGGCTTCTGCCAGGTAACTCAAAGGTACTATGAGTCTAGGACCATTTTATCTCTGCCTATGAGTTATCATCCATAATGTGCAAGTTCTATAAATCTGAACCCCACAGCCTTACAAGAACAAGCCCATGAGAGAAAACTTTTGAGGGAATGGGCATTCTTATCCCACATAGACTGCCAGTCAAACAAATAGACTTGCTCTGTAACACAACACTGAATTCTATCCATATGTTAATGACTCAGATTGCTACTGTTAACCCATACTTCATTCCTCAACTTCCAGTTCCTACAACCAATTGCACATCTTCCCTTTAATGTCTACTAAGCATCTCAAATAAACTTGAACTTAACCCCATTCCCTCTTTCTGCTTCCTGACACCCCTAAAAATGTGTGTTCCCACATCAGCAGTTCCAGATCGCCAGCTCAGGCCCAGTAGAGTATGTGGTCCCTGCTCTTGATGTTAGGGACACTTGGAGGTTCCCCTTCCTTTAAGTTCAACTAATGCTTAAAGAAGTTCTATTATTATATTCAGTAGCAACAAGAAGCCTACCTGACCTGCTTAGATGGTCACTGTTGGTTTTTCAAATGGGAGCAGGCAAAGTAGGCTACTTAAACTACCTACAGTTATCTCTTGTTACACAAGTCCATTTAGGGCCCACTCCAGGTGCAATGCCAATAACAGGGCTCAGGAAAGTAGACAGGAGAGATGAAATAACCAGAAGTGTAATTAATCTTGGCTTCAGGACAAAGACCCCTAAAGACTGACAAAACTGCACAGTAGTATCAAGACCCTCTTTAGAATACACTATGCCTTCAATGCCACCAGACCTACCTTCTGCTACCAGTTTGCCTCATGAATCCTCGTTCCAAGACTTTGACCACATCTTCATGTTACCTGGAATGCTGTCCCTAATGCTACTCCCACTCTTTCTCTAAAGACCACTTATTCTTCAAGGACCAGCTTGTCTATGAAGTTTTCCAGGATCTCTGTCATGTTCCATGCTCTACCCAAGAACTTAGTAACTGCTTATCATGCTGCCCAAACCACTCATAACTATGGAAGGAAACATGTTAACACACTCAGTCACATCCCATGAAGATAGTTATGTAATGCCACCAATCAGATGGAGCAATCAAGGCCAGTTAGTCACAATGTGTCATGCCCCTTGCCTCCACAACAGCCTAATCCATAGGGCCAAACTTGCTGCAAAGCCCATTCTGTCATGCAGCTTGCGTTTCCAAGTCCTCAGACTTTCATAGAAAGGAGCCTTGTCTGACGACAACAAAATCATTTGGCCAGGATTCTCAACTATATACTTGCCAGCTTCTTTCTCATCCCCACACTTGTCATCACTGGCAGAAGTGACACCATGAATGGCTAGACCTCCTGGAATCACAACACAACCCTGTCATGGTATGAATCCTTGCCCACAGCTCAAATTCTATACACTACCTCATGAGCACTAGGTTAGAAAATTTAGCAGCAGTTTTGCTTTACAGACATCTGTGCTCACTGAATCACACAGGGACACACTCGAGGTCTTTGTAAGGGCTCATCACTTGTTCTTTCTTCCTCTTTTAGTTTTTAACACAAGTTCCTTGAATCAGGTTTCAAAGGGAACAGAGCAAAAGCCACAGAGAGAACATCTAGTTATCAACAATTTCCTATATCTAGTGATTCCTAAACAGACAGAAGAATGTGTCCTGTTTCCTCCAAAGCTTAACATAGTATAACAGGAATAAAGAGGAGGGAAAGATAGTTTGGAGGTATGCTATAAGACACTATCCTGTGGCAAGTATATGGAAAGCTGACTCTTGCTACCACATGTCACAGAAGAAGAAAAGGAAAAGTCATGTCCAGAAAACAGTGGGTCTTTCCCAGCTTTCTTCATACTGGTTTATCTGTCCTTCTGTGTCATAAGAACCAGATCACACTCACGTTTGACCTTGATATTCAGCCTTCTTTTCTTTTATTCATTATTTACTTTTAATATTTTATTTATTATTCTTATGTATATGAGTGTTATGCCTACATGAAGTGCATCCATGTCATGCAGTGCCTGCAGAAGTCAGAAGAGGGCATCAGATCCCATGGAACTGGAGTTATAGATGGTTGTTAGCTGCCATGTGGGTGCTAGGAATCAAACCCAGATCCTTCCTCTGCAAGAGCAGCCAAGTGCTCTTAACTGCTGGGCCATTTCTCCACTCCCTCAGTTTTGTTTTCTAAGCACCATACTAAATACAAAATCTGGTGAAATGCTTGGTATAACAGTGGATAAGTATAACTTTAGAGACAGTTAGCATCAAATATTCTTAATAACAGCAACATTTGAATTCATGCGGTACTTATAAAGATCTAAAGAATGTTTTGTCACTTCAAATTATATGTCAAAGGCAGTAAGTGCACCAACATAACCACCATACACTCCTACAGTTTAGGATTATTTTGGGAGCTACTTCTTCCTTCGGCTATAATCTAATAGGTCTTTATAGTCAAATTTATTCACATTTGAAATAGCCTTTATACAGTAATGCCAGCAGTCTGATATAAAATTAAGTTTTCTTGGGTCAACATGTTTCAACTTATGCTCTTCCACATTAAACTTTGTTTTTACATTATGAAAAATGTTTGCTTCCAAAGTCAAAATGTAAAACAAGACATATTTACTGAGAGGTCCAACTCTGTGTGTCTTTCTTTCCCCATCACACTGTTTGCTACACTACAGACTGCCATTTGTTGTGCTTTTAAACTGTTTCTTTTATTCTTTTTCAGTGCTGGGGAGTGAACTCAGGGCCTCACACATCTGGCAAGTGTTCCAGCCCTCACGGACAACACCCAGAATTCCATGATTGTTACAGAATCCACACCACCACTCAGTTTTCTGATAAACCATATACACCAATTCACTTGTCTCTTCTTTGTTGCTGTTTTTTTTTGTTTTTTTTTTTTTTCCACTGACAATCACTCCACAACATTACACAGCTACAGACCTTGTAGAAGTTATCCAACAGATCTCACACTGGCCACCACCCGGGCTGTCTCCACTTTCTGCTATTGAAAATGGGGCTGCAACAAAGTCTTACACATATGTCTTTTCTTATTTTTACCAGTGTAGCACTCAGATAAATCCCTGCAAATCCCTGGAGTTACTGGGCCAAATGGTAAATACAAATATAACTTCTCTAGTGACTCCTAAATTTTCTTCCCTAAGGTTTAGACTACTTTGCTTCAGCAACATTGAAATATCTGCTGCCTATAACTTCATCCACAGAACAGCTTGTCAAACTTTAAAATTTCTGTCAAAAATGACCATGAGACATGCTATCTCAATTGTGTCATTTGCTTACTTCTTTTAAACAGGTAGGCATATTTTCTGGAGCCATCTGTAATCCACATGATCATATAATACTGAATTTTTTAGGCTATTAATGTTCTGTGATACAAACTGCAAATACTGTTCTCTCCAATTTGGCACTAGGTTGTTTTTTATTTGACTTACCATGTTTTCAGTTATACAAAATTACGTTTATCATCAAATTTAACACTTGTTCGTTTTTAGTCTGTGAATTCTGAGAGTAAGACTGTGAGCTCTAGAGGAATCCATCAATGCTTTTTCCTAGTACTTACAGAAAAGGTTTCTTTTTATTTTTACATGGTATCTGGTTCATTTGTAATTTAGTCTTGGAATGACATAAATAATAAATACTGTCTCTGTTTTTATTTTTTAATATTTTATTTATTATTTTAATTTTTTTATGTGTACTATAGTGTATTGCCTGCATGTAGGTAAGGGTACCCACGTCGTGCAATGCCTGCAGAGGTCAGAAGAGAGTATTAGATTCCCTGGAACTAAAGTTACAGATGGTTATTAGCTGCCATGTGGATGCTGGGAATGGAACTCAGGTCCTCTGCAAGAGCAACAGTGCTCTTAACCACTGAGCCATCTCTCCAGCCCCCGTCTGTTTTAAATACTAACTATCCATGTGTATTTATTGCCTTGTTTTCTATTCAGTTTCATTAGCTTGCCTTTTTAAGCATCTAGGATTTTTAATTACTGAGGCTTAGGTTCCAATATTTATTAGGTTAATATCCTTCTCCACTGTTTATTCTTTAAAGAATTTTCCTTACATATTTATTTTATTGTTCTTTCCAATGAAAGCACTTCCCAACTTCCCTATCTCCAGGAAAACATCCAAGCACACACAACTGTGATAACTAATAAATTAAGCAGCATTACAAATTTATAATATTGAAACTAAAAGCTACAAAAAGGACTACACGTTACAGGCGAAAGCCTTGTAACATTTCACTACTATGGACTTGTGAAAAGACATAATCTGAACCCAGAAAACTTGATACATTAATGTAGGAGTTTTTTATTTAGAGAAATTTACATAAACTTGCAAAGACACACCATTTACTTCATCTCGATCATGATTTATGTAATCAAAGCGGGGAGGGAAGCGGAACAAGCAAGCAGAGGGGCATCTGTCACACACTTGCTCACCTTCCTTTTTCAGCCATTTCACAATGTTCCCGTGCTCCATGGTAGGAGACAGCGATGGCATTAGAACCTTAATAGGATCAGCTGAAATTGAAAAAAGAGAAGATCAGCCAAGCACAGACACAAAACATATTTCACAATATACTGACAGAAGTATATGCAATTTAGTATTAAATTCTATTTTAAATAGGATACACCAAAGTCAATAACTTCTTATGAAAAATCAAGTCTTCAGTAAATGCTATGGAAGACTATGTCTTTCAGCTTTTTAATAGATCTTAAATATGCAGAATATGTGTAACTCCTTTTTCATAGTTCCCCAGTCTTCTACGAATAGTTCCAAAACAGGTGCTTTTCAGTTTAATAAAAAGAGGAAAAGGAAAAAGTGATTTAGGTCTCAACCACCTTCCTTTCCCTTTGTCTTTGCAACAAAAAAACAAATAAAATATACAGGTAAAATGATCAAAAGACAAATAAGAAATACACATCAATACAACGTTCTAATGTTCTATAGCTAAATAATGAGGATCAGACTTTAAGAACTGGGTCCTTTAAATTTAACCCTATACTATTCAATCTTCTAAGGTTCTTGCCAGTGTGCACGAGCAAGGAAGTTGGCTTTATCAAGGATGATGAGGCAAACAACTTCAGTAGTTAGCAGACCTCAGATTTTGCTCACTACAAATCCAAGTGGTGATCTAAACTCGCATACCTGGAACCTAAGAGACCTCTAGGTGAAGCACACCTACCTGGTCCTTAGCCATGTAAAATGGACAATACCTATTCATCCAACCCATCATTACCAAAGTCACCACTGTCAAGGACCTTCCTCAAAAAGCTGGGTAGAAAGATGGCTCAGTGGTTAAGAGCACTGGCAGCTCTTGCAGAAGACCTGGGATCGATTCTCAGCACCCACATAGCAGCTAAGAACGTCTGTAACTCCAGTTCTAGGGAATCCAACACACTCTTCTGACCTCCATGAGCATGGCACAATGACTCAAGCGCGATTACAAACGTGCAGGCAATTCACTCATACACATAAAATTAATAAAATATGTAAAAAAACATGGATTTTAGATTGCAACATATCAAATTTATACCAGTAAACTACCATAGCAACAAATGACATTCCCAGAAGCCCTTCCAAAGAATATAATCTGTCCTGATTAACTCTCAAAATGCTGCAGCACAGCTGACATTTTCAAATGTGGAAAAGGACAGAATACGGTTTCTTTGTTCACTGTTAATGCTTCATGGTTAAAAGCAGAGAATTTAATACTAATGTTAAACAAGGGTAAATATTTCCTCTGGGACACCTAATTTTACTGTAATTTCAAATGGGGAATTCCTGTGGCCTCATGTTGAAGGTTAGACACTTTCATTCCTTTCAAGAACATGTGCTAGCAGAAGGCTACTGTCTGGCTTCCACTTCTTCATTCCTCTGTAAAGGACTAGGGAAAACATACAGAGCCAAATCCTCTTCATTTCTTTAAGACCTTTCTGGCCATAGGAAATGTGTGTTTCCCTCTCAAGGTCTTCCATGGCTGGGCATTAACAAACTGCCTTCCAAAGGCAGACCTTAGGCCCAGTTCTTTCTGTTCCAGTCACTGGGCTTACTGGGCTTGAGGCAGCAATTCACATGGATGTATATGCTTGCTTTCCATACAAGTCCTCCCCTCAAACAAAAGATAAATCTAAATACAAGGTTGTACTGAGAAGGCCAACCATGGAAGGCCTCAGATCTAAGTAAGTCATTCTCTATTCTAATCAAACCAGCAGCATTTAGCCTCTACCCAGCCATTCAATTCAATTTACCCCACTCTTCATGATTCAACTGGTACCAAAGCCTTTAAAAGGTAGAAAAGGAGAATTATAGTATAATGGCCCAACAATGAGAGAGCCCAAACTAACCCTATCAACACTTCTATTTCCAGTAGACTCCAGCTCCTATTAAACATTTCAATCTTCCTGCTGATCTCTCAAGGCCAGCTCTGTTTTGTCTCAGTGTCCCTAAAACAGAGATCATCATTTAATCACTGATTATTTACGACCTAGCCATCCTGAAATCAAACACAAGACATATCAAGCTCATATGAGCATTCTTTGTATGTCTAACAAAATATACTAATCTACTTTTACCTTGGGTACAGAGAACTGCAGTATCAAAAAACCACTTTTACCAATTATGAGTCTTTCAAAGGCAGCAGAGAAGAGCTAATCTCTAGTGTATTACATATTAGAACTACAGGAGGGAAGATAGATACAATGGGTCTCCCTTCTCCTAATTTATTATGAAAATATAGCTATCTGGGAATCACAGCTATCTGGAAAGAGACTAGGGAACATATACCATTCAACTCCTGTCCACCAGGAATTCCTAAGCTAATTCTAGGTGAAATGTAAACTACAACTATAATACAGCTTTAAAATTTTTCTTTGTAAAACAAAGTTTTGTGCAGATTAGGATGTAAGAGAGGCAGAAATAATGGAAAGGCACTATCTCAATACATTCTTATCTATCAAAGGAACATCAAATTCCTAAAAAGAATGGAATTAGGAAAATCTACTTAGAGAAAGCAAACATATATACACACACACAAATGTAAACTTACATTGTAATGTTGGTAATGCAATTCCAAATCCTAATAGTTCTACTTACACTTGTGAAAATTATTCAAAAGTGTTCAAAACAATACATGGATCATATTTTGAAATAATAAAAATGAGCTTTCTAATTTCTGATTATGTTGGATAGCTCTTATTTTTTTCACGGTCTGATAAACAAAACATGTTTCATATAGAATGTTTATCTAGCTCAACTTCCAACATTTATTAAGTTCATAGAACAAATGTGCTTAAAAGGGGAGGGGAGTTGGTAATACAGGCCTTTATTAATCCCAGCACCCAGGAGGCAGAGGAAGGCGGATCTCTGTGAGTTTGAGGACAGCTTGGTCAAATATAGTGACTTCTAGGCCAGCCAGGGCTACACAGTGAGACCCCTCCCCCCATCCCCAAGCAAAGGCAAAAACACCCTAACTTCTAAATAGCAGTATGGTAGGAAGCAAGGCTTTCCCTAAAAAACAAAGCTTTAAGAAGTACCAAAATGCTGCTCCTATCAAAAGTTCAAGCCTGGTATAACAAGGGAGTATGTCACATTCATACACATAATCTACCAAACAAGAATTTCACTTCAAAGAATCAGTTGTCTCAAAATAAAGTCTTTGGTATTTTCATACTATGGTTCAGGTGATTCATATTTGTTTTACAGTTCTATTATAATCTCTCACCTAAGAGACCTTCACATTTCCATTTATTTCTGACATTTTTTAAGCAGCATTTTCCAGAGTACAACATCAAGTGCTTCAAAATTTTTTCCTATTTTAAAAGTAAAAAAATTACAATCTTTCTTCATACACTCACCCTTCATGGATGAACTGGAATTGCTTCTCTGAAAAACCCTGCAATAGATCACTATCCTTACTCTGAAATAAAGGTGAAAAAAACCAAAGAAAGGCATTTGGTCATTGTTATTATGCAGTCCTTGCCTTCTGTTTGTGCTTATTATAGAGTATAATGTACAGTACATTCTGATTACTTTGACCTATCTTCAGACTTTCCTGCTAGAAAAGTTGTCTTAAAGCATAGGCATTAATTTATAATAAAAGCACATATTTCATCCTAGTATATCTTCTTTGGACTGAACATTACATACTTCTTTTCCAAATGTATTTTTTCTGATGGAGAAAGTAATTATATAATCATAAAATCGGCTTTAGATGTCAGGGCTGCACATAATTAATATCTGCCCTTTATAGCTGCTGTCAACAGTATGAAAATAGCACAGGCTGTTTTAGCCTCCTTGGAATGGGATTAACTTATACCTATGTTATTTAATTTTCAGCCGAGATTAATCACAGCTTTGCTTTTCATTCCAGTAAGCAGTCCACTCCACAACTCTTCTCTCAAACTGAAAGGGCTTTGAAGTGTGCATCAACTGTATTTTCTATCAAGGTCAGCGTGCTTGCTTAACTATTCTTAAGAATAAAGGAAATTTGAGAACAAAGGAAATCAAGTTTTTGCTCAGCTGGTTATACCAGTTTATTTCAAACAGTACTTAAAAATTCTCAATATTTCATTGTAATGTAAGCTTTTTGTAGTAATTCAATATTCTGTTTCTTTTTTATAGAAGTAGCAAATTATACCTAACTGGTTTGTAAAGTCAGTCATCACAAAGACATTATAAAACATTGAAAATATTCAGATGACTATGGTATTATATATTTCTAGTATTTTATATTTAAAGACACTAATTTTAAGAGTAAAAGTCTCACAAACCTTTGAAACTACTTTAATGTCTTTTTGTCTAATCTGAACAATACAATAAAATTATAATTGCTTGGCATATTGCTGCTTTATCTACAATATGAGTCACATAAAATCTGCTGAATTTAACAATCATTTTAAGTAATTTATATGTTCAAATCTGGTCTTCTACAGACAAATTTTTCTACAGAGAAAAATTCTAACTTTAAATATGGCACAGTAATTTGATTCTAATTTCCTTTTCTTAAAGTATATATTTTAATCCTGAAAACAAAACTCACATCTTAATTACATAAAAATTTAATGATATGTACATAATTCTAAAAGGGTCACAGACTAACAAATTAATAAAAGCAAACTGCTAAAATACAAATGTAGAATAAATTGCTTTTGACTCTGAAGCAGATCTCAGCTCCATTATACTAAGGAAAGTACGGCCATTGGGCACATAGTTAAGAGACAATCCATTTGTTAGACTATAACCTAAGCACACAAAAATTGTGAAACAGAGATAGACCAAACTAAAAAAGTAAATTGCCCAGTATTTCCTCAGTAAAAGAGGCTACTTAATCATCTCTTGTTCCAAATCAGGGACTCACCAATAAATTGAATGTTTAAAACTGCTGTTTAAATAAAGCAATTCTGCCATCTGCAGGCTGGATGGAACACCAAAGAACAAATGCAGATACTTAAAACCAGTGCCAGAGCACAGAATATTAAAACTGCAGCTGCAAATAAAGGCAATTTCAACATTATTTCTTAAAATGACTGCCTGCTGTAGCTCTCTTTATTCAGGTATTTTGGGGTGATATGGTAGAACAGACTGAAGTGTCTATGAACTGTAACAGAAACAAACACAACAGTTTGTATGAAAATAGCACTTCATGTTAGCCTGGCAAGCTAGCAAACATCTCAAGACAACGACAAACAGCTTCTATACATAACTCAGTTGCTCTTTACTCCACGTGTGCACAGCAAAGACTAAAACAGCACACCCCAAAAGACCATTGTTACTCAGTCATATTGTTACATATAAGTAATAAAAATTAAAAATAATTTGACAATGTATTCAATTTCTCTCCCTCCCTAAAACTTACTCAACACTAAGTAAAAAAGTACCATTTTCATCATTTTTAAAAGAGAAATCAACAAGAAGATGGAGAACAATGGCACACAGCTTTGGAAGTAGAAAACAGCTGTATAATAACTAACTTAGGAGATCCTAGAAAGCTTCATATTAAGTCAGGGAAGAGCTCGATAAGCAAAAAAGTTAGGTGCCTCGATGCTTCAGTCTATGCTAGGTAACAACTCCCTCTTCATTCAATAGAATATTAGAAATTGCTTTCTCTGGACAGGATTTTGAAGTTCAAGGTACATGGCTCAATAAATAAAGTTAACCAAAACATTAACCGATGTAACTGACATTGTGGAGCCACTATTATAAAGTATAGGATATAATAGCAAACATTTACACAAAATCTAAATAAAAAAATTTTTAGACAGTAATTCCTACAGGAAATGCAAAACAAACCCAACAACTAAATGTGGGAGGATACAACACAGTCCTCTGCTGTGCAGAGTATGAAAAACCTAAGAATACCAAATAACTACACTGAAAGGAGAAAAGAGGACTCTACTGACCAGAAATCATCTACAGATAATACCTAAAATGCAAATAAAGGGATGGTCAAATGCCAGAAGAGAACTAAGACAAAACCTGTGGCTTTTAAAAGAAGCAAAGAAGTGGAGAGACATTAGCACAGAGGCCTGCTACATGCTTGTAAGTCTCTATGGCTATTTGGTCATAAACTGGCCATAAATATGTATTACTGTACTAGAAATATTCTATTTAGTAAGTAGTTTTAATAATAAAAGTTTTATTTTTAAAGGTCACAAGAATAGCCATTTAAAGGACAGTGGGAGCTCGAGAGATGACTTAGTGCTTAAGAGTACTGACAGAAGAGTTCCTGCAGAAGAGCCAGGTTTGAATTCCAGTACCCACATGGCAGCTAAAAACTGCCATAACTCCAGTTCTAGGGGATCCAATGCCTTCTTATATCCTCCACAGGCAATGCACAACACAGATGAATGTAACACACATGCAGGCATAACACTCATACATAGAAAATGAAAAGAAACTAATTAATTAATTAAAAGAAACACACAGTGGAGCTAAAATACCTGGGTTCAAATTATAACTCCACCACCTGTAAGTTACATGATTTACTTAATTGTTCCTTACCTCAGTTTCCTCCTATGTAAAACCATGATAGAGTTTTTTAAAGAAATGAGGTAACACATACAAAGTCTGTGCAATGAGCTCTGGGGAGGGCTAAGTCTGAACTATTTATTACTGATAGGAAGCATAGATGTGGTTAGAGGATAGACTCCAAAAGCATCCAGAGTTGGTTAAAATGCACTGAAATATCCAACAGTATGGCAGAACTTCACAACTCCTTCTGGAAGAATGAGCAATGGAATCATTGGTGTCTTTTACCTTCCCACCCAAACTCTCTACATTGTCCACTCATATTCTCCCAGCTAGGATGCATTAACTCCTGTATCATCTCCATTTTGTTTCCACTCTAGGTGATTTTGTTTTGTTTTGTTGTTTATTGAGAAAAGATTCTCATTAAAGTCACTAGTAAATATATTATCTTCAATGTTGTCAGACTACTCACTACTAGAGCTAAAAGCCAAATTGGGAGTTTGACAATGTCTACCAAGTACATGTTTTGCCAGTCCAGATCTAGGATTACAATTAAATAAAACTGTCAAGAGACCATCAGAGAAGTCTGACTGTTGGGATTCCATCTAGTTCATTAAGAAAGAATGCAATAATAACAAAACAACCTGTGCTAGATCATTTAATATCCATCAGGACGGATGCCGTAAAAAATAAAATTAGGGGGATGAAGAGAGAGTTCTGCAGTTAAGAGCACTTGCAGAGGACCTGGGTTCAGTTTTCAGCACCCACAGGGCAACACCCACATCTACAACTCCAGTTCCAGGGAATCTGATGTCCACGTCTGTCTCCCACAGGCACCCACATGCATTTGGTACATTCACATGCAGGCAAACACCCATACATAAAATAAAAATAAACTTTTTTAGTTATAAAAAGTAAAATTAAAAAAAAAAACAGGATGTAGAAAAATTAGAATTTAGTGCAATGTTGGTGAACGCAGTTAGTGTGTAAAACAATATAGTGGTCCTTCGAAGAATGACCACAGGCTGTAGCAGTTATACTTCTTGGCATATAAACCAAAAATTGGAGGGCAGTACTTGAACACATGAGCCTACAAGGAAGCAGCAGAGGAACCTGACTGTTGGGGGCCATGTGCCTGCCTTGAACTATGCCCTAGTTTTGGGTTAGGCAGAAGTCAATCTCGTGCGCAGAAGTGCTGTTGGAAGCAGGAGTTTTCATTAGGCAAAATAATTTATATCTGAGGAGAAGTTTATTTTTCACCTAAGACTGAGGTCACATGAAGATCTCTGAAGGAAGCCAATCATGTCTTAAGTTATTTTGCCTGTGTTAGTATTGTTTTGCTTACTTTACAGTATAAATAGGGGGGACTTAATAAAGGCAAGCTGCTGTTGGCTTTAATTAGGAATAGTTTAGATCTTAGACACAAGATAGAAAAGGTTCGGGAAAGAAAAAAAAAAAAAAAAAGCAAATGGAAATGGGATTGAGCCTCAAGCTGCTTTGCTTGAGGAACTAGTTTTTGTGAAATCCTGAAATTAAGCAACTATTCAAGAGTCATTAGATCTTATTTTTCACCTAAGACTGAGATCACATGAAGATCTCTGAAGGAAGCCAATCATGTCTTAAGTTATTTTGCCTGTGTTAGTATTGTTTTGCTTACTTTACAGTATAAATAGGGGGGACTTAATAAAGGCAAGCTGCTTCAGTGTGACTGACGGCTCTCCTGATTCCCCTCCCCTCCCCTCCCCTCCCCTCCTCTCCCCTCCTTTTCTCATCCTCACTCCCCGCTTTGGGTATGGTCTGATTTCTGCCGACGGGCTCTGGCAAGTGGCGCCTGGACCAGGGACCTGAAGACGGGGGGTAAAGTGAAGGACACTATGGTATGAGTGAGCTCACTTAAAGAATGTAAAGCAAAAGGAAGAGTAAAGGAAAAAGTAAAGGAAAGGAAAGTAAAATAAAGGAAAAGAGTGTGGTGAGAAATCTCAGGAGTAAAACGGGTCAGGGTGATAGTTGTTTGCTTTTTGTAAATATGTTGGAAAATATGCTTTATGCTCGAGGGGTTGGTGTAAAACAGCAGCAGCTTTGTAAATTTTTGAACTTTGTAGAGGAAGTTTGTCCTTGGTTCCCTGAAGATAGGTCTGTAGATTTAAAAACATGGAAGAAAGTAGGAAGAAAACTTCAGGATTATTATGATTATGGACTGAGTAAGGTTCCGGTAGATACCTTTAGTTTGTTGGCTTTAATTAGGAATAGTTTAGATCTTAGACACAAGATAGAAAAGGTTCGGGAAAGAAAAAAAAAAAAGCAAATGGAAATGGGATTGAGCCTCAAGCTGCTTTGCTTGAGGAACTAGTTTTTGTGAAATCCTGAAATTAAGCAACTATTCAAGAGTCATTAGATCCCAAAGAAAAAGAAGAGAGGGAAAAGGAAGCAGCTAGATGTCTGAGAGAGCAGGATTTTTCACCATTTGTTGCATAAGCAAAGCCTAAGGCTGAGCCAAAGCAAGGAATATCTAGAAGAAATGTGGCATTTACAGGGTGTAGTTGAATATCTTTATAAGTCCATCCTCCTACAGCAGCTCGTGGTCAAGAAGGCTAAAGCCTAGAACATCAAAGGACCATGATCTCAGGTTTTGTTAATTACTATTTAATTACCAGGTGAATCACATAAATTTCACCAGTCCTAGGGTGCTTTGTTTTCTGAAATAACTACTAAATAGGCAGTTCTTTTTTCAGTTTACAGTTTGCTGGGTTGAGACTATAGCTTAGTGGTAGGATACTTACCTAGCACACATAATGTTGTGAGCTCACTTCTCACCCACGTCTCTTATTTGAACAACGCAAGCACAACTGATCTTTTCCCAATCAGACAGCTGGTTCCTGTCCTAACAGTGCTTGGTATTAATTGTACTATTTTGCTACTCAGCAGAGGTGATGGCAACAGAAATAGGACAGGTGTTTTCATTCTTACTGGTAGTTACTGAACTCGGCAGCTCTTCTGTCTCTTGTAAACTCTGAGTTAAAGGACATAGGATGAGGCTGGCCACCTGACTGTGCAAAGCAGCCTCAGAGTAAGGACTGAGGAATAAACTAATTTTAACAGAGATGGTTATTTTATGGTGTAACATGTTTATAGCAAAACTAGTTCATGGAATTCTCTATTTTCTCACACCAACAAAAAGTCACTAATACAATTTACAGTTCCTGGAGAAGGTAAATGGCAACCTCTACCTACAAACTTCTCAGTGCTGTAAGCTTCAATTTGATAATATGTTCCCAGGAAGCTCTTTTGGGTATGGACAACCAGGACATCAAGTGAAGCAATGTCCTAATAAAACAAAATATGTCTAATCAAGGTTTATTTAGGAATGTTTGGTTTTTGCCCAAGTTTTAGCTGCATAGCATACGGTAATTTCATAAACAAGAAGAAACTTTGCTTGCAGCTTATGCTCATTTGCAGCAGGCTCTGAAAGAGCAAGGGATAATTGTAGCACCTGAGAAGGTACAAGCCGAATTTCTATATTCATATTTGGGTCATAGATTATATCCTAAAACAATTTTGCCTCAAAAAATTCAGATTAGGAAAGATGGGTTGAAAATGTTGAATGATTTTCAAAAATTACTGGGAGATATTAATTGGCTTAGACCTCATTTAAAAATTGCTACAGGAGAACTGAAGCCTCTTTTCGACATTTTAAAAGGTGATTCAGATCCTAAATTGGAGGAAGCCAGAAAGGCATTATCTCAGGTAGAACGGGCAATTGAGAATCAACAAATACAATATATAGATTATAGCAGGATATATTTTGGCTACTATTCATACTCCGACTGCAGTTTTATGGCAGGAGGGACCTTTGCTGTGGTTGCATTTCCCTGTCTCACCTGCTGGAGTGTTGACTCCTGATTATGAGGCAGTAGCGTGTTTGGTTCAAATGGCTAGAGCTGAGTCTCGTAAGTTTTTTGGAAAGGAACCTACTGTAATAGGACTTCCATTTACAAAACAACAGATTGCTTATTTCAAAATGTGGATTCATGGGCCATAGCTTTTGCCTGTTATTCTGGCATCATAGATAATCATTATCTGAAAAACAAGCTATTACAACTTGCAAATAGTCATGCTTTTATTTTTCCAAAAATTGTGAAACAGGATCCTATTAAGGACGCTTTAGTGATATTTACAGATGGGTCCTCTAATGGTAGGGCTACTTATGTGTTACAAGTACAATCCCATGTTTTTCAAACTTCTCCAGCTTCAGCTCAACTTCGGGCTGTGGCTGCTGTATTTCAGTTTATGACCTCTACTTCTTTTAATTGGTATACTGATAGTCATTATATTGTTAAAGCCTTGCAGGTACTTGAAACTGTATCTTACATTGAGGCAACTAACACTCAGGTTCAAGAATTATTTGGTCAAATACAAAGGTGTTTACATGCTCGTTCTCAACCCTGTTTCGTAGGGCATATTAGAGCTCATACTGGGCTCCCAGGGTCTTTGGCTTTGGGGAATAATTTAGCAGATAAAGCCACGCGTTGTGGGCTTATCTCAATTGGAATTAGCACAAAAATCTCACGCTCTTAATCATCAAAATAGCCAAAGTTTATGAAAGCAGTTTCAACTTACCAGGGAGGCTGCTAGGCAAATTGTTATACAGTGTCCCTTATGTCCTGAATTTCATTCTGTCCCTCAATGTGGAGTTAACCCACGTGGACTAATGCCTAATCAATTGTAGCAGATGGATGTAACTCACATCCTGGAGTTTGGAAAACTAAAATATATTCATGTGTCCATAGATACTTAGGTTTTCTTATGGCTACTGCTCAAACTGGAGAAGCTACTAAACATGTTATAGCACACTGCATTAAATGTTTTACTGTAGTAGGTTTACCATCTATAATAACAGACAATGGCACAGGCTATACTAGTCAAACTTTCCAACGTTTCTGTGCTCAATTATCCATTAAACATAAAACAGGCATACGTTACAATCCTCAAGGACAAGGGATTGTTGAACGTGCCCATGGAGCTTTAAAAAATCAATTACAAAAAGTAAGAAAGGGGGAGTTATATCCCAGATCTCCACAGAACTCTTTGAATCATGCTCTTTTTGTTTTGAATTTTTAAAATGTGGATGCTTTTGGTCTTTCTGCTGCAGATAGGTTGTGGCATCCTAAGACTTTGGACACCTATGCACAAGTGAAATGGAAGGATCCGATTGATGGGAAATGGAATGGCCCAGACCCGGTACTAATACGGGGAAGAGGGCATGTTTGTGATTTTTCCACAGAAAGCCGAGAATGCCAGGTGGCTGCCAGAGAGGCTGGTCCGGTTCGCAGGGACCGAAGGAGGAAAGAGTGACGTTGCTGTTGCTGTGGAATCAGTTCCTGATGGACTTATTGGACTTACGTAATAAATCCAACTATGCTGCATCCAGCCATATGGGAAGAAAGAGATTGCAGTGATGGAGAATGATACTCGCCTATCAAGACATCATTACATGAGAAGAACAACAGTGAATCGGAATTCTACTGCAGGGAATGCTGATGAACGAGAAAAAGGACTAAGTACAGGACTTTGCTGATCAGATGACAGTTTCCCAGAGAGTTACATAGGGAAACAGACAACAGCCATGGACAAAGTTAAAAACGTATGATAGCTTGCCTAAGTCTATCCTATATATACTTTTGATTGGACAGTTTAAATATTGCTCATAATGGTATTAGGTTTGATGTTTTCTGTGTTCAATATATTTCTTGTGTTTTCAATGTAACTTAATTGCGTTTCAATTGTTTCCATGGATGAATACAAGTTATTGTATCTTAGTAATTTTCATTTATTATGATTTCTGCAAATGTTATGTGTGGTTTGAGGGTTATAAATGTTGCAAGGTTTTGGCATAATGAACATATATCCTTTGATTTATGTTAACTGTAAAAAATAGTTATTTGACTTTGATGCAGCAGAAACTGCTGATTTGTTAGATAAGCTAAAAGTCTTTTGCCTTCAGGATCTTCTTTGACCTCAGATCAGGAAATAGTATAATCTTGGGTCTAAGTTGTTATTCTTAAAAATTTGCATACTCCTTCCATAGGACGTAAGTCCTCAGCACATTCTGGGATGTTACAGCTAACATGCACAGTGTTCGGCTCCGAACTCTATACTGAGTAGAGTTGCCCCTTGCAGGAGAGGCTGGCAGCCAAAGACGGGCAACTTTCTCTTGAACTAAACTGACCTAAGACAGGGCGTGGATGGTGGGCATTCAGGTACCAATGACAGGGCATGGATGGTGGGCATTCACGTACCAATGACGGGTAAGGCTTGTGTTTCGGAGAGAATGACCTAAGACAGGCACAGTCTTCCTGGCCATAATCAGAAAGGTTATGGTATCTTTAGAAAATAGAAAAGGGGGAGATGTCGGGGGCCATGTGCCTGCCTGTTTTGGGTTAGGCAGAAGACAATCTCGTGCACAGAAGTGCTGTTGGAAGCAGGAGTTTTCATTAGGCAAAAAAATTTATATCTGAGGAGAAGTTCATTTTTCACCTAAGACTGAGGTCACATGAAGATCTTTGAAGGAAGCCAATCATGTCTTAAGTTATTTTGCCTGTGTTAGTATTGTTTTGCTCACCTTACAGTATAAATAGGGGAGACTTAAAGGCAAGCTGCTTCAGTATGACTGACAGCCCTCCTGAGTCTGTTTCTCTCCCCCCCCTCCCCCCCCCCCCACTTTCTCATCCTCACTCCCAGCTTTGGGTGTGGTCTGATTTCTGCCGGCAGGCTCCGGCACCTGACTTACCCTATCTTCCTTCTCCCTCCTCCTCTGAGCTACCCAATCCCTGAACCCAACCAAAGAAGCCAGTGACACAGCTCACATGGGTGAGGAAAACGAAGGAAGATGGCTCCCCAGCACTGTGATGGTTTCTCCCAAGCTCTGTTAAGCACTGTATGATAAGCGTATGTGGTGGACTGCAGGGGGCAACAAGTATGGTGGGCCATCTACCAGGCTCCTGTAATACTCTACAGTAGCTGTGCTGGCAGCCTGGCCAGGTGACCTTGCTCATGGCAAAAACAATAAGGCGAGTTCACATTCATTTAAAGCATAAAGCAAGAGCTGGAGAGATGGCTCAGTGGTTAAGAGCACTGGCTGCTCTTGCAAAGGACCCAGGTTCGATTCCCAGCACCCACATAATGGCTAATGATTGTCCATAACTCCAGTTCTAGGGGAATCACCCTCTTCTGACCTCAGCAGCCAGTGAATAATAGGTGTGCCTTTACACACATGCAGGCAATACACTCGTACACACAAAAATAAAGTCAACAGGGATTTCTGATAGAATGGAGGTGGATTGTGAATGAAGGGATAAAAGGCGATGGTGGTGGCATACACCTTTAATCCCAGCACTTGGGAGGCAGAGGCAGGCAGACAGACCTCTGTGAGATTGAGGCCAGCCTGGTCTACATAGCAAGTTCAGGTCAGCTGGGGCTAACAGGAAGACCCTGTCTCAAAAAAAGAGAGAAAGGAATAAAGAATGAAGAAATGACTTTAGTTAGGAGCACAAGTGAAAGAATCAAAGAATCAGGGCTGGCAGTGTAGCCAGGGGTAGAGCATGTGTCTAAGAATGTAGGCCTTTCATTCAATCCCCAGCAGCATAAAAATGGGGCGGAGTGGGAGACACCCTGGAAATTAGATGTCACAGTTCAAAAAAAGCGGAGGGGGTAGAAGTTTTCCTTCTAAAAAGGTACCCAAGGAACCTTATAACCTATATAGACTTGATTCCTTTTACGCAATTCAACAGAAGAGAAAAATCTCATTAAAAATAAGGTCAGGTCGTCTTTAACAACAGCGCCAGTCAACATGCCAACATGATAAGAGAAATCTTGTTATCTATAACCCAGCAGTCTCTTGATATGGAAGTGCAATCCTTAAGTTAACAGGCTTTGGTGCCACACAACTAAAACTATCACTGGAGCACAAAACTCTATCTCCCTACCTGTGAGAACTAGATGAGTTAATTCATGTGAACTATTTAGGCGAGTGCGGGGACTATAGGAAGTTCTCAATAAATACTATTTAACTCTCCCTGGATCCACCCCTCACCACCCCCCAAGTAGTTCCAATATATCAAAAAGACTTACTCTTGCCAGGAGGAAATGGCAAGAGAGATGTACAGTCTCATGAATACTAGACCAGCCCTTTCCAGCTTTGAAGATCGAAGGGAGATAGGAGCCGACAAATGTGAGGAGCCTTTAGAAGCTGGAAAATGCAATGAGAGAGGCTGTCTCCTAGAACCTCCAAAGAACACAACAGAGGTGAGACCCATTTTGAACTTCTGACCTCAAGAACAGTTAAGACAATGAATCTGGGTTTTCAGTTGCTAGTTTGGGCCAGTAATGGTAAGAATTACCGTTAGGATTCAGTACTTTCTTCCTTACCAATGGTATTTGGAAGCACAAGCTGTTAAAGGTGTATGTCTGGAGGTAGAGGTTGAGAGGGAGGTAAAAGGCCAGAATACATCAAATAAGATTGCCTAAGTGAAGTTCTAAAGGCAGAAGCACGTGACTCTACCCTGAAACTACCCATTTTTGTGTGTAGTCACAGATGTGCTTTTCTTCTTTTTATAGAGTGTTCAGATTCTTAAAAGGACCTCTTAGGGTAAGAACTTTGCCAGGTTTATTTTTTCAAACACTGAGCTTTTGACATTCCATGACTTTTTGAGGCAGCAACCTCAAAACGTGGTCCATCCATCAAAGTAAAACATCAAAACTCTCCTACGATTATAAGGTGCAGGTTTACAAATGAGGATTGGGATGGGGCAGAGAAAACAGCAAACACTATATTGATAAAGACCACTATTCAAGGAATATTTATGAAACACGACAGCAAAAAATATAAATTGTACCCATCACTCAGTCTTTAGAAACCATAAAACTCCCTTTCAAAATCTTAGCACTCTTTAGAAAACTTAAGCTTTAAAAACTTTTTTGTTCTCTGAGTCTCAGACAGCTCAGAAAACGTGGAAAATGCCTACGGCACGAAGGGGTGCTCGGAATTACTGGTAGTGTACCATATTAAAAGTTTGTCTTTATTTTCTGCCATCTTAACCCCCAACTCAGACTCCCAGATGTAAAGAATGCACAGCCTGCCATTTTAATATACTGTATGCTAACTAATGTTATGACTCTGGGTTTCTAGCACAGTATCATTACTAAAGTGCAATTTCATATAATAGGCTCGTTCTAAAAGGTTACTGTTTCATGTAAATGTTTTACTTCCAATATTCTGGTCATGTGTGTGATGCCATGTGGAGCAATATCTTAGGTCTCCCAATAAGGGATGGATCCTGAGAATGAATTAAGGCAGGTTCAACAGTAGCTCTGAATCTTCGGGCAGTTTTATTCGGTTAGATGTGACGACAATCAAGAAATCTGAAATCTGACTGAAAAGGGTCTAAAACTGACCACTCTCGGTGACTGAAATAACCCAGATCCCAACGCAAGGTCGTAATGAACCTAGAGACCAGGAGCTTGGCCGAGTCAAGCAGTCCCAAGTCTGAAGACTGCCCTTTGCCGCCTACCTAAGCAGGGTGTGCAGGCGGGTACCCGGGAGAACCCGCATCTACACTCGGGGACGCGGGTACCCTGGAGAACCGGCATCGACCCTCAGCGACGCGGGCCCCCCAGTCAAGAATGTCCCTGACCCCGGCCTATTGCTCAGCTAAACAGAGAGAGAGCGCCGGCCACTCACCCCACAGCCACTGAGCGCCGTGAAACCATCTCCAGCTCGCTCCGCGGCCGAGAGGCCGCCCACCAGTGCCCTGAGTGAGCCCCAGGCTTCGCCGGCAACCGAAGCCCAGGAAGAAACGCAGCAGTGGCGGATCACAGCCCAGCCTCCAGGAGGCCGCCATCTTCCCAGCCTTCTCCAGGCGTGCCCTCAGCACAGATCCAAGGCCTCCAGGCCCGCCCACGCCCCGCTTTGCACGAGTTGGCCCCGCCCCCTGGGCGGGCGCCGCGCCTTCGGATTCGCAGTTCAGCCTTCTTACTACCGCCTCAAACCCATGGCCACGCCTCCCAGCCGTTCTGCGGCTGCTCAGCTCTCTGCCCTTGAGGTCCGCTTAGGCCCAGACTTACACAGACTGGCCCCGCCCCCTGTGCCCGCTCCTTGGCACTCCTAGCAAGGCCTACAATCCCTATGGCCACGCCTCCCACGATGCCACAGTCTCTGCCAATCAGCGAGGCCGTCTCAGGCCCCGCCTCGTCCCGCCCTCACTCTTGCCACGCCCTCAAGCTGCCCGCTGCGCCGCCTGATTGGGCTTGTGTTCTGGCGGCCGAGAACAGAGCGGGATCCTGATCCCCTACGTCTCCCAGGTCTACACCATGTCTAACTGCCACGCTCCGGACGGAGACTATTGCTCGCGAGGATGCGGCGCACAGGTAGCGGCAGCAGGTCGCAGGAGGGGACCCAGGGCGGGGTCACAGGCCGCGGGGTGGAGTTTCGGCCGGGCGCGCGGGGTCTGGGGCACTTGAGCTTCCGGGTACTGGAGACGGGCCTTGTACGCGCTGTTGTTGCTTCTGGGGTCCGTGACCATATCTGAGCTCTTAGTTCTGGAGAAAGAGGAATAAGGGAGTGAGGAGAGCGTTTGGGCGACGCGCGAGGGTGCAATCGGGACACCCCCTGGAGTGGGCCTGGAGTTGAGGCTGAGCCCCGCGTTGCTGCATCTGAGCAGTGCAACAGAACACATCACCCTTCTGAGCAGTTGCTCTTTGCCGGCCTTTCTTGACATTGGTTTTATAGGGTGATCAGGGAAATGATTCTTCCCTAAGAAGTCAAAGGGAAATGGGCCCTCAGGCTACATTTGGCTTCTTTCTCTTAGAGAAACCACAGTCTTACAGAATGCGTTCTCCGCGCTCACAAAGTGTTCAATCGGTGAACTAGAATAAACAGTTTGAATGCAATGGGATGAGCCCTGTAGAAGACCCTGGAAACTCCCTAAAATTAGCTCCATGTGCTTTTTCGTTATCTTGTCTTAGGGCCGAAGGTCTCAATTAAAAAATAACACACAGGTTAATCTTATTGCTAAACATTTGTCAGACATTATTTTGTTTGAATAAGTGATTTTTCCCAAATTAGGAAAGAGGACCCTGAGGTTAGAATGGTAGAGAGGCAAGACTGAGAGGGAGAAAGTCCTGCCTACGGGAACTGATAATTGGAAGTGATCAGGCAGGTCTATATGGAGAGTAAGGAAAAGTATACTAGAACCATTGCTAAGACGTCTTGATAACAAACATGTTCATATCGCCTAATAAGCAGGTCTTGGTGAAGGTCATCACAGAAATAACCTATATTTTATACCAAAAATACAGATTTGCTTCATACCAAGTACTGTGCCAGGTTGGCAAGATAAACTGGTGATCCATGAGCTTGAATGAATTTACCACTACAGAAAAGACTGGAGGTAGAGAGTTTATTAGACTGAAGTATAGCCACAGCAGGTAACTGCTCAGAGGCCTACAGGGCGCTGCTTTTCTTGGAGGGTGCTCTATGTGGACAGTGAAACAAGTCACAGTCATCTAAAAAGTGATTTTATTTCTGAAGTTAAATCCCTAGAGACAGGGCGAGGTGGCACATGCCTGTAGTTTTAGCACTTAAGAAGCAGAGGCAGGTGGATCTCTATGAGATGGAGACCAGCCTGGTCTACATAGCAAGTTCCAGGCCATATGGGGCTACAGCGAGACCCTATCTCAAAAAATAAAAACAAATTTAAATCCCTAATATCTTGTCTTTTGGACTAAATTTTTCTAACAACAAAGTCAAGGGATATTCCTCTGAAGGCAGAAGTATTTTAGGTATTAAAAAGGTCCAGACACCAAAAGCTATAGACATGAACACATCATATCCCTGCTTTTAAGAAAGGGTGGTAGTGATAAAGCATACCACCAGTTAAGGTACCAGTTAACAGGCAGTGGGAGGAAGGAGAGAGGACCAAGTTCCTTCAGAAATAAGGTATTTTGCAGTGGTGGACGTTTCAGTGATTCATGGACTGCTTTATGAAATATTTAGCATTTTAGATTGGTGACTTAGTTACTTTTCTATTGCCATGATAAAGTAACGTGACCAAAGATAACTTACAGAAGGTAGAGTTTATTTGGGCTTCTGGTTCCAGAAAGATAAGGGTCCCTCATGGTGGGGAAGCTTGGCAGCAAGCAGCAGGCATGGCAGCAGGAGCTGAAAGCTGAGAGCTCACATCTCCAATGGCAAGCATAAAACCCAGGGAGCAAACTGGAAGTGGGTCCTGGCTAAGAACTCAAAACCCACTTTGGTGACAAACTTCCTCCAGCAAAGCTACACCTCCTAAAGAGTTCATTACCACTATGAACAACACCACCAACTGGGCTTTCAAATAGTGGAGCCATTGTGGGATAGTTCTCATCACTTTTCATTCAAACCACAACAATTAACCACATTTTGAAAAGGAGACAAAAGAAAACACTAAGGCCACCATACACCTTGTTTGAGATCCCATTACACAGTTTTCTTGCTGTTTGGGGTATGGACTCATTATCAAATTCTACTTTTTTTTAGTGGAAAACCAGAAAGTCAAATTTTGTGTTAAATCTTTTGATTTAAAAATAAGAGCTTAAGTTCTAAGCATTGTGCAGATCAAATAAACAACTTCCTGTGGGTCTGATTCAATCCACAAGATACCAGTTTAAGCCTTCTGATATAATTCTTTTCTTAATGTAAGAAGTGTGATTTTAGTTCATCCAGTGTTTATTGACCAAAGCACTATGGTCGGTGTAACATATTTCTTATTCCCTAGAAACCTGTGCTTGGGGGAGAAAAACCATGAAGGCGTTATTTCTATTTTTTTAATTTTGCCTTACCTATTACCTTGATGAATGCATGATGATTGTAAAGTTCAGTCTGATAAAGGGACTTTGACTCAGATTGTCCTTTTGGGCAAGAGAGTTATTAATGCCACAGGCAACATGATAAAGATTCTGAGTCTAGTTCTGTCCCATCAGGATTCCACCTCTTAAGAGTTTCTGAGGGAGAAGCAAAAGGTCCTAGGCCACATAGTTAATGATTAGCCTATAGTAGGTGCTTGCAGTCAAGTCTGCTTCTGGGATGCAAGGGAAGGGGGAAAGATTTGGCCTTTGATGACAACAGAATCACTGAAGGATGCTTTCCAGTTTTCAGTAGCAGATAACCTTGCCTCCAAAATTGTAATGACAAGGAAAGCTGTTAGGTGCGAACTATTTAATTTATTTCTCTTTTTAGCTATAGGATAATATAAAACTTAACAACTAGAAATCTAAAGCCTTATTTCCAGGGTTTGAATCCTGGCTCTGCCTTTTTTTTATTTTAATCTGGTGGTCTTAGACAAGTTAATTTTTCTTGGTGTGATAGGATTGTTATAAGGATCAAGTAGTTCATACAGCCTTAACAGTAGTATGTGACACAAAATAAGCACTTGGTTTAAGTGTTGTCATATTTACCTTTATCTTTATCATTCCTTCTGTGTAAGGCTTCCTATTTCAGCTTCTCTCTCCACAGACTGACCTGTTTGTCTTTGTACCTTTAAATTCTTGCATGTGCTAGGATTTGGATATCCAATGTCCTTCCAAGGCCCATACGTAAAAAGATTTATCCCCTCAGTTGGCACACTTGGGAGCTGGATGCACCTGTAGAAGGTGAGGACTAGTGAGAGATTCTTTGTCACTGGGGATGTGACCCCAAAGGGCATGTTACACTCTCTGTCTTATGTACTTCCTAGCCATCAGGTGAGCAGTTTGCCACCATGTGCTCCCTGCCATTATCATTCAGCACCCTCAGCAAAGGCCTGAAAGTGGACACAACTGATCCTGGTCTGGAACCTTTAAAACTGTAAGGCAAAGTAAACTTTTTCTCTTGTTGATTAAGGTCTTTTATTACAGTACCTGAAAACCGACTACTACTACATGTAATAGGCACTTGTTTTTATTAACCGATTTTTTTCATCTGTTTTCTGTTTAACTCTCTTCTCCTGCTACCTTTTTGAGAGTCATTGGAATTCCATGCCCACAAATTCCATTCATGTCTAAATGAAAGTGAGTGAAGTCCACTTTGGTCTGGTCTCCAAATTCAGTTCATCAAACATTTGCACTTAGGGGGCCAGCGAGGTGGCTCAGGGGATAAAAGCACTTGGCACCAAGACTGACAGTCTGAATTCAGTGACCATGACCCACATTGTAGAAGGACAGAACCAGCCTCAAGTTGTCCTCTGACCTCCACACATTCATTGTGCACACACACACACACACACACACACACACAAATACAAATATATATATAATAAGTATAAAGAATTGCTGCCTAAGGTCCTAGTCTGCATAATTTATGGATACCTCTAGCCCAGCATAAGCCTTAGTCGGGATGACCCCAACCCTACCTTTTTGTGCCTCGCTGAGCAACTGAACATGGCTGGGGAATATTCCAAAACTGCTGCGACTGTCATTCGTCCTGGTGATTCTCCCTCAAAGGGCGTCTATACCACCAGCAGCCCTCCTGCTCCCCTCGTGTCTGTGTGTCCCGCTCCCCACAGTGATGACTTTACACCTTCACTGTGCCTCTCCTACTGTCACTGGTGACTGAGTCAGGGTCACGTGTTTCCAGGCTCTTGGCCTCTTATTCAAGGAATTGAAATAAAAGTCGACACAGATTTGTAAAGTTTCAGGGAAACTTTATTTAAAACAAACAGTAGAGAAGATCAGAAAATACTGCAAGAGAACAGTGGACCTCATGAGTGAAAGCATTCAATTGTTTGAGGATGCTTTTTCTGGGGTTTAAGAGAGGAGGAGCTTGGTTACTAAGGGATTGCTTCTCTGTTTTGATTGATAGATTAGGTCACATAATCATTTTTATGTCCCTTCCCATAATGCATCTGATTTTAATCATATACATACCTAGTTATGCATAGGCATGAAATGGTAATTAGGGGATTTTCCCTACAAGTTCACTTGAGGACCATTGCACATGCATCCAGAGCCATTTCAGGCTCTATTGGGCTTTCCATTTTTTCATACCTAGTTACATTTGGAATAATTTGAATAGAAACTAAGTGATGGTTATCAATAGTGGGAGAAACATACCATTGTTTAGAGAGGTGTATGTGTAATCCGATGCAGTGGGGTCTGAGGTTGCATATGTATTGTTCAGAGAGGATTGTATGTGGATAATATATGCATGTACATGAGATAGGCTTACAAATGCATTATTAGAAGAGGGGCATGTGTGTAACCCAAATCAAGGAGAGACCCAGGTTGCTAAACCATTTGCTATGGTGCTTGCTTCATTACCATGTTGCCATACCTCATGGCTCAAGAAAATCAAGGTCACTGGATATGAACTCCCTTACCTTCCTATCACAGCACCTTCCTAGCAAAGTGTCATTTCACACTTGTCATTTCATAAGATGGCAGCAGCCTGCCTCCTCTGTTAGTGATAGGTAGACACTCACCTATGGAGAACATTTCTCTCTCCCTGCCTCTCATCATGAATTCATTCCTTTCTGACTGGAGGGACTTCATTGGCTTGGTGTTCACGCTCCTATATGATACGGTCCTGGTAAAGTCACTCCCCACGACTCAGCACTTCATCAGTCTATTCTAGGCAACTGGTCTTTCCCCGTCCTGCACTTTGTCACTCCAGGGCTTTCATGCCTGCTGTTTTCCTCCTGGAGCACTTAGATCTCCCAATACAGAGCTTTGCATGAGCTCATTCATTACACACCGGAATTAGTTTCATTTTCATCTTTAGGTCTTAGATTAAATGCCATATATGCAGAGAAGTTTTCTTTGTCGAATTAATCAAAATTGATTCTTGCCGTGTGTCTCTTAATTCCTTGTTTTTTCTCTTACTACTTACTACCACTTTCCTGTTTACCTTTTTAACCTCCCCTTCCCCCTGGAAGATAAGTTCTTTTAGGGAAGAACTTTGTCTTGTTCATGGTTGAATTCCCAAGGCCTAGAAAAGTATCCTGCACATAGTAAGCACTCAGTGAATATGTGTGACTGTCATCCTGTAAATGGTGTCACCTTCTTCTTAGCTGCCATGCCAGTCAAAAAGTGGGCATCTTTGAAGCTTTTCTTTCCTTTAACTTTCTCACTTAAAAGCCCTTTCTTTTAACATTTTAAATCTCTTCCAGTGATGGAATTGTATTATTCTCTTATGAGTTCACTGTCAAGCTATCATCCTCCCTATTGGTCTAGTCTGGTGTGTATAGTCACCCTTCAGCATCTTTTATCTACCGCTGCAGTAAAACATTTAAAACATTATGGGGGCCAGGAAGATGGCTCAGTGGGTAAAGTGCTTGCTGGGCAAACATCAAGACCTGCATTTGGCTCCCCAGCACTCACATAAAGCCAGGCACAAAGGCACGTGTCTGTAGCACCAATGCTGATGGGGGACTGCGAGGGGAAGACAGCAGGGTCCCTTGGCTCTGCCGGCAGCCAGTCTACTGAAATGGTGAGCCCTAAATAATACAAGAGACCTTGTCTCAAAATAAAGTAGAAAGCAGTAAAGGAGGACACCTAACATCAGCCTCTTGCCTACATATGCACATGTATAGTCACACAAACACACACATAAATATGATCATGTCATCATAGATTTGAATTCTGCAGTTTTCAGTCATTGATAAAACAAAGCCCAGTCTCCTGTTAGTACTATAAAGACTCCTGCATCCTTCCTCCCACCTCTATCCCCAGAGCATAGTTAGTAACCAGTTCCAGCTACCGAGTTCTCTCATATCCACCTATTTAATGGCGTCTTACCACCCTCATAAAACTGAGCTCAAGTACCCCTTCCTCCAGAAAGATTTTCCTCACTTCCCTCCTCCCATAGCTCCTGCTCCCATGATGCTCCGGACAGTTTTGTATTTCACACCACTTTGTCATCTCGTAACTACAGGTTTTTTATTGGATTGACCTCCTCTAAGGTGTGGATTTTATCTTATATTTGTTTCCTCAGGGTTTATCATTGTATTTAGCCCTGGAGATTTGATGAGTGAATAAGTGGAATATACTGCTAAATACCAGAAAGGTTCAGAGAGCAGATCCTGTGACACATACTGTAGCACAGAATTAGAAAAGGGCTGAGCGCTTCTTGCTGGTGTAAAGGCTGATAAGCCACAGTGTGAAAGGATTGCAGTAACTGGAGGTCCTCTGTGAGCAGTAGCAGAGCAAAGAAAGAAAAGATTCATTCGCTGAAAAGAAGCTGTAACTTAGTTCTGCTGCCACACAGCAAATCACATCACAGTTTAGCAGCCAAAAATACATTGGTTATGTCTCATAGACTCTCAGGATTAGGGTCCCAGAAGCAGCTGAGCTGAGTTCTAGCCCATGGTCCTTCATGAGGTGGTAGTCACACTGTTGCCTGGACAAGAATCACATCAAAGATTGACTGTGTAAGGAGGGTCTGCTCACTCGTGTTCCAGAGGACTTCGTTCCTCACTAGTCCTTGGCCTTGGACCTCAGTTTCTCACCAAATGGCCTTCTGCATGGACTGTCTGATTATCCTCAGCGCAGGGTGGCTGGCATTCCCAGAACCAGTGATCCCCAGAGAGGAATGTATTCTAAGACCCAAGGTTGAAACTCTAAGCTTTAGAACCTCATCTGAGAAGAGGCACATTGCCACTTCTGTCATCGCCTGTCAGCACATGAACCGACCCTGGTACTATGGAAAGGGACTGTGTACAGAGGTGTGACTATCAGGACGTGGGGACTCACCGAGTTGTCTATATATGTCTGCTGTAATGAGTTTGACTAGAGTGAGGGATTCATATAAAGGAATAGTGGGAAAAGTACTTGAAAAGTTAGATTAGGACACAAAAGGACTTAGCAGACCTAGAAAGTGGCTTTGAGCATTAGATGATTTGAAGAACAGACCTCATTGATCAAAGAATGGTATTAGTTCAGTTCTCTTAGAAGAATGAAGGGTGAACTAGAGTAGAAAAAAAGCTATAAGCAAGGAGATCAAACAGGAAAAGAGTACCTTTCTGCTTCCAAATGTCAATCCCTGGGAGAATTTTTACTGGGATTACAAAATGAGAAGAATGAGAACATGAATTTCCCCAAATTAGTTGCATTCAGTTTAAAAGATTACCTTTCGTTCTGACATCCTTGCTACTGTTCTTCATGTTTAGAAATGCACTCTGAAGAGGGGAATAGTGGAGGGTTAAAATGTAATTAGTGTCATTACTTGGCAACCTTATGTAATTCCCTAAATAGGGAATTGACTATAGTCTAGTGAGATGACTCAGTGGGTAAAGCATGTGCCGCACAAGCCTAATGACTGCATTCAGTCTCTGGAAACCATATAGAGGTAGAAAGAGAAAACTGACTGCTTAATATTGTCCTCTGACCTACATTCATATGCCTTGGCTCACACATGCATACACACACATACACATACACATAAACGCACATGATAGGTTAAGAAAACTATTAGTGTTGAAATTCAGGAGTCTGAGAATAACTGATGGACATAAGAAAATGGATACCTAGAATGTAGCCCTGACCTACCAGTGGGGACAAAGCTGAAACCATGCTCTGTGTTTTGAACTCCTAGACAGTACTTAATGACGTAAAGGAGTTTCTTAGTCTAGTGAAAGCACAGAAAAAAACCTGAGTTGGAGCCATGCAAAGAAAGCCAATAATGACAGAGAAAGGCACGAATGACAAGAAGAGACAAAAGCAAGCACACACAGAACCCTGACCATGTGGCCTTGCCTACATCAGGCCCTCTCTGAGGCTAGCCTCAGGAAAAATGGTTAAAGACTAAAATAAGTGAAAAACTTCATTGGATATCTTAGGATTGTCTTTAGGTAAGTTGGTAGCTGCATAAATTGTAGACAACAAACAGCAGTAGAAATGCCTGTTCATAGCAGTGAAAGGTGTGGCACAAATTCTATTGTTAACCTGTGGAAAGTGCCCAATTTTGCTTTATTTGAAAATTTAGAATTCCTAATTGTTTATATCCAAGTTTGTTAAATTCTATTTTGGACCAGTTCTAACACACCTTACTGATTTCCTTATTAACTGCTAAGTTAAATACCTTAAATTGAGGATCAAATCCAGGGCCTTGCTTATGCTGATACACGTATATTCTACCATTGAGCTCTGGCCCTCACCTGACAGTTTATGTGTCAGAGTCTTCCGGGAAAACCTGTATCTTAGTACATGCTGGTGTTTGCTGAAGATAAAACAAAAAGTAAGGAAACAATGGAGCCATTGTTAACCATGAGTAGGTTTTTCAGTGACAGTCAAAGCTGGAATTTCCTTAAATAACTATATTAAAAGATTGGAGGAAAAAATAGTTCAAATCTTTTTAGACTGTAATATTCGTAGTATATTCTGAATATTAATAGGTGCATTCCTGTCATACTGTAGTGTCTCTTCTGTAAATAGTTGATTGTGGTGACTCTTTAGGTAATACTCTAAAATTGTTATTCAGATTGAGAGCTAGATCTAACAATAACTGAAAGGTAATATTTTTGACATTCAGAGAACTGGATGCCAACTAAACCTTGCTTTCCTGTCAATTCTTAAGATACATATGTATACATGTATATATGTGTGTGTGTGTGTGTGTGTGTGTGTGTGTGTGTGTGTGTACGTATGTATTTGCATTTTTACGTCCTTATTCTGGACAGGTTAAATGACCGCATTCACCGAATCTGTCTCTGCTGGCACTCCATTATTTCCCTTTAATTGTAACTTTTAAGATGAATGGCTGAATGGGAATGCATTAACAGCAGCTGCCTTCTTCTTGTTATGGTATAGCAGGAAGCTGGCTAATTGCTGTAATACCTCAATACTGGAACCGACAAAAGAGAAAGGGGGGGACCTATAATAACAGACCATTTTCTGTAATGTCTGCAATTTGTTGTGCAAATTTGGTTTTAATGATTGGAAAACTACAGGAGTCTTCCCATTAGCTGTATTTTAATTTGTAATTAAAATATCATTTATGTTCCCGAAAAAATGGAGATAGCAAATTGTACGGGGCATAGATCATTTTGGCTAGATTCCTTAAGGAAAGATAAGAAATCTATTTTTTATTATTAGTTTTAAGTTGTACATTTCTGTTCAAGAACTTTAACTGTTTAAAGCAGGAAGGAAACGAGCATTGGGGCACGCATTGTGCTGGGCGTCCTTTTTGCAGATTGATTTATTAATTTTAATTGTGTGTACATTTGTGTGCATGTGGGTATGTGCACTTGAGTGCAGATACCTGGAGGCCAGAGGTCTGGGATCCTCTTGGAAAGTAAGAGGCAGTAGTGAGCTGCCCGACGCAGGTGCTGGGAACGGAATACCCAGGTCCTGTGTAAGAGCTCTATGCACTCTTGACTTCTGAGCCGTCTGTCTAGCCCTGTGCTGGGTGTTTCATAGCCATTGTATTTCATGTTGTTCCTCAGAGTGAGAAAAGTCCTGTAAGTAATGAATGAATTAGGTATAATGTAGATTTGACTTTGTGTGATAACTCCTAAGCCCACATTTATCAGAACATTAGGTTTTTTTCTAGGCTCCCAGGTTCTAAATTTTGTATTTTGAAGGCTGTTCCATCAACTATCATTCATAATATTTACCTAAAGCTAAATTATATATAGAACATTAGCAGTGAATTTAGGAAAACACAGTTTCAGGTATCTGAGAATCCAGTCTGCTAAAATAATGATCTATCAGAATTGAATCATAAGGTCTCCAGAGCTTTTGCTAAGGGCCTGGAGTCTAACTGTATGAAACAGGCTGCAGCAACAGGGAGATGCCCAAGTGTTTTACACATGGTCTACTGAAATGGCCAAAAGAAAACAAGCTAGTGTTGAAAAGAACCTGCTTGGGCACAGCTATCAGAATTGAATCGCGAGGTCTCCAGAGCTTTTGCAGACACCTGGAGGAAAATCTGGCCTTGGAACACTGTCCTCTCAAGAAGCCGCACAATCATTCCTTTTATGATCCCCATGAAATCTCATTTTCTTGCCAGTTCAGCAATTTATTTTGAAATATTTGCAAAAATAACTTACTCAGCAGTTACATCTTTTTTCAAGGTAAGGCAGTAGATCACACTGCCAAAATGGAGTTTATTGTAGTCTACTTTATTGTTTGTTTTCATTAATTAAACTATGAAAAAAGCAAGGAAAACAAATGATACTGTTTTCCCGAGGCATTAGTTATTGAAGTTATGTGTATAAATAAGGCTTGATGCTTGGCTTAGTCTTTTCTGCATGTATTCCTTTATCATAGAAAAGAGTGTGTCCGGTATTAATCATGATTGGTTTTGAGTACCTTTTGTTTGTTATTTCCATGATATTAGTTTCCATGTTGTATATACTGTTTTTCTAATAAGAGAAAATAGTAAAATCACTTTGGATTTTAATATGAAAATTAAATTGAACGAACACAGAGTCTATGTTGAACATGTAACAACCATGATATCTCATGTACTGTGGTTTAATAAGGTGTTTTATAAGTAACTTATCTCTATAACCGAAGCAGGTTCTTTTCAACTCTGGATTCTGCTTTCTATCAGCCATTTCAGTAGACGCTGTGTAATAAACATTTGGACGTTTCCTTACCTTGGTTTCATAGCCTGTTTCATACAGTTAGACTCTAGGCCCTACACTAACCTATCCTGAGCTGCCAAATAATATACTAACTCTACTTTCTAAATATTAGGAACGAAATGTGTTGGTAATAGCTTTTTCCTTCACTGTCCTGTCTCACGTAGATTTCCTTGGATGTCCTTAAGTTGGTGTCTTATTGGAAATACCACTGGAATAGTTACATGATTTTTTTTAAAGTCTATTTCAAAAACCATTATTTTCTTTTTAAGGACAAGGAACATCCCAGATACCTGATCCCAGAACTTTGCAAACAGTTTTACCACCTGGGCTGGGTCACTGGAACTGGAGGAGGAATTAGCCTGAAGCTTGGGTAAGTTTCTGGTTGATGTCATATCTAAGAGTTCTCCATCTCAGTACACCACATGTGGTATGTCCCCAAACCAGCTGAAGATCAGTTTAATGTGATTCTGAATGTGTTGAGCTTCTAAAGGATCAGAGGATGTTTGCATAACCTAGTGAAACCTTTTGGCAGAAACTTGACTCGTAATGAATACCCAAGGATTTATGAATCCCAATTTCTTTTTTTTATTTATTTTTATTTTATGTATATGAGTGTATTTGTATTGCCTACACATTAAGTACACCTGTGTCATGCAGTGCCCACAGAGATCAGAAGAGGGCATCAGATTCCCTGGAACTGGAGTTACAGGTGGTTATTAGCTACCATATGGGTGCTGGGAATTAAACCCAGGTCCTCTGCAAGAACAACCAGTGCTCTAAACTACTGAGCCATCTCTCCAGCTCTGAATCCCAATTTCTAATGGTAATAATTTGTTCTTTGGGATACTGAAGTTAGGTAATATTCTTCCAGGTATGTTCATGTGCCTAGAATAAAGGATTCTCTCTAGGTAGATGAGATTCCAAAGGTTCCTAGACATTTTAAAGTCACATAAATACAGATTATTAACCATTAAAAATTCTATAAATTATGTTTATTGAGTTAAAAGAAAAGCCATGTGAAATTCTAAGCAGAGGTATCATTAATGGACATAGCACCTCCTGGTCTTTATTCCTTTGAGGCCAAAACAAGAGGTACTGGATTTAAATGGAAACAAAAGGAATGGGTATATTATTGTTGTTGTTTTTCATTAGATTTAGTCAACCTCTTTCCTTCTGGAATAAATACCTTCCTAGCAATGAGTATAAACATGTGAAGTCTCATTCTCTCAAGGGTTTCTGAAATAGGATTAGTGTTTTTCATCCTGAAATGTTTTAAGAATATTATTGTCTAAGGCCAAATGTCAAGCTAAGTGAGGGTGCTTTATTTCTTTATCCCAATTCACCTTTTTTTAACAAAATTGGATTATTAAAAAATTATATACTATTCAGTATATGTGTAGTGTGCGTGTGTGTAGTGATACCCCCAAGGAGTCTTCATGAAATAAGAAATAGAATATAAAATAAATTCAGACATTTTAAGCAAAGGAATTTTGTGGCACACACTAAGATGATGCCATTGTAATTTCATCTGCTTCAAATTACCACATAATTCATGAAATGTTAAATCAATAATGGAAAATAGCAAGAGGGGCCTTAGTCAACAGCTAGTCCAGCTGTGTATATAAGGATGTACTGGGAGTCCAGATAGATCGTGTTCCCTGTGGTAGAGCTGCCTGTCCATCTGCCCCCTTCCCGCCATCTCCCTAGTTGTTAATGTGCCAGTTCAGCTTTGTGCAAACTTTCCCATTGTTTTACATAAACTTTCAGGTTGGCTTATTCATAGTAAACCCTATACTATTAAGAGTTTATTCCTTTTTCACTTATCTGTTTAGAAGTCAAGTGTCAATAATTTTCCCATGTTTGATTTGTAATAACCATATTCTAAATGTCACCTGTAGGTAACTACTGTTTATTTTCCTATGTCAAACCAGGAAAATGTTTTTGTACATAATAGAGCTTCTACTAAACTGAGCTAAAATAATCTTTTCCAGCTCTTTAACGACTTACCGCAAAGTTAAACATTGCAGAATGCAAAACTCAAGAGGGAATTTTTTGAACAAAAATTTATAAAGGACCTCTCTTTCTAGCAAAAAACCTTACTGACCCATGTACTGTCACTGTGTGTGGCCAACATAAACCTCTTATTGCCTCGGCTTTTAAAACGTAATATCTTTTATAGCACTACAGTCAGTTTATAGGAATGTTGCATCGTGTGTAGTTTTTCCTTACTTATTTTTAGTGGGTATGGAGCTCCTCCTAGAGGCCACAAATGGGAAGAGTCAAGATTTTAAGGCTCTATTCAGGCAAGCTTGTGATATAAAATAAAAATGAGTATTTTTAGTAGTTTGAACCTGGTTCCTGATATTAAAATGAATTCATTAGCCTACGTCATTAAATTTTCATGATAGCTTGGTCTTTGGCTGTTAGGACAAATAAATTTTAAAAGAAGTGTAAACCTAATAGGGAGTCATACAGACAATAAAATCTTTGGGAATATAGAATTACAGACTGATTTAAAGGCCTGGCTGATACCATTCCTGCTTACACTGTTAGTATGTGGTACCAAGAAATATATGTAAAAGATAACTTAGGACACACATAGAAGTCAACCCAGGAGTAATCAAGGGAACTCCAGGGTACTCTGAAGCTGTTACATTTAGGCTTGATCTATGTCAATATTTAGTAGATATTTGGTCTATGTCCTGGTTTTTCAGTGTACTAGTGATATGTGTCAGTCATGTTAAGCCTGCTTCATGCTGATAGGGTCATAGTTGATAAACCCATTTTATAGATGAGATATTGAGACTAAGAATAATTAAATGATTTTTAATGGCCAGAGCCACACCTGAACCCAGTAAATAAAAAGAGACACACCTGAACCCACATGTAGTGTGAACTCTTTGTTTTTGTCTTTTTGTTTACCATGGAGCAAAATAGCAGGGAGTATAGAGAAAAAATCCCAGAACTGAATGCCTTGAAATTCAAAATGCTTCTTGTTATATGCTTGACTTATAGCATCAAGCAAGCATTCCACTCCAGTCTTTTGTGTTTCCAGCTATCTCTTTTTTGTAGGTATTAATGTGTTGTCAAAAGCTTGTTTTGATCATCTTTGAATCGCTACAAGTTGATCAAAGTGTGAATTGATTCCCATTTATGAAGGCAGTGATGAAAACAAATGTAGCATGCTTAGGATTCCTTCAGTCACAAGAGCACATTTGAGGCAGATATCCAGCTTTTGTGACATGTGATTCCAGCCATTGACACTGGCCCTGGGGCTGGTGCTCTGCTGTCCTGAGCAGAGATCTAGAGCAGCGACTGCCTTACCGTGAACATGAACTTACAGTGCTTAGATCCTGCTCACCTCTCAGGCACTTATCTTCTAGATTTTAGTTTACCAATGAAGCCTTGAAGGAGCTTTCATTTCACTGGCATGACTGTTGATTCCAAGTCTCTGTATTTTTCAGTAAGGCCACTTTGACAGCTTAATGCAGGCCTCTTCATTTTCACTACAAGCATTTGACATCTGTTCATTGCCTCCACGTTTCTGCCTCCATGGCAGATGCTAGAGTTCCAGGTGCTGCCGTTTCTAGGGTTTACATGTATGTGGCAGTTCATTATGCTCTGAAACTGGTAAGTGAGCCAAGAGCCTTTGGAGGGTAGAGAGAATTTAGAGGCGTTTGAAAGTACTTTGCAAATTAAATTTGACAGTACCTTAAAGAACCTTGTGGAAAAGGGAATAGCATCTCACTTAGCAGAACACCCTATAACAAACATCTCTACATGTAGGCCTTTAAATTTTTATTTTTATGTTTATGTTTATGAGTGTTTTACCTGCATGTATGTAAGTGCACCACATGCATGCAATAGCTGCAGAGGCCAGAAGAGGGTGCCAGGTCCCCTGAAACTGTAGTTACTGGTGGCTGTTAACCACCATGTGGGTGCTGGGAACTGAACCTGAGTCCTTTGCAAGAGCAGCCAGTGCTCTTAACTGATAAGCCATCTCTCCAGCTCCACTGTTTTTTTCTCTTTCTTTCTCCTTCCTTCCTTCCTTCCTTCCTTCCTTCCTTCCTTCCTTCCTTCCTTCCTTCCTTCCTTCCCTCCCTCCCTCGCTCCCAGCCTCCCTCCCTCCCTCCCTCTTCCTTTTGTTCACTATATAGCTTGGACTGGCCATAAACTTATGATCTTCCCCGCCTTAGCCTCCCAAGGCCTGGGGTTATAGCTATATGCCACCATATTCAACTCTCTTCTTGCATTTTTAGTGTTAATGAAACACTAAATTGTTTCTGCTTTATTGCCAAGTACTTTCCAAGGTTTACTTGGTTGTCATACAGAAAACAATTCTAAAGTTACTGTTGATAGTGTAATTTCACAAACTGTCCAGCAGAGGTCTCTGAGCTTCATGGTTTATAGTAAATCTTTCAAGTAATTGAACCTTGTCCTGTGTAATGTAGAAATTTACTCTCCTGAGCATATATTTTGCCTGATTTGATTTTAGAATGACTGTATTTTACATATGATAGTGTAAATTCTGTTCATTTATGCTAGAAAGTGTTAAAAGATTACATATTTCGGTTTTTGTTTCCTCTAACTAGATAAAAATGTGGTTGCCCTTGATTTTTACATTGTGAAAGTAGATATATGTGAAAATAGGAAAGACAAAAGCAACTACCAAAAGTTTGTAGGCCACAGCATTAAAAAGTAGTTTGGTACTCATGCTATACAGTCTAAATCCTTCTTTAAATCAAGTAGCTGTTTGTATGGCTTGATGTATAAAGAACTTTAATGGTTCAACCGCAAGGATACACTTGATTTGTGCAAAAGCAGAAATTTAGCTAAATAAATGCCAATTTCTATATTTTGTGTTACCAGCAATGAAATCTACATTGCTCCTTCAGGAGTGCAAAAGGAACGAATTCAGGTATGATAAAGGGATCTTCCTCAACACAGATGTCTCTCCTTAACTACCATTCCATGAGGTGGAATTGCTTCTAAAAGGTTGTTAGTTTTGAAGGGTGATCCTATTTTGAAATTTTAAATAACTAATCAACAAAACATTTGTCAAATAGCTATTAAATGTTTGTTGAGTAATTATTAAATGTTATTTTAAAGTAGTAGGTATCTGTCATGTAACTGAAGGCTGTTCTAAAATATCATTTGGGCTGGGGAGATGACTCGGGGGTTAAGCACACTTGCTACTCTTCCAGAGGACCCAGGTTTGGCTCCTAATACCAGCGTGATGGCTCACAATCATCTGTAACTCTGGTTCCAGAGGATCTGGTGCCCTCAACTGGCCTCCACAGGCACCAGGCACATGCATACATGCAGGCAAATACTCATACACATAAAATAAAATAAATAAGTCTTTTAAAAATCTTATTCAGAAAACTGTAGCAGGTGTTTCTGTAGCAAGCAAAAGTCAATGGTGCAATCTTTAGTTACAGTAAAAAGTGATCTGCTTTGCAGTCTTATCCCATTGCCGTAGTAAAAAAGTGATGTCAGGTAAATGGCCTGGTCATACTGATTGTCCTAAATACTGCAAATTGTTTCATATTTTCAGTGGCAAAGCTATTCCAACCAAAACTGAGAACATTTTAATTTAAAAGTTTGAGAAGTGGCATTTTATATCAAGGTGAGAGTGACACTCAAAACTCTAACCAAACACAGAGTACTTTGGGTTAGAGTAAGAAAAAGAAAAGTTGCTCTCATAACAAAAGATTTCTGTAGTCTTTAATGCGCCCTGGTGAATGAAAGTCACAAGTCAGAAATACGCAGGCATTGCTAAGGAAAGGCTGGACCTACATACGTCCTTAAAACTTAAAAAATAATACGTATTATCAAGTTTCTCAAGGAATAAGAAAAATTTAACACCAGCTGGGAATGTTGATTTCTTTATATAGTTTCCCTATGAAATAATTGTGAAATTACAGACAATATTTAACTGAATCTATGAAACAATAACATCATTATATACATAATAGTTTTCCACATCAGATTTTTTTTTTATTCTAAAGGAACATGATTTTTTTTTAGTCTCTTGAGAATGTTTTTGTTAGTATAAAACTTTTTAAAGAAAGTCCTCGATACCACTAAAAGTTTTGGGAAAGCTACACAAATATAAAATGAGAGTTAACTGTGTATACAGATTTATACTTTATATGTGTATAGATATACTGTATGAATACAGACAAGGAGACATTTTAATTTGTTTTTGAGAATCTTTTTTTCTTTCTCACCTCTGTAAACAGCCAGAAGACATGTTTGTATGTGACATCAATGAACAGGACATTAGTGGGCCTCCAGCATCGAAGAAGCTGAAAAGGAGCCAGTGCACGCCACTTTTCATGAATGCTTATACTATGAGAGGTATGCAGAAAAGAGTTGGCCTAAAGAACATCTGCAGAGTAGACTTCTGTAAATTGGTGTACAGGAACTTTAACCATTAGAACTCATCCTCTTCTCTTATCAGCCTTTGAGGAAGGTCCAATATTACTAGGCTTACCCTCTGACCCATGACCACTTTATTCCATGCCAAAAAAATCAGTCCATAATCCAATGTATGTCCATGTACAGATAAAGTTGCCTGTGTATATATATTGGTTTTCTCCTAAACATATAAGATCTCTCCACTGAGCATGTGATTGTTCTTCCTTCTGCAGGAGCAGGCGCCGTGATTCACACCCACTCTAAGGCTGCCGTCATGGCTACCCTTCTCTTCCCAGGCCGGGAATTTAAAATTACACATCAAGAGATGATCAAAGGAATAAAGAAATGTACTTCAGGAGGATATTATAGGTATATATGTACATATTTTGCTTAAATAATTTGACAAGCATTTTTCCTTCTCTTTGATGAGAAGGAAGGGCACTGATCTTTTTATGCATGTCATAAGATGCTGTGTGAGCTATGTTAAATAATACCTCATTACTTAACATTACACTTCCAGATACATTCTCAGTGACGCACATATTCCCAGTCCCCTCCTCAGCCATGGTAAATTATTAGCAAGATGAATAATGAAATGTTTGTTCAAGTAAAACGAAAAACTGTCTTGGCTGAAGTTTCTATAACAATGGAAGGAGGAGATACCTGTTTTAGGCACTGAGAACACAAGATCTCTGTGCCTTCTCTTTGTCTTCAGGACTTGAACAGGACTGCTGTTTACTCTTCATGTTGACTTAATTCAGTATTGCTAGAATATGTTCCTATGTATAAGATTCTTCTAATCACTTTAATCAGGTAGATTTCTATATTTCAGAATGTGTAATGTGGGGATATATGGTAAGTATGCAACAGTAACCTTCTAAGTAAGTCTAAACAAATCCACCAACCCACAAAAATGTAGTCATTATTCATAAATCTAGAGTATAATGGCTTGAAAAAACAGGTTCCCAGTGCCCAGGTACAAGCTGAGCCTTGCCTCGAAGTTTAGTAGCATTCTTCTGAGACTTTGTCCTTCTTAATTTCCCAAAGGGCCTCAATCTCCCTGCCTTGCTTAGAGGAAAATGGTTCCCATTTTACTAAGTGTGTTACAGCAGTGTCCTACTGTGACTGCAGGTAACAGATTGTACATGTTTCAACTAGTGTCCAAGAAATTAATTTCACTTGATTTCATTTAATATTTATTGTTTGCCTGAAGCATTCCACAGCACTGTGAAAACCCCTAAGTACAAAAGTTAAAAGTTAACACGTTAGAAAATGTTCTCAGCATTTTCAAAACCCTGAGTTCAGCAACAAAACAAAAACACCTTTAAAATACTTAGTTCTTAAACAAGTGAGGCTAACACACATCATTGTAACTGTTCTTTCTTTTGGAAGCCACTTGTCTATGTTGGAAAAGAACATTGACAGTCTGTGTTTTGTCATGGCTTTGTTTCATATTTAATTTGAATTTCGTGTAAAACAATATTTTGTGAAATAAAGAATTGGCTTGAACTGGCTTTTGGGTCTTATTGTGCTATGAAATTATTTTGCACCTGAAAATGCTTCTGAGTTGAAGTGCCTGACTAGCTCTTCTGGCTAGCTTTAGAGAAGATTTGAGACCAGCAATCCTCTCCTTTCATACCTAAGAATAGTGCACAATTGCTTCTGTCTCACTAAAGTAGATTTATAGGCAAACTTGTACTATAATGATAATGGTTGCCCAGATTATTAATCATGTGACAGCTTCTTAATCTGTGCTTACCTACAGGTGGTCATTTCTGACAGTACTTAGGGCAGAGCTTTGTTGTAAATTGACATTAACAGCACAAGAGAAATTCATGTATAAAGTCACTCTTGTCTCAGTTTTGATTGGTTTCAAATGACCTCTAGAACAGATTTAGTTTTACTAATAGCTACATTGTTTGCCTGAAGATTCTGATCTGTATCTCTTATATTTACTGAAGACAAAGTGAAAATACAAGTTCTAATGCAACAGACTAGAGAATATTATGAAAGCATCGTTGTTCCTTAAGTACGTTGTTGCTAGAAGGTTCTTGCTATCCTGGTGCCACAGATTATACCTATGTGTATTGATTTGCCTGCCCAAGACACTTCAACATTTTGTAGTGATGAAGTACAATTTTTTTATTGTTAAGACACATTTCTACCTGATATATAGTTCAATTTTTCATCCGGCTTCTGAGATGTATCATTTCCTGTCTCATGTTAAAAATATTATGATTGCCTCTGCTTCAAGGAAATATTGTATGATCTTGATTTCTTTGTTAGGTTCTGTTATACTGTACAAATTTCTGCTTCTTTAACTTAGAATTGCCTGCCAAATTCCAAAGGTATCTTTTGAGATAGATGTTTATGCAAGATATACAGAATAACTTGCAACATCTTGTTCATAAGTTGAAGTGCCTTTCAGATATAAAGAGAATATCTAACTTGTTACTAACTACGTCTACAAATTGAATATAGGAATATTGTTATTTGAGTGGAGGAATATAGTTTGTTTTTGTCTTACAGATATGATGATATGTTAGTGGTGCCCATTATTGAGAACACTCCCGAGGAGAAAGACCTCAAAGAACGAATGGCTCGTGCAATGAATGAGTACCCAGACTCCTGTGCAGTATTGGTCAGGCGCCATGGAGTGTATGTGTGGGGAGAATCGTGGGAGAAAGCCAAAACCATGTAAGCCTGAATCCAGGAACATAAGGAACAATTCATATTCAGGATGTAAAAATTAACCGAATGCTCTAGGATTTAAAAAGAAGTATGGGATTTGTTTTATAATGTTTTTGTTGGTTAAATTAGTTTAATTAAATGATCTATCATCATTATTTGTAGATACTTGATTTTTACTATATGTTGATTCATTGAGAAGTATTTATTTATTAGAGCAGTTCTTATTGGGAAGGCTCCATGGGTTTTGATACAAAGGAAAAAGAGAAAAGGATTCTAAGTAATGTAAATTCTATTTTTAAAAATTGTGCATAATTTTTAAAAGTAAATTTGTATAATTTGTATATTTAATACCCCCTTGTACTTCCTGAGCGGCACATATTCAGGGAAGTTGTTTTGCATGTTTTTAAATTTTTGGGAGCAAAATAGGAAAATTTGGCCTAAAACTCAGTAGAAAAATATACAGGTACTAGAAACAAAGCTGAGTACCTAGGTAGAGTGGAGAGATGTGGGCTAAGCTATGTGTTTTAGTAAACACAGTCTTTTTTTTTCTTTTTTCTCTTCTAGGTGTGAGTGTTATGATTATTTGTTTGATATTGCTGTATCAATGAAGAAAGTAGGACTTGATCCCACACAGCTCCCAGTTGGAGAAAATGGAATTGTATAAGCCAAATGGAAGTTTAAGTATCTACAAAGACAAAGCCAAACTTATTACTTAAATAAAACTTGACTGTTTTTTAAATTAATTTGGAATTTTCATGATGCCATTAATTTGTCCCTGAATAGTATGGATGATCACACTTAGTCTCTAAGTGTTAAAAAGTTGCTTATCTTCTTACAGTTTTAAGTGACAGGGTGGTGGAGTAAAAATTTTCCACTTGTTTGCTTATTTTTAAACTTATAAAAGCAATATATATGCCTTTAAGTGAATTCCTTTTTTACATACATTCCCAGAGAATTCCTCTTTATCTTTAAAGCACTGGTGATAGAATTCACTAGGAAATTTCCACTTAATTATGGAATGAACACTTTCTTGTTTTAATCTTGATATATTAAAATTTATTGAATCATGAAGACCAGGTGTGTCCCTCATATTTGATGTTAAAACAATTTTATGGATTTTCCCTATAAACTGTAGTGTTTCCCTATACAGACTAAGTACCAATTATCTGAAAATCCAAAGTTCAAAACTTTGTGAGTGCAAGCATGATGTCACAGGTGGAAAATTCCACACTTAATCCCATGTGGCAGTGAAATCAAGGCGCAGATGCACTAACAATATTGATTGAAATCCCTTCCAGTCTAAGTTGTATGTGAAACAAATGAGTTTCCTATTCTAGTTAGATCTCTGTTGCTATGATAAAAACACTCTGACCAAAAGTAACTTCGGGGAGGAAAGGGTTTATTTGGCCTGAACTTGCACGTCACAGCCCGTCATTGAGGGATGTCAGGGCAGAAACTCAAAGAAGAACCCATGGAGGAGGGCTGTGTGCTGGCTTACTCTGACTTGCTCACAGCCTCATGCTTAGCTAGCTGTCTTATACACCCAGGCCACCTGCCCAGGAAATGATACAGCACACGGTAGGCTGGGCCCTCCCAGATGAATTAAGACAATCCCTTACAGATGTGTCCACAGACCAGCCTGATTAAAAAAAAAAAAAAAATTACCAAGCAGAGTAGCCCATTCCTCTAATCCTAGCACTCTAGAGGCGGAGGCTAGGGGATCTCTGTGAGATTGGGGTTGGCCTGGGCTACACAGTGAGTTCCAGGCTAGCTGGGTCTACAGGGAGATCTGTCTCCAAAAGACCAAAAAGAAAAACTCAATTTTCAGGTGATTCTAGACTGATGTCAAGTTGATAGTTAATGCTGAGTAGGACATGTCCCATCCCCAAGATATTATATATATATATATATACAGATATTCCCAAATCGAAATGCTATTAGTCTCAAGCATTTCAGATAAGAAACACCCTATAACATAAGATAGGGCACTCACTGTATGTTGCTCAGTTACATTCAAGTTATGATGCCAAAGCCAGATCTTCATATGGGTTAGGCAGGTGACTGTATCATTGAGCTACACCCCAGCTTTAAGGAGGGAGAAAATGTTGCACCATCTTTAAAGTGGCATACATACAAAATCTCTTTCACAGGCTCACTAGCCTTTGTTCCTGTGGCCACACTTGCCACTTTCAACTGGAATTTTTCAGATTCTTCTTTCTACTATGCCTTGAACTCAAGGTTTTATGACCTTTCCAAGGCCTTTGCTTTTACCAGGATCCCCACATTTAGTGCATTCATCTCTCCCTCTCTTTTATTTATTTCTACTTTATTTGTGTGAGCATATTGCCTGCATGTGTGTGAATGCATCCATGTCATACAATTCCTGTGAATGTTAGAAGAGGGTGTCAAAACCCCTGGAACTGGAGTTACTGACCATTGTTAGCTGCCGTGTGGCTGCTGGGAATTAAACCCAAGTCCTCTGTAAGAGCAGTCATCTCTCCAGCCCACCCCCATTTCTCTTCTTTATTGTCAGTTTTTTTCCTCTTACCTGGGTTGTCTCCATTGGTAATAAAACATGTTCTGTCATCTTAAAACACACACACCATGTACATCCATGTGCTAGTTTGACCTCAGCCCTTCTGTAACTCTAGCACCTCTCCACTGTTCAGCGTGTTTTCTATTTTCCCTTCTATTTTCCGCTTGCTTGACCCACTGCAGTCAGCCCTCGCCACTGCACGTGATGCTTTCCCTTCTGTGCTGTAAATGAGCCGCGCTCCCCCTGGAGACACCCCCAAACCTGAAATGATGCTTCTACTTTCTCTCATCATTAGGCCTGTGGGTGGGATGCATGAGTTCCTTGAACATTAAATATCTGTCTCTTTTCCTTGTTCCAGCAAACTTTCAGTAATAGTTCTAGCTGGCATCTGACTCCCCTGCCGTGTTAATGTCAAGTGGGCCTTGAGTTCTGCCAGGAAACCTATTATCCTCATCTATTCATCCTCCCACTCTTCTAGACAACTGTTGTCTCTTCTCAGACTTCAAACGTCTCTTTGAATACTCACTCTAGGCTAATGACTTTGACTACTGTTTCACTGAATAAATAGAAGCCATCAAGAGAACATGCATGGGCTTTCCCTCTGCATGTTCTATGCACTACAAGCAGGCTGGCTCTGCTGCCCGGCAAGACGGGGCTACCTCAGCAGATCTCAGGCTCATGTGTTCAGAGGCATCACTGAGCTGTTTTTCCCTCCCAAAGCATCAGTTTTGTTCTCCGTACTCAGCTTTCTCTTTAGCACAGGAGAAGGCTATTCTCTTCTATAAATGTCGCACACCCGCTTGCTCTTCGTGCACTGCCTCATTTCTCTACTCTTTTTCTTCAGAGTTTCTCAAGAGTCATGACCTCACAATCCTGTTCCTTTTCTCTTCTGCTCTTGATCTCAATTCATGCCACTGCATCCACGGAGTTATACAGCTACACTCAGTGGTAGGTTCTCTCTTGTCTCCATTCATGAACATTTGGCCTTCCCAGACCTTCAGGTCACTAGACTTTCCTCCCAGTGCTGGTTCCTCTCTCAGCTCTGCAGCCTCAGGTGTCCAGTGCATCGTCTCTTGGACAACTCTTCAATCTCATTTAGTGTTCTCAACTAATCATGCATTTAAACACCAGCTGTTTAATATCTTTGGCCACATATTATTCCTGATCTTCAAACTTACCTGGCTTCTTAGGAATGTCTAACATACATCTTATTGTATCTAAAACAAGTCCCAATTTTCTGAAGTCTTTCCCCAGTTACAGTGGATCAGACTAACTGTTGGCAGAATGAATACTTAGTGGTCTCTTTCACTCATAGCATCCAGTTAGTCAGCACATCCTATCGGTTTCATATTTAAGATATATTTAGGCTGAACTTACGGCGTTCACTCTAACCACCTAGCTTAGAACCCACCCTGTTTTACCTGCAGTATTGCAGATGCCTCCTAAATTAATTTTCCTGCTTCAGCTGTTGTCCCCCACTCTCACCCCAACAGTTTATTAATAACCAACACTAGCTCCCATCACCTTGATATCATGGAAGTCAACCAGGGTCTCTCTTCTCCAAACCCTGGCTTCCTAGCTTAGAAGGAAAGCTCCACACAGCTTCCTTCACACCCCTATTAGCTCACTGGTTACTCCTCATATATTCTGCTCCAACCACCATGAAAACCCCAAGTCTCCAAACTTCCAAGGTACTTGCATTTCCTTTCACCTTTAAGTAGCCTTATTCACATCTCTCGATGTCACCTGGCCACCATATTTGAAATTGTGTCCCTTCCCACATAAAACTCTCTTTTCTGCTGTATTTCTTACTTAGTATTTATTTCAAGACTGTCTCTCTAGCTCATATTGTCCTGGAACTCACTAGCCGAGGCTAGCCTCAAATTCCCACTCCTGCCTCAGCCTCCCGAGTGCTAGGTACAAGTGTGAGCTACCGACTGACCGTCCTCCCCTGCTTTGTTTTGTATAAAGTGCTTGTAACCAGCTCATGTACTGTCCTGTGATTGTTCATGCTTGTCCTCCACTAGAAAGGTGACTCCATGGAACTAGGACTCTGTTCTTTGGTGCGCCCCTTCTCACTCAAGCAGTTTTTATCATAGCTGCTACTCGATGAATATGCATTGAATGAAAAACCACTTTTTGCCAGTTTTGCCAAAACTTGAGATCAGTTCTCTGTGTTTTACTTTTCAGTGGGATTATTAGTGATTACTTCTTCCTAGAACTGTTTCTCTAGGCTTCCTTAACCTTCCTTAACCCCAGACACCTGTGATTCCCTTCCCACCTCACAAGTCAACTGGAGGGTTCTTCTTGGATGTTTCTCCTCAGTCTTTTCTGTCCTTAATCATATTTATGCTCTATATTTTCCCCTAGGAAACCTCATTCAGAATTGTAGAGTTAAATATTGCCTCTCTGTTGAAGATAATACTTTTCTGTAGCTTGACCCCTGCTTTACATTTCAGAGTTATCTCTAGGCCCTCAGCATCACTCTTTGGATAGCTAATGCTACCATCTTAAGCCCCACAATACCCCTGATTTCTCTTCCCTATACCCATTCACCTATACCTATACCCCTATACCACTTCACCTCCAAACATTTTTCTGGAAGCTTATGCCAAAACTCTCTGAGAGAGAATCTCTACAAACAGGAAAAATGTCTGCCATGTCATAAGTGCTCAGTAGTATTTTCTAGATTCTTGATGGAGATTCCTCTGCTGGAGGAAAATAGTTTAGGTTTCTACTGCCTTTTTACAGTGGGGCTAAAGGTGAGATAAATTACATGAAAGAACAAGCCACAGTGTATGACCACGGCAGATGTTTAATGAATATCAGTTACTTTCCTTTCTGTGTGTCCTATTTAATGCTCGTAATGATAATTTTTAGATTAGTTTATGAGGAATTTCACATATAATCTTGAGTGATCATAATAATCTAATTAGTATCTTCCTCATTTTTAGATGCAGACATTGAAGCCCAGAAAGGAATAACAAATATAGAGAATTCAGATAAGAGAGTGTATATAAACGTAGCACAATACCCATCATATACTAAGTATGCAATTAACATGACATCTTCCATTCCTAAGGAACCCCTGGCCTTGCTATCCTGTGGGTCATTGTCATTTGAGTAAGTCGTTTAAACTGCTCTAACAGCACATCTCCAGTTGACTGGAAATGCAGAAAAGATTTGTAAACCAGGTTTAGAGGTAGGAGAACTGGGAGAAGTCTATCTCTGAGTTCACTGTGCCTTTCTTTTTTAAAGAATATGATCCATTCTGTTTGAGTTGAAGGAACTGAAATCCAACAGTGAATCCAAATACAGCCTAGGAGGGCTAATTCCCAGTGCCCGGCACAGCAGTATTCAATGACTGGTGAGGTCACAAGTGTTCTTTACCATGTTCTAACCCTTGTTCTCTCAGTACTACTACTTTAAATAACATAGAAACATTGGCTATGAATGAAGAATTAGACCGATGAGATATCTTGATTGAACATTTTTTATTTTATTAAAGACAATGTATACATTCAACTCTCCAATTAAAGAAAAGATAAACATTTTAGTCGAGAGATGCTCATCTGTTTCTCAGGCGAAGTAAAGCCCTTTGGTCTTACCCAACTGTTTTGTGAGGTATTACACAACAAAATAGTTCCCTGCAGAATGTCATAGCAATCAGGTAAAGTTATTGTCCTATATTTCAGTTTGTTCAAATATTTTCCTTTTGAAAAAGAAAACTGTCAGATCTCATCATCAGCTCTGGTCTAAGCAGACCAGTTGGCTATAGGTAATAGTTTAAGACACAATTAAAATTAAAAGTCTCTTTAGAGCAAAATTATGAGAAGGAGATTTGACTTTCTAGCTGTTGTTTCTATGATTTAAATATGAGGTATCTCTCAAAGGAGCTCATGTATTAAGGCCTTGGTCACCAATGCAGGGTCTGTTAGATGGGGAGGGGAGTGACTGAGTCATCAGGGCTCTGCCTTTACCAATGGATTAAGAGTTGGTGCATTCAGGATTTGAATAAACTATTGAAAAAGTGGGGTCACGCAAGAAAAGTCTTGGTTGGAGGCTTACTAATATTGTGTTTCTGAGGGGTGTCTCCCTGATCTTTTCCTATTTATCTGTTTATACCTTTCTGCTTCCTGTCCACCATGAGGTGAGCAGCTTTCCTCCTCCACTTGCTCCTGGCTGTGATGTTCAGCCTTGTCTTGGGCCCACCATAATGAAACCACCCAGCCACAGAGAAAAACCTCTGAAACTTTGAGCCAAGATCAATCTTTCCTCCTTAGCTGAGGAGGAAAGTTCAGCAGCAGAAGTCTGACCATTCTACTGATCTGTAATCTGTAAGAATCACTGGAATAAGTATTCTGTAGTTAGACACTGTAAACACAAATATGCTCTAAAAGTTTATTTGGCTTCTGACCATATGTATTAGGGAATTAGGTCTCAGCATAATATTTCATCTGTTCTCCAAGAAGCATGTTGGCCCTGTGAACCTAACATGTCCCCAAATGACTTTAGGAACCATTTATTGAAGATGCATTGGGTTTTCATTTATTATTCAACTGTACAACTAATTTTAATTCTTTTAATGTAAATACAGTGTTCTCTTATCTGTATTATTTTACCTATATTTTTAGTACGTAGCTTTTCTTCACCATATTTAACAATTATTATTGTGATAAATCCATGTGCTCTTCCATTTACCACTCACCTCTTACCTGTGTGTGTGTGTGTGTGTGTGTGTGTGAGTGTGTGTGTGTGTGTGTGTGTGTGTGTGCTTGCATCTTCATGTTGGATGCATATGTAAGTGAAGGTGCACATGTACGTGGAGGCCAGAGGTCAACCTCAGGAGTTGTTCCTTAGGACCCACTCACCTTGTGTTTTGGGACACAGTCTTCCATTGGCCTGGAGCTTGCTAACTAGTCTAGACTGACTGATCAGTGAGCCCCAGAGATCCTCCTGCCCCTGCCGGCCCAATGCTGGAATTATAAGTGTGTACCACCATACTTGGGTGTTCTGTACTTAGGCGCTTTTCATGGGTTCTGGGGAATCAGACTCAAGTCCTTATGATTGTGTGACAAGCACTTTACTAAGTGAGCCAGTCCCCCTCAACCCCGCTCCCTTTTTTGACAGGATCTGTGTAGAACAGACTGGTCTCAGTTTCATGCTTCTCCCACTTTGGCCTCCCAAGAGTTGTGGTTACAGGTTTGAGCCATGACATTTGGCTTTGTTTTCTTTCCTGAAGATGCTGATCAAACCATCAATACATTTATCTAATGTGTTTTAAAATCATTCACAAACTTTCCCACTGATTTTACAAATGCTCATTGTTTCAAGGTTTATTCCATCCACTGCTTTTAGTATATGAACAGGAAAAAAGATACTGCCCTGGTATTCATTCCCTTTAGATGAATGTTAAAATGATTTGGTACCTGTCTCTTGGAATCTACTAGCTATCCTGTATCCTGTATGCTTCCTATGCATAGACTTTCTTATTAATACTCACTTCTTCTTGTGTTCTGAGTACAAAAAAGGTTGTACACGTGTGTAAAATTTTTGCTCATTTAGCCTTGAATTCTTTTCTTAAAAAAAAAATCAATCAAAATATCCTAGACTAAGAAATTGCAATGTACAAGTCAAAGTTAATGTCAAATGGAAGGCTCCAAATCAAAGCCTCCATGACCATCTGTAAGCTTAGGTGTGTAATATAATTGACCCAAGACTACACCAAAGGGCATAACAGCAAGACAATGGGAGTAGACACACTCAGCACTGAATGTCTCTGCCCAAGACTGGATAGAAATCATACTGCTGTGATGTTATTAAATCTACATACCCTTTCCAAAGAGTCAAATTAGTAAGTCAATAAATACGGGATGAATGACTCCAGGCCCTCCAGCAATATTAAAGAAGAAGGAATCAAATGAGATGTCAATCTCACCTCCCAATTCTACTGTAAGAGGATGGAACTTAAAAATGCATGTCATCTTAACGCATATAAGACAAGGAAACATTGTCATTGTATGTGATGACATGGTTGACCATTGTGGCTAATGGAATAGGACTGGAAAGTCTTTAATCCTTGTTTCAGCCAGAAATGTGAGGGGAATGATAAATACATCAGTAAAATATATACAACTCATAGGAAGGAGCTTGGAAGAACAGGGCTGTAGAATCTTATTGACCCAATAAAGTTTATCTGATATTTCTTGATTGAATATCTTTAATTGTTATGAGTCTTCCCATTAACAACTATGAATCACTTTATACATTAATAACCATGTAATAACGACTGCATAAAATCTTATACTTTAGCAAGCACTTTCATTTTCTCGACATTTTATTAAAAGTCTTGTGATTTCAGTGGTATCAACACCCAGCAAAGAATACAAACTTCCGGTGATTTAGGGCTAAGTTCTAGAAACCTCCTTAGCCCTGTGCCCATTCATTTTAGACAATTTAAAAATAACTTATTTTTATGTAAACTCCTGTATTACAAAGGGAGGCAGGATCAGAAGTGTTAAAATTTGCTAGGCATTTGTAAGCCGCAAAGCTGGGAATTTGTTCTAGGCTTCTCAAGTCCTTGGCATTTGTCCAACCTCAGTAAGCAAATCTCTCTCAGCAAATGCATGTACCTGATTTTATCCACGCTTTTTGAAATTATTCACGGTAGCATACACATGAGGATATATTCTTGTTGACGTACCTATTTTCATGCCTTATGTAAATTTCAGACATTCTTTTTGACATTTTAGTAAAAGTTCATATTATATTTTCATGATATTTATAAAGATGATTAATATAATAATGTTAGAATGTAAGGATATTATGAAATACCCAACTCTTTCCCCATCTCCCTCTACACTCTGTCAGAGTGAACCCAGGCGAACATACACATTGTTTTCCTGATTCTTTGCAGATAAGATGATCCTAATAATCCTCTCTGTTACATTCATGTGAGAGCTAAGAAATGTGTTCATTCTGTTTTAGGGGAGCTTTTTTGTTTTTGTTTTCAAGTTTGATTTTTGAGAGAGTGTCTCATGTATCCTAAGCTAGCCTCACTCCTTGTGTGGTGGAGGATGACCCTTGAAGTTTGGATCCTCCTTCCACATTGAATGCTAGGATTACAGGCCTGTATCACCATACCCTGATTCATTCTGTTTTAAATTCAGTACTAAGTGACCCTTTCTAAAGGCACTTTCAGTGCTATGTACAGAATATTGAGTATAATTCTGCCTTTTAAATCCTCGTTCCTGGCAAGTATTGCTGTTATTGTATAGCTTATAGCTAGTGATGTTATCACGTGATAGGATGAATTAATCGGCTCATTTCAATTAATATTCGATGTCAGATACCAGCCATCCATGTGTGCCTCTGATAGGAATAGTCCAGAGAGACTCTTCCCCTCTTCCTAAACTCCCACCTATTTTGATTTTCTACTTTGCTTTTTTTTTTTTTTCACAGACATCAGAATTCAATTCTTATTTCAAGTTGTTTTCCTTTCCCAAACAGGCCTGACATGCCTTGCTGTGCTGAGAAGACTCATGTTCTGAAACATATTGATTTTGCTTGGGGTAGCTTGGTGAGAAACCATTTACCATTTAAAATGATTCTGAAGCATCTGGGTTTGCAAATAAATATAATTTGAAGTAAACACCTTCACTCCTCCATGCTGTTACTCTTTAATGATTCAATCATCCACATATACTTCAGTTATTTTTTTCTACTTGAGAAACAAATCAGTGCCCATGGTTCCAATATGAAATAGGAAGCTTTACTGTAAGCAAATCCACAGTGTGTCCGTTACCACTCCTAATCTTCCTCGATGGCTTCACACCTTGGGACTGGCATTCCTGCTGCTTTCCCTGTTCTTCAGTCTCTTCTTCCCATTTATACTTCGTAAGGGAAATTTTCCTCGTTATTTTTTTGCATTTTGTATACTCCTCTTTTTATGCTTTAGGCACATATCTCTTTTTATTCCTTGAATATTCTGTGTGGACTTTTACTTTCGCGCCACCTGTTTTCTCAGTGAACGTTAACGGTTTTAGTATTTTTACATTGACCTTGAGCAGAATCACTTCCTTCCTTCCATTATTCGGTTGGCATTTCCTAAGGGTCTCTTACCCTCTCGTTTCAGTTAACCCTCTGTAACCCTCAGCACTTCCTTAGTACTTGAGGATGGTACATATGAGTGGTAAGCTGTTGGCACCTGCCTACTTTCTCTCTTTTGCCTGTCTCCTGAGGTCGGGAATGCTGTCAGTCTCTGTGTTCTGCCTGCCCTCTAGCTGCAGGCATAAGCCTGTGCCAGTCATGGTACCCCATTCCTTGTCCATAGATTGTCCCAAATATTAAGTTCTTTGTTCACAGGTACCAGAGGCCAACTTCCCTGCCATCTTCCCTGCCACACATAGAAAATTTGACTGTGGGTGAAGAGAAATAAACCAACACATAGGAGAAACATAGAAAAAAAACTCAAGATTTAGAGATAAAAGTTTTGTTGGGGTGTATGTGTGTGTGTGCATGTGTGCAGAGGCCAGAAGACAACTTCCTATGTTGATACTCAGATGCTGTCTACCTTATTTTGGGTCAGCATCTCTCATAGCCTGGAGCTTACTGACTAAGCCAGGCTGGCCAACTAGCAAGCTCCAGGGACCAGCCCATCCCCACTTCTCCAGTGCTCAAATTACAAGCACATCACAACACCTGAATTTTTGTATGTTTACTCTGGGGCTCAAACTCAAGCCCTCGTGTTTTCAGAGCAAGCACTTTATGACTGAGCCATCTTCTTAGCCCTGGAGACAGAGTTTGACCTACATCATTTCAGTACTTGACTCAGCAAGTTTGCCTTCACTGTTAATTCAGAAGCTCAAGCTTCCTTTTAAAACTTATTTTGGGATGGTTTCTCTCATGACTTCACTTTCTATAGTTATGAAATGTTTCATGGCTAATATTGTGAAAACATTAGTTAGCACTTAATGATCTGCTATGAAACATTAACTAGTGCAGTGCCCAATAGTATAGAAACCAAATGCTGTGCAGTTGTATGAAATAAAAGACTGACTGCTCTTACTGTTGTTGAAAATACTCTTTTACATGCATCTACATACACAATTGGTAAATAGAGGAACAATGTTAGCACATTGGTGTGATACGGAAGTTATTCACGTTCATGTACATTTTTGCTCAGCAATTGCTTTAAAGACATTGAGATGAGATTTCTTACAATTAACGAAAACAATATAGAAATATATGAAAAAAACTTGTAGAAATAAAAACAGAAGCTGAAAATCTGTATAAACTCATTCCTTACCGCAGTGAAGAGAAGTTGACTCGGTAGCTTCAGAATCTTGTTATGCTATCTGGGACAAATAGAGGACTTCTTCTTCAGGAAGAAGACACCAAGAATACTCAGGAAACAAGGAATTTTTGAAGACGGATACAGACATGATCACAATCTAAAATCTGGTGGAGACAAACAGAGCAAATACACCTCCTGTGCCTACATCTTAAAGGAGGAAGAATTGCTCAAGGAATTATAAGGAAGGGAATAACTTTCAGTGATGAGAATGGGAAGAGCGCTGACTACCAGATTTTTATTTGTGATGTTATTTTTATTAGTATTCTAGTTGCACAGTTTCATAGATTTTTAGTCTCTTCACTGAACTTGCCAATCCCCAACTGCTTTATAATTTTTAGGTGGATTTTTATTTTACATGGATATTTCAGGAAGTATATGGCACCAAAGTGTGTATAGCACATTAATATGGTCCTGCATTAGTTCTAAAAGGGGTTGGGAGCACCTTCCCAGTCTACCTAACCCACCATCTCATGAAGAAAGTTCTGGAATGGCTATCAGTCCCAGTGTCCTGCCTGCTCTCTAACTGCGGCATAATTACATTAATATATTATATATGTATATTATATGTAATATGTAACCGCATTATAACATGACTGAGGCAAGGGGAGGAAAGAAAGAAACAGAAATATAGATGTTAAAGTCAAAGGGCAAGATTAAGGGAAGCAGAAAATGAACGCTGGAAAAACTTGTGATAGTAAATACACTATTCAGACCTTGTACGTAGTAAGGTGGTGATTCCATTAAAAAACAGCTTATTCATATTCCTGCTCATTTCATACAACTCAGATGGCTACGTTGATTTAGACTGAAAAACAAGATAATGAATTTGGTAGAAGTAAATAGTTTGACCTATTTTGTTAAGGTTCATAATGACGTCGGAGAAGGTGGCATATTAGAAGCTACCTCTGTGTGGCCTGGTACGAGAGTTTCCAGTTAAGAAAGAATATTCCAAAGACAAACAGCTTCAGAAATTGACGAGAGGAGTGATAGGACAGCTGAAAATGCAGAAAACCAGAAAGGCAACAAACACGAGGGAAAAAGCCAACAGAGTAGGTGAGAAAATCAGAAATATCAATGAAAAGTTAGCAACATGAAAGAGAAACTCAGCAAGGAAACCAAGATGCGGGAGGGAGGGATGCTGGAAATGAAAAACCCAGTACATCACACTTAAAAACCAACAGATTGGAGATAGAGGACGTGATTAGAGAAATACTACATTCACCTATCAATAAATGATAAATTACCATGACTACATTATCCAAGAATTCTGAACATAATCATGAGACCAAGCGTAACAATACACAATATAGAAAAAGAAACTGAGATAAAAATGAAAGGCATAGAGAATCTAGTCAATGAATTATAGCAGAAATGTATCCAAATGTAGAGAAATAAATAACCAAACACTAGACATATTTAACCAACATAGACATAACCTCTCTTTGCCCTAATATAGTCAATGTGCCAAGAAGGACAGCAAGAAATCCATATTAACAGCTGTAAGGGTCGAATACTAAATCACCTACAAAGAGAAATACACTCTCAGAATAAGGTTAGATTTCTTAGAACTGGAGAGATGACTCAGCAGTTAAGAGCACTGGCTATTCCTGCCAAGGACCTAGACTCAGTTCTCAGCACCCACATGGCAGCTAACAATCATCTGCAGCTCCACAGTATCCAGTGCCCTTCTCTGGGCTTTGTTGGCATTGCACACAGGTGTACTTAAATATATGCAGATAAAACACATACATATAGCATACAAAGAAGATACCGAAGGAACACTTCATACAAAGGAGAGAGACAGTGCCAGTCATAAGAGCACAGAAAAGAATAAACATGAAAGGAATAAATGAAAGAGGAAGGGCAAAGAAGGAATCTATCATTCGCAACACGGTAACCCACACTCAATATTAGTACAGGAGAAAGAAGAAGCAAAAGTCTTGTCAACCAAAAAAACAATCAACACAATTATAAAATTTAGCAAACTTCTCAGCAATAAAGTTGAACAGAAATGATCTCAACTCATTTATAAAAAGACTCAGAGTAGTTGACTGGATTAAAAAACAAGATCTGATAAAATATGGTCTCCAAAAAAATACACTTTGCTGGCAAAGGTAACCAAAGACCAAGAGTCAAAGGATGGAAACTACTTTATTAACAAACAGAAACTGAAAATACACTAGTAGAGTTATTCTGGTGCCTAATTAAGTATATTTTATATATTTCATATCAAGACATAAAGGCCATTATATATTAATAAAGGGAACAGTTCATCAAGAAGATATAACAGTTGGCAGGATATAGTGGCACAAACCTTTAATCCCACCACTCAGGAGCAGAGGCAGGCTGATCTCTATGAGATTTAGGCCATCCTGGTCTACATATCTAGTTCCAGGCCAGCTGGGGCTATGGGGAGACCCTGTCCCAAAAAAGACAAAACGTGTGGATGTAACAGTTTAAAATCTTGTTGAGGGGCAGGAGGAATGGCTCAACAGTTAAGATCACTAACTGCTCTTGCAGAAGACCTGGGTTTGATTCCCAGCATCGACATGGCAGCTAACAACTGTTCCTAACTCCAATTCCAGAGAATCTGACACCCTCTAATGACCTCCATGAGCATTGCATGACATGGGTGCATTTACATATATGTAAGCAGTGCACTCAGACACATAAAAATAATAAATAAAATACATATTTTTAAAAAGCCTTGTTGAATCACATGATATTGGAAAGCTTCTGCACAGCAAAGGAAACAATCACAGATGGGGCAACCCATAGAATCAGGGGGAAATCTTTGTTAATTAGACTACTAATGGGGGATTAATATATAGAATTTACAAAGAACTCCAGCATTAAGCACCCTAAGAAATCACACACACGAATCAACAAATGACCTCATATATTAAGTAGACAACTCTCAAAGAAGTACAAATGGATAATAAATATTCAGAAAAAATGATGGCAGTTACTGACAAGGCTATGAAAAAAACTAACCCCTTATACACAGACCGGTGGGATGTAAATTGGTCTAGTCAATAAGGAAGCCAATATGTCATTTCTGCAAAGAAATAGAATAGAACTACCATATGATTCAGTGCTACAACTCTGGATATACACCCAAAGGATTCTAAATTGGGCTTACCACGGAGATATTTGCATATTCGTGTTTATTATTGTACTATTCACAGTAGGCAAGGTATGGAAGCAGCCTAGATGTCCATGAATAGATGAATAAAGTATTCTGCATATGAGTGATAGAATTGTATCCACCTGTGAAAAATGAAATTATAAGACTTCTAGGGAAACAAATGGAAGTGGAGATCATTATGCTAAGCAAAATCATCCTGATTCAGACCAAAAACTGGCATGCCTTCCCTCATGTGAGGAATCTAGATATAAATTTATAACCATTATGTGTCTGCGTGTGTCTCTGTGTGCAAGGCATGAAAGGGCACAATGAAAAGAGAGGAAGAGGTCTAAAGGGAGGGGAGGCTGACAGGGTGGCGGGATACATGTAGAAGGGGAAGCTCTTTGCGGGGACAAGGTGACTAACACGGCAGTAAAAGAGGAAGCACAGGAAAGTTTTGGGGGGATAAGCCCAAAATACAATGATAGACATTTTTGAAATGTCACAGTAAACCCCATTTCTCTGTATGTTAATCAAAGAATAAAATCGATACATAAGTAAACTAAACACAAACAAAAATTGCCTGTATAATACCTGATAAGATCAACATTCTCGAATGAATGGTAAAGGGGCTCACAAGGCCTCACCCCTACTGAGGAGCTACTGGCAGTTGAAAGATGTAGGAGGAATGAAATTCTGTTTTCTTAAGAGTTGTGGTCTGTAGTAGGCTGCCCATGGATGACCGCATATCCAGTCTCATATGGGCAGTGCTAACGGGAATAAGAGGAGGAGGAGGAGGTGGAGGAGGAGGAGGAGGAGGTGGAGGAGGAGGAGGACGAGGAGGAGGAGGAGGAGGAGGAGGAGGAGGAGGAGGAAGCTGGACATATTGGTGGGCAATCTGGAAGGATTTGGCGGTGGTGGATGGGTATGATCAAGATACATTGTATAAATATGCAGAATTCTCAAAGAAGAAATTAAAATATTATATTAAAAATAAATCAGAAAATATCAACTTTTAAATGAATGAGAACGGGAGTTTTGTCTTTTTTCAATTTTGAATCCATAGGATACTGACACACAATAGGTAATAAATATTTGTGAATTAATAGTTTTTAAACAAAAGCAAACACCAAAAAGGCAACTTCTGGTTAGTGAGATGAATCAGTAGATAAAGGCACTTCCTGCTAGATCTGAAAACCTGAGTTTGATCCCTAGGACCCTCCTGGCAGAGGAAGAGAACTGATTCCTGGAGGTTGCCCTCTAATCTCCACATATATACACAGATACAGACAGACAGACAGACAGACACACACACACACATACATACCACACGTAAAAAACTAAAACACTTCATTTTCTAGGGTTCTATATTATTATCTAAGTTTTCCTATGTTCATTTGTTGAATAGTTTTTTTTTAAATTTTAGATTCACTTTGCAGTGTACATTCAACAGAATTTTAAAAGTTCAAAATGTACAAATGAATGTCATTAAAGTAATTCTCTGTCAGTCACCTACTTCTCTCTGGTGGCCATCATACCTATTTCTTGTGCATCTTTCTTGAGATGGCCTAAGCTAATATGTCTACATCCGTCTGTACCGAGCACAGGACCTCAACACCTACATCCATTTTCATGAGAAGAATTTCATGAGTTCTTGTGGGGTCCACAGATTACCTTTTATTGCTAGACTTCCTGAGGGAGCCTCTGAGCTGCAGAATTGCTCACTAAAGAACTGCAAACTTCCCACCTGAGGTAGCAGAGCATATATAAAATCCTAGCCATTTCTACGTGATGTCGGATATATCTGAAGTGCCAGTTCTGTTCCTGATGGTCCCAAGAAAACTGCAATCAGTATGTCACCCTATCTCCTTGTGTTGATGTACAAACATCCTGTAATGAATATCCTGTACACTAAGTCATACTCTGCTTCCAGGGGATCTCAGCCTGTGGCAAATAGTAGCTGGAGTGGTTTGAAAAAAATGTGGAGTAAGAAAAGAGTTTGGCGTTGAATGTCTTCCATCAAGCTGTCATTGAGGATCCCCTCTAGATGTAGGTGAAACAGGAAGCCCCTGGCACAAGGTGATGTCCCAGTCATTGGAGGATAATTCAGCAAGGAAGGAAGTATACTAACACATGCAGCAACACAGGAATTTGAAAGTCACAAAGGAGATGACAGCAGATTGGATGGCAAGGCCATCATGGCTCTGTTAAAGATAACAAAAGGTTGAGAGATGAATAGATAAATTAAAGCCATGAGAGAAAAACAAAAGTTCTTCTCTGATAGTTAGGAGAATCTTTTGGGAGTGAGGGAACAAAGAAAGCGGACATATAGGCTCAGTGTTTTAATCATGAGACTATCTGGGAGTCAAAGAACGTTAAACTCCCAACTACAGCATGTCTACTGTTTTAAGGGGAAATCTTTGCTGGCAATGAGCAGGATCCTGACCTGTTGGCTGAGTAAATCAGTCCTGAAATATTTAATTCACTGAACCTGCAGAAGTGCAGTTCTTGCCCTGTTAAGAACTGTTATTCCTTTCCTGTTTCTTCCACCTAAGATAACATGAAATCCGCCCCATCTGCCTCCATCTGTCCCTGGGCCACCGGGTACATAAATCACAGCCAGAGTTGGGCCAGGTAGTTAGAGTAAGGAGACTCTGAAGGAGCTGAAACTTGTAGTTAGCACGGGTCTCAACAGGAACTAGGGGGAATTTCACACAAGTGGATTTCAATGGTACTTGGTCAAGAAAACAGGACATAAGACTAGTTATGGTTATTTGTCCAAGTTTAGTATGGAATACTCCTGTTAGGCTCTGATGCATGGTGCCAACTGAATAAAAACCAAATTTAGATCCTAAAATAGGCAGCGGTAGAGATCCCCATTCTTATGTCTACTTCATTCACCAGGGTGAACACCTACAGAAATCAGATTTTCTGGAAAATGGGAATTGATAATAAGCCCAGCCGCAGCTCCCATGCCAGATACAGTCTCTTTGCCGAGAAGACAACATGGCTTCCCCACTATCAGTTTCTATCAGAAAAGATCAGAAGCGGTTTTGTGTAAAGTAGGCAGCTGTTGAAGTTTCCACCTCGGCCTATATGGCAGCTCTTCCCCTTGTAATCATGTGTATAAAGACTGGGACTTTTTATATTTCAAACAACATCATATTAATCTACTAAAAAGGATGGTATTACGCTTAGCGAACCTAATGATTAAGAAGTGATTTTACTCTGCCCTACTGGATGGAAGATAAACTTCAGAAGATTCAGGGACTGGACATATCAGTAAATTTAAAAAGGTCTAGTTGTCAGAGCACCCTGGTCTATCCCATGCAAAGTAAAAGACAAATATTACATCTTGTATTTTCCACTGGAAAGAAGGGAACGCAACACCTTGTAGTCCTGTTGGGTTCTTAACTGAGCATATTTCACCCACAGGGAAAGTGATTCGGTCTACATACCAAGATTTGGGTAGGACCCAGAACAAGAAAGAACTCTGTAGTAGCTCCTTGACATTAGAACTGAATGACCCAGAAGGCCTTGTAATATTTGTGAAATTGTGATGGGAAAAGGAATCGTGTGGGTCCCCAGGCTTCTCAACGAGGCCATGCAGTCTGCAGGGGAGAATCACTTGGGTTTTGAAACCCTAGTATGTTATTGGACCCTAGTAGAAAGAACCTGCCTAAAAAATACCAATGGTGATGGTTGATTTTAGGTACCAACTTGGAAAGGTTATGGGGGCCATTTGGTCAAGTACCAGTACTGATACTACTCTGAAAGTAGAAATGTGGTTAACATGTACATCAGTGGACTTTGAGCAAAGCAAATTATCCTCTGCAATGTAGAATAATGAGAAGTTCTTAAAGGAAAAGACCAAGATCCCTTGAGAAGGAAAAATCTCTTTATCTCTAGACTGTCTTTGAGTCCAATATTGCAACATGAATGTTCTATGTTCTCAGACTGTCCTTCTGCTTGAAAACCGTGAGTATTCCAGGCCACACAGTTATGTGAACCAGTTCACTTAAGTTCTCTCTTTTCTGATTTCCTTCCACCACTTCCTCTATTCTTCCCTCCCTTATCTGACCTCTCCTTTCTCTTTTCATATGGGCGGGGGGGGGGGAAGATACATATATCCATTCCCAGATGCTCCTCAACTTGTGATGGAATTGTTCCTGACAAACCCATCATATGCCATAAACACTGTAGGTTGAAAAATGCATTAAATACCCCCTAACCATCTGAGCATCATAGCTTAACTTAGTCTAACTTAAAAGTGCTTACTTGGAACACTTACATTAGCCTATAGTCAAGAAAAATCAACTAACCTGAAGCTTATTTTATAATGAAGTACTGACTATCTCATACAATTTATCAAATACAGTACACTGTAGAGTTTAGTATTAGCTATTTTTCCTCACAATTGTATTGGGAGCTGTGGATCATTGTTACTTCCCTACATCACAAGAGGGTACCGTACAACTTACTACTAGCCTGATAAAAATTTGAAGTATTGTTGCTACTAAGTATGTATCACCTTCATATCACCAAAACACTTTAAAAGTCATTAAGAAGAATCATCATAAATCAGGAACCACCTGTATGTCTATAGATACTTACATATCTCATTGGATCTGTTTATCTCGAGTATCCTAAGATACTATCACCATTCATCTAAAATATCCATTGCCAGGAGCTGAGTTTTGCCAGATCCACTAAATGGTGGTTTAGCCAGACCCAGTCAAAATTCAGCATAAATAGAAGTTGATGCTTGGGGTCAGTCATGAGCTAGTCCAGAGGTTACTAGTAAGTTTCCAGAAGTTACTAGTAAGTTGCCAGAGCAGGTAGCCCAAGCTTCTACATCATTCACTTTTGTTTCACCAGTGCCCTTCCTGTGGGAACATGGGGTGGGGGAATCCTTTACAAATGGCAGACAGAAGAAGAAAGAGTCTGGGCTTCTCTTATAAAAGGGTCATCTTGGTATAGGAGTGCAAACCCCAAATGGCCAGAAGCCACACTCTGTTCTCTCTTGGAGATTGCTTTGAAGATCGTGATGAGAGTAATGAAAAATTATCTTATAATAGTCAGGGTTTCAAGTGATGACTATGATCATTCATTTTATAGGGACAAAAGATATGACTCAAGGTTAGAATATAATCAAACTTACTGGCAACAGAAAGTGGCCTACTGTCTGATCTAGGGCTTGGAAAAAAAAAAAGATTGGAAAGCACGGATCACATTGATATGTTGTAGAACGCATGAGAACAGATATATCCATGGGCACAAACTGTTGAAGTTCTCTGAAACACACTAATGCCCACCAGAGGGCATGTACTACTGAACAGGTATGAAACAATTAAGCAGACAGAATGACTCAGTCAGGAGATGCCATGCAGTCTCTAAATCTTTCTCTCTCTGATAATCCTTCCTGTAAAAAGCCCTTTGATTAATTATTTCAGACTTCACAAATCCTCAATGGACCACACCCCTAGGGAGTAAGGATAGCCTCCTACCTTGACATTCATAGCCAGGTTTTATGGGCATATTAAGAACTTGCAGGAGCAATAAGAGGAGGCAACCAAGAGACAGATCTGGAAGCCCTGATAGGATCATGACTGGGTGGGTATGAGCTCATTATTCTCCCGTGTCTAGACTTGACTTGGAATTATATTTTCTCTGTACACTCAATATAAGGATACATTTATCCAAGCGAATGTGGTTATACTGTCACCCCAAAATGATCTACCAGTTATTTCAGATGTGGTTATTCTCCTTATGTGTCTACTTAGCAAAACCTACACATAGTGCTTGCTGCACTGGAACCTTCCCAAATGAGTTCAAACCCATGTCATCTGAAGAATCAAGTTGCTATTCTACAGTATGGAAGGTCTGTACCTCCCCTTGTAATATAGCTGCCTCTAGTAGAAAATACAAGAGGTTCCTACTAATGCTGCAGCCCACCAAATTTCTGAAGCCACAATAATTCTCCAAAACATTAAGCACCATTTCACAGCAATGGTAGGATGCTAAAGTGGAACTATTTAGTAGTTTCTTGAAATATGTGTCTTGGCTTTGGGGAAAGAGTAAGAATTCTCAGCACCATCAGTGGTTTACTTGTCTATTTATCTATTCATTTAGTTAATGATATTTATTAAACATCTATTATGTATAAGGAAGGCACTCCAAGATATTGGAGTTTCCCAGCAAATAAGAGATTTGGTTTCTGTTATAGAATTTAGAATCTGGTAGGATGATGGAAGAGTTGACTGAAGCCATGAGTATTGATAATTTTCTAAGAATGTAGAGAAACCTAAGCTTGGAGGTATATTCTGGAGCATAAGAGAGAGAAAAGGAATCAGGAATATAAATAGAGAAAGAGGCCATATGGAGCCAGAGGAGAACAGTGTTTATTCTCATATATGAGAATTTCAAACGGTGGAGGGGAATTAGACAGGATATGACATTGGAAAGCCAAGATTATGATAGAAAAGAAAGGGGTAAGTGCCCAGATGGGGGAGATGCTCAGTGGTTGAGAGAATTGGCTACTCTTGCAGAGGACCCGAGTGTGGTTTCCAGAACCCACACAGCAGCTAATAACCACCTTGTAACTCTAGTTCCAGGGGATCTACTTCTGGCCTTCATGGCTCCATGCATGCATATGGTGCACATATATGCATACAGGGACACAGTCATACACATAAAATAAAAATAAATCTTTTTTAAAAGTGTAGGACAGAATTAAGAACCTGGATTTTATCATTTAAAAAACAGTTCTGAATTTTATCTCTGCCATATATTAATGATGTGAACTTGGACAAGTCTCCCATAGAAAGAATTAAACTGTCCCCTTTAAAGACATAAATAATATAATATATACAAGTGTCAAATATACAGATTAATATATATTCTTGATTCTTTAAATTTTAATTTTTAAAATTTTCACTTATTTTATGTGTATGAGTATATTGTCTGCATGTGTGTAAGTGCTCCTGTGTCATGCAATGCCCACAGAGGTCAGAAGAAAGCATCAGATTCCCCTGAAACTTGATTTACCAATGTTTGTTAGCTGTCATGTGAGTGCTGTGAATCAAACCCAGGTCCTCTACAAGAACAGTCAGTGCTCTTAATCGATGAGCTATCTCTCTAGCCCTTATTCTTGGATTTATTTATTTGTTTATTTATTGGTCTTTTTGATACAGGGTCTCCTTGTAGTCCCAGCTGTCCTAGAACTCACTCTGTAGACCAGGTTGGCCTTGAACCCACAGAGTTCTGCCTGCCTCTGTCTTCTGAGTGCTGGGACTAAATGCATGTGCCACCATGCCCCCAGCTATTCTGGGTTTTAAAAGTTTACTTTTTTGTTTGTTTATTTGCACTACTGAATTGGGAAAAAAAATTACCTAAGGAAACTTTCCTAAAGTCTCAAACTTTAAAGTCTAACACCCTTTTCCGTACAAAATCGTCCAGTGCTTTTATATGCCAATTCTTCAATCTTCTACTTTGCTTCCTCTGATAAGACATAGGCAAGGGGCAATGAAAGAGGGATTTCCTAATAAGAATGTAGAGCCACTGTTTATTGTCCAGTTGCCTCAACCTCTTAGCTTAGCAACCTCTTAGCTTAACAACGTAGTCAGCCATACAGCTGGACATTTAAACGGTATGAGTCTTAGTCCTTATAGCTCAGAACTTGACACTGAGCTGGAGTGTGTCTCTCACAGCCCATTGTAGCATATGAACAAATCAAGCATCCACCTAACCTCAAGCTAAAAGTCTACAAGCTCACCTCCTTTTACCTTTACATGGACTTTGGCAATATGGACAGTAGCAGACAGCCATTTGAAGAACAGGAGGGACAATCATAGAAGGTACCAACAAACCCAGATCCGACAGGAGAGAGGACCAGATTTCACAGGCCTAAGGAGATAATGCCTTAAAGAACATGCCTAGGACACTAGAAAAGGTTTTGTCATGAAGACAGAGCCAAGGAATTCTGGCTATGCCAGTATCAACTCAAGCTGAGCTTAGACCAATAATTTAAACTAAGCCCCATTTGAGGAGTTGGTTTACTAAGCAAGCAATCTGCCTCAGCTATCTTCCAGGGCCTGGCTTTCTCATACCCCACAAGCAGAGCATCTTAATCTCTGCTGCAATGTCAGTGGAATAGACTCCTATCTGCATACTCCCTGCAGATAATGATCTTTGCCTGACTGCAAGGTAGCTAAGAGCAGTCAAGTCAGGTCGCCCTGTCCTCATTCCAGTTAGAAAATGCACTTTCTACTCATTAGTATTTACTTATGCAAATATAACAGTCACTCTAAGTCCAGTCCTTTCAAGGACGTGAAATATGGTAGCAGGTTCTGCTCCAGGATGCAAGTAAGGAAGTCTCCTGGTTAATCCGTATAGATTTGGCTTTCCTGGGTCATTGACAGTCTTTGGATTAATTTTAAGATCAACTCATTTCCTCTAAATAGGAACAAGACAGATAGTGAACAAAGTCTCTAGTTTGGCTCAAAATTCTTAATATCAGTCTCTTCCAGAGTACCTTCTACTGTGCTTAACTGGTACCAAGTCTGCCTTGACCTACACCAACTCCTTGAAGCCTCATGAATTGACTATCTTCCATAGAACTCTGCCTCTTCTAATGCCTGTACCTGTTGACTGGGGTGGCTTTATTCATAGGTGTCCACATGTCTAGATCTACCACAGGGACTCCCTTTGCTCTGTGTGCCAACAAGAGAGGTGAGGAAGGTTGCTTGAATGTTTGTCCCAGCAGTCAGGAAGTTCAGTATCTATGTACTTACAAGCTTATATTGATGAGATTTAAAAACTCCCTAAAGTTTGAGATACATATTTTAAAGTAAGTCTATATACTAGCTCTGCAACCATACAAAGAAATATTAAGAGGAGCCCTTGTCCTTCCTTAGAACATTGATTCATGGTAGAGGCTATTAGCTGGCACCCCGAGAAGCACTAAAATAAGTTTCTTCTACATATTTCTACTTGAATTTAAATTTAAATAAGATATTCTGACATTGGTTTCACTGAGCCAGGTACACGGGGATCCACAGGGGTATTGTGTTTTGTTTGCTGTTGTTCATTCGTTTGACACATATTTGTTGAGTGTTTACTGTATGGTAGGCACTGTGCTGAGGAATCATGCTGCAGTATGAGCAAACAATGGCAGTGTTCTTACCTCCGTGGAGACAGAAGAAACCAGTCAGGTAATCTTACAAGTGAGTAGAAAGATGTACATGTGTGAAGAGATGTTGAAGAGATGTTTCAGCCAAAAGCACTGGTTGATCTTGTAGAGGACCTAGGTTTGGTCCTCTACAGCACTCATATGGCAGTTAACAACCATTTGTAACCCCAGTTCCAGGAAATTCAATGTCCACTTCTGGCCTCTTTGGGCAATGCTTGCACAGGAGCACTTACATACAGTCAGGCAAGATACTCAAATACATAAAAAATTTTTAAATTAATTAATTAATAAAAATATTTTTAAAAGAATCTGAATCTGGTCCTGGAGATGAAAATATAGTTAAGGGAGGAATTTCTTAAAATTTCATTGCCAAGAACACAATGGACAATAGCAACTCCTCATAGCTGATATAGCCTTGGGGAATTGTGACCATAATGAACCTCTTCTTTTCCTGCAGAGTTGCTCCAGGTTTTCTTATAGATGGAAGGTAAGAGTAGGAAACATTATTATAGGTTTAGTGGGAAAGATATTGATAATAATCCAATAATGAAGAATCAATGAATTATTTTCCATTTTACTAAATTCAAGGTAAGCTCTGCTAATTTCTAAACTGTAAATGAACAACTATCAGGAGGAGGGGCTTGATGTGTGACTTAGTGAAGTACTTGTCTTGTGAGACCATGAATTTGATCTCCAGAACCCACATAAAAATTCCTGTTGTGGTGATATGCTTATAGTATCAACACTGGGAGGGAGAGACAGGTAGATCTCTGAAGCTCACTGGCCCATGGGCCTGGCTTATTTGACAAATTTCAGGCCAGTGAGAAACCCTGTCTCAAAACAAGAAATAATGGATGGCTCCTGAAGAACAGCTCCCAGAGAAAGACACCTGAGGCTGTCTTGTGATGTCCATACACACTTGGGCACAGAGGCACACACATGTCCCCCGGCCCCATGAACACATACACACATGCAAAACTGCCAAGGAAAATTGTTAGAAATTTGTGATATTCAGATTTTTGATGCATAAAAGCAGTAGCTCCATCTGGCTCAGCTTGTCTGCATAAAGATTACTGATGAAGAACTTCAAGTGCTGGTTCTTAGAACAGCTGACCTCAAACCATACCAAACAGGTGGTATTTTGTTTGGTTGCTTAATTGCTTGTTTGGGTGGTTGTCTTGTAATACAAGGGTCAATAAAACTTAGTGGAGGTCAAAGATGTGGCAGAAAGATCACTAGATGGATGTCATACCTTCGTGTATCACAAGAAATCCCATCAACATTTTCTTTCTTACATTAGGTGCCTCTGTCTCCGAGGCAATATAGGCAATAATTTCTGTAACGATCGGGCTTGACCAATGTATGGTGTTTAAGATTTCAGCCCTTCAAGACTCTTTTCTTACACCTTGATACTATAAGACAGTATGATTAAGATTAACACCTTCCTGCAATCCCCAGCTCTTTGTATAGTGCCTCACGGCATGGACAAAGACAGACAAATAGCAGCACAGCCCGTATCTGTTCATCAGTCACATGTGGTGGGCTCCCTGTGGACCAAGATACAAATAAGATTTACCTTTCTTGTTCAGATGATTTGTGACTTAAGGATTTAGACTTGGATCACAGCAAGTTTTAACCATTCTCTCTTCATGTGAACCGGGTAGGTCATTTCAGCCCTCAGAGACATTATTTGCTCATCTGTAGAATTGAGATGACAGTCATTACCTCTCACATGGCAGATGTCTGGCATATAATAAATGGAAACAAAATGACTGTGGTTAGATGCTAAAACATTAGTACTAGCCTACTGGGTTCAAAATTGATGGCCCGTACCTACTAGCCTAGTTCCCTTGGTCAAGAACTTAATTTCAAGTTCTAATTTATAAAATTAAAATGAAATAACATCATATGTTAAATGTACTAGCATATTTAAGGGGTTGTAGATTATAGCTCAGTGGTATAATATTTGCCTAGCGTGCCCAAGATCTTGGGTTCGATTCTCAATATTGCAATAATAATAATAATAATAAATAAGCAACATATTGGAGTATGTAAAACAGTATATGACTCTTGATTAGAACTCAGTGAAAGTTAGGTGTTATTATTGATAAAATTTGCTTGTATTTTATTTTTCTAACTTTTTTTTAAAGCATAAGGGGGTTTATTATAGTTATTAATCAGTCACAGACTTGTTGGAAGGGTTGAAGAAAAATACTCCAGACTGAATTTGTAGGAATGATTTCCAAAACCACACCACAGAGAAGGGTCCCCAGGGAAGCCACCACTGTCCCCTTTGAGAGGAAGCTGTGTTTTGAACCAGAAGGTTGCCAATTCAATTCTGCCTCCAAATTCACAGGGCCTTAGGTACAGTTGAGGAAGGAGTCACTCTAACTAAATCATGACGCCACGGTTAGACCTGCTGGCTCCAGAACCAAGTCTGCTCTGAAACCACCTTCTCAGATTAGGAAACCAGCATTATAATCCCTGCCCATGAAACGAATACCTTCAGTCCTGCCTAGCTAGCTTCCCACTTGAGTCAGTCCGAATCTCAGTGAGAACACTGGATGAGTGAAACCTTAATTACAGTGGAGCTCTTGCTGTACAGTGGTCTTGGAAATTAAGTTTTTAAGTTTTATGTCTTTGAAATATAGGGAGGCCTAGAGCTTGTATTTTGTATACTAGAGTATATATTCCATGTCAGAAATGCAAACATTCAGTAGTAAACCATTACACAAAGCATCAGAAAAGTAATTCATGTTGCTACTAGCTAAAGCAAATGCAAATTAGTTACTAAATATTTTTATTTTTCCTCTTTCTTAAAAATAGTTTTCTTTAGCACCTAGGAGCTGACTCCAGTGGAATTGAAAGTGAGATGCTTTTTGAGGTCCAATTGGGCTGGTGACAGCATCGTCTTTACTGTGCTGAGCCACATGACCATGTGCTGGGAGCCAAAGCCTTATGTAACCACCGGGGGCTTAGGCCTGCAGAGTGATGCCCTGTGAGTGAGGTCATGATTCAGGGGTTCGGTTGTCACACAGTGCTGACAAAGACACACTGTTTCCCTGACAGTACAGAATCATATTACTGCACACACAAGTGTCTCACACCTGAGAGAGATGAAATTACATGGCTTAATCCTCCAGAACCAGCTCAACAAGAAGTCACTTCAACATTTAGGGTAGGAGTTGTCTTCTGGCAGAGAAAATATTGCACGACAACTGCGTGGTTTTCACCAATTAGAAGGGCCTGGTCTTGTCAGTTGAAATGATCTTTGCTCCTTGATAATCTTTGGTAACTATGCCTCAGAGATCTAAGTGCACAGTGTGTTCTAAATGGGCTCATGACTTTTTTGTACTCATCCTAATTTGCTGAAGAAAAGTCCTTCAGTGAGGTTACACATGCCCATTAAACCAAGCGGATACATCCTGAAAGAGACACATAAATCCATCCCTTTCAACAAAACTGAACATCATTCTGATGAAGGTTAGGGAGAATTCCTTCTATGCCAGAATGTGTCAAGGAACACATACCCCAGTCTAACGCCCAAATTTAAGCCAGGCAGAAAATTTCCAATCTATCTCTGGATTTAAATGCTTAGACAGTCAGCATTTGAAAGGATGTGTCAATAAAAGTCTTCCCAGAATCTCGGCAGAATACCTTGCCCTAGACATATCATGTCTCACCTACCTGTCCTACAGGGAGGCCAGGGACAAGGGACAAACACAGCGATCCCCAGAGCCATCTTCTGCTTGTAGCTCATGAATACTGTGCCCAAGTCCTTTGCTCCATCTCCCTCTGTCAGAAAGCTTACTTTATTTGGCGTTTTATGGTTTGTCAAATACATGAAATATATGTAAATTGATTTGTCTATGAAATACAGAATAATGCAATGAGGACAAACCAATATTTTAAAACAAAAGACAAAAACAACTAAAGGTAACTAATATGTGGCCAAAAAACTAAAACATAAAAAGATTCCCCCCAAGAAACCAACCAAATAAACAATAAAAAACCCTAAAACCTCAAATTACACAAGCAGATATTTAGTACATCTCTTTTCAGTGACCAAGTTTCTGTCCCTTAGGGCCAGTTGTTTTTTTTTAATGAGTCTTCCAGAAGTGTTTAATACATTTTTTTTTTCAGTACTGAGGATAAAACCCAGGGCTTTGTACAAACTAGGCAAATACTCTACCACTGAGCTATAGCCCTAGTCTAGGTAATGCATTCTGTAGCTTATGCATGTTTTCCTAAACATACACACGTGTACACACACAGTAATGAACTCAACCTTCTGTTTTTTTTAAAAATTATCTGCTACTTTGAAATCCCATAAGACGCTGAAGAAGTTCAAGTTGTAGCAGTACATAAAGGAATCATAACCAGCTCCTTAATAAGGGGATTTTAGATTTGTTTCCTCAGTCTCAGCTGTTATAATGTTGTGATGCAGATGTCTTCATAAGTGCATCTCATCCATGCTCAAATATACCTGCAGAATAAATACCTAAAGCTAGAATTGCTATGTTAAAACATGCATGATTATGATAGTCATTGTCTTCATAGAAGTTGTGCAATTTATTTTCATAGAGCAAGGTCAGAGAGGGGCTATTTCCCAAAACACTGCTTAAGTCAGTGTGTTCCCAGCACTTTGATCTTCACCAAACCTAGAGTGACAATAATCTTTTGTACTAATGTTTTCATTTGTATGTCTCTTACACATGTGCAGAGCACTTTCTATAAATTGTTCATGTCTCTTGACTCTTGATTTGTTGGGTTTTTGTTCCTTCATTTATTTGTTCGCTCACAAAGCTGAATTTGTCAAGATGTTCCTTGAGGATTTAGAAGGAATGGAAGCAGAGTGCCGGCCAACACGACATTCAGCAAACCATATTTGAAACGCCAAAAGCCAGACTCCTCATAATGATCAACAATGTTTTGTTTTCCTTGGTTCCCTTTCAAGGCCTATTGCTATCAATCTTCTGTGAGCAAATCAAAATCTAATCTATAAACTATTTCCATCTCCCAGAACAAATCACAGAGTCTGATTTAGCCACATAGATTATGACATAGGCTGTTCTTTCTACTTGGAATGCCTTTTCAGTTCTGTATTCAAAACATCTGTTGGGCAAATCTGTGCTTCACTGTATCCCCTCTTTGTAGGCCTCACTACCTGCCATCCATCCTTCCTGGGCCTAATCAGACACACAGCATTTGTACCAACCCCAGTGACTCAGATCATACTCCAGAAGTCAGAAGAGAGGACTCTGGAGCTAGGCCATCTGGACTCTGCTACCTACTTGGTGAATGACTGACCTTGGTCTTCAGTGTTCTCAGTTGTCAATGGGGTTAATAGGAATGCTCAATAGGACTGCTGTGAGAATTAAATGGCTAATGTTTATAAAAGTGCTAAACAGAGTCTGTGCTGGAATAGTACCAGAGACATAGATCATGCTTACCAAATAGATGAAAACAGGTTGAGCCCAGTGTCAGGCTCAGTAACAGAGAGTGACCCTCCAGGAAGCAGTCTGACCCCAGTCAGTAGCCCTTCTGCTTGTCCGATTTTCTAGCCTATGAATGCTTTGAAGGAAGGGGTTTAAATACTGTTTCTCTTAATTTTGTATCCCCAGCACCCTGCACATGGTGATTTTGTTGGATGAATACATACATAAGTAAAGGTTTTCCCTTCTAAAGCCCTCACTTTTGTTGAAAAATAACATAAAAATATAAAACAGATTTAAGAAAGGCCTCCAAAACAAAAATGTAAGAATGTTCAGTTGTCAATAACATAGGCAAATGCAAAGTCTATGTTTGGTTGCTGAAGACTTAGTGAGAAAGATGAGTGGACTATATTAGAGAAAAGTCCTTGGGGGAATCAGTTTTATAGGTTTAGAATGGAGAAAGAATACGGAAGACAGAAATCCCTCAAGAGTGTGTCCCAGACGGGGAGGGGAAAGTAACTTCCTACTCTCCCCATTGGAGAGCCTTAAATCCTAAGTAACTTCATCCACAATCTTACCAAACACTTTCAAATGTATCCACATCCAACATGATTCAGGGTAAAAACAAACAAACAAACAAACAAAAAACCCAAAACAAAAACAGAAAAAAACTTTGAAGGTATTTTCTAACTTGGCTTTGGAAATGACTTTTATGTCAGTAACTCTTTTAATTCATAATTGGTTAAAATTTTTATATAATTAAATTTCTAAATAATTAGATTATTTTAATTGCTTTATAATTGGCTAATGATTCTTTTAGGGATAGTTGGGTAGTCATGAGCAATTTTAAGTGGAAAAAGGTCTCATCCAGCAGTTGTTTTTAACTGTAATGAAATGTTTGTGAAGAGTGAATTGAATAATCGATGAAGCTTGTATGTTAGAATTTGTAGCTATGTCCCTACACATTTTCAAATTCCTGTATCACAATGTTCTACAGAAGTCCAATATTTCTTTGTGTCCCGCCCCGTCTCCCCCCATGTCTCAAACATGCTCCCAGATCTTGAAATGCTCTTAGGCCCTTGCTTAGGCATCATGCCTGCAGAGCTATGGTCACAGGTAAAGGAGCCCGGCTTCCTCAAAAGCCTGGAGGCAAGTGCAATCAATTTTTATGCTGAATACGGCAAATTTCTTTTCTTTGTTGAAGCCAAGTATCTATGTGGAGGATTAACTGGATACATACTCCTTATGGGAACTTTTTAAAGTAAAGGCCTGTTGCAAGAAGAAACAAACCTATTTAGGCTAGTGTGGGGGACACATCACCTGTTCTTATTGCTTGCCAAGAACACCATGCCCTCATTTCATCTCAACTCCAGACACCAAAGCTGGGATCTAAAATGCTATTTTCCAGATGAGTATGGTGGTGCGTGTCTGTAATTTCAGCATTGGAGATGCTGAAGCAGGAGGATTCTGAGATGAAGGCCAGCCTGGATGATGTAATGATAAAACTCAGTCTCAAACAGCAACAACACTGCATGGTGTGTGTGTGTGTGTGTGTGTGTGTGTGTGTGTGTATGTGTGTGTGTGCAATCATAGAGCTAGTTCTGGGTTCTGGGACTAGAGAGATGGCTCAGGGGTTAAGCACACTGGCTGCTCTTGTAGAGGACCTGAATTCTGTTCCCAGCACCCACTTGGCAGATAACAACCATTTGTAACTCCAGTTTCAGGGGATCCAATGCCCTCTGCTGACCTTTGTGGGCATTGCATGACATGGGTGCACTTACACACATGGAGTAAATACACTCATATGCATAAAATAAAAAGAATAAAGAAAATATATAAAAAAATAAAGCTAGTTCTCACATCTCTTCCAAAATGAATGTTCTAGGCTTCTTGAAGTCTCTAGAAGCTTTTCTCTTTTTGCCCTCCATCTCCATTGTGTGAGATGTTGCTTATCACTATCCTTGAACCCCAGGCTGAAGAGATCACTCCACCTGAAGCAGGTGCTGGGAAAGGAATGTCAGCATGGGATATCTGATCAATTTTGGAAGGTAGTTTTATATAAATAAATGAATGACTCTATGATGGAGGAATCAAGACTGATGTTTAGCCCACCTCTGAAGAATGATATCCAACATTCATTTGCATGGTGCTCCCTGGATTTCTGTAAACTTGGGAGCCTGAAGTCATGTTCACATTCCACTTATTTCCAGGGACACGAGCAAAACAACCCAAGTGAGAAGAAACTATGTTCTACCAAGTCAAGGTAAGCTACAAAAAGTCCAGAAACTGCAGCCCAACTCTTGCTACACCTAAGATTTGCATAACCCAGTGCTCGGGAGATTTTGGGGGAAAACCAGAATTCTAGCCCTGAAGCCAAGCCAAACTTCCAATGACTAGAGACTGGGAAAGCTGCCTTTTCCAAAGGCAATCTAGTTTCTGTTTCCCAGCGGCATGTGAAGGACAAACGTGTTCTGTTCTGAAGCCCTGGAACTTACACTTGGTGGTTAAGTCATTACTGCGAAGACTCTAGGAGGGTTAGTGGAAGTGTAGTTTATAGTAAATATAGTATAATTTTCACAATAAAGCACAGTCCTTTCTTAATGAGTTATCTGCTGGGAATAGTCCTTGGTCAAGGTTTTTACTTAGATCCCTACATGTAGGATTAACATTGCTATGAAATACTTTTGAACCCCTCAGAATGAAGACTTCTTGCCCACACCTGAACAGCAACTCACCAGAAACAATGAATGGCATTTCACAATCAGAGTGGGTGTACTTCACTTAACTAATATGTAAATAAAGAAGTGGTTTCCAGAGACCGGAGGGGGCTCTGGAAAGCTTCCCTGATATCCTAGGACTCTTAGGAAGACTTGGACAAAGTACTTGTCCTGGACCAAGAAAAAGACAAAGGTTTCTTCCTCTTTCTGGAATTTATCCATAACCAAAGAGATGAGACACTGGAAGGTGGTACTTCACAGCTAATTCTGAATCTGCTTGTGGAGTTATCATTCAGCTCCCCCAACCCCACCCAAACCCCCACATAATAACAGAGAAGAAAAAGTCAATGTGACATTTGAGTCTTGCCTTTTGGCTTACTTACCCCAATGTGAAAGTCCAGTAGATCAGCATGACCTGAGGAAGCAGAACTATAGAAACCCAAAGGGACAAAGGAAAACAGGGACCTGGCAAGGGGAAGAGAAAGAATGTTTGAATGTTTGCAGTCACAATACCATTAAAAAGTCAAGTCAGCAGCTCACACCATATGTATTTTAACATGGGAGTGCTGCCCTGGAAAATTCTGCCTACCGTGCAAGGCTTTCTGGGAGTGCCCAGATGATGTTGCACAGGCCTTTGCAAACAGCCTTGTTGTTTTACACATCACCCTCTGTTGTTGTCTATGCCTGAGATTCCCTCTCTGCCTCCTTGACAATTCTTGAATCTGGGCCAACACTATGTCACTCTGTACTACCTTTGCTAATGCAAAAGGAATCTAATTAGCATTGTCTTCCTAATTGGGCACCATGTCCTTGAGCAAGTGACTTAACCTCTTGGTGGCCTGCTTTCCTCAGCTGCCAAATGGAGATAATAATAGGACTTTGCTCATAAGGTGGTTAGGATTCCCCAAGATCATATACTTATTTATCCCTTGTGGAAAATACTTTATTGAGGATAAATATATTGTATATACCTTTTTATGTGGTAGGGATACAGTTTAGAAGAAAAGGTACAAATCTCTGACCCCATGGAGCTTAAACTCCAATTTGGGAAGACAGATAATAAGCAGCAAAATAATATAATAATGTTGGGTGGTGATAAAATTTAAAGAGCATAAAGCCTGATTAGGACTCAGTGAATAACAGGGGTTTGTTTTCAAGGGGGTAATTATGAAAGCCAGCTTTGAAGAGGAGGCATCTGAGCAAGGATCTGACTTGCCTAAAAGTTGGGACCATCAAGATCACTTTCTAAGCTCTCATCTTCAAAGTGCCCATGGATTATGAACTTAGAAATAAGGGAGGTGCTTTATTCTATCCTTTTTTGTTTGTTTGCTTGTTTTTTTTTAGAGACAGGATCTCTCTGTGGTTCCAGCTGGCCTGGAACTTGCTCTGTAGATCAGGCTGGCCTCTACCTCACTGGTATCTGACTGCTTCTGCCTCCTGAATACACCACCATGCCCAGCACTTATTTTATTCTTAAAAATATATCTCTAAGAAACATTTTATTTAAAAATAACATTTATTTGTGTATGTGTGTGTATGTATGTGTGTGTGTGCACGCACATAAGTGTCATGGTATACATGTAGAAGTCAGAAGACAACTAATGGGTGTTGGTTCTCTGGTTCTTTCCTTCCATCATGTGGGTCCTAGGGATCAAACTCTGTTCATCAGACTGAACTACAAGCACCTTGATCTTCTGAGCCTTCTTACTGGCTCCATCTAAGTAACATTTTAAGATATCATCTCATTTCACAAACATAACTGATTTTGTTTTAATTATTGTATCTTGTTAACAGAATTCTTGAGGGGGGTCGGTTGCCCCTGGAGGAGAAGATCTAGAGTTGATTCTTTTGGTGGTTGGTCTCTTAGGCCCCAAAATAGACTGTTAGACCTGAGAGGGACAGCAGTTTACTGCCCACCGCACAGCCACTGTCTTTTCTGGTGGAATCTGGGAAGGAATTAATGGAGAAGGAAGTGGAGCATCTCTAGTAGCGACCAGGATATATCACTCAGCAGCATCATGCTCTTGCTGGTGGGGCAACAAGCGTGAATAACATTATCACAGAGCTATCTCAGACTACTCAGCAACCACTGAACCCCGTACAAGGGTTTTACTGTAAGTCCACTTTTTCTAAAGAGTGTTTGTCAAAGCATCTGTTTCATACACAGTTCCATGTTCAAAATCTTGTGAACATACCACAGACTCAGGTTCTCTGCTACAGATTTATAAGCATGTTAACAGATTAGGCTAAGAGACCTGAGAAGTTCTACAACCAAGAAATATGATTAAACTTGATTGATCCAGACTTCTTTGACTACAGAACCATTTTTTTTCTTCAATACCTGTTAACCTGAACTTTTCAAAATGCTACTACTGTGAAGGAAGGACACAATTATTTAACCAACTCACCACAGATTAGAATTCTAGAATTTTAAAAACAGGGAAGGAGTGGACAATTGGTACACAAGGGGTGGAGGATTGGTTGAACTTTCTACCGGTTACACAGTTAGCTGATGTCTAAACATACAAAAAAGAGTGCCTTTGTGTCGAGTACCACAGAGGCCCTGACGTTGTATAAAGATCCCAGAATTTCTTTGAGAGGACTCATTTTCAGAATCTTACATAGTAGAAATAGAAATTAATCTTTAAAAGAACTTTCTAACTACCAGATCTGAGCCACACTGTGAGATGGACCTAGTATGAAATTTGTTCAAGGTAAATTCTAAAACTCACGTTAAGCTATGATCAATTGTGAAAAGGTCTTAATAAGCAAGTCAGAACAGAGTTGGGAAGACTGCTACTACATATCCCCCAACCTTTATTCTTTATACTCAAGTACCTGTTCTTGAGTGAGAAGCAGGGGTGGAGTTATTGGCTGCCTGCTGGGAATTGTATATAACATGCAGCCTCCACTATGGGTGCCAACGGGCACACCCTCAGGAGTGTGTCATACATGTAAATCTTATCTGTCATATCTTCTATCTGATGGGAAAAGGTTAAGAAATGCTGAACCAACACAAAACCCATGTTTTACACTTGAGAACATGGAGCCCTCGAGAGGTAAAAGAACATGCCTGGATTGCTCAGGTGAAAGAAAGAAACTCGGAGCTTAAGACCGAGGTGTTCTGTCTCCTGGCTCTGAGCAGCCCAACCTCTTCTGAAGCGCTGTCTCGGGTCAGCCTCCCTAGAAGCAGAGCCTGAGAGGAAAATTCTGGCTTAGATTTACTGCAGGAGAATCCTAGGCCCCATTCCATCCAGGGCGCTCCAGTGCCACTCTAATAAGGACCAGTGTTCCAACTCTGTCACACAGCTTCCTAGACCCAGAGGTATCTACTAAACATGGTGCTTCTTTTCTTTTCTTTTAAATGTTACTTTGGCTGTTTGTTTTAGAGTATCTTTTATTCCTTCTTTCACAATTCCAGACATGTACATGATGTATCTTGATCATGGGATGTTCACCTCGAACTCCTCTTTCCACTTCTTAGGTACCCCCAACAGGTCCCCTTCCAGCTTCAAATCCTCTCCTTTTTTTGCGCATAGCACACTACACAGTGCTGCCTGCTGGAATGTTAACTGACCTTGTTGGCTTGATCTTATGCAGATCTTGTATAGTTAACCACAGTTTCAGTGAGTTCATAAGTGCCACAGCCATGTCATGTCCGGAAGACACCATTTCACATACGTTCCCCCCTCCCCCACCACGTTCTCCAGCTTTTGCATTCGTTGGGCCCTCTATTCTACAATGTTCCCTGAGCCTTGAGGGGAAACTGATAGAGATGTCTCATTGAGGGCTAAATACTTTACAATCCATTCTACGCCTTTCTTAGTTGTATAAGGTGCGAGAACAAAGACTTTCTAGGATAATTACAGATGCTCTAGCTGCCTGGACTCCTAAGGACCTCACCATGTGGCAGACTCCTGGAAGCATGTGTACCTTACCAAGGATAGACCACTTCTCATATGGCTTCATGAGCATGTAATAGAGCACCATGATGGTCTATACAATCATCATGTACTGTAGATCTTTTTGTACTCCACAGGAAGGGGGAACCAATAAATCCCTGAAACATAACTTCTCATGTATGTTGGTCATAAGATCTGCTCCAACTGTTTCTGAGTCTTTATTTTTTATTTTTTTGGAGAGCTAAAGGTGGAACTCAGGGTCTCACTAGGCAAATGCTACACCAATGAACTATATCCCCAGCTCTGATCTTCTTTCTGATGGGCATTTAAAACACTTGCCACATAATAGCTAAATACCATACAAATCAAGATGCGCTCATTTCCTCTGGTGAAAAGCAGCTGCAGTTGGGGTACGACTTGGCTAAATTTGAAGCAGTATCTCATCCTCTAATCCAGTTTTTCCAGGCCAGCCTGATGAATTAAATGAGGACATCATGAGAACTACCACCTGTACATAATGTATATCTTGAAGGCTGGCAGCAATGTCCCATTGCCCCAGGATACAGAGTGATTTGATATTCTCTGTGTTGAACAATGGGTGTGGTTTTGAGAATTTCCTCTGACCTTTCCAACTATAATTGCATGATCTGTGGATTCAGCCCAACAGCTGTGAGTGATATATATTAGACTCCATTTACTATTTGAGTTCTCATAGATCAGGATCACCTTTAATCTTGAATCCAATTATTAGTGCCTGGGAGTGCTTGGATTCCTCTTTCTCTACAGTATAATTGTCCTTCCAAATACCCACGACTCCATTGGAGAAGTTCTGGGTGAGCCACAACAGGATATACTTGCCATGATGTTCCATCACCTTCTCACATGGGACCCTAAACCCCTTTGCATTCAGTGGATTTTGGATCTAAGGACTGACTCGGGTCTGGAAACTGCAGGGTATTCTAATTTTCTGCTGGAATGGCTGACGCCAGCCCTCTGATCATCCGTTCTTTATCTTATCTATTTTATATAGTAAGCAAATATTCTGCATGTGTATGTGCATGTGTGGTGTGTGTATATGTACGTGTCTACATGTGTGTGCTTGCAAATGGAGATCAGAGGTCAACGTTCTGTATCTTCCTTAATAGCCCTATTTTTTAAAACTCTCTCACCAGACTATGAGCTCACCAACTTAGCTAGTCTAGCTGACCAGCAAGGTGCCAGGGATCTTTCTGTTTCTGCCTTCCGGTGCTGGGATTATAGACACATGCCTTCCATATCCCCTTTTTACATGGCATCTGGGAATCAGAACTCAGGTCTTCGTGAATCTCCTCAGCCTCTAAGCAAATATTCTTATTGGCAACAAACTGTGTTGACCCTATGAATAGCATGACTTATAAGCCACGTTCATAGAGTTGTTAGGTCAGATCTCCCTGGGTACAATTTCAGTGTTGCTGACATTTACAGAAATTGCATCCACCTTGCTTCTAGTAGCTGAGAGTTATCACCTGGCCTCTGCTATCTGGGACCCTATTATTTTCACTGATACTGGGGAACCAGTTTCTAGAATAATATCTTCTATTGTCAGCCTCAGCCTAATGAAAACAGTCTCTACAGAGTGTTTCAGCAGCTCTAGTTCCCACCCTCAGCCCTTCCCTGAACATTCCTTTTCACCTCGCTAAATGGAGGAACATAGTCATCTGATGGGTTTTCCAGTCTTATGCAACTGACACATTCTAGCATGCTCAGTTTTCTAAGACTCCTAATCCCTTCTTCTGCAATAACTCCACAAGCTACCAAGCAGTTTGGCATCTCTACCACTTTAATACAACTGATCACTTCTAAGCTACTGATGACTCCCCTGGTAATATATTAGCTATGTCTCCCAAGGCCTTTAACCAACGCTAATGTTGGAGGATAAAATTCCTTTATCCTCTCTGCTTTGCCAAGTATCCTCATGTTCTACTCCCTGCGTTCTTGTTGGAATATATTGATGAGTTCTTGTACCTTCTTTGGCCTATAACTCCTCTCCTCTCTTTACAGACCTCATACTTTCCCAGTACCAGGTGAGATTTGGTGAGATTATAGGACTGGTGGCCAGAAGAGGATGAGATCGACTGATCTAAGAATAGCAAACATTGTCTCAAAAGGCACGTACCTCATTTGAGGCCTCAGCATTATTTCCAAGAAAAAGAAAGAGAGTTATCTTCCAACAAAGATGGGCATAGACTAAGGGGGTTCATGGAAATATGAAATCTGGAATTCAGTGTTCTCAATTGCAGTGCCCCAGATACATATATCTCAAGCCTGAGACTTTCACTCTTTTCCAATTAGGGTCCTGTCTTTGGAATAGGACACTAAAAATATTTTAATTATTGATATTTCTATTTTATGTGCATGAGTGTATTGCCTGCAAATGTGCAAGTGCACCCCTGTCATGCAATGCCTGTAGAGGTCAGAAGAGGACATCGGATCCCCTGAAACTGGAGTTACAGACAGTTGTTGTCTGTCATGTGGGTTCTGGGAATCAAACCAGGGTCCTCTGCAAGAGGACTCTTAACCGCTGAGCCATCACTCCAGTCTCTGGCATGGAATGTTTGCCCAAGCTGGGTGTTGTCTGCTTTAGAACTCTGATTTGCTAACAACTGGGTTCTGTGCTCTTTAGCTTTGCCTGCTGCCTGACTGCTGGAGATGCAAGCCTCTAAGTGACACCAAAGAGCCTCTCTGAAATTGCTGATTACCTCGAACCTAGCATTTTCTTCCTTCCATGAATCAATGGCACTTGACAGCACTCTCCCGATTCTACCGTCCTAGGTTTACAGTTTGCTCCATGCCACCCCAATGCCAGAGACTTCACTTTACCTAACACATCCTTTCTAGCTGCATCCTGTCTTAACTCACCACAGGTGAAATTCTTCCTGCTACAGCATGCCAGAGACAATGACTATTTCACCCATTGCCTGGGGGAGTCCTTACTGTCAGTGTCATAGGCCACAACACATATGACAGAATGCATGAAATCAGAATGGACAGGCTATTGGTGGATGCAGAGAGGAGAAGGGGTCTAAATGTGATTAAGATATGTTATATGAAACGCACAAAAATTTAATAAAAAATATACTGGAAAAAAAAACAACAAAGAGAAGAAATCTCTTTTGGCCAGTCATTTTGGAGGTCCATGGCCATTTGACTGCAGCAATTCAGGTCATGATGGCAGAGAAAAACAGCAGAGCAAAGCCCCCTCACCTCATGGTCAGGATGAGAAATGGAGGAACTAGAAGAGTTTCATTTGAGAGCACACCCTAAAAGCCTCCTGCGATATTCTACCTCTTAAGATCTCCACCGTCTTCCTGGGGTACCAAGATGAGCTTCCAGCCTTTAACCCAATGTCTCTGGGCTACAGTTAAGATCCAAACTATAGAAGAAAGTATATATATGATACAAGTCAATTCGTTAAGATTAGACAGTCATGCTCCAGAGATGATGCAGTAAGAGCCAGCAGATAATGGGTTAATATTATTAATATTATTATAAAAAGAATTCTGGCCCTGTGGACCCCCTGAAAGATCTCAGAGACCACACATTGAGAATCTCATAGTAAACCACCAATAATTAGTGTGAATCATTTATATACTTTTCTTTATTGTCTTCTACGTTTTTCCCTACAATATGCATTTTTGGTTTTATAATCACAAAATAAGACAGGTGTGTTTGCTGTGTTATAGTCACACCATAGGTGTACTCATTCTGCAGGATCAGAGCTTCTTCTGTCTAAATGACAATGCTGCATTTTTCTCAGTCCCGAGGAGTTCATTCCTTGAACTGATTTTCTGAGACCTCCAAAAACGCAAGAATAATGGGTTTTATGCTACTAAATTCATTTTGTATGCTTTTCATAGACCAAACCATAAACAAAAGAAAATTATCAGGAACTTTCTGGGCAAAAGCAAATCCTCAACAAGGGGTCTTTTTCTAGTGTGCTTACCCATTTTCACTGCAGAGCTGTTCTCCCTTGTAAGTAGTTTAGCCATGGAGTTGAGGACATGCCCCTTCCACATCATCTCCCAATCCATGGTTATCTTGCCTTGTACAAATCACGTTTGTGCTGTCACCCAACACACCATCATCATTCACTGTTTGTCAAATAAAAAAGCTTGTAAGTGAGCAGAGCCTGCAAGATGGTCAGGGTACTAGCTAATAGTTCGTGTTGAGTGCATGAGCTCTTAAGCTCATGCCTTCATGTTGGTCACTAGCGCCTCTGTTTAGTTTTATTTTATTGTTGTGAGCCAATCTCATATAGACCAAGCTGGCTTTAATTTGCTAGGTAGCCAAAGATGATCTTGAACCCCCTCATGCTCTTACCTCCACCTTTCTGGCGTGGGGTCATAGATGCAGACTACTCAACGCAACTTTCAGCACCTCTTCAACGTGGCACTATCATCCCTCCTTTACAGACAAGAGTGAATCTCAGAGAGTTGCAGTCACTTGGCTGAGGTCACCTGGTCAGGAGCTGGCAGATGTGATATCTGAACTAAGGTTTGTCTAGTGGCAGGGTCTGCCATGTGGCACCATCACCTTAACAAGTTGGTATGAATTCAGAGTTGGCATAGGTGGTTTGCATCCAAGCAATTGCTAGGGAAAGATTGCCTGAACTCCAATTAATGTCTCACCCTTAGAAATCCATGCCTCTGACTGAACCATGTGAGACAGGATGTTTTGAATACAGGGGCTGGAGGAGGCAGGTGGAAGGAGCAAGCGGAGAAAGGGAAATGAAGACAATGAGCCTCACCGCAGCCGCACGGAAAGAGGTCAGAGTAGCGTGCATCTGGGGCTGAGAGCAAGACCTCTCTAAACGCAGGTCTCCTGACAAGTGACATCAAGAGAACCACGGGAGGCAAAGCTCCTGTAAGTCCTGGGTCGATGGCAAAGCAGCCTAGAAACCACCCTAGGAAAGGACGGGGGCAGCAGATGGACCCAAATTCCCTCACGAAGATTAAAGCCTGCGCAAAGTCCTCCCTCCCTCAAGACTCCCATTCCCTCAACGTTTCAATAGCGGTCCACAAAGTACAATATCCATGTGCCCAGTGACCACAATGCGCTGGAGTCCTGGGAAGTGACAAAAATGAACACTCTTCACAGAGGACTAGAGAACAGCGGGAGGAGGTGGGAGTGGGAACCAGGCTGAGCCAGGAGGAAAAGGCAAGAAGAATTTGATCAATACATCGAGTGGGAAGAAAGGCTTCTCAAGCATCATGGGAAAAGAATGAATTTATTTAGTGAAAAACGTAGGCCTAGTGTATGTTAGAATGTTGCATGGAAACCAAGGCCTGTAGAGTATGGAATGTTTCGAGTACTGGAATGTTTTTTTGGCCTTTATGCAGACCTTTGCATCTATTGTACTGCCTACTTAGAATGTCATATGTAATCTTCACGTGTCTACCAAACTTCACTCTAAGACTCAGCACAGAGACCACCTTCTGCAGGAAGCCTTCCGTGACTGCCTCTACTCTCCCTTCAATTCCTAACCAGTTATGGATTATGCTGCTGCAGTTCTATGATAGTCCATGCTATGTACTTTTGTTACAAAATAAAAGGCTCGTTTCTCAGAATCTCCCTGGCTAGCCTGATGTTCCTAGGGCAATGACTTATTCTTCTTCATATTCCCCACGTTGGAAATTTAGAAGGTGCTCAGTGAAAAACTGCTGTGTTGATTTCATGGTGTCTTCATATCCCATTCTCCACAGCACTGCCCACTTGATGCATTTGACAAGAGGCAACTCTTGAAGGGTGAAGGAAATTCTCTAAGAATCAGTCCCAGGTTCTAGTCCTGCTCTATAATTTTTGAAATCTGTAGCCCTAGATAAATTACTCAACCTCTTTGAGCTTTAATTTTGTCTTTTGTGACATGAAACTAAAATCCCCCATTTCACAGGGCTGATGGAAGGATTTACTGAGTCAGTTTTGGTCCCTGGTGCAGTTCCGGGCACACGGGGTGTCTAGTGACTGTCAGTCCCTTTTCTCTTTGGTCATAAATGATGGCAGCAGGTTACAGAAGGCCTAGCTGGGCTGGCTGGGCTGGCTGGGCAGATGTTTAGTCTTTATGAGGAATCAAGTCTACAGTCTTCTAGGGCTGTGTGAGTAACTCCCCCCGCCAGGTCATTAAGAAGGAGTCCTTCATGGCCACTGAATGGAGAAGTGGGGGACCCTCCCTAAGATAAAGTGAGACACTCTGCCTTCTGGAATAGTCACATTCCAAACAGGGTTAACAAGAGGAACTCTGGGTAAAAAAAAAAAAAAAAAAGGACCTCAAAGTGAAGACGACACCTTGCACAACAGGAGTGGTTGTGGGAAGCAATCCTTACTGGGAGAACTCTGCTGTCTGTCAGTATGTCTCACAGGCATCTGGCTACACTGGTGACCAGGTGGCTCATGTAGGCCTTTTCCTTCCTGAGACACGGCCCCTCCAAGGCCTTTGCCTCCCGCAGCCAGGACAGAAAACATGAACACTTAAAACTAGAGAGGGACTGGCTTAAGTCAGCATTATTTGGGTGAGGAAGAGGATGTAGAAGGACTGGAATCAACATGTCCACAGCAACTGCAAAGTTAGACAGATCTGCCTTCTAGCAGGGAGCCTCCCTGAGGGGTCAGGAGGGAAGTTCAGACTCAGTCAGAACCTATTCCAGATTCCATAGTGATAAGCTCTGTAGACAAGCAGCCGGTTGCAGATCAGATCGGAGGAAGGAACAGTCTCAGCGGGGCTTCTGGGCTGATGCTGAGGTGGTCAATGGTGGCACACTTGGGGCAGCGAGGGGGTGGGTTGGGCTTTTTCGACCCCTCTCAAGTCAACAGCAGAGTCAGGACATTTGGCAGACTTCTTTCTACGTGCTCCCCAGTACCCCATCTGTCCTACAGTGGCAATCGTTTCCTTCTACATTTTACTTCAATTATGTGGCTGCCAAAGATAAAAACTACATTTCCCAGCTTCCCTTTCAGCTGAACTTAGTCGTAAGGGTAACCTTGGTTTATAAGATGGCTATGGAAGTTGGGGTGTAAATTCCATTAACTGTTAGAAGTAGAGCAATAGCTCTTCCTTTCAGTTAGCTTGCAGTGCAGACATGCTGTCTGGGACTGGCGCAGCAATTATTGGACCATGAGTTATGATCCTCATATTATAGATAACAGAGGAAAAAACTAGGAGGATGTTTGGGCTTTTGCCATAAAAGTTTACAACAATTACCTTAACTGATTCCAGTAGCTTCATAATAGTTCAAAAGCCAAAAGTCTTCATATTTCTGGGCAAAAAATCCACAGATCCTAAAGGTGTTGAGTAACATCTTTTAGGTATTTACTATGTCTCAGATCTGTCTGAAGCACTTTACCTACATCAGTTCATTTCATCCAATGAAACAAATACTGTGCTACCCCTGTTCCCCAGATGAGGAAACAGGTATGAAGCAGACTCATCATGAGCTTGCTCAAGTTCGCATAGCAGGAAGAAGAATTTATATCTGATCCCAGATCACCAGGCTCCAAGCCCACTCCTAGCCAAAATACTAACTGAAATGAAGTCCTGTCAGAAGCTCAGATCAGATTAGTTCTGGTAGTTCCTGGTCTTCTTTCCTATCACTCAGAGTCATTTTTTGTTTGTTTCACTGATTGCAAGATGTAGGAATAGGTGTCTTATTTCATATGATAGGTTGGGAGGACATTTTAAAAAATGAGATCCACAAGTGGAAATAGAATTGTGGGGTGAGCAAATAAAAAGAGGCCCTTTACTTAAATGGATTACCACTGCTCTAAACTGTTGGTCACTAAACTTCTTGATGGCAAGACACTGTCAGTATAACGTTTGGCAGTGCATAATCCCCAAGATGTATATGTGTGTGGCTTGTGAGACATTCACATGTGTTGCTGTAGGTGTAGATTCTAGTAATGGGTACAGTGATGCCTCTGCTCAGATATCCTCTTTAGAGTAGACGCTGTCTCCTTTCACTGCTGAATTCCTGGTTGGAAACTGTTCATGTAGGTCTTGACCTCTTAGCAGGTTTCTCAGAGCCAGTGGCTAACTGATGGGGTTATAAAGGCTGGACTCTTTGACCTCCATTCAGGACCACCCCCCACAGGGCTAGCCTAGCATAGGCTGATGCCTCTCTTCATGCACATTTGGGCTAACTTGCCCCTCTGCCCACGTCTGCCTTCCTTTTCACTATGTACGTATAATATCTGAGACCTGACCCCAATATACCTGCCCACATCACAACATGCCAAAATCAGCTTCCAAAGTGTATATTGCAACACATAGTCCCAAAGAAAAATTCAAAACAGGGGCTAGGGAAATGACTCAGATAGTAAAATGTTTACTGTGCAAACTGAGGAACTAAATTTAATTCTCAGAATCCATAGCCCCATTCCTTGCCCTTTGTAATATTATCACATCTATAATAGCATGTTTAATCATTGTCTTCCCTAAAGGTTGAAGACTTCCCTAAAGGTGAAGTCAAGTTCTGTGTCCATCTTCTGCATGGCTATGTATTTGACATCAAATAGTCCCTGGCACACAGTAGCTGTTTAATCAGTATTTGTTTGGAGAAGGATAGGGAGTTAATCACAAACACAGATACTTGAGAATAGACTTGGTCCCTAACTTTGTACACCTTGCACTTGAGAGTTGACACTCAAGCAAGAACACAGAAGTACAATGACAAAGTTAAGTGCTTTGAGAAAAGAAGGGACACGCTCTGAATGTGGTTTAGTATGCTGTGCATTTGTGTGGTAGAGGTAGGACTGACAGGAAAGCACAGCAAAGCCCATCTCCCCAGAAAAAGAACTGATGCTTGAGCGTCAGTGGGTAGAGCTGCTCATCCAGACCAGTGTCTTATTTACTCCTACTTGCACTTTGGGTTTGATCATTCTATGGACCTCAATGAGAGTGAAAAAAAGTCTATAATCTGTATAACCTTTAGCTTTAGTCTCGCCAGTCTACCCACTAGATGTCAGTAGCACAACTACCTGAGCCCTGGTTGTGTCAATCAAAGTGTTGTGTATAGACATTGCCAAATGTCCCCTGCAGGGCAAAATCCAGCTGAGGCTAATTGTGAGGGAGGCGGGGTGATCTGGAGGTGAAGGGTGGGATGGAGACCTGTTAAGGGGAGAAGCATTGTCATGATTTTCAGAGACAGAGAGGACAAGATCTTGTAAGCAGAGAAAGAAGAAAGTAAACTTCCTTCTGCTTCCTAGAAAACAGAACAGAACATACAGAGAGAGGCTAGGGACCCACAGAGCTGAGGACGGTATCTCTTGAAATCCAGAAAATGAAGAACTTGGCCTCTATAAATCCAGAGCCCTGAGACAACGCTAATGAAACTTGGTCAGCACATGGAGCCCATCTAGCCAGGCTCCCGAGTTTGAGGAGGCGGTGACACATGAACCCCAATGGGGCTTGATTCCATAAATCAGGACACTCCCCAGTATTTGCATTGTTAATGGTGGAGGCACCTAACCCTCAGGTGTTGCTGCAGAAACTTGTCCTGCAGCTGCCTCCCTACCTGTAACTGCCCAAGCCAGTTGGCAGAGAGTAGCAAGTAGTTCAGTGATTAGGTCCCATCAAAAAAAAGTTGGCTGTGGAGATGTCAGCTTGGTGTGCTGATGAGCCCCTCCAAATGGGAGACACAGAGCCTCTGAGGTAGACCTTCCCTGGGATGGGCCCCAGAGCCTCCAGCTCCCCAACACTTTTCTTTTTAAAAAATATTTTTATTGAGTTTTTGTGCATGTCATATAATTGATCTTAATCAAAGTTGGCCCCTTCCCCATCTGCACATACCACAGCCCCACACTGGATTCCATTCACTCTGTCATATACGTTAAGTCCCGTCCAGTCCAGCATTGGTACAGGTTCATCCACTGGAGTCTAGTCAGTCTATCTGGAGTTACTCCCTTAAAGAAGATCTCTTTCTCACTCAGCACTGATCAGTTGCCAGTAGTTCCTCAGCCAAGGCTGGGGCCTGCTGCCCATGTCTCCACTTCTATGCTGGGTTTTGCCTGAGTCAGCATGGGTCTTGTGCATGCTGACACCACTGTTTCAAGTTCATATGAGCAAGTTCCCAGAACCCTGAAAGCCTCTGTTTCCTTATGTTCATGCACCAACCCAGGCTCTTACAATCCTTCCACTCCCTCCACGGTCCCTGAGCCATGTGTAGGCGAGGTTTAATATAGGAGTTCTATTCAGGGATGCACACTCTGCAGTCTCTGATTCTCTGAAACTTGGCCAGTTGTGGCGTTTTGTGTGCATCACACTCTTCCATGAAGAAGCTTCCCAATACCTTTCTTGACATGGAACTCCCAGGTATCCTCCACTGAGTCATTGGCTAAGCAGTGGAGATGACGAAAGCCAATCTCTGTGGATCTCTGCTTCCTCTCCTCTCAATAACCTGTTGAAATAGTTCTTAGCTTTTGTGATAGAGGTTGGTGGCTGCTACCAGAATCATCTAGGGAGCATCTTCAGTCTCTGCACCCCAGTCCAGGTTCGCAACAGCCCCACAGACTCTTGGGGCTATGTACTAGTTCCAGGTTGCTTGAATTTCCTTTTGCCTCGAGCTCAATCTCTATTTGATGAGACATTGACACTGATCTCATATTTATTTTAAAAATGTGATATGTTTTCCTCATGGATTTTTTTCTGCATTAATTTTTATCCTTTATTATGTTTAAGTTGGGAACGTAGCTGAGTGAAGTAGAGTGCTTACCTAGTATGTGCAATGCCTTCATTGGTTTTGTGTGTGTGTGTATGTGTCTAATTCTGTGTCTCATATATACATACATATAAATATATATATATATACACATATAATCATTCAAATCATACCTGAATTTTTAGTGACCTTCATATTTTATTTTATTCTGACTTATAATAAAATACACAGAACAAACAATTTTCATCTTAACTTTTGGGGGAGATTTTTTTGGACAGGGTTTTCCTCTAGCCCCAGTTGCCCTAGAACTCACTATGTAGACCAGGCTGGCCTCAGTCTCATATAGATCTGCCTGCTTCTGCCTCCTGAGTGCTAAGATTAAAAATGTGTGCCACCACACCTGGCCATCTTAACCATTTTTAAATATGTAAGTAGCATTAAGTACATTTACATTGTTATACAACCAATGCCACAATCCAGCCCCAGAAACCTTCATTTTCTCAAATTGAAACTCTGCTTATTAAACCATTTTTCACTCTTCTGATTCTCAGAAAGCCAGTATTCTACCTCAGTCACTGAATATGACAACCCTAAGTACTTCACTTAAGTAGAATTATGAAGTATTTGCTTTGTGGCTGGTTTGTTTCTGTTCGGTTCATCCACACTGTAGAACATGTTAGAATCTACTTCTTTTTAAAGGATGACTAGTGTGTGTGTGTGTGTGTGTGTGTGTGTGTGTGTGTGTGTTTATTCATTTATCCATCCCAGGATGCTTGCTTCCATCTTTTGGCTACTATGACTGATGCTACTATGATCATGAGTATAAGAATATCTGTTTGAGACCCTGCTGTAAGATATTTTTTTTTTGTTCTCAGAAAATTCTACCTGGAAATGGAATTGCTAGGTTTTTCATTTCTTGAGAAACTATCAAACTGTTTTTCATAACGTTGACAACATTTTACACTCCCAACAACTGTGAACAAAGGTTTCAGTTTCTTCACACTTGTTATTTCCTTCCTTTCCTTTCCTTCCTCTTTTCTTCTCTTTCCTTTTCATGGTAGCCATCCTGAATGTGTGAGTGATACTTTACCGTTCAATTTTGCAGCTGAGGAGGGTCTCACTTGATTTCCTCCAGGTGGAGTCTTGCTCCCTGGGTACAAATCATCACATAGTAAACTCTGACTTACTTTCTTACAGATCTTAACATTTGTTTTTTCATCCCTTGCTTAGGGGAATGTGGTAAAGACATTGTGATTTGCAGTAGGATACTGGCCCGACCACTTAGTACCTGGGCATAACCAGTGCTTTAGTTTCTTCATCCACAAAAAGAAGACAACAATCCTTACTTGAGAGAATTGTCAGGAAGCGTAAATGGATTAGTAAATATGAAGTTCTTAGTCACCACAAGCCCCACATCTGTATGGGATAGTTACGGTTATCGAAGATAACTTTCATTTTAAAATAGACATTATTTTGAAAAAAAATTAGATTTACAAAAAATTACAAAGATCAAACAATAAGTTTCAATGTGCCCTTTACCTAACTTCCTCTAATAGTAACATCGTAAATACACATGTACATTTGTCAATACAAAGGAATTAACATTGGCTCATTACTGTTAGCTAAGCTATAGCCTTTATTTACATTTCATTGATTGTTCCATTAATAACATTTTTCTACTCCAGGACCTAAAGCAGGATATACATTGCATTCAGGGTGAGCTATTTCCATTTGTTTTGCATTCTATTTATTATGTATATGAAGCATGTCCTTAGAAAATGGCATTTGGCTGCGCATAGTGGTGCACACTTTTAATCCCAGCACTGGAAAGATAGAAGCATGGGAATCTCTGTAGAATTGAGGCCAACCTGGTCTATGCTACATAGCTTCAGGTCAGCTAGGTCTATAGGGAGGTACTGTGTAAAAAGAAAGAGAGAGAGAGAGAAGAGAAGAAAGGAAAGAGAAAAGAACAGAAAAGGAAACTGGCATTTGCATGTCTTCAGGCAGAACTTGGCTCTCCTTTCTGTTGCAGCCTTCCACCAGGCTCTGCCTTTGTCTTTGCCTGCCTGGAGACATGTGAACCTTGAGCCCAGTGGTGCCAGTGAGGATCTGTTGATCCCTTCTAAGAGACTATAACTTGATGATCAATTCTTCTGAGACTCCAGAGATACTCTATCAAGATTCATATTCTTTCAGGTAGCTAGTCCACTTCAGTCAATTCACAGCTAAACATCTTGGTAGAAAATAGTTGACGTAGATAAGGTCCCATGGGAACAGTTTGTGAAGCCATGCCTGCAAGGGAGAAGCCTCCAGGGGATGGAGGAATTCCTCCTGAGGTAGGCTGCCAGCCACTGCTGCTGGACTTCTCTGTCTTTTGTCTTGAGGTAGGTCCTGCTAGGGTTTGGCCCTGACTTTCTGCTCAGCTCTGTCATTCCACACCCAAAGATACTACTGCTATCATGGGTCTCTGAGACCTATAAGGAGACTAAACCAAACAGCTGGTCTCAGGTCTTTCCCTTGGCTTTCTCTTCCCTTTGTAGAATGTAATTCAGAACCTCAGTGGTGGATGGAAAAGAACGTCTAGAAAACATCCAGCTACCTCAAACAATTCATAGCCTCCCTGTCTCTGCCCCAAGCAAGGCACAGTGCTCAGCAGGGATTTGAAAATGAAGACTTGACACTTAAATGGACGCAACTGTGGGACTTTCTGACATTTGACTTGGAAATTGACCACAGGCTATGAACTGCCAACCAGTTCATTGTCCTCATCTGGTCACACATCTGAATGTACACACCCAGAATTTCACGTTAGACTTACTTCTTTCCTGTTTGGATATTTTCAGAAGTTCACTATCGACCCATAGCCTGGATGAAGCAGACCAAGACTGAGAGGTTTGATTCCAAAAAGCAAGTGAGCATATTCTCCTCACTTAAGTTCTTGTTCTTACTTGAGGATAGAGCTTAGAAAACGCCTCCGATTTCAGCCATACAATCACCCCAGCACCTTTCTTGGTGCTCCAACACAGTTGGGCAATAGAATGGATCAGAAAGGCCGCATTGTGAGTGGCAACTTTGCAGTCATCGACTGGCTGTGTGAACTTGGGCGAGTTACTCAACCTCTTTGTGCCTCACCTTCACCTGTCAAATGGGGATAATTGTAGCACCTGCCTCCAAAGGTTGTCGTGAGGTTAGATAAAAGGCAGGTGAGGCAACACATGCTAACTACTTAACACAGCACCTTGTAAGTAATAAGTTCTCCAAACGTTTCGCTTTTATTGTTTAGAATGTTCTGAAGGAGGCAGCGTAAGCATTGTCAAAATGTCAGGGAACTTAGAAGCAAGGGAAAAGAAGAATTTGAGAAGAATGCAAAAGGAGAGCTCTTATGCAGGGCTGGTATCTCCCCGGCCTGGGCAGCTCTCACACCCACTATTTCTCTCTCCATTTGCAAAATGGGAAGCGTTAAACTCAGAGATTTCACTTGATGCAGCAGCAATCAATTGCAAGAAAATAGTTAAGAATGTGAACTCCAATGTCCCAGTGCTTGAGGAGCATCTCACCTGCTGGTCACCTCCAGCTAGATGTGAGAAGGGGAGTCTATGCTCCAGCCCCCACTTCCTGTGTAACTCTTCCCAGTTTGTGGTGGTTTGTTATGACAGTTCTGGAAAACAACCATGAGCGGGGGTAATGATAATACCTCACTGAGTCATTGCAAACACACACACTGGGGCGGGCTGGGGGTGGGGGCAGGGGAGGAACATTAGAGAGAGGTATGTAGCAGAGAGAGGTGTATACCAGAATTTTTTTTAAGTCTATACGAAAGCTACAAAAATCCTCTGAGTCTGTATCTTTTGTTTTATGGACAGCTGAAAGAAAGGTTTTTCTCCATTTTACAGTGGAGAAGACTAAATCACAAAATGGAAGGATGGTTTTGGTTTTGTTTATTTGTTTCAGAATAAGAAATTAAATTAGGGGAAAGATTAAAAAAAAAAAAAAAACACTTGGCATACAAGTGCAAAAACACACAACAGCAGGGCCAGATGGGCTAGATGCTAGACAGAATGTCCACGGGAATCTGAAGGCTGAGAAGGTTAACCAAACAGTGACCTCATTCTGGCAGATAACAGGAAAAGATGGAGTCATGTTGTCTCAGAGGCCTGGTTGTAGCCTTTGCCCAAGCAATGTGATGTGCCTCCCCAATCCCCGGCTGCCTCAGAGCCTGGTTGTAGCCCTTGTCCAGGCAATGTGATGTGCCCCCCTCAACCCAGGTGCATCGCCATGTGGCTCCAGGTTTTAAACCCAACTCAGCCATCCCTGGGGGACATTCCCGTAGAGTCTCTTGAAAGGATTAGCTCCGTGGCTCCCTTCTTTCTAGTAGACTCACTGCCCATTCTTTAACCTTAGCACCCACTCCTGGGCAGAACAACAAAGCTAGGTATTCAGAGGGGTCTGCCCACAAACAGCACCGTTCTGAAAGGACGGCTAGGGCCAGGGAATCGGTGTGTGCTGTCCCATTTTTCCTTCTGCTCGCACTACCGGTCAAGCTGTTCTGTTTGGTTTGAGCAGGTGTACAGTCAGTGCACCCTGCAAAATGGAAACAAGTCGGAGGAGGGCAGAAGAAGGCAGGCAAGGAAGCTTAGGGGCAGGAAAGGCTGCCCTGGAGCGGGAGGGACATGCGTCTAAGGTTTATTATCTTTGGCCCCTTGTACACTTCTCCAGCCCGGTGAAGCAACCTCCCTAAGTGGCTGACCTACCCATACCCCCACATGAAGTGTGTGAAGGGAGTTCACATCCCCCCTCCTTTCCCAGGAGGATGAGATCACCTCCTGTGTTCTTTCCTGTGTTTCTTGGTGTAGCTGTCAGGCTGTTTGATCTCCCATCTCCTTCTCCTGCAGGTGACCTCTGAGTGGCCTCAGATGGGAGCCGAGATGACAGAGACTCATGGGTCAAAAGCACAGCTCCTGCCAGGAGCTGAGCCTGCCTTCAGCTAACCTCAGCAAGTCCCAAACTGGATTCTCCCAGCTGGTCCCCACTTTGCTATTCCATCCCACTCAAGAAAGGCGGTTCATGTCATTATGCTTCGACACAGTGGATACATTCACATGGCAAAAACAGCTTTTCCTCTGTGAAGCTGGGGCCTACTTCAGGGTCTGTAAAACATAATCCCTTATCTTTACAGATGCCTGGGATACAGAATAAAGTCAGGACAGGATAGTAGACCAGAAGCAGAAAGAATAATAATCTTTAGAACAAAAGTTTCAAAGACCTGGGACTAAATATATGGCTCAGTAGTTAAAAGCATCAGCTGATCTTGCAGAGGATCTGGGTTCAGTTCCCAGCACTACATGTCAGCTAACAGCCATCTGAAACTCCAGTTCCAAGGGATCTGATGCCTTCTTCTGACTGCCATAGGCATTGCATGCATACTTATACACATGTGGGCAAATACTCAAACACATAAATTCAAAAACAAGTTCAGAGACCTGCTTTGCTATGTGTGTGTGCATTCAGATACATATGTGTATCTCAGTATGTACGAAAGTGTGTGCACATACATGGAAATGTCAGAGAACAAACTCTGGCATCATTCCTCAGGCATCACCCTCCATTTTTGAAGACAGGGTCTCTTACTGGCCTGGAACACTCCAAGTAGGTTAGGCTGGCTAAACAGCAAACCACACAAATCTGTCTTTCTTTGCCTTCTCAGACCTGGGATTATAGGTGTGAGCTACCACACCTGTGCATGCGTGTGTGTGTGTGTGTGTGTGTGTGTGTACGCGTGTGTGTTTTAGTAGGTTCTGAGGATCAAATGCACATCATCATGTTTGCAAGGTGAGCACTTCACTGGTTGAGCTATCCCCTCAGTCCCCTGCTTTACTTTACTTTCCTTATGTTGCATGACGGAAACTTTACTGTTATTAATGAAGTTTTATGCTTTCACAAATGCATGTACATGAGCCCACTCTATGATTAAGATATAACAGTACATTTAAGCCTCTCAAACTTTCCTTATGCTTCTGTTACAGGTTGACTTATAGCCGCCCAAACTTATGTGTTAAAGTACTAACTTGAAGAACACAGAAGAAGGTGGCTTTATTTGGCTATGGAATCTATCCAGCAATAATTAAATGAGGCCATTAAGGTGCACCCTACTCCAGCCCAACAGGTGACCTCATAAAAAGGGGGAAACGATGTGGTGATGAATGTCTGTACTCCAAGCACTTGGAGAGTGGAAGCAGGGGGATTCCAAGTTTGAGGTGAGTCTAGGCTTTACAGTAAGTAGAAATTTTAAAAGAGAAGTTTGGCCAGGTGTGGCAGCCCATGCCCTTAATCCCAGCACTTGTAAGGCAGAAGCAGACAGAACTCTGTGAGATGGAGGCCAGCCTGGTCTATATAGCAAGTTCCAGGTAAGAAGGGGCTACAGAGAGACTCTGTATCAAAAAAAAAATAAATTAAATTAAAAAGAAAAAGGAGTTTGGAGTTTATGCAAATGTGAATTTGATGATCTACAAGCCAAAGAGAGAAACTTGAAACAAATCCTTCTCCTATATTCCATAGTCTAAGGCATTGAGCACGGACTTGCAGCCTCCATATCTGTGGTACAGGAAATTCCTGTTGCCTCACTACCTAGTTTGTGGTACTTTGTTTCAGCAGTCCAGGAAACTAACATATAATACCTTTACTGCCAGTCATCTCCGCTGACCGCAGCCTGGGACTTAGCCTTCTGATTTTTGATTCTGTAGCTTGTCATTTTCCGGAATGAAATCATGGACATACTATACATAGTTTGAATCCAGCTTCCTCCATTCAGCATAGTGCTTTGGAGATTCTCCCACACTCTTTTATTATTTTTTTCAATGACTTTCATTGCTGAGAACTTTCCCATTGTATGGATATAGAGTTTGCTTATCCATTCACCTGTTGAAGGACATTTGGATCATTTCCAGGTTTTGGTTATTGTAACTAATGCCTCTGTAAATGCTCATGTATGCAATTTTTGGGTGTGAGTGCATGTTTTGATTCTGTTGGGTAAATACGTAGGGGTGGGATCCCCAGATCATTTGATAAGTATGTGTGGAAATTTATAGGAAATCATCAAGCCATCTGCAAAGTGGTCATTTGGTTCTTGCATTCCCACCATCAGTACATGAATATTTTCATGGCATACATCCTCACTGCGCTCAGTGGTGTCTTTTTTTTTTTTAATTTTATTGTCTAATTACTAGGTATGCCTAGGTATCTCCCTGGAGTTTAGAGTTCATTTTATTAAGAGCTGAAAATGTTCAGCATCTTTACCTGTGTTTATTTTCCATCCATATAACTTCTTTTGTGAGGTATCCTGTCAAATCTTGCCCCCACTTTTAATTGGGTTATTGGCTTTATTATTGTGTTTTACGAAGATAAAAATCCTTTATCAAACATGCATTTAATGATTACATTTGACCAGACTGTACTTTATCTTTTCTTAACAGTATCTTTTTTGAAGAGCATGTTTGAATTTTTCAGTTGATTTTTAAAGTTAGCATACAAAGTGACAACTGTCATTGTGCACGCACGTGTACTTTTTTCTGGTTTGTCTCTCTCTGCCGTCATCCTCCTCATTCCACAAATGTTTTCTTTTGTTAAGCACATTTTCAATTTTGACACATACCAAGTTACCAATATCTTCTTTTATGGATAGTGACTTTGGAACCATTTTCAGAAACCTTTGCCTGAGCCAAGGTCACAAAGGTTTTCAAAACCTCTGTTAACCATCCTGCGTGAAATGCTGATTCTGGTCCCAGATGAGTCATGTAGGTCTCCTCAGCCTTAGTTGACCTCTCTGTGAAATATGGACATCGAAGTAGATATGCTATTTTCTAACTTTTGAAAGCAAAGGAGCCCACCTTTCTCTGATCCCCAGTACAGCGATATAAAAAACAGATACGTGGGGGGCCCTGCCTTCCTGAGGTCCCTGGAACAATGATCTGCTTACCTTTCATATCCAAAAAGACGAGAACCACATGAAAATGAGAATTCCGATTTCTACATCTGGGATGGGTTTTGCACTCCTAACAGGTTCTGGGTGATGCTCACTGCTGGCATGGTGCCTCGCTTTGAATGGCAAAACTCCAGAAACTGCTCTCTGCCAAATGTGAGATCTGCAATATAAGACCCTAGATTTCTACGGTGTGTTTTCTCTGAGGAGAGTTTTCTATATCAGTAGCCCTCTTTCTCTCCACTCTACCTCTTCCATTGTTGTCCCCACTCTAGGAATGAGTACATCAAGGTCAAGGTTTGAGCCAAGTTCACCAGGACCTGGAGAGTCAGGGACAGAGGAATACTGCAGGTAGCTGGAGACTAGCGCCATTGTGAACTGTTTGGTAAAGTCACCGCAATATAAAGAACATTTTGTTATATCAGAAACCCAAACTGGCAGGAAGGAAAGGGAGCGGGGGAAGGGGGGGACACCTTTGTCTCAGACAACTAAAAGCTGTGGTTCTGCTGACTTCAGGTCCAGTCAGATCTAGGTGTTTAGAGGAGACCACTAGGAATCTGGCTGTCTCTCTGTAAGTTCTCACTCTGCATGCCTTTATGATCATATTCCTCCCAGGCAGGCCTCCTACATGCCCTTGCTGGAGCAGGCCTAGATGGTGCCTTGAGCTCCAGCGGGGAAGCCATCTTCACATGATCTACAATGTGGACTACAGAAGGAGAAAGAAAGGGGGATGCTGCTTGTTTGTTGGATAGGGCTCCGCTAAAGTCATCGCACATCTATGTGCATAAAAGACTGTTTTCATTGTTGTATTTTTTTAAAAAGAACAAGAGACAAGAATCTTTAACACAGGCTTCCCAGAAAACACTCCCGTGTGTGACTGAGTGCCAAGATCCCCTCTTAGGAGCCAGCCTCTTTTTGTCTCCTGGGCCTTCCTTTTACCGTTTCCAGTGCAGTTCTCATGCCTTCAACACCAGGGAGTCAAGTCACCCTTCCCAATCAGCTAAACCCACTCACATGTCAATGCTAGAGGCTTCTATTAATACCCATCCTAGAATTATCTGAACCCGAAGTGAGAATTGTCATGAGGGTAATGCTGTAATCGTGTGCTGTAGATGGAATTTCAGGCACTGAGGATTCTTTTTCCCTCCCAGGAGAAGAGGGTCTCCTTAGTCTTGTGAAATTACTCAGCTGGTTTCACTGACCCACAGCCATGACCAAGGTCATAGCTGTTGATCCCTGAGCAATCCTCTTGGTGTGGAGGCGGTAACAGAAACAGGTGGCGTCGCAGCTGAGCTGATTAAAGGCAGCGGGTACTGTCTGGGGAGGCACCTCTGAAGAGCAGTGCAGGTGGCAAACCTTGCTTAATTATTGATGTGAAAAGCCTGTAAACTGAGACCTTGGGAGGGAAACATTCCTGCTCTGTCTCTGGCAGGGAGAAGAGGCTGGTTGGGGCCTGAGAGCTATTAACTTCAGCCATGCAAGGGGTTAGAGACACCCCCACTTATAGATTTGTAGACAGGCCTGCACTACACCCCAGCTGGAGGATGGCCCTACCTATGAAAGAACCTGTTCTAGCCAGAGGCAGGAACTGTATTTGTGGGATCTCGTCGATGTTCTGTAATGGCAGGTTAGGCTGATAGGATATTTTATTGAATGACATGAATTCCAGCTTCAGTAACAGTACCCCAGTGTCAACAGGGAATGTAAATAGATTGTCTTATAAAACGAGAAAATACGTGCACAGTGTCCCCACCTTCCCCTCCTGAACCCATGAGCTATGAGACCACACTTGGCACCTGTAGGCTCCTCTTCCTTTCTCCCCCAACGCACACAATGGCACCCTTTATGCACTGCCTGCCAGGCTCCATGGGAAGGGCACTCGGTGTATGCAGTTGGACTGCAGTAGTACTGTACGTGGTAATCATTAACCCGAAATGGCATTTACAATGATGAGGTGGTAGTGTGTGCTGCTCTGCCTTCATCCCTCCAGCAAACAGAATGTCCTGACTCGAAACTGGTAGGACCAGTTGTGGCCAGGCCCTCAGAGACACAGTGTTCCCCTGTGGAGTGAGCCATGCATAATGGGTCCATTGACTGGGGCGGCAAGTGCTTTGCTCACTGAACTGCTTTAATACAGGCATTGGGCCTAGACCCCAAGGATGAGTGGATAGGCAGGGTTTCCCATGCTGTTCTTTATTTTGAGACAGAGTCTCACTATATAGCCCAGGCTGGCTTGGAATTCATTATCTAGTTCATGCTGGCCTCCAGCTTGCAATTCCTTCTGCCTTACCTTCCCGGACGTTTGAATGGGCGCATACCACCCCCAGCCAGATTTGAGCTTATAAATGGACTTTTGCCCACTCCCTGGAAGAAAAATATCCCAAGCTGAGCACACATCTCTTTGATCAGAACTGGAAGTTTCAAAAGGATTGTACTCACGGGAGACGCAGGCTGTGTAACTGAAGTCAAGTTTTGTCCCTTTAGCACCTCTTGGGAAATAGAGACCGGAAAGGCCTTAAGAGAGCTGGAGTGGAAACAGGGAAAAGACAGAGGAATTAGGTGGTTTCTGTAAAATCACGCAGTCAGCCTTGGCTGGGACTGGAAGTAAGAACGGTTGCCTATTTCTCAGGTCCTGGCCTCTTTGCTGGAGGAACAAGGACCTTTGTGTGGTAGCTCAGTGCTGGACAAGGCTTCAGCCAAGTCCAGGCGTCCACTCTGCTCTCTGCCCTTCACATCTTGCTTAGATAGAAGAGGGAAGCTGGGTGTAGCATACCGAGTAAAAGAAAGTGGGTCTCAGCCCATCGCAGTGGCCCTCTCTAAGTGATGGCGGGGGATTCCTTCACATCGGCGAACTCAGTTCCCTTGTCTGCAGAGTAAGAGAGAGGGCAAAGTCAGTAACTGTCACTCACGCGTCACAGGCTCTGCTCAAGTCCTCCGGGCACCCCAGCCCCAGTATCCTGTGACGAGTGGGACAAGGGAGAGGATATCAAGAAGGAAAAGGAAGCCCTGAAAAGCACACTAGGCTGAAGCTTGGATTACCTTCAAAGTGATTGATCTGAGTAGAATAAGTGGAAAGAATAAAGTGGTCATCGGGATCTTGAGTCTGTTTTATTTAATTCTTCATCTTCAGATCCTGTGTTTTCCCAGTTTAGCGACTTGCCCAACACCACAGGCAGCATCGGTGCGGATGCGCAGCTCCTTCCACTGATCACACGAGCCCTTGTGCTCAGTGGCTGATGACTTGACTGCTCCATTAGCAGCAGCAGCAGCAGGAAGCAGCACATGCTGGTGCACACAGAGTGGTTTCAAAGGCTGAGCCCAAACACTGCATCACCTCCCTCAACTCACTGATGTTAGATTTCAGACCTACACAGCTCCACACGAAGATGTGGGAATAAACCTGCGAGGGCGAAGTTCTTGAAGTTCCAAGGTTTAAAATCTGAACGCAGGGGGCTGGAGAGATGACTCAGCCGTTAAGAGCACTTGCGGCTCTTGCGGAGGACCTAGGTTCAGTTTCCAGCACCCACATGGTAGCTAACAACCATCTGTAACTCCAGTTCCAGGGAATCGGATGCCCTCTTCTGACCTCCGTGGGCATTGGGTAACTTACATACATGCAGGCAATATACTCATACACATAATAAAATGAAAATATTGAGCTATTTTTTAAAAATATCTGAACTCAAGCAGTCTGTCTGCAGACTCAATTCACAAAATCAATACAATACATCACACTGCTTGCTATGGGGAAGAGGTCGGGTCATAAGCTCAATATTGGTTACCTTCTTTATTGCTGTGACATGTACCTGACAAAAGCAACTTAAGGAAGGACATTTATTTTGGCCTTCAATAGGACAGTTCGCATGGTGGGGCAGTCATAGCTGCAGAAACATGAGACAGATGGTCAAACTAACTGCGTCCGCAGACAGGGAGCAGAGAGAGATGCAGACAGGCTGTTTCTCAGCTTGCTTTCTCCTCTGTGGTGCCCCAGCACATGTGACGATGCCACCCACATTCATGGTGGGTCTTCTCTCCTCACTTAAACCTTTCCAGAAACACCCTCAAAGATGTACTCAGAGGTGTGTTTCCATGGTGATTCTAAATCCAGTAAGGTTGACAATGAAGATGAACCATCATCAGTTCAGACTTACGGAAATACCCTATAAGACAGATATTTTTCAGTGATCTCAGAATTAGAAAACCAGTTGGTGAATAGTCAGCCTTCCTCATGGACTGTAGCTGTCCTTTATGCAGGACAGAACTTGGGTCTTGTCCCTGTCAGGGTCTTGGAAACAAAGCCTCAGTTGTCTTTGGTACATGCTCTGAAGCCCCTGAAAAGCCATCACTCTTTTCTCTAGTAAGTGGGTAGCATGTTTAACACCTTGGCTCTAGCCAGTGGGAGAGCTCATCCACAGCGGGGGTTTTCTAGGTGCCTCTGAAGAGGAAGAAAGAAATGCCATCTCTCTCTGGTCCCTGCTGCTAAGGCAACAAGGTACTAGCTTCAAGGTCCTAGAAACAGACTCATTGGAGATCCTATATGTTCATGTGACAGGTGGGGACAGCAGGTGGGGCATAGGAAAGCTAGAGCACTTAGTACTCAGTAAGTCTCACCTCAGTGTCATCATCACTTTCAAAATGACCAGAGACACTTGGAATGTTTTTCACTGTCATACACAGAAAGAATCATTCCTGGCATAATCTTCAAAATTGATGAGTGGGAGTATGCCTATTTGCCAAGAGGATAAGCCAAATCTGGCCCTAATGAACTTAGCAATAGTGTGTTCTGACCTGGGAACTTGGAGTACAGGCGGAGAGAATTGATCGATGTGCTTACAAGTGCTTCCTTTGCTGTGGGATATTATGGCATCAGATCATACTGTGTACCTTTGAATGATGTTCAGTTTTAGGGAAAAAATCCTTGGCTTTGTCAAAGAGAACTTGGAAGAGAATGTACAGGGATTATGTGGCCGCCTGTGGCAAAGTTATTTTAGTCTTGTGAAGAAGTGACTCCAAATACCTGGGCTTGTAGAGTCAAAGTTCATGACATCCAGCCCATGAGGATTCTGCTTTGTTATAAACAAGCTGTATCTGTCTCTTCCTCAGGAAGGTTTCCCCATGTCCTCCCATCGAGACTAGAACGTTATAATTCTGTTTCTGTGGTTTTCCATAGAAGCCCTTACCAAAATTTAAGTAATTGCTTGCACAATTTTTGCTTAACATCAGTCACCTTTCCCAATTCGTCAAGCTCCACAAATGGGGTTTAGTGTCTCACGGAGCTGACAGGACCTAGGTACAGCACTGGTGTCTTATAAACATTCAACACACTTGTTGCAAGGAGAAAGCACATGTAGAGAATATCACCTTTAGACATGGGTGGGAAAATGGCAGAGTTCGAATTTGCCTTCCACCTTTACTTTAACTTGGAATGTAAGGCCAGTGAGTGACAGCGACTTCTTCAAGGTCACATGACTGGGTGGCAAGGAGAGCTAGAAGCAGATCCTAAGACCGTCTTCTTCAAAGAATTCATCAAAGGTGCATTAGTCAGGATTATTTTTCTCACTGTGACAAAATACCTTATTAAAAACAACTTAAAAGGGGGAAAACACTTACTTTGGCTCATGTTTGCAAAGGGTTCAGTCCGTGGTTGGAGGACTAGTTGCAAGACAGGGCATCATGGTCACTGAAGGGAATGGTGGAATGAAGCTGTTTACCTCATGACACCCAGAAAGCAGAGAAAGAGATAGAAAGGGGGAGGGAGTGGGAAGAGAGAAGATGGAGGAGGAGGAGGAGGAGGAGGAGGAGGAGGAGGAGGAGGAGGAGGAGGAGGAGGAGGAGGAGAGGAGGAGGAGGAGAAGGAAGAGGAGGAGGAGGAGGAGGAAGAGGAGGAGGAGGAGGAGAAGGAAGAGGAGGAGGAGGAGAAGGAAGAGGAGGAGGAGGAGGAGAAGGAGAGGAGGAGGAGGAGGAGAAGGAGAGGAGGAGGAGGAGAAGGAAGAGGAGGAGGAGGATGAGGAGAAGGAAGAGGAAGAGGAGGAGAAGGAGAGGAGGAGGAGAAGGAAGAGGAGGAGGAGGAGGAGAGGAGGAGGAGGAGAAGGAGGAAGAGGAGGAGAAGAATGAGGAGGAGGATGAGGATGAGGAGGAGGGAGAGGAGGAGAAGAATGAGGAGGAGGAGGAGGGGGAGGTGGGGGGGGGGGAGGAGAAGAATGAGGAGAAGGATGAGGATGAGGAGGAGGAGAGGAGGAGGAGGAGGGGGAGGAGGAGGAGGATTAGAAGCAGCAATGTCAGTGGCAACCAGGGACATGCCCCCAGTGACCCATGTCCTCCAATCAGGCACTACCTTCCACAGTTTCCACAACCTCTCAGCAGCTCATTCAAGATGAACTCATCAGTAAATGAATCCATTAAGTCAGAGCTCCCTGATCCAATCACCTCTTAATGACTGGATCCACCATCTGGGTGCCAAGCACAGGGAAGCCCTCTTATAATGCACTGGGGACATGTCTCCAAAGGGGATTCTGGGACCCCAGTCCATCCTCTCATTCTCTCACTTTGCCTTCAGACTCATTGCATGAGCGGCTTGCTCCCCCTACCCCACACACTCCTTTGCACATTCAGCAGGGGTCTGAAGCAATTAGACCACCAGATCATAGACTGGAACCTCCAGAACCATGATCCAAGTAATGCATTTTTCTTTATAAGTTAATTGTCTCAGGTATTTAATTATAGTAACATTTCTTGGTTCACACGCTATAATACTAGTTCTATGCTATATCCTTTCAGGTATAGTTAGAATCCATTCACTCTTCTGTGTCTCTGTTACCACTACTCTAGGCCACACCATTATCATCTCCTACCTGGGATTCATGAGTTCTCCAAGTCTCTCCATTTTCCCCTTTCTTTTCCAACCCCTCCTACATGTATGAGCTAGAGTGTTATTGCATGCACAAGTGTGTTATTGTGCATTATTGTGTGTTATTGCATGCACAAGTCCCATGCAAGCTCAAACCAGACAAAATTCCAATATAGACATGAGGAAGTAGGTAAGAAACCCCAACCCAACCTAAGGAAATTGTGGCAACCAATATGTATATATGTATATGTATAATGAATATATATAATGAGTATATATATGTACATATAATGAATATATATAATGAGTACATTAAATTGGCTGAGGGCAATGATTTGAGGTGGGGATAAGGGAGGGGATCTAAATACCATCATATTGTATTGATGTGTATGAAAATTGAAAAACTTCAATAAAAACAAGAAAAAATTGTGTGTCATAGCACATCATTCGTCAGCTTCATGCTCATGTATGGTGTCCGGAATGTAGTCAGAATCACTCTTTTCCTGTGCCTACAAGTTTGTATCATGTGATTCTCTTCCTCCTCCTCCAACGTCCTCTGTGAGCTTGCTTTTGATAACTCTACTTGGCCCAGGCTGGCTTTATTTGAGGGGAAGTGTTAAATGTTGTAAGTTTACAGTTTCTTCTGCCAGATCCATACATCCCTTTTAAACACCATCACCTCCTCTGACCATCATGTCTAAAGTACCCATCCATGTCTCAGCCACTCTGTCAGGTTTTTACATTTGAGTAACTGCATGGAATCATCCTCTTTGCTTGTTTTTTTTAAGTTATCTGTTAAATCACACTATAATGTGAACAACACAAAAATAAGGATTTTGTCTTGTATACTATAATGTGTTTAGCACTAAAACCATTTCCAGCCTAGGAGAGCTTAGTGGCGAAAGGCATGTGCAACCAAGCCTGAATTTGATATCCTGAATCCACATGCTGCAAAGGGCAAGCTACCCCTGCAAACTATCCTCTGACCTCTGCATGCACATCATTACATGTGTACATGCATAGGTATCTAGATACACCCACTAATAGATGTTAAAAAAAAAAAAAAAGATAAGCCGGAGTCTGTGCTTAGAAAGGAGGGCAATTGAGTAGCTATGTCTTTCTCAAGATTGGCCAACATCAAAGTTACTGGGAGTTTCCTGGGAGCCACCCAGCATCACTGGATCAGGACATCCAGGGCTGGGCCAGGAAGCTTCTGGTTGTTGGCAGAATGCAGTCCCCTGTAGAAAACTACTAGGTGGTAAGACTCCCAGCCAAGTACATGTTCTGACCTTTGACCTTTTATCTGCACTTCAGGGGAATAATCATAACCACAGTAAAAGACTGTGTATACAAAGATATTTGTCTCCTCTTGTTTAAGAAGTAAAAATTTAAGACTGACCTTAATGTCCAAAAGTAGAAGTGACTAAGGAAAACCATGGTACAGTCACTTGATGGACATTGGAGCTGGCATAAATGTGTGCTTCTATGTGGCAAAGTATTCATGTATGTTTCACAAAATGTAAAATAGTTGGTTTTGTATGATAACAGTCTATATTGGAGGCTCAACTTCTCACGCTGTCCGTACCCATGACTTTAGTCAAGTCACTACTTCTCGTTGGACTTTTCAATAGTTTCACTCTGAGTTCACACGTATAACTGCCTTGTGATGTTCAGACAACATGGTTTCTTTGTATTCATCTACTACTTCTGGTTTACAGTCTTCTTCCCCTTCTCTGCAATGATCCTGGCCTTTTCCTTTTTTTAAAAGACCATCTTTGTGTGTGCGCGCGCGTGTGTGTGTGTGTGTGTGTGTGTGTGTGTGTGTGTGTGTAGTGAACCACATGAGTGAAGATCTGCTTCCAGAAAAGGCATTGGATCTCTGGAGTTACAGGTTGTTATGAGCAGCCTTGTGTCGGGGGATCTAGAAACCAAACAGGTCCTGGGGAAGTGACAGGCCACAGAAATGAGCACAGTGAAAAAGAATGAGGTCTGTGTGATACAGAGTTGTAAGGAAAGGAGGGACCAAGTGTTATAGGGCGAGAGGCAGATAGCCCTATTTGGTGGAGTCCATGCCATGCACCACACTGATAACCTGAGGTCGGAGCAAATAACTGAGTGGAGGTCAGCAGCCAAGAGGCTGTCTAGACAGAGGGACGAGCTGGAGCAATACGTCTGGAATGTTAAGGAAGAGCAGTCAAGTGGAATTAGGAAAGCCGGCACAGTAGGGGCAAGTGAGTGAGCAGAGGGACAGAGTTTGTGGAGGTTTCCTGTGTGTGTGTGTGTGTGTGTGTGTGTGTGTGTGTGTGTGTATTTCCTTCATCACTCTCAGTTTATTTCCTGAGGCAAGGTCTCCCTATTCAGTTGGTCTAGCTAGTCAGCTTGTCCCAGGAATCCCCTGCCTAGGTTACACACTTACCCAGCTTTTACGTGGGGCTGGGGATCTGAACTCTAGTCTGCATGCCTGCATGTGTTCATTGAATCATCTCTCCAACACTTAGTTTGTTTTTAGCTGTTTTATTAAAATATAAAAGCTATAGATACAGAAAACCATACAGAACAAATGTACTGTTTAGTCAATTATTAAGATCTATTCTCTTTAAACTTCCTTCTAGATCAAGGATTAAAGGTCTGTCCATAGGCTACGTCCAAGCAGAGCTCCCTGTCTCTTCTTACAGGACTTCTGCTTCCTTGGCTTCTGAGTGTTCTCTCTCTATCCATTGTGCCTCATGGCCATAGCTTCAAGGTCACCTTAGGTTAACCTTGAATATCTTCTCACTTTCTTGTTAACCCATGGGTCTTCTTCCATCTGTTTGTTTTCCTATAGTTTAACTACTGAAATTCTCAATTTGGCCTATATTTTTTCCACGCTGGATTTTGCTAAATATTGCATAGCTCTGAGCAGAGGTGTGACATCGTGATCTGACAGATTCTGAAGGATCATGATACCTGTGGCATTAATGCTGTATGGGGACAAGCTGAGTGCAAAGAGACCCCCTCCAGGGTACTGCAGAAGTTCAATGGGAGATGGCAGTATAGCTTACACTAGGAAATGAAGGTGGAACAGGTGGTTGGATTCAGGTTATGTTTTGGGAAGATTTCCTTGTACACTGGACATGGAATGTAAAAAGAGAAATCAAGAGTGATCTAGCCAAACATGGTGGCCCACACCTACAATCCGTGTTCTCTTAAGCACTTGGGAACCTGAGGCAAGAGGATTACAAGTTCAGGTCAATGTAGTAAATCCTATTTCTAAAAAAGTGACTCTGAGCCAGGCATGGTGACACACACACCTTTAATCCTAGCTCTTGGGAGGCGAGGCAGGTGAATCTCTGGGAAATAGAGAGCAGCCTGGTCTACATAGCGAATTTCAGGATAGCTGGGGCTACAAGGAGTCCTTGTCTCAAAAAAGACCAAAAGAAAAAAATATGAGTGACTGGTGGTTTTTAAAAAAATTGCTTTATTAAGTTAAATTTATAAGCTACATAATTTAAGTGTGAAGTTCAGCTTTTAGTATACTCAGAGTTGTGCCAGCCACCACCATCATTTAATTTAGAACATTTTCACCAAGGAGAAACCTATCACATACTACCAATTATTCTCCACACCTACCCAACTTTCCTGCTTCCAGACCCTGGCAACCATGATTTACACTCTGCCATTCATTCATCATCAACATTTTTGATGTTCCTGAACAGGATCGGGAAAAATGTGGTTCTTTACAACTGGCTTCTTTGACTTAGCATAATGGTTTCAAAGCTCATTCAAGTGGAAGTATTTGTCAATACTTCATTCCTTTTCATCATCAAATTATGCTCCATTGTACAAATCTCCCATGTTTTGCTTATTCACAGCTAATGAATTATTGGGCTATTTCCATGTTGGAGTATGAATGATGCTTGTATGAACACTTACATATGAATTTTTGTACATTGTTTTGAATTCTTTTAGGTCAATACCCAGGAATGTCATATGACATCCATGGCAACAATTACCACTATCTGTCCTTATAGAAATACTAATGTGTGAGAGCAACGTTTCATTATGGTTTTTATTTGAATTTCTTCAATGTCTAATGAGATTGAGCATCTTTCAGCTGCTTAAAGGTAATTTGCCTATTTTCTTTGGAAAGAAATGACTATTTAAATCTTTTCCTAGTCCTGTTTATTTTTCTTTCTTGTTTTGCCTTTTGAGATAGAGTCTTGCTATGTTACCCAGACATTTTTTCATGATATGTCATCATATCTCTCTACCTATTTGGAACTTCATAGAGCTTGGGGCTTTCCCACTTTGGGTAGTAATGAGTTTCCAGCTAGTATATGGTCATTTTGTGTACACAAGATTGTATGGCCATGGGCAATAGGAAAATAAATACAATTCTTACTAATAAAAAATTTTGTGATTTATTTATGGAAAAGACAGAGTCCTAACTTAAAAAATAAAGTAGAACATAGTTTAGTATTAGACTAGATTATATAAGTGTATAGATTAGAGACAATAATCAAAGACTTGAATTGATGCAAAAGACGGGAATAGGTGTGACATTCATGAGTCTTTAGTCACAAAGCACATTATACGAAGGCCTTCTGGAGAGAGGGAGCCAAGCATATCGCCAATAGGAAGACACTGACTTAAAGAGTGAAGCCTTTATTGGGAAATGATAGGAAGTGAGAAGAATCAATGGGATCAAAGCAGAGGATGGAAAAGCTCAAATGTCACACTGAATGGATTTTTCTCCCATAATACAAAAGGGTGGCTTTTTCTTTTTCACTTATTGTCTAAACATGTCACTTTTTTTCTCCATTGCTATTTCTTAATTGGGCTATTTGCCTTTTTAGGGTTGAGTTCTTTACATGTATATTGCTACCTGTTCCTTGTTAGCTCTATGATTTGCAAATGCTATCTCTTTGGTTGAGAGATTTCCTACTTTCTTAACTATGTCCTTTGGAACACAGAATTTTTTAACTTTGAAAAAGAACTATTTTACATATTCTTTTACCATTTCTACTTTTGTTATTATTTCTCAGAAACCATAATAAAATATTATAATAGTAATTTATCATATGAAAATGGACCACCAAAGGAATAAATAAATACTAACAAATATTTATTGATGTAAGAGAAAAACACCCCCTTACCCCCACATCCTGTTCTCCTTCCAGCCTTGGGCACAGGCATCCTTTTACTCTACCCCCCAAGAGCCACCCTCTCACCTTTGAAGGGCTGTGAGCTCTAAATCACCGCATTCCAGTCTCCCCTACAGTGGTCCTCTCCATAGCCCCGCCCCCTGCTGCTTCTGTGCCCTGTAGTAGGGACCCAGACCTTTGTGGACTGCCTGGGAAAGCCTGATGGCTAGGGAGGTCCAGACAATAAGAGAGAACCCGAGAGCATATGCTCTCAACCAACTTGTGTCTCTGAGAGAACTCCTGAGCAGCTAGACCAGAGCCATCTGGTCCCACCAATATAAAATTAAAAGAGAAAACCCGAAGCCTTGACCAACCAGGTCTTCAACCAAATTGCAGAAGAAAATTTCCCAAAATTAAAGAAAGACATGCCCATACAAATACAAAAAGCACATAGAAAACAAAATAGACAGGACCAGAAAAGAAACTCCCCAAAGTGTATCATAATATAAACAGTAAGTGGACAGAACAAAGAGAGAATACTGAAAACTGTAAAAGAAAACGATAAATTACATATAAAAGAAAACCCATCAGAATTACAGCTGACTTTTCAATGCAAACTATTAAAACCAGAAGAGCCTGGACCAAAGAATTCCAAATTCTAAATGACCATAGATGCCAACCTAGAGTAATTTACCCAGCCAAAATGTCTACTACAGTTGAAAGGGAAAGAAAAGTCTTCCAGGACATGAATAGACTGAAAGAATTCATGTCCACAAAACCAACCCTTCAGAAGATACTTGAAGCAATACAAAGAGCTGAAGGGAGGAATGACTATACCCAAGGGGCAACAGAAAGAAAGTAAATGAAGGTGTAAGTGGGGAGCCACAAAGTTAGACCAAGAGTGAAAACAGAAATTAAAAATGGGAACCAATACACATCTTTCAATAATAACTTTAAATATCAATAGACTGAACTCCCCAGTCAAATAACACAGGCTAGATGAATGGATCAAGAAATAAAACCCATCTTTTTGTTGTCTACAGGAAACCCATCTCACCTTCAAGAACAGGCACCATCTTAAGGTGGAAGGAAAAGGATGGAAAAAATATTCCAAGCAAATAGGACTAAAGAAACAAGCAGGAGTCACCATTCTAATATCTGACAAAATAGAATTCAAACAAAAACTAATCAGAAGAGAGAAAGAGGGTCACTTCATCTGATCAAAGGAACAATTAACCAAGGAGATATCAGAATCATGAACATATATGCACCAAACCCTGGTGCAGCCAATTCATAAAATCAGTTCTACAGAATTTTAAGACACTGATTAATCCTAACTCGCTAAGAGTCTGGGACTTCAACACCCGACTGTCTCCATTAGACAGGTCAACTGGACAGAAAATAAACTGACAGACATCTGAATTAAACATTACCACACATCAAATGAAGCTAACAGACATCTCCCAAATATTCCAACCAAGCACCAAAGAATACACATTCTTTTCAGCACCCCATGGAACTTTCTCCAAAATTCACCACATACTGGAGCACAAAACAAACCTCAACAAGTACAAAAAAAAAAAAAATGAAACCATTCCATGCATTCTATCGAACCACAATGCAATAAAGCTTAAAATCAACACCGGAAGAAGCCTTAGTAATTTCATAAACTCATGGAGACTAAATAGCACACACCTGAATGATGAACAGGTCAAAGGAGAAATTAAGAAAGAAACAAAATGTTCATGGAATTAAATGAAAAAGACAATACAATACAACAAAACCTCTGGGATACTATAAACCATTACTGAGATGGAAGTTTATAGCTCTAAGGGCCTACATTAAAAAATCAGAAAGAGAATAAATAAATGATTTAACATTGCAAATAAAGAATCTTGAAAGCCAACAACATATGAAATCTAAACCCAGCAGACACGAAGAAATAACAAAAATCAGAGCAGAAATTAATGAAATAGAAACAAAGAAAACAATACAAAGAATCAATGAATCCAAGAGCTGGTTCTTTGAAAAGATAAACAAGAGTAACAGACCCTTAGCCCAGTAAATCAAAGGAAATTAAGAGCAATTCCAAATCAACAAAATCGGAGATGAACGGGGAAATGTCACAACAGCAACAAAAGGATCCAGAACATCATAAGAGAATACTTTAAAAAAACTATATGCAATTAAATTTGAAAACCTTAAAGAAATGAATATATATCTAAAATTGTGGGAAACACCAAAGCTAAATCAAGAAGAGAGTGACAGTGTAAACAGGAAACTCATGTGTGATACTGTAATCATAGTCAAAAACACATAGCTGAAGTGGTCATAGATCTTAATGGAATCCCCAAGGCTTTCATACGCCTAGGCCAATGTAACTTCTTACTTAGTGCAAAACATGTATCCTTATATACACAGTCAACTATCCCAGTCATCACTCATCAAAAAAGGTTTTGTTGTACCAGATGGAGACTACTACAGAGTATCACAGCTGGTCACACACAGACCTTGTAAGTCAATTACCCATACTTAAACAGCAGATCTACAATTTAACCTCTATACCCAAGGCTCATACAAGATAGGTAAAGAGGACAGTAATGAATCTCTTAATGCCCATTAATGAAGCTTCCTCATGCAACAGAGAGCCAGTAACATGAAAGGTCATAAATGTTCAAAGAATGGAGGTTAGGAATCTGTGTCCATAGACAGAACCCCTATATTAAGTTTCACTCACCCAGGGCTCAGGGGCCATTGTGGAAGAGGGCATGGAAAGATTTTAAGAGCCAGTGAGCAGGTGCGTGACCATATAGAAATAGAATCTTTCAAGCTCCTGGTACCCTGCCCATATGTAGGTGTAGCAACTCAAGACCCATGCAAACTCAAGCAGGTAACTATTGAAATGGGTAGCAGACCCCAATCTTTGCTGAAGAAATATTGGCAACTGATTACTATTGGCTGAGGGTGAGCTAATCTTCCTAATGCAAGAGACTTTGGATAGACTGACTAGACTTTAGTGTATGACCCTGCACTGAGAAACATTTGGGGACACTAACTTGACACAATAGACCTTAACACAGATGAAAGAATGTATGGATTTCAGTTGGAAGACTATGGGTGGTGCCAGTGGGTAGGGGAAACAAAGATGGTTCAGATTGATTGAGATGTTCTGTATGAAATACACAATGACTCAACAAAACAAAATTAACTAATAAAAGTAGAGGATACTGGAGGAGGCAGAATTGTTCAGGAAGGCAGTAGAGTGAAATGGATGGGCGGGCGAGTGGCTAAGCAAAAGCTGAAACAAAATGAAATACTCATAAAGAAACTACTCATAAAGGAACATATGATCTTGCAATTCTGGTAAACAAAAAATAATAAGGAATAGCAGAACATATGTGGTATGAAAAAATGGGGAGAACACTGGGAGCTGAAGGTGTCCATGGGGATCAGTCAGGGGTGTGGCAAAGGAAGGGGTAGTGGGTAGGTTAGCAAAATCTAAGGATGTGTGAAAATCTAAGGATGATGCTCCCAGGAGACATGGTTATTATATGAAAATCTCAGTACCATACACAGATTACCTCCTTAGAAGTCATTAGTCAGGGAGGCCCTAAAAGCACACAAAACAATACAGGTCACTGGCATTGCTCTTGGTTGTGCACCATAACTACATGGTAGGATCCTATTGGTAAAGACACCACACACTTTGGTTGGAGGAAACAAGAAAACCAGTCTTGAACTGACCTGGAAACTCTCCTGCTGGCAAGTTTTTATAGTGTTGGATGGTGTCACACAGGCTTCTAGGGAAGAGAAGACACCAATGGTCTTATCCAGCATTGGACCCTCCACAGAGCAATACTGACCTGACAGGTCAGGTGTGCCCACTGTCACCATGCTGGGAGTAACCAACCTCCCTCTTGATTGGATTTGAGGTTTGCTCCACAGGAGAGAATTAATGCCTGGTACTGTAAATATGGTCAGGACCCACGGCTGAGGAGGCCATAGACAAGCCCTGGCGTGAACTTAGTGATACTGGTTTTCTAAATGGTCATTTATAAAATGCATTTCTAAATATTTTTGTATTTACAGTCATAGATTTGTGCTGCTCCCAACCTTGGTCAGAGAAGCTTCTTATTGCAGTGGGTACTGGTGACTGCCGAGATGCATAGCTGTTCAAAGTGACTGTGAGTGCACAGCTGTAAATGAGATATCTACATCACCCCCTCCTGCTCAGTGAACATCATGGAAGGGACGCAGAAAGAATGTGATAACCAGAGGATGTGGAGAAGTGTTGTGATGAGACACGACGTGACTATTGCACACACGAACTCATGGAAGCTATGGTTACCTACACAAGATAAAAGCAATTAAAAATGCCCGCATAGATTAGGGAGGGACTCACCTAGCTCCCACCGTAGCTGAGGAGCTGTTTGGAGTTGATGACTCCAGGGAGAAGAAGAATCACTTTTCTTTAGGAGTGTGGCCACTGGAAGATTCCTCAGGCCCCAGTTGATGACCTCATGTCCATGTACATAGGGACAGCTCTGACTGGACTCAATGGATTAAAGTAGATAAATAATAAATATTATGAAAGAAGGACATGAAGTTTGGCAGGGAAATGTGATATGGGGTCCTGGGAAAAGATGTAGAGGAGAGGAAGGATGGGTATAATCCAGATACATTATATATATGTATGAATATTTCAAAGATTAAATTTAAGAAACTTAAAAATTAAGCAAATGTTCTAGATACCTAATCTTGATCATTCCTCTTTCCCCAATAGTCTGTTTTCTTTCTTATAAGTATCATCTCTCAATAAATGCCACAATTATTAATATTTACTGTAACTCAAGCCACATCGTTGGAATTATCTCTCCTCCCTTACTCCCAGTCCCTTCCCTCCACATTCAGGCCAGGAGCAGTTACTGTTCTTCTTACCTGTTGGAGGATTGAACCCAGGACCGTGCATGTTCTAGGCAAGCACTTACCATTGAGCTATACCCTGGACCTGGTCTTTTTCTTCAAGACCTCTCGAAGGAATGACCACTCCTCATCCCTCCTTCCCGTCTTGCTCCGGATTGCCCCGCCATCTCTCGTTTGGACTTCTACAACAAGCTGCCTTTCTGTTCTCTTGGCCTAGCTCCTCGCTCCCAGCATCTGTCTCCACTATGGCTGAAGTTCTGTCTGACCCCAGTCTTGCCCAGTTTTCACACCTCACGTCATGCTCTCTTCCTAGTTCCCTCCTTGCTGACGGCACTGAGCCTGCACTCCTGTCAATCTGCTACGCGCTTTCCAACTCACAAGATCTCCTCCGCCCTGTGGCCTGTCACACTGTTCTTCCTCCTGCTTCCCAATCGCTTTCCTATTTTCACCTTGGAAATACTTTTCACCTCTTCAGAGATTCCTTTCCTGATTACTCATCTGAAGCTTTCCCTGGCCCACCTGTCACTGCTCCCATCCTGACCTGCTCTTTTCTGTTCTGCTCCTCTTCCCCATACCCTGTTTATACTCTTTATGAGCCTAGCCAGATCATACATAAAAAGAAGCCCCAACAGAATGGCAGCATTCTCCAGAAACGAGCCCCTTATCTTGAATGAACAATCCAGGAAGCCAGCCTCCTGAAAGTCCAACTTGCAGGAAGCCAGATTGCTATCTCAGTGACAGTCTAGGAGACTAAACAACAACTTGCATAACAGTTGTCCCTAAATGGCGAGGACTTGGTTGATAACTGAAAACTTCCCTAATTTTTGTCCCTAATTTCAACTAAGGAGCTGCCAGAGAAATCAAATATTCTTCCTTCATCAATCACATAGATGCCTAATTCCAGGATCCCGAGAAGAGATATGACAATGGCTTTTGGTCAGATATACTTGCTGTCTTCTCCTTTTCCACTTTGAGTTCTCCATACTGCCAGAATGTAATAGCGGCTGATTATGGGCCCAGAATCTCCCTGGCAAGTTCAGAACAAATAGGTTTTGCTTTTCATTTGGTTGCTTGTTTATTTCCATAAGACAGGAACGAACCACGGCTTGCTTATAATTGCATCACCAAGGCAACAAGGCCTAGAACCCTACTAACCATACTAGTCACTCAGGAAATATTTGCAGAATGAATGACTGCAATTTCAAAATCCCCAGTTGCATATGAAGTTAGCATATCCACAATATTTCCCAAATTATTGAAATAATCAAGTTTAAAAGTTTCCTAATGAGAGAATGGAGTAGATTTTTTTATGAGAGACATGGTGACTGGATGAGTTCAATTACTGGTTCTAAATCCTGACCATCTGCTTTGACTGGAAGTCAGGTGTTTTATATCCTCGGCTTCTTCTTGTACCTCATTTTACACTGTTTCTTTAATCTGTTTTTAGGTTGGTTTCTGAGATGAAGCCAAACAATGGATGGAGAATATTTGGTGATAAAAGTTAGCGATTCTTTTCTTGGTGACACACATCATCAGTGCACATCAATTCAATTGCCTGTTTTAAAATGCTATGCAGGGGATTGATCCCAGGGCTTTGCTCACACTAGGCAAGTGTTCCACCACTGAAGTATGTCAAGTGTTTCATCACTGAATTATGTCCCAACTTTTAACAGCCCTTTCTGAGATGTGGTGCTATGTGCTAAGAATATGGCAACACCAGTTACACACAGAGCATATCCTTTAGCAATTTGTAATAAAGAGCTATGAAGTATCAATCCAATGAAGAGCCGGGCCTACTGTACCCATGCTGCATCAGATTAAGCTAGGATTAATCACTATTTCCTGTGATTCCATATCCACATGATTTTGAATGTACTGGGGGTTAAACAGTTGGAAAATCTTTAAAACTGGTACAATAGGAGATGTTCCAAAAAACTGTAAAATTGTGTTGTTAGTGCCTAAGCAAGAAAAGCACCTTTAGGTTCTTTACTTTTGAACCAGTAATTTAACTCATCCAGTCACCATGACTCTCATAAAGAATCTACTGAGTAGAGAAAACCGAGCATTCTCAGACACATTCCTGTAAGCCCACTTTCTGTCACAATCTGCACATGCTCAGAAGTGTTCCTGTGGCAGTTTTAACTTTTGAACAGGAGCTTGTGACCTTGAGCTAAGAAAATTCAAAGCTTTGTCCACCATTTTTCCTTCCTGGTTGATGACTTTAAATTGACTGTGTTCGGGAACAGACTCCTTAACTGAGTATGCTCAGAATGTACCATCTGCTAAAGTGCTTTCCAGTGTGAGCAAGGAGAGTCCCCCCAATAGAATCCCCTTTCTTCCTTTCTCCATGGACTGTATTGCACTGGAACCAGCTCCCATGTCCTTCTTACCTGCTACAGGTAGTAAATCTTTCTCTATTCTTTTATTTCTTGTCCATGATGATTTTCAGGCTTGTAGTCACCAAGAGGAGAACCCACTGAGTTGGTTACAGTATCCACAAAGTTATCAAGAAACCGTCTCTAAAACAGTTTGGAAGCTCTGAGACACAAACTGCTGGATGAAGCATTCAAATACAATCTTTGTTCAAAAATGTCTTTGAAGAGCTATAGGTGGCTATTTGTCCTGGAAGCATGTAAAATTATGTGTGATAATTACAATCCCATTAACTACGGTGGTGAAGTCTAAATTACCTTTGCAACTGGCACAGGAAATCCCCCAGAGTCACCCTCTGACAACACTCCTCACCTCTCAGCCCTACTGTGTTAACAAGACTTTCTTCACGAGATGTTCCAAAAAAGATGAATGCCTGTATCATTATTAAATCCCTAAGAACTATAAGAACTATAACCCAGCATGATCTCAACTACTTGAAATACATAAGTATCTGGCATGTCTAACATGTACAGCATGAGAACGAACACATTTAACTTGTAAGTTAAAAGCCTAGAATCCTGGGGACATAAAACTTTAATTCTGCACTAGAGAAGGCTCAGCAGTTAAGAGTACTGACAGCTCTTGAAGAGGACCCAGGTTCGTTTCCCAGCACTCACTGGGCAACTAACAACCATCTGTAACTCCAGTTCTAGGGGATCCGACACGCTCTTCTGACTCCCATGGGCATTGATGACAGAAGTGCCCTTAAACATATGCAGACATTACATTCATACACATAAAAATAATAAATAAAACATTTTTAAAAACTTTAATTCTTTCAGCATATTTTTGTTGCTGATCTTTTAAAGTTTTATAAATAAGGCACATGAATTATTTTTAAAATGGGAAAAAGACTGCCTACTATATTAAAATATATTGTCATAGAAGAGGCAAATTCCTTCTGAGAGTAGCTTCTGAGTCTGTTAACCATAAGGATCTTAAAGCTTGTAGAATTAAGGCATATTCTAAGGGAGGAACCAGGATAATTTTGCACTCAGTACTTGGCCAACAGCTCCCACCTGAAAACACTGTTGGAAACTTGACAATATTTCTTATTAAAAAGGTGTGGAAACTTGCCACTTATAATCATAAAATGGACTTGTTGGATTTGGCAGTACAGATAAATATCTCCATGCGTCTGTTACTTCCTCGCTGTCAATGCATATGTATGGCTATTAGTTTCTCTCTTGCTGCTGGGAAGAGATGGGGTAGAAGGGCCAGGAAGGACCAAAAACAGAGAGAGAGAGAGAGAGAGAGAGAGAGAATATTTGAACAAAGCACCCTAAGCAAAAGCTGACATAACAAGGTCAAACCTTGAGGATGTGAGGAAATGTCAGTCGGCAGGGCTTCTGGTATTTATCTGTCATAAGCTCCCAAAGTTTAATTTTGTTGGTGTTATATATCAAAAGACGTGTTAACAAAAGAGAAATTTAAACCATCCCCTTATCTGAGATAAGGTCAGGGTTAGTTTGAGTGGTAGTTACTAGCAGTAAAAGGCTATGAAGAAAGCATCAATGGTAATTGGAAAGGGTTTACTTGGAAATATCCATTCCAAATCTTATATTTTCAAAGGAGCAAGGGTTAAATAAAGCCCTATCTCCAACCTACTATTTCTTATGGAGAATAAAACTGACTTTACATATAGAATATTTTTTCATTATATTCAATTTTTGTGCATTTCATATAATACATCTTAATAAAATTTAGACCCCTCCCCCTTCCCTGTCCCTCACAGCCCCACACTGGATTTCAGACATACTGTTATATATTTTAAGTCCTATCTGGTCAAGCATTTCTATCCAGGTGTCCCTCAGGGCAAGGTCATCCATTGGAGTCTAGTCAGCCTATCTAGAGTCTCCCCCTTAAAGAAGATCTACTCTCCCTCACCCCACAGTAACTATTTGCCAATAGTTCCTTGGCTCGGGATGGGACCTGCTGCCCATTTCTCCCGTTCTCTGCTGGGTTTTGTCTGGTTCAGTCAGCATGGGTCTTGTGAATGCTGTCAGCATTGCTGCAAGTTCATGTGAACAAGTTTCCAGTGTCCTGAAAGCCTCTGCTTCCCTCTGTTCATGTACCAGCCCTGGCTCTTACAATCTTTCCTCCCTCTTCCACAAGAGTTCCTGAGGCATGGACAGGTGAGGCTTAATATAGGGATCCAATGCAGGGACACACGCTCTGCAGTCTCTTATTCTTTAAAACTTGGCCAGTGTGGCCTTCTGTGTGCACTCTGTTGTAGGAGGAAGCTTTGCTGGTGAGAGTTGAGGGATGTATTAATATTCTCTCCACCTCTGTTCCACTTTGTTCCATGAGCCTTAGGTGTAGAGGTTCCACTGTAGATGTGTCACTTAGGGCTGGGCATCTCTCAGACATGTATTCTCTGTGTGTGAGCACTTGTGGAACTCTGTTATAGCCTCCATATCAGATATGATTTTAAATAAACGTTCTATTGACATTATTAAGCAGCAATAGCTGTTTTAATAATAAAAATCCTCTACATTTCTGTGGGAAAGAAAGCATAATGGAAAACTAATGGTGATAGACTGCATTTCGCATAACTGATGTACCCTACATAGCAGAGATCATGAGACGGCCCTGGAAGACTTACTCAATTCCATCTGGAAGACGCACACTCAAGTCATCAAGTTTTGCTGCTTTGCATTGATTGACCAACAACCGATTTGAAATTCAGATTCACAAATGGTTATCATCATCACAAACAGGTTTAATCCTGGTGTCTGAAGTTTAGAGAAAAGAGTCATTGTTTCTTTTGGCATGAGATTAAGAGCTGGGGGGGGGTTAGTTTGCTTTGGCAGAAATTAAGAGACAGTGCCCTTCTCAGAGTACAATAGCAAAGATCTAAATTACTGTCTCATCTGGGGGAGGTATGATGATCCTAATGCTTTTAGGGTGGCCTTTCTGGTATTAATACTGATATAGCCATTCACTGACCAAATGGGAACAGGAGTGGAGATAAAGAACGAAGTGGGGAGGTGTGGTGTGCGCACTTTTGTGTATTTATGTGTTTGTGTAGTAGGGGTTGGGACAGTGATTTGGAGCTTATTTGCTTTTTTTCCATCATGCCTCTTCTTTTTCATATAACTTTGGTCACATTGCCAGGTCAGGTTTGGCAATTTTTTCCATTATTCATTTGGTGGAATGGGAACTGCCCCCCCAAAAAAATCATTTCCTGTTGGTTTGACTCCACAAACTTGAACAGTCTGGTAGAAGTTTGATCTAATTCCTGGAATCCTGGGCACCAAAGCAACTACTAGACGCCTTTGCCATGCCATGTGGTTACTGATTAGATTTGGCAGGGTGGAAAACAGTAGGAAGAGGGAACTGATAGACATAGCTTTGGACATGGGTGAGTCTCACGTGAGGGTGAGTGTCTTCTTTGGGACCAAGAAGTGTATTGGGTTGCTCATGTCTTAAAAAATCTGCCTTTCTACTTGTTTGGGCTCAAAGGTAATACTAAAATACCTTGTGATGAGTAAAAAAAAAAAATAGAGGCATCATTATAACATAGTAAAAGAAAAAAAATAACCTCCTAGCTACAAAACAAGTTCATATGTAGTTTTCCTAGCTTAGGAGTATTTTTTTCTTCCTACCAGCTTGAGTGTAGTTTAGTTTTGTAAGCAATATACATAATCAAGTGATGGGTAAACCATTCTCAGAAAGCAGATCCAAAAGCGACAGAACAGTAGCCTTGAAAAGGAACTGATGGATGATCGACTCCAATGAGAATAGACTGGGCCAAGGCTAAGGGGCACAGGGGGTCCAGACATGGCCACCTGATGTTCATTGTAAGCCGGGAGTTTATACAGACTCTCCAGGCTTACAATTTGGTTACTTAATGACCCCAATATAGAGATCTGAGGAAAATACTAATTACATTAATGTAAAGACTAATATAGTTTCTCAACATTTCCAAGTTGACCAGAACCCTGTACTACTGCCTGGACTTGTCTTCCAGTCAATGACCTTGAGGGATTGTACAAAACAGGGTAGTTCAGATGAATCAGTTTAATCTGAAGACATCAAAAAATTCCTTCTGAAGAAATAGAGAAAAATCAAATGATTCAATCCTCCATCACAAGTTCCATCATGTCATACTTATCTGTGTTTTTTCTTGTTGCAAATGTTATTATATCTCCAAAGATAGCCTTTCCTTGGTGGGAGGGCTAGTTGGGGCTGGTGGGATTGATTAACTGTTAGAAGAGCTCATGATGTCAATGTCTTAGAGGTATATGATACAGAGGGATCATCTGATACCAGGGAAACCTTTCCCTGTAGGCAGCTGGAGAGATTGGCTCATGGCTGAATGATCCATGGGAAATCATTGTCTTTGTTCAATCTCTTGGGTATAAATCTCATACATGGAGCAGAACCTCAGAAACTAGCACAGTTAGAGTAAGCCACTGATTTTACCATGCCACACATAGGTACTACTAGTCAAAGAACAGTAGAATTAAGGAGAAAGAATAAGTTTAAAGAAAAAAAAAATCTCTTCCGACCCAGAATAGCCTATAAAGCATTCCGTATTGAATTATCATAGTTTTGGTTCCTTGTTTAAAGATTCCTGTGGATTTTTCTTCAAAGCAATTCCTTAAACTTCAGTGATCTCTCTGGGCCTGTGTGTCTTCAACTGAAAAGTGGGATTGATGCAGTTCCTTCACCACTGTAAAGAGTGGAAAAGGGAGCCTAGGTGAGGCACCAAGAATATCCAAGGTCCGCAGTGAATACTGACCAAGCATTCTAGAAACTTGCTGTTCTCTTTCCCATAACATAGTGAGGAGAGTAGTTCCTAGATCTACAAATAAGTAATGGCAGAAGCTAACGAGTATCCGACTCTTCAGCAAAACACTATTGTAACCACTTTGCATTAATACCTAATACATTTAACCACTCACTGATTCAGGTTCTGTTAACGCCCTCAATTGCAGCAGAGGAAACTGGATTTTACGATGTTAGTAGATAATGGAGCCGGAATTGGCACCCAACGATAAATTTCAGATCTTTAACCATAAGGCTGTGCTGAAGAGAAAGCACTGAGCACAGGGTATGGATTGTTACCTGCTGAATTATTATAATGAATGTGTGTTACTCAACAAATGCTAGATACAGCTATTAATATTTGCTTAGCTGAATATTTGTACTTTTCATTATGACTATCCATTAGTGTTGCTACATCTAGAGTCCCTTTGGCTGCAGAAAAGCACTAGCTTTGCAAAGAAATGCAACTTTGATATTCATAATGGGATAACATCATGCATGAATGCCATCCATGGAAATTCAACTGCTCACTCTTGGCAAAGATATTAAAATAGGAGCAATTATAATACAAATTTTCCATGTATATTATACATCCATTATAAATTCAGATATGCACATTAATTTACATAGCTGTAAACATTAAAAGAAGTACATAGTACTTAGGGGGTGTTAGCAGGTATTTTTGAGGGAAACTAATTTTTACCTTTGTACCACCTTAGGAACTTCAGTTGCCTGTACAAGGCAAGAGTCTTCTTGGTACCTAACATGTATAGTGCCAACAATAAGCGGAAGTGAATGACAAAGTGTCAAGAGCCAATGGTAACCTCTTCTAGTTATTTGTAGAGATTATTTACTTTAATCTCATGGTGTGCCAGGAACCATGTTAAGCACTGAGCATAGATAATCTCATTTAGTAGTCACAAAAGGCCTGTCATATGGATACAGTGAAAATCACCTTTCTTTTACAGATTAGCAGAGTGAGGCATGTAGCTATCAGGTAGATTGTTCGAGATCACATCTTCAGCAAGTGGCAGAGCTGAGGTTCAAGCTCAGGTGGTATGTTTATCCTTGGAATTGAGCTTCCATCCACTCTATTAGCCTGCCATTCCATTTTGTCACAACAAAGGGAAAGACCTTCTAAAAGGAGAGACACATATTGGCTCCCTTTCACCCTGCAGTGTTTGAGTAAAAGCTAAAATGTGGAGAATGTATGTCAATCTGAGAAGAGCCATCATTGAAAGCCTATTATTATTATGCAAGCACATATTTTATCTGTAATTTTTATCAGTACTCTCTAAGGTAGGTAATTATTAGCCTCATTTTACATTAAAAAAATGGAGACTTAGATTAGGTAACTTGCCCTGGGTCACACAGTTATTAATATGTGGCAAGATTGGAGCTCAGGATTTATGCTCATTATGCCACAACAGCCCTCTAACTGTGGGAAGAACTAGCTTTCCAGAAGAAGATACAGTCTCAGCAGCTTTTAGTGATCCAGGGGGCACAATGAGGCATTGGCTTTATCAATAATAACGATGTTAAGCTGATCTCCATCTGTCTGTCTCCTGATCTCTCTGTTAACTGGTTCCACAGGAGGAGGGAGTATGTAAATCATCATAAAATTTATAATCATTTTGACCTTCCTGAAAAAAGACACAAAGTAAACTGATTATGGCCTTGGCCCTAGTACAAGTTCCCTATCTGCTTGAGGTTCTGCACGTTACCACGTAGTGCTTAGCTTTATGCTGCCTTGCTAGGTTGACTTTCTGTTCAAAAGAGCTATGAGTCAGGCTGGGCATGTAGCTCAGTGGTAGAATACTACCATCAATGCCCAAAACCCTGGGTTTGGTCAGGTCAGTAACACCATTAAAAAAATGCCACTGGCATACAAAGAAATGGAAGCAGTCTTTTGATCTCAACAGAAGGTGCTAACTGATTGCAAAAGCTAACACAAAAGGTCCCTCCTTTTCCACTGCCATTTTCTTCAGCTTACCAATAAGCACTCTACTTCTAGACCAGCCACATCTTCCCATTTAGTGCCACCCTATAACTAAAGACCTCATCCTGTCTTGCTTGGACGTTGACTCGGTTGTCTCAGCTCTCTTGGAATTTTGCATACTTTATTTTAGTTCTGCCTTCAGAACTTCAGAACGCTCCAGTTATAGACACATTAGAATGATTGGTCATCCCGTGATCTGGCCCCTCCTAGCAGTCTCCTAATACGACTTCCAACTCTTGTCTTTGCTTGTCTTTAATTTACTTCCAACCCAGCAGATCATAGATCATAGTATATTCCTTGTACTCAAATCCTGCTTCTGTAAGAAAATTTGAACTGCATGATTTATAGGTACTAAGCGGTTTGGTCCTTTGCAGCGTCTCCAACCTCAACTCAGTTTCTGTACCTGCTTTAGTCTGCTGTCAATGGCAGGTTCTTCCCGCCTTAGGACCTTTACCCTTATTCTTCCTTTTGCCCAGAACGACCTTTCTCTACTCCTTTGTGTGTGTTGACACTTGTAATCATGCAGATGTGTGACTGTTTAATGTCTACCTCTGAGAACTGAAGCTCATTGACTCCTTAGTTATCCCTTAATCACTAGTTCCTAGCAATGGGACTGACACCTGACAAAGCCCCATAAAATGTTTAATGAATGAATCAATGGCTGTGAGAGAGAATTGAGAATAAATGAATATGAGTTTACGAATGTGATTGTTAGTAGGATTTGTATTGAGATTCCATGATCTGAAACGCCAGGTTTCTAGGATTCAAGGAGCAAGTCCCACAGGTTGAATGAGAGGCAGAGGTCAGAGTATAAAGCGCTTCATAGGTCATGCCACTGAGGTGGAACATTTTCCAGAGAATAATAGGGAGCCTATGAGAGATTTTCAGCTAGAGCGTGACATAAATTCTATTTACATTTTGGATAACTGAGGTTGGAGAGAGACGTAGGGGCCCACTTGGCAAGAGGTACCTTCAACCCTGGGCAGACAAGAATTAGGGTGTGTGTTTGCAGTGGGTCTTGTAGAGCCAACAGGTATCATTGCTCCCTTGGTCAACTTTTTGGAAACAATGAACTAATTATAAATCAAAGGCCTCCATAGCTCCTGCTCATAACTAATTGTGTTTTTAAAATGTGTTTAATCACAAGTTAGAGATTATGTAAAGGGCTTAATTGATGTCAAGATTGGCTTCCAATGGGAGCAAGTCAGTGCATTTGTCCAGAGTACAGCGTATTACACTAGACTCATAGGGAGGAACACTTTTATCCACTCTGAGCACCTTGTAACCAGAGTTCATGATATGGAAGGAGACTGGGAACTCAACTGCAGGAGGTGAGCACGTGTTAACTACAGTAAATATAGAATTGGAATGCTGCCACAACAGTGGATTAGAGATGTAGCAAACCTAGGTCAGGGCAAGAGAGTTAGGATCAAAAAGCTCAGTATTCTCAGAAATCAATAGAAATTGCAGAATAGATAAGCAGGCTTGGACAGGTGGCATGAAATCTCTGAAACGTATTTCCCTTATTTGGAAAAAAAATGTGAATTTCTACCATCGATTTAGTTACACATGATCTCCAGCTTCTTTATGCTACTTTTTTATAAACATAGAGAGCAAGTTGTCAGTTATGACCTCCAGTGATATTCAGTTGTGTAGCTTGTCTCTGTCTATATTAGCTGGGAGCTCCTTATAGACAGAGACTTTATTTTTTCACTTTTGAATTCTTCTGTAGAATATAGTATAATGTCTTTGACGTACTAGGGGACTAACAAATATCCCCAAAATCTAATACGGAATTCATTGTCTCTAGAATTCTATGATTACATGAATACTAGCCCAAGTGAGAAATATAAAGTCCATAGTATGGTGTTTTCTAGGCATCTACAAAGTTCTTAAACTCTGGTACCCAGTGACATGGTTTCCAGCTGACCTAAGGAGTCTTCTTCAAGGATAGCTGTGGCACGTGTGTCCTTCTTTCTCATATGTTCTGTGGCTATATAGCACAATCTCTGCTCTTTGTCATCACATGAACCATAGTATATTCAATGCACTTTGGATGTGCCTGTCTGTTCTACCAGGTTGAAGCCTCAGTGAGATGGAGAGCTTAGCTTAGTATGTTATAAGCATCCAGCACAGATTCTGGGGACTTCTTCCTGACCTGTACTTGTGGTTAGCTCAGTGTCATATGAACCTATGGGATAGTTTATTGCAGAGACTGGTGTTAATGTCTTAACAGAATAGTCAAGATGCGATTTCATCCTTTTTTTCTTCCCATCTCTGCACCAGTCTCCCTTTCTTTGTCTCAGTCCCATTTCAGAATCCATATAGCTATCCCTACCCTGAACCCATTCCTTTTTCCTCTGAAACCTGAAACTCTTTCTTAATGGCATCACCACTGAAATACATTGTTTTGAACATTTACCTTTGATAATAGCCCCCTGCATCCAAGGACTCAGGAGCCAGAAGCAGGAGGATTTCTGTAAGATGGAGGCCACCCCAGTCTACATAATGAGTTTCAGCCAGTTTCTTGGAAATGAAGTGTTTTAAACTAGAACACTCAACTCTTTCAATCTCTCAGCCCTTAGCTTCCACACACACAAGTCCTCTACGGTCAGTAGACATGGGCAGTGGGTATCTGTACCACGCGGGGAAGAAGGAATTGAACTGGGAACCTCTTGGGAGGACAGAAACTTAACGTTCACTTGAATGCCCTTCACAATAAGTGAAGAAGAGTGAAGAGAAAACGAGAATGGCCGCACACAAAAGCAAGGATTGTTCAAGAAATGGACCCTTTTCAGAAGTCGTCAAAGCCACCCTTTCACAGTGGCTGGCAGGGATACAGTATCGAGCGTGGGTGGAAGCCAAGCATGGCCTTAATTTATTATTGCCAAACTGTTTGTTGTCTTTATTTGCCAAGACTTACTAATTGAACTCTTGTTGGTCTGGTTGCCCCTTCAGAAAACCAGAGTCATTGTTATCTACTCCCAGAGTCCTTCTGTGACATGTGCCAAAAAAGTGACCCTATAAGTAGCTGACTTCCTTTCCTGGTTCAGGTTGCTCCCTTTCTTCCAAGCACATTATTATTTTTATGTTTTATTTTTCTTTCAGTTCCTCTGTAGTAGGCATTTACACTGAACCAGAATGAAGTTCATTGACCCAAGCAGAAGATTCTTGTTGAATGGACTAAAAGGCCCTCAAAAAAGCCTGCCTAGAAGCTGGCTACCTTGATCTTCCCATCATACCTAGGAAGAGGTGCCCACTCCCCAACCTCTGCTGTGTAGGGAAAGGGAGTTCTAGAGCAGTGGTTTAAAATGTGGTCCAAGGAGAAAGCATCAGAATTTGCTTAAAATGAAAATCCTTGAAACGTGCTCCAGAGTTACTGAATAGTCAATCTGTTTTAGCAAGAGTGATTCTGATAAACAATGAAGTTCTGCATCACCATTTCTGAATCCAAGCTCAAACTATATGTTGGGATGTATAATACTTTATAGTGAGATAGCTCTGTATACTGTGCAGTACTTGGGAGCACCCTTGACCCGTATCCATAGATGCCAGAAGCACTCTTCCCACAACCCACTGTGATCCCTGAATGTATATCCAGTCTAGTGGTTGAAATTCAAATGTCTCAGGGTAAAGGTAAAGTCACCCCCCCGTTGAAATAATGGACAAAGCACATGCTATTCCTTCATACTCTGGGTTCTTGTCTGAGCCACATTGACAAACAACCACTCTGAGTGACTCCTCAGAACAAGACAGTATCAAGCACAGGAAGATGTAACCGCAAGGCAGCTTCCTACAAACAGATGGAGTTTTCTGATCTTAATAAACCTTACATTTGAATCCAGCCTCTGGCAAATGTTCACTGCTTTGATTTTAGAGCTAATTCTTTTTCAGATTTCTTGATCTATTCAAAACAAAACAGAAAGGACAGGAGGTTGGCCTTCCTCCCATCGTTTTATTTGTTTGCTATCCCCGGGGAAGAAGAGACACAGGGTCTGAACTCACCGTGGATGCCTATAACACATCCTGCTGTGAAAATTGCACTCGGCTTCCTCTCACCACCAGCATGGAAGATTTCCTTGTACATTTAGGTGCAGAAGTTCCTATGGGTCATTCTAAACTGCTTCTACTACTGGGAAATTTGTTTAGACAACTTTACCCTCACTGCGTTTTGACCATGCCCTGTCTTTAGGAAACTGAAATAAGCAAAGATCAGCTTGATGAACTCAGTCAAATCCGAACACAATTGATCATATAATACCAACTAAAAGACAAGTCATTTGTTGGGAATTTATTGAGCAACTACTATGTACCAGTCCTGTGCAAGATGCTAAAATGTGAAGGAATCATACAACCTCTGCCCTAGGGAGCTTATCATCAGACAAACAAAGAAGCCACTTCAAGCCACATGAAGAGCCTGTGATATGAGAGGGAACCAACAGCATCACGGGGATGTGCTTGACTGTTGAAACATCTGCTCCTGCACATAGTAAAGGACTTAGTGCTTGTTAAGTCATTTTGACAAGGGAACCATCGCACACAAACTGAGAAGGATTAAAAAAAATCTAGCCAATATAAGCCCTACTTAGGATTTAAAGGAAAAAAAGAGACATGCAAAGACGAATGGGAAAGTCATTGCAGACGGAAAGGACCACAGTTAGGAATGTGTGCAACAGCTTTGTGAGGGCTTCAGGAAGAACGAAGGAATTGTTTGAAGAAGTGTTTTCCTACTTGTTCCCATTATATTTTTAAGTATCTCTGAACCTCAATAATTTTTTGTTGTTGTTGTTTTGATTATAATTTTGTGGCTAAGCAATGTGGAGGGACTTGGTTGGGTTGGTTCCTCACTCCTTCACTTTGGGGCAGCTGCTATGGCTGACACTGAGGGTCTGCTTCCAAGATGGCTTCTTATGGACATCTCTGACATCTTGATGTTTGTTGATCTCTCTCTCTCTCTCTCTCTCTCAGACTATTCCCTATGACTTGGATTTCCTGTAGTATTCAATCTCAAGTTTGCTGGGCTTCTTTTCTTACATGGCATCCAGTTGTCCCAGGGTAAATATTTCCACGTAGAAGCTTCTTCTTCTCTAGCATTGGAAATCAGATTCTGCTGTATCCTAATGATCAAGTAAGAAACCACAGCTAGCCCACATCTAAGGAGAAGGGAAAAATGGCTCCTTCACTTACTAGGAGAACAGTTTACAAACAGAAAGAGGGAAGGGACTTGATGGCAACTGTCTTGGAGAAAAGCTTCATCAAGTGGGTTCTAAGGGTTGAAAAAATAGACAAGCCAGAAGAACTTGAAGCAGCAAGCTCAGGAGTAGCAAAGTGCCCTGAATTCTGAGAGAAGGTGAAGAAAGGTGAGGAAGGTGAGGAAAGGTTTAAGCACACAATGGACTGGGGGTAAGGGACAATCTGAGTGGTTTCACTTTAGAATTGTCCATGTCCACAGCTATGGAGAGTGGGGTGAAATGGGGTGACCCTGGCGGTAGGCAGGAGAGTTACCGGGAGACGTCTATGACTTAAAAAAGCGCAAGTTCCAGGAGGAGCTGAATGAAGGCTGGATGATGGGAACAAGGTGTCACAAGGAGAGACTATGAGGAAAATTCAAGATACCTGGAGACTCCAGCGACCTCTCCCAAGACAATCATTTTCCTTCAAAACAAAGAAGAAAGGCATTGCTTTCTCTTCTGGGAACTTGGATGGAGGTGGGGGTAAATGGCAGCTGGCAACTAAGTTTGCCCTCTGAAGCTTAATAGCCACACTTCTTCAGTTTTGTTAGGAGAGCCCCTGAGGAAAACAAACAGCACTGGTGTGAAGACCATTAGAAAAGTCTCTCAGAACAAAGACTCCATTTGGCAGCTGTTGCTCAGAGCTGAGTTAGAGAAACAAAAGAGTTTGTTGAGCAAACATGAAAGGAGCCTAATTGATGCAATTAAGGTGAAATTAAATAAAGGAAGGTTTTAGCCTGAAGTGCATGGAAAATTTTTCACAGGGGTGTCACTGGGCTAGTCCTTTGGTGCTTTTAAATAAAGGGAAGCACAGGATGTGGGAAATTGGCCTATTTGACCCTTTGGAGTAGATCAGCTGTGGTGATGTGGAAGACTGCGTGTGCAATTGTTGGGCCCTGCCTGTCCAGCCTTGAGTGAGAGTAGGCTGGGGTTAGGTATTATGGGGAGTTTAATATGATGAAAAACAAAGGCAGTTACAGAGGAACAAATCCAACAAGACACAGGCTCCCTGTTATCATGTCATCCGGCTTTGTTTACCTCACGTTACTATCTGAGATGATCTTGTTTATTACAGGCTAAATGGTTTACTGGCTGTCCCTCCCATTCCAACACACACCCACACACCCAGACGCATGCTATGGAACTCTGGGTCTCCTTTGGGTAAGGCTCCTGAGATGCCTGTCTTTGCTGACATCCTCCAAATACTGAAGACCAGAAGCAAACATCTGTGTGCCTTACCTGTGCTCCTAAGCACTGCTCAAATACCTTCAGAACTATGAAAGTGATGCCTGACACCAACCTAAGCAAGCACACTATTTAACACGAGAAATTACATGCTACTTACCATATACTAGGCACTCTTCAAAACTCTTTACAGATATTAATTCATTTGATCATCATAAGACCTAGGCATATTTTCATGCTCTCTTATAAAAGAAGACTGGGAATAGAGACTTTTAAGGATTCGTCCATCCACTGAATAGAATCTGAACCCAGGTATATGGACTCCAGAGGCTGCATACTATATCCTTAGACAAGATTCCCTCAAAAAATAGTCAGTGGGTAAAATGATGGAGTCCACAGGAACAAGGTGGCAAGGTGGCATCTGTATCTGAGATCTGGTTCCCAGGCATTTCCACCCTAATCAGCACTGGCTGCCACTCCCAAAGCTTACCTTCCATTCTAGGGGTAGATAAGAGGAGCCAGCTGAAAAGGCTAAACTAACAGAGGGATTAACTGATGCATGGGCCATGGTCAGCCTTTCAGCCTGAGTGCATGAGGGCAGGGCTCAGCCTTTTGCAAGCAAACACATGCAAACTTAAAGATACAGGGCTGGAAATGTAATTCGGTTGGTAGAGTGCTTGCCCACCACACAGGAAGCCCTGGGTTCAATCCCAAACCCCAGGTAAACTGGGCATGGTGGCACATACCTGAAATCCAAGCAAGAGGGAAGTGGAGGCAAGAGGACAAGAAATTCAAAGTCATCCTCATGAGGCTAACCTGGGCTACATGAGAGGCTGTCTCAAAAAAAGTTTAAGATCTGCTCAGAGGAAAATTAGAGGCTTTAAAAAATAGAGGAAAGTTGAGTTGGTGACAGCATGCACAAGACCCTTTCAGATTCAATCAGGTAAAAACTCAACGTAGAACTAGGTAAATGGAGAGCAGGCCCTAACCTTAACCTTGGAACTATTGGTGACTGATTACTGAGAGGTGTGAGAGAGTTGATTTTTAAGGGACTGTAGATAGGTTGACTAGACTCCTATAGGACATCTGAGTACAAAAGCGTGACTTGATAGGCTGTAACATATATGACAGAATGCATGAAATCTGGTGGGGAGAACTGTGAGGGATCCGAATCGGGGCGGGGTCTAAAGATAGTTGAGGGTTATTGTAGGAAATGCACAAAAATTCAATAAAAATATATATTGAAAATTAAAAATACAGGGTCAGAGAGATGACTCGGAGTTTGTTAAAAGCACCATCCCCTCTTGCAGAGGACTTGAGTTAGAGTTCCAGCACCAACAGGACAGCTAACAACTGTCTGTAACTCCAGTTCCACGAGATCTGACACCTTCTTCTCACCCCTGTGCTCACTGCACAACACAGGTGCACCTACCTACAGAAAGGCAATACACTCACACATGCGAAATAAAAAAAATAAAATATTTTTACAAACAAAATATACATAGACAGAGAGGAAAGAAAAAGAAGTGAATGGGAAAGGCATAAAAATACAATCTTTAAAAATAATTTTAGGAAAAATTACAGTCTAATTTGTTCATTTCACAAATGATGAAAATAAGGGCCAAATCAATGACCGTTAAGTTTAATGTTCATTAAAAAGGCCATGGAGTTCATTGGAAATATTGATCTGATATTGTTCCTAGAATCTCACCAGAGTTGATGAATCAGTCAACAGCTGATTCTTGAAGTCTAGAGTGGGCCCAGGGGTATTTTCATTGACAGATTTAAAGAAAGGAATGTGGTTTTGGGAAATTCAGGTGCAGTGGCTCATGGGTCACCTTTGAAGTTCACCAGTTCCTCAGAAGCAGTGGCTCCCTCTGAGTGCAGATCCACGTTTGTTTGGTGGCTTATTCTGAAAGCACTTTGGTCCCAGGTCACTTTGGTAGTTTAGGATGATGTATAAATGGGTTAGGATAACATCTTTCTGTTTGAGACTTAGTTATCCTCTGTGTTTAATTAAAACGTAAGCTCAGAAAACAGGCTACTGAACTTCAGGGAAACCACCATCCTCTTTTTTAAGCAGCAAAAGCAAGACAGAAATTATGAACACACATCTGTATCCTCAGGTCTTTCTAGGCTCTCACAGAATTAATCTGGTAGGGAGTCTATTTCAGAAATGGGTCAAAGATGAAAGAATATTTTCAAATTCAAGCAATATAATTTGTTCCATTAACAACTTATTGAAAAAAAAATCTATCCTTTTAAACCTCACTGAAGTAGAATTTCATAAACTCAATTATTGGTTCCAGGAATGGTGGCACATGTCCATGATCTCAGTACTTGGGGGGATGAGGCAGGAGGATCATGAGTTTAAGCACAGCCTGGGTGGCATAGTGAGATACTACCTCAAAAAATGCACTTAATGGAAATGGATGTTTCATGAGTTTTGGAGTTTTTACAGCTACAAACAACAATCAAGTTTAAAAGGCTTCAAGCACTGCATGGTTCCCTATCTGCTTTCTCTCATGGTTCTGTCTCTAAAATTTTCACCTTTTAGACATTTCCTATTAATGGAATCATGTAATATGTGGTCTTTTTGATCTAGTCTCTTCCATTTAGCATGGTGTTTGTAAGTCCTTCTAATGTTCACTTTCTACAGATTCTGCGGAGATTATAGTATGTGATGCTTTTAGTAATTTCTGTCTATTTTTCCCCTAAGTAAACCTAGTTTAAGGCTTACTGGTTCTGTTGTTTGGATCTCACTGGTTTCCACTCCACCCCTTGTTTCCTCTTCCTCCTTGTTTCTTCTTCCTCTTTGTTTCCTCTTCAGCTTGGTTTTCTCTACCTTCTACTTGTTTGAGGATTTGTTTTTGTGTATAAATTTTTAGTTGGATTTTTGTGTATTTAGTACAGAACATTTCAGTAAATCTTAATCATCTTTAGACCCCCTTCTCCTCTAGTGTCCACTCATAGACGCCCCCAAATCGAATTCATGCATTCATTCTGTCATTTGTGTTAAGGCCTATTGGGTCAAGTTAGTGTCCCCACGTGTTTCTCCATTAAAGTTCATCTACTGAGGTCTAGTCAGCCTCTCCAGAGTGCCTTGCTTTAAGATCAGCTCTTTCTTACCCAGCAGTAATCAGCTGTCAATATTTCTTCAGCAAATATTGGGGTCTGCTTTAGGGCTCAACACGGGATGGGCCTTAGCCAGGTCACCTGCTATGAAGAATAAAGGAATGGCTCCTGTGGCCATGGTGCTCTGGGTAGGCATGACACCAGCCTTCGCCCCACCCCTGGACGACCTACCTGAGACAGAGCACGAGTGGCTGCAGTTGGGACCCCATCTCATAAGGTGATTGGCTAACCACACCTATAAGACTCCTTGCACTTCCTTGAATAAACGAGCTTGCAGCAGCTTGCCCCCGCCTTTGTCTCACTCAGTTCCCGGGGTCTGTGTGTTTTGATTCCACGCCTACTCACCCCTTTTGGTGGAGACCCTTCGTCGCCTTGGGCTGGCCCTGAGCACAGGGACCCCCAACATCTCCTGACCATTTCCCCAGTTCTATGCTGGGTTTTTGTCTGCTTGAGTTTGTATGGGTCTTGTGCATGCTGACACCATTGCTGTAGATTCATATGCACAGGGTCTTGCGCTTGTAGGATTCTATTGTCATATAGCCATGAACCACCTCCCTGGTTCTTACAATATTCTGGCCCCTCTTCCACAGTGGCTCCTGAGCCCTGTGGGTAGAGTTTAATATAGAAGTCCTATCCAAGGACCCATATTCTGCAGACTCTTATTCCCCATGGCCTCGACTGTGTTCCTGGCCCTCGACTGCATGAGGGGGCTTCGTTAATGATTGCTGAGAGATTCATTAGTCCCTCTTTACCCCTTGTTCTATGTTCTGTGAGCCTTAGGTGTAGAAGTTGCATTATAGTTGTGCTACTTAGGCTTGGGCCATTCACAGACGATGTGTGTGTGTGGTCAGTTGTATTCTTAGTCTCCCTCTGGTGTAAAAGAAGGTTGTTATTGAGTGGAGACTGGGATATTTGTCTGTAAATATAAGGATACATGTTCTGCACATAATAAGACATTAGTTTAGGTATGTGACAGTCTTGGGGTTTTCTCTAAGATATGCGACCTCTCCGATCATGTTTATTTGGCTTTGTTTACAGTATCACACGTGAGTTTCCTCCCACTGAGTGGGCTTTAAGTCCAATTAGGTAGTTGTTGATTGCCCCAAGATAAAAGTGCCACTACTGCATCAATACTGTATGATGTGCTGGTCATTGATGTGGTTATTTCGTCTTGAAGCTGAGGTTGGACCATTGATGGATAGTCTCTCTTAGCAATTTGTGTAGTTCTCTCCAAAACAATGGAAGCTAAACCGCAGGGGAAGTGGCTTCTAGGTTAGTTCCAGCTCCATTGCTCCAAATTCTTTTTCCAAAGTATGTCCTGTCTTCAGCAATATGGTCTTACCTTAAAGTTTGGAGGTAACCTTAAAGTTTTGGCAATCAGGGGCTGTGGCAATAGCCTGTGTAATTTTGGGAGTTTCTTGGACTACCATGTCCAACAACTCAAAAGGAAGGTTTCTCCTGTTCGGCACTGTTTCTTGTTATGTAGCCTTTAGCTATGCACATGAACTCATGTAGAGATATTCTATTTGTAATTTGGCATTATGTTGTTGGACTAATATGATTCTCTCTGTTTTTTTTTACATCAGCTAGGAATTATTTATCTCTCCTCTCTCTCTCCCTGTCTAATCCTTCCTCCATGCCTTCCCCATTTAAAGCATCCCTATTTTCCCTATTTCTCCCGTGATAAAACCAGTATCCTATGGTCCCACCTCTCTTGAGCTCCTTCTTTCCCTTTATCCCTAAAGTTCCTTGTAAACCTCTCCCTTCTGCCTCCCAGTAAATATCCTCATTTTACCCATTTCTCCTGCTGTTCTTTTCTCTCAGGTTCCTTCTTTCCCTTTACTCCCTGGTCACTTTTCATTTTCCTGGTTCCTCCAGTTACATTAAGATACATATTCACATAGAAGGAGTTGGTGCTCCACTTATGAGAGGGAACATATGCCATTATTCTGAGTCTATGTTACTTCACTTAGTCTAACAGTTTTGAGTTTCATCTATTTACCTGCAAATTTCATGGTTTCGTCTTTCCTTATCACTGACTAGAACTCCATTGTGTAAATATATAACATTTTCATTATCTACTTGTCAGTTGAGGGACACCTAGGTTGCTTCCATCTCTTAGTTATTTTGAAAAGAGCAGCAACAAACATGGATGTATAAATATCTCTGCAATATGATGAGTCCTTTGGGTGGATGCCAAGGAGTGATATAACCGGTTCAAATGGTAGATCCATTTGTACGTTTTAAAGAGTTCTCTACACTGTTTTCTATAGGGGTTGCATGAGTTTACAATCCCACCAACAGTGAATGAGAGCATTCCCCTCTCCCCACATCCTCTCCAGCGTTTGGTATCACTTGTGTTCTCCTGATCTTAACTTGTCTGACTTGGGTAAGAGCAAATCTTAAAGTGGTTTTATTTACATTTCCCTAGTTATTAATGATGCCGAACACTTTTTAAGATGTTTCTTAGCCATCTTTCTTCTTTTAAGCTCTCTCTGTTCAGATCCTCAGCATCTTTTAACTGTGTCACTTCTTTTCTTTTGTTTTTTTTTGTATTTTGAGTTCTTTATATATTCTGGATGTTAAGCCTATGTCAAATGTGTTGCTGGTGAAGATTTTCTCTGACTCTGTGGGTTTTCTCTTCACTTCCTTGGTTGATTCTTTTGCTGCACAGAAGCTTTTTAGTCTAATTAGGTCCACTTATTTATTCTTGACTATAATCCCTGAGCAACTGATGTCCAATTTAGAAAGTCATTTCCTACACCTATATGTAGGTTATTGTCGTATGCCAATATTTTCTTCTAACAATTTCAGAATTTCAGGTTTCAACTTGAGGACTTTGATCCCGTTGGAGTTGACTTTTGTGCAAGGTGAAAGATAGGGTCTAGTTTCATTCTTCCATAGGTGGAGATTCAGTTTTACCAGCATCATTTGCTGCAGATGCTGTCTTTCTTTCAGTGAGTGTTCAGTCTTCAGTTATGTTCTACTGATCTATGGGTCTATTTTTGTGCCTGTATCAAGCTGTTTTATGACTATAGTTTGAAATTTGATATAGTAATCCCCCCAGCATTGTTCTTGGTGATCAGGGCAGGCTGTTATTATATATAGAAAGGTTACTGATTTTTATAGATTCATATTTTGATTTTTTACTTTACTGAAACCATTAATCATTTCTAGGAGTTTTCTGGTGGATTTTTTGGCATATCCTAGGTATAATATCATTTCATCTGCAAAAAAGGATAATTTGATCTCTTCCAATAAGCACTCCTTTAATTTCCTTCTCTTATTTCTCTAGCAAGAGTTTCAAGCACTATATTAAAAAGGAGTGGAGATAGTGGACAGACTTGCCCACTTCCTGATTTTAATAAGAATGCTTCCAGTTTTTCTCCATTTAGAATGATGCTGACTGTGGGTTAATTATGGTGAGGTATGTTCCCTCCAGTTCGAAGTCCCTCTAGGACTTTTAACATAAATATATGTTGAATGTTGTCAAAGGCTTTTTCTACATCCCTTGAGATGACCACATGATTTTTGTCTTTGAGTCCATTTATATGCCTTATGACATTTATTGACTTACATATATAGAACCATTCCTGCATCTCTGAAATGAAACCACTTGATCATGGTGGATGATCTTTTTAATGTGTGTCTTGCAAGTATTTTGTTGAGAATTTTTGCATCTATGTTCATTAAGGATATGGGCCTGTAATTTTCTTTCTTGGTATATCTTTACCTGGTTTTGATGTTAGAATGAGCTGAATTCGTAGAAGGAATTTGGGAGTTCTCCCTCTGTTTCTGTCTTTTTGAATATCTAAATATTTTGAATAATTCAAAGTATTGTAGATCTTAAATGTCTGTTAAAATTCTGCTGTAAATCCATCTGGGCCTGGCAAATTTTTACTTAGGAGGTTTTGAATTACTATTTCAATGTCCTTATATGTTATGGGTCTCTTTAAATTGTTGATCTCTTCTTGATTTAGCATTGGTGATTCCCAAGAGTTTAGATATATATTCATTCATTTTAGGTTTTCAAATTTAATAGTATATAGGTTGTTTAAATATTACCTTATAATGTTCTGGATCTTTTTTTGTCTATTGTGGTGTTTCACCTTTCACCTCTGACTTTGTAGAGTTGGATATGCTCTTCCTTTCTTTTGGTTGACCAGGTTATAAGTTTGTCTATCTTGTTTATCTTTCCAAAGAACCAGCCCTTCAATTCATTAATTCTTTTTATTGTTGTCTTTGTTTCTATTTCATTAATGTATGCTCTGATTTTTGTTATTTCTTCTTCTCTATGGGGTTTGGGTTTCATTTGTTGTTGTCTTTCAAGAGTCTTGAGTTGTGATTTTAAGTCATTTATTTATGCTCTTTTTGATTTTTTAATGTAGGCACTTAGAGCTATGAACTTCCCTCTTAGGGCTGCTTTTAAAGTGACCTAGAAGTTTGTTGGGTTGTATTTGTTTTTTCATTGAATTCCAGAAATATTTATATTTCTTTCTTAATTTCTCCTTTTACCCATTCCTCATTCAGGAGTATATTGTTTAAGCTCCATGAATTTGTTGACTTGGTAGGGTTTGTTCTGGTGTTTGTTTTAAGCTTTATTACATTATGGTCTGATAGAATGTGTAGAATTATTTCATTTAAAAAAATTTTGTTGAAGCTTGTTTTGTGTCCACTATGTGGTCGATTTGGGAGAAAGTTCCATAAGGTGCTGAATAGAATGTGTATTCTTTAGTGTTGGGTGGAAAATTTGGTTAATGTCTGTTAGGTCCATTTGATGTAGGGCATTGTTTAATTAAGATGTCTCTCTGCTTATTCTTTGTCCAATTGACCTGTCTAAGGGAAACAGTGGTCTACTGAAGTCCCCTACTGTTAGTGAGTTGGGATTAATCTATGTCTTAAAGTCCTATAGTACTGTTTTTATGAAGTTCTGTGTGCAACAGGGTTTGGGGCATATATATTCATTATTGTAATAGCTTCTTGGTCAATTGTTTCTTTGATCACAATCAAGTAACCTTCTTTATCTCTTCTGTTTACTTTTAGTTTGAAATCTATTTTGTCAGATATTATAATGGCAACTCCTGCTTTTCTTAGTGCAATTTGCTTGGAATAACTTTTCTATCCTTTTACCTTAAAGTAATGCCTGTCCTTGAAGGTGAGATGGATTATTTGTGGACCACCAAAAGATGGAATTTGTTTGTTAATCTATTCAACTAGCCTGTGCCTTTTAAAACCAACACCAGAACAAGCCCTAGCATGTAAACAAACTCACAGGTTCTTCTGGCTTTCATAGTTTGCATTGAAAAGTCAGCTGAATTCTGATGGGGTTTCCTCTATATGTGACTTGTTTTTCTTTTGCAGCTTTCAGTATTCTCTCTTTTTTCTGTACTCTTAGTGTTTTTATTATAATACACCATGGGGGAGTTCTTTTCCGATCCTGTCTATTTGGTGTTCTGTGTGCTTCTTGTATTTGTATGGTCATGTCTTTCCTTACTTGGGGAAATTTTCTTCTTCAATCCTGTGACAATCTGGTCAATACCATTATCCTGAGATTATTTCATTCTATTATACTGATAATGTGAAAATTTAGTCTTTTCATGGTGTCCCACATTTCCTGTACATTCCATTCCTGTGAGTTTTTAATTTTTTTTCATAATCTTTGCTTGAGCAGTGCAGTTCTTCAACTTTATTCACCCAGTCTTGATATTCTGTTTTTTTTTTTTCATTTATTCTAGTTCTGAGGCTTTCTCTTGTTGTTTCAAATTGGCTTACTGAGTTTTTTACTTCCTTCTTCATTTCAGCCTGAGTTTTCTTATATTAAGAACATTTGAACCTATAGACAATATGCTTTTATAGCTATAAACATTTATCTGAGATATTTTAACTGCTTGCCATAAATTTTAGTATGTTGTGTTCCCATTTTCTTTAAACTCAAGATTTTTAAAATTTTCTTGGGGTTTCTTTCTATACCCCTAAGGCACTTTGAAATCTGTTTACCTTCCAGGTAGTATTTGTAGAACTTATTTCTATTTTGTGGAGTTACCATTTCATTCCATTGTGGTTTGAAAACCTAGATCACATTATTTTCATTTTTTTACATTTAGTGAGATTTCTTTGTGGTTGATAATTGGGTATTTCCAGGGCAATGCTCTTTGAGATTTGAGAGCTTATAAGATTATAGATTTGGGCCAAGGAGACAGCTCAGTCACTAAAACACGTGCTTTGCAGCATGAGGACAAATATTTGGGTTCTCAGCACCCAAGTAAAAAGCCAGATGTAGAATGTTGTGGCATGTGTCTATAACTCTAGTGCTGAGGAATGGGTCAGAGACAAGCAGATGTCCAGAGCTGGCCCGCCAGTTTAGCTGGTCAGTTGAGCTCCAGTCTCAGTGAGACATCCTGTGTCAAAAAATCATGCAGAGTAATGGAAGATACCTAACATTAACCTCTGGCCTTTATATGCATTCTCTCTCTCTCTCTCTCTCTCTCTCTCTCTCTCTCTCTCTCTCAACTGAGACAAAGAGAAAGCTGTACTTTGCTGTTAAAGGGTAGAGGGTCATATATATGTTGCATTGGACAAAGGGGAATAAAATAATAAGTAAGCCATAATTCCCATCCTTTAAAATTTTGATCTTGTAGAGTAGTGAAGAGGATCTGACATCCTCTTCTGGCCCCCTAAGGTACCTGTCCATACATGGTCTATAGCTTCACATGAACACATATATATACACAAACACAACTTTTTTAATCTTAAAAAATTTAAAACACAAAGAATGTCCAGCTGACATCTGGCAACATCTAAAGGCATTTTTAATTTTCACACCTGGGGCATACGCTCTTGGTACTTCATGTGTAGACTCTGCTAAATACACACAAATGAACAGGGCATTCCCCACTCTCTTCCCCACAGCAAAGAATTATCTGTCCTAAAATGCCAGTAGTCTCAGAATTCAGAAATCCTGCCACGGAGCAATAAAAGACACTTAGTTAAAATGCAAAGCTTCCAACAGCACATCCCACACTAAGGCAATTACAGAGACTAAGCTGGAGAGACACTAGCAAGTTCTACACTCACATTTGTCTCTTTTCTTAGTAACATGTCTGTTTTATCTGCATTGAGTCTCACCCTAATGCCTACAGTGGTTAAAAACTCAGTGACAGAGGCTGGAGAGATGGCTTGGCTAAGAGTACTTGTTACTGTTCTAGAGGACTTGAGTTCTGTTTCCAGCATTCACATTGGGTGACTCATAATGTCCTGTAACTCAGGCCTCTAGAAGAGGGTCTGACATCCTCTTCTGGCCCCCTAAGGTAACTGTCCATACATGGTCTATAGCTTCACATGAACACATATATATATACACAAACACAACTTTTTTAATCTTAAAAAATTTAAAACACAAAGACAGACTAGATTTCAGCTTTACTTTTACACACTGGGTGTGAGGCCATGATCTAGAACTCTGGCCACTCTAAATGTTGGTTTTCTCAGCTGGACAATATGAAAAATATATAACTCCCTCACGGGAGAATTGAGAAAATTAAATAAACTCATGGTATGAAACACCTGGGAAAGTACTGGCACGAGTTATAATCATCATTTTATTGCTATTATTATGGTATCTATTATCTAGCCCAGGACCCCACGAAGATATGCAAATGGACAGGTAACTGAGCCATCTTCTCTAACCTTCTCTACTCCATGGTAGAATCAAGTTCTACAGAGTAATCTAACTGAGATGAAACCGGTACCTTCTTATTCTTGGCTCCTTCTTTCACAGAAGAGGTCATCTATGCCTACAGGAGATGGATAGGAGCCCAGCTGGGGCAAACAAATGCTAGACAAATAGATGTCAACCTCAGTTGTACCCTAGGACCTCCTACCAGCCTGATATGAAATGGCCACCAGAAGGCAGCAAGCTTCATGCCTGAGGGAGTCCCATGATGCTGCTCACTCAGGTTACTCTGGGCCAGTTTCTTCAGACTGCTTCAGAGAAGTAGCTTTTTCTTCCTAATGGTAGAAATTTGTCGCTCTAGTCTCTACTCCTTTGTCTACCCTGAAAACATGTGATATTCCTCTTGCCTGTTAGGCAACTGTGATGATCAATATCGAAAGACTTTGAATCTCTCCTTAAGCCCCTCAGCTCCTCTCCTTGTCTAGAAAGCACCCAGGTGGTGATAACACATGTAAAACAGTTTGCTAACATTTAGAGTTGTGGGTAAGGGCAAAGCTTTGTTCCAATCTGATACTTACTGTGCCTGCTTTGGAAGGAAGCGTGCATAGAAGGAAAAAAGTCATCTCTAAGCCCCTTGGTGTATAAAGCAGAATTCACACAGTGCCAGAGATCCACAAACCAGTCTCAAGATATGGAGCAAAAGATCAGTTTAGAAGAGGTAGAGATTAAGTTTCTTTAACAGAGAGCACATGACTTCACTTTACTATCAGCTTTCTACTGTGCCCTGAGGTTGGCAAGCACCTGAAGGCACAAACAAGCTCTGGAGCCTTCCTCGTTATTGATTTGTTTATAGGTCAGTGATTTATGTCCTCAGTCTTTATAAGCAGAATAAACCTTCATTGCCTTTCTGGAGTTTTTCCATTTATTTGCTTTGAAGCTTGCCTGGTGATAGCCAATGAAACTCAAAATGAGTTGAACCTCGGGGAGAGAAAAGTCACAAGCAGCAGAGAACACTAGGGACAGTGTGCCTGTCTTCTTTTTAAACTATCATGAAAAGGAAGTCCCATTTGCTGCTGTTTTAACATTAAACACCTAAACATATAGCTTCCTACTTTGTTTGAACTTCAACATAATAATGGAAATAGTAACAATGAACATTTTAAAATGTTTTATTTGTTTTTATTTTTATATGTTTGAGTGTTGTGTCTGTGTGTATGTAAGTGCACCCCATGTGTACAATGCCTGGTGAGGCCAGAAAAAGGTGTCAGACCCCACTAGAGTTAAGAATGGGTATTAGTCATCATGTGGATACTAGGAACTGAACCCAGAACTTCTGCAAGAGCAGCCAGCGCTTTTCTTTACCACTAAGCCATTGCCCAGCCCCAATAACTAATATTTTTGAATGCTGAATATGTGTGGGACAATTTCCTAAATACTTTATTGTATAAGTTAATTTCGTTCACTCATTTCACAAATATTCCTTGACTCTGCATTGGAGATACCAACCTAAATAGCAAAAGAGGAGTCTCTACAGAGAAAAATGTTAAATACCTGGGATGAGCAAGCAGTTCTGCCGTGCAGAGCGTGGCTGTCATGAAAACTGGAGCTATATTTTAAGAAGACAAGGGAAAGGGGAACTTTCTGAGGCACCGTGAGGAGGATTATATATGAATTTGAATCAATAACCATTGGTCCCAAGGATATTTAAGGATCACTAATGAGGATGATGTTAGTCTGAATTTGGAGAGACATTTATGAGGCAGGTATTCTAACATAAATATCTTCTGTATTATCTTTCAGTAGGCTCTGTACACTGCAGTAGGCTCTGTATACTACAGTGGCTCAGTAGAGTATTTCCTGGTAGTTCTTGTTTTATTAAACATACATACATGCAATTTTTTTCTTTTATAAACTTCTGGGTTTATTTATTTATTTAGAGTTCTACATAAATGACTCACTCAGATTTTATTATGACAGCTTTCACAGAAACTAGGCACTGTTTTCCATCCAGGGGTACAGCAATGAACAAAGTTCTCATCTCCTTCGTGGACTGGATGCTCCTTGATGGCTCTTTGGAGGAGTCAGTAAACAGACACAGAAGAAAATTAGATCACATGTTAGAATACAGTCAATGCTATTGAGAAAAGTAAAGACAGATGGAGGGGCAGGGAGAGCTGAGTTGTCATGGTATTGCAATTTTCATTCAGGCATTTCAGTGAGCAGTTCCCTGAGAGATCATTTTGCCAAAGACTTGGAAAAATTCTCACAAGAAGTAAGACCAAACCCAGCTAACACTTCCGCTAACTTTTATACTGATTCTTAGGCCCATTATTCTAAACCCTTTTGAAATCTATATGAACCTCTGCATTTTGGCAGATGTTTGAGGCAGGGTCAGCTCCAAGCAAGTCAAGCATGAAGTTACCAAAAAGTCTCTGGCACTGCTCAGTGGTGGTTGTTCAAATGATGGCTTTTCATGATGAGGAACTGGAGGTGTGGCTTGGAGAGGGGCATTTGCTGTGTCATCTTTGGAAAGGATGTTCCCCTAGAGAGGGATCACAGTATACCCTTCCTGTCCTATGAGTGCCCTGTTGTCTAGAATAGGACTTTCCGTACAATAGAATTCATCTAGATAATCATATCCCACAGCCCCTGTGTGGGAAAAGAGTGAAGAATGAAGTGACCATGCCTCCCAGGAAGACTTGAGGGTCCTATTCCCCATTGTTTTATATTTATTTATTTATTTATTTATTTATTTATTTATTTATTTATTTATTTATTTTTGTTCTTTTGGAGACAGAGTCTCCCTGTAGCTCCAGCTGGTCTGGAACTCGCTATGTAGACCAGATTGTTCTCAATCTCACAGAGATCTGCCTCCCAAATGCTGGGATTAAAGAGATGAACCACCGTGCTTGGTCCCCATCCCCCATTCTTGGAACCCATGAACCACTCATGACTTTGCTTTTACCACTTGACTCAGCCATCTATCCAGCCCCCTTTTTTTCTTGAGACAGTATTTCCCTACATAGTCCAGTTACTCAGACTGGCCTAAATTTTTGGCAATCTTCTTGCCTTAGCCTCCTGAGTGTTAAGATTGTAGACATGCAGCGTCACAGCCAGCATTTTCCATGTTCTTTGAAGCTCCTTCTTCAAGTCTTAGACTTCAGTCTTCCCCACTTCACTAACACACCCCAAGTCAGCTTTGAAAGGTGTGATATCAGCACTCGTGAGTACCTTAGCTTAAATCTCAACCTAAGGATTCTTCTCCCTTGGAACTAATTCCATGGTAGAGTTTATGTCTAACTCTGGGAGCAATTTCAAGTATCAATAAGTTAAGGGACCAGTGGGAAAGGCACTTGGGGTAGAAGAAGACTCTTGGGAAACTTTAAACATCTTTCATGAAGAATATCCATCCCACAGCTTCCTTTCTTCAGCGGCATGAGATGCTTTCCCTGTAGCGACCCATACAATGACCCCCAAGAACCCTCATTCTTTTTAAATTGGACAGAGCAGAATCATGGAATTAGAAAGACCTTGTTTGTAAAGAAACCGAGGAGCACTTGGCAAATTCACTTCCTAGATTCTTTTACTGCTGTGGGTCAGGGTCAATTTCCGTTCTTCTTAGTCTCTTTGCCAACAAACATTCTTTAAAATTTTTTTCTTCATTCTTAATTATGTAGAAGATTTTACCACTAAAACACTTAATATAGTTTTAATAATTATATGGTAAATTATTGTTATAGAATAAATAATAAATACTTTCTTGTAATTTAATACCTCCCTTTTGCCAAACTCTTGGCTGTTCAATTGAGCATCCAATTTCTCTGGACCAATCTTTCTGGACCAATACTTGGTTTGAAGGAAGTCATGTAGGTCAAGACAGGTGGACAGAGCCGGCCTCAGAGTCCTGTTGTAACTGTTAGGATTCAAATCTTCGTTCTTATCTTAGATTGCTAGCTAGGCAAATCCACAGTTGCCAACAGTCATCATTGCTGTCACATGGAGAGCTGGGAACAAACACCAACAACTAATACAGTTCCACTAAGAGGAAGAAACAGTGACTAAATGTATCTGTTTTTCCTAGGGCTGAGGTGATTTTCTGATACAGGGGACATTTAATACTGAAGTCCATGATATCCTATGCAACAGGACAGTTGGTGTACCAGTTACTTTTCTGTTGTTGTGATAAAACACCATGACCAAGGCAACTTATAGAAGGAAGAGTTTATTAGGCTTATGGTTCCAGAAGGAAAAGGATCCATCATGGTGGGGGACATGGGTGGCAGAGACAGCCAGCCTAGAACAGGAAGCTGAGAGCGCCCATCTTCAGGCAGGTGCAGGAAGGAGAGAAAGTGACACCAGAAAGGCGGCAAGGCTGTGAACTCTCCAAGCCTGCCCCAGTGACAGGCTTCCTCCAGCAAGGCTGTACCTCCTAGAGATTCATGACCCTTCCCATACAGCGCCCCAACTGGCAAACCATTCAAACACTTGAGCCGATGGGGATCACTTCTTATCCAAATTGCCACAGTTCTGATGATATCATTGGCACACTTGTCCTTTGATGAGTTAATAACTTTTTTGCCTTAGTAAGCTGAAGGAGATCTCTATTGTTTATAGTTCTTCACTCCTCAAGTAAAAGTTAATTTGTTATAATTTCCATCAACTTATTAGAGCAGTCACAAAAGCTCAAAACCTCTGTTGTTGTTGTTGTTATTATTATTGTTATAAATTTGAGGTTCTATGAGCTCAGAGAACTCATGCTGGGAACCACTAAAATAATTTCACCTCCTCCTTACAGATGTTAACTCTGAATCCTAATCTAGTAAGGATTATTCTTGTAATTTAAACTGCACACACTCTTCTACTTAAAAACATAATTTTTTGTACCCAAGGTTTCTTCTATAAGTGTATCTGGAAATAAAAGCCCAAAATAGGTCATACATAGAGATTAAGTATCTGTGAAATGCCCAACTCTGGGAGACACATCTACAGTGGAACCCTCTACACCTAAGGTCCACAGAACAGAGTGGAACAGGGGTAGGAAGAATATTAATGCATCTCTCAACTATCATCAGTGAAGCTTCCTCATGCAACAGAGAACACTGAACCCAAAGGACCACAAATAGCCAAGCATAGCGAGTTATATTAAACTCCACCCACCCAGGGCTCAGGGACCATTTTGGAAGAGGGGCAGAAAGATTATAAAAGCCAGGGGAGGAGGTGCATGACCATATGAAAATAGAGTCTTACAGACTCCTATGGACCTGCTCATATGGACTAAAGCAACGGTAACAGCATACACAAGACCCGTACAAACTCAAACAGACAAACACCCAGCATAAAACTGTAGAAAGAGGCAGCAGGCTCCAGTCGTAGGCAAAGAACTATTGGGAAGCTGATTACGGATGGGTAAGAAAGAACTGATCTTTAAGGGAGAGACTCTAGATAGGCTGACTAGACTCCAGTGGATGAACTTGCACTGAGCGACATCTGGGAACACTAACTTGATTCGATAGACCTTAACACAAATGACAGAATGCATGAAATCGGGAGCGGGGTATGGGGTGGTGTCAATGGGGGAGGGAGTGTAAAGATGATTAAGATGTTGTGTATGAAACACACAAAATTCAATAAAAATATACAAAAAAAGAGCCTAAAGCAGCACTTCAGAAGAAAAGAGCTTGAAAATGGAAATGGTCTGATGGTGAAAGCTCAACTTTTCTTCAAAATGGACATTCAAGAACTGTCCAAATACTTAGTGAGCGCACCTATGCGAAGGTGAGGGTCAGCGCAGAGGCGAAAGCAGGCCTCTGTCCAAAGGCAGCAGAATGGGGAGGGTAGTGAGGGGCTTGAGGAATGCAGGCTCCACCCCAAGGCATTACCATCATTTTATTGCTCTTCTGTCTTCTTATTACTGCTGACCACTGCAGCTTATTTGGCTTCCTTCCTAGGTAGGGCAAATATTTCAACAGATGTGAGCTAAGCCAACTATCACCCACAGGAAGGAGATTATAGAGGAAAGAACATCTGAGAGGAATTAAGGAAAAAACAAACAAAATGGCACGTCAGAAAGGAGAGATCCGTCAGCCATTGGGAGCCCGTTTGTTTGCTGGAAATGGTTCAAATGGTTTCCTCAAGGCTTCAGAGGCTTCTCCTGCACTAATGCATGTCTGCACATTGTCTAGATCCTGGAGGAGCGCAGAGCAGGGAGTTAGGTGCTGTGGGAATCTGAAATGAAGAGAAGATGGAGGCATATCACCTGAATGTGTTGAGTTTCTGGAACCTTAAATAAAGGGAAGCCATGCAGTGTCAGGAAAGAGACTGAGTGCTGGCAGCAAATAAACATGAATTCAACCCCTACATCTCCCATTGTCCTAGCACTTGAGCAAATCAGTTACCTTCTCTGAGCACCAATTTTCTCAATGCTAAAAGAAGCAAATACATGTGTTCTGCAAGATGGTATGAAGGACCATAGAGACTTCTTTAAAACAATCAGAATAGCGTCCGGACAGGGTATTTGTCAATAGTAGGAGGATGTGTTTAACATGCTCTACAGTGCAGACTTTCAAAGGCAGACTTCATGACGTAAGTGATTCATTATTTACATAATTCTTACCTCTGTAATCGCATCTCCTCAAGATCCAGACACTGTAATTCAGACATCGCCTGCATATAGGTTTTCTGTTGAAAAACAGATTAGAATGTACTAGAAAGCAAAGCACAGGTATGTTTTGCCTATTAGAAATATACATAGATATGATGCTGCAGAACTGCTGCAGCCGTTAAAGGCTCATGTTCACAACCAAGAAATATACATAGATATTAGGGCTCTGGGGATTGGGGAGATGGCTGAATGAATCAACTGCCTATCTTGGAAGCATGAGGACATGAGTTTGAATCTCCAGCACTCATGTGAAGTGTACATTTGTGACTCCCAGGGCTGGGAATAGGAGAATTCCTGGAACTCATTATCCAATCAGCATAGTTGAATTGATGAACTCCAGGTTCAGTGGGAGACTCTGTCTCAAAAAATAAGGTGTGGAATGGTGGAGGAAGACATGTGACATGAACTGTTAGAGTCCTGCACACACATGTATACATGTGCATCCATATACACATACCTGCTTGAACATACACACACAAATATTCAAGTTCTTGAAGCTTGAAGATAAATGACAAGATGCATCATGCAAATGCTAGATGAAAGAAAGATAGCTTTGCTAGGATCAGGCAGTAGATTCTAAAAGCAGTGGGATTACTAGAGAGGAAACAGGATACCTCATTGCTAAAGCGGTTAATCTACCAAAAATATCACACTTTTAATTCAGTATGCACAAATAGAATTGGTTTAAAAATACCTCCTACAAAAGACAAAATAGAAAAACTTCATCATGGTGGGAGACTCCCTTATTCTTTTTTAAATGTGTGTGTGTGTGTGTGTGTGTGTGTGTGTGTGTGTGTTTGTCTGCACGTGTACCATGTACATGCAGTGCCCACAGAGGCCAGAAGAGGGCATCAGATCCCCTGGAGCTGGAGTTACAGGGAGCTGTGAACCACTTGGTGTGGGTCCTAGAACTGAACCCAGGTCCTCTACAAGATCAGCAAGTGCTCCTAAGCACTGCTCCATCTCTCCAGTACAACTTTATCACTTTTATTTCAACAGCCGATAGAATAAACATGAGGAAAATAATGAGTAAATTCGATCTGACTGAAGTAGTAAGTATACTGAGCCTACAAACCAAAAGAATCTATTTTCATTTTAGGTACACATGGAACACTCACAAAACCCGAACATAGCTTAATTCACAAAGCAAAACTCAAGAAATTTTAAGTGATTGAACTAATAAAAATATTTGCAAACTAATCAGTGTTCTAATAAATAACATGTGAAACACAGACAAAAAACGCAGCAGAAATTTTAACATAGTTTTGGGGGGTTGGAGAGATACCTCAGTGGATAAAGCACTTGTTGCACAAACTTGAGGGCCTGCATTTCAGTCTTCAGCACCCACATGAAAAAGCTGAGCATGGTGGTGCACCTCAGTAATCTCCGTGTTAAGAGGCAAAGACAGGAGGATCCTTGGGGTTCAGAGGTCAGCCAGTCTAGCCAATAGGTTAGAGAGATGCTGTCTCAAAAAAAAAAAAGGTAAAGAGAAATGGAGGAAGACACTCAACTTTGACCCCTGACTTGCACATGCACACACAGGTGCACATGGGTGCACATAAGTGTGTACACCACATAAACACATACACAAAACAAAAGAGCTCAGAGTATTTGCCTAGCAGTAACAGGGTCCTGAATTTAAGCCACAACACTGCAAAATGACGATGATGATGATGATGATGATGATGATGATGATGATAAGTGAAAGGGTAATGAAAACAACATGCTTTAAAACTTACAAATAGAGCTTTAAAAGTATCTAGGGACATCCACAGTCTTTAAAAATATTCATGTAAGCATTTTATTTAATTAGACTTTCAAAGTTTAGTACAAATACCAAAACTGAACCAATCCTGGTTGTGTACACCTTTAATCCCAGCACTCAGGGGGTGGAGCCAGAGACAGGCAGATAGATCTCTGTGCGTTCCAATAATAACAGAAACTGTCATATACACAAAAGAAAGAAAAAAATGTGAAACTATGTCCTATGAAATACCCAGATACAAAAAGCATATTTATCATGGTATCCTTTGTAAAATCTTGGGAGAAGTAATAAAACAATATATATTATTTAATTATATAATGGATTATCATCTTTTACTTTTATAATCAATCATACATAATGTAGAGAAGATTTGATTCTAAAACTGTTAATTTTGCTATGTGAACTTTTATACATTGTATTTGTTATACAAATGACAACCAGAGATGTTTACAGTTAAAAGGTTAAAAAGCTAACATTCCTGTGCTTAGATTATTACTTCCAGCACTTTATACATACCACATCAGATGCTCTTTGTAACAATACTGTAAACAGACTTTTAGCATTTGGCTTTATAAACCAAGAGATTAACTTGCACAACTCATTACTTTTCTGTTACCTGTTAATCTCATTTTTTTCCACTAAATGCCACAAAACTACATTTTAGATTTAAAACAAATACTGGCATCATTTTACATTTGGAGTGTATAACATACATTCTTAATAAACATTATAGGATAGAGAATGGCTGGGAAGCAGTGATAGAATTTTTCATTTCAAGGAAGTGGAAAAGACAAAACATTACAGAGGGGAAATGAAAGCTTTAGAGTGCAAATAAACATAAAACAAAACACAGGAAAGAAAATTAGCACAGCTCCAAGTCAACCTTGAAAAGATTAGTAAGTTGATGAACTCATGGCAAATTCATCAAGAAAATAAGTGAGAAACTACACATGATCAGATTCAGAACTCAAAGGGGACATCACTAGACCTTAGAGAGATGGTGACGGCACCATATGGACCTCTCTATGTAAGTAACTGTCATTATTAGGATGAAATGGACAAATCAAATGAAAAGGCACAATTATAAAAACTAACCTTTAAAAAAAGTTCCATGATGTTCATTTGGGCTATGATTTTTTTCAGAGATATGATCCCCAAATCACATCCAACAAGAGCAAAAATAGACAAATTGAATTAAACCAAACTAGAAAGACTCTGCAGAGCAAAAGAAACAATCAGCACAGTGAAGACAAGCTCGAAATATTTAAAATCCTATGTACTAGATAAGGAGCTAATGTCTGCTACATATAACACAAATCAAAGAAAATATTAGACAATCAAAAATGGGCAAAGAACCCGATTAGACCTTTCTCAAAAGAAGATATGCAAATAGCACACAGCCGTATCAAACAATGTTCAACATTACTAACCACCAGGAACATGTAAATTGAAACCACAATGAGGTACCATCTTACACCTGTTGGGATGGTTATTATCAAAAAGACTGAAGATAATAAGTGTCTATGACATTTTTGAGAACATCTAGTCCTTGCACACCACTGGTGGGGATGTAAATGAGTACAGCAAGTATGGAAAACAGACTAGAAATTATTTGAAAAGAGTAAAATTAGAAATGTGATCTAGTAAGCGCAATTCTGGCTATATATCTAAAGAACATGGAATCAGGGTATTTCCGCTTCCGTGTTCACTGCAGCAGAATTCACAATAGCCAGGCTATGAAATCCGTCCCTGAGTGCCTGTCAGCGAATGACTAGATAAAGGAAATGTGGTATATACACACAACTGAATACTATCCAGCGTTTAAGGAGAAGGAAATCTCACTGAAACAACACTGGTGAACCTAGAGGACTAGGTGAAATAAGCAGGTACAGAAAGACAAACACTGTATGATTTCATTCATGTGTGAAATCTTAAGAAAATCAAATGTACCTAAGACAAAATAAAATAATGATTACCAAAAGATGGAAGTGGGAGCTGGGGCAAGTTAGACAAAGGACATGGAATTCAGTTTGACAAGAGGTGTCCTGTGCATCATGTGACTACTATTAATAACAATATATTATATGGCTAAACTTGACAAAAGAGTAGATGTTTCTCATTGCAAACAAAACCAGAGTGAAGCAATGCACTTAACATACATCAAACAACTTGACTTAGCTATTCATATATATTCATATATGTGTATATATGTGTGGGTATATGTGATTACATACTATAAATATAAGCAACTTTATTTGTCCACTAAGTAATTTAAACATAATTCTGTTGAGTATTTAAATATACGTGAAAGGTAAAGCAAAGCTTTGTAAGAAAGCAGCTCATACTATCTTTATAACTCTGGGGTGAACAAAATTTTCTTACACATAGAAAGCTGCTAATATGCTGGAGAATGGGCACCTTAACTGTGCCCACACCATTGAAGACAGTGACCAATAAACAGCCTCCTCCCCATGCTTATACAAGCAACCCGAATTAAACTCAGTGGGAGAGAGAGAGAGAGAGAGAGACAGAAACAGAGATAGAGACAGAGAGACACAGAGAGAGGACTGGTTAAGAAGAGGATTTCAGTAGGATAAGGAAGGGCATGAGAGAAGGAAATTCATTATATAATAAGTTAAACTGTCAATACAAACACATTTCAAAAATGTAGAAATGGAGTAATCATAAAAGAAAAATTTTTTAGGTTAAAATTAAGACCTTATTCAACAACAGACACTGTAGGAAGAGTACACTGGGAAAACACAGAGCACATGAAGGCATTAGACACACATAAATACCCATGTTTATATATCTAATGAAGACCCATATGTGGAAGAATGATTGAATTTATTATTATTATTATTATTATTACATTAATGCTGGCAATCAAATTGAGGGCCTTGAGCATGCTAGGCAAGTCCTTTATCACTTTGCAAGTTGATTCTTAAAAGACCAACAATGAAATGGAAAATTTCTTTTGTTTTTGTGGGATTTTTAAATCTGTGTGTATGTGTATCTATGTACATGTACATATTCATGTGTGTGGGTGCGGGCCTATATGTGGAAGTCTGAGGACAACTGTGGGTGTCAGCCCTTGCTTTCCACCTTGGTTGAGACAGTCTGTTGTGTTTCTGTTTGTCTGTCTGTTTCCCTTTGACTACTCCGTATGCCAGGCTAGCCGGACCTTGCCCTTCTAGGAATTTCAGTCTCTGCCCATCTGCCATGGACACTGGGGTTGTAGATGTTCCTTACCATGCACGCCTTTTGCATACATCTTCATGCTTGTATAGCAAGCACTTTACATACTGAGCCATGTTCCCAGCCTGTTTTTGGTTTTTGACAGGGTCTTTCTCCGTGAAGCCTGGCTGGCTTCCAACTGGCGACCAACCTCCTACCTCCTACCTCAACCTTTCAAGTACTGGTACTACAGCTGAAGAGCTAATTCTTAACAAAATATATCAACATATCTAATAAGCACATTAGAATTCAATTTAATTCGTCATTAAGGAACTGGAATTGAAATTTAATATGTTTCACCACCTGCTATCAAGGATGACTTCCTAAACAGAGCTGCAGTTCGTTTAACACTTTGTCCTTACTGTCTCGAAATGTTTAACTTTTGTGATGTACCCTTTTCCATAAAGTTTTATAGAAAATACTTCCCTTCATAGTAGGCAAAACAAGAAAAAAGGTAATAGGAAATACTGGTGAGGATATGGAGCAAGTAGAACACTCACACACTGCTGGTGGGTACACGGAGTGGTCCAGTTGATCTGGAGAATGACTGGGTAATTTCTGCAAAGTGAGTACAGGATCACAGTCTGTCACTTCTATTACTGAGGGCGTATTCAGAATAGTCATAGTTAACTATACAAGTTAAAGCTCTAAACCAGAAGCAACGCAAATGTCAACCAACAGTAAGAGATGTAAGTGTGCTCTGATGTAGACATGAAAATACCATAATCAGTGAGAGTGAAATTTATTACGGATCGATTCCACCACACAAATTGGAGTGAAAGAAACCAGGTACCGAGGAAAAGAATACAGTATATGTTTCTAATTATACAAAGTTTAAAAAGAGATGAAAATGAATCCATTGTTTCAGAATTTCATGTAGTCCTTCATGGGAAGCAGAGATCGGAAGGGATCTGAGAAAGGGTTCTGAGCATTGGCAATGTTTCTTGACACTAATCACTCTGTGAAACTTCATTGATTTATATAATTGATTTGCACACTTCTTAGTATTTATAATGCTATAATTTAACAAATGACTGGTTAAAAAGACAAGAATTTGCAAATCAAACTCTTTTACTTTTGTAACCAAATTCTTTTTCTAGAATTAACATGGTTACGAAAGTCAGTCTGAATATTGACTCTCAAAGCTTCATCTCCCCTAGTTCTTTGATCTTGGATATGGTATTTAAACTTTCTGTGTCTGAGTTTCCTGGTTAGTAAAGTGGAGATAATATAAGTGCTCATCTCAAGATTGCTGGGATGGTCAAATAAAATAATGTATACAAAATGGTCAGAATACTGTTGAGCACTTACTTAGCAATGATCCATACATAAATGTAAGTTGTTGCTATTACTACTACTTTTGCCCAGTTCTCTCTGGGCAATGAATGACTCTTACTTGAAGAAATGGAAATAAGAAATCACAATATATTTTAAAATATCATCTTTATCTTACCATATTCTCAGAATCCAAGACTTAGTCTTACAAAATCTCTTGTCTTTCTGGCTTCTCATGGACTAACGCTTACATGGAAAAGTAAACAGGAGACTGAGGGCTGGAGAGATGGCTCAGTTGGTAAAGTGCTTGCTGTGCTAGCATAAGGGCCTGAGCTTGGATCCTCAGTATCCACATAAGAAGATGGATATACTATATTCTTTTCCTCGGTACCTGGTTTCTTTCACTCCAATTTGTGTGGTGGAATCGATTCGTAATAAATTTCATTCTCACTGATTATGGTATTTTCATGTATACATCAGAGCACACTTACATCTTTTACTGTTGGTTGACATTTGCATTGTTTCTGGTTTAGAGCTTTAAGTTGTATTACTATGACTATTCATATACATATATATATTTGACATAATACACATGTCTTCTGAATACGCCCTCAGTAATAGAATACACACCTGTAATTCCAGTGCTGAAGAGGCAGAGACAGGAGGATCCCTGCCCAGCCGTTTAGCTGAATCTCTGAGCTCCAGGCTCCGTGAAAGACCCTATCTCAAAAAATAAGGTGAACCCTTTGATAGGACTTAAGGTCCACTTCCTCGGATGGAGCCCATACCTGACATTGATATCAACTTTGGGAACCTGAGGCTAGAAAGGTCACAGGACATAGAGGAGAACCTAATACTAAGTAGTTACCATATTAAACTAACTCTTAATGACTTATTGTTATACCCATTGATTAATACATCTCTCAGCTCTCACCAGAGAAGTTTCCTTATGCAGCAGGTGGTATTTAACACAGAAACCCCCAAATGGGGGAGAGCAAGAGGATGCAGCACACTCGTCCCTGAATAGGACACCTATATCAAGTGGAGACAGGGGAGGGGATCAAATATGATCCAATCATATTATACGAAAATCACAAAAATTCAATTTTAAGATGTGAAAGAAGCAATATAGGAGTTTGAAGTGAAACACTCTAGATTACTACGCAGAACATATTTTCTTTGTTTCAAAATTATAATCAATAAAATAAATATTAGAATTGATGGGCTGGAGAGATGGCTCAGTGGTTAAGAGCACTGATTGCTCTTGCTGAGGACCTAGGTTCTATCTCCAGCACCCACATGGTAACTAAGAACCATGTGTAACTCCAAGACCAGGGAATCCGATGCCTTCTTCTGACCTCCGCGGGCATTGCATGACATGGGTGCACCTATCTACATGCAGGCGACACACTTGCACACCCAAAATAAAAAAAATTAAATCTTTCAAAATTTGAAAAAAAAAATAAGGTGAAAAATGATGCAGTGAGGTTGACCCCTGCCTTTCACATGCATGCAAATACACACATGTGCACATCCACTACATGAATGAGCATGTACACACATGTACAACACATGCATACACATACACAAAGCAAGAGACTGAAAGCTTGTGCCCTGAGGGAAGCTCTGCCAATCAGCGAGGGACTCGTCAATCAAACCTCAAAATAGGATCACATGCATCTCCCAACGGTCTCTTCTTCAGACTTAAAATAGAAAGCAAGTCATTCAGAAAGAAGAAACTTTCATGGCCTGGGCTTGAGAACTTCAGGAGTACTGTATTTTTACTGGAGTTTTCAGCTCCATGGTTCTGAGTTCTTCCTTAGCTGTACCTTTTGAGAATTTTAGTACCTTAAAAGCGAGTTCTGTTCCTGTGTGTATTTGGATGCTTGCCAAGCTAATCTCCCCACATTGAAGAGTATTATTAAAGTTAAGCTGCGTGAAAAAAAAATAATAATTTCATTCTATATATAAGGCTTCAGGTCTGTACTACTTTATAAATTTGTGTGTGTGTGTGTGTGTGTGTGTTGGCAGCTGCTTAGTAGCTCCCCACCATGCCTCTACTCCACGTTACCACATCATTGAGCTATTTCAGTTCAGTTCAGCTAAGTTGGCTGAGGAACTGTGCCAGAAACTGCTATTAGGAAGCTAATCTTATTTTCCACAAAGTAACTAGATGATTCCCTGAGTGGTTGTCTCTGAATTTTTTTAGTCTCAAAAAAGAATCTCACTTTTGCTTTTCTTGTCGAAATGAGATAAGGAACCAAAGTTCCAAAGAGATTGCATCACTCAGAGTGAATGATGGGAGTTGAATTAGAATCCAGGAAAGGTCTCTATTAATCAGATTATAAGGGTCTTGTTTAAGTTAAAAAGGTAAGAAGGCAGACAGAGATTTGAGAGTTGAAGGTCTGCAGTTACTTCTTAGATGAGAATAACTGTCTTTCTGTGGATGTATCTGTCGCAAGCAGGTGGGAGAACGTGGGCTCCTTCTGAATTACCTTATATGAGGCTAGGGACGTTCACTGCTTTAAGGAGCTTTAAACACCGATGCCCAGTCTTTTAATTTTTATCCATCTTCAAAAGCAAAAGCAGGTTAATAAGGATTAAGCTCTTTGGGGGTCAGATTGAAGTTGAGATTCCTTGCTTGCCAACAAGGATTGTTCTTAATTTCAATAATTTGATGAACATGCCCGAGAGACTCTGGGATGCTAGAGACAATAGCCACAAGCGGGAGGAGACATTTTCCTCACTCGCACAGGCCATTGATGTCACGCCAGTTGTAGTGACTCAGTTTCCTTCTATGTAAGCATCTTCTTTTCTTCTCTCCTGGGGAAAGACTTTCCATTTCGACAATCTTTTCAGCTTCAACTCTATTTTAAAACGTTCAGAAGATTCTCTTGATATATTTCAGCCCTAATCAGCACCTATTTCTTTTCAAGTGTCAGAGTAAGTAGATTTTCCTTTAGAAATGGCTGGAAATACGGCAGATCTTTAAGAACCATCATGATTCTTTGTTTGTAGATGGGTCAGAGTGAGGAATATCACTTTCTCCTTTGTCTACCAGACATTCTGTCCAATAGGGAGAGATTAATGACAGAATCAATATATATGCTAAGATGTGGTCTTTAAGAAAGAGAGACCTGGACTGAATCTAAAACAGGAAATTTTCAGCAGGCCACTGAGTACCTTTCAGTCTCAGCTTCCTCACATGCAAAATGAATATAATACTAATAATCATAATAGTAAAGATGATACTTGCTTCACATAGTTCTGTGAAGAATGAATGAGATCATAGATATAAAGAAATGTTTTGTTTCTGGGTCACCATCAGCTAAAAGTAGCTATTGCTACATTATTACTAATTCTTCCTGGGGTGGTTGACTAGCAGAGGAAAGGACACATTTCCACTTCCCAAGTGCAGAGTGAACTGCATTAGAAGAAAGTGATTCCCATCAATAGGACAATTTAGCCTGATCAGAAAAGAGAGCTCACATCTCCAGGTTTTTCATCTTTTTTTTTTCTTTGACAGGAAGCCAGACTCTTCCTGGAGCCTATCCTCTTGCTAATGACAGCTCTAACACCAGTCCCCGAGGGCCCAACTCAATTGCTTCTCAGCTCTGAAACCAGATTGCATTCCCCATTCATGTTTTCTTAATACCCTCTGGGCCAATGTCTGCTGTTATTTTCTCCAGGAGTTTGCAAGAATTGATTTTTTTGAGATGGAAAGACACTGGCCTGTAGAATCAGAGGCTAGGGTCTCCCTTGGAGAGACAGTACTCTACAGAGTGTCACATGACCCGCATTGACAGGATATCTTGTGCATGGATGAAATTTCAGACTAATCATTGGTGTAATTTTTCACTCTCAAAAGAGCTTGAGCTTTAATTTATATAGTTCTCTCAGCTCAGAATACCTCCGTTTGAATCCCAGGCTACTTACTACATACTGTTCACATAGCAGCAAGCCATTCCACCTCTCCATTCACCTGTCCTTGTTTCAGTTTCTTCTGCTGTGAGTGGAGCTGATAATTAATAATAATAATAATAAGAATGATAATACATAACAGCTTCCTTGAGATTGTTTGCCGATTCTGTTTCCTTGGGATTGCTTGTAGATTATAAATATTGGTACCGATAAAGTGTTCAGCATACTGCCTGCCACTGAGTAATGCTGTGGGATCCCAGTTTTTTTAGGATTTGACAACTTTTAATTTATGGATAGGCATTGAAATAAATTATTACCATTGTGATATGAGGTTGTTCATTCAAAAACATAGAATAGCTCCACTTAGACGATTTTCATGCCTTTTGTTAGAATTTTAGTCAGACCAAGCCACTATTTTTAGTCCCTTATTAGAAAAAAAGGGGACTGAAGAAATGGCTCTGGGCTTAAGAGCACTGACTACTTTTCCAGAGGAGCTGGGTTTGATTCCTGCCACATACTCCAGTTCCAGGGGATCCAGCACTCTCTTCTGACTTCCATGGGCATTGCACAACTCAGCTGCACTTACATACATGCTGGCAATTCAATCATACACATAAAAATAAAAATAAAGCAAAAATTAAAAAAAAGAAAAACCAGTGGACTCCCGAACTCTGTTTATGTACTTATTGAATGAGCAATGCTTCATCATTCTTCTTCATTTTATTGTGTTTGAGGACAGGGAATCGAGAAAATGATGTATATAAAACATATGAAATAATTCATGATTTGGGCTTTTATTTATGTTATTCAGACAATAGTACTGTAGTGAAAACTTGGTCCATATGTTCCTGTAAGAGTTTTGCCACTCTAGAAGAACAGTCGAATCAAAGCAGCTTCCTGAATTCTGTGTCATTTGAGTTTAAGTGGGCTCACATTGCTGTGACTTTCATCGCCTGCTCTGAATGATTTGGGAGAAATTTTTTGACTTCTCTGTTAACGTTGAAGATTTCTTCTGTAATAAACCATAAGATACTTTTTCCTCAAAGAAACAACTCCTTCTCTTCATTGTGAAGTTAAGTAGCAAGATAACATTTATGCTGTGTATAAATGTCTTTTCAATTCTAGATATTACAAAAACAATCATCTGGCTAGTGATTTTTCTCCTTAATGTCATTTGTTGTGAAGAAGTTCATATTTTTTTCTCATGAACTTGTTTCTTCTCCACCTATCACACAAAGATATTTTTACCCTAAAAATTTGATATTTTATCTTAGATCTTTAATTCGTCCAGAGACTCCTTTGTTACAGATCCTGTTTGTCACCAAACAACAAAGTAGTTTCCCCTATTCATCCACTAAGCAATTGCACTTTTCATCATAGAACTATAATATCTTCTGCCAATCTATTGGACTCCAAATATTCTTCCCCCTTAATCAGAGTTTAGAAGTCTGGTTATTATCTCTCTAGTTGTTTCAGGGATCCAATAATCTACTCTTATACCAATGCCAGACTGTTTTCATTGCTATTACCTCCTAATATTTTCCCCGAATGAGAATTCTCTTCTCTTGCTTTATACTCCACTTCACGATCTATGTCTCTGACTCCTCCATACATATCTTAGAATATATTTCTAAAGTTTCTCAAAGAGCCGTGTTGGGATCTGACCACTTTTAACTTATGGATCAGCATGGGCATAATTATTACCACTGTGATATGATATTGCTTGTATATATTTGCATGGAATATCTCCAGTTAGGTCATTTTCATACTTCTTTAAGTTAGAATTTCAGTTTCCTTGAATAGTTTAGGTTAAATAATTTCTAGATACTCTATAATCTTTGTTGCTCTGTGCATGTACCTAAATTTGGGAAAAGTGTGGATTCTAGATTTTTCCTAGTCACTGATTTTGCAGCATGGTGTTAACTAAGTCATTCACTGTTTCTGATGTTGGTTTCCTCATCAATGAAAACATTGGGTTGAAGTTGATGATCACTGTGACATCATAGGCAATAATGACACCGACACCCAGACTGAAGTGTCACAGTGTGCCAGCCTTGTGCTGAGCATACTCCCAGCAGGTACCTTCCCTGAGAGAGAGGCAATCCTTACATAGCTTAATATATCCAGCACACATTCCATATATAACTGTAATCAGGCTGTTTAACAGTAAGAAAATGGAAACTCAGAGAGGTAAGGTAATTTGCCTAAGCTCGCACAGCTAGTAGGTAAGTCTGGGTGTAGGTAGGAAGAACTTAAAAGAAAAACTATTCAGAACAAAGTCGGCTTGAGAGTCTTTGAGGCTTTGTGTCACCCATTCGGAAATTCTGTTTATCTTGTCTGTGGAAGCTTATGTCAGACCCCTGAATACTGGAGGTCACAATGATGTCCAGAGTGAGCAGGAGCAGGGGAGAGCTGCAAGCCAGGCTGCTAGAGTCACCCTTGTTTCTGACCACATGCATTTGCTCTTGCAGAACATTGCTTTTCCTAGAAGCCTGCTGACTGATAGTGGAGTCAGATAACAGTCCAGGAAGGTAGCCGATGCTCACAGGACAGGAAGTGGGTACCATCCAGTCAGCTGCCGAAGAACTAGAGCCTCTCTCAGGTATCACGTGGAGGTGGCGACAGGGAAAAGCATATCTCTCGTGTCTTCCCAGAAGCCAGGGTGGACAGGAGGGTGTGTTGTGAGAGCTGCTGATGGGTCTTCCTGCTTCTAGACCTAAGCTCTCTGTCAAGACCCTTCCCACTGCAAATGACAGCGGCCCACCTCAAACCAGTTTCACTAAAAATGGAAGTGTTACCAGCTTAAGCATCTCCAAGAGTAGAGATTGTTTGAGGTAAACTGAATTCAGGTTAGAATTGTTTCACCAGTCCCTCTCCCTTTCCCTGTCTCTCCACCGCACCCTAATTTTCTTTTTCTTTTTTTGAGACAAGATCTCATATAGTCCAGGATGGCCTCAAACCCACTGTGTAGTCAAGGATGACCTTAAACTTATGATTCTTTTGATCTACCTTCTGAGTGCTGGGATTATAGGCATGCCACACCATTCTCAGTTAACACAATGTAGAGGACTGAACCTAGGGCCTCCTGCACTCCAGGCAAACACTCTACCAATTGAACTATATCCTCGAGTTCGACCCTTTCCATTTTTCAAGCTCCTTCTCTCAAGAAGGAAAGCATAACTCATGGAAGTTCCAGGTTTATATACTTATTAGGAAAGAGCCTCGTTTTCAGCATCCATAGCAATTCCATAAGGACCTTGATGGGTTCTTTTGGGTCAAAGATCAACATTCAGACAATAGAAAGCTGGGCCACATGATTAGAAGGAAAAGATGCAGAGCCTCAGAAAAAGAGTAGTGGATGTCCTCCGGCCTTCTTGTGTTGTTGTCCACAGAACTGGTGGGGTTCCTGGAGCTGGCAGAGTGGTCCTTATGAATCTTCTGTATCATTTCCTGCCATTTCCAATCTGCCTTCTATCCTACACTGAGTGCTACACACTCAGCATGCTATTTAAACCACTTCACGAAGTTTTCTTCACATCGGACTTCCATGCTATTCCTCTGTCCAAATGCCTTTCTTTTACAGTGTGAACAACTCCTTTCTAGAACTTTCTCTGACCTGCCCAAGCAAATTAAGTACTTTTCTCATTCTTATTGCATAGGCATTATTTTTCAGAAAAGATCATGCTGATCTCCAATCTAGGGCTGAGGTTATCAAGAGCAGGGATTAATTCCTGTTTTATTGATCTTTGTATGAGGCAATGTGACCCCATAGTAGACATTTGTTTGCCCTGTGTCCACTCCCTGCCTTCTTTTTCTGACTTGGAGCACTACACACACAGTACTAAATGTAGACTTTGTCCTTGAAGCCAGTGATGGACAAATGGCGTGTTTCTGACTTCTAGAAGATTGTTGGACATGTGCTAGGATGAGGAGCAATGTGTGAAACAGCTTTACTTTCCTGGCGAAGGGATCACATGAGCTGCTTCTCCTCCTTCTTTTTGTGTCGTATATGCTCCTGAACTTTGACAGTGAAGCAGTCATCTTCCAAAATGAAGAAAAGGTCAGGAGCAGCACCTCAACAGACTTGTCATATCTGAGACGCTGAAAGTCAGACTTGCAGTCACTTACCTCCAGATGTGGAGCCATGGCCAAGTTTCCTCTCCCAGCTGTCACCTCCATGGAAGGATGCGGCGAACACCCTCCGACCAGCAGAGGAAGAAAACCACCACAACGAAGATTCTTCTTGGATCGCACTTTATTGGAGAGCCTCTCGGTTGACTGATGGGCGTTGATGACGAGGGGCAAAGAGCGGGCTTGTTCAGCGGCCTTTTATAGTAAGCAGGGCGGTATGACAGCTCGGGATTGGATGCTGACAGCCCGCCACAAGCAAAGCCACGGGATTGGCTCGGGAGAGTTTAAATTGACACGCGAATTGACGCGCATGCGCAGCCTCGGGATGGCTTGCGCGCCAAAACATTTCCTCAATGGAGCAGTTTGACAGGCGGCTCCAGGAAGTCGGCGCCATTTTGTAATGGCGCTGACCGGCTCCCTGCAGCTCCCCCTTTTTTCTTATATGCTAGCAGAGCCCTAGGAAATACAACGTTCCCGATCTGGTCTTCACCTCATGATGTGCCGACCGATCAAGGGAAACAAAGGCCAAACAGTCTTTCCTAAGCCCGTGCAATGGGCAAATACTCCCTGGGCGTGCTAAGGCAAAGTCTGGGCCAAAAATATCTCTGCCACTGCCCATCCTCGTGCAATGGGTCATACTGATCCCAGAGGGTGCAAGGGCCAGGGCAGAGCCAATTTTTCATTTCTTTAGGGCTGCCAGCCATATTTGAGGGGATTCTCCACATTCCAAGGCGACTAATGCCTGAGAAATAATAACTTTGTCCCTTTTTGCTTGGGCTCTCATCCTACAAATTAACCACAGACATAGTATGCATCCTCCAATGCTGCAGACCGCAAACATGCCTACTCCCACCCATTCTTTAAAATGCGAAAATACAGAGGAAAACCAGGAAACAAACCCATTTGTCAGGCTGGGGTCTACACGGGTGGAATTAATGGTAATAACAGCTCTCCGAAGTTTTTCCAAATCCTTATCAAAAGCGTCACTCCAATTACCCACTAAATAATTTGACAATTGTTTAGACAAATCTGCTGCTATAGAAGTATTATCATACAGAACACTTGTAACACATAACGCTTGAAATTTCCACTCACATCCCAATTGGGCTACTTGCACCAGTCTCAATAAAACTCCGAGAACTCTGTAGGAATGCAATAAGAGTGTCCTCCGGAAGCAATGGCAAACCTAAGTCCTTTTCAGTTGTGAAGAAGCGAGGAAAGACCGACGAATCATGGCGAACTGGAACAGGTATTGGGAAGACAGACAGAAATCCCCAGCGTTGTTCTCCTTCACTCGATGTCCAGAGTTGGAGGAGGATCAGCAACATTGGCAGGCTCCGTCTTGCCCTGTGCAGAGGCATCGTCCAGCGCGGGTTGGATGGTCTTCACCAAGCGACTGGGGACCCAATGAGGCGATTCTTCAGTCTGAGGAAAAACACAAACAGCTCCCCTGGATCTGTTAATAACCAGATCCGGTCCCATCCATTTATTGGATATAACATCCTTCCACATGACCATTTCGCGGGACTTAGAAACATCCCTTTGACTATGTCTGTCAGCAGCAGACTGGCCATGAGGGTCTAATATTAGGAAATTTATTGTAAAAAGGGCGAGGGAAACTCGCTCCTTGGGGGTTGCATTCTCTGCAATACCTTTTCTTTGCTTAATCAAAATGGCCTGCAAGGTTTTATTAGCCCTTTCTACTATACCTTGGCCCTGTGGATTGTATGGAAGGCCAGTGGCATGGGCTACTTGCATTAAGGCACAAAAAGTACGGAAACCTGAAGAGGAATACGCTGGACCATTATCTGTCTTTAGGCGACCTGGCCTTCCCCAGGCAGCCCAAGCTTCCAAGCAATGGGTCTTTACGTGAAGCACCTTTTCTCCCGTCAGGGGAGTGGCGTGAACAATGCCAGAACAAGTGTCCACGGACACATGAACATACTTCAACTTTCCAAATTCAGAAATATGTGTCACATTCATTTGCCATAAGTCTCCAGGGCGAAGGCCACGAGGATTAACCCCAACATGGGGAGATGGTAAAAAGGTGACACAGGTTTGACAAGCCTTAACTATATTTCGTGCCTCTTGACGGGAAAGGGAAAATTTGCGCCTTAGAGTTTCAGCAGGCACATGGTACAATTTATGGAAGTCAAAGGCAAGTGATGTTTTATCATTTAGGGAAAGCATAGCCATCCTGGTGGCTTGATCTACGATATCATTGCCTTGTGTTAGGGGACCAGGAAGCAAAGAATGAGCACGTAAATGTGAAACGAAAAAAGGGCAAGCTCGTTGTAAAATTAATGCTTGGAGTTGGACTAAAATAGTGAAAACTGTGCTAGCAGGTTTTACATAAGCTGCCACCTCCAAGGCGGACAGTGCATTAGCCACGTATTGGGAATCCGTATATAAATTAAAAGATTCAGAAAACGTTTGGAAAACCTCCAGCACAATCATACACTCCACAACCTGAGGAGCATTGGGTCGAAACATGCGGACCACAGGCTTTCTACCTTGTACAAGATAGGCTCCCCGTCCTGTCTTGGATCCATCAGTAAAAATTGTAATAGCATTTGTAATGGGCCTAATGGCAGTAACCTTGGGAAAATACACTAAATTATGTTCAACAAAGGTTAAGATGGGACTTTTGGGATAATGGTTATCTATTTTATAAGGAAAAGCACATACTAATATACTCCAATCATCCACCGTGGCAGCCAAAACTTCCACCTGTTGTTTAGTGTAATCGATTTAAATTCAAGGAACTGGCCTCTTGTTAGGCAAGCCTTGGCCAATTCAATCCAATCTGTGGGGGTCAAAGGGACTGCTATAATTCTCCGTAACAAAGCTACCGAGTAATCCGCTCCTGGTCCAAAATCTTTGACCGCCTGCACTAAATCTTTAAGCTGTTTGTAAGGCACTGGCTCATGCCTTCTAATATGAGTGGCTAAATCCTCAAACACGGGGAAAATAGAAAATAAACGAGACCAGGTTCCTGGCTGGATAAAACAACACTGACCCGTGTTGGATGCATAGGGTGGGGGTGCTATAGGCCCCGCCCCTTGTTTAAAATTTCCCGCCGAAACAGTAGCCCTTTTCTTTACGGAGGCCCCTCCTCCTTCCGGGGGGTGCCAGGGCCCTGTTGCATGAGGGATAATTACTTCCTCTACTTCCTGCTCCTCTTCAGATACCTCCTCACTAGAACTTTGTCCCTGTATTGACAAATGTGCAAACTCCTCCAAGGAAGGATATAAGGGTTTAGGGGACGGCGACCGCCATTTTTCATTCTTAATATCCCTTTCACCGGGATCTTTACTATGACTAGCTTCTTGGAGCTCTTCTTTTAAACTTTTTTCCTTCTGTTTTTGTTTTCTTTTAGGCCTTACTTGCATTTCCCCACTCACATCTGACTCTGAGAGGCTATCCTGATGCCTTACTAGTGCCCTTCTTCCCTCCTTAATGAGATTGGTATGGCTTCCTTTGCTGAGACACGAATGGATTAATCTCCAAAAGGGGAGGGTACCTTTCCCTAACTCTCCCTCTTCCTTGACTCTCTCTAGGTCTTTACCCAATTTTTCCCATGAAGGGAGAGAAAGGTCTCCCGAGATCGCGAACCATGGAGCGGCCGCATCCAGGTCCCTTACGATCTTTTTTATGGTCTGATTGGAGATCTTGATGTCTCTCTGCCGAAGTAACTCCTTAATAGGTGTAATAAAGTCCCCACCCGGAATTTCAGAGCTGGGACCGTGACCCATAACTAGCAAATGCGTGCCCTTTTTTACCTTAAGGCAGAGCTTAAACCTTCTTAAGGAACAAGGGAAACGCCTTTGCTCACTATCAAGGAATTACTTTCACCTTTTCGCCGCTGACTAAACGGAATCGCGGCAGCACGCTTTGCTCGGGTCGTCACATCGGAGGCAAGGGCAAAAAACAGCAACCACAAAGAACCACAAAATAAGGGCAATAGCACAGATCAGGGTGAGCTGCAGCTCAGACACGATCATGGGGATGACTTACCGGCGCCTTTCCTCTCCGTGCGTCAAGTTCTGAATCCTCTTCGGCCCCTCGCCAGGTAGCCGCACTGCAACCCGGCGTCCCGGGTTTCGGCACCACTTTGCGGCGAACACCCTCCGACCAGCAGAGGAAGAAAACCACCACAACGAAGATTCTTCTTGGATCGCACTTTATTGGAGAGCCTCTCGGTTGACTGATGGGCGTTGATGACGAGGGGCAAAGAGCGGGCTTGTTCAGCGGCCTTTTATAGTAAGCAGGGCGGTATGACAGCTCGGGATTGGATGCTGACAGCCCGCCACAAGCAAAGCCACGGGATTGGCTCGGGAGAGTTTAAATTGACGCGCGAATTGACGCGCATGCGCAGCCTCGGGATGGCTTGCGCGCCAAAACATTTCCTCAATGGAGCAGTTTGACAGGCGGCTCCAGGAAGTCGGCGCCATTTTGTAATGGCGCTGACCGGCTCCCTGCAGAAGGAGCTCATGTCATAAAATGTTCTGTCTTTCAAACGACATCTTGGAATTCGTAGCCCAGTCTGATTCTAAGTTTTGAGAAGCTTTACATGACAGAAGACACACATCTGATGAGGAATTAAAGCACTAAAAATAATCTTAATATATCAGAATGGTTTTTTTTCTAGCAATTCCTAAAGGGTTAATACATAATGTTTATTGACTTAATGGATCTAATGACATAACTTTGAGATAGTTCTTTTGGTTCAGGTCATTGTAAAAAGTTCGCTGTGATAGGAAGGATGCCTTAATTGAGGAAGTCTGGTATCTCTGACTTAAGAAATCAATAAGGCGGGGTGGGGTGAGGGTGGGGGATTATGTTGGGGAGAGCAGGAGGAGGGTTTGGGGTTGGATATGATCAAGATAAATTATATATATACATATATATATATAAAATCATCAAAGAATAAATAAAATGTATTCTAAAAACATAATGAGTAAGCACAAGACGTGGGTTAATGTGTACAAAGTGAAGTGAGGTCATTGGGAAGATAACAGAGACTTTGCTTTTCTTCCTTTAAAGGTGAAGCTTTCTCCTTATGGAGGAATCTCCAATGATTCTTGTTTTCAAAACTTCCAAGTCAGAGTTGTCACAATTCTAGCATCAGGGCTCACGTGAGCATGGGTTCTACGGCATGAGTTTCTGGTGTGGTTTCTGCATTCCGGATCTTCTTTACCTCGCCGTTCCATGCTCACTACCTCCTCAGAGCCCCCTTCAACCAGGAGTCCTGTGATGCCTGTCTTCCTGTCCTCGGCTACCACTTGGGAGCAGCAGCTGTCCCCAGCGGGAATGACAGATTCCTTAGCTCAGGGAGTGTTGGTGGCCTGGACTCCTGCAAGGTTTGTGGGGGTTCTGTCTCTCCTCAATTAACTACCTGTTTCAGGCTGAAACTCCCTTGTGTGAAGCCCAGCCATTCACCTGTGGGTTAGTACAGGTTCTGAGCCTCATTTTCCTCATCTGGAAAAAGGAATTCTGGAGCCTGTAAGGACTACTGTGACGATAAAACAGAGTGCCATAAGCATAGTTCAGTGCTCATTGACCATCATTAACCTCATTATTGATAGATACTTATTAAAATATGTACTGTCCTTTCATGCGAAGGAGTGATTCAAGTTAGTGCATTGCCTTGTTAGGATGTGTCTGTCAGTTGACAGAACCTAGCCTAGCCCAAGGGGCATCACATAAGTGACTAATACAATGAAATATTCGAAAGCACCTAATAAGATTTCTGGCCCCAGAGGTTGGTCTTTCTCTCTCTTTTCTTCTTCACTGTCTCCTTTCTCCCTATACAAATGAAGAATTCTAACATAATTTTAATAGCTCATGTTTTGTTCAGAAAGCACTTCTGGTCTTGAATCTCTTTATAATGCTGCATGCCGAAGGCTTTTGTCTAGTGAGGTGCTGCTTAGTCACCAGAACACAGCTTAGACAGTTTTGTGATGATAACAAAGCAAAAAGAGCAGAGTTCTAAACCCAGTCTCTTGATTGCTAAAATCTAAGTCAATTTTCTTATAATTCTTTTCACTAATTTATTTACTTGCCATTTCTGACTCTCTCTCTGTGCAAAGTACAGTGTTGAACCCAGAGCACATAGACAGGAACCAGATACTACCCTTAAGTTTAAAAGGCTTCTAGCGAAATGGGAGGAGACACAGACACCAGGAAAGAAGTTTGTATAGGCCAATTGGCGGCCCAAAGAAGGGTGTGGTGGACTCTTCCAGAGTAGAAGCTGCTCAGAGATGTCATGGAATATAACAGAGGCTTTCCACACAGAGGGGGAAAGAAGAACTCGTATGAGACAGGAGAAGAAGATCCCGATGTAGACAATAGATCAACTTTGAGTGACACCAACTGTGTATTTCCAAATAGTTGTTAGGATTCTCAGTGTTCCTACCAAGAAATGGTAATTGTCCAAGGTGATGGGTATGCCAGTTACCTTGATTTGATCACTACATATTGCATATGTACTGAAATGTCACACAATAACCCATAAATACGTACCATTATGTTATTACATGTCAGAAATTGAAAATGTATTTTTTAAAAAAGAATATTGCTGTGTGCAGAAGGAGCAACATGCAGAGTGGGAACTCTCCCATAGCATGTGGGAGAGTTCTGTATAACCTGCAAAGCATACCCATATCACTGGAGTTTGAATAGACAACCTGCACAGGAAGTCTCTAAGCACATGGGGACCAGCTCAAGAAGGGAGGTCATCAGTGCCACACCTGCTGATGACAACAGATGAGGATCAACCCAGTCCCAACTCTCCTGCCAGCCATTCACACTGGCGGCCATCACTCCTTGCCCATGATAGTTTGGCCGTGGTTCTTCAGAGTCTTCCAGGGACTCAGTCATGATTGCATCAGCTTCCTTCTGTATCAAGTGATGGTCCTATGTAGAAGGCATTGTCTTGAGTTCCAAGAACTTCACTGAGGTTTTCTCAGAAATGAGGCCAGATTTTAAACTGTCTACAAGTTCACGGCTCAGGCACAGGATGAAGAAATGAACTTGTTTACACGCTATAGCCCATAACTCACTGGTGCGAAGATTTGATCTGTCAGTAAAGGAACCAAGAATTATTAAATACCTAAAATATACTAGATGCTTTTTAAAAATGTTCTCAAACTGTGCAATGGAAATCTTAAATCCTGATTCCAAACCCACTGCCTTTCCTCTAGATCACCTTGCTGCTTCTCCAACAGCTGTGGAAATAGTCTATAACTTTGCTTCCAAAAGTCAAAAAGAAAAGAAAAAGATGTAAAGAGAGTGTTCCTCACCCCTGCTCACATCTCCTAGAGGTCATTAACCAGCACCTGCCCAGGAGTCCAGGTTCAGATTTAGCTGAGGAAAAGTCTGCATCTTTGAGCCACATTAAAAGGCATTGCTAGGCTATTCTAACCTACAACATTGTGAAAAACACGCAGAACTTTCTGCTCTTTGTAATAGAGAAAATGTGTGTCTACAGTCAGAGTTTTGAAACAAAGGTGGGCAGGAAAGGAAGCATCAAGAGAGACATTTCTTCTCTTTCATGAAGACAGCTTTGTCCTGCTAAATGCCATTCTTTTGCCTTTGCTCTTTCATTCTGTTCTCCATTCCTTTCTTCCTTCCGCTCCTCGTTTTCACACTCTGCTCCTCCGTCTCTTTCTTTCTTGCTCCTTCTATCCTTTTCTTAAAGTTCAAATTAAAATACCAGCCTTAATCCCCGAGAAGCAGCTCTGTTTTCCCCACCATGGCATTGCACAACTTGTGGTATGGCTCTGTGCCACTATTAGCTATGCAGCGAGCTTTTACGTGGCCAAGGAACATCTTGTACAATGCCACTTTTTATCAAAACCAAATAGCATAACAATGCATACAGGACTTCGTTCACAGCAACCTCATAAGATTTCACTATGATAAACACAGTGAGGCTGGAATCTCAAATCCATCTCTACTTGGAAATCAGTCACCCCAGTGCCTCTCTCTTCCCTCCCCAGACCCGTCTGAAGTCTCCCCCACTTGCTCACCTTCCCACCCTCTTGTCATCAAGTGCTTCCTTTGGCCTCCAACCATTCAGGTTGCACCAGTCTGGTGACCCATGAGGACAGGGTTGCACCACATTCGGGTGGGGCTGGAGGGGAGGGAGGGAAGAGCTCCGGTCGAAAGCCCCACTAAAACTGAGTTTGATTCCCCACCAGCATGGTCCCCACAATCCTGCCCAAGCTGGAGTATTTTAGAGATGAGCGTTCTTGATGTGTGGATTAGTACAAAGGAGGTGGGGGGGGGGGCATATCCACTGAACTGAGCAAGTTTCGGCCTCTGATTCAAGAGGTGCCTGGCTCTGTTCACTCACTTACGGCTTAGGGATGCTCTTCACCAGCACCCTCCAAGGAGAGGCGGAAGAGAAGCAAAGCCTTGATTTGAGAGTCCAGGATCAATGGCTCTGGCCAGGCTGACAGAACATTGATTCTGGGAGGCATCCCTGAAAGGCAGTTTTTGATCCGCTAGCCCCTCCAAACTGAGCTAAACGGGACTCAAACTGCCCTCTGCCATCAGCGTATAATCCTGATTTTTATCTACCAGATGAGCCATGAAACTCCTCACAGAAAGGTTTCATTTACACTGTAAATTAAGTCATTGCTGCTGGCTAGGTAGGAGGAAGGACTGCGGAGGAAAGGCTGCCTGTGTTCCCTCCTTCTGCATGTGCTCGAGACTAAGCCTCCTCTACCTTGCTCGCGGGTGTCTTTATTCATTCATTCATTCATTCAAGAAATAGTCTTTATATTTATATATCAACACAATTCTAGGCTCCAGGGATAAGGAAATTTGTGCAAGTCCCTGCTTTCATGACTGGAGAGGAAGCATATGGAGAAATAAATAAATAAAGCAAATAAGTGCACAAACCCAGCCAGGGACAAGTGTTATGAAGACCTTTTGGTTTGTAATTTTTAAAAAAGGGTTTGTATGTATGTATGTGTGCACGTGTGTGCCACATGTGTGTGCCAACAGAGGCCAGAAGTGGGCATGGAGTCTCCTGGAACTGGAGCTCACAGGTGGATGTGAGCTGCCCAACACGCATGCTACAAACGGAAGCCAGGTCCTCTGCAAGAGCTCTTAACTGCTAAACCATTTCTCCAGTCCCATTTATGTTACTTTTTTCCCAGTTGTTGTTGTTTTGACAGAGTCTCCCTAGTTCCGGCCCACCTAGACATCATTATGTGGACCAGGCTGGCTTTGATCTCACAGAAACCCACCTGCCTCTGCCTCTCCAGGCAGAATATTAACGGTGGGTGCCAACACTCTTCCTGTCCATTTTTGTTACTTTTAGACACAATGTAGGAGGGAGACTGGAAAGGAAATGTGTGATGCCTTAAATTGGAGTGATCAGGATGGCTTCTTGGAAGAGATGCCGTGGAGCAGAGACCCACACAAGGAGGAGGAAGGGAAGCACATTCTCAGCAAACCTAAGGTAAATGAAGCCTCAGGTAGAAGCAAGCCTGGTTTGGGAGCGGACCCCAAAGATGTTTCCTTGAGGTCGGAGTGGAGTGACAGGCGAGTGAAGGGTGCTCAGTGAGGCAGGACTCCCTCCACCTTTCCCCAACCCCAGCCCCAAAGCCATCTACCACCTTATGTCCATCAACTCAGAGGCTAGAGGGGTCCAGTTCCGGGCTGTCTGGGACTGGTTTGGGGAGGCTCTGGTTTCAGCTATGCAGAGGGGCCTCTTGATCCACACATCCACCCAAGATAGGCCCAGCCCACCACCACTGTGTCCAAGCACCAAGTACAAAGATTAGTGAGCAACTTCTCTGGGTGTCAGCCACTGGGTGTGAGACTTAAACTCTTAATTCCTAACCATTACCACATGGGTATCCGATTGCCCCTGAGGATTTCAAATACCTGGCTTGTTTGTGCCAGGAGTTTTGTCAATGAAGAGTTTCTTCTACCAGCCTTGGTTTTCAGGCTTCATGTTGTCTGAAACTGCAGTTTAATTAAAACAAACCAAATGGGAGAGAGAATAAAAAAGGCATAGAACACCTCCGTGAGAGTCTCCAGGAAAGGGGTTCAGGGCTCTTTTAAGGAAAAGGAGTATTACAGTGGGGGCAAGAAAGGGATGGGGAGGGGGCTGTTGAAAGCATCAGCCCGAAACACAAGATGTCTTTGTTCAAATCCTGGCTTTGCCACCTGCTCGTTATGTGACTGTGGGCCTGTTAATTGGCATCTCTGTGCTTTGCCTCCTCATTTGGAAATGTGGAAAGGACCAGGAGCCGCTTTTGTGTTGTGGGGATTAAAGGAGGCCAACCAGGAGAAGGGTTCTAAGCAAAGACTGGCACCACATGAGGGCTCCAGGCTGCTCAGCTTTGTCACCAAAGGACATGCTACCGAGTGGACGTGGTCTTGGGCATGTGTTCACAGTGGCTTCCTTCAGAGAAACAGCAGAGGACACTGAGGCTAAGACTGTCAAGACGGGGGGAGGAGAGCACAGGTCCCTCTGTTGGCTTCCTAAGCATCACACCACACTCCAAATGATGAACCTCGCAGAGAACTGCCTTTGGTTTCAGGAGAGAATCAATGAAAAGATGTAGATGGTGTTTTGTGGACCTATTCTTCTTTTTGTTTCTATTTTTACCTTTGTGTTTTACTCTGGTGTTTTCTTTTGAGACAGGATCTTAATACGTAGTACTGGCTGTTCTGGAACTCACTGTGTAAAGCAGGCTGGCCTTGAACTCACAGAGATCCACCTGCCTCTGCCTCCCTAGTGCTGGGATTAAAGGCATGTACCAGCATGCCTAGCCATCAACCCATTCTTCCTACTAGAGAGAAAATCTTGAGATCACGACGATGAGAAAGGAACTTGTTTCCTGCATGGGTGACACCTTGCACCTTCAGAGAGCCCCTGGCCTGGCACTTGGGCCCACAGATTCCTAGGAGAACACATATTGTGCCAAGATACATGGTAGGTCATGTCTGAGCTGTGCTGACAAACTTAAGAAAAGAAGCAATTAACCATGTAATTCAAATGAAATCTCATCAGAAACCCCAACACGTAGAACAAACAGCTGTGTCCAAAATCACCCCGCAGCCGTCCCCTTTACCTTTGTCCCGGAAGTAACTATACATGACATAATTTAAAACAAAGAAACAACCTACAGCCTTAAGAGAAGAAGTCTGCATCACTTCCTCGGTGGCACGGCCCCTGACACTTTAATTAATTTCCTTAAAAACATTAAGCACCTCATTTCAAAATCATAATCTCTTCATGAAAAAGTGGTACTCTTGGCTGTATGTTTTTCCTGCCTTTAACGCGTTCTCCAAAAAGGCAATAACCTTCAACATTTAAGCTGCTTCTTGATATTGACCTCTTTATCTGTAAATAATATGTGTCCTCTCTAGATCTGACTGTTTCTGTCTTAGACGCATGTCTTTTGTCTTTCTATAGTGGAGGATGAGGATTAATCTCTGTGTATTACCCTTCTGTGGCTCTTCCTGGATCCTCCCACAAAGCACACACGTCCACTCGCTATTCTTTCCTATGTAACTATATCAACTTCTGTTAATTCAATAGTCACTGTTTACATGATAATATATATGAAAATATTGTTCACAGATGTGCCAAGTAACACCTCATGGCCACTCTTCCTTTGCTGTATATTTTCCTCTGTTACAAACAGTTGTCTTGCTTTTCATTGCCGGGTCTTATGTATCCAATATTAACTCATCCCGCAAATTCTTCCACAGGGCTATGACCCCCAGGAAAGACAAACCTGTAGCGTAGTCAAAGACTCCCATTTGTATCCTTCATCCTCCCAAGTGTAGCTGGCTGCCCTAGAAGTCTGCTCTACTGCTGTCTGTCATTCTGGTCTTGACTGTCATTACCATACTAAGATTTCCTGAGTTTCTCTTCTGAGTTAGATCTCCGGTTTCTGGGTCCCATGGATCCCCACTTGTAGGGAAGTTCATCTTCTAGTATTTAACAAGAAAGGGAGATTAGGAAGTGATCTTTTTTGAGACTGGGAACATGAAGGTATTTTTATTAAAGGATTTGTGATTTAGCACATTAGACTTCTTTATCATAAACATAGGACATTTTAGGCTCATGCATTTTGGTGTTTGTCCATCCAAGAGCTGAATAGTACGTATGCTTTAATCTTCTCCGTGAAGCATGGCCATCCATCTCCCTTGTAAAAGTACTCTTGGAGACATAAGTGGCCCATTCTGGTGTATGAGACAGCACACAGCAAGATAAGGCAGGAACTCCTTTGTGCCCGCACATAGCCACTGTCCATATTGTTCCTTGCAGACACTTTTAAAGGACTGTACTATGTGCCACAGACTGTGCTTAGTGCTGAGACTTGTTGTAATTGGGATGATTAATTCGTATATATTTATTTTGACAGGTTCACATGGAACCCTCAGGCCATGTGACAACACTAGGACTTTTCTTTCAAGCCTCTCACCTCAACTAGGTCAGCTTCCCTTACTTTAGTCAGCAGAAGCCAAACTCAATAGACAAGCCTGCCAAAAAAAAGGGCATAACAATGCACACCAGATTCTCGCAGGTGTCGCCCGGCAAGTAACATAGAAGACCCATTGTCTCGAGCTGAGGGGCTCCAAGGGGTCAGGCAAAGCGCAGCGTCACCTACTCAGGCAGAGAATATGCCAGAACCTCTCTTCTCTGCTCCATGAGAAGTCAGTGAATAGGGCTCCTGTATACTAGCCCTCTGTTCTTAAGAGCACAGCTGGAAGGAATATCAGAGTAAAAAATAGCACAGAAGGCAAGAACAATCACAGTAAACGTAGCATTGGTATTATTGCTACAGAAGCCAAAGTGCGATTCAGTGCGACTAACAAGAACACGGCTCTGTGCAAGGGGCTCAGAGACAGTTAAGATGCAACACTTGGTTTTGGTTCCAGGAGATATTTTTCATTTTCATTCTGTGACGTCGTTAGAAAGGAATAGAACCCCCAAAAAGGATGCCCATCCTAAAAGCACGCTCTCTAATCTGTTAGATTTAGCCCAAACAAGTAATGAAAGATGTGGAATATTGCTGCTAGGAATTATGGAATAATAAATAATCTGAGGAAAGGTACAGACTTAGAAGTACTTATAGGAATGCTGCTATATAATTTAAAAGTGGAAGCTGCCTAAATATCTTTCCAGTTAAAAATTTTGGCAGTACCCTCATTCAATGAAATACTCTACAGTATGTGATAAGTGATTATGAACCAGAAATATGTTTGTTGAGATGCTTATAATATATGTTATGTTTGTACATAGTATGCACACATATATACACATTCGGGGAAAGACTTGATATGAAAAGCAAGGCCTTAAGAGAAGCTATCTCTGGGTCGGCAGAGTAATGGTTGGTTTATTTATTTACTTACTCATCAATGTTTGTCATAATAGTCTTATTTTGCTTTTGTAATAAGAAAAAAATGATGTAAGGTATTTTGAGTACCTAGAGTGAAGAAGAAAAGGAAGGCTTCAGCAGGCTTGGGGTGAATTTTAAGGGAGGCTTTGCCAAAGCACATGGCTTCCCAGGAACACCCACCCCCGCATCCACACACTCCCCTCACTCCATCGGCCTCTGGTTTATGGCTTTCTGTAGGACAGGCTTGAGCGGACGTGACTGTAGGTGGCTCAGAGATTAAGTCTTGGCTGTGGCCAGAAGGGTCCCAGCCGCCCACATAGGTTAGTGAGTCAGGGCTTGCGCTGTGCTTGCAAGAAGCATCCAAGCATCAAACCTAGAGGTCATAGAGAGGTCATCTCTCCTCAGAAGTCCTTGCAAAGATGCTAATCCATCAGAGAAAGCCTTTTCTTTGGAAACTCTCCGGACTAGAAACTACCCGAGTCTTGAGCCACGGCTCACCTGCTTTCCTGTTACCTCTCGGCTTAGAAGAATACATGCTCATGTTTGTGCAGTGTACCTACCCCGAGTGGCCAGTTCTCTCCAGATGGTCCGTCCGCTCACCTTACTCTATTCACTCATGTTGCTCTGTGCATGATATCATATGAGAGTTTGGGAATACATCATTTTCCGATTCTTGCACTCTCAGAGTTAATGTTAAAAATCTCCATTTTTCAAAGAAGTTGAGCTTTTCTGTCTAGCATCTGGACTGAAGTTTGAACCAGGTCTATAATACCTAGAGCTTGTGCCCTGGCTTATGCACAAGGCTGCTTTTGAAACCCTTTATCTATAGCCCAGTTTTCCACACCAGTATTTACCTATTGTTTTTAGGCTGTGTTTACCCTATTGACTCCTGCTGTGCCAGGGGCTGTATCTGTTTTGGTTTGGGATTTAATGTATGCCCAGCAGTGACCTGGATTGTCTATTGTGCTATGAAATGCATTTCCTTTCCCTAAAGATTCTAAGAACCCAAAAGGCAGGAAATGGCTTCAGCAACCAGAGATATGTGCTAAATTACACAGTCATATCCACCTCAAAATCTGAGCTATTTCTGGGCAAGGTGGCACACATCTCTAATCCCAGCACTGGGAGGTGGGAGGCAGAGGCAGACAGATCTCTGTAAAATTGAAGCCAGCCTGGTCTATGAAAGGAGTTCCAGGCCAGCTGAGGCTTCAGGGAGACCCTGTCTCAAAAAGACCAAAAACAAAAAAATCTGAGCTATTGAAGCAAAGAGCTTATTTTTCATTTTCTCTACATGTCCGTCACAGATCAGCAACCAATATAATCCCTATGGTTTGCAAGTAGTCAGACTAGTACCACCTTGCATAGTGCCAGGTAGCATGCTGAAAAGAAAAGAGAGGGACTAGACTTTTATTCAGAGCTCTTAGCTAAAGCAAGTCACACAGCTACTGTAATCTTTGAATGGACAGAGGCACAATCTTCTTGTGTGCCCGCATAGAAGTAGTATTCTAGGTTTCTAAGACATGCCCCTTTCAGACTTGACTGTAACCCCCAGCACCCAAGATGATGCAAGGCAAAAATCATGACCATAGAGATAACTGAATGAAATGCAATAGAATTTTCTGGAGTGTTTGAGGTACTGGAAAACATATAGAAATGATTAAGACTTATTCAGAAAGAAGCTAGTATAAGAAACACACACACTAAAACACCCACAGTAAACTGAATGGCGCGAATGCTACAATCTTTGTAGCACCCCGCAGATTGCTCATGGATTCGTTGTCCCACTCACCACATGCCCTTGCGTACCTTGAGGAGAGAGCTTAGTTTAGTCTACAAATGTCCTCCGTCTGTCTGCTCTGAACTTGCCTTGGCTCTTGTGCTTCACTGTGGGGAAAAGATTAGTGCCAATACCAGTCCTCGAACAAAATCACATGTCTGTGTCCTGAGAAGTCTTGTTTCAACTACAAGATACACATTCCCTTTTATGACCCAAGGCAATGAACTTGTTCTGTCTTGGTCTTCATTTCCCAGTCTACAAATCCTGGGCCCTAAATACAGGTGTTGATCTTACACATGATTGAATCAGGGTCAAGTACTCAAAACTCAGTTTCAGATAAGTTAGGGAAGTGCCCAGTCTTGTGTGTATAAATAAGCAGCAAATATGCTTACTAATTCTAATATATTTTTTTTAATTTAGGCTAAAAAGTACATGAAATTGTGCAAACAGACATCATCCTTAACCAGTGAGTGTCCAGTTCTAGATCTCCTCTGGATAGCTGAACAGCCCGCTAAGCGAACTGAACAGAACTTCAAACCCCAACTGCCCAAGGCAGGAGACCGATGGGAGCACTGCCTTCATCCCCACCACCCACACGCCCTCCATCCCACTATCATTTTTTTCATACCACCAAAGTAATAAGTAGTCATTTCAAAAATACAGATTACTACATAGGGGGAAAAATTAGGTTCATGTAGAGACCCACCTCCTAGATAAAACCATAATTAATGCTTTGCAATGCTCCTTCCGCTGTGTCTGCACACACTTTCCAGTTCAGGCAAAATGGAATTTCTTTCCACATCCTGAGAAAATAAATATTTCTTAAGCTTCTCTTATGTCACCTCCCTGAACCCCCATTTCCTGTTCAATATCTCAGAAGTTATTTGTAAACCAGTAATACAAATGTCAACTGGCCCTATGGTAAGAATGCAGCACATGTTAACAATTATCATTATCATAAACAACAATCGTAATTATCATCTTGCTTAATCACCACCGAAACTCTGCCAAATTTTTAGAGATGAAAAAACTGAGGCTTGGAGAATTATTACTCGTCCAACCTACATAACTTGTATGATGCGACCTTAGAATTTGCAAGGATGAACAAGAAAACCAGAAAGAAAATTTTCCATGGGAGATTTTACCTTGAAAATCTTTGCCAAGTTCTTAAACTCATTATTGAAAAAGCCTATGATAAGAAAGTTTGCTCCAGGGGCCACCAAGATGGCTCAGCAGGTTAAAAACTTTTGCTTCCAAGCCTGATGACCTGAGTTTAATCTCATTATCCCAGGGGTGGAGGGAAGAAAATGACTCCTCTGAGTTATCTCCTGACTGCAGTATGCTCACTGGCACAAGTACACACACACACACACACACACACACACACACACGTACACACACACACACACTGAATGGATGAGTGAGGGAATGAACTAATAAATAAATGAATAAATGTAATAAAAGAAAGTTTGCTCCAGAGCCTTCTGAGTGTACCACTAAGTTGATTTGGCACCTGTAGTTTCCACCTAGATTGTGCCAAAATTTCCCTTTGGATACAAAGCTACAAGAAAATAACAGCTTTTTAAGATGGCATTCCTGATTTTCAGTTCCAATCAATTCCTTTTAAAGGATGGAAATAGTTAAAGCACAAATAACAAGTCACCTGGGTCTTTCCTAAGCTCTTCATAAACGCTTTGGCATTAGCCACTGGCCTCCCTATACCTTCTGAGTTGCTCTTTAGAAGACATGAAGTTCAACTGACATTATTCTTAGCCACGTGCACTTTGTTAAACCTCATTCATCAAGTTCCCAGGGTCCTTCTAAAGGAGAATTTATCCTCCAGGTAGACACCTTTCCTCTTCTTTATACATTGCCATATGTGTACATACACGAAAGAGTATGCATCCCAGAGTGCATGCACACACACACCTGGACTACTATGAGACATGTGCTGAGTAGCCCAAAACCTGGCACCATGCACTGGGTCAGGCCAAATTGCACCAGGGTAAAAGGTGGCTTGGTTGTCTGAGGGAATGTGGATCAAGTGAAATTAATTGAGAGAGAACTGACTTCTACCTCTTAATTAATACGTTTACATCCAAGTTGTCTGATTCTCTCCAACCTCTACAATGAACTAATGGTCAAGCCTGAGCGAAACAGGAGACTTAGAGGCTGAGCCAGCAAAGTACTCAAGGATATATGACTTGTAGGATACTATGAGGAACGTCTCCCATAAGAGCCCCATTGCTAAACAAGCCTGTGTTTGAAAAATGCCTGGGAGTCTACCATCAGAACGTCATCCCTAAGGGTTAACGTTTTGGAGCTACTGAAGACCCTCTGTTAAAATGCACATATCTCTAAGGCAATAATGTAAGGCATAGTAATTGGTCATACATTTGTAAATTATTGTGTAAGATTACCTCTCGCTGAGCAAAGTCTTCCTATCAGGAAACATGAGTCTGGATACCAGACTTTAACCAAGGTACATGAAATGAGAAAGTAGACAGTCTAAGAGCACTGGACAGGCAGTGGAGAAGGATAGGTAGTGAAGGTAGGCCTTGACCTTACAACCCTGATTACCGCCAGCTGGATTCAGACACTGCTGGGTGATCTTAGGACGATCCCTGGCCTGTCTTGGTGACTCAACCACACCCTGAAGGCGATCAAGGTGACCTACAGCTCCTGGCAGCTGGGTGCAGAATTAATTAATGACCATGAGGAAACCTAAAAACATCAGCTTATAGAGGCTCAGGACATGATTATTAAGTTATTAGGAGGAATGGTTAATTATCATGTCTAAAGTTTCTGGTAGAAAAGGGTCAACTCTCCCTTGCTCTAGGGTGGGAGAAACCTTGAAAGCTTCGGGGAAAGAAAAGGGGAGAAGGGAGAGGAAGACAGCTCTACCCTTCCCGACCTCCTCCCAGCCTGGGCTGGAAAGCTGGGTCTTTCTGCATGCACAGTAACTGAACTTTAGGGCAATAGTGGCATATTTTAGGCTGTAAATAAAGCTGGAGACTGTAATTTTTTTCTGGGTTGCTAGATGACATGATCTGCCAATTTGCCCTAGAAATTTGAAACACCAAACAGGAAAGAGCTGGTCTGCAGTGACTCCTGTCACCGGGTGGTCCAGGGGGTAAGTATGCTCAAGTACTCTAGAGACCAGGTCGGAGAAGGAAGAAGCCCAGTCACCAGTAGGTATGGGATCTTGTGCAAGCTACTTCTTTAACCCCCCAAGCCTTAGATTCTTCAGCTATACACCTAGGAATCATACACCCTATCTCAGTTTTCTCTCAGCACTGATATAAACATTGAGTATGACAGCATAGAAGGACATCCTTTGTGCAAAAGAAAATACTATTTGGACTTTTTTTCAGGTGCTCTATGATGTCAAGGCTTTGGAAGAAATCTTTTTCCTACCTGATGCTTTACCACAAATTTACAATTATGAGCATTTATCATTTTTTTCACTATAAGATTTTCCCTCTTGAAGGTTCACCTTGGAAATGTCATCATAGCCAGTTCAGTAACAAGATGGAGATGAAATGGGGAATCCGTGGATATGCGTTCAAGCCGATCATCAGATCAGCCAGTTCTCTAGCAAGCAGGTACATGTGCATGTGAGAGTGCATGCACGTTTGTGTGTTTGAGTGGAGATGTCAGAGGACTACCTCAGATGTCCTTTCTCAGTTCTGTCTACCTTGTTTCTTTATATTTTTATTAATTCTTTGAGAATTTAATTCATATATGCAATGCATTTAGATCACATTCAGCCCCATTCATTCCTCTAACTCCCAGATCCCCTTCCCATCCCCCACAACTTCATGTCTCCTCCAAAAATTACCAGTCCCATCGTACTGATCATCTAATTTCTTGAGAGTCTGGAACTCCTAAGTAAGCTAAGCTAGCTAGCCAGTATACCTAGAAATCTGCCCATCTCTGTGTCCTCAGAGATCGAATCATAAGCACACACCATCATTCCTGGTTTTTTTAAAGGTTAAACTCAGGTCCTCATCATGCTTGCAAAACAAACACTGATTGAGCCATCTCTCCAGCCCTGGGATGGGTAAGTTTTAATAACAAGGAAGGAGAATCCAAAGTTTCAGGAGCCCCAGAACCAGCAGCAGCATGTTGGATACCAAAAAGGTACAGAGGAATTCTGTCAAAATGAGGGTAAAAAAATAGAAAGAAACAATACTGTTGTTCTTCCATGTTTTGCTTAACCTTTTGCAGAATGGAGCTTTGAAAGGGCATATTGCCTTCTTCATTCTTACAGTGTTCTAGAGTAAACTCAGAGCTAGAGAACTGAAAAGATGTGTCTGATGTCACAGATCCAGTGTGTGGAGGCAGACCACATCTTCATACTGATGCTTTGCACTTTATCTGGAGGGAATAGTTTTTTCTCCTTTGAGTTTGTCATCTAAGATTTTGTCTTTCATTCTCTTTCATAGTAACTAAGATGTTGGAGATGCCCAAGCAGGTTGCTGGCTCATTTCCTCTTCCTCCATTCCTTGATGGGTCCCTGTCCTGATCAATGGTACAGCAATAATAGGCGGTGTCTGAGGAGTATTATTATACACTAGCTGTTTTGATATACTGCCTAATTCTCACAACCATCTATAAAAGAGGCTCCTCTCTTCCATCTATGAGGACAAGGGTCAGGGATTATAGAGCATCAAGAAACTCAAGGTCATGTTGCTGGTAAATGGGCCAGCCAGTGTTTGACCCAGATTTTCCTGTCTTTAAAACCCATGCAAGAGTTATTATCTCAAATACACAAAGGCTACTGAGAAGTCACTTCCTTTTTAGAACAAAAAAGCCTTATTCTCAAATTCTCAATTATATGAATCTTAAAACTCTTTGATTCCATCTTTATCCATAGATAATTTTGGTCATATTTTCATAGGGCCTATGAGCAAAAGTTTCTTTATAAACCTAGAAGTAAAATTTCTGTTCCCAGCAGTTAGGAATCTTTTCAACTTATTAGTATGTGAAATGATACCTATTTGCACCACATAGATCAAACCTGTACACTACATCCTGCCAGTCCTTGACACTGAGAAAGCTATCGTGGGTTTCTTATTTCCTAGTAGCATGAAATGGTATCTCATTGTGATTTTTACTTGTATTACTTAAAACTAATAAGGCCGAGTATCTTTCTATAGGTTACTGGGCATTTGTGATGTCTCCAGTGAAATGCCTACCTGTAATTCTGGCTGCTTCTCTTTTGGATTGCTTACCATATTTTCTTCATTTATATAAGTTCTTTATTTTAGGATACTTTGGATACTTATAGCATATATTCTATCCTGTTCTATGACATGCTCTTGAATGTTCTTGGATGAACACACCTTATTTTTAATATACAAAATCAATTTTAAATTTTCTTTTATTATTTTAAATTATGTATATGTGTGTGTGTGTGTGTGTGTGTGTGTGTGTGTACGTGAGTGCAGGTGCCCATGGAAGCCAGAAGAGGGCACCAGATCCCCTGGAGGTAGAGTTATAGATGGTTATGAGATGCCTGATGTGGGTACTAAGAACTAAACTTGGATCTTCTAGAAGAGACACATATTCTCTTAACCACTGAGCCATCTCTCCAGCTCCCTAAGAATTAAAGTGTTAAGGTCTCTGCTTGTATTGGATTTATTGAGATAATCCAGGATATTCTTTTTCATCTCATGATCTTCTGAACATAATATAGACAAAGTCCCTTTTGCCTAGATGGTAACATATTCATAGGTTCTGGGGAATGAAAAATTGGCATTTTGGGGCAGCCTGACCCTAGATTAAGAGCTTGGGGGAGAAGTAGGTTTGTTTTCTTCCCCCATCACCTGACTGCTCTGCCCAGAATAGCACTTTCATTATTCTGAATTTAAATGAGGAGGGAGAAAGTCATGGCTTGGCAAAACACCTACTTTTACTGAGATTTATGAAATATTATTGAAAAAAATCTCATTTGCTCTATAGCTTTCAGTCAGTTTCTAGGGACAATAAATGATTGGTTTTTCAAATCATTTTCTATATTTTTTCTTGAGAGAGAACTTCAAATAGCCTCTTTCCAAAAGGAGGGATGAAAGAAGATGCCTCCCTCACTGCAGGAAAAAAGTCACTTTCCGTTCCCCAGAATCTATGAGAAGGTTCAGAATCTTTCATTGCAAGAGGGACTTTGTAGACAGCACATCAAGGAGACCTTGACATGAAATTATCCTGGAGTGAGGATTATCCTAGAATTTCTTAATCAGGGTTTGAGCTTCAATCTGCGGAGTATCCAAGTCAACATGGGCATTTATTTTCAGAACCATATGCACATTCTCTGTGCTCTACCTTCCTTTAAGTACAGAATTGACTATAATTCTGCTCTAATGTCTTATAGATCACCTATGTTTACTTTTGTTTTTTCTGGTTTTTGTCTTTATTTACTTTTATTATTTTATTCTTTGGGAATTTCTTACAATGTATTTTGGTCATGTTCACCACCGCCCCATCCCTCAGAGTGATGTAGGCGCCATTCTAGGCAGAAGAGTGAGGTGAAGGGGCCAAGAAAACAGACCTGTTTCAATATTACAAATGCAGCTATCAAAACAAACATGTACAACAATCTAGGTTATAGGTGACTGGAGAAGCTGCCCACGTCATGCTGGTTTATCTCTGTGGGTTTGTATTCCAGTTTAAGGATTGGCATCTGAGGGCTCCCTTCCCTATTTGAAACATCAGCTATATTACTTAAAAGATGCTTACTTGATATTTTATCTAATAGTTTCTCTCTTTTTTTTCAAAAGGCCATTTTTAAACACTCCCAACTTTTCTACATTACCAAAAATAGAAATCCCCACAATATTCTTTGTTCTTATCCCTCACCCTTAAATTTCCCAGTGTGTTGTTCCCATGTGTGGGTAAAATTCATTGTCTCACACCTTCCAAAAGTATAAGTTAGTCCCTTGTGTTCTCAGATACTTGAACTTGGCTCTAATAAAGATGTCCTGCTTTCATTGTAGTTATTATCTGTTCTAAAAGGTTCTGGCAGAGTATTCTAGCTACCATACCATGTTTAGTGTTTTACACAGTGCCTGACACAAAACAAACATTTAAGAAGATACTTATTTAAGTTTGAACAAAGAAATGACTAAAACGTCAGTGTTTGCCCAATCAAGTCCAAAATCATAAAAATGGCACTCAGGTACATCCACATCCTAACTACTGTCTATTCTTTCAGACTCACCAAGCAATTAATGCACTGTCAGTTGAGGTAGAGGTTTTCTATTAATGCATTCACTTGTATACTTATTCAGTATCCATCACTTGTGAGTGCCTAATACCCGAAGACCACCTTGTTGAGTAATGGGAAGATCTCCAAGAATATAAAATCAATGTCTTAGTGGTCAGGGATTATATATTCCAGAGGGGAGTAAATATTAACAAGGAAATACACCATTGATTATTTAATTACTTTCTGCTAAGTGGTAAAGAAGGAGAGCCAGAAGCCCTATAAGATAATCAGCCAACTACTGTGTGAGGATGGGAAAAGCATCGTATCAACCAGTTACAAGAATGCCCGAGACAGAAGACTTGGGGAGTTCACGACGCTTTCCCCTCTGCAACGTAGCATTGGAGCCGTCATTGTCCACAATGATGAGGGCTCATTCTGCATGATTTGTCCTTGTCCTCACCTGCTTTGAATGCCACAATCTCAAGATCCCACTTCTTTCCAAAGGTTTTATCCAGGGAAGGGACCTTGGTTTGGAATTTATTTTATTCCTCTTTGTATCTATATTATAACATCTGTCTCACAATTTAGTTATCTAGATGTATGAGGTATGTGAGTTCAATGTACTGTGTCCAACTCAATAAGAGTCTGCCATGTAGAATCTCAGTTTGGTCACAGTTTACCTATGTGGCAAAGTTAGGACCAGATTGTGCCAGGACAGAAACCACAATGGCGTCAGACAAAAACTTCAAACTGGTTTACCAAGAGAAGATTTTTTAAAAATTTAGCCATGCCAAACCACAAGCTCATAGGGCTTTGGACAGGTAGCCAAGACCCAGGACCTTTTCAAGCTTCCTTCTCACTGTCAGCCCACTCATCTGGCATGGAATAAAATACTCTGTGCTGCACATCTGATTCATTCATGTTGGATAACACTATCCAGATCTGTGGGCAGAGTGTCGGTGTGGCGTGGTTACCTATTCACCTGCCCCTTCTTCAAGGAATGAAAACATTTGCCCCAAACTGTGTAGATTATAGAACAACGTATCTGGGATAACAAGACACCCACATGAACCCAGAACAAGTTAAAGTGAAGGCTCATGATCCATACTCTTAATATTTAAAATACATAAGTTGGGTTTGGAGAGATGACTCAGCAGTTAAGAACACCGATTACTCTTGCAGAAGACCTGGGTTCAATTTCTAACTCCCATATGGTGAGAACAACTCCATAACTCCAGTTCCAGGGGAATCTGATGCCTTCTTCTGACCTCCTCAGGCATTGCACAACACAGGTGCATTTACATACATGGAGGCAATATACTCAGACATATAAAATAAAAATAATAAATATAATATTTAAAAATAAATAAAATAAAAAATATAAGTTAAACACACATATTTTTAACAAAGATATGTGCTAGCCCCCACTGTAACAAATATGCCTTGAAAACAACAGAGAAGGCCAGGCCTTGGAATCTCAAGTACCTTGCAGCATTGCGGCTCAGAACCTACTCCTGCCATCTAAGGATGCTCTCTCTGTTCCTGTAACCTGTACCAACAGCATGTTATATACATGCATATGTAGGTTTTCCACCTGACACATTCAAGGTCAAACATTGTGCCCATTAGCCACTTTTCCCAGAGGTACAGTCCATCCTCAAGAACATGGACCAGAGATGAGGTCTCTGTCAACTTCTGAAGGTTCTGAAGTTTCGAGGCCATTTGAGCAGGGAATTATCAGGTCTGGAATCAGGGCTTTGAAGAAAGAATATGAACTCTAGGTGAATTCCTTCCTTTGGCACCATGGTTCCTGCACTCTATAGGGAGAGTGGTGTTCAGAGAAAGGCCTGTATAGAACTTTCTAAATTCAAAGCCAAGAGCCACTCTTTTATGTTAACTGAGAATTTCATACATTCATATGTATCTTGATCAAATCTACCTCCAATTTCCTCCCTCAATGCCCCCATCCTTATTTTCTCTTAACGTGCTTTCTTTTTTAAGCCTATTCAGTCCACTTAGTGTTGCTTTTACTTGGGTGGAGGACCGTCCATGGAGCATAGGTAGCCTCCCAGGGGCCCCATACCTGAAGAAAAGTTACTTTTCGTCCCCCAGCAGCCAGCATTTGCCAAGAACTTCTCAGCTACAAGTAGGACTTCAGAAGCCCCATTCCTTATCTACACTGGGATTCTGGCTAGCTGGATCTTGTGAAGATCTGGGGCATGCAGTCCCAGACATTGTGAGTTCATGTGCTCAGTAGCCACGTCATATTCAGCAAATAGTGCTTCTTTGCAGACGTTCACTACTTCTGGGTCTGCAGCCATATCATACTTGAATGTGTCTGACCTTGTCAGGGGCCAGTCTTATCAGGATCTAAGAGCAGTACCATGGAAGGAACTATCATCTTTAGATCCTGCACAGAGGTCATAAGGCGAAATGCAGCTTTGAACACCTCAAGATAGTAAAGCCAAGACCAACATGTCCTCAGATGTCTGATGATCCTGAGAGGTCCCCATGTGCTGTCCTGCCCTGTGTGCTGTGTGCTCCTTTTGTGACATCAATTCCAGGTGATGTTTAAGGCCAGTGAGAGGAACCCTGAGCAGTAGTGTTTGCTAAAAGTTGCTTCATCTTCTAAAGGTATTCCTAAATGTATGTCTCCAAGAGCACAAATGATGCACTGCATGTTACTTAAAGACTCCGTGATGGGTTCTTATTGTTTATAGGATAAAATCCAAAATCATTAGAAATACTCTAAAATTCTTATCAGTCCTGCTCCAACTAATTTCTGTAGTCTTATCACAAAATTCTTTACCCCTCACTGGCCAACTGATTTGCAAAACCTTAACAAAATTGTCCATGAAATTTTAAATCATAAAAATCAGCAACCTCGTTGAATATTTTGAAAACTAGAAAATTTCAGCCTTCCATCCAGCAATTCCATTTTTGGAAATGTATCTTAAGGAAACAGTTAAGGAAGCAAGTGAGAATTCTGCTACCAGGATGCTTCCTACAGTGTGGCTTAAAAGAGACTATCGAGGGCTGGAAAGAGGCTCAGAGGTTAAGAGCACTGGCTGTTCTTGCAGAGGGCCTGGGTTCAGTTCCCAGCACCCACATGGCAGCTAACAACTGTCCATAACTCCAGTTCCAGGGGATCCAACACCCTCTTCTGACCTCCACAGACATTGGACAACACATGCCTGCAGGCAAAATATTCACACCCATAAATAAAAATAAATATATAAAAATTTAAATAGCCTATTGACATGGGAAGGCGAAGGTGCAGAGAAACTTATTTGTGACATTTATTTACTCTTAGAAAATTCACTGCCTGGAGAATAAGGGCCCTGTGTAAAGACTTGAACACATGATAGCTCAGCTGATCAATTACCTGCACCTCTGTATTCTCATAGAGCTTCCTTTAAATCTACATTTTCGACTCACTGTGGAAATAACTGGCTCTCTCTCTCTCTCTCTCTCTCTCTCTCTTCTTTCTCTCTCTCTCTATCTCCCTTCTCTCCCTCTCTCGCCCCCATAAGATAAGCTCTTAGGGGAGCGGCTTTTCTATTTTTTAGTTTATTGTGTTTGGGGTACTGGGGGCTGAGTATATTTGGTTTTATTTTTTGACTGAGTTTGCCCAGACTGACCTCAAACTCCTGAGCTCATTAGTCCTCCTGCTTCAGCTTCCTAAGTAGCTGAGTCTATAGTTACCACCATGCCCAGCAAGAGGCCTCCTGTGCAGCCTTGTGTCAGCCTCATTCTCCCTCACTCTCTCCTGCCTTTCCACAAGAGCAGAAGTGGTTGGAAGAGAACTGCCCACGCCTTTGTCATCTCTAGCCTCGCACACCTGAACTGTCACTTTGCCTTTCTTCTTGTTCCCAAGGAAGAGCAAGTCCTTTAGTTACACGTCAGAGCATTAATCCCTCCACTGCAGAAACACACTCAGAAGTCCACTCTCTCCCACAATACCAAGTTGCTCTGTGCACTGGGCATTGCCATCAAGTTTTAACCAGCTTTTCTTGGGGGCTAACCCTCATCACTGGTCCAGGGGAATCTGAAACAGCGGCTCCTGACTCTCTCTTATCTCTTTCTGCCATACACCAAGGTTATTGGTGATCACCACGCGACTAATCCCGTGGTCAGTTCTTTAATTTGCCTCCCTTGTAGTATGTGGCGTGGATGATCAGGCTCCTATGTGAGAATCACTGTTGCTCGTTTTCATCCCATCTTTACAGTCAGTTCTTTCTAGCCTTCTGCCCTGGTTCTTCCAGATCATTCCTGCATGCTTGTGAAGGTTGAGCAGTCAAGGCTTCCTTCTCAGACATCTTCTTTTACAGTCCCTCCTCAAATGATCTCATCTAGCTTTGGAGCTCTGGATATCAGTTCTATGTTGACAACTCTGAAGTATATATCTGCAGTTCACACTTCTATGATCCCAGGCTGATGTTTCTCGTCACCTACTTAACATCTCCATTTAAATGTCCATTAGGCATCAGAACCTGTCTCACATCTTCCAGGTTTCAGACACTGAGAACTCCATCCTTTGTTTTCTCCAGCGGAAAAAACACTCCTCACTCCTTTGTCCTTATTTTCAGCAACTAACCATAGATTCACCTGAAAAGTATATCTGGAATCTGTGCTGCCTCCTTATCACTTCCTTTTATCCTCTGTAGTCCAAGCTACCGTGGTTCCTTACTAGGATCAGTAGAGTAGCCCCTCGTAAATCTTATGAGTCCGCCCTTGGGCCCAACATTATCTTATTCCCCTACTACCATCTATACTCAATCGAGATGCCAAAGTCAGCCTTTTGGAACAATAGATTATGTCTTTTCCTCTAGTCAACTTACTAGCTAGACTTCTGTATTTACTTACAGAATTTTCCCTTCCGAAGTTGATCTGCAATCAAATGCTCAAGCTTTAAAAGTATGTTGGTTCTATTTTAGTAAGGTAATGCAATAATTGAAATGTCTATTAAGGTAGAGACCACTTCTTCACAGAGACTTGAGAAATTAGCACAATCCTTCTAGCAGAGTGTTAATTATGGTAACTGTACAACCGTTTTCTCACTTTGTGTGTATCCTGTAAGTATAATGTTTTTCATGACTTTTCTGGATCATCTAAGTCACATTTGCATTTCCATATGTAGAAGTATCTTGTTAATTTCTAAAAATAAAAGGCATTGAGATCATGGCTAGGATTGCATTGAGTTTATAGCTTAGATTGATTTGGAGAGGATGGAACTGTATTAAATTAAGTTTTACATGTAATTCTTCTTTTGCTTATCAGTGTTACAGAGTTTTCAATGTAGAGGCTTTATTCACATCTTTCACTAAATTACTTGCTCTTTCCTCTTACTGTTAACAAAAGTATTTTTGAACTTGTACTTTCCAGGACTGGTGAGATGGTTCGGTGGTTAAAAGCACTGGGTGCTCTGTTGCAGAGGACCTAGGTTCAGTTTCCAGCGCCCACATGGTGACTAACAACCTTCCGAAACTCCAGTTCCAGGGGATCTGATGGCCTCTTCTCACCCCACTGTGCATTGCATGATATGTGTGCACTTACATACATACAGGCAATACACTCATACACATAAAAAATAAAAAAATAAAATTATACTCTCTAATTATTGGTTCTTAATATGTAAAATACAGATGATTTTGATACATTAACTTTGTATCTCATGAATTTGTTAAACTCATATATTAGTTATAATGTTTATTTTCCTAGATATCTTGAGATTTTTCCATAAAAGAAGCTTTTAATCTGAAAGGCAGCAAGCTTTAAGCATTCCTTTCTACTCTGAGAGCGTTTCTTTGTGCCAAACATTATTGTCATCAGCTTAGCGTACACCAAGTCGTACGCTTCTTCTCCCTTCAGTGTGAGGTCCTGGAAAATGGTGGCTGCATGTGGGATGGTCTGCCTTCACGGCTGCTAAGCTACGAGGCAGCCAGGGCCTGCTTAGCACCTTAGCGTTTCTCAGAACTTTGTCCCGCTGCAGCACCTCTTTGCCTCTGTCTGTGTGAGCAGTCATGGGGAGGAGCTCAGGGACATGCCCCATTCTTTCTCCAGCATTGCTTATTCAGGGTAGTAAGAAGACTAGGGTAATGTTTATTAGTTCAGCATTTTCTCCCTCTTTTGTTCCTGTCTTTTGGTGTTTCTGACATGGAATTATGTTCTTTGGGACATAGCTAAAGAATTCTGCTTCTTTTGAAACTCTTTTGGGGAGACTGGAGAGATGGCTCAGCAGTTGAGAGTACTGTCTGCTCTTACAGAGGACTCAGGTTCGATTCCCAGCACGCACATGGCAGCTAACAACCATCTCTAACAGCAGTTTGTGGGGCTCTGACGCTCTCTTCTGATCTCCTCTGGCATTGCACGACATAGGTGCACTTAGGTACATGCAGGCAATACACTCACATACATAAAATTAAAATAATAGATAAAATATTTTTAAGCTTTTTCTTTCACCTTATTAGTTATTGGAGGATGATAGTCTTATGATATGACTTTATTTTGCTATCTTTTTCATAGAAAATATTATTCATAAATTTATTTTATTTGTGTGTGTAGGTGTGTGCGCATGTGTGCTCGTGCTCATGAAGGCCAGAAGAGAACATCAGATCCCCCAGAGCGAGAGTTACAGGTGGTTATGAGCTGCTCAATGTGGGTACTGGGAACCAAATACAGGTCCTCTGCAAGAGCAGTGCACACTCTTAACCACTGAGCCATCTCTCCATCCCCTAAAAACATTTTGCTGGTTTTTCAACAATTTATGCATATATAATGCATTTTGATTACGCTCTCCCTTACCTGTCCTTACCTTGCTCCTGTCCCTATTACCTGCACTCACTTCCTTCCTAGTAATCCCTGTCCAAGATTTATTAGTTTTGAATTTGTTTGGTAACCCATTTAGTTTAGCCAGGGCCATCTGTGTGACCACTGCATTGAAACTATTCATTGGAGCCTGGTGGGGTCACAGTGGGCACACAATCAAGGCAATGGCCTTATCCTTGAGTCTGTCACTAGCAAATAGTTCAACAGTAAGAAGCAGGGGCCCCTGCATTCCTCTTCCACCCAGGCCTGAAAGTTGATGCCCAATCTTGTGCAGACCCATCCACAGTTACTAGGAGTTTATGATGGGAGTGGCTGTGTCTCGCTCAGAAGATGGCATTTTTCAGTTCTCCTCCCTATAGTCCAGCTCTTGCATTCTTTCCTCCTTCTCTTCTACAATGTTCTCCGAGCCTTAGAGGGGTGGGTGTAGATGGCTGATGTACGGCTGAGCCCTCACCCATCAGCAATGAATCTCTGCATCCTCACTGTTCACTGGAAGGGGACTTTTCTCTGATTCAGGCTCAGCGTAACATTTGTCTATGAATATAAACATAAATATTTAGAAGGCAGTGTGATGCTAAGTCAATTTAACTAAATGGCAGTATTCAGTTCTCCCTTAGGGCCTATGATCTCTCCTGCCATGGGTTTTTGACCAGGTTTGCAGTACCAGGCATGAATTCCCTCCTGTGGAGTGGGCCTCAGATCCAGAGAACAATCGGTTACCTCTGTGTCTTTTTCAATAAGCTTCAGGTTTAATCTGTACAGCAGAAATCTCAAACTGAAATACCAAACAGATAACATACAAGTGAAATGAGCTAGTGGAGACTGCAGAAAGCAGGATTCTCAGAGTCTGCCTAGAATACAGTCATCCTCCTACTCCTGTGAGAAGTCACTGTGGGAATATGGCCAGGCCTTAAGCTCAAGAAGTACCTTTAATCAGATTTTTAAGTACAAAATATGTGTCTTTCAATGTTATCTCCAGCTCAAATGTTTATATTTCTTATTTCTTATTTTTATTTATGTATATGAGTGTTTTGTTTACATGCATGTAAGTGCACCTGTGTCATGCAGTGCCCGTGGAGGACAGAAGAAGGTATCAGATCTCCTGGAACAGGAGTCACAGGTGGGTTGTTAGCTGCCATGTAGATACTGTGATTCAAACCTAGGTCTTCTGAAAGAGCAGTCAGTGCTCTTAACTGTTGAGCCATCTCTCCAGTCCTCCAGATTTTTTTAAGTATCTGGAAAAACTAATTATCTGCAAACTGAATGCACTGATCAGCTACCATTTTCCTTTGGAGAATCACCCCATGGGCACTGGATGAGTCCTGTGGTGCTATTGGAAGACAAAAAGGAATTTTGACCCTGAAAGTACAATTGATGAAGTTTAACAAATGAATAAGTCCATGAGTCAATGGAAATCTAAGGTCTGGAAATGCAAAAGGAGAGAGGATCTGCTAGGTCTTTGTTTGTGCAGTACGGAGGAGTCTTGAAGATAAGTTCTCACGCTTGCTAGGCAAGTGCTCTACCTCACGAGCTAAACCTGCCCTTTCTCCTAATCATTTCATTTTGAAGCAGGGTCTCTCTAAGTGGCCCAGGTGTTGGGATCCTCCTGCCTCTGTCTCCTAAGTAACTGGGATTACGGGATGTACCACAAAGCCCGGATAAGATCTGTATTCCAAAAGAACAGATCCCCATAAGCCTCCAGCCCCATCTTCCTTGGATGGCTTTCAAGGAGCTACTGAAAGCTCGCCCTTCTTTGGTTTATTAGAGTATTTTATTTATTTCTATTTGTGAGTTTTGCCTGCATGTATGTAAGGACACCACATGCATTCAGTGCCCATGGAGGACAGAAGAGGGTGATGGATGCCCTGAAACTGGAGTTGTGGATAGTTGTTAGCCCCCATGTAGAACCTGGGAATCAAAACTGAGTCCTCTGAAAGAACAGTAACTGCTCTTATCCACTGAACTCTCTCTCTCTAGCCCTGGCAGCATTCAGGCGCCAATAGTCCTTGGCTAGGGCTGGGGCCTGCTACCACTTCTCTCATTCTACACTGGGTTTTCTGTCTGATGAACTGAGTCAACATGGGTCTTGTGCATGCTTTCACCACTGTTACAAGTTCATGTGAGCAAGTTTCCAGTGGCCTGGAAGCCTCTTGTTTCTCACGTTCATGCACCACCCTGATTCTCACCATCTTTCCTCCAGCTTTTCCTCAACGATCTCTGAGCCATGGTGGGTGAGGTTTAATATAGGTGTCTTATCTAAGGATACACACTCAGTCTCTTGTTCTGACGCTGTGTTCCTTGTGATAGCCTTCAGGTAAACACATGCTCCCATGTTCAGATAGTCTGTATGTATTTTTCAGAGGGGTTTTGGGTTACTACATGTCCCTTTGGCTTTTTATGCCTCCTAAGGTTTTTTTTTATCTCTCTTTCTTCTCTCTCTCCCCCCCTCCCTGTCTAACCTCCCTCTCCCTCCCTAGTCTAAGTGCTCCCATTTTCCCCTTGATAACGCCTGTCTCCTAGTGTCTTGAGGTTCTTCTTCCCTTCACCCCCGTGGCTCCTGATGGACCCTTTCCTCCTCCCGTCCCAGCTGAACAGTCCCCTTTTCCCCATGTCCCCCTTGGTGACGTGTTTCCGACTAACCGCTGTCTCAGGCTCCTTCTTTCCCTTCACCTCCTTGCTTCTATTCCATTTTCCTGGCTAACGTGGTTTCGTCAGGATATACACTCCCGTATAAAGGACTGGCACTAATTGCTGAAAATGAGGAGAACATACATTGCTTGCTTTTCTGAGTCTGTGATTCTTCCCTAAGTACAGCAGTCTCTAGTTCCATCCGTTTGCCTGAAAATTTCAACATTTCATCTTTCCTTACTGCTGAGTAGAACTCCGCTGGGTAAATTTGCCACATCTTCATTATCCACTCGTCAGTTGAGGGACATTTAGATTTTTTTCCACTTATTAGCTACTGTGAAAAGAGCAGCAGCAAACATGGATGCACAGGTGTCTCTACAGAGATGATGGGTCCTTTGTAGATGCCACGGAGCGGTATCACTGGACCATACGGTAGATTCGCTTTCAGTTTTTTGAGAGTTCTCCACACTGCTTTCCATGGTGGCTCCACGAGTGGGCATGCCCACCAGCCGTGAATGAGCATCTCCCTCTCTCCATACCCTTGCCAACATTTGATGTCTTTTGTTCTCTTAGTCTTAACCAATCTGACTGGGATAAGATGACATCTTAAAGTGTTTTTTTCTAATCACTGAAGTGCATTTCTCCAATTACTAAGGATGTTGAGTACATTTTTTAAAAGACAAAAAAAAAAAGAAAGATGTTTCTTAGCCATTTTTATTTCCTTGTTTGGGAATTCTGTTCAGGTCCTTAGCCCATTTTGTTTATTGAGTCATTTGTTGTCTTGTATCTTTGTTTTTTAGTTCTTTGTATACTCTAGATATTAATCCTCTGTCAGATATGTAGCCAGTGAAGATTTTCTCCCCCTCGGTGAGTTTCCTTTTCACTTCCCTGATTGTTTCTTTGTAGTTACAGGAGCTTTTTAATTTAATGAGGTCCCACTTATTGATTGTTGCCTGAGCAACAAATGTCCCATTTCGACAGTCCTTTCCTACACCTATGTTGCATAGGAACTGCCTATGTTTTCTTCTAGCAGTTTCAGAGTTTCAGGTTTCATATTGAGGTCTTTGATCCATTTGGAGTTGACTTTTGGGCCAGGTGAATGATAAAGATCCAATTTTATTCTTCATTCTTCTACAGGTGGAGATCCAGTTTTTCCAGGACCATTTGTTGAAGATGCTGTCTTTCCTCCATTGTGGGTTCTTGAGACCTTTCTCAAATATCAGGGGACTGAAGCTACATGTACTCAGGTTTGGGTCTTATATTATGTTCCATTGATTTACATGTGTTTTTGTACCAGGAACATGCTGTTTTTATAACTGTAGCTTTGTAATATAGTTTGAAATTTGATATGAGGATCCCCCAGCATTGTTCTTTTTGCCAAAGATTACTTTGTCCATCTGGGGTCTTCTGTGGTGGGATTCTATATGAATTTATTACACTTCATCTATTTATTGTGTGATTGTATGCATGTGTGGGCATATGAGTGCCCCTGTGCATGTGTGGATGTCAGCGGAATCAACTCCCTCTGTCTACTATGTGGATCCCAGGGATCAAACCCAGGTTGTCAGGCTTGGCAGCAAGGGCCTTAACATGCTAAGCTATCTCACTGTCATATTTTAGCACTTTCAATCTCTGAAAAGATTTCTTCAAACTATATGTCTAACAAAAACAGCTTTCACATTCAGAAAGAAACAAATATTTTTCAGCTAAGTTGGGACAGAAAAACTTCCCTGTCATTGCATTTGCGCTATAGGAATTGATATGTGGACAGGGCTTCATGCAGAACAGCATTAGAAGGAAATTTGGAGTTCCACTAAGGGTTAAAGATAACTGGAAAGGACACAGGCCTGCAAATAGGGACTTCTTCTCCCACTCTTTTATTTTATTTTTATTTATTTTATTCTTATTTTGAAAGGCAGTTATTATACCCTTAAAGTAAGAATGATAACAATATGGAGTTTATAACAACCATGCAAACAAATTTTACAACAATAGCACAAGGAACCATATGAACAAAATTAAAGACCGTTGTAAGAATTTCAGGGAAATTCCATTAAACAAAGAACAAGGATGAATACAGGAATGTAAAAAATATTCCAATAAATTTAACTAACTAATAACTTGTTTTGAATTGTATGTTTTAAAAGATAAAAGTTCAAATGGCACAAACAAAATGAAAATTTTGTAATAGGCGGATTTAGCATACTAAGTTCTGAGTCTTGTTTGGGAATGTGTCAGCATGTGATGCGTTGATTAACTTTAGACTTCACTAGAAAAAGATAAGTATGTGTAGCAAATTATAATTCTATTCAACACATTTTATGCCTCCTGTGAAATTACCTTTTCTTTGGAGTAATTACACTTCTAATGTAGCTTAGTCAGCTGTTTGTTGCTGTGGCAAAATAAATGATGGGAACAACTTTAAAGGAGGAAATGCTTATTTTGGCCCAGTTCCAGAAGTTTCCATCCATAGCTATTTGGTTGCTTTGCTTTTATTATACCTGTGGCAGGGCAGAATGTTATGCCAAGGAGAAGATGTCCACTTCATGATTTCCAGGAATCGCCCAGGGTGGAAAGACGGAGCAGGCAGGGTTCCCCCAGTAATCCCCCACATCACCCTCTAGAACAGTATGTTCCGGGTGAATTCAAAATTGAAACAGTAAAAGCAAAAGTGACAAAATGTTATCGTTGTGGAAAATGTACTTCAGTATAGAAATATTTACTTCTCAAATGCAACATAAGAGAATAAACTGTAAAGAAAAAGAATGATATAATTAAATATTATTGCTAATTTCTGCAGAACAGGAGATTTCTTTTGGGGGTGTGCAGAAATTTCTTATTGAATTTCATACACAACGTCTTAGTCATCTTCGTGCCCCTCCCCCACTGGCACCATCCGATAGCCCTCCTCTGGAATTCATGCATTCTGTCATTTGTGTTAAGGCCTTTTGAGTCAAGTTAGTGTCCCCAGACATCTCTCGGTGAAAGTTCATCCACTGAGGTCTAGTCAGCCTATCTAGAGTCCCTCCCTTTAAGAAAATCAACTCTTCTTCACCCAGCAGTAATCAGCTGCCAATAATTCATCAGCTAAGATTGGGGCCTGCTGCCGATTTTCACAGTTCTGTGATGGGTCTTGTCTGCTTGAGTCTGCATGGGTCTCGTGCATGCTGACACCATTGCTGTAGGTCTCTGGAGCCCGTAGGACTCTATTTCCAGATGGTCATGCACCTCCTCCCTGACTTTCACAATCTTTCTGCCCCCTCTTCCACAATGATCCCTGGGCCCTGGGTGGGTGAATTTTAATAGAGGAGTCCTGTTCAGGGACCCACACTCTGAAGGCTCTTATTCTCTACACTTTGGTCATTTGTGTATCTCTGTGTTCACAGCCCCCTGTTGCAAGAGGGAGCTTCATTGATGAGAGTTGAGACATGCATTAGTGTTCTCTCTACCTCTCGTTCCACTGTGTTCTGTGAGCCTTAAGTGTAGAGGTTGCATTGTCGATGTATCGCTTGGGCTTGGGTGATCTCTGTGCATAATCAGCTGTGAAACTCTGTAATAATCTCTGTCTTAAATAAATGGCAAACCAGGTGCTAAGTGTAGACACAAATTATACAGCAAAACACGGATTATAGCCAAACTACATTAAAAAAAATTTCTATACATCAAGGAAAAAATAACAGAATCAAAATGGGCTGATAATGTAGATAGGAAATTCAAAGGAAAGAAAAGTTGAAAAGATAATGCATGAAAACTTCTGAATCTCATCAATATTTTTACAATGAAAATTTTAACAGCAATGAGAATCCATTTCACATCCATCCGACTCATAAAAATTCAAAGTTAGCACAATGTTAGGGATCAGCAAGGACCTGGGATGATGGAAATATTTATGCATGCTGTGAGGTAAACTGATCCCACTATCTGGAAACACTTTGGTCTTATTCAAGTACTCTAAAGATGTCCAAACTCCAAAGTTATGTTCTAAAGACACTCTACATGCATATATAAGTAAATGTTGACAAAATATTTATTGGGCCTGGGGAGATGGCCAAGTTGATAAAGTGCCTTTTCTGCAATCATGAGGACCTAAGTTTGGATCCCCAACACCCATGTAAAAAGCTAAGGGCAGCCACATGCATTTGTAATTCCCATACTGGGGAATATAGATAAAAAGATGCCTAGTGCTTTCTGATTATCACTTTGGTCAGTGGGCAAGCTCCAGGTTCAGTGAGAGACCTTGTCTCAAAATACATAGTGAAATGATACCAAGGAAGGTCTTGACATGGAGCTGTAGTCTCAACACATGTAAACTCACATGCACCTGTACACACATGAACATGTACATAACACACTTCCACAGAGAGAAACAGATATTTATTGGATCTTTTTTGTGGACCCCAAAATTTGGTAATGATTTCAATATCAATAAAGTGGACAAACTGTGATATTTATGTAATGGAATACTATTCAGCACTTAAAATAACAGCATGAGAGTAGAATGTATCAGTATCAACAAAATATAAACTGTATAAAGATACAGACAGTATAAGACTACCCATATACAGCTCTTAAGCATGGAAAATTCTACTGCTTTGAATACAGGCATGCACATAAACATTGCAAAGTATGAAAATAAACAAGGGAATTCAGAATACTGGTTATCTCTTAGAAGATAAGCAAGAGACTAGAATTGGATCTCGGGGACCTTGTGGTCCCCAATTGGACCTGCCATTTTGATATTTTGTTTCTCAAAAAGAAAGAAAAACTCTATGTAGAATTCCCCTTATGTATGAAATATTTTACAGTGATTTAAAAATCAAGAAGAGTGTAAAGTTAAGGTTTCAACTTTGGTCATCTTGGGTTTATTCTGGTTCTGTTTCTTTCTTTCAGGATTTCTTTTCCTTTTTCTTTGTTGTTCAGAAAAACCAATTCAGTTTTTCTGAAAATGAAGCAATTAAGCTTTTTCTGAGGTGTGGTTAATACATATTTCTTGAGTAATAACAAGTGATGAAAGTTAACACAATTGAAATTAATTTTGCATCCATCCATCACTTGGAAGGTTTGGTGGAAAGTGGTTTGGGGAGAATAAAGATAACAATCTCAGAAATGTCTTGGCTTGTGTGGTCATGACCTCACCATGGTGGTTTCCAGGGTTTAGGTGGGAACCAGTTTCTGACTATGTCACCACCTCAGGAGAAGTGAGAGGTGTTGCTCCCGAGCTGCCAGCAACAGGGCATCCGGCCGAGAGTCCCTGCCCAGCCGTGCAATGGCTTCTGAAACTCATGACATCAGCAGCTTTTCACGAAACCATGAGTCATTTCCATGGCGAGGATTTCCAGGAGCTGGGGAGTGCCTTGAAGGGCAGGCTTCACCAGATGTGTTGGCATCTCCAACCTCGGGTACCATGACTGACCTGAAACCAGCGGTCATAAGGTCATCCACAGCCAGAACTTCTCTTGGATTTCAGGTATACAATTAGTATGTCTCAATTAAAATTCCAGTCAGATGGTTTTGAGGAACTTGATTATCAGAAATTCATATTGACCCACAAATGACCAAGAAAACATCAATTCTAAGACATATTAGAAGACATGTAGTGAAAACTTCAATATTGATTCAGAAACAAACCAACCAGTCTATGGAAGAGAAATTAATGTCAGACAGAAATAGACGAACAAATGACATACAAATAGAGTCACCATAACACTTGGTCAACAAATGTCACTGGGAAATTAGAAAACTATAGTATGAGGATAATTATATCCCTATCTAACTATCCAAACAAGGGTGTATTCTACATGGCTTGAAGAGCTAGTTAAGTGTGAGCTTTAATACTAGAGAACAAGTAGAAGAAAACACGAAACACCTCTGTGACCTTTGAATTTTGCTATGCGTGATAGAAAAGCAAAGATCGAGAAAGGAGAGAGAGATAGAGAGAGGGAGAGAGAGAACATTAAAAAACGCAAATCAAGAAGATGCAAGAGACTGAGGATCGAAGATCACAAGTTCAAAGCCAGCCTGGGCTAATAGCCAGCTTAAGTTGCATAAGATCTTGTCTCAAAAAAGAAAATCATCATGTGCCTATAACAAAGGATTTTGATCATTGGGGACACTATAAAAAATAATAGTAAAGGTCTGCCTTGGGAAGCAGAGACAGGTAGATCTCTGTGAGATCGAGGCCAGCCTGGTCTCTGTAGTAAGTCCAGGCCAGATGGGGTTACAGGGAGACTCTGTCTAAAAAAGACCAATAATAATAATAATAATAATAATAATAACAAACCTTTAAAATGAATGTTAGAGTGCACCTTGAAGATATTTGCAATCTCTAAAACCAGTATCTAAAATAAGAAAGAAAATTCAGTAAAAGACAATATTCCCAATAGGGCAATAAAGCATATGAAAAAGTGATTTACAGAGAAGGATCCATGGAGCTGGGGAGACAGCCTTGTGTGTAAAGCACTTGCTGTGCAGAAATACAGACCTGAGTTTGATCCCAGAACCCATATAAAAAAGCCAGATGTAGAGGACTTGTAGTCCTTGTGGTGGGGAAGCAGAGACAGGCAAATCCTGGGGACTTGCCACCCAGCCAGCCTAGCTGGCTTGGTGGACTCCAGGCCAGTGATAAACCCTGTCTTAAGAAACAATGTGGATGGCTCCTGAGGAATGACACCTGAAGTTGTCTTCGGCCTATATGTGCATGAGCGCACACGCACACACACACACACATACACACACACACATACACATGTATGCACACCCCAAACATTGGCATCCCCACATACATTCACATGAAAAATAAAAGAAAATACAGTACATTATTTGGTATTTGAAAGACATTCAAAACTATTAGTAGTCAGAGTAAAGATTATTTATTTAGTTTTAGTTCCAAGCCAAATCATTGTACTTGCCGGGCAGCACAGCAGTCTAGCAAGCCACACACAGTATTCCTAGCACTTCCATATATATATATATATATATGTAAATATGGTTAATGGCGTGATGTTTCAAGATATGCATACCTTGTAGAGCGCCTTGGCAGAGTTAGACTGTGGGAATCACCACACATACATTTTTTCTGTGATAAGAACACTTTACTCCTGATCTCAGCAATTTTCAAATATAGAACTCATTACTTAGAACTATAGACACTATGTTGTAGAGAGCAGTGACTTAGGGCAACTGACTGACACCACACAGAGCTGGGCAGAGGGTGTTGGTGAAGATGAGGAGACATGAGAACTTTCATGCACTGTGGGGAGGAATAGAGACCCAGTTATTCCACTCCTGTATGTACTTTACAAACCATATGCAAAATGCTCACCACAGTGTTATTTGTGGTTACGGAGGCAGCCAGAGCTTCCACTGGAGAGAAGAGAGGCATGTGATGGGGGCCAATTGCCTTGAGCATTATGGAGACATGAGCAACAGTGGGCTCAGTATAGATTATGAGGAGAGCCTTACAAATATCTCTTGGTGAGAAAAGTAAAGAAAATAGACTGAGATATGTAAATACAATTTGCATATAATCAAAATAAAGTACATTAATAGAAATATATTCAAATAGTATATACCAAATAAAAGACCTGACTATAGGCTGGACATGGTGGCACACGCCTGTAATCCAGCACCCAGGAGGCCGATGGAGGGAGGATTGCCAGTAGGATCCTGTCTCAAAATTAAGTAAATAAATAAATGCAAGATTTCTTTAAAAAACCTAAATGTGAACCACAAAAATAAATGCACTAAATACAATAGTCATAGATGTGAATATGGAAGTAGGTATGAAAAGGAAGCGTAATGAGTTGATGGGAGGAGTTTGCTCTCCCAGTGAGGAGGTTCTTGTCCTCTGATTGTCCAGTGTTTCACTTAGGAGAAGGAATTTCACCCACAGTGATAGCTTCGCATGATTTGTGGCAAAGGGGACACACTCGGTATCTAGATTCTCCTATAAAGTCAGCACAAACTATAATCAAATAGAATGTAGGTTGGGGGCAACATCTCTTTTCTTCAAGACTGAACTTTCCTATTTCTTCCTCGGAGTGTAGTAACAGAATAGCTCATTCAGTGAAAATCGGGGCCCAAATTCTCTAAGGCAGCACATGATGTGTGAATGAGGAGCAGATGGGAAGGCTTTAAAGAGTGCTGCAGTCACTGCAGTATTCACAGGCCTTTGATTATGGAGGATGATCATAGACCCTCCTGTCAGTGAAACACTTATAATGCACACTTGCCTGCTTCTAGGCTTTCTGGATGCGTCTGTGTAAGTACATAGTATCAAGAGAAAATGAACAACTTCTCTATACTCTTTTTTTTTTTTTCTCCTCTTGAGTTTCTCCTGTCTTCTTCTAGTACCTGCTCCACTTTAATTATATGGTAAAAGCAATTAAATAGCCATCAAGTTATCCATTCTTCCCACTTGATAGAATGTTTTAAAACCATGAAAATAATGTTAAAAGAGAACATGACTAGGAGCATCGAGAAGGACGGACGGTATGTGTTGACCAGGAACACAGAGCTCAGTTTCCCCCTGGTGAACTGTTAGGTTGGTAATTTCGGGGCTTTCGTCTCTTCTGCACTACACAATAATGAAACAGATTCCACACTTCTACCAATCCTTTGCTTGTTGCATGGAGAAAAATAGAACATGCATTTCTGTGTATATATTCGTGTGTATGTATGCAAATGCACACATGTGGAAAGAAGATGTTAATATTAGTTGTCTTCCTCAATGACTACCCAGCTTATTATTTAATACAAGGTCTCTCAATGAACCTGGAGCTCACTGATCTGGCTAGGCTGGCTGGCCAGCAAGCCTCAGGGAGTCTGTTATCTCTGTCTCCCCAGCACTTGAATTACAGATGCATGCCACTATGCCTGGCTTCAAAAACAAGCATGGATGCTAGGAATTGAACTCAGGTCTTCATGCTAGCACAACAATCACTTTACCACTTCCCCAATCCCTGAAATACATTTTTTCAAAATACTGAGTGAGGGTATTTGTATTTATAGAGTTACAAAGATATAATGAATAATTTGGGCATAATAACACTAATTTCATGTATACAAAAGTGTTATTGATAGTAAGATACATTGTATTTTACATATCATAAAGAAAAAAGCAGTCAGTAAAACAATGACTCAATGCCATCCTTCAACAATACAGTAGTCCACGTCCAGCAGCATGACACACCCAAGTTTACACTCCCACTCATGCTTTTAATTGAGAAATTGTGAATAAGTGAACAGATCTCACTATGCCTCAGTGTCAGCCTTTGTGTTAGAAGAATGGTAGCAGAACCTGCTAACTTACGTGGGGATTAAATGAGATAGGAAATATAGAGGGTGCATATGTACCAACCAACAATGCTTAAATACGTTGCTATTTTAACCTTAATAGAAATTGCAATAATGTGCAAAGTGCTTATGGTCTAGTGATAGCGGAAAAACTAGAAAAAAATTATACTGTAATTCAGTCTTAATTATGTTTAAAAAAAAAGATTTACAAAACAAGAATGCTAGAAAGAAATGCAGTTAGCCCACTGCATCTATGGCTTCCACACCTGTCAATTCAACAAACCACAGATCAAAATATTTATAAAAAAAGTGCCTCCCTGAGCATGCGCAGACATTTTACTTTTTAGTAGTCCCTGGATAATCACAGTATACCAACTGTGTGCCTTGTATTGGCATGGTATTAGCTAGCGCAAGTAATCGACAGATGAATTTAAGTATACAGGAGGATGGGGGCGCTATATGCAAATGTGATCATTTACACAAGGATCTTGAGTACACGCAGTTTTGTCTCTAAGGGGCTCCTAGAACCCATCCTCCAAGGATGCCACTGGTGACAGTACACCAACATTTTGACACATCTATTAACACACGAAGTACATACTTAGAAGAAATGAAACTAGGGATTTTCTTATTTCAAATATTCATTTTTTATGGCTTTCTAAATTCTCTAAAATATTCATTTTAATGGGGAAAACATATTCATTATTTCTGCGATTTTCTTCTAGATTTTTTTCATACCCAAGCACCACCATTGAATAAGTCAACAAATACATTTACCAAAAGTCAACAAATGTGCTACTTCAAACCTACGCTACCATTCCTTGTCCCAGCCAAGGGAAAGAGGCCTTTCTACCAGAGGTTTCAATCTAGCAACCTAGTGCTTCCCTTCTGGTCAATGGAGACAACACCGTGGGAGAAGTCTATTCCTGAACTCATGTGTTCCTCACCAAGATATCCATATGCTAAAATCTCCAGTGGAATTTTAGATGGCCAGTACACGGGAGAGGAAATCTGGAAAGAGAATTCCTATCTCAGCTTCTTGGTTTTCTTTATCAAGAGGTTCTAAGATTACCAACACGGCCTCACGGTCTTAAATATGTGGCACTTTCCTAGATTTTTCAACCTAGCTGCAACGTTGAATAGTCTTCTACTTGTGTTGGTCAAGCATGCTCCAACCTTACTCTTATCTTCAAAGAACCTGGCCCATCCCCCTCTTCGTTAATTAATTAACTAATTAATCAATTTTTGGCAGCTCTCAGCAGATTCTAAATCACTTCATTTTCCAGTGATCAAGGGCTTCAAACGGAAAAGACGCTTCTGTCCTACTAGCAGACTTCCCTGGTTCCCTTAACCTATGCTGACAGGCTGCCCCAGTGCAGGTGCTGACACGTGAACTACTTTTCCCAGGCGTGTGCTCAGAACCAGATTCCAGAGTGACAAAATAAGGGGTCAGTACTGTGCCATGCCCTTACTGTAGAAAGCCCCTGGAAATGAGTGGCGGGTGACTCACAAGGCTGCGTCACAGTGTTTGTTTATAAGGATCAAAGTTACATTTTTGTTTAAGCCTGAAGATTCAGAGAGGAAGTCATATCAGGAACTACCCAAAACCTCATATGACCTTCAAAAAGTAGCACCCCAGGCGATCTGCAGGTGATGACAGTGCAGTCTTGCAAGTCCAGTGCATGGCAAGAGCCAGCTGTCCCCCAGAACATGGTGGTTTACAAAGATATTTACCAATGAAAGGGCTAAGAAAGTGGAAGACTTTGTGTCTGCATATTTCCGGAGGGAGAGATGAGAGGTTGAGGGAGCGTGGCCTTTGGCAGAGCTGGTAATGTGGTCAAAAGAACACAAGATTTGGGCTCAGCTAACCAGCAGCCAAGTTCTACTTCATGGCCAGAAGATCTCAGGTGAGTCTCAACATCCCTGAGCCACAGTTTTCACCATCTGTAAAATGGTGACAATAATCCAAGGTGTTGAATCATTGAGACAATTCGTGCAGTTCCCTTGGCACGTGGTAAGTACATGTGTTCTTATTCATTCTCTTTCTCTTTTTCGAGATAGAGAGATTTAGTCTTAACAAAGAGCTATGATTTTGCATTCTCCCACACCAGTGGCAAATGGCACACCACCATTCTCTGTCTGAAAGAGGAAGAACTAGCATGCAAGTCCTTCTGGTTTTCTGATTTTTCAATCTGTGCTTTTGCTGAGGCTTGGGGCTCAGTCAATAATGCATTGCTACAAAACCTAAGAACTGAGGTCTAGAAAAGCTAGAGATCAATCGAAATTTATCTATAATCTAGATATGTCTGAGTCCAAAGCTGGTACCCAGCCATTAAGATCTACTGGGTCCAAGGTCTGGCAATAAAGTTGTGAGATGCTGAATTCTCTCATCTAATGTTGCCTGGCCTTCCTGTTCTTTGCCATCTCACAGGGACCCAAATACTGAAGCTAGGCCTGGCTGGGATAGAGTAGGTGCTATTTTGTACCAGGTCTTGCTTTGACCTTCCTCTTTTTACCAGGAGCCTGAGACTGTATGCAGATGGTTCAGGAAGGAAGGAGCTGGGATGGCAGTTTTTTTTACAATAAGAACCTTGCAGGTTGCCTAATCATCAAGGTTGGAACATGACTTTTCCAGATTTATTTGGTTTGGTTTTGCTTTGAAATGCTTTGTTTGAAGGAAAGGCCCAAATGGAAAGCCAATTAAAGTGAATCCACCCTATTGATGATGAATGGGCAGCCCAGAGCCTTGTCTCCTCTGAGGAGCGCTGGCACTCACATCAACTCTTTGCTAAGAGAGTGGCCACACACTGAGAATCTGAAGGACCAAGTCACCAGCACACGGGTAGGCGTGGCATGCGTGGTCAAAAGTGCGAGGTTTTTGAAGTCTGAAAGTCTTATGTTCAAATCTAACCTCTGCACATTATGAAAAAAAAATTTGAGGAAGAAAGATAGCCTTTCTAAACACGAACTCTGATATGAACTCAAAAAAGAAAACAAATGCAATATATTAAAATAGCTTCAAATAGTATCTAATGCACAGATTAAAAAAAAACAGTTATCAGATCATTCATCTGGGATTTTTGTGATCTGTTCTATTTTGTAGAAGAAGAAAAGACTTCTTTACTGCTGAAATGAATAAGAAAAGTACATCTTAAGCATACAAGAAACTGGAAAACACGTGTCTGTGGCATCTTTCTTTATTTCTTGTACTCCAAGAAGTGTGTGGTACAGAGATGGAACACGAAATGTGACCTTAGCTGGGCACGGTGGCATATGCCTTTAGTCCCAACACTCAGAACACAGAGGCAAGCAAATCTCTATGAGATGGAGGACATCCTGGGCTACATAGAGAGTTTCAGACCAGCTGGGACTACATGGACACTGTCTCCCCCGCCCCATTTCCCCCAAAGAAAAGAAATGTGACCTAGAGGTGGGGAGATGGTTCCTAGGTGAAACACTTGCTGCACAAATACTTAGATCCCTAGACCCACGGAAAGTCAGATGCAGCAGTGTGGGTCCGTCAGTCCTCACATTCCTTTGGCAAGATGAGAGGCAGGGAAAAGAAAATGCTCTGGAGCAGTTGAGGTAGCTAAGTCCAGTTTACACAGTAAAAATAAGAGACCCTGTCTCAAACAAGGTGAGAACTGATGCCAAGGTTGTCTTCTGGCTTCCACAGGCATGTTGTGGCAGGTGCTCACCTGCATTCACCCACATGAACATGAATACAACACAACACACACACACGATAAAACATAAAAAGAAATGCAAACATAGTACCTATGTGGTGTCTAGCACACAGAACCACATATACCCAGACACACACAGCCCCAGATTCTTCCCAGTGTGGCACAGCATGGCAGATGCATCCTTGTGTCATCTTAAACACTGGGCAGCCCTGGCTTGGCCTTAATCACAGCAAGATGAATCCTAGAGTCTTCTCAGGGGAGTCAGGCTTTGCCTAAAGTCTTAAATTCTGAATTTCTCCAGGATCTGTTTTGACCCTTAAATTTCTTATCAGCCTCTGCCTTGATAGTTTCAGTCATGCCCTAACAAGACAACTGGAAGATGCACCTTCTGTACCATGGGGGTGACCCCACACCCTTGAACCTAATCTCCAGAAAGAAACGTAAAGATGACAATGGAACAATTTAAAGTGAGACTTTCCTCAGGGGCTCAGGTGGAAGCTTTCTTAGCTGATGTGTTGAAATGTGTAGATAAAATAGACCCAGAGGGGAAACAAATGTTCCCATGACTTCTGGATGTGCAATTCAGCCAGGATTATTATCTGTTAAGGAAGAAAGGCACAGTCATGGCTGGTATTGAAGGACCAACCCAAGTCCAAGAACCCAGAGGCTAACCCTCTTGCCCCACCTGGCTGAAGGCAGGGAATAAGGAGAGTATACTTGGGAGGCACCGTGATCAAGAATGCTTAAATAGCAAATGCTCAAAGGAATAAACATTTATTTTCCTTCCGTTCCTTAGGGTCAATAGTGTGAGAGTTATTTAGATGGTTGGGTCTTGCTTAGGACCTGCCAAAGAGTTGTTCTATGTAGCTATCTGATAGATTGCTTGAGGCTGGGGCACTCACTTCCAAGTTCACTGACATGGCCATTGTTCGATGGCCTCAGTTCCTCCGTAAGTGGGAGGATCTTACCATTAGACTATATATGACATGCTTGAGAGCAGTGAATTTTGCCTACAGTGCCTAGAAGAGTGGGCATTAGGACTATGAGAGTAAAGACACTCCATAGATATTTGTTGATGAGACTATCTAATTAAACCTTCAAATATCCATGCATAGTAAGTGTCATTGTCATTTTATAGATGAGGATCACCAGACTGCAGTGGCTCCCAAATATGTAACGATAATGGGTGGTATAGTCAGACTTGGACTGAAGCTCTCTCCAGTTCCAAAATCAAAACTATTGTTAGCCATCAGCATCCTGCTGGGGGAAAAAAATAAAAGAAACTTGCATTTTCTGAAAAGCCTGGAATTTCATAAAAAGAAGCTCTATTCCTGTAGCTTGTTTTTAAAGTAATAGAATAGCTAAGGATGAGCGGCCGTGGTCCAGGAGCAGAGCCACGTAAACACATGCAGGCACACATCCACACGCATAATTTCAGAGTGCTTATTCTGCATGAAAGATTTATGTGAGCAGATAACTTTGTTAATATTCAACAGTTTTGAATTTTTCCCAGTCCTCTACCTGCAGATGATTCCTTTGATTTGGGTTACTGAACTGTTTCTCAGGACGAATATTTGGAGAAGAATTCTTTCATTCACAGAAGAGTCAAACGATTGAGATGAGAATCAGAAAGAGTGGGAAAAGAGAATGAAAAAGGACCAGCTACAGTTAGAACAAATTTTGGGAGAGAAAGGAAGGTCGTGAGAGTTTAAAAGAGAATAGACACTATTAAGAGAGAAATGGATAGAACACAAAAAAGTTTTAAAAGTTGCTGTGAGCATTTATCCTTGCTGGTGAGATGTCAGAAACATAACTCGAACATCTTATTTACTTAGGGAACCGGGGGAGACTAAGTACTTACTGTACAAAATAAGAACCTAATTTCTAATTCTAAGCACCTATATAAAAAGCCAGGTGTGACTGCAAGTACCTGTAATCCCAGCTGTGGGGGCGTGGGGACAGGCAAATCCTGGAAGCTCTCTGGCCAGCCATCTTATCAGAAATGGTGAGCTTCTAGTTCGGTGAGAGACCCTACCATAAGGTCATAAGGATAATGTCTTCTTCTGGCCTCTACGTGTAGACACATAGGTTAGAGAAAAAGAACACACACATTCATATGCATGCAACACACATGCCTGAGTTATTTTCAAGTCACTTTTGGGGTTCAAGATAGTCTTCATTTGCTATAATATATTGAGCCTGGGTCACATGGATTATATTTTCAAGAATGATATGTAAGTACTTCTCCATAGGAAGAATTTCATAGAAGATAATGACAACACTGCACGCAAATGCTCTTGAAGTTTACTTTGTATGGACCAGAGATTGATCTCCAACAGCTGTGCTTTTGGTTTCCAATGAATGAGTTTATTAAGCATTTGGCATGTAAAATAAAAGAACAAATATCAAGGGGCAGATAGATGACAAAACATCATCATATCAAGCTCTTACAATATCCAACAGAGATTACTGGAGTAGTCCAATTGAAAAAGCAAACAAAGTAACATTATCAAGTCAGTGCTTACAGCATCCAGCAGAAATCAACTGAGAAAGCCACACTAGGTAGCCAGCTGGAGCTCCCAATTAAGAATTCCCACAGCAGGTATTTTTATCCTGTGGTATAAATAATAGTAAATATCTATTGAAAATGGTTTCACTTCTAACTGTTCTCAAGGGCATAATGTTTTTTACTTGAGTAATTTTGTTCTTTTCTCCCTGTCACAGGGCCAGGGGTCAGCCTGACCCAGAACAGAGGGTTTTGAAGGCACTTGACATAAGCATGCTTGAGTCTGAGACAAGGGAGGGCCTCCTCACTCCCAGAGTTTGCTTTCAACAAGCTTAAATAACCCATGAAAACTCACCAATGTAATGTGTTATTACAAAGTTAAGACAGAACGGGTAAAGCGAAAACATCTTGCAAACAGGATGCTTAATATTATCTGGTCCAGAAAACTTTGGTAGACTCAAAAATTGTCACAGTCTCAAAGCACTTTGGAAAAATGTATGTTTTAACTGATGTAGCAATCGGAAAAATTCCAAGTCTGACATCACTCCCAGATATGGAAGAAGATGCAAAAATGGGAAGATATTCACTGTTTATGGGGTTTATGGGCTAGAATAATTAATACTGTAAATTCTACACACCACCCAAGGCAATTTACAGATTCAATGGAATGCCAGTCAAATTTCCAACATTTTTCATTGACCAATGAAAAATTGACAAAGCCATTGTAAAACTCGTATGGTACCACAAAGGAGTCCAGACAGATAACCATGAAGAAAATGAAGAAATCCTGGTGCATCAAACTATCCGATTACAAAATGCATTGCAAAATACAGTATTCAAACAGCATTGTGGTGACAGGAGAACTGGACACAAAGACAAGAGCACGAGACAAGAGCAAAGGTGGGCCTACACGTTACAGTCAGATGATGCTCAACAAAGATGTTCCAGATGGGGAGTAAGAGTCTGTTCAACAGCTATTACTGGGAAGACTGAATAGCCACCCTGTTCATACTTGCACTTCGTACTATGAATGAAAATCAGTTCAAAACAGAGTGGAGATTTAAATGTAAGGCCTGCAGAATAGAACTACTAAAAAAGTATGAGGAAATCTCAGTGACAATAACCGAGGCAATGATTCTTTTTTTGATAGGACCTCAAAGCACAGGGAAAAAATAGGCAAATGGGATTCTATCACATGAAAAGGCTCTACACAGCAAAGAAAACAATCACTAGAAAAAAAAAAAGACTGCATAGAGAATGAGACTAAATAAATAAAAACTCAGACTCAGGATTACTATCCAAAATATATAACGAACTCGAATGGCTCAATAGGAATGCAAATAATATAATTTTTATAAAGTAAGCAAAAGACTTCGTCAGCATTTTTCCGAGAGATGGTGTACAAACAGCCAACACATACGTAGCAAGTTGCTCAATTTCAGTGGTCCTCAGGAAATGCAAACTAAAACAATGAGACTTCTCCTCACCCTTCTTTGAATGGCTATTATCAAAAGGATGGGTGATAACAGGTTTTGGCAAGATTGAGAAGAGTAAGGAATCCTTGTTGGTGGGAATATAAATTAGTAAAACTGCTGTGGAGAACATTATAGAGGTTGCTCAAAAAACTAAAAATAGAACTGCATGTGATCCAGCAGTCCAACTACCGGGTACATAGCCAAAGAACATGAAATCAGAATGCCAAGGAACTGTCCATACCCTAAACCCACTGCAGCATTATTCCTGAGAGCAGAGATGTGGAATCAACCTGAGAGTCTGTGTGTGAATGCGTGAAGGGATAAAATGTGGTACATACAATAGAATTCAGACTCAAACATATTTGTGGCAACATAGATGAACCTAGAGAACTTTATACTAAATGAAATGAGCCAGGTGCAGAAAGTCAAGACCGTGTGATCTTGCTCGGTTGTAAAATCTAAAAACGTCAAGCTCATAGAAGCAGAGGGGGCTCATCAGAGACTGGGGAGAGAGATGGAGCTCGACTACTAAGGAATGTTAGAAAATGAAGAAATGGGGGTAATATGGTCGTAACTTCCAAAACTAGTAACCCATAACTTGGATCTCTATTCTCTATCAGAAACATTGATTTAAAAAATAATCTGAGGAATAAGAGACCATGGAGTGCTCAGCCCTGAATGGGATTTCTGTGTCACACCTTTCTCTCTCAGGGGTAATCAGGAAAGAAAGGACCAAACTGTAACAGACAGAGTTAGTGTTCAACTGCAGCAGTACATTGTTACTGGGACAACACTGGGAAGCAGCACACATGAACTCACAGCAGCACTGACTGCACGCATAAGATCTGTACGAGATCAATTCAAAGAAAATCTCAGCATAGATGAGGGAGAGGTCACAAATTCCACCCCATACCTGAGGACCCATCTGCAATTGATGGCTGGCAGGGGGAGATCAGATTACTTCAGGGATGTGGCCTCTGAGAGGCTATCCAGGCTCAGTACATGATCCTACACTCACATACATATGAGCAAGACCAAGTGGACTCAGCGGGCTTTTTAAAAAGAGCACATGAAATTGGGAGAGAAGAATAGAGGGATAAGGGATGAATTGAAGAAGAGAGAATGAGGAGAGGATTTGATCAAAACACTCCCATGTACAAAATTCTCAAGGAATACAAAGAAAACTAAAATAAGAAAGTTTAAAAATAATTCAAGGGAGAGCTGGGGAGATTGTCTAATCAGTAAAGTGCTGGCTCTATAAGAATGAGAACCTGAATTTGATTCTCCCCTTTCCCAGAACCCACATTAAAAGCTGAGTACAGGAGCCCTGGAACGCAGAGACAGGAGGGTCCGTGGGGCTCCCCAGCCAATCGAACTGAATCAGCAAGTCCCTTTTCAGTAAGAAACCCTGCTTCAAAACATAGAGAGTGATTGGAATGACACCCAGCATTGACCTCTGGCCTACACAGATCTGTGCATGTGCACCTGCACACACATGTGCACACATACATACATATCATCATCATCATCATCATCATCATTCATTTTTATCATCTAAGAAGGAAGAGGATCAAGAATACCAAATAGATATGCCCAGTGTTTTCTCTGCCACAGAAGAGAACAGATAAGTGACAATATTTAAAGGAAGATGACTGACAGAAAACTCTGGAAGTCAGGAAAGAAGTGACAGGAATTCTAAACAGCCTGGAAACTCTGACATTCTAGAAAGACTACAGCTTACTCTGCACTGTCAGGAAGTAGTAAGAACAAAAGGCCCCTCAGCTCCCATCATTACTGGGGACCAGCAGTCTTAACTCTGATGACTACCACTGGCTTCACAGGCTTTGTCCCTGTGAAAGTTTGAGGAGCTACCTGGGGTTCCTATGACTGCTTTACTCCAGAAAACAACTCAAGTTAGTCGCCTCTCCAACTCCCGAGCCCAATTGCTGCTATATGATGTCATTAGGATAATGGAGCCACTGCCAGATTCTATCTGCCCTAGGGGTCAGTAGTCACTGAAAGCCTATACAACAAAATAAAAACAGAAAGCTCAAGTCTTAAAAGAGATATGGACATGCAGATCCACAAAGCTCAAAGGACTCAGCCAGATTCATCCTAAACAGAGCTATCTGGCATAAGCACATTTTCAAAAGTCAAAGACAAAATTCTAAAACAGCAAGAGAAAACCATCAAGTCACAGGGAAGGAAATCTCCACTAGACTAGTGGGAGATCTGCTTTGTAGACATCTCACAAGCCAGAAAAGACTAACGTCATGTATGAAGAATCTTGAAAGAACACAAAAGCTGTCAACCAAAGCTATCCTCTACAAATAAAGGAGAAACTCTTTCCCAGACATGAAAACCAGAAGGAATTAATTTATCACTAGTGACAGGCCTTACAATAAACACTTGAAGTAGTTTCAAACATCTAAGGAAAATAATAGCCACTTTCATGAAAACACACAGAAGAATAGAACATGTGCAAAACAGACACACAAGTAACTAAAAGAAAAGGATGAAAATGTGTTACTAAAGGAAACCACCAAACAATAAACAAGAGACAGAAGGAACAAGCAATACATAAAGCAAATCAAAAACCATCAAGAACTGGCAGGAATACATTCTTATCTGCCAATAAAAATATTGAATGCAACTGGACTGAATTTTCCAGTCAAAATGCACAGATGGTTTAATGTATTTTTTCCTTTTTTCTTTTTTTTTTTGAGACAGTGTCTTCCACTAGGCCAACCTGGCCTTGATCTCAGAGATCTGCTTGTCTCTGCCTTCTGAGTGCTAGGATTAAAGTCATGTGCCACCACACACAGCTTAATGTCTTGGTTTTTTTTTTTTTAAGTTAACATTATTCAGAGCCTTGACACGTTTTCACCCTCCAATCAAAACTTACTACTGCCAAATGACCAAAACCAGGAGAAAAATTAGAAATAGAGAAAAAGTCATAAAAAATCCAGATAAGAACTTTAAAATAAGATTAACAAGCTTGAGGGGGAAGAAAAATCAATGAAAAAAATAGATGAAAAGCTAATTTTATCAGGAAGCAATTCTAAAGGTAACAAGTTAAAAATTTTATATACTTTGTCAGTTTGTATGTTTTATGAGACATCTGATCAGATCATGTGTCCGTTTTTTAATTTGGATTAATTTTGCTGTTGAGTTTTTGAGTAGCTAATATATTCTGGGTATCATTTTTCTCTCGACAGATGAATACTTTACAAATGTTGTCTCACGTTGTCCACTGTTGTTCCCTTTCTTGTGGTCAGCAAATAGAATCTTGATTGCCTCTTTTTGTATTTATTGCCTATGCTGTTAGAGTGTTGGCCAACTTTCTTGCCTAAACCAATGTCCTGACTTGTCACTCCTACACTTTCATGTAGTAGTTTTATAGTTTCAAGTCTTAATTTAGGTCTTTGATTCAATTTAAGTTGATTTTTGTATGTGATGAGAGATAAGGGTCTGGTTTAATTTTTCTGCAAATATGCATATCCAGGTTCATGGATACAATTTACTAAAGACTTCCTCTCTCCAATATATGTTCTTTTTCGAAAAGATTTATTTTTTATGTGTTGTGTGCATGTGCATGTGCGTGTGTCTGTGTGTCTATGTGTCTGTGTGGTCACTATGTGACCTGTATGATCATCAATACAGGTGCCTGTGGAGGCCAGAGGAGGTGTGGAATCTTTTGGAGCTGAAATTACAGAAGATTGTGAGTCACTTGATATGGCTGCTGGGAACTGGACTCTTGTCTTCTGTAAGAGCAGTATGTGCTCTTAACCACCGAGCCATCTCTCCAGCCCCCCAGTGAATGTTCTTGATGTCTTCTTCAAAAATCAGTTGGCTGTAAACACGTGGGTTTACTTCTGGGTTCTGTTAATGCTGTCTTGCTAATGCTGTCATGTGAGGGTTGATGTTTATGGCAGCACCATGCCGCTTTTGTTAACTGTAAATTCTTAGATTCTGTCGAAATCAGACAAAGTTATGCTTCTGGCTCTGCTTTTGTTTGTTTGTTCAGGATTGGTTTGACAATTTGGGGCCTCCTGTGTTTCCATATGAATTTTAGAACTGTTTTTCTTTGCAAACTATTTCAAAAACAAATTGTAAAGAAAGGAAACTGACAAACTCATTCTTGCCTTACTGCCAAAACAGAAGACATAACAACATAAATGAAAACTGAAGATCAATTTACCTGACACATAAACATCATAGCAAAAATTCTCAGAAACATATAAGCAACCCAAATCTAACAGTATATCAACCCTAATCTAACAGTATATCAAAAGGATTACACACTAGGACCAAGTGAGATTTCTCCGAGGAATGCAGGGTGGATGGACAGATACAGTGGCTACTCTCCCTAGGGCAGATAGAATCTAGCAGTGGTTCCATTCTCCTAAGGACATCACACAGCAACATCTGGGCTCCAGAGCTGGAGAAGTGACTAATCTGAGTTGTTTTCTGTGTAAAAGTAGTTATAGGAACCCCAGGTAGCTCCTCACACTTTCACAGGGACAAAGCCTATGAAGCCAGTGGTAGTCATCAGAGTTAAGACTGCTGGTCCCCAGTAAGGATGGGAGCTGAGGGGCCTTTTGTTCTTACTACTTCCTGACAGTGTAGAGTGAACTTTATTGTTCTCTGGTTCAATATACTTGAATCAATATCTTAGGATATCACATCACCATGATTTTAATAAAAAGCCATAAGATTCCAAGATAGGCAGGAAATACTAGGGTTTCTCTTCACAGCATGTGTACATCTCTTGCCTTCTACCAACAGAGACAGAAAAAGAATTCAGTAACATTTAAACCTCTTTTCATTAAAAAAAAAAAAAAAACCTTCAACAAATTCTGTCTAGAAAGGACATACTTTACCACAGTCAAGTCTGCATAACAAACTCAGCATTCGAAAGTATTTTCTCAAAGACCAGGTACTAATTAAAGATGCCCACTTTCCCTCTCTTCTTCAACACAGAACTAGATGTTGTATGGGAGCAACTGGGCAAGAGAGCGTGATAGAAGGGATTCTAAGCAGGACAGGAGGAGGTAAAATTACCCCTGTTTGCAGATATGTACATACAGAAAATAAAAAGATTCCACCAAAACTTTGTGAGAACTGATAGTAAAAGCGCAGTGTACGAGTTGTATGAGTGTGAGCGTGCAGCACGCCACAGTCAGTGATAGTATTTTTAATTAGTTTACTTTAATTAACATACAAAGTATTCGATTTCCTGATGGGGTTTTCAGACAAAATTGGTTTGTGTTGATTCTCCCCCATTCTCTGCCCTTCCTCGGTCATCCTTCCATCTCCTTCTCACATCCATGTCTCACGTGTCCTGTAGCATGCTACTTCCTCTACATCTCTTTTCTCTTCTAAAAGGTTCCTTTCTAGCTCATAGCTAAACCCACACTCACACCCACTTATAATCATATACCTACGCATTTTAATGCCAATAATGAACTTAGTGAAAAAGAAATCAAGGCAACAATCTCATTCACAACAACTGAAACAAATATGAAGAAAGAAACTTAGTGAATGAAGTGAAAGCTCTCCACAATGAAAAATGTGAATGCCTGATTGAAAAATTAAGACACAAAAAATGAAAAGATATGCCATACTTGTGAACGGAATGAATTAAAATAGCCATAAGAACCAAAGCAATCTACAGATTCGATGCAATCCCCCGCCAAACTACAGATGGCATTATTCACAGAAACAGACAAATCCAAATTGAAAAAAATATCCTTAGATTAGAAGTTGCTCAAAATGTCAATTTACCTTTTGCATGATTCTTTGTTTTTCCTTAGGGTTTTGTCCCCTCAAGTGTTGCTTGCCTGAGCAGCTTTTAATGCTCTGAAACTTCTTTAGTTATTTTGATAAGAGATAGTGTCTCATAGTTTGAAGTGCAAGTTTCAATGTTGCTTAAGCTGTGAGTATTAATTTCACAGGAGCGTACAATTTTATTTTATTTTATTCTTTTGAAACTTAAGAATGGGAAATGTAATTCAAGAGTATGATCTTCAGATAATGGGAAACTGAACACTCCACAACTCAGAGATGGCAGGACCAGAACTGTATGTCTGGGGGTTCACGTTAACAGCAGTGGAGCGCACAGAATGACTATGAGAGGGAAAAATCGATGCCAGCAATTGTTTCTCTACTTGTTTTTGCTTGAGAAATGACCCAACCCTTTAGTTCCCTATGTCTTGCTCAAAAAATCAGAAGAAGGTATTGACTTTACAGCCTTGTGCTTATGGGCAAGCACCTCCTAACAGAAGTGATAAAACTGAGGATTCAACATCAGATAGACCTTGGTTTATTTCCTGTCCTTGACACAAACTATGTGTATGAATTTGGTAAAGTGGAAGATCACAACTCTCTTGAACTTTTTTTTCCTTCTTCAAAATGAGAAAGCTCATACCACGTAGTTATTACATGGATTAAATATGATTTTAGTATCATAGCTGAGCCAAGATTCAAATGCAAACAATTTAGCCCTGGAGCCAAGTATGAACATACTGCAATATGCTCTCTTTCTCTTAGAATCAAGAGATTATTGATTAATTCCCCCAAGTCACCTATTCCCAAAAGACTATTAGAAAGCACCACTGCATAAGACAGCTTGGCGCCTTCTGGAACACTTTCAGGCTCACCAAGTCCTGCATTTGCCCTGGCTCATAGCGTCCACAAGATCAGAGTTGCTGCTTCTGAAAGCTGTACTCTCAGGAGCTTGCAGGAGAGGGATTTGTCTGTCCCACAGACAGACAACTGCAGTCAACATTCTGATAAAAAGCTTCATTAACATGAGTTCTAATTTCTCATAAATTACTCGGGATTCTGTCTTTATTGTTCCAGGGTGCACAGTACCCCCATGTCCTGAACATACTACCAAGAATCAAACAGGCTCCATTCATTTGCCAAGACAGTCCCTTTCCCCACCTTCCGGCTCTCCCCACCGGCTCCTCTTGGTCCGTTTGCATACTGTCAGCTGCAAGTCAATGCTTCCCAAGATAGACCAAGATAGACTAGTCACTACCCCAGTGATCTATGCCTTCTTTAAAAGAGCAAAGCCCATTGTAACACTGTTAAAATGTTACACTCCCAAAGACTGGACCACATGCTTTTAGTTCCTTGTCTCAGAAGTTTTGTTCTTAACATTTCCTCCAGAGAACATACTTCCCCTGAGTTCCTATCCCTAGTGTTAACTAGTATTCTTCAATTGGTAATCAACACAGAACATCTAAAGTAAGAATGCATTGGCTCTGTGGGTAAAAAGTCGAGTAGTTGGAAATGCTTCAAATGCAGTTCCATCAGATCTAGGCTGTTGACGTCACCAAGGATGAGGACCCACTGCCAGCACAGCTACTTCCAGGACTCCTCAGACTCAAGAAAAGAAAGCATCTTTCATGAGCTTTGAATTTCAGAGTATTATCTGTGCTTTTGGCAAAACTGTATTTCCTGTTTCTAGGAAAGCCTTCTCAAAGAAAGAAGGCATTTCATTTGGATGCTCAAGCCATAACTCAGCTCCTTTTAGCACTTAATAATTCGGTGGGATGAAATAGCAGTGCTTGGAAATGGGGTTCAAGTCTTCATTCTGCCACTTGACAACATTTTAATCATTCTAAAGCTTAGTTCTCATCCTAACAGAAAGATACTAGCTGCCTCTGAGATCTAAAACTTAGCCCTCATCCTAACAGAAAGATACTAGCTGCCTCTGAGAACTAAATGAAACCATATAGGCAAGGTACAGGACACAGCCCATTTCTGAGTACATAACAATGAAAATCAGTGAGCCTTATTGCCTGTGAGCCCAGTTCCTGGGGCAGCCTTACCAGGCAGACACAGAACTCTAAGATTCAAAAGGACTACCTCCCCTAGTAAGGGCTATATGTCCAGGGATCCAGGGGTGGCTGCATTTGCCCTCACTCCCTCCCCCTCTACAATGCTCTACCCCCACCAGAAGTGACTCAATCGTTCATTCTGCTCTGAAATCCATACCAACAAAATGAAAGAAGCAATTTCTAAGACATTTGGCTAAATAATGAGCATGTAAGAGAAGATTGGGCCAAACTCAAAATTTCCTTCCACAAATTCTGACACTTTCTATTTGAAAGAACCTTAGAGGTTATCTGGTATCTGGTTCAAACAATGATTTTGCAGATGAAAAAACTATGCTAAGAGAGTTTCAGAGACTTGCCAAATGCTAGCAGTAGAGCCATGTCTAGAAGCCAGGACTGTCTACCTTCAGTTGACTGTTACTGACCAGTTTGGTTGCCTCCTACACACAGTACACCTTCCAACTTAGAGCTCCTTGATCATTCACAAGGAAGCTGAAGTTTACCAAATTAAGTTATTTGCTCAAGATCACACAGTTTATTAGTGAATAGAGGAGAACTGGCACTGGGATTGCTCCATCCCAAAGGCCCAAGCGTTTTACACACTGTGAGCCTGTTTTCTGGTCCTACTGATAGGAGGTTATTCTTTGCTCCAAAGAATGCTCTTTAACAAAGTCTGGGTGGTGGAGTAGCACTGACTGTCTGGTAGGCTCTCAACATGACCTACTGTATAAACTTGGAGCCATCACTTGATCTTGTCTTCAGTGTGTCTGTGCATACCCAGTGCTGTGCCTAACCCTCGGTTATCATCAATACCTAGTGGAAAGTTGTTGAAAAAGTGCTCTGGTTTTTAAGTGCTCTGTTTTTTTGTTGTTGTTTTTTTTTTTTTTTTGTCTTGTACTATGAAAGCAGGTCCTTCAGTCTTCCAGCTTTCCCTGGAGAAGAATCATCAGTAGAGACTTCAGCATGGGCCCAGAGAACTACAGGTGTCTTCGGGTGAGACGTGTCTTCAGGTCAAACTTAGGAGATCACCTGTTTTCACAGCTTTGGCAGGGATCGCCACGTCTATCTAGTGTGAATACACTGTTTGTTTTCTTTCTCCTCTTTCTGTTTGCCATTGACAAAGTCCATTAGTGCCGAATGACATGACTAAACAGTGAAGGAGAGAACAGTTGATGTGCTAATACCTGTTAGGTAAATACCATTTGTTATAGTCACTGCTGATCCTTCCAGTGAGGTGGCACCATTCCTGATCCTGGACTGTCCCCTCTTTGGCTCTGTCTTTCAGCAACCTGGAAAGGCAGGTTTGGAGAGAAAAAGAACCTTAAAAGGATTGGTGAGCAAGAGGAAGGAAAAGTGTGGGAAAGAAACGAAGACATTGAAAGAGATGCAGAGGGCAAGCGAGAGTGAGGCAGGGACACGTACCTGTTCCCATAGGCTCACAGCAAAGCAGAGGGATGAGAGCTGACAGTTAAGCCGACATTTCTGAGGCTTCTTCCTCAAAAGGACTAGGACTCCGCAGTCATTTCCTAGTGACTTAGACTCAGGTCTTCTTGCTCCTCATCTGTTCTTTTACCAATATCTGGGATGTGTGACTACCACCAACCCTCTAACATGTTGTGACTCAGAAGGGAGATGATGTGAGGTAGATTAAAGAATCAGTATAAGAAGATTTTATGATGACAGCATGAAAGAGAAGCATCTCTGTTGATGATCCATGTCAGGAATGAGATACGCTTATAATTATGGGATGGAGGACTGTAACATGACTGAGAAGATTCACACTTGCTGGAAGGCTTTGTGGATGGAAACACAGGGAAGCTGATTCCTCTCCTTGCTAACAGCAGTGTCCGTTCAAGTCTGATGTCTGTGATAGATTTCATGCCAGATGACTGTTTAACGCTAAGCATCTATGGGACTATGATTTTAAGTCAAATTGGACACAGAATCTCTTTGAATCTTACTCCCTAGCTAGGAATGATGGTCAGGCTTGACTTTAACCCAAGGTAAATGACAGAAAGACACATGTTAGCTAGATCCCATTGTACTCTAAAACTACCCATCTAAGTGCCTCTCTATAAGTCATCATTCAGAAATGAGTCCTTGTTTGTTTTCACAGTGCTTCAGAGACAATATAGCCTATCGCTAAGACTCCAGTACTGGAGTCAATCGGGTAAGAGGGTCAGATTCTACTCTACAACAGCAGAGGGAACTCAGGAAAGAACTTTACCTCTCTGTGCTTCTGTTTCCTCATCTGTAAGAAAAAAAAAACATAATAGAATCTATATCTTGGGATGAAAAGAGGGTGAAGGCAATATGCCTAGTGTAATACCTCTGTGTAAAACTCCTGACTATATTACAGAATGATCAGGTGTTAACTGTCCGCTTGACTCTCACACTACCGCAGGGTCTCTGTTTAATAAAGAAGCTAAAGAATAGAGAAATTGGAGTATTTATAATCTCTTGCCAGTGAGAGTTGAAACCAAGACAAGAAAGTCCCTTGAAAATTAGAAGGTTCTAGAGCTGGAGAGATGGCTCAGAGGTTAAGAACTCTGGCTGTTGGACCTGGGTTTGATTGCCAACATTCACATGACATCTAACAACCATCCATAACTCCAGGTCCAGGGGATTCAACAACCTCTTCTGACCTCCATGGGCATTGTACAACATGAGTGCACTTACACACATGCAGGTGTTACACTCATACACATAACATAAAAATAATAAGTAGAATATTTTTTTAAAAAAACACGTTCAACAAACACTGACAGAACTAGGGGGATACGTTAGGCACATCCTGGCTCCAGGAATGTGTTGGTGAACATGGAAGGCCAGGTTTCCTCTTTCCAATGACTTATGTCCTTGCAATGAAAATAAACAACGAATATAAAAGAATGGATTGGAAATGCAATGTCAGATGCCATGCATTCTAAGAACACAGAATGTGGGCAGTCTAACAGGAAGTGACTGGGGGGTAGGCAGGCAGCTGCAGCTAGCATATTAGAAAAGGTGGTTTTGTGAAGTAAGACTGAAGGAGTCAGTCATGTCAAGATTCAAAGAAGATGTATTCCAGGTGAGAGAAACCATGAATAGTGGGGCAAAGTCCCTGAGCCAAGAATGAGTTTGACCCCGACCTTCAACAGGACCCATCAATGCCTTAATGCGAACAGAGGCCAGATTGTCATCTTTACAGAGGAGATTTTGGCTTAAGAGGAAGGAGAAAGCCTATGAACAGGCCACAAGAGAGTGTTTTTGACAAGAAGGAAGGTGGTGGCATTGGCCCCATTGTTAGCAGACAATGGGCATGGCCACCACTGTTACTTAGGAGCCTTTTATTTCTGTTCCTGTGACAACTATCTCCTCTCACTGTTGACATTTAGAACCAGCAAGCCACAGACTGAGGCTGTCTATATTAACAACTGTGGGATATTTGTGGGGTTTGGAGATAAAACCAATCAAATCCTCCCACTCCAGGCCTCCCCTGGCAGCATCAAACTTGTTTGTGCTGAAAACACTGTCGGCATTCCAGAAAATACCAGGACATTTGATTCAGATCCTTTTTGTTGTTGTTCTCTGATTCAGTACCACCCAGGGCTCCCTAGATCTCGTTTCTCCGCGATTCGCTTTCTCCCTGCTCCACTCGCCCTCACCCTACCATTGCCGCTCCAATCTTAATGTGGTCAATAGAATCTTCTCCAATGATGGCCGTGTCTACATCCTCCCTGTCCAAAGCCAGAACCACTAGTCATCAAGGGTCATCCAGCACATGAAAGATAGACAATATAGGGAACTAAATGCTTAATTTATACAATTCTAATGAACAGAAACAAAACTCATCACACATGGCTAGCGTCTATAGTTTTAGATAGATAATTTCATAAAGTTGAAATTCCAAATAGTCACTATGCAAGTACTGATTACTGAGAAATTACTGAAATGTATTCACACAAATAAATAATGCATGGGTCTGTCAGTGAGAAGTTTCTGCTGAAGGAGAGACAGAAAATGAGAATATATTTAAAGGTGGCCAAAGTTGACACGCAGGAATATGTCGACATACCTATTTGACCTAAACATGATAATGGCATCTAATCTACTTTTCAGAAGCTATCTCTAAAGATCATTATTTCGTTAAATGTGTCCAAAGATGGTTCATGATACTTTCTTTGATGGAGGTCCATCCCAAATGAGCTTGGGAATTTGTCCTGCTTTTTCTTTCTCTTACAGATTCACAATGAATATCAAGATAATGAAGATTCTGAGAGGTTCCATAATGTACAGCTCTAGAAAACAGAGTTTAGTGCTGAATTTCCATCATACTTGATAGAGTCCCGTGTGCACATGCACGTGTGCATGTGTATGTAACACTAGCACCTAGAGAGCTAGAGAACTGTTAGGGTAAGGGCTTGGACTTTGGTAACAGAGAGAGAGACCTGGGTAAGGAATGTAAGACCCACTACTCATTGCTAGACTGTACGACATTAGAAAGTCCCCTAGCCTTTTTCCCTTCATTTCCCTCAATAAAAATTAATCTGTTGGGCATGGTGGTGCACACCTTTAATCGCAGCACTGAGGAGGCTGAGGCAGGCAGATCTCCATGAGATCAAGGCCAGCCTGGTCTACATAGTGAGTTCTAGGCCAACCTGTACTAAGGGAGACCCTGTCTCAAAAAAAAATTAGTCACTGTCTTGCAAGAGGATTAAATAAAATAATGTGGGTAAGGACAGACTGCAGTTCTGGTGACTTTCTCCCCAAGTGATGAGCTGCTATTATTTTTCTTTATACATGTGTTGTTAAGCGACTGACAGCCTAGTATTCACTCAGGGGGAAAAGTGTTCTAACCTAACAGAACTCAGTTATTTGTGCTCACTATATTGAAAGCTAGATGAGAGAGCAAGCTTTGCAGCCGCCCATTGCTCACCGTCGCTGAGAACATACACTCAGCTTCAAAAGCCTCAGAACAAACATTTGAACGAAGAATTGGAGCATGTTATTCTTCTACCCCTCCTCCCACGCAAAGGAAGACTAGAGCCATCGTAAGCACCTCCAAGCACTCTGTGATCCAGCCTGCCAGCTCTTCTCTTTCATCGTGCGCTACCGTGACTGAGCTACTTCTGCAGATAGATTTCCTGGCTGTTCTTTAGATGTGACAGCAGCACACCCCCCTCTGGACCTTTTCACTTGATGGTCACTCCGATACAGAACACTCTTTCAGTTATGAGCAAGGCTCTTTCCCTTATAACTGTTAGCCCTTTATTGAAACATTTTTCCTCTCAACCATGCCTAAACTTGCAAAATATCCACACCAGCTCTGGTACTCTTCAATCCTTTTTGCTTGATGTTGTGTTCAATTAGTGGGTTTTCTCTTACCTGTTTCCACCTGACAAAACATAAACTACATGAGAGGGTAAGTATCTTTGTTTCTTCTTCTCCATGTCTACAGAGAGCAGTGACTGACAAATGCTGACGGGTGGCTCAGCAGTTAAGAGCACTTGTTGTTTTTGCAGAGGACCTGGGTTCAGTTTCCAGAACCCACATTGGGCAGCACACAGCCAACTATAATTCCAGTTCCAGTGAATCTAATGCCCTCTTCCTGTTTCTGAGAGCACTTGTACACATATGGTACACATACAGATAGGCAGACACACAAAATAAATAAATTTTTTAAAGAGAATGTTGACTGGTGATCAAATGCAGACATTGTGTGTTCTGTTCCTACCAAGGAAATGCATTTCCAGTTTTGAATGGCTTATCAAAGAAAGAAACACAAGTCTCCAGGATGGCCTCTGTGGTTTTTATTAGTGTTTTCTGGGACCCATCGAACAGACAGACAAACAAACAAAAACATATTTGAAAAATATAATTCTTTCATGAAACAGAAATAGTTTGAATTTAATATAGTTTCAGGGGAAAGAGTACTGATTTTTTAAAACAACAGTGCCAGCAGGGTTGTTTCCCACCAATTGTCAGCCCAGATGCCAGAGGCAAAACGAGCAAAAATTATGCAGATAGCTACAGAATGATTAATCCAAATTTCATTAAACTTGTGAAGGCCTGCACGTTACAAACATATCTAAGACACCTTTCCAAGAGGTTTGTTGTTCTCTTTTCTTAATGGTCACCCTAATTCCGGAAACTGAATCTTGAGAATCAAAGCCAAAAGTATTCATTTGTGACACTATGGCTGCTGAGATGGTTTTTCATACATGTAGTCTGTATTCCTCCAGTAGGTCCAGATCACGATGTGTCTTTTTACAGCCTCCTTCGTTATTAACAATCCTTGCATATACGGTGCCCCACTGTGCACATAGGCACCTAATTGACGGTATTTAAACTACAGAAGAATAATGTAGCAGTTTCTCCCTGGTACTGTTTTCCTTTTTCTTAGAGTTTATAGCTCTTAAAACACAACACACTTGCAAAACTAAATCTAATATCCACGGCTAACCTTAGCAAAAATCCCACTGTGTCTTTCAAAAAGAAAAAATAAAAATAAAAACCAACCCCCAAATACTAAAATTGAGAACGGTTTTATGCTTAAATAGCAATTGACATCATATAAACACATTTATAATCTTCATTGATTAAATAGGTCAAGGGTTTATTCCTGGCATCTTGTAACCAGGTTAAGTCTCACAGTTCCAAGTAAGGCAACAGAACTCTCATCCAGCAGACATTGACATGTGGAACCAAACATCCTGTTTTGGTTTCTTTTCAGCCAGGTAAGAAGGGAAAGAAGAGTGTCACAGTAAAACGTTCGTAAAAGAGGATGTGTCCTAGAAGGTCTGGTTGTTGTGCTCTATCCTAGAGAAGTGATTTGCATCCCAGTTACAAATATGGCTGCCCAATCAGAGGAGTGTCCCATATGACAGTCAATCATTGATTCAACAAATAGTTATACTGTACCTGTTGCAGGCCAGGTATGTAGATAAGAAAAGTGATAAGATGTGGTCCCTGCCCTCAAAGAGCTTACAGTCTAATCAGACAGAAACTTGGAAGAAGGCCCAGTGTATGAAATTCATGACCGAGGTCTACCCTGCTCAGGCACCATGCTGAAGCTGTGGACCTGTCCCTGGAACCCAGGGCTTTGCTTAATTTTATCAAGTCATATAAGAGCCTTGGATGATCTGAGTCCTGTGAAGTCTTAATAGTCCATTACCTGACTTAGGTTCCCATGGAAATTCACCAAGAAGCCATCAAGGAATATTCAAGGAGAGTATATTTAGTGATCCTGTGGCCAATCAATCACAGATAAACTTATCAAGTAAGAAACCGTGTTCCCCCAAAGAAATGGGAGTTTCTCTGTAGGACTTTCTTCTCTCTTTCAACACTATGGTGAGAAATACTCTGTTTACACCTCAAGTTGGCATAGCTTGATTACCCCAAGTTCTCCAAGTCACGAACAGCACATAGAAAATGCAGCAAACTCAAGCCAAGACAATAGATATGCTGAGAACTTAATACTCCAGCCTATTTAAACTGGCAGCGAGGGCCAAAAAACTGTCACTTTCAACAAACAGCACAATCTTCTACTTATCTGCAGAACTGTTCTCACTGGTCCTCTCCAGAGTCACCTACTCGCTGGCAAAAATAACTCAGCACTGGAAAAGTTGTACAAAGAGCCGCGGCCAGTTATAGGAATAAGAGAAACTCACAGGTTTGAGAAGGATGAACTCAGAGAAAAGCCTGATCACTCTGGACAACAGACAGCAAGGGAAAACCAGGGAAAGAACAGCAGAGAGAAGATGGCAGATGTTCCAGGTAACTTCACACAATCACACACACACACACCACACACACATTCACACTCACAAGTGATAACCACTTCAGATACCGGATGTCCATTTGATCCTGAGTAATCGAATGCTGAAAAGGCCCTGTGGTTCTTGGAAAGTAAGACAAAGCACATCTTTTATATAGGGATGCTGGAGTTTCAGTCAAGACCTTTGCTGTTTGGTTCTTTACCTCTGCTTCCTCACTGACTGTCATTTGAAAACCTCATGTAAAACTTTTATAGAGCTGACCAAGTCAGAAAGAAATGAAATGGACTAGTGACCCTTTCAAAGTCACCCTGAGCACTCCACGGTCACCAACCAAGTAATCCTCATTACAGTGCAGATGAATTCTAAATTCTTACTATTCCCAGCTTTCTGGATACATTGCAACCACTTAGAAATCTTTGAGCAAGATTTGTTTCCCTTCCAGAATAAGATACAGTGCCAGGGGCTCTATGGGCAATGAAAAATCCTCTTTCCTGTTGGTACAAGTCTTTGCCCATATCATTGCTCCAGATAGACAAGGCAAGATGGATGGAAGAGAAGGCCAAGGACAGGAGAGAGAGAAAGGAACATTTGTAAATAGGGAGCTGGAGGTTCACACCCATGTTCACAGGGTCTGTACTTGCATTCCTCCCAGTGCTGAGACTTCAGGAATTTTAGAACAATGCCCAGACTGAAGAAGAATCTTCCAGCTCTGCTCTGAGCTCTTCCTGCTTCTGTTGGCCTTTCCATCCTTCCCTCGTTTTTAAAGCTGTGCCTCTGAATGCAAATGGAAGTGATGACTCATGCACCTGTGATGGATTCAGATGAACTAAGAAAGAGATGTTCCCAACAAGGGAGGATGTAACACCTGCAAAGATGATTTTCCCTGGAGACATCCCTGCTGCTGCACACACGTGTGCATGTACACACACACACACACACACACAAATGCGCACATCAAGATTCCTCTCAGCGCTTCCTTCTACAATCTAATTTTCACTTTGTAACCAGTGTAAACATCTTCTCTTGCAATTCTTACTACACTGCCATATTTATCTGACTCTGGCTCTCATCTCTTCTATGTATCTGTCTCCTCTGTATATCTCAACCTATTGTCCCTAATGTTTAAAAAAAAAATGTCAGTTTCCATGTCTTGCTTTTGCTTTACTCTAGGGACTAGAAGACCCTACGAAATCTCTTTGTTCTGACACTAAATCACCACCTTCATCGTGACAGGCTAAGTCAGTGGTTCTCAATCAAGGGCACTTTTGTCCTCCAGGGGACATCTGACAATGTCCAGGAACACTCTGAATTGTCACAGTCAAGGGGTTCTGCTGCATAGATCATGGATCTTGCTACACATATTACAATGCACAGTACAACCATCACCACAAAGAATAACCCAGCAAATGATGTCAGTGGTGCCCGCTGAGAAACCTTGAACTCCAGAGAAATAGGAATAAGCTCATCAGTCATTCCTCTACCGCCACTTCTTTTCCCCACTTGTTTTAACAGGAAAAAGAGTAATCAAGGCCAAACTCTATAAATAGCTAATGTGACCACACGTGCGTGGCAAATGATTTTTTAAAACAACCGGGGAGCAGGGGGCAGGAAAATCACTTGTGAACGAGTGTAAAGTCCCCCACCATTATTCTCATTGATTTGAACATTCCAGTCATGCGATCATTGGTGATTACAGGTCACCATGGATTGGAGAAGTCCCCATGGTCTATTCATTGTCTCCTAAGTCAGGCTATACTTCCCAGCGTGACTCCAATTGGCCCATCCCATCCATCTGAGACCTCAAATTTTATCCTATCAGCCATGTCCACTTCTCTTGAGGTCATGTGAATGCTTATGTGGGGAGAACACATCACCCTTTTCTAAACCATTTTGCATATGAAAACATTTAATGCCCTCTTGTATCTTCTCCCTTCCTCTCAGCAAGAAGCACTAGGGTTCAGGCCCTGTGTTTCTTATGGTAGAAAAAAGCTTCACAACAGAGGCCAAAGCAAATCACCATCATAGAGCTTCATAGTTCACAGAAAACTGTGTACATTTCTTCCCCATACAGGACATACTTCAAAGTAACAAAATAATTTTTTATCAACTGTAGTGTTCCTTCTTCCCATCAGAAGTAGATTTTCTTTTTGTCCCTTCATGGTACATAAATATCAGAGAAAAATAGTCTTTGAAATATTTACGTCCAGAGTTCTTCATCGATCACCATCCATTCTCTGTGTGTTTGGTGTGTGTTTCAAGGGTCGGAAGCTTCAGTTTTCATTTTCTCTCCATCCACGAGCATTTTTCCCAAATTTATAGACCAGCCGTCGCCCATCCACACGTTCCAGAATTTCTCGTTTGTAGTAATATCTGTAAAAAATGAAATGCGTAAGGTGAGTATTCAGACCGCTTTAGGCGGCCTCCTGGTCCTGCAACCTTGCTATTTGGGGAACCGTGAAGTTGCTTACCTCATGGCCCGGCTGAGCTTCTCATAGGTCATGCTACTGTTGTTTTTCTTTTTGCCCCACAGCTGAGCCACGGCCTCTGACTTCAGGAACCTGAAGATGCCTTCTGAGCGGTCTTCCCACTTGATTAGCCCTGGGTTTTTGTCGGGACTCAGGAGGATGTCACGGATGAACTCCCATAAATGTGTACCTCTTGGGTCTAATGAAAAACAAAAAATAAGTGCTAATTACTGGCCCAAGTCAGATTGAGAGAGAGAGAGAGAGAGAGAGAGAGAGAGAGATTGAATTACAACTTCTTTAACGAGATAGGGAATCACTAAACAGCAATCATTCTAGAATGAATGATACAGTCGAGGCTGAGGAAGTTCCGTGATTTAGCCAGTGTGACACAATGCCCTCCTGGCAAAGCCAGGACTAAAGATCAGATGCTAACATCTTAATCCAGACAGTTTCTTCTAATTCTTGTTCACAAATTTCATAGGCAATAATTTCAATGTGTTGCTTCCTCAGAGAACAACCTTTAGCCTTTTACACCTAATACCTCACTCAGTTAAATTCCTCTAAATCCCACAACTGTTCTCAGGTCAAATTTAAATCAGTAGAGCTCTGGAATCTTAACTCCTAGAATATGCTGGGGTAGAGGAAGTGATCATATCAGGAGAACAATTTAAAAACTAAGCACTCCTGAAATGAAATTCGCCCCCCAAACAGATTTAGCTCCCAGGAGACTTGTTTTGCTGTCCCTTCTCAATGCCACTCAAGGGGCTCCAGAAGTACATCTTTACGGGGTGTGCTAGAGGAGCAAGAGTGATGACACCCCAATTCTCTCTCATTTCTGGACTGCTTTCCCTTCTCTCTCCATCCTACGTCTCTAATAGTTCATGTATATTCATAAGGTTTGATCCCTGGGGGAAATCCAACTCCCAAAGAGCAGAGTTGAGTCTTTAGAACATGCAGTCATTTGCCAGAATAAGAGCTTCACAGAGGCAGAGTCCAGCATTTCCGCAAAGAAAGAAAGATGTAGCTCGGCCTTTTTCTCCTCCTTCTCCTCCTCCTCCTCCTCCTCCTCCTCCTCCTCCTCCCCCTCCTCCTCCTCCTCCTCCTCCTCCTCCTCCTCCTCTCCTCCTCCTCCTCCTCCTCCTCTCCACTCCTCTCCTCTCCTCGTCTTCCTCTTATCCTTTTTCTTTTCCTGGATAAAGGAAAATCTCCAACCCTTCGCCCACATGTTCTTGTTCACTGAGTGCCCTGATTTTACAAAAAATGTGATGAAGAAATAGCCAGGGGCCCCACTTTAAGGAACAGCTACCTAGGGAGTTACTTTCACAAAAAACAAGCCCCTGCTTTTCCCTCCCAATCCATTTAGAAGTGAGGAAAAGGAGACAGCAGGCAGAGCTGGCATTTGTAAAAAAAAAAAAAACAAAAAAGAACCAGGAGTCTCTAGCTACGCTCAATGGGAAAGGACAGGCCCAATCACCTCGGAAAACCAGGCAACTTACTGTGCTTTTTGGTGTGGGACTTTACAGGATGATCTTGCTCCTTTTTCATATCGGGTGACTCTACTGAAAAGAAAAAGAAAGAAATGAGAATGCCTCAGTTTACCTATTTCCTATAATTGAATCCACGCAGTTAGCCAGTGTTCACTGAACACCTACTATATGCCTGGCACCATCAGGCTGTGTGGTCATGACCGAACAGACGACAAGTGCTGGGAGAAAATAACACACGGCAAAAAACTAGGATCAAAGCATGGAGGTAAAAACAGTATACGATTTACTACAATGTCCGCACAGGAGACCTCTGAGGTAAAGGACCCTAGGATGCGAGGGAGCTGGCCTGGCAGAGAACTTGGGGATGAGCCTCCCATAGATAAGGACAGTGAGTGCAAAGGCCCTGGGATGTGTTAAGTATTTACACGGAGTACAAGGAAACCACTGCGACCGTCAACAAGGGGGCAGCGTGGTGGGACATGAGGCTCTGATCATTGATGCCTTACAGGTTTTCAAAGGGCTTCCTTCTGCTTCATTCTGAGAGAGAAGAGAAGCCATGGAAAGATTTAGGTCATCAAAAGGGTGTTTTGATAACATAATACAAAAATGTAAACATCCATAACAAAGAAGGATCACTTTTAAGCCAGAGGAGTGCCATTTTTTGGCATGCAAAGTTACATTTTAATCACCCTGACAAAGGGGCCATTGAGTGGCCTGAGCTCAACACAGAAGGCCACAGTGGACTATGGAAACACAGATTAGTTTAACAAATGACTCCTTATGGCAACCCTTTCACTGTCTCCACAGAGAAGATGACAGAGGTGGATCTATGAAATGAAAATGCTTCTTTAAAAAAAATCCCACATGTGCTCAGACATTCACGACAGATCAAAAAGTTTAATCCTAGAGACACAGAGATGAGCATGAAAGGCCAAGGGAGAGGGAGGCAGGGAGGAGACGAAGAGAGTGTGGGTGACAGGCGCACAACGTTCAGTTATCCCCAGCCACAAGGTCTAGTGTTCTGCCATACAATCAGATGGAGGCAGTGCACCATGACTTATTGTACAGCTTAGAATGATCTAGAACCAAGAGATTCAAAGGCTCCCAACTCTAAGAAGATAATAGGTGAATATGCTAATGACTGATTTGATCATCACACATTGTATACAGGTATCAAGCTGTTGATGAATGTGTGTGTATGTGTGTGTGCGTGTACATGCACCCAAGGGCACTTTGGGTGCTTTGGGGACCAATACAGATCTTACCCTAAACCCCATAATGAACAACCAGTCAATTTTTAAAACAAAATAGCCCCTAAACACATTCAGTCTCTAAAAGAAATTAAGCTAGTAAAGCATGTTTCTCTGGGGACATTACATCAGGGCTTCCTAGCCATTCCCTGGTGAGGCCTTCAGGGCATTCTGGACTCATTAACACTGCATGGGTGGGGAGGGATCATGGCACACATTTGATAGAGTGGACCAGTATTCAAAAACTTATATGAACCACAGACCATTGATTTCTAATTAAAATGATTAAGAGGGCTAGGAATCAGCTCAGGGGTCGCATTTTGCATTTTCCTAGCATGTGCAAGGAAAACCCTGGGTTTAATGGCCAGCACCACAAAAAGTAAAATGGTAAAGTGAGATAAATAGAATAGTTAAGAAAATAGCTCCTGCGTATTGAGCTCTTCCCATGTACCAGGAAGAGTACTAAGTACTCTATGTGATTCATATGATGTCATTCATACAACGACCACATGAGGTAGATACTATTATGATCCACAGTTTATACCTAGGGAGGATCTGACAAAAAAAAAAAAAAAAGAGAGATAAATGATTTCTCTACAGTCACACATTGTATATAGGTATATATATACCACCTATAAGTAAGTAGAGCTATGCTGAAAACACCACTAGTTGGATTCCAGAAGCTTTGTTTAAAAGCCCTTTACAAAATTGGGGCCTATGTTCAATCACTTTGGGCACAGAACACACTCCTCAAAAGTCTTTCCAAGAGTCGATTCACTTCCACAGTGCTTTCATCAGCAAAAAAATAACTGCTGTATACTAGTTTCATACTTCCCAGGATGTGGAGGCAGGTTCATCTATTAGATCCCCCAGCGCGTCACAATCCAGCATTTCCAGCTGTTTCTCCAAAATGGTGGGATGGAGAAGAGGGATTAAGTAAGAGAGAAACCCTCACTCTGGATGAGAATTTCTCTCCTGACATTGTTACTTGCAGGGGCTGTGCCCAGCGAGGCTTTCTCTGAAATCCAGAAGGACCAATACGTGGAAGTGCAAAGACGCCTCACTCACCCCGCTGCAGCTCACAGCATGAGGTTGCAACACCCCACCAGGACATGACGACACTGAGACGGGTCTGGCACCCACCCCTATTGATACATCACCCTAACAGGGCCACGTTGTTCTAGAGACAAAGAGTGGCATTTACCCAGCAGGCCACAAGCAAAGCTCATTTTCCAATGAAATCCAAGAGGGAACAGGGCCATGGTTTCAGAGCCAGGTTAGATTTAGAATAACTCAGGAGTTTTTCAGCACACTGGGCTCAGTTTTTGCCTGGGTGCTCCAACCTGATGCTGGATTCATCACTTTGGGGTTACGGTCCCTCTGAGAATTAGATGAAAACCTAGAATGTTCTTCCCTGAAAAATGCAAGTATGTTACACTAATGAAATTTTACCAATCATTCCTGGGCTCACTGAGAGGTTCATGGACTCTAGATTTAAATTTAGAACCCAGGTTAGATAAACTATGGGAAAATTTCCTTTGAGATGTTGGCCATTTTCTCAAGCTAGATCTGCCTATAGCTTTAGGACACACACACACACACACACACACACACACACACACAAACACACACACAGTGTTTCTGTCATTCATTGGACAAATAAGTAGTCCAGGGCAAAAAGATGAATCTGTTTCTTCCAACCGCTCTTCTCCTGTGAACGTGGACAGGAAACTGTAGAATCCCTGACCAGACTTAGCTCTGAAGTCTTTTTGATCTGTGACTTCACTTTTATGCAACTGCCACATACACACACACACACACACACACACACACACACAGTCCTCCCCACTGCCACAAAATAAAAGCCAGATCTTTGAAGTGAACCATGAGGTTGAGTGATTCATAGTTATAAAATAATGGCTCGATCTGCAGAAGTTGTCCAGCTTGGCTTTTTCTTGCTTCCCTCCCAGATACTGGGGGTCAAGGTCCATGGGGTCCAGGCAGGAGTAGTGGCAAGCCCAGAGTTTACAGAAGTGGGAGCACATGCCTTCAGCCTCCCTACTTCGTATGAAGCAAAGATTAGACACATTTGCATATGATTCAGCTGTGAGCCATTTCTTTACGGGATATACAAATTTCAGTGTTCTAATAGACTGTGCCACCCTAGCTTGAGGCTCAACAAGTCAGTAGATAAACACATCAAGCCTGAGTTGGCAGGACTGGCTTGGGGACTATCAAGGAGATCAGAGCACTAGGGGCAGCCATTTTATGAAATGGGCAGATGACAGAAAAAAATCAAAACAGAGTCTGATTCCGCACCCGTACTATCTCGGAGGCCATCAGTTGACACAGAGCCGCGCCTTAGCGTAGCTTGAACTTGCATGAAAGCATAGAAAGATGTTTAACTGCACTCAGATTTATAGGAGCTTGAAATTGAAAGACTAGGGCAGATGGCAAAGGTCTTTGGGGGCATTCTGGTCCCATGTACTAGAAACTAAAATACTCTAAAAGGAACTGACTCATACACGGTTTCAATTAATGTCCTACCGGAGTTAAAATTCCAAAGAATCCACCAACTGCTGACACAGAGTTGATTCTTTAGAGAATAACTCTGAAAAAGGCTTGGGCTATTCATCTTGTTTTCTATCCTGTTCAAATCACAGAATTGGAAATGGGAATGAGGAAGACAAGAGTCCGGGTTGGGAGGGAGGGAGGAAAGCAGATCCATACAGCTAGATTTAAGGACTATTTAAAAATATAGCAGGGAGATGCAAGAGGCACTGTGTTTCTTACTACTACACACATGCAATTATACACTATTGCTTCAAGGCCCCTACTGATTCTGAGATTCTAGAAGGTGCAAGTCAAATCGAAAAAAGAAGGAAGACCTGGCTGTGAGGTCGTGGGGCTTTGATTTCCTGGGGAACCTGAGGACTTTAAAAATCCCCCAAGGCTTGGGAAACCATTGCTTCAGCTGTATTTTTAGTTAGAATCTTTTGCCATAAGTCAAAGACCAGCAGGAAGGACCAGGGAGTTGACACCACAAGAAACTGGAGAGAAAAATCAGAGGGTGAGTGAGGTGGTTTCTTCAGCCCTCAAGCCCATAGTTTTGCCTGAGTGGCAACAATTGCCCCAGAAAATGACCCAGATGCCTGTTCCTCTAGAGTGGCAGATACGCTGGTGCCTTTCCAGCTCTGGTCCTGCTTCCTGATATCAACAAAGCACTTCAAGTGATGCACACTGAGGGTTACTGGAGGGAGGAGGGAGGAGAGAAACGCTCTAGCTACCTCGGGTCTCACAGCCTCATTTCCAGATGCTCTCAGTCCTGTCTCATTCAAGGGGCTTGATCAGAACAGAACAAAATTTCAAACTAAATGCTTTCATGATTTCACATGAGTTCACAAAACCACACATGCAACAAAAACAAAAGAAGAGGAAGGGTTTTTAGGTCTGAGTTTTCTTTCATGTAGACCCTGCCAGTCCCCAGGTCTAACGCTGCCTCAAAGTCAGTGCCTCAGCTCCATTTCATAGACCCAAAGTGATCCAGAAGCATGCACCCAGGTCAAGGGACAACCCCAAATCCTCAACTAATTCTTACAGTATACAGTTATATGTACCTATTACCTGAAAACCCTCTTCTAGATCCCCAGAGTGTCGACCTTGTTATAACCTCAACCAACCATCATGAAGAGACCTCAATTACATTCAAAATCATTGCAACTAAAGTGAGCACAATTCATACAAGACAGATGTCCTGATGGATTAGAGTGCCTATTTGCTATCAAAGTTAGGCTTAAAAACAGAAAAAAAAAATAGTGTGGGTGCAAGGCTTTCCAGAATTTTCTTTTTTCAGTTTTTTAAATGGAATCATTGTGTATTTCATATGGAACATCTCAATCAATCTTAATCATCTTTATACCTCCTTCCCCATCGGCACTTCCCCTGGAGGCCCCAACTGGAATCCATACATTCTTTCATCTATGTTAGGGCCTATTGGGTCAAGTTAGTGGTTACTGCAGAGGTTAGTCCACCTGAAGACCATGCCCACAGGTTCCTAGATGTTTGGATTCTAATCTTCTCTAAAGCCAAATGTATTTTGAAATGAAGGTTTGGTATGCAATTGAAAACTAAAACTAGCCTTCTTCCCAATAAAAACAAATAATTTTACTAGGTTTATTCCCAACGCAAATTTTTGTTAAACAGAGAAGAAAGCATGAGGAATATTTGTTGTCTGAAGAGAGTAACTGGTTTCCCACGAGAGAAACACTTCTAGAGGAATCCAGGCTAACGTCTTTGGAATATGTATAATGGCTTGGAAGTGTAAGCTATTCACATACACAACAAATCAGTTCCTCCTCTTGCTTCTTAATGAGAAAGACTCCACAAAGGCAGAATTGCGGGGTGTTGGGAATTTTCATTAATTCTTAGTAACCACAGGCATGAGGCATACCCAATCCATTTCAAGACAACTTACCAACTGGAAGGTGACTGGAGGCTGTCATGGAGATCTGAGCCCGGCAGAAAGTTTTGCTGTCCAAAAGATCTGCATCAATGAAAAGGAAAAGCACATTAAGAGCCTCCTCTTGATAACGAAACACTACAGCAGAGCAACAATTGTAAAAGGACCTTTGGAGTGGAGGAGGTAGTTACCTACTGTGCTACCATAGCTGGGGTCGTATAGGTAGTTTTCTTCTTTCCACGTGTTCATGATAGAAGGATCTACAAAGAACAGAGACTGAGAGAAATCAATAGCTGTTGGCTCCAGGGTGAAGTATCTGCTTGTCAAGGGGCACCCTCGTAGGAGGAGGCCTCCAGAAGGGATAAGACTCTGCTTTAGCTCTGTGCTACTTTATAACAATGTCAGCCCGATTTCCTCCCACTGTTGGAAGAATGGCTTTGTGATTTCCCAGCCTTGTGATCCAATATCCCTTCCATTTTCAGGGAAGCAAGAGAGGTCGTACCTATAAATGCTGTACTAGACCAATCCTTTGCTTTTCTCCAGCCTGGCTTGACCTTGCCTGACATGCTAGCATATAATCACTAGAATATTTTTAGCCTGAAGTGGAGGGAAAGCCTTATTAGGGGTGAATAAATGTCCCTATATAAGAAGGGATTAATGAGCATCTTTCGCCCTGGGAGAATTGATGAGATTTCTTTCAAAAAAAAAGATCTCACCATCTGCACCACAGTCCCATCATTGTTGAAATTTAGAATGCCTCCCCTTAAGTCAGGGGACAGCCACTGCCCTGTAGGTTTAGCTTAGCTAAAGGGTTGACATGAAATTCTCAAAATCCAGAGGAAGGAGAAAGAATGTTACCAAATGAAACCAACAGCTTTTACAAGTGGGCCCTTTGCTTCACCTCTGAGAGAGGCGGAACGGAACTCGCCCCCTCACTCGCTGCTCCTGTGTGCTGTGGAAGCATGTCCTGCTCAGACTGACTCCAGATTTCAGATCGGAAGGAAACTCCCTTCCACCTACCCTAAGTGAAGTCCAACTCCCACACAACCCCGATATCCAGGCCAATTTCCAACATAAGCACTGTCTTTTCTGACTAGCCAAGAGCTTAAAACTCTCACTCTTCCCCCTCCCCCAAATAAAAACAAGCCTGTCCCTCCTTTTGTGTCCAATCCGGGCTGCCTCAGCTCCCCTCCTGCCCAGGTTCTGAATGTAAGGGCCAGGTGGTAAGCCACGGACTGAGCTCAATTTTGTTTTTATAGCCTAAATGGTTCAAAGCCTGACTCACTGGCTAAGTCCTCTAGTTTACGACACAGGGATTTAGCTGATGTTTTAACTCATAGATACATGTTTGAACACCCCAAGCCCAATCTCTTGGGGTTACACCCTCTGTCCTTGTTGGGTCACCTCATACACCTGCTGTTGTCTCTGAAAACAAATTGAACCAAAGAGGTTTGGGAGTGTTGGCCCCTCTGTGAGCCTCTTCTCCCCTCCTCCCTGGGTGGACCTTCTTCTCCACCCTTGAGCTCAGCTTTTCTGAACTGGCAACACAAGAATGTCCAGATGGTCAAGGAGGATCATCGAGTTCTTTGGGACCTCTCCAATCTTAGTTTGGCTCCTCCACTGAGGCTACCTGTAAGGCCAAGGCCATCCTCTTAGCCAAATCCTAGGCCTGCAAACCACAGACCATCTAGGTAATTCATCCCTTGACCCCCCACTTGGTTCAAGTTGAAGGACAGGACTAGGAAGACCTAATTAACATGCTTAGTAGTTAATTTTTTTTTCTTTAATAATGGTAGACCAGCCCCTTTATAAAAGAATAAATAACCACATTGGTTAATTTTGGTGCCAAGTGAGTTACAAATCACCCCCAGGTCAAATTCTGTCCTTGGTGACTGGCACACAACCCTCAGGGAGTCCTAAGGCAAACTTGGTCAGCCCACGTGGCTTATAATCTCACTGATACAGACACAGGGAGTGACACAAGACCAGTGGCACCTGCGCAGCTTTCTCATGGCCGTGACTCTGGAGAGACAGCCTCCATAAGAGAGATTTAGGACAGATGATAGGGACTAAAAATGAATGTATAAACCATGAATCTGTAGACTTTATTAAGAGCTCAGAATAGGATCTTTCAAGTAGAAATAGTCTTAAGACAGGTTGGGCTCCACAGCTGCCTTTGAACATCCTACAGAAACTCGTTCGGGGCCAGGTATTACTCTGTCTACAACATAAATTCAGCAGCTTCCCTCTTCTTGTGAACATCAGTCATAGCAAGGTAGGAGGACAGAGAGTCTTCCTCTTATCTCCCCTTGCCTTTCTGAACTTCCAGTTACTCTTTCTGGAAAGGAGGCTCATCTTATATTCTGTGTGCCCAGCTCCTGTCCTGGGATCTGAGTGGTGCACTTACAGTTAGGAAGAAGCAGAGATGTGCTGGCAGAAGGAAGGCTCACCACCCGTCTGTACATCAGACGTAGTTAAAAGGCCACTAGTTCCCAGGGCGAGGGGAGAAGCCATGGCAGGGTGAACCACTAGAGACATGCAGGAAAGTGACCTCCCAGAGTTCCCTGCCAAATCTGCTCCCGTGGTCTATGGTGCTCCCTCCCAATTGTTCTTCCAAGGGCTCCGGTTAGCCAGGTTGGGTGCGTTTCCCTCTCCCCACTCACCGGTCTGTTCAGTCTTGACAATGACATTGTGTGCGGACTGGAACAAGTCGCTGCTGCACTGGCCTGAAGGACAAGATGGGAAAGTCAAAGAAGCTTGACGCTTGAATCGGGACAAAGCATCTTGTCCACAGTCACCCAGGTTTGCATGGGAGAGGCTTCCCACCCTGCCTTGGCACCCCGAAGCCTGGCACCATCCTGGCCCCAGAGAGTTGGTAGTCCAGGTCACACACATGGGTGGCATCCTATGTAGGAGGCACAGAACATTACAAATCAGACTGAGTTTCCCCATTACTAGTTGTAAGACATCTGCCTTCCTTGGTCTCAGTTTCCTCATCTGTAAACTTAGGGGATCAAGCTAGACAGAATCACGCACGCATATGACCTCTCTGGTGACTCCCATACCAGAACCTGATGTGAGATGAAAGTAAAAATGTAGGAAAAGCATTTTAACTTCACCAGATCTTGAGAAATTTGATCAACCCCATCTTGAATAGATCCAGTCTAAGAGACACATCTGGATAAAACATAGTGAGTTTCCCTCAGCACTCATACAAGTGATGCATACCACATGGCTTCCTGTTTGCTACAACGCCTCTTGAGTGTGATATATAAAAGCACAAATATGTGGATGAGTCTAGAATGATTTTCTTCCCCACAGAGATCATCAGTATTTCATATTTCTAATCTTCAAGCTGCCCATCTGTAAAATGGGTTACAATCTTTTCTCATAAGGTCATTCAATGAATCAATTCACTCAGACTACCTAGTACAAGAAAAAAGAATGTCTATGGGAATGCAAACAATAAAACCATGGTGAGAAATCTGACCAGTTGGCACTCAGAGGCAAGAGCAGCAAGATTAGACAAGTTATGGAAGGTCAGAGATGACCACTGGACCTCCAAGGCCCTCCTGCTTGAGGCTTTCATCAGAGCAAAGTCTTAAAGGAGTGGACTTAATTGATGGCAGTGAGCTAAATATTTTTAATTCTTCAAGTGTAACTTTGCTCTTTCTGAAGATCCCTGGGGGTTATTTATAGAGCCTTGTTGGGTTTGATTCTTGTAAAAGAAAAATGAGCAACCATCATGTCAGATGAATAGGAAGAAGGGAGTGCTGGTGCTGAATGAGCTCATACAAAATGGCCTCCGGAGCTGTTAGCACCGCAGCAGACTCCCCAGTCCTCCCGCTGTGGACAGCCCTTGGTGCACAGCTCTGAAGACACATTTCCTGAGCCCTAGGCATTTGCCCAAACATGGGTTATGCTGAGATATAAAGGCCCTATTCAGGGTGAACTGGCCAGGTCTTAGTCGTTCGTTAAATATTCTTTGTTTCCAAGATGCAGGGAGCTGGAACTTTACATCCACTCACACAGGGCAAGCTATTGCCTGTGGCCCTCTACAGGATGGGTTATCTGACCTGCCAGGTCTTAGAGTGGGTGTGGTGTGTGTGTGTGTGTGTGTGTGTGTGTAAGTGTAAACTGTCACCATGGACAGTTTGCAAGATGGCCTCCCAGTGTGCTAGGTGAGACCTGAGGTGAAGTTGTTGAGGTTTTAGGGCAATTATTCCAGAAATCACTGCAGAAACAGCCTGTATGTGTCCAGATCATCCATTCTAACTTTTAAAAAAATCACCTTATAAGAATCCACACAAAAAAGTGAGACTTCTTCCCTCCCAAACACACAGAGCAATTGTTCATGTCTTAGGTACCCTTTTAAGAACCTGGGTCTAGGCTGGGTATGCTGGTACACTCCTGTAATTCTAGCATTTGGGAGACTAAGGAAGGAGAATTTTGAGTTCAAAGCCAGCTACATAACCATATACTAAGACTCAAAAAAAAAAAAAAAAAAAAGAAAGGAAGAAAGAAAACAAAACAAAAAACAGAACACAATTTTAAAATTGTTTAAAAACCTGGGTCTACAATATTTTTTCTTTCTTTTTTTATTGTTAATGATCTAGTAACAAGCAAATGAGTGTGAATTACTCACAACAAAGGTAAAGGAAAAGTTTGTCTAGCTATGACAAGTATATGTGAATAACCAGCCCAGGCACATCTCTCTAAAAACAAATAGAGCTGTAAGAAAAAACCTGAATTACAGGGGTGTTTATAAGAGATTAGACACACTTCTACCCTCGGCTTTATCCTGTCCCCTCATCTCCCTTTCGCCCTCCCTGTCGGGAAATGGTACTTTGGAGGTATCAGCCCTGATGAGGAAGCAGGGCAGCTGTAGAGATCCTCACCGTTCCATTTGAGATGCTGCAGATTGCTATAGAGCAGCTGCCCGGCGGAGCCCGCCGCACGCGTGAACTCCTGCAGGCTCATACTGCAGAGGTGCTCCCCACTGATGTCAAACTCCTGGAAAGGGATGCAGCTGGCATCCAGCTGGTTGGTGTCCAGAAGGTGCTGCAGCCATTCCCACACCTGGTACTTCGTCCAGTACTGAGGGTGGATCTCGTGCCACTGGCCACCAAAAAATCCGCTGGAAACTGCAAAACAGGGTACGGCCCCATGAGTGGCCCAGCTTGTTCCTGAGCTTGGACTCAGACACAGAGGTTCTGCTGACTGCTGAATGCAATAGGAAACACGAGCACAGCCCCTACCCTGTGGGCATCAATGTGGGGGCTGAATACCAAATGAGCCTTGGGTAGTAAGCCCCTTACATGGGGAGGGGTTGCCCAACCATAGCAGGGCATCTTCCCATTCTTCCTAGCGAGCCACTCATCCCTGAGTACTGGAAAACTCCAGGGACCTGAAGTGCTCTGAACTCAGTCTCCACACTGCCCCGGAAGAACTAAGAAAGCGAAAATATTGCTATGGTTTCAGTAACTTTCTAGCTAATTATGCATAGACAAAGACGGTCACCCTTTGTGACCCATAAGGAATTGGTCCAGAACCGCTTATGGATAACAAAATCTTCATTCTTATACCTTTTACAAAATATACTGCATTTGCATACAACCTGCACATCTTCCTAGATATCTCAGATTATCTCTAGATTACTTGAAATCCCTGATACAAGTGTTGTGTAAATAGTTCATGCTGGATTATTTAGGAAATGATAAGAAAAAAAGCCTATATTTACTCAGAATAGATGCATTTTTCTTTCTTCTGTGTCTATGTGGTGTATGGGTGCATTTACTGTGTGTGTGTGGACATGTAGAAGCCAGAAATGAACATTTGCTGTCTTCTTCCATAGCTCTTCATCCTATTTTTTGAGACAAGATCTCTTCACAAAACCAGGAGCTCATTGATTTGGTTAGACTGGCTGGCCATGAGCTCCAGGAATCTACCAATCTCTGCCCCTCCAAGGCTAGGGTTACAAATGTGAGTCATTGCACAATGCTTTTATGTGGGTCCTAGGGATGTGAACTCAGATTCTAGTTCTCGCCCAGCAAGCATTTTACCCATGGAGCCATCTCCCCAGCACCTAGGTACAGTTTTTTTTAAATCTGGAGTTGCTTGAATCTGAAGTTGCAAAATCCTGGGATGCAGATGGCTGAGAATAATTCTCCCTCCCACTTCTCTCTTTTACACACACACACACACACACACACATACACGTGCTTCAAACTCAGACAATTTTCAACCAAGACAAACCCTAAAATTAAGCTTCCTTCCTCTCTGATGGCTTTGCTGTTCCTTAAAATGATACAGAGCATTCATCTGCCAGCCGTGCTGATATCCTATCACCACTGGTGATTATAGCTGTTCCAATGTCACTGCCACACTCAGCTTCCTTCAGTAACTCTCCATTATCCACTGAGATTAGGCACAGAACTGGCAAACAAGACATTGAAACACCTTGTTAATGCCTTTTGAAGTGACCTCTGGGCTTTTGCTTGTCGGTTTGTTTGATTCTGTGCAATTCTTCCATTTTTACTGCTTGAATCCCTACCACTCTTCCAAAACTCAGAGCATTCACAAAGCCATCACTGCTTTCTCCAACTTACTTTGAAGTCTGAATTTCCAAGGAGAAGGTAGAGTTTCTCCCAGTGATGTTTGTCATGTTCTGCTTATCTTTATAGATGGCTAAGCTCTGGCTTATTCTCCTTTGCAAATGACATGCTCAAGGTCATGGATTCAACCTCATTCATTTTCGTATAGTTTTTATGAAAACTAATTGGGAGACCCTGTCAGAAGCTGACTTCATGTTCAATACGATTCAATTTTGGCTGAAGAACAAATATTCAGGAATATAGAAGTATTGTGAGGTATGGTCCCAAGATTATTCAGATACCAGTGAAGAATCGAAGTGCATTCCAGTGAAGGAATGTTGCCAACGTGAGAGACTGCTAGCCGTTGTGTGACTCTCTCTTGTGCTCACTTAAGAAGCATCACGTAGTTGGCCCAAAGGCATGGGAACTGGCAAAGGGAATCTGGGACCATGTTATAGGATTGGGGAAAGGGAAAACCTCACAGTCTTTTGAAAACAGAGATTGCGGGAAGAGCTCTGTTTAAGAAAGGTGAAGCACAAAGCCTTGGAGCAGATGCTTTGCAGCCCAGCAAGCTAAAGCAGGAGAAACGTAACGGAATGTGACACAAACTCAAGATATGGACCCTTGTTGCTTGGCCCTTCCTGAGAAGACATGAACAAATGTCTATTCACCCCAAATAGGGCACCAACAACAGACCAAAGACACATATCACCCAAGTCTACATTGGTGAACCATTGAGTTTAACTGAGATTGTTTGAGGCAGAGCACGAGTGAAGTGCTACTTGTAGGGGTGTGGGTGACTCCAAACACCTGCATCCCCAAAGAAGAGTCTCCTCCAACCCATCCCTCAGTTGTCAAGTGCTTCTAGATCTCTAGGGAGGCATGGGATCTTGTACACCTTGTGAATTCCCCTTCTGCAAAGGAATTTTAGTAAGCCCTCTGGCCCCCTCATCTTATGAGGGTCTCCTCTGAGTAATCACAGCGTCACACCCAGAGGACAACATTCTACAGCAACCATGGAGCAATGTATTTAGAAGGAAATTATGCCTAACTGTTCCTTCAAAGTTATGCTAGCTCAGTACTTAAAACTTCCGTGTTACTGGAATCACTAGGGACTATGGATCAAATGCAGATTCTGATCCAGTAGGTCTGGGGGTGAGGCCAGAATGTCTGCATTCCTAGCAAGCTTCGCCATAGTGGTACTGCTGCTGGCCTGTGGAGTGATAGGGAGATTCAAGGCTCCATTCCCATAATGCCCATGGTCTAACCCCTCATGCTCCCAGAGGAAAGACAGGAAGGGAGAAATGTATTCAGTCCCCCATTTCTTACCCTTTAGAGTCCAGTCTTTTTTTTTCTTGACCTCAGAAGCAACAAGAACAAAAGGTCAAGATCATTTAGAGCTTAAAAGTAACTGTCAGTGATAGCTGCCATTCACAGTAGGAGGTTTATTGCAAAACAAATGCAGTCCTAAAGCTTCCTCTCATAAGGGAGGCCCAGGAGGCACAGAGGGGGTTAAGGGATGGAAAGATCAAAATATTAGGTATACAGAAATATCCCCAAATCCGCAAGGCCTTTACTGGAGGTTACTGGAGGTTTCCGTGCCCTGTATTATTATGTCTCACACACGCAGCTGTTTACGAATGGGAAGTAGTTGCTGTTTTTTAAAATCTCACAAGTCTTTGATTACTCTCTCCTGAAATAATTGTGTTGCTCTAATAGTGCAGCTCTGATTTTACCAAGAAGAGGCAGAAATTTTCGATACCCCAGTGAAAGGCCTGGGTTCCTCTCTTCTGCATACTTAATGTGAAGCCAATTACAGGCAGTTTCTGATTTATTCCACTCAAGTTTGGGAGAGGAGAGCCAGAAACTTGCCTGAAGTGAACTGGGGGGAGATGCTGCCTCTGGTAGAGAACCCATCGGATTTTCTTGTTTCAGGGAAACATTGAAACCCCAGGGAGTTCTGCTTTCTGTCACTCAGCTGAATTCCCCCTTGCCTTCCGTTCTGATAGAAAGCGGGGTCTTCTTTGGAGGCTCTTCAGCTGAAGAAACAAAAGTAACCTCCAAATTCTACTCCCTGCTAAGACTATTGTTTCAGTTTTCTCCAAAGTAAATAGTGGAAAGGATGTTTTGGGGGATGCCAGGACTTCCTGCTCCCTTTAAAAGGAGCTCTTTCCAGGTCCCATAGCAAGTTCAAGATCTGCCACAGAATATGTAACTGTCCAGAAAGGCCAGCAGTTTGACGAGACAAGTAATCTAATACAGGAAGGCCACCTGTTCATGCTTCCTGCCACACCTGGCTGGGATTCCAAATCCAAAGAGTTGGACTGCCACGTGGATCTGTCGCTTCAGGGAGAATATTACCCTCCCTCCACCCTCCACTGCTGCTTCTCAATGTCTCTTCAGTAACAGGACACGTCCATGTGTCAAGGTAAACAAGAGCAGCAGAATCTCTGGTGGGGAAATTAGCAGCAAGTGAGAGGTTCACTGAGCCGTAGGGCTTCTTAAACCCAGTGCTCTTAGACACCCAGCAACCTAGCTGTGTTTAACACTGTCACAGTGAGGTGTTGGTCTCTCATTCACTTTTATTGTAAGCCACAAGATGGATGGCCAAACATGACCTACAAGCCACCAGGTCACCACCCCCGCCCCCCCCATTGTGGGTCGGCGTATTCTAGAGTAAAGCACTAAAAGACAGGGCCTGGTCCCCTAATTTCTTTCCCTTTTATAGGGAAGTGCTAGAAAATGAGCTCAAAAGTTTAAGCTATTATAATCCCCTCCTCTTTAACCTCCATGTTCACACACTGGTGAGAGAGAGAGGAGAGAGAGAGAGAAAGAGAGAAAGACAGAGACAGAGAGATTTGTCATCTGCCATTATCTGCTGAATGAATTCTGTAGTCTTCAAGCATCAAGATGGGAAGGGAGTTAGACCGAAGGAGGATGCAGGCTTGAGCAGCACCACCCACAACGGAAGGGCCCTTACCATTGCATGTGGGGTAGCTGTCCGTCCAGACTGTCTGCTGGTGGAGGACGTTGTTGCCTGGGTTGAGATTCATTACACCACTTCCTTCCAGAATCATGATCTGCAAAGGATCAAACAGCCCATTCAATCGGCGCCTTTTAAACGAGCATCACTACAGAGTACAGATCATGGAGTTAATTGAGGAAAAAAGGAAAGAAAGAGAGAAACGCAGAGCGGGGGGAGAGAGAGAGAGAAAGAGAAAGAGAGAGAGAAGAACGCGTCCTTCCACCCATTGCCACAGCCTTTCCGGTAAAAACAAAACTCACGGCAATTAAAATTTTCCAGGTTCACTTTTCATATACATGAGGCAAGTTTTTACAGCCACCCATTCATAAAGGAATAATCTCTGATCAGACTCGAAGCAGGGAGGAAAGTGCGATACTTTCTCCCAGGGCAAGTCTGGCCAACTTCCAGAGTTTTCACAAAAGTGAAAATGCCAGAGATTTTATTCAAAGTGAAATTTCAACTGATGGAACTTCCAACCTAGGACCTATGTGAGAACTCGGCCAAGATTGGACATTTGTGAGTCCCTAGCACAAGTGGTCCCCACACTGAACGACCCCCAGAAGGGCTCCTCAGTGCTGATACTTCTTTGGGATGGACAGGTCATGTGAGGGCTGTGAGGGCCTCCAGCATATTTTATAGTGTTCCTTACGTCTTTTAAAGGCTATGGAATAAGATTAGGAATCATTTGGTTTCTATAACAGACACTTCCTCTTAAAAGTAAAGAAAATTACGTTATTGCTTTCCTCTAAAAAGCTATGGCTAGTTTTTCTTCTGCCAAAGACCTAGAGAATTCAACAGGCTTTGAAACCACCCTCAAGACGACTTCCTCAGATTCTTAGTTATGGAACTCAGAATAGCTTTCATCCATAGTCTGCCTGGAACTTTCAAACGATGTAAAACTTTTATACCTCAGAAAATTTTCCTAGCATTTATGACGTGCCTGCCCCAAGTTGGATGTCCTCCACACTGCAGGGCAAAGCTAGAAGGATGTGTGCAATCACTTAGAGGGAAGGCAGGCTTTTTCTAGAACCCTGGTGAGCATTACTCAGAGGCTGTAAAAGTCACTCGCTCTTTATAAAACACTGAGGTGTGGATAGCCACAGATCATGAAATTTGTTTCTGCCTATGTAGGGGAAATTTTGCATCCTGAGGTGTCACCCGTGTCCACAGATTGGAATTGTTGCCTCAGAGTAATCCCATCCTTCATACACACACACTCATCCCTAACTGAGCTTTGACTCTTCTGGTTCTAAGAACCTAAGGGGGAAGAAGAGGGTCTTGGGAAGGCATAGAGTACATTCATAGATTCATTTATTCAACAAATATTTATCAGCCTGCTGAAGAGCTGGGCTCTGTTAGAGGTGCTGGGAGAAGAGCAGTGATTAAGGGGATGTACTGGACTAGACACCATTTGGGACAGGTCTTGACGTCATCATCACTCTTTCTTGGTAAACAATTAGGCTTAGACCCAGCACAAGTGGAAAGTGAAGAAGGAAAGCCAGCATGGAAATGACAGAGAACTCAGTTAGTGGAGGGCACTCTGGGAGGGAGTGTGAGAGCCCTCTGTCCTGCTACCTGTATCAGAACTTTGAAGCCAAGAGAGCGTGCTCCTCCAAGCTCTCCCACTTGTTAGCTACCATGAGTGCTAACTCATATAGGCTACAAAACCTCTCTGAACCACGTGTTGCTCCTATGCAAAATGCAGATGAATACATCTAGCCCAGGCACTGGTTAGAGATCAAACAAGTTTCTATATTTCAAGCACTTGGCACAAAGGAGGTCATGATTAAATAAAACAGGAATGCAGAAAGTCACCACCTCTCTGGGTAACCTGAACCCAAAACAATCCTGGGCCTCCAATTCTCAATCTGAAAACTTAAAGGTAACATTGATTCTTAAGTTCCCGTCTAGAAATCTCTTTCATCCTCACCTTCAGAGAAGGAACACCACCCCATGTCAAATCTTTCTTTCTTTCATACAGTAATGGAAGCGTTTTCCCAGCCCAGCTTTCTACAGCAATTGCTCTAAGCTGAGAAATCAGTCTGGGGACTTCAAGGCAAAAGAAAATCTTTGAGTCTCAGAAGGGTGGTTGGGGAAGGGGAGGACCCAGCCCAGGCTCTTGTTTGCTCAAGGCTGGGCTTCTTCCTTGCCAGCATTTGCTCAACCACAAGCAGTGGAAAGGTTACTGTTTAACCATGAGAGGGCTGAAGCTCAGAGCCCAGCCCTGGTGGAGGGATCAGCCTTGCAGGCTCAGAGGACAGAGAAGGAAAGCTTTCTTGCTTATTGGTCCTAAGGACTGGCCGGCGAGGCTACTTCTAAGTGACCAGTTTGATGGGAACAAGATGTGTTGGGTCCAGTAAGATCCTCCCCTTCGGCCAGATCAGGAGTTTGTTCCCCACTTCCTAAGAGAAGGCAGGTGATGTAGGGGCTAGCCCTACTCTTCTGAGTTGAGCAAGAGGCTAAAACTCATTTCCTTGCACACTGAGGATAGCCCTGATCTCTGCATCTAACTGGCCCCAAACTTCCTGTTTCTTACTTTCTCCAGCTGTAAAATGGGCACATCACCAAACTCAAAGCCTTAGAAGAGTCATCTAAGGCTGTCTATGTCAAGAGCTTAGTAGATAATAATACGATTTTTGGCTATTTGTTTTGTTTTGAGACAGGGCTTCCTTGTAACCCCAGCCTGTCTGGAACATGCTACATAGACCAGCGTGGCCTCAGTCTCACAGAGATTTGCCTGTCTCTGCCTTCTGAGTGCTGTAATTAAAGGTATGTCACAGCATGCCTGCCCCAAGAAGAATCTTTTTAAGAAGAATTTTATAAATATCTCAGGTCAGTTCTCAGCTTGTGGCCAAGCCTCTTTCCTCAGGGAAGGTGTCATTTCTCAATATAACCTCCTGGAATCTTCCAGAACTATTTCCAACTCATAGAGAAGCCTGTAGGACTGCAGGATCTCAGCTGCCCCGTCACCTCCCACTCTGTCCCCACTTCCCAAGCCCTGCTCCCCGCTGGCTCCCCCTCTCCAGGGGAAAGCAGCCAACAAGCATAGTGAGGGGCCCTTTTTACAGGGCCCATTAAATGGTTACCACTCATAAAAGAGTTTATGTGGCTTAACCCTTAGTGAGTCAGAGTTCACTGGAGCTCCCCCAGGCTTCTGAGAAGGAATGGTCCAGGACCCTGACGGGAAGCCACCAGGGACTGCAGGAAGGCACCTTGGGTGGGCTAAGCTAGCCAAGGTTTTTGGCAAAACCCTTACCTCTCCCAGGGTCAGTTTTTCAAATATAAAATGTAGGCATTTGTCATCCAACAGCCTCTCAAGACGGTTAAGGAGATCAAATGAGATAATGGATAATAAATATGCCTTGAGAACTGTAAAGCAGCCCTATTATAGCCAACGTACCCACGCCCCCGTATGCTAATACAAACTTTCCATGGTATATACTGATTGCTTTATGGGGTATAAAAAGCTACCCTTTTAATTAAAAAGAACAAGGATTACTTAGTGCAGTGTTTTCAGCTCCCTACTTTACTTTCAGCACAGCATTCCTTTTAAAAAAGAAATAGTGTCATAGATGTGAAGTAGAGGAATCTTCCGGACTCCACTTTGGTTCCTGGCTCCATCTTTCAGCCATGTGACCTTGGATGTGTTTCTTATTCTGAACCTCAGTTTCTTCACTGGTTTAAACAGGTGATGTTGGGGGCCGGTGGAGGGAAGCAAGATACTCTGATTCTCTCTAAGGCCAAGAGCTGCTCCGAAGGATAAACAATACAATGGGTTCAGAAGTGTTTAGTTCAGTATCTGGCATACACTTGCACATACACACACACACACACACACACACACACACACACACACACACACATGCAGTTTTTAAATATAGTCTTTTCTTTTCTTTCTTTACATAGCAATTGTTAAGATACTGTTTCAACACATTTCACCTCTTCTGGAACTGGGGCCACACGTCAGAGGCTAAAAAGGAAGCATTACATACCATATGTCCAAAACAGGCTAGGAGGAGCACACACTTCTCTGGAACCTTAGCTTGAAGGGAGCTCAGACAGGGCAGGGAGCAGGCAGGGAAGTGGAGGCTCAGCGTACCAGGCAATGGCTAATAGGCTTCTCAACATCCCCACAACTGAAATTCAGGGCTAAATAGTTCTTTTTTTAATTTTGTAAATTAATGCCTGATATTTGTACATATAAGGGTATGGGATAACACATCTGAAAAATATATAATATTTCCATCCTTTCAAACATTAATACCTTTGAACTCTTCTCTCCTAGTTATCTTGAAATGTACAGGAGATTGTTACAGACTGCAACACACTGCTGTTTCTTAAAACACTGGACTAATTCTTCTTATCTAATTGTATTCTGAAGCTATTACTCATATTTTTCTGTGCCCTCCCTTTTTCCTACTTTCCCAGCTTCTAATATCCACTATTTTCTCCTCTTTCATGAGATCAATGATTTAACCTTTCACAAAAGACTGGGAGCGTGAAGTGTTTGTCTTTCTATACATGACTTATTACTTAACCTGATGCCCTCCAACTCTACTTCATTGCCACAAATAACAGGACTTCATTCACTTCATGGCTGAATAATAGCCCATCATATGTGTATGTGCTACATTCTCTTTGCTGACTCTATGGACACTTTAGTTGATTCCATGCCTTGGAATAGTATAAGCTTTAATAATACAGAGTTGGAAAATTCTTTGCTGCAGGTAGGGTGTCCAGCAGCATCTATGGCCCCTACCCACTAGATGCCAGATGTCAGTATCTACCACCTCCTATCCATGGGTCCTCTGGAGAAAAATCACCGCAGGTTGAGAATGGTGGCTCCAAGTAAAGCCTGTGGAGGCAGCAGTGAGGACTCTGTTCCTGTTGGTGTGGGAACTCTGGGCTGTCCCTCAGCCTTTCTAAGCTGCTGTTTCCTCCCCAGGGAAGCAGACAGCATCTGTACTGACCACACCGGCATGCTGGGGATTAAACACACTAGGGATTAGTGGGCATACAGCACAGTGCCTGGCACAGAGAGGACCATCGTCTAATCGGTGGTTTAGGAAGTAGACTAGGTATCGGAGCCACCACCATCAGTTCCTAGGTGGTATTTATTCTGGAGATAGAGTATAAATTATGACTTAGACTATCAAAAACTATACATCACAATAAACTAGATTTTATTTCAAACCCAAAGAGTGAAAGAAAATATGGATCATGAAGATGTTGTTTTAAACGTAGAGTCTTTGACCCCCTCTTCACGGCAGAAACAGAAGGAAGGGTGCTTGGCTCTGTGCCCTCATTGATGCTCCAGATTTTCCCATTTACCCAAAGCATCACCCCTTTGTGTAGAGTTCATAAGCATGACAGTTTGGGAAACAGAAGTCTGTACTTTATTTAAGAAAGAAGGACTGGCCAGGCTACCCAACAGAATAAAGCTTAGACAAGTTCCTCATGCTACATGTCCTCTTGGGATCTGCTGAACAGTCAGCAGCAAGTCACCTATAAGTGATGAGCCATCATCATCTTCCCTGAAAATCATGGGCCATTAGGGATTGGCCGAGCAGGACTTACCTTTGCCCGAGTCTTATCTTGGCAGGAAAGATAGGTTCCTGTGTCCCTGGGTGGCTTAATAGGTGATTTAAGGCAAACAGCAAGGCATTCTAAGGTGTTCAGGGAAGGGGTTGCTTCTAGAATAATGGCAATGTCTTGGGACCACCCCACTTCAAGACCTTCCTCAGAGGTTCCGTTCTCACTCAGATGCATGCCCACCCAGCTATCACATACATGCCGAACGACTTGAGACAGGGGGATGGAGAGGAAATAAAATACATGCTGGACCTTAAAATTTAAAAGTCTCAGGTTTTGGCTGTGGTGGTAGTTTTTTGTTTTGTTTTGTTTTATTTTGTTTTTACATGGGAAAAGGCAAGTTTCTAGCCACAGACACAGAATCCTGCTGGCTCTGAGCTTGAAGGACACATTCAAGACTATCAGGAGCTTCCAACTCAGCCCAAGTTGCTGTATCTCAAGGCAACTCTTCAGAGTGCCTGAGATCATGATATAGACTATAGGAGATGAGATTTTGGTGACAGCCTGCCTTCTTTACAGCTTCAGTTTCCCCATATGACAGTGTGGAACTGATAAAAGGAGACTATTTAGAAAAGACACAGCATCTGTCCTATGCTGTTCAGCCTTCATTGGGTCTTAGGGTGGGATCTGCCTGTGACTCTGTCTTTAAGCTGTATTGGGTGACTTTAGGGACATTCTTAGGGTGGAAATTCCTCAGAGGCAGGAGAGCGTAATGGTCTTGGAGCCCTGGGCTCTGGAGTCAGATGGACATGCTTTAAATCCTGGCTTTGACAATTTTCAAATGGGATGAACTTAAGCTATTAAATTATCCAGATTAATTTCCTCATTTACAATAAGGGTATGTTATGTAAAGGATTCCTGAGAGTCAGGATGGAGTGACAACTGGCACCTGCTTAAGAAAACCTTCAGACACATAGTAAATACTTGGTAACTATTATCAGACCTTTGTTAAAATAATAGTCATCATTATTTTTTTGAATCTCCAAGGAGAAATTTGGAATTGGTATATTGCAAGGAAAGCCTCAGATCCCTGTCATCTGCACAGTATTCTCCAGCCCTAGTATAGCCAAGTCTTGAACAAGTTCTCCTGCTTCCTGTGCCCCATCTGGGTGATACTGAGTAGATCCACCACCTCAACTGAGCTTTCAATAGCCAGACTGCTCACAGATGTCATACTAGTCCCCTCTGGGCACAGATCTTACTCAAGGGCCTGAAAACGATCTCCCCTTCTCCTTTGTTCTTCTACCTCTCTCCAGCAACAATGAGCCTGAAGCTGCCAAGTGCTGTGGAAGGGCATGTGTCCCCAAGCTCTGTGTGACCATGAGCTTTGCATTCCCGCACTCCGTGGCTGTGTGCTGGGACAATGGATGGGGAGAGGAACATGTGGTCATAGGCTTTTCTGTCCTATAGGATCCCTTGATACAGGGAGTGTTCAGTGTTCACAAAGATCAGGTTCTGGAATTAGAATAAATAGGGACAGGAAAGCAAGGGAAAGAGACACCTCTAGGATTCTGACAGGGTAATGAAACCTTGCATCTCAAAACCAGAAAGCTGTGCCCAGTCTCCGGACACCTAATGAGGTCCAAGACTGCTTCACTGACCTCTTTTCTAGTATATGTCTCCCAGGAGAGAAGCACACAGCCCAGCTTGGACATGCTCAGCTGGAAGCAGCATTTCCTCAGTGGTAGGACTCTTGACAAGTAAATACAGTAGAAAATAATAATTTTGTTATACTGTAGTAGCTGAAGCTTAGTGATTACTTCAGTTGTCCTGGCTCTGTGCTAATAGCCTTAAACACTATTTCAGTCAATGCTCACTACAGCTCCACCAGGCATTATGTCATTACCAGGTGGCCTACTGAGACTCAGAGAAGTTAGGCAACTTGTTCAAGGTCATGAGGCTTAGCAGGATCAGAGCCAGATGAAAACTCAAACTCAGACAGTCTAACAACAGTCTGTGTGAACTTTGCAACTCACTTCTGAGGAAAGGTGTTTATCGGAGACAAGAGCCTCCCTCCACTCACTCGCACCCACAGTCCAATTCCATATATGGTCACAGCATCTGCTGCACCACTGAGCTGCCTCATACCTTTATCAGGCTTATATATAAGTACATAGACATAATATTCAAACACATATAGATACATATATGCATGTGCATGCGTGCCTATATGACATAAATGCTCCCCTGATAACTCCACCAAGTTATTTTCAAATTAGTATTTAGGAACTAAGTTGGCCCACAGTTATTGTAGGTGCATTACCTGAATTAGACCCCAGGCCAAAGGAGAATGTATACTGGGAACTACCAGGGCGATCTTGCAGAACTTCAGCAGGTTTGGGGCCTATGTTTCCTGTCCTCCATCTCAGGGAACTGAGAGTCAAGGCCACAATGAGCCTCCCTTCCTAGATCCCTTCTTTATTCAACCACATTCTCCCCCCACACTGCCACAGAACTGGCTGCCACAGGACACATTTACTTCTTAAACCAGAACAGCAATTAGGCCTTTAAAATAATGACTTATGTGCTGACAGCAACAGCCAGACCATTCTCAGTCTTTAAAGTCACTAGCAGGTGAATTCACAGCGTTTGCCCTAAGGATGTCGCAACAGCTTACTGACTTCCTGTTTCAATATGACTGTCCTTTCAAAGGACTACTCCCAAGTAGGAGAAAAGAAAATTCACGTTCATGGGAAATGTTGCTGAATAGAATATAGACAATAATTTTTGTTTTTACAGATGTATGGAAATGTGAATCAAACTTGGGGAATGTATTTGATCCTCTTGGATTGACATCACAGGCAATGTCATACTACATAATATGTTTTGAAACAGGCATTTCATGCTCTCAGATGCAACATCTGAAGTATTATTCTTGAGACTTCAAGCATTTTCATGACCAATAATATAATATAGGGAGGGTGAGGCTGGCTCTACGGCAGATACACCTTGTTGACTGTAAGCCATTGGGAAATAGGCATATCATACTGATCTTTATCATCCTTGGTGCCAGACCCAGACGAGATGGCACATACTGACAGTGGTAGGCACCAGAGTTGATCAAAACACAAGATTACTTAAAATCACCCATAAGACCTCTGTCAGTCCCATTCAGATATGACAAAGTAGGACAAAATTTGAATCTCAAAAGGTCACAGAGCCTTTTTTTAAATCACCATAGATGTCATGGATCTCTCCTTCTACCAAAAATGAGTTTACACTTCTGGTTCAGCACCTCTGTTCTATGGGCCCCAGTCCCTCTAAGGGCCAGCTGTTGACCCTTAAAGATCTATGGATCCCATGGATCATTAAGAAAGCTCTCTACTCATGCGAGTTTATAATTTAAAGAGAACTGTGTAGTGGAGACAGGTTGGCAGACCTAGGTGTCCCCATCTCTGACAGAAGACCTGAGAAATTGAAAGCCTACTCTCTTACGTGAGTTCAATGCTGTCTTGATGTCCTGCGTTGGGATCAGAAAGGCCTACGGTTCCTCTCCGGTGGCACATTAAGTAGGAATTTTGCCATATCCTCTGTGGGTCATTTCTAAGACTTCACATGTTCCTTACCTCCTCTGAACCTCACTGTGTCCCCCTCTGGACTTTAAAACCCAATGGCCAGAAGGTAGAGCAAAAATCTAGGCCTCACTACATATTGCAGCCATGGGTACACCTCGACAGATAAGACTGGAACACTCAGGATGACTTACAATGTTTAGATTCCAACTCAGCTTTGAGAAACTATGGAGGTGTTTCTCAAGTATGGCTGACACACCACAGTATCCTCACCACTCAAGGAAGGATTAAACTTAAAATTGCATGGGATCCTGACCAGACTTCTGAATCAGAATTTGTCTTTTGTTTTTTTTCTGGAGCTGAGGACCAAACCCAGGGACTTGTACTTGTAGACAAGAGCTCTACCACTGAGCTAAATCCCTAAACCCCTTACTTTTTATTTGTCTTTTTTTGCCAGACTGAGGACTGAATCAGAATCTGTATCTCCAAGGACTTCTTTCTGAATCCTTGTGCGCACTCACAGTTGAGTATTTCTGTGTATAAATTTGTTCATTTTCTTTTACCTTAAACTCCTACCTCCAGGTGATTCACCCCCGAGACATCAGTCATGAAGGAAAATATCCATAAATGTGAACAAAACCTTGTGAAGTCAGAGACAAAGGATTCCACTGGGAGAATTCGAGTTCCAATCTGTGGAGACCTTACTGCTGTATTATTTGTCAATTTGATATAGAACAGCTCCTGATGCTCAGAACTACCAAATTATCATGTTCGGCAGTGTTAACTACGGATAAGAATGTGTCACTGAAGGCTGAACAAACACTCTGCTCTCAGAATCGAGCATTTTCAAGGAGTCCCTTCTGATGGTTTCATTCATCAAGAGAATCCTGTGACTGGACTGGTGGGATGGTCCTATACTTCTGAACCACCTCCACCTTTAAGAAATTACTTGGGTGGTAGGCCACATACCCACCACATCCCACCAAAATTGATGATCTAACCTTCAGAGTAAAGAAACTATCTCTGAGAAATGCTTGTTCAGCTCCTACAAATATTTCTTGGTCCCCTCCAATTGACACATAAATAGTTATCCAGTGACAACTAGATGCAATGCATCTTGTGAGGTGCTAAGGACATACTAGTGAACAAACAGGGGGCAGGACAGCCCAGATGGGTTGTCAGCCAGGACGTACTTCCAAAGCAATGCCAGCTCTTTCACCAGCTTGTACACCTCCTTGAGGATGGAATGGGAGCACAGCACAGACAGCTAGGCAACCCTCTCTGGTATTTGAGGAGAACCAGCCCCAGGAAGAATTTCAACAAGTTTAAAAGCAGGACGGATCCTCTTCTCTCCAGCAACCCCATGTCCTTGCCTTGTAGAAAACCCTCACTAATACATGGAGCTGGCAGACAGGATAATGCCTCCGAGTTTCAGAAAGCAGCCTCCGCCAAAACCAATAAAGCAGCTGGTTGTCTGCATGGCTGAACGTCTCATCCCAAGACAATGGCGTGTTTATGTGTCAGAGGGTTAGGAGTTGGGTTGTTAACATAAAACCCACCGTAAACAGAGCTGTTAATTCAGTTGTTGGCAGGGGCTTCTGTTATCTTCTGAATACCTCCCAGAGGGGATAAACCCTGCCTCTTCATTTGAGTTGGCAGCAGGATTATTTTTTTGCACCTGTTGCTCTACTCCGATAACAATGCAGTTAAGCATTGATTTGTTGGAAAATAAACAGAAAAAAGCAAAGAAAAGCATCTGCCCAGACAGCCTCAGCTGGTTTGACGCAGCCTTCATGCCAGTTTATTTTTCCTATAAAAACCCAAGAAAACCCCGTACTTTCAGTTTTGATGCCATCCAGTTATTCCCTCGGGAGACAAGGAGGTATCAAATAGGCCAGCAGGAGCTGGCAGGTCCCAGAAGCTAGAAGACCTTGTACTTTTCCATTGGCTTGTTTGCAAGGGCATTGAGGGGTGTCCAAGGTCTACAGAGCAGCATGGCCAGCCTCCAGCCAGCCTGCGTTCAGATCAGGAATCAGATGAACAAGGTGGAGAAGAAGGGGCTCCTGGGAGTTGATCCAAACCCAAACCACACGCTTCAGATGGCTGGCTTCTGAAAGCCAGGATGTTCGAGAAGGAGGTGTGATCTGTAGATTTCCTCCTAAAGTAGAGACTTAGCACCCCCCAGTTTCAATCCAGTCTTTCCCACAGATGCTTGACATCCAGCCTGGATGAAGAGCCTAATTTGAAAAACCTCAGTTCCTGGACCATAGCTTTCCCATCTCAGAAATGAGACTAGCTGGACCTACCTCAAAGCCAGGCCATGTAGATTCATTCATGTTATTTCAAGGTCTTTGAAGTCCCAGGTCCCAAGTGGATAGGACCTGAGAGCTTCAAAGTGTGATGTCTGCCCTAATCCAAGCACTATGGTGCTCATTTCCCTTTAGTTTGTCAATATCACATGGTGAGCTAAACCCCAAAAGGCCTACAAAGTACTAAACAAATCATTCAAATAGAGATGATGAACAGCAGTAATTAGGCAATGGCATCATCACACAGTCAGAGGAAGAGTCTTAACATTTCTTTTCAAGCTGGAGCAGAACATAGAGTCATAGAAAACATCTTCCCAACCTTCTCTGGACCACCAGGCCCTTTACCACCAGAGGCTTAAAGGGAGAATAGAATAGTGAGGAAGGGCTATGAAACACAGCTTGCGGCTTTCTGGGAGTGTTAAGGACAGCGTGATCCAGCAGGGGAGGGACATGGCTGGCTGAGCACTCCCAGGCATTCTTGTCATGAGCAGGGCAGGGAGTGGAGTGCCTCAAATCAAATCAGGCAGCAGAAAAAGAAAAGATTTAACAACACCCTTAGTTGACTGAAAAATAAATAAGACCAACTGCACAGGAATGCGGGAAGGGTGGAGGGAAGTAAGGGGTGGGGACTAGAGGCAGGGAGGGGTTAGGGATGGACTAGGACAATGGATTTGACCATTTCAAGAGTCAAGTTTCCTCTAAGGAAAACACAAAGATGTCAAGCAAATAACTACCAATCCTGAATCTCACAAACTGTATAATTAAAAAACAACAACAAAAGCTATGACAGGGTGGACAGTTCGTGTTTATTGAGTGTCTACTATGGACACGGAATGGACCTAAGCTTTACATGAACGATCTCAATGAATCCTCATGAGAACCCCAAACAACACTACTAATCTCTTCATATCAGAGGGAGGAGGCACAGAGAAGTTAAAATCTTCCCCACTGATCCAGTAAACACATCTGAGGGGTGAGAAAGGTGGCATAGTTCTTTGCAGCATTGAAAATAGATCTTTGTGTCACTGAAGAGGGGACTATTGTCTCTTGAGACCTAATACATTTCATTTGAAAGCCTGTCAGGAATGGCTCCCTGAACTTTCCCCCTAAATGTGAAGAGGGGGCATGTTGATCATACTGTGCCCTAATAAGAAAGATGTTGAACCCACATGAGTTCAGATTCTACAGACATGCCAACTCGTGGCCCCCCCAAATACATTCATGGAAACTTCAGTCTCAAGAGCCAAACGTGTTACTTAGCGTATTCAATCCCCACACCAAAACAAGACAGAAGCCCTTCAGTCTAGCTTCCTGTTGAGGCCCCAGGTTGACTCAGGGTTGAAGTGGCTGCCTGAAGCCACGTGTGACAGGCTAATAAGTCATGATAAAAGAGCACCAATAATAGAAGAAGCACTGCTGAAAACTAAGGAGAAATAATAGCTTCTTTGAAGACATACCCCGGTCTGAGGCTAAAACTACTAGTGCTGAAAACAGAACTGGGATAGACTGGGAGCCTAAAGTCCCCCATAATAGATCTAGTCATGGTATACCACCACGACTCTGTCAGATCTGGCAACAGCTTATAAACATAGCCCTGAAATACCACAGACTTTCATAAGCTTCCATTATCACCTTTGCAGACTTAGAAGCGAATAATGTCTAGATTTCCTTACAAATTAGATTTCATATTAAGAAATGTAGCCTTCTTTTTGTTTGATAATCATTAAATGATATAAGCAAGAAAGCCAAGCTCTATTTTAAAGTCTTCCTGAGAGACCCTAGACCCTTAGCACGCTGGGTCTCATTTCCCACCAGAACACCCCTTATCCTGTTTCTTCTAAATCAGTGGTCTATGGAGCCAGCTCTCTGGAAAGTAAAGAACGGAAACTTATCGGGAAAGCAAGCACCTCAGTCCCAGAAAGGCTTTCCTGGGAATCAAATCCCTTCCTGCCATCTCCCAGTTTCCGAGGAAAAACTTGCCAAGTCCGAAGCTCCATCGTCCCCGCTCCTGATTCACCTTTCTACCTGGGTTAGTTCAATGACCTCTACAAGCATGTGCAGGGGTCTTCCACAGCAACTTGCAGACTGCCAGGCCCCAGGAATTATCACCTATCAAAAGCTTCACCCCAATCAGAAGCAGAACAACCTACAGAAAGTAAGACTCAGTGCGAAGGAAAACACACAGCTCCTTGTTCAAAACTAAGAATTTCCATCTGGGCATGATGGTCCATGATTGTAAGCTTAGCACTTTAGGAGATAGACACAAGAGGACAGCAAGTTTGAGGCCATCCTGGACTACATAGTGAGTTCCAGCCACAGCTACACAGTGAGACTATCTTTAAAAAAAAAAAAAAAAAAAAAAAAAAAAAGAAGGGTCAGCATGTCATCAACAGCAGAGAACTACACCAAATATATTCTTTCTAAGCACAGACCCTTTACAACTATACGAGTCAGGCATCCATGATGATGGCCCTCTCCAGGGCATCAGTCCAAAGTTTTACGTTTATTCACATCAAACTTCTGATCGCCAGATGGTCTTTTTGGTTTCTGAAAGCCCTATGGATCTGCCTTCTCAGGAGGCTGAGAGAGTGGAATAACATATGAGATTGAACATTCCTGTGACCACTTAGCCTGAAACAGGCACTCAACAAATGAAATCTTAATAACATTAGGAAGGTTATTACTATCTTCATGATGCCCTAGTCTATCCACAATTCCAAGGCCTCTTGTAAGCAGAAAGGACATACTAGCCTGTTTTAGTGGAGACTGTGGATCAGATGATGGTACTCAATAGTCATTCCTTTAACGCTGTTCACTAGGTCCTTAACTGTTGCTTTGTAGCATGGATCCATTGTGCAATCCATTGAGGCCTGTGAGCCTCTTCTCAATTTTGTTAATCATCAAAATACTTCACAAAAATAATGTGATATTAGATTATGTGCTTCTTCAAATTAGAATATCTGTTATAAGTCTAATAGCCTCTGTGATTTCAGATGTCCATACTTTGGGACCTCTGCAACAAGTATAATATGACTTCTCTTGATAACAATTTCTGTTGAAGCCAACATTAGTGGGGAGTTTTGACTATGCTGGTATTGAGAAAAGATATTAAATTTTAATTAGAAGTTACTGTAATAATATCATTTTTTTCACATCTGAGTTCTTAGGTCTTCTATATTCTCTACATGGGCACCAAGGGACCTTGGAACACTGAATGAGGAACTCTGGATATTTTGGTAAACACTGAAAACTCCAAATAGTTGAACAAGTTTGATTACTTGCTCAAAAATGAAAACATTAAAAAATTCAAATAGTTGAACAAGTTCAACTACTTGTTCAACTTTGCTTTTAGAAACAGCTTCCACCTGGCCAGAACATATGAACGACTTAGCAAGAGGCAGACCCACCTTGTCTAATCAAAATAAATAAGCAGACTCCCACAATTCTCACACCAAAATCTCTAGAATGTCAAAGGTTAATACCTTCGGCAGCAGACATCTGAAGACATCACGATCATTGTAGGAGTGGGCAACATTCACAAAAGCTGCAGTTAGCCGGTGAACTACCCACAGAGGGACATTTCTTCCAGAGACCTCTGCATGCCAGGCACCAAAGCACAGGATAGAAACATGCTGTGTGCCCACACCTCTGTGTGGTGAGGCTTGAAGCTAGTTCGAAATATGGCTTAATTTCGAGGTCTCCCATCATTAATGTGGAACATCCCAGTTTCCTGAGGCCTACCATCTCCATTAAAAAATACGTATCAAATTCCTTTTCCAAGGTCAAAGTATAGAATCAGAGTTGGTCATTATGCAACTAAAATTCCAGAATTTAATACTCATCCATTCCAACCCAATGGAGACTGACAGAAAATACCCAAATTGAATATTTCTCCCTGACTTCCAGTTTATAAATTACTGTTTCCTCATAAGCATTGCCTGGATGTTTTCACATCCTCTGCTTAATTTGATCCCTACACAGTTAGATGTTATTAACTCCATTTTCCAGATGAAGAGACTTGGATGCTAGTGTTTACAAAATTCACCCAAAGGTGCTCAACTAGTGCAGTGTCCAATTTAAACCCAGGTACTCCAATTCTATACCCAGTATTCAACCTTACCACATCCCAGAGGCTCCCGAGTTACAAAAACTCAATGTTTTCTGCCCCTTCAAATGCACAGCAGTCCAAGTCTACTCTTCATCCTCCCTCTGCCAACACACAAGCTCTGGCCGGTGGAGGGAAGATGGCAGAGCAGGGAGTAACTGCTCTTTGATTTTCCTAGCAGAACAAAGCCAGACATGGGCTGAATTTCAGAGTTAATCTACAGTCCACATAAAGACAAAACAAGTCTGGTCAGCAGTCCCCATGAAAACAGAACTGTTGATCGCTCTCCCTGTTCAAAATCCATTCATCTTTTCCTCGAGATTGTAACATCAACCCAACTGAGGGAAGCTTGCTAAGGGCTCCTAAGAGGAATTCTGGAATAATCTCTGCAAGATGGTCACATTTACAAGACTCTACTGTCATACACAAGAAATACAAAAGAGCCTCATCCTATTGTAAGAGAGGTTCACCACAGAGAAAGGGTTAATGGAGTGACTGAAATTTTTCAGATCCACAACCAGGTCTCAAAGACTACTTATCTCAAGTCTATGATACAAAATGAGGAAGAAGCAGTCAATAAGGCTGTAACATCAAAGAACATATGCATCTAGACAAGGTTATGCAAAATAAACGTAAGTTTTCATAATAAAATACCAGAGTTAATAGGATGGTCTGTTCCTTCAATAGGCAAACTATTATCAGTTTGGCTTTTTGGTTTCTTTTTATTTTGGGATGAGTTTCATCAGAAAGCATGTTTTGGATGCACCCATTCAGGTCAAAATTCCCTCACAATGATTACTATGCTTTTGAGAAATAAGCAAATGAGGCTCTGAAGGCCACGGTGAGGGGAAAGAGAGAGAGAATGTGAGTCCAATGACCAGAAGATAAGAGGCCCAGCCCCACAAAGCAAACCGAAGACAGAATGCGGTTAGGAATTAGTGAAATCATTTTCAAAGGAGCGTTTTACAGGATGTCTCTTTTAAAATCAAGTCAATTAATACCCTAGTAGCCTCTATAAATGGGACACCTCGTTTAACCCTGTTGCAAGTTCTGTTTGCTCCAGATACAGAGCTGAGGCCACAGCAAACAGCAGGGACTCCAGGTTGGTCAGGTGAGCCCTGCTGCCCGTGTGATTGCTGTGAGTCTTCCTCCAGCACAGGGGTCCACAACTTTCCCATCTGCCCGGACATCTACAGACAATCAATGCAGCCCCACACTAAGTGGATGCCAGCATGCTGATGGCTCATTTTTCACCTCTCCGGAGGCCGTTCTGGTGCTTCTGGAAGTGCTGCTCATTCAGGTGCTGCTCATGCATACACCTGCTCCCTGTCGTCACATGCAGCCCACTTCTGCTGTCTTACCAGCTTTTGAGTTCCAGGATAAAGATGGGTTGCCATGTGAGAGCAAAGGCCCCAGGTGCCCCGTCTCATCTTTTGCTAAATCTACACTTAGTCAATGTTCTAAAGACCTTGAAGGAGCCGCTTAAGGGCTCCTCTCCTGCTGATCTTTCTTCCTGCCTCAACCTCAGAGGGCATCTGTCATGTCCTTTTCTGTTATAGACGAATGCTAATCCTGTTGGACCCCCTTCCCACTCAGTATAGCTGTTCCAATCACCCTTGGTCACTAAAGTTGGAAGAATCTGGGAATTGAAATATAGCTTAAAGGTAATCAGGATATATAGGAGAAGAATCTAAAACCCAAAGTGGGGCAGTGTGTTGCTCTGGACCACACAACCTTCCCAGGTCTCCGGACTGCCATGTTAAGCACTGTCCCACACTGTGCTCTGATCACTCCAAAGACAGACTCAGGCCTTCTTCTGCGAGGATCTTTGAAGAAATACCTTTGTTCCCTTTTGAAAAGCAGCAAAGTTTTTATCCAGTGACTGTGGATATATCAGTAACTCTGAAGGATTGATAGAAATATCTTCTCTAGCCCATCTTGGCTTCCTCATCATAATGCTATTTGACTAGAAAATATGGATATGCTGTCACAGGCTGTTCTCCCTATGGCATTGCTAATTTCCTATATATCTTGACAGTCTGGCCCTTTAAAACCTCCATCTAGTGTGAGCAAACATCACAATTTTTAATAAGGTCACAATTGCCTGCTCTTTAGAACAAATCATACTACTTAAGATCATTTTATAAACAGTAAAGTATGAAAATGTCAAATAAAGTGAACAAACCTCCTGTCCCTTCAGCTGCTGAGAACTGATTTAAGAAGGGTGGGGCAACATGGCAGACTCCTGCCTCCTGTTCAGAGGGAGATACACACACACACACACAGATGTGGCTTACCCACGCTGAAACCCACTGTTCTGTGCTGGGCTACAGAGTAACGAAGCAGAATGAGGGTGTGCAGTCTCCAAACACCACACCAATGTCTCTCAACCAGGGCCCCACCCACAACGAAAAAGCCTGCTGCTTTAGCTCGGCGGAAAAGAAGAGCCCGTTTAACAGAAGAAATGGGCTGAAAGGCCGGCAAAGTGGTATCTCTGAAATTCTGGTTTAGAATTTATCCTTAGTTCTTCAAAACCATGGCTTTTGCTTCTCCAGCGTGTTGGCAGGTTCAGCTATGACATGCTTGGTACCCTTCCACCTCAGCTCCCAGAGGTCTTTGAAAGGTAGAACTGTTTGAAAGGACAGAGGGATGCCTCCGTCTGGAAGAAGAGACTGGGTGAACTCTTGTACAAGCCTCTACAACTGTATGTGACGTTACAAGAGGAAAACGTTCTTAAATTTAGGTCAGAAATGCAAGGAAATCCAGGGAACCCCACCCAGTGCTCAAATCCCCAAATTTGAAGAGGGTTAGGAGGGGGCAGGTAAGAAGGAAATAAAACTTCTAAGATTCTAGAAAGCTAAATTCCACTTCCGTAGAAGAGAGTATGAACCCAAAGCTTTCACCTTCTGCCTGATAAGACCTTCCCAGTATCCAACTAGCTAAATGAATCTCACTCAGTAAACATTTGTATCTCTCAGTTTCCATCTTGTTCAGGCCCTCAAGGAGTCAAAAAGATATTGAAAAAGGATCAGGATAAACCTGGGGAATCAATAGAGATCTTTCTGGATACCTACAAACATGGAATCCTGAGCGTGACTGTGGGGCTCGTCAGAAGTCTGGAAAGACCTGGACGTTTCATGAGAAACCACAGTACAATAATATAACAAGAAAAACAAACAACAACAACAACAAAAAAAAAAAAAAAACAGAAAACTTACGTGAATTTAACAAATAGGTAATTGTTAAAAATTAGCACAAGAAAAATGTAGTCTTGGAAACCTTTTGCACAAGTAAGGCCTGGGTCAAACACACTGCCGTAACCACAGCTCCCCTGAAGAGGTTCTGGCTAAAGACACCTAGAATGGCGATGTAATTTTGAGCATAGCTGTTTCCTCAGCTTGCTTTATTTTAGAATGTCCCTGCCAAGCTGTCTGGAGACACAGGGGGACGGCACCCGTGATATCTGTTACTTTAAAAAGTAGATCCAGACTTCAAACTGACTCTCATTTTTGTCTCCCATCATGGGATTTAAGCACCAATCACCAGTGGTGGGGAAAAGATTAATCCCACCTGAATTGGTGACTGATTTCATAACCTGAGAATTTTAGGTCACACAAAAAGGACTAGTATAGCTTTCTGCAAACTGCAGCACCAGCTATTGTGGTTATTCCTAAAATCTCTCGATCCTTTTCTGATGTGTCTTTGTCACTGCTTCTGGAAACTGACTCTTCTCTGGGTCCCAGGGGAAGTACCACACAGCCATTCACAGCCCCTACCTTCCCTCTTGGACTTCAGCAGAAGCTGTCTGACGTACCCTCGCACCTCGCACCTCACACCTGTGCCCACCGAGCCAAAGCCTAAACTGGTACGTCCTTCAGAAATCTCAGCCTTTAAACTCTCACTTTCTCCCTGAGCTCAGTAGAGACAAGAGGCAGAAATGCCTGAGGACTTGGACTCACAGAATCTTAAACTTCATCTTAAAAATGCATAATCCCACAGTAGCACTCAGAGTGTGCAAAAGGTCGTAGGTGTTCAAAACGTCACTTTCCTACCTTGGTGCTTTTGTGGAGTTTTCAGTTCTGTCCACACTGGAACCTATACTTCTTCATGGTGTACAAACAAAATCAAAAGAGTCCCTATATCGAAGGCATCTGTTGCTAATGAGTCATGTCTACCTGTCTGGTCAGAGAATCCCTTTATGGAAAAACAAAGAGTTGGTCTGTCCCTTGTGATACAGTAAAATCATCTACCTAAATTGAATTTTCTTTCTGAACGGAACCATTTTTAAAGGTTCATTTCTTCCTAGGTGTCTCCTGTCTACCTTGGCCACCTGAGCCATTTCCCTTGTGACTATGGATTCTCTTGTCTATTTAAAGTCATTTTCCAACACAGGATCTACTGAAGATGAACCTGCTTTTCCCTACTGCTCAGGGGTCAGAATTATCAGCAGAAGACACCTCTAAAAAGTGAGACCATGTACTCTGAGCCTCACCAGCTCCTTAACCAACCAGCTCTTTGTGGTCACGCCAGAGTCACCTGTCACAGAGAGTCACCTGTCTCTGTCTGCTTTTTGTTTAGAGAAATCCAAATAGCTTTGCCACACGACCTAAATAGAATGAAATCAGGGAACTTTCAGAGTCTTGGTGACTAGAAGTCCAGACAATGCAGGAAAGCCACAGATAACATCCAAAGCAACCCAGCAGCCCTCACTAAAAAATTCTAACAAGACCCAGGAGGAAAGTCCAGGTAACGCCAGCTTCACCACCTGGCAGCGGCCTCAGGGAGACTGTTTTATTTTCAGCTGTCTGATTCAAGACAGGCTTCTCTTTCCAGGCAGGTGTTTGAATTTCCAGATTCCAAAGAAGATTTAAAAGCAAAGACTTACCTCATTTACCTAAAGATTCTGGGTAGGAAATCCTATAGCTCTGGCAATGGAGGGGACAGTAGGCAGCTACCACGCTCGCTCCTGCAAGGATAGGGAGCCACGGGCCTTATCACGTCTGAGTTCTCATCAGAGTGAAGATAAATGCATATGACAATAATTTAAAATCATTTTGTAGGATGTTAAGCAATAAGCCACCAACCGGGAATTCCCTAAGTCACTTCCCCCTCTCCTGATTGGTTGCCCAGCCCTTTAAAAAAATAAAATAAAGGATTACAAACATTGGCTCATTTGCATTTGGCCAACTCACACGTTAGTGTTCAAACAAAACAGGTCTAACCAGGTTATGCCTGTGTCTCAAGAACAGAGACAACCTGTTAATGGATGAGGAATTGATTTGGTGGTGACTGTTCTTTTCAGCTTAGAGGCAGTTTCAGGTGAAAAGCACCACACTCCCCAAAGGCAGGGTCAGGAAAGGGGAATGTAAAAGTGAAGCAAGCCCAAGTCCAAATCAGAGCAAGGTGAGGAAGAGGGGCGTGGAGGCCCTCTTGAATATCTGTTTTCACTTTCTAACCCGTATTTAATCCTCTCTGCTTGGACATCAAGATCTTTGCCCGGGCTGTGCAGATACGAGGACTGGAAGGAGCTCCTAGCCAGTTCTCTCTCTGGGCAACATGACACTTTTTGCAGTGACTATTAGCAGTTTCACAGGACTTTGAATAGACTCTTTCTCCCAGCTTCAGTTAAGAGTGTTGGGACGGGCTTGAAGGGGATGATCCTGAGAAGAGTCCACTACAAGATGCCATCAGTCAACGTGGACAAGGCAAGATCTAGTTGACCAAATTATCTAGGCTCCTCACTTCCTCTCAACACTTCTGTGGCCTTTTCTACTGTTCATCAATCTTCCCTGTAGGATCTAGAGAAGAGAAGACAAACACCAACAGAGCAAGCAAGCAAGTGAAATGTCGGGAGGAATCTATGGATGCCGCAGATCTCCATCCTCCTGGGCCAAGGGCAAACAGGGAGTTTCCTATCCCTGCTTCACTGGGTCCCGTGTTCCTCTACTTGTTCAGGTAGGAAACTGCCCAGGCCAGGAAAAATACCATCCTCTAACCATTAACTTTCTCACTTGGGTCTTCCTGGACACTGGCCTGCCATGAGCCAAGCGTCCAAGTATGCTTCTTGAACTCACAGGGCTTCTCCTTTGTGGAAGAGGGAAGAGAAGTTGAGTTTTGGCAAGGAGATAAAAATATTGTGATCAAAACCAAGAAACTGAAAAAGGTCCTCTGTAAGCAAAGGCTGGTGAACGGAACAGAGCGCAGTGGTTATTGTGCTGCTCACAGAGAAAGACAAGGAGCTGTAACGGTCTTGTATTTGTGGTCTTGGTTTATGCAACATGAATGAGGAGGGTTTTTCAAGTACAGAAGACACAGTGGGAGGGCAAGGGTAGGCTCCAGAGGGTTTGGATGAAGGGAGGTCTCTAACGAAGGTCCTGAAGGATTAAGGTGATACAGTTTAGGGAAGCTCTGTAAGCCCTCTCCTATAACCTCCAACAAACATACCCACCTCCCCTCCTGTTCAACCTTGTCTACCTGCCAAAGGCCCTGTTAACATGCAAGTGTATGCCCTGGGCCTGATTAAAAACAGTAAATGTCATCATTGCCCATTATCACATTAGCCCCAATTAGTTTATCAGCTCCAGATCTGAGAGCAAGGCCCCAGGGAACAGCCTGCTGGAGTTTTGCTGGAAAGATGAATCAGGAACAGCCCAAGTTGCTCCAACTCCACCCACCACAGGGTGTTTGCGGGTGTTTGCGGGTGTTTGCGGGTGTTTGCGGGGGTGAGGGGGAGCCTCTAGGGAAAGCAACCTTAGCCTTTTTTGCACTTTTGCTTGACATTAACCTGAGACAGCCCGGGGTGGTGGTAAGGGGCAGAAGGCTCCTGAAGTTATAACTTTCAAATATGAATACCCAAATGATGAGGCTCCCTGGCCCAGACCCAACCACCTTCAATTAAAGGCCCTTTAATTTCAATAGGAGGCATTCTTTTTTCTACTCTTATTTTGATCATCTGGGTAGACACTCCTGAGAAGAGTCATGACAGGGCATTGGTGAGAGTAGGACGGACAGAAAGATGTCAACACACACACACACACACACACACACACACACATCATTTCATATATGAAATACTTTACAATGTATATAACTGGTGGTCCTTTTCTTGGGACTGAGTTAAGTGTCCTAGAAGAAAAACAACAACAAACACTACTGCCTCTTCCTGAGGAAGGAAGGAAGGAAGGAAGGAAGGAAGGAAGGAAGGAAGGAAGGAAGGAAGGAAGGAGAGAGCGAAAGAGAAAGCAGGAAAATGGATTTTTAGACAAACATCCACACAGAAATTCCTCTAGAGGATGAGATCTTTTACCCTGCAGTCAACTTCAACAAGACAGTCCTGGTATCAAGACAGAAAGACAGACAAGTAGATATATGCAGAGAGCCTAGATATAGAGCGAGAGACACAGATAGAGTACAGTATAGATTTCCTGATTTTTAAGTGAAAACACTGAAAATCAGATTTGAAGAAGAGGCTTTTTACTGCTAGAGTCTTAGATTCATGGAGTCAACTCCCATCTTAAGATGTTTAAAAAATAACTATGAAAAGATCCTTTACCCAGACACAGTACACACCTTGAAGAGGGACCAGGCAGAGTCATTATCATCACAGACCTCCAGCATTTACTCTATGCTTCAAAGATTGTCTGGGAGATAGACAAGAAACGAATAAAGTAACAAGGCAAAATCAAGAGCAAGATAATACCAAGAACCTAGAATACCTAGAAATCCAAATACTCTGCATAGAAACCCTCCTGATCTCCTCGTCACTGCCTCAGACATGTTCTAAGAACTGGAGCTTCTAAGTCCAAGTCCTGATGCTTGTCTCCACAGAAAAAAGAGGAACAATAGAAGCTGGAAAGATGTCCCATGAAGTGCTTGCTGCACAACATGAGAGCCTGAGTTTGGACCCCCAGCACCCACATAAAAAGCCAGGCATAGTAGCAGGAACCTACAATCCTAGCACTGGGGAGGTTGAAACAAGAGGATCCCTGGAGCTTGCTGGACAGCTAGTCTTGGCTGAGTCAATGAGCTTCAAATTCAATAAGAGTTCCTGTCTCAAAAAAAAAAAAAAAAAGGTGGAGAAAGATAGAGGAAAACACCCAGTGCCAACCTCTGACCTCCATGTGGGCATACAGACAAGTGTACATAGACATGTATATGACAACAACACACACACATACAAAGGGGGCAGGGGACAGGGATAAGAAGCAGACTTAACAGGGTTGTTTGTAGTGCCCTGGAGCTCCTGAGTTCGTTGGTTTGTCTACTAAAAGATCCATAACGCAAAACCAAAGAATCCCAGGGGTGGAGGGGCGCTGAACTACTAAACCAATAACAAGAAAAAGATTCTCTCTAAGAATATCAAGCCCTAAGGGTCCAAGTCTCAAACCAACCCCTGGCTGTAGTCACAGGTCAATGGAAATGATGTGCATGAAGGTGCTCACTTGCTTTACATGCCCTTAACTAGAGGCCTACGTTGTCTTTGAAGGAATGCATGTGTGTTTGTGCGTATTTCTGTCTCTCATTCCCTCCTGATGACATGGACCTACCTCATGGCAGAATGGGTTAACTATGTAATAAGAGACACACAAAAATACTAATATACGCTGTACAGGAACAGGAAACGTTTCTCTCTCTCTCTCTCTCTCTCTCTCTCTCTCTCTCTCTCTCTCTCTCTCCCTCTGGTCCTGTAAAACTCATATGGGACAAACAGTCAAGCAGAGTAGAATATGATCCTTTATTTCTCTGGTTATAGCCAAATAAGGAGCCAGAATTCATAAATATTTTGCCTCTTACCCTCTTCCTCTCTGAAGTTCATACTTGCAAAATCCTTAAATTTTGAATGTTAATTGATTAGATAGCAGGGACATTTCCTTTTCCCTTGAGGAGGAGCTCATGGTTCCTAAAAGCAGCAGTTGAGTTCTCTTTGGGAGGTCACAGGTTGACAGTTATCCTAACATTTGTGTGGCGTACTCTATGGCTTTTACCATCACATATGTGCAGCCACAAACTGAGCAGTCTCTGAACTGTACAGGTGAGAGACACCCTTGCTGTGGAGAACTCTCCATATGGAGAGAGAGATGAGCTGGGGTTTCTTGGGCATTAAACATGTCCCTAACCTTATCTAAGCACCAAAGAAGAATTTCCTGAAAAGTCCCTTCAAATGTTAAAGATTGTTGGGTCATCTCCGTCCCTGCCCAGCTGTTTGCCCCCCGCTCTGTCTCACGGGTATCTCGCCATTCTCTCTCTGACTTTATGTTCCCTCATGAAGAATTTCGCCCACTGCCCTGACTAGTTTCAACTTCACTGCTGGGGTGAGCACTTCGGTTCTTGAATCAAACTGCCATGAGCCTCTCTGCACTATTCCATCAGCATGTCAACAAGATTCAATTCTCAATCTCAAAGGACAGAAGACCAAGCAAAACCTGGCCACTGCCACACAAACTTCCTGTGGCCAGTATCTCCTTTTCCACATGGAGAAATGTTTTTCATTTCATTACATCAGTTAGGCATTTCCCTCTTTGATATTTCTCTTTTTTTATTTGGCAAGTTAAAACTGAATATATCTAAAGTATATAACATGATGCTTTGATGTACGTGAACTTTGTGGAATGAACAAATCAAGCTAATTAACATATGCATTACCTCACATACTTAGCATTTTTGGGTGGTGAGAACACTTGTAATCTATTCTCAGCAATTTTCAAATACACAATACATTGTTTTTAACCACAGTTACCATGTTATACAATTAGTACTTGTTTTTAATATGTTTTGCTGAACACCCTTCTCACTATCATGGAACCCCAAACATAAAACGAATTTAAGGATTGTCTCTGCATATAGGCTGGAGGTAGGACAGGTAGAGTCTGGGAACTTGGTTTCCACTGACCAGCTCACAAGTGTCCAGGTGGCCTTCTCGGCTTGTTCAGCGATCTCCATTGTATCCTTGCTCCAAAATGATGGGCCATCACAATCACCTTCACAAATGCAGTCTCCTGAGTTCCTCCTCACATCTACCATATCAGCAAGCACCTTAAAGTGTAGGATGACGGCAGAGAAAAGCATCCATTCTGCATCCATTGCCATCCGTTCATATTTTGTGGGTTTCTACATCACTTCTTTGACAATAAGCTAGGAAACTTGATACCTGCTTTCCAAAAGAGGACATATTAATGGAGCTAACCTTCGGTAAAAGTCTCAGTACCTGGTCCTTTTCACACATTAAAGACAGTAAGTTCTCACACCCAACTAGAACATGTATAAAATCTCTAGATATGTAAATGTTGCAAATGGTGTCAAAAGACTGGAGGCTCTCAGAACCTCTCCTCCAAGCCTTCAAAAAGCCAGGTGGCTCAGCTATCTCAGAAGCAGCATGGTGTGATAGGAAAGACAAACTGGACACTTTTGACATATTTTCTTAAACTGAAGGGTCTGTTTCCCCCATTCTTTATAGGGAAATTAAAGGCTCAACGAGCTGTTCAGGGAGTTAGGTGAAGTTGTTGAAAGGCTCAGGAAATGCTTGGCAGTCGAGGATCTCTCAGGAACTTGCCTCCAGTAACTGGGTAGCTCAAACTCCACCCGCTTTCTTAAGCAGGGTGGCCAGAGCGCTAACCGTCCATGGGTCTAAGAAAAAGTAGAAGACAGGAAAGCCAGAAAGGCTTGGAAAAGGGAGAGAATGACGAATTTGAAGGCGCAACTCAGTAAGTTTTAATCACGCTCCAGCCACTAAACTAGGATTTCAATTCATCCTAACTCCTCACAAAACCCCATTAAAAGGGGGCTATTAATAGTCTCACTATACAAATGAAGAACTGAGCCCATTGGCCTGAGAAGGCAATTTTGCTGAGGCTGCATAATCAAGCATTTGCTGAAGTTCAGACCTACCTACCAGTGCCATCACACACCAAAAATATGAACCACAGCCCTCTCCAGAAAAGAGAAGCTTAGTAAGTTTTGGGATTGGATAATAACACTGAAGATAAGCGCAAAAAGTCAAGTTCAGTTTTGGAAGGCAATTGAAAATTATTTCTTAAAATGTAAGAGCCAGGTAGGAGGTACATGATCATATGGAAATAGAATCCTACAGAGTCCTGGGGCCTTGCTCATATGAACCTACAGCAATGGTGTCCGAGTGCACAAAATCTATGCAAATTCAATCAGGTAGAAAACTACCATAGAACTGTGGAAACGGGCAGCAGGCCCCAATCTTAGCTAAAGAACTACTGGCCGCTGATTACTGCTGGGTGAAGAAGCCCTGATCTTCTTCAAGGGAGAGACCCCTAGATAGGCTAACTAGACCTCAGTGGATGAACTCATATTGAGTGGATAAGTAGACTCAATAGGCCTTAACACAAAAGACAAAATGCATGAAGTTCAGTAAGGGGGGGACTGTGGGAGGGCGCCAATAGCGAAGGGAGTATAAAGATGATTAAGATGTTCTATACGAAATACGTCAATAAAAATTTACAAAAAAACACCCCCCCTAAAAAAAAAGAAAAGCAAAAAAAAAAATCTAAATATTATTACTTTTTTTGAAAGTGAGATTACAAGCCCAAATGGTGACATACCTCTCTAATCCCAGCACTCAGAAGACTGAAGCAGAAACCAGCCCCGGCTACACAGCAATTGTAACCACATATACAATATCTGAACAAGCTGAAACCAGACAAAAATCCCAGCATGCACAGGGGAGGAGGGCAGGAGATCCCAGTCCTAGCTGAGGAATTATTGGTAATTAATAGCTGTTGTGAAAGGGGGAGTTAGACTTCTTTAAGGGTGTGATGCAGGGGAGTTTGACCAGGGCCCGTGGGGTGGACACACATCCAGGAGCATTTGAGAATAACTAATTAGACTATATGGACCTTAAAAAAATTAATAAGAGGACTTGAAGTTGGGGAGAAAGGGATAGTAAGGTAGAGATGGAGATAGAGGAGGAGGCTGAATACGATCAAAATAACTGCATGAAATGCTCAAAGAAGCAATAAAACGATTTTTTAGAAATAAGAATAAAAAGCCAGACACAATGACAAAAGTCTTTAATCCCAGCACTCAGGAGACAGCAGCAGGTGGATCTCTGTGAGATTAAGGTCAGGCTACTCTGTACTCTGGCAAGTTCCAAGCCAGCTGGGGCTATAGGGAGACTCTACCTATAGATAGATAGATAGATAGATAGATAGATAGATAGATAGATAGATAGACAGACAGACAGATAGACAGATAGATAGACATATAGACATAAACAAACAAACAAACGAGAAGATTGAGATTGGCAAACTGAAATGAAAATGCACAAAATGTACAAACAACATCTTCCAGGCCAGTCTTGAGTCCAATACTGAAAAAGCTAGGTGCTCAGAATAAAAACTGAGGGGGAAACCCATCAGAAAAGTGGTAATTTGGTCTTGTCTGGGAAGTCATGAGGGTCTTTTGACACAAAGGTCACCCTGCTGCTCATCAAGTTTAGTGGCACTGGGCAGGCTAAATACCACATGAGAAGTCATCTGACATCTGCATCCAGGAACAGAAGCAAACAGAGAGGGCTGTGGTGACAACAGCATCAAAGACCACGGAGAAAGCTGCCCGGAAGCCTGATGGGGAATGGAGGCAGGCACTCAATGGAAGTCCATTTCTAATCCTCACAAGCAACTGAGAGTCTCAGAGTAACCGCCAGATGGCTGCCCCTCAAGGCCTTCCAGATAAAATCAAGGACTGCCCTTGGACAAAATACATCTCAAGACCTCCTGAAAGCGATATCAGAGAGTTGACAGGCACATCTATGGGGATTATGCAAACATTTCATTTGCATAAATAACTTATCCATTCAGGCCATTCAAAACATTTGCACCTGCGTACTGGCAGAATGGCATGAAAGAAACCTTTCGAATTATTTCTGAACAATTTCATATTTGGGGAAAATCCAGATGAAATCTCCCCGAGGGCATTGTGACATGCCCTCCCTTCTTTCCCCACCCCCATTAGTAACCACATGTTAGTTCAGGGTTTGAAATTAGTCACTTTCTCTCTCTCTCCGGACGAGGACTACAAGCCAAATAGTCCTATTCTGAGAGTTAGGTTCTTTCATGACAGTGACCTAGGAAAGTTTGATGACAGTCCTGATTTAAGACTGGAGGTTAATCATGCTGAAATTCTAAAAACCATATACATACCTAAATATATGCATGTATTGTGTAGGTGGATGCACAGTAAAACTGAAATAAGGAACTCTTCTGCAAACAGAGCCAAATATGCATAGTCAGTGCATTTGAAAACTTCTGCAAAGAGGATAGCCCTGCTACAAGAGGGACCAGCAACAGTCTGCACACATCCTTATAGTACAAAACACAAAAGCCCTTGAGCTCTGGTATTCTGGAAAGGATGGCATAAGGTGCACTGGAGAGATGACTCAGTTGGTAAAGTGCATATTGCACAAGCATAAGAACCTGAATTAAGATCCCCAGCACAGGCAGGGCTCAGTGATTAAGAGCACTAGCTCCTCCTGCAGAGGACCTGGGTTCAGTTCCCAACACCCACATGGTGACCAACAACCATCCTTAACTCCAGTTCCAAGAGATTCCATATGGTCTTCTGACCTCCATGGCATTACACAACACTCACATAAATGCAGGCAAAACACTCATGCACACAAAATAAAATAAATAAGCTAGCATCCACTTAAAAGTCAGGCACAATGGTGGTGGGCCTGTAACCCTAGCTCTGGGGAGGTAAAGATAGGAAGATCCCTGGAGCTCTCTGGCTAGTCATTCTAGCCAATTGGTGATCTTCAGGTTCAGTGAGCGACTCTGTCTCAAAAAACCAGGTGGAGAGACCTAGAGGAAAAAACTTGAAGCTGGCCTCTGGCCTCCACATGCACACTCACATGGGCACACACACTCACATATATATACACACACACACAGTCACAAACACAATTCAAAAATAAGAACAAGAAAAGAATGGCACAAGGAGAACAGGACGGGAACCACACCAACATGAGGAGTGATTCAGAAGAGCAGACCTTACTTGTGTGGACTTTCCTCCTTCAACACCAGAGTCCAGTGTCGATGGACTCTTTCCATCAGTACCCAAAACCTTCAAAGTCTTGTCCAGGTTTATGACCCTCAGACGTAGGTCTGCAAGTTCTTCAGGAGTTTCTAGAACCACCAGGGCAGAAAACCTCAAGGAGTCCAGCCTTAGATCTCACAACTGGTGTGGTCATGGTGAGGGAAGTGTGCTCCTGGCAAATACCCAATTTTTGCTAATCCATTTTCTTTTCAGCTTGGCAGGTCACCTTAACTTGAAGACTGAAGGCCAGCTGGGAAAAAAATATGCTGCTTGTTAGGGGAGGGGTAAAACTCTGTGAACTTGAGCCTTGGCTGGAGGTAACGTTCTTTGAAGAATCAAGAAAGACAAGTCTAGAAAGCCACAGAATCCTACTGGTAGAGCTGTAATGTAACGACCAGGCATCCAGAGCAGTACAGGTCACAGCAGAATCTGCAGCCTCACTCAGAGGGGACCCATTTACTGCTCTCACTGTATCCCTCTCTGTTCCTGAGAGCTGGTGGCACCAAACACAGGCCAGAGGGAAGAGCTGTTAGGAAGAATCGTGACCCACAGAGAGGGGGCGCTTATAATTGACTCTGATGACACCAAAGTCACCTTAATAAAATGTCTTAACATTTTAGTTAAAGTTGTGCTAGACTTTCACGCACATATACCCGCACCCACTTCCCACCTCCCACCCCACCCCACCCCCCCGTTCTGGACTTCCTCACATCTGTGGCCTTCCCAAAAAACAACTAGATCACTCTCTTAGTCAAAAGTCTTTGCCAGTTCCCCATCCCCAAGTGCAGGACGGAAGTACACCCAGCTCAGGTGACATGCAAGGTGATTTCAAGTGAAACAGTCTCTTTTAAGTTATGTGATTTTTTATATGAAGTACTTAATGAAATAAGAATGATTCAACTGAAGGAAAATTCTTAAGTTCAATTCGTACAGATGAGAACAAAGACAGCATAAAAATAGTAGCAAAGAAATGGAAGCTACTGAAATTCAGGGGCAGTATCTTAAAAATAGGCAGTCCCACCTTCCCTCTTATATGACAGATAACAGTTCTCCGTACCATGTCTTGCCAAGGGAGTAACACGCACTCCCCATGGCATAGTCTACACCTAAAATTTCTAGTCCTAAGACTACAGCTCAACCATAGAGGGTGCATCCAGACACCAGTTACGGTGGACCCAAATCCCTTCTTCATAAGTATACTTTGTCTCCCTGATCTCTTTCATCCCAACACCTGGACAGGACAGACACAGGTACGCAGTTAGTCCTCAGTGCCATCTCCCCACTTAGCCCTCCCCAACTGCCTTCATTAGAATTTGAATCCCCCAGAACTGGAACTATTCAACAAATGCTTCTGGACCTTCCACCACATGCCTGGGTTGTGCAAAGTGGTGGTACCCTCAGTCACAGGAAGAGAAGAAAAATTCCTACTTTCATGGGATACCGACTGTATTAAAGTGACTGGCTGTTTCTGCTCCTGCTTCATAGTTCTTCTGGGTTAATTGTTTTTTTTAGCCAGCCTGGCTAATCCTGGTAGTCTTCTATGTAGCTCTACCCCAGAAAGGTCTGCCTCTACTACCCAAATAGCAGGGTATCCAAATCTATTTGTTGAACTGAATTGGTTGGCTCCAGCTTTGAGGTTGAAATCCGAGCTAGCGTCTAAAAGCATTAATGTCAGCTATGTTTCTAGACGTTTAGAAGCTGTTTCGTCTGTTTAATCTTTTAGATCCCTACAGTGTCCCTTCAACATAAAATACAGACAAAATGGTTGGAATGACCACTCCATCGAGTCTGGTGGTCTACTCACCCTAGACTTTCCCTGTTTTAAGACTGAATATCCCAGGAAGACCCATGTTCCCATGAAAACCAGAAAAATTGGCCAAGCCACGTGCAAGTCACACAGCACTCCAACCTGGTCTCCTTTTACAGCTGTATATCCTGGGCCAGTGACCTACTGTCTCTGAAGCTCTGTTTACTCATCTTCAAATGGAGACGATACTGCTCCTCACTCCCAGCACTGCTGCTAGGAATAAAGAGATAATGGTGTTGGGGACTCAGGGGTGCACCATGAAGGTCTGCAGTGATCAACAACTGAGGAGGATGCTGGGAGAGCCATGTAGAAAGCGAGGACTCAAATCAAGGAAACTATGTGCTGGTAGATGTTGCCTGGGCAATCATCTCCCTTCGGGTGGCCAACATCTGGCCGAAAACCAAGTCCTCACTCTACTCATCTTCGCTGTATTATTTTTAAGTACTTACTCTGTACCAAAACCTAAGCATTTCACCAACAAGCAGTTTCTCACTTAATCCTCACAAAGGCTGCAGAAAGTAGTGTCATAATCCCCCATTTTAAGGATGAGGAAACTGAAACTGAGAAAGATTATGTGGCTTGCCCAAAGTCACATTGCTGGGATGGACAGATAAAGACCACCTCAGCCTGACCTCAGAACCTCTTTCCTAACCACCTCCTAAACATGCACAAGAAACGTGCTCTTCCCAGACCTCAGTGGGAACTGACAACTGTTCTCCACTGCAAACAGAAGGAAATTGGCATTTTCCTCTACACTGGGCAATCTGATCAGTTTTAGAAGGCAAGAGAATTATCAGGCAAGCCTTTGCTTGCTGGGAGATGGTTTACTCTGAAGCCCTGCTGGGTTTCCCAGAACTCTGAGTTAATATTTACATAATCTTATTAAGTTACTCTCCAGCTTCAGACTGAGGAGAAAACAGAGAATCCATCTGGTAAACATTACCATTATAATATGGACAGTTTGTTTGCCAGCCCACAAAAGACTAATATACACACTAATTTCCCTATCAGAAGGAAGGGCGGTCTTGGAAACAGACTGATGTTTTCATCCTGACTCAATCATTTACAAATTATGTCACTTTGGACAACTTGAGGTTCAATGGCTGAAGGCTTTAAAATGGTTGTAAGTTGGCCCCATCGTTGTCATCATTATTGTCATCATCATCATCTCTAGTACCACTTCAATGAGTGTAGCTTGCTACATTTACATCAAATCCTCTCAAAAGTCTTTTAATGCAATGGCTTTTTTTTTCATCATGAGTGTGTGTCTGTGTGTGTCTGCTATGTGTGTGGGTATGTGTGAGTATGTGTGTGTGTGTATGTGAGTGAGCAGCTGTTTGCCGTGCATGGCACACATATTGAGGTCACAGGACAACCTCTTAGGTTAGACTTTGCCATGACAGGCCAGGAGCGCAGGACCATGAGCTTTCCAGAGTTGTCTTCTGTCCATCTTCCATCTCCCAATACTGGGATCACAGGCACATGCTGAGCTCAGCGGTTTACAGTAAGCTCTAGGCAGCCTAATCAGGCCCTCATATTTTGAAGGCTAGCACTTAATAAGCCATCTCCCCAGTCCAAAGTGGCTATTTTTATCCCTACCTTACACCCAAGGAAAACAAGACTCAGAGAAATAGGAAACTGGGCCAAGGCGATTCCTCTAGTTAAGTGACAGAGTCATGTCTAGAGCCTGAGAGCCTTGCTTTTGGGAGATGCAGTCTCTCTCATAGACAAAGCTCTCAATGAGGCTGTCCACTTAAGCAAGCCAAGCTCGTAGGGCCCAACTAGTAGCAGCCCCTGCTCTTTACAAGGGTCTAGGAAGAAGACAGGGGGGTTGTTCTCAGGAGCACCCTCCCCAAGGCAACACCTCCTCCTTCCCGACCTGCACTGCCATCCAAGGTGATCGTGACTGACTCACCAGTCTAGCTGCATACATTTGAGCTTGAGAATGACTCAGGAACACAGGGGGACCAAGGAAGGAGTATCTAACTGCAGAACAAAGCTAGGCAGCCACTTGTGGGCAAGATAATTACAAGCTGGAGCAGCGACATGAAGGCCAAGGGCCGTCTAGTTTACAAGGTCATAAATCACAACCTCAAAGACTTCCAGGAGGTCCAGAGGCTCCAGCAGGTACTGCAGACCCAAGTTGGGTTTCAAAAACAAAGAGCAAAAAATGTCACCCAGACCTTCCACCACCCCGCAGGGTCTCCTTCCTGTTTTTCCGGCCTCATCTCTGCCAAGACCCCCAACACTGGCCCCCACTCACCTAGTATTCTCCAAAAAGGTGGGGGAAGGTAGAAGGCTGGAGGCATGATAGACTTGTCAAATACACACAGATCTACAATGTCAGTTAAGAGGGGAATTCCTGACTTGTCCTACAGTCCTGTGACAGGGTGAAAATAAGAACCTTTCACCTTGTGTATTCAACCATCTCCTCAACAGCTTCTCTTCTGAGGTCAAACCCTGTTATGCTTTTTGGGGCTCTCTGTAGCATCTGATTTACAGGCTCCAGATTAGCTACTTGCTACTATGTGACCCTGGCCAATGACTTGTTTTACTGAGTTTATATGTTCTCTTTTTAATTTGTTCATCTTTTGTCATTGGTGGTGATCTTTTGTCTGTTTTGTTTTTATATTTTGAGACAAGTTCTCACATAACCCAAGTGGGCTTCCACTCTCTGTACAGCAAAGAATGTCCTCGAACTTCTGCTCTTTCTGCCTCTATGAGCTCTGGAGTGCTGGATTGCAGAGGTCCCCACCATACTCGGTTTATTTAGTGCTGGGGATCGAACCCTGGGCTTCCTGTATGCTAGGCAAGCACTCTCCCAACTGAACTACTTCTCCAGCACCTGCTACCCCTTTATTCAGGGAAGCTCTTAACAGCATTAACTCGGTAGAGTTGCTAAGGGTACAAAATCAGGGGATATATGTAAAAGTTACTTTTATCAGTTATGTTTTATCAACACTTCTGAATCCTGCTTCCTCTTTCTGAAGCGCTTGGTCATCAGTCCTCCACAATTTCCATTGATCAGCTCTCCCCAGAGTGATGTGGATGTGACATCTGACCTTGCTTATAATATATATTCACATCATAAATATAAATGCATTTCTAAAGATTAATTTTGTTGCATGTGTGTATTTATGTGAAGGTGTGCACATGCATGTGCAGTTATGTGCAGATTTCCAAGAAGGCAGGAGAGATGTCAAAGTTACAGGGAGCTGGAATTACATGTGGCTGGGAACCACCTGACGTGTGTGCTGGGAACCAAGCTCCAGTCCTCTGGAAGAGCATTAAGCACTCTTAACAATTGAGCCATCTCCCCAGCCCTATAAATCTATCTTTAAGATTTATTTTATTTTAATTATGTGCATATGAGTGTATCTGTGGGAATGGGCATGTGTGGATTCAGGTGCCCATGGAATCCAGAAGACAGCATCAGATCCGCCGGAGATGGAGTTACAGGCAGTTGTGAGCTGTCTGACTTAGATGCTTGGAGCTGAACCTGGGTATTCTGCAAGACCAGAATGTACTCCTAACTAATGAGCCATGTCTCCAGCCCCTTATGAGAATTTTTAATGGAGCCAGTGGCAATCACCTCCCAACTGGGTTCTTAATTCTTACCTCAGAGAAGGGGTAGCACCTGTAGTGTCAGCCACTGAGACACAGAACTTTCCAACAGCCCCTTGTTGTAGGTTTCAGAGGCCAAAGAAGCCCTGTACACCTCTCTCAATCAAGAGTGCTCCCACTCTCATTCTTCTGTACACAGCACCCATCCATGGGCTCTTTCCATGGAAATACTATTTGGTTACCAGGTACTTTGCATCTGGCTACACCAAAGGCCTGTGACATCTGATCATGTGATCAGGACATGAGCCCAGCCACAGCTTGACAATGACAGAGACACACAATTTTAAACCAACACCTTGACTTCCTCACATCTTCTAAGTACCAACTCTCCAAATACCAACTTTCTATAAAAACAAAACCAACAGTACTGTTTATTTTGTAGGACACAATGCTGTGTGCTTAAAGTGTGCTGCCCTATTACTCCCAAAACTTATGTTCAGAATTGTGGAGATTCTTTTTAATCGTCAAAGCAAGTTTTCCTTACGTACCCCAGGGCCTGGTTCCCATTATTTTATTGGGAAGCCATTCTTCAGCTGGTCTAACCTCCCGGTATCATAGAATAACAAAGAATAGGAAGCAAAGGTCACTGAGGTGCAGCTGACTAGTGTCCCATGGCCAGTCAAGGAAGAAGGCGTTAAAATCTCCAACAGAACACATAGCCCTCATGGGTCTTTCAAGCATGGGAGGCAGCCTCATCATTGGGAGTATTTTGCAGTCCTCAGGGAGAAGAATTTAGTAACCTCAATCACAATTTCAGCAACTCCCATTCTTAGAACCTTTCCTGTATCTATGAGTACAAAAGACCACAAAAGCATGTGATGAAAAAGTGAAGACAATTTTGGTGTTCTTCAATAAGAGAAGGCTTAATAAACTATTTATGAAGCAATGAAGCAATATTTAAAAGATAGATCTAGGGCTGGGAACATAGCCCAGTGACAGAGTGCTCGCCTAACTTGTGTGGAATGCCCTGGGCTCCATTCCATCCAGTACTGGAGGAGAAGAAAGCAAAAGAGGAGGAGAAGGAAGAGGAGGAAGCTCTAGATATTATGACACTAAAAGATATCCATATGAACTGAAAAAAGAAGCTAAAGAATAAATCTCATGATTATATTTGAAATAATATATACATATATATGCATTTTGAGTGTGTCTGGAATTTATATAGCAACTAGTTATTGCTTGTTCCTAGGGAGTAAGATTAAGGAAAGTTCATAATCTTTGTTTTAATTTTGCCACAAATGTGCATTTTTCTCTGTTTCTGGAACACAAGAGATTTGTTGATGTCTATCCCTACCACCTCTCACATAGAATCCCCCAGCAAATCAATGCATAATCCAAAATGAATATGCATTCAGAGCTGCCCAGTTTATAAAGCCATTTCACAGACAAAAGCTCACTTAAGCCCTACCTTATTCCCGTGACATCATCCCCATGTGAATAGTCCCATTCTAGAGACAAGGAAACAGAACCTCAGAGAAGAAAAAAATGGTTGCTAGCTGATGGAGCTAGGCCTGGAAGACCAGGCTGTCCATCTCTCTCATCAGCACCTTTTCCTGCCTCCTCAGCAGATGCTTACAGCATTTATTCCCTGATCAAAATTACCCACTTCTGGCACAGGTAGAACCCAGAAGGCTAGGCAGAGCCAAGAAAGCTGAGAGAGACGACAAAGAGACAACGGGAAGTGAAGGGCAAGGTGCAGGAGGGCTGGGAAGACACTAGAGGCTTAGCATCCTAGCTTCTAATTAAGTGTGTAAACCAGCAGCAAACCCTGAAAGCAAGAGCCCAAATAGTTGCTTCCTTCCGTCTGTTGACAGAGGACTGATCACGTGTTGCTCTATGTTAACTGAGCCTACAGTCCAATATGTCAGCAAGATCACTCTTGTCCTAGGTATGTCATAAAAACTTCTGCTCAAGAACCCCCTAAGAGAGCTCTATCCATAGTACCAAGTAGGAGGAGAGAAAACTCCAGAGGCTGTCTTATAATGTGTATCTGCTAGTTTGCCGCCCATCAGAGACTTCCATGCCCTTTGGAATAAAGCCCAGATTCAATGAACTAATTCAGAAGACCTTTGGCATCTACTAATTTTCGGGCCTTCTCTCCAGGTATTTCTCACCTTGATTTCCACATAGTGTCCTCTTTTAGTACCTGGGTAGAGCAAAGAGACTTGGTTTGTCCGACTGTACTCTGATAACACAGATCACTTCTGTGATGAAATGCATGTGGGACTTTCCCCACACACCAAGGAGACAATGCTGCAGAAGACAACAGATGGATGTCCTCTAGTCACCTAGAGACAGCATCAGCTCTCACAGGTTGGGCATCCAGTTTCATCAAACTGCCGATGATTCTCAGCTCCAGGATATCTGCTTCCAACAGACCAGACATTGAGATTTCCCAAACTGCTTCTTTGAATTGTGATTAATTTTCTAGGGTAGCTCACAGGACTCAACCACACATTGGCTTTTGTTTACCAGTTCATTTTAAATGATATTTTTAAGTATATAAATGAATAAGGAGATGAAGAGCCATACAGGTCAAGGTCTGGAAGGGTCTCTAGGACATGGGCTCCCACCCACATGGAGAGGAGGGTTCTCTCCTCCTCCTGGTACTCTTCAGCATATGGATGGCTGCTTGTTCACCTCCATGGAAACTTCAGCCTGGAGTTAGGACACTATTGGGTGTTTATGGAGGCTTCATTAGCTTGGCACAATTGACTAAACCATCAGCCATTAGTGATTAACTCACCTTCAGCCCCTGTGCCATCCCAGAGGTAAGGAATGGGGTTAGTCCCAACTCTCTAAACACATGGCTATTTTCCTTTTCTTTCTTTTTTATTATGCTTATTTATTCATTTATTTGGGGGGGTATCTGTATGCCATAGTGTGTTTGTGGAGGTCAGAGGACAACTTAAAGGAGTCAGCTCTGTCTTCCATCGTGTGGGTCCCCCAGGATCCAACCCAGATTGTCAGGCTTAGCAGCAATCCCATTCACCTGCCGAGCTGTCTCACCACCCTATGATTTTTCTGTTGACCATGTTTCATCCTAAAGGCACTTAGGGATGGCCATTCATTACCATAGATGCCACTTTAGACGTGTCACTTTGGAGACTGTAAAAAATTAAAAGTTGGATATCAACAAACTGATTTAAAACCAAACATTACAGACACAATATTACAGTCTCCCAGATGGGCAGGCAATCCTCCCCACTAAACTATAATATATGCTCTTGCACATGCCCAGTGCACATTCATTCCTCCTTCCTCCCCTGGCTCACAGCTATGGCTACTCATCCTTTAGAGCACAACCCAAACATAGCCTCTTCTAGTAGTCTTTCCTTGCCACTGTCTTGCCACTAATCAGTGCGTGTGCATGCACACACACACACACACACACACACACACACAGAAAGAGAGAGAGAGAGACACTTATTGCCTTCTCTCCTTGATTCTTCCTCTCTTGAGCTCTTACATTCCATTGGAATGCCTTACTTGCTTGTCCTCCTGGGATGGTGCATCCTAGGAATCTGTACATTGTGAATGGGGAATGTCATCCCACAGTAGATGGTAGGTTCTAGACTTCAACAATGGCAATTTGCTTCACTGTCTCCATTGGTGTCACATAACTCTATCTGCCTTCATCCACATAGCAAATACCTCACGGTCATAGCCTGGCAAATCTTGAGCCTTGAGTGGCAGGCATGTTATGAAGGGCAATAGCCATTGGGTACTACTCTGGGAGATGTTTTTGACAGGTTCTAACCACAACTCCTTAAGGGTAAAAGCAGAGCACTTCAGGTTTACAAGGTGGTAATAGAATCAAAGGGCTGAGATGAAACTCAAAAAGTCATTGAATCCATTCCCCTACCTCCAGGCAAAACTGGTTCAGTCACAGACAGGGTGTTTCCCTGTACTATTAATAAGACTAATATTAGTAGTAATATTAGTAGCAGTATAATAATGGTTCTACTAAAAATAAGTGCAGGGAAGACAGGGTCGACCTCATGGGTCACCTTTCCAATACTCAGTAGAACCCAGAAGCTGATTTCACTGTGTCAATGTGCTTGTTTTAGTGAGAGAAGAGACACAGTCACATTCTCTTTTAAAAGAAGGAAAGGCAGTATTTAGAGGCAGGCTTTGAAGGAGTTTTCCCACAGAAGCTGGGCACCCACACAATGTCCTCAGAGTCACAATCAGACATCTCCTCTGCCATTTACAATCAACTCAACCTTTTCCCTGTGCAGAGAGGGCTTTATGGTTTCTAAGTGCTTACCCATCCAGAGTATCATTTGATCCACACAACATAGTCACATGTGCATCCAAAAACTAGAAGAAAGCAAGGCTGGGATAGGCTAAGGCCAGTCTCCCAGTATTGTCAGACTTAAATGAGTGGCTGAGCCACGATCAATGAGCCAAATGTCTGGTGCCAGATGAACAGAGCCCCAACTTATGAAGCTTCTCAATGTAGAGAAGAGATTGGGAGTGGAACAATCAGGCCATGTATCCCACCTATGGATCTTTATTAAATATAGAATCATCTGATACACCCCAAGCACTGATCCACGGTCTGGAAATACCACAGTGAGTGAACAGATAATTAAAAAGTAAAGCACATCAGCCCTGCCTTCATGAAGCTGACACCCTGGGACTGTAGTGTGCAATGGTAGCTAAAATGACATGGTTTTAGATTACCTGTGGACCTGGAAATAAACATTTAATCCCAGAGTGAGGAATGTGTACCTCCTCCCATCTCTTTCATTTTTCACAAGTTTCAAAGTGTGTCTCCATGTGCAAATATCTCATTTCCACAAAAAGAGCTCCAGTTCCAGGGTCCAGGGAGAAGTTAATGTTCTTGTTGGGTTTTAGCATTTTTATTTTTGGTTAATGTCTATTTTTAGCCTCTCTGACTATTTTCTATTATTGACAGGAATAGGGTTGTTTTATAAATATATACAAATTCCTTTATTACTGATGTACAATATTGCACATATTTGTGGGGTATGGTGTGATTGATATCTGTATGCATAATGTGTGGTGATCAAACCAGAGTTATGAGCATCTCCACCTCCTTAAACATTTACCATTTCTTTGTGGGGGGCCTTTGAACCACTCTTTCAGTTTTTTGTTTTTTTTATGTGCATGAGTGTTTCACCTACATATATGTTAGTGCATCATGTGTGTGCAATGCCCAAAGAGGCCAGAAGAGGGTATTGTATCCACTGGAACTGGAGTTAAGGATGGTTGTCCACTGCCATGCGGGTGCTGGGATTCAAACCCAGGTCCTCTGCAAGAGCAGTCAGTGCTCTTAACTACTGAGCCATCTCTCCAGCTCCAGTCTTCCAGCTCTTCATAAAATATACAATAAGCCATTATAAACTATGGTCACACTACTGAGCCATAGAGCATTGGAATTTTTTCTGTAGTACATGATCCTTTGTAAAGAAAGAGCTAAGACACTAATAAAGAAGTTGTAAATGTATCAAAGTCCTAGATAATTGCAAAACTTGAACATAATGGGACCATTGGTCTGGGAGGAACCAAGAGCAGTTCTATATCTGAAGACCCAGTCACACTAAAGTCACCTCCTCTTGAACTTTTAAAAAATCAGTAGAGGGGAGCTAGGGAGATAGCTCAATAAAGGAGGCTTGTCATGCAAGCATGAGGACGTGAGTCCAGATTCCCAGGACTCATGTAAAAAAACAAGGCATTTGCCTATAATTTCAGTACTAAAGAGGCAGAGACAGTCAGAGCTTTGGGGCTTACTGGCCCAAGCTAGCCAATTGATGAGCTCTGTCTTCTAAAAATAGGATAGAGATAAAAAGAGGAGAAATCAACCTCCAGTCTCTATATCACATTCACACATGTGTACATAAGAACACACACACACATAAGAATGGAATAGTCCAAAGGCTCATTCTTTAATGCTTATTTTTCATTTTATTTGTTTTTATTTTATTTTATGTGTATGAGTTTATTGTCTGCATATATGTAAGTACATCCATGTTGAGCAATGATGATGGGGGTCAGAAGAAGGTGTTGGCTCCCCTGGAACTGGAACTACAGATGGTTAACCACCATGTGGGTTCTGGGAATCGAACCTGGGTCCCCTGCAAGAGCAGCCAGTGCTCTTAACCACTGATCCATCTCTCCAGCCCCATAATGCTTTATTAATAAGTCCACACCTGTCACTTTTATTTTCTACTTACCCCCTGCCCAGTCACCACTGAGCTCAATTTACCTGTCTCCAAGAGAAGCCTCAAAGCCTGACCTCTGACTGCAAACTCTTTCACACCCTTATCTGAACCACCACACTTTCACAGAGGGCAAAAGTCACCTGCAAGAAGTTCTCTTGGATTTAATGACCCTTCATTCCCAGAAGCCAGCCGCCGGCTCTAAATGAGGAAGCACAGTCAGCCATATGAAGTTCAGCTTCTTCCAAGACAATGATTCTCATGCAAAATCCAAAACATCTGGAGGTGTCACTGAAATACAGCTGTCTCACTGATGCCACAGGCCCCCAGAGACAGTCACCTAAAGGTGAGACCTGGAAAGCTGAATTCCGTATGTCTTTGGGAATTGTACTGTTCAACTTAGTCATATGAAGAAGCCAATGGATGGCCTTGGTTGGAGAAGCTGTGTCAGTTATTTTAAGATAGTAAATGCAGTGGCTTAGTGTGTGGATACAGATCCTGAGCCCACCACCAGGAAATGGGTGAGTAGCCTCAATCAAGCTGCTTAGTTGCTCTGAGACTTGATTGTCCTAGCTATAAGTGGGGATAGTGATGGTGTACACACATCATCAGACCTTTTAAGAGATTCCATAGTAGAATGTGTCGAAAGTACCCTTAGAGTAAGAGCAAAAGAAACACTGATGGCTGTGATTAAGATAGGATTGATCTTTTCTTGGTGACTAAAGAAAACTCTAAGCAATTTGCAAGAGATGGGAGGAGAGGAGAGGAGAAAGAAGAGGAAGGGAGGGGATGGGAGGGGATGGGAGGGGATAGGAGGGGACAGGAGGGGCATCTTTATGTCCATATCTTATTTGCTTATCTTTCTAACATGTGGGGATCCTGGATCAGAAGCCAGGACTCTAGATCATTCCTCACCACTCTTCCACTCTCTGACTTCTACCCACCTTGAAAACATTGTCAAATTGCTGAGTGACCCACAGGTAGGCAGCAGATGCTCACCAAATAAAACAAGTTAGGGGAGATCCAGGGGGAACTTAGAGGCAATCCAGGCCACTAACACAATAAGTGGTCAGGGGAGGGCCCTTCCCTTCTCTGACACAAATGGATGCTCACTAATGTTCTGCCTACCCAAACATGATGCTTTTCTGCATGTGGAAGTGAGGTGAGAAGCTGTCTCCTGATGGAGGATAACCAGGTCACTCATTCATTTTTGGTTCCCTCTTTCAGCAGATCCCCCTGAGAGCCTGTTGGTACCCACCCCGTGTTCATGGAACATACTGTGTGCTGTGTGCCTGCTGGCTCACCTGCCTGGCTTCACAGAAGAGAGCCTGGAACTCAGGAAGAGGCAGTGACTCAGCCAGTGAGTGGCGGTGCCAGGATTTGGATCCAAGTGTCCTGCCTCTCACCACTTCGCCCCAATTCCCACACTGTCCTATAAAGCCCAGATTCAAAAGTCTCCGTAAAAATGTGGCTTTAACTACATCAGTGGTCTGACCCACTACCCAGAGTTAAGCATTGTTTGGCAAATTTGAATCAATACAATAACTTAGGAACTAAACACATTCATGAGTAGAGCTCGGTCTCATATGGAGGGTGGTGCTTCTCAAACTGTGAAGTCACTGGAGATTTTCTTAAAAGAAAAGAATACGGAGCTAGCTGGATTCTGCTTCTGTTCAGGCTTCCCTTTGTTACCTATGATGCTGGTCCCAGACCGTTGCCTACCTAAGCAGTGCATAGCTCTCTCAGGAAGTCAATGTGTCTGGATTCACCAACTGACTCTGCTATTTCCCCACTGTGTAAGCTGGAGCCCATTACTTAAACTTGCTGTGGAGGGTTATCTGCATGTATAAATGAGTTCAAATATATTTCGTACCTTGTCTGGTCTCATTTGACATGTATTGAATACTCAAAAATAGTTCACTGTTATCAGAGGCAGGAGGTTAAGGCAGCCTTGTCTCTAACCTCTGCCCAGAAGAGCCAACTTATTCTTCTCTACCACCTGGTCCTAACCACCTGAAGACCCTGAGACCAAAAGGGATATGTCCATTGGCCCGGATCAAGATGACGGTCAGCATGGCACAGGACGTTTTACAGCAGTCACTCTGGGAGGGGCGGAGGAAGGCACCCCTGCACCAGGCCAAGGGAGTTGACTTTGCCCCACCTCAAGTGAACTTCCAACTGGCAGTCATCCGGGTACATTTTCCCTAAAAGCCTCTCTGAGCTTTGGGGAGGCAGGCTTTATCTCCAAGATCCTGAAGACACAGGAGGTAATAAAAATTGATGAGGTAACTGTGTGGAGTCCAGCTGATAGAATCAGCAAGAAGGTAGGGACATTTATTCGTGAGTTCTCAAAGACATGAATTGAAAGCGTTTGAGGTTATCAGATTAGCCAGTTCTCAAGAAAAACTGGGGGACGCAGGGTGTGCTAGGATCCAGGTGTCTCATTTTGGCCCTTTTTCTCTGACCCAGGGACCTATACTTTTAGGACCCCCTCAATTTTCCTATCCCCCAGCATGTCCCATGGGCAGCCACCATTCATAGCAAGGCATGAATGGTTGTCAGCACTTGGATGGCCATCTGGGACTTTGTTTCTCCAGAATCCAAGTCTTCAACTGAAGGTAAAACACTCCTCTGAGAGCATTTTGAACACTGGCCATGGGAAAAGGGCAGTTAGAAGGACAGTCATGTGGTTTTTAGGTCAGGAGAATTTAAGTTGGGATTCCAGCTCTTAGATTTACCAGTTAGGTGACCTGGAACAAGCCACAAAATTCTCCTCTTGTAAAGTGAGGTTAATACCTTGCACACAGGGCAGTTTGGGATCTGAGATCATATATAGGAAGTTCCTCGGCTTGTCTGACACTGGCAACCCCTCTGTTAATGACCAGGATCACAAGCTGTGTGGCACCCTCCTAACCTCTCAGGAGAGACTGACCACTCCCTTTGATCTCAGCCTGTCTGTCTACTCCCTACCATATTAGCGTAGACTACTGGCAGGCATTCTGTCTGGCTTTCTTTTCACCAAGAGTCAGTAAGGGAAGGCGGCTATCAATCCCGGGTTTCTAAATCCTACAAACTGGCCCTGTTAGTTGTTAGGGTTGAATGGTGGCTGAAGAAAAAAAGAGTCCTAGAGGGGAAGGGTCATTGGCTGCCATCACCCTTCCGTCAGGGTTCCGCAGCCCCCAGGCACTGGCCTGTCTGCCTCCCTGGTGAACAACCTTGGTTTGATCTCAGGCTTTTCCTGGCAGGCCAGGTCCTGGCATGTGTGGGCAGGGAAGCTCTAAGCGCTGGGTTGGGCATTTTCTCAATTGTTTCATTCTCTTTTTCTTATCTCCAGCTAGTTAGTGATTAACTGCACTTTGAAAGTTTCCCAGCCTCCCCAGAGCTCCCTGGGAGCACAGGTGGCCACTGGGTTAGAGCAGGAGAGCCTGAGTCAGACCCAGTTCTCCCTGCCAGGCTACAGGCCCCACAGAGAAGGGCAAGGCCCAGAAGGTTTGCACAGTGCTAAATGGCAGAGGTTGCAGAGATGGCCACAAGGGATGCAAGGTCTGCAAGCACTGGCTCCTTAGAGGAGGATGTGTGTGTGTGTGTGTGTGTGTGTGTGTGTGTGTGTGTGTGTGTATGTGTGTATGCACATGCATACTGGGGGGTATTGAAGCATGCTAACCAGGGTATGGAAGAGATACCCCATGCCCAGGAGATTTGTGCACAAACCCTATCCCTGGGTAGCACCTGTGAGATTGGAGTTCCTTCTGCAGGTGGCCTCTGAAGACTGTAGCATCTATTTTCTAGCAAGGCCAGCCCCAGGTGGGCCACAGACGAAGGAGCTGCCTTGATTAGGCAAATACCATCCAGAACTTTCCAGGAAGAAAAAAGACCATTTCCTCTCAGTGTATGAGCTTTCCTGTTTTCCTTTCTTTAGCGTTTGGACTTCCATGACAACCCATGAACTGCTAAAATTATCAACAATAAGCAAAAGAATGAAACTCTTGTCCTGGAAGTGGTCTTCTGCACTTCATCAAAGTGAGGTGAATTGACCTTGTCATTTTCCCAGAAATCCCTTTGCTTATAAGCTTCCTGTTTCTTCTGTTCCGTTATTAGAGAAGACAAACCCTTATCCTGGCAGAGACAACGCTCTGTCACCCTCTCCTTCCACCAACCTCTGGCTGGTGATGCCCCTGGCCTATCAGCTCCATTTCTGCTCAGGGCCTTAACCTTTGCTATTCTCTCTTTCTGCTTCAACTTTGTCTCCCCTCTGCCTGAGGCTCCCCTCTACTCAGGTTTCAGTGGGTCAGTTCCTATGTACCACCTCAGGCAGGCCTTTCCTGACTTCCCAGTCTGAGTCTGCAGCAACCCAATTCCCTGCAGGGCCTGTTCATAGTGCTGCAAATTTTAAGAATTGTCTTGGTTGCTTTCTACTGCTGTGATGAAAACACTGACCAAAACCAACTTGGGGAGGAAAGGGTTCATTTTTACCTTGTATCTCCCAGATCACAGTTCATCAAAGGAGGCCAAGGTAGGAACTCAGGGCAGGAGCTTGGAGCACAGACCATGGAGGAATGGTGCTTACTTCTTACTCTCCTGGCCTGTGCTCAGGCTACTTTCTTATACAGTACAGGACCACCTGCCCAGGGGTAGCACCACTCACAGTGGGCTGGGCCCTCCCATATCACTCAGTGATCATGAAAATGCCCCATACACATGGGCACAGGCCAATCCAATGGTGAAAATTCCTCAGAAGAGGCTCCCTCTACCAAGTGTGTCAAGTTGACAACTAAAGCTATTCAGCACAGAATTATTTAGTGTGTGGAGGACTTCATGTTTGTCACAGCTATAGTCACAGAAGCTGCCAGAACACCTGCAGCCCAGGAAACCTCAAAACATCTGTAGGTTGAATGAGTGAGTGAATGAATGAATGAGAAGTCTCTCTTGCATGATCAGAGAGGTTGGTTGTACCAAGAAGTTTTGTGATGAATCACAGATCCACACACTACAGACAGCTCTTTGGCCAAATCTAATTTGTTGCCTGTGTGTGTGTGCAGTCCGTGAGCTAAGAATGTATTTTCCATTTTAAAGTGGTTGGAAAAATTAAAAGAAGAAGATTAGTGAATGTGCAAATCATGTAAATTTTAAATTTCAGGGTCCGTACCTGACGTTATATGGCAGCAAAGCCAACATGGGTTTGTGCATTGTCTATGGTCACTTATAAACCATGATTGCAGGGTTCAGTACTGACTGTTGGGGCTGTAAAGCCTAAAATAGTTGCCACCTGCCCTTTCCAGCAAAGGCTTGCCAAGCCCTGCTCTAAATAGTGCTAACAAGGGAAGTGGAGATGGACTCCAATTAGATCCAGGTTTGAAGGACAAGGGAAAAGAAGAAAGTTTTTGAAGAGAAACAGGACGGAGAGCAGAAGGGGACGTTTTACTGAGCTCCTAGTGAGTACCATGGATTATGTCCAGTGTTTCACCTACTTTGTTTATCATCTCTGGATAAAACTTTAAGTAAATGAAAGATCTTTAGTCTGAAACTCTCTATCCCTAAACACTGCTTCCTCTGGGCACCTGTTGCTTATTGACCATCTAGCTTGCCTTGATGAGTGCTTTCCTGAGGCCAGCATATCCTGTTCCATGCATTTCTGTGACTAGGGCTCAGAGTTTGCGTGTCCATCTTGTTCCCTCAGACTCTGCTCCGTGACTGTGGGAATGAGCGTGGGCTCTCCCTGTGTTATCCTCGCCCCTGCATGTACTACCCAGCACGCTATCTAGCTCTTAGGAGGCGTGTGATAAATTTTTGTTAAAATGACTGACAAAGACAACCAACCTCAGAAAACCTTAGCTCAGTTCACTAGTTTCTCAGGGCAAAAGGCACAAGTGGTGGAGAAAGGATTAAAGTGGGGAAAGGAGGCAGAGCTGGGAGAGAGGAGGGAATGAGAGGAGAGGTCAGCCAAAGCTAAGGGCATTCGGGAAAGTCTAAGGAAACCTAGTAGTTATCCGCTGATTTTAAACGCAGGGCTGGAGAGATGGTTCGGCATTTAAGAACTCTTGCAGTTCTTGCAGAGGAGCTGAGCTGCAGTCTAAGCACCCACGTCAAGTGACTCATGACCGCCTAAAACTCCAACCCCAGGGGATCCCACACCCTCTTCTGGCCTCTTCAGGTACGTGCATGTGCATATACACATATACCTAAATAAGAAAACAATGCTTTTTATTTTAAAGAGTGAATTTGAATAGAGGCGCCCGGGTAGGTGAATAAAGCCATTCCCAGAAGTAATAGGTTAATTAGCCAAAATCCTAGTACCAAGTGTGGGACACCTTGTTACAAGTTGTGAAACCCCTAAAACCATACAGGCTACGGCCAACGCCATGTGTAGATCTCATTAAGGCGACCACAGCTACTGTGGGCTCAAGAGTGAAACGGTCATCTCACGACTGTAGGAGAGTGTTTCACAACACCCCGCCCCTTTCTCTGGTTCTTATCTTTTTTGCACTTCATCTTTCTCAGTGTTCCCCGAGTCTTGGAGGGGGTGATATAAATTGTCCCATTTATGGCTGAGCAATCAATAGTCAATTATTTTCATTGCTTTGACCAGTTACCAGTCTCTGCAGTAATCACTCCCACTGCAAAAAAGAAGCTTCTCAGACCAAAGCTAACAGTAGCTCTACAGACATAAACATAATTATTTGAAAAGCAGTTTGATGGGCACATTATGTCCATTTGGCAAAATGACAGCAGTAGTTTCCCCACTGGGGTCTATGATCTCTCCAGCCACAGGGTTTCATTAGGTTTACAGCAGCCAGACGTGACTGTCTTCCTGTGAGCAGGCCTCAAATATAATGAGAAAATGGTTGGTAATCCCCATTGCACCAGTGGACACACTTTGCCTGGCTGATCAGTAGTGCAGCACCTGGGACCACAGCATGCATAGTATCTTCCTGGACTGTGAGTTCTAACCAGCACAAAGGAAGCTCCAGCTCAGTTTCAGCTTGATTTTCTTCCGAGTCCTACAACCAAAGAGTGGGGTGTCTTCAGCAATAGGATCTTACTTTGTAGTTCTTCTGGAAGGCAACCAAAAGAAGGAGAAATTGTATTTGGACACTGCACTCCCTCTGGGATCACTTTAAGATTAGAGTAGGAAAAAAAAAAAAGCCAGTAAGCTCTATCAGAAACCAGCCTGAGACCGAAGGATGAAGTATTTGCCTAGTATACAAGAGGCCTTGGGTTCCATCCTAAGCAGGAGCAAGGACAGGGAGGGGAGAGAGAAAGAAGAGAAAAGAAACCAGCCTTGTGAGACATTTCCTGTTCTGAGTGGTGACTTCATACCTGGGGGGCTGGTTTGAGGAAAAGGACAGGTTCTTTTGTAAAAGAGAAGATATGTTTATGTCCATTAGATCTAGGAACTGAGAGAGATGGGTCAGGACAGAAAGTGATTGATTTCAGAAGTATGGCCAATACATTAGTGCAGGCAGCCTGGGGAACACCAGAAGTCTGTACACAGTTCCTCTGCTTCGTCTTTGATGGCACCATTGCCTGCTGGCTTTCTGTCTGTGGTTTTTGAGGCCAGTGCTTCAGTGGCAACTGCCAACAATTCCAAGGAAAGGCAGGAGTAGAGTCAGGGCTGAATCTGGTCACAGTGTGCTGCAGTCCATGTCCCAAGAAGAACCTGGGAACGATAAACTGGTGTGAGCACACAGAAGAAACAGGCAGACCAATCTTCAGAAGCCAGAATAGAAGAATCAGTGGGACTGAGTGTACGACCCAGACTTTCAGATACTGACTACCATCTCCAGGGATAGAGCAAGCCCTTTTGAAGGACCTGCCGCCTGTTCTCTCAGCTTGAAAACAACCTTGTGTCTTCCAGGGCTGAGCAACCATTTTATGAGTGCCAAAGGCATAAAGTACAAAACTTTAAACAACTTTTTCTCATTCAAATGAAAATTGCTTTATTGAGGCAAGTTCCAGGTAAAAAGAAATAAATATTCTTAGAATGCAAACTCACTGCTTTAAAAAAGTATAAGAGAAAGCTAATTGGATAATGAATATCATAAACCAGGGCCAGTGGTATAAACCAAACCTGTCATTCAAGCACTCAGGAGGTAGAGACCGGAAGATCAGAAGTTCAAGGTCATTTCTAACTACATAGTAAGTTTTAAATTAGCCTGAGATACATGAGATCCTACCTCAAAAAAAAAAAAAAAAAAAAAAAAGAACACCATCAAAGTCCTTAAAAAGATATTCAACCTCATTGATCAGAGTGGTATAAACTACCGCAGGAGCGGCCATGCTGTCCTTCAGACTGACAAAATTATAAAGTCTGGTAGAAATGGGCACCAGCCAGGATGTGCTGAAGAAGACCTTCGGATGCACTGACAGTCCAGGAGTGCAGATGCTTGTAAATAATTTGGAGAATGACTTGTTAATATATAGCAAAAAGAAAGATGCACATGTACCTGTGACCCAGAAAAATCCACCAACAGACGCGAATCCTGGAAGCCTTTGTCACATGCTCACAAGGTGACAGAACAGAGATACTCATCATCTCATGGGCTATGAAGTGGACATCTGGAAACAACCTAAACAGACCTTCACAAGGAAATAGACACACGGTGACAGGGTACATAGTCATTTCTCATTCAATAAATTTCCATGAAATTATTTAATATGTATGTAAGACAGTTAGGAAGCAGAATTCCTGGTCTGACTGTGAAAGAGTTTAAATCCTGAGTCTGAGAAAGTGTCCAAGGAACCCAGTCCATTTATGAGCACACAATGCCAGATGCCGGCATCTGTTGTCTTTGAGCTACATGGTATCTAATCATTCATCCTGACCTTGGATTGCAGGCTGGATTATGAAACTAGGTGAGTTTCATCTGCTCCCTGGTTACTACTCACTGCTTACTAAGTAAAGAACCCTGAACTAAAATGGTGGGATCCAGAGGGCAGGATCCTAGTAGCGATACTGAGTTAGGAGGTAAGCTCTGAAAATAGTTTCTGTTCCCCTGATGGAAATGTCTTGAGCATATGCATGAATATGGAGAAAAAGGGTAGGAAATGAATCTGAGATCAAAGAGGTCCGAAGCACCTATCTGATCTTCTTCCTGGACACATGCCTGCTCCCAGAACTTCGTTAATACAATTTGGCTTAGTCCTAAGAAAAGTATTACTTACTTTTCCTGTTTCTGTGATAATATATTCTGACAAAAGCAACTTAAAGAAAGGTTTGTTTTGGCTCACAGTTCAAAGGGAAGTCCATCATGGTGGGAAAGGAACGCTGGGTGAGGCACGGTGAGGCTGCTGGTCACATCCTATCCACAGTCAGGAAGTAGGATGATGAATGCATGGCTCAGCCAGCATTCCTGTGTTTATGCAGTCTGTGACCCCGGCCCACGGCATGGTTCCACTGACATTCAAGGTGGGTCTTCCCACCTCAGTTAACCTAACCCAGAAAACCCTTCACAGATGTTGTCAAGTGGCTAGCCGAATCTCAGTAATCCCCTCACAATCATGCCTAAAGGCTTATCTCCTGCTGATTTCAAATCCTGTCAAGCTTCTAATCAGTATTGACCATAACAGTGCCTTATACCCATCCAGCTCCTCAACAATAATGAGCCCCAAAGCCAAAGCTAAAAAAAGTCTCATAGGCTCAGATTGTAGCATTCTGGGTCACTGTCTCTACAATGACCACAGTTCCTGAGAAACAAAATGGCATCTGATCAAGGTTTTATCTGAACCTTTAGTCAATACTATTTTTCCTTGTGGGCAGAAGCAAAATAGTATTTTCAGGGAATTTAGCCAGGTTTTAAGACAAGACTTACCTGGGTAAATAGCAGCCAAATAGTTAATAATATTCTGTGTTTCATAGCTAGGATTTCTACCATGTGTGTATTGACTAGTTATAACATCAGAATCCTGTTATCTCTATTTAATTGGGAAATGTGTTCTGAGCCTAACAATGCAAAGACAACATAAGAACTTAAGGAACTGGGCATGCCAATCAATAGAGAGTTCTAGTAAACTCAGTACTAGTGAACTGAACTGGAGGTAGCGCATTGGGCTTGTTTAAAAAAACTGTTCAATGGCTGGGCAGCAAAGGCTTGCAGGGAGGGAATCAGAAGTAAGAGCTGAAAAGAAAACAGCCATCCTCAGTCCCTTCCTGCTGTATGTGAAGGGAGACCATCTTACATCTGTGAAAGGCTCTATTGTATACCAACTAGAACACCAGCCAGAGACTGGACAAGGGAAGGACGAAGTGAGGGTATTTGTTCTCTCTCTCTTTCTCTCTTCTCCCTTCCTCCTGCCCTCCCTCTCTCTGCCCTGGGCATGCCTGCAGCAGTCATGCAGTCATTGCTTTTTCCTCCTTGACTCCAGTTCTCTCCTGAAAAGCCCGTCAGAGCATTGTTAGCATTACCACCTTTTTCTTCACCGAGTGCAAATTCTACTGATGTTCTACCATTACTAACTTTTGAAATATCTCATCATTTCTAGTTTGGCTTTTTGTAGCTCCTCTGATGTTGGTGTGACCCATTCCCTGTGTTGAATTCCCTCTCTTGAAAATGAATTCCTCTCTATCTGCTTTTTTGACTAGGCCCCAACTGATAGAAAAGGTGACTGGCTTTTACTTTCCAGCCCAGTTCAGAGCTATCAGTCTTCCACACTTATCACCAAGCAGTTTGCCTTTCTTGAAGTCTGTCAATTTCGTGTAAGCTTGATAACCCTGAAACATGGACAAAGCAAGGTGTTTTACAGAAGAGAGAACAGGTCTAGAGATGCTAAATGGCATTCCACAGTTGCAAGGATGTTTAACAGAAGCCAGATGCCAGGTGTCTGTGGCTGGCATGAATTTCCCTATGACATACTTGCTCTGCTCTCTTCCTCCAGGCTTTGCCACCAGAAGATATTCTTTCTGAGTCACAGTAAAAATTCATTTGAGTCTCATTTGCACCTGATGAAAAGGTGCTATAAGTATGCAAATTGCACATCCAAAGGAGTCTGAGGGCATATTCATTTCTATTTTGGTCTTTCTAAGAACATTGTGAATTTGAGTCAACCAGGCCTTAAAAGCATTCTATAGATCTTATAGCAGTATTTCTCAGATCAGAATTACCTGAGGGGGTTGGGAAGGAGCATATATGCACCCCAGTCCATTTGAGCTCTACAGAGGAATACTTTACATGGAACTTTCTCGTGGTTCTGGAAGCTGGGAAGTGAAATCAAGTTGCTAACAAATTTTGTGCCTAGAAAGGGCCTACTTCCTCTTCATAGATGGCTGCCATCTTCTCACTGTCTTTACACCGTGGAAGGGGTGAGGGAACTCTCTGAGGACTCTCGTAGAAGGGCTCTAATCACTCTGCTAAGGGGTCCACCCTTGTTTCATTTCTGTTACTGTGATAAAATACCCTGACAAAATGCAACCTGGAGGAGAAAGAGTTTATCTTCACTCACAGTTTCAGGCTACAGGCCATCACAACAGGGAGGTCAAGGCAGTGGGAGCTGGATGGAGCTGGTCACATTACATCCACAATCAAGATAAGACAGAACTAAATGCTTGCATGCTTACCTGTGCTTAACTTTCTCTCTACATTTATGCAGTTCAAGACCCCAATCCAAAGAATTTTGCGGGTTTTCCAACCTCAGTTAAAGCAATCAAGACAATCCCCCACAGACAATACCCAAGGGTCAGTCTGATCTAGATAATTATTCACTGGAATTCTCTTCCCAGGTGATTCTAGATAGTGTCAAGTTGACAACAAAAACTAATCATCACATGACCTAATTGCCCTACTTCCTAATATCATCACATTGGGAGTTAGGATTGCAATATATGCATCTGCAAACTATAGACGCAAGCATTCAGTCTATAGAAAGAACATTCTGGAGAAAGATCAAATTTCTGGGCTTTACCAGCATCTCCTATAATAGAAAATCTTGGAAATGGAAAGATGTATTTTTTAATATTTTTATTTGTTACTTTTATTTTAATTTATGTGTATGTGTGTATTGCCTTCATTGATGTAAGTGCATCCATGTCATGCAATGCCCACAGAAATCAGAAGAGGGCATCAGATCTCCTGGAACCGGAGTTACAGACAGTTGTTAGCCGCCATGTGGGTGCTGAGAATTGAACTGTGTCCTCTGCTCTTATCCACTGAGACATCTTTCCAGCCCCAGAGGATGTATTTTTAACAAGCATCCCAGATGATTCTCCTGAGAACAAATTTTGGGGTCTACTGTCCCATAAGACAGAAAACAGTTGTCCATGACAACAGAAAATATGAAAAAAAGAGAAGAATATGGGCTGATTTACATCTAGTATATAGAAAGTCAAATAAATCAGAGTTTCTTACATTTTTTTCCTTACAATTTTTTCTTACATTTCCTTTTTGCCCAAGAAATTTTTACATGATCCTAGGTGTATAGATATATAAAATAGACTCACAAAATAAATCTTTATATATAATAAATCCTAAAGAAATTTATTTTAAAACAACTTTTAATATGCATGTAATTTTACAATTTATTAAAGATAAAAGATGATCTGTAATAGATGTGTCTTTTTAAGATTTATTTTTATTTTTACTTATTGAGTGTGTGTGTGTCTGCATGTGTGGAAGTCATGTGTATGCTGGTGTCCTTGGAGGCCTGAGGAGATCATTGGCTCTCCTAGAGTTGGACTTACAGATGGTTAAGACTGTTGGACAATGGAGCTGGGAACTGAACTCAGGTCCTCTAAAAGAGCAACAAATCCTCTTAACAGCCAAGCCATCTTTCCAGTCCTAGACATGTTTATTTTTTTATAGAGAATTAAATCATATCTGATTATCTGATGCTACAGTACATAAAGCATCTTCAACATCTAAAGTGATCAATATTTTTAAGCCATGATTATGTAAGGGTATTCTTTTTTTATTTTTTATTTTTTATGTGTATGAATGTATGGCTGTCGTGTATGTAAGTGCACCTCTCTCGTACAATGCCCAAAGTCAGAAGAAGTTTGGGTTCCCCTGGAACTGGAGTTATGGACAGTTGTTAGCCAGCATATGGGTGCTGGGAATCCAGCCCAGGCTATCTGCAAGAGCAGTTAATGCTCTTACCCACTGAGCCATCTCTCCAGCCCCCATCAGTATTTTTTATTTTACAGTTGTCATTGCTGAGAACACTGCTTCACACAAATATGTGGTACAAAATAGCAGAAGCATGTTTAGGGCCATTTCAGAAATGTTTTGAAATTCTGTCCTAATCTCAAGCCAAAATTCATTTAAAGAATTTTTTTGTGTATAAAATTCAAGTCAGCATCTCAAATAACAACTTTTGAAATCAAACATTCCCAAGCAATACAATCAAAAGATTGCTAATTTGTTATTTATATGCTGAGGAATAACTAGGAAAATGAAAGTCTTCATTTTCTGTAATTAACCATATTTCTATAAAAGAAAAAAATCCTTTATGTTACAGTGAAGATATTTCAATTCATCATGTATAATAGTTTCAAACTTGAGCCAAGAAGCTCCACCGTTCCTTCGTGCTGCACAGCGTGATGTGTGAGCAGTGCACAGTGCTCAGTTTGTGCTTAGACCAAGGCCGAAGTGAAGCCACTCCATGCAACGTCAATTAGCATTGTTGGGAACACCTCAGATTCACTGCAAGCTGGATACTGAATTCATTTCTGATCATGATGCACTCATAAACCTTTTACTATTGCCAGTTGCCAAATCCTTCATGACCTCCAATTACACAACTCTACATGGCAATATGACCCAAAGATTTAGAAGCTGTGGTGAAAGCCCAGACCATCTGGCTTCCACACCTGGTAAGAAGTTTTACCAACTGACTGGCACTCCACTGTGTGCCAGGCTTTTCCTGGGCACTGTTGGTAAATGGCTGCATGGGCTTTCCACAGCCATGCCATGAAGTACTTAGTAATTCCCATGTTACAGAGGAGAAATCTGAGACTCTTTGTGTCACTTGGCTATGACCCAAATTCCAACCAACGTCCCAAGTTCTGCTTCACATTGAAGTTGGACTCTTATGTTCCTCCTATCACTCCCAGAAGGAAGCCCACTTCATCACCAAATGATCACACAGACAATTATCCCTTGAGCAGGCTGTGTTGGGGTCCTAATCCTGCTCCCCAAAGGATTTGAGTTTCTTTCCTGCTTTTTAAAAATTGAACATCTTTGAAGTGTCAAAGAAGTTCAGGAAATAGTATTCCGATCCCCCTTTTAAACCACCAGGCGACACCTGGGGTCTGGACACATGGAGTTCCCAGGGCTCTCAGAAGCTATTCTGCCTTGCACTTCATTCAGAAGCTTCTGGTCTTGCCCTAGAGTAATAGAAGCCAATCTGAAAACCAAAAGCTGCAGACAAACATCTGCATTAATTCATCGCTAGAGGCCCTGAGGGAAGCAGTCCATCTGTTGGGCATATCAGAAATGTTAAAAAAACTGGATAACATGAATGGGCAAGTATGTGAGCACACAGAGCCTGACATCTGCATGGTCTTGCATCACTCGAGAGCTGTCTTTTGCCCTTTCTGTTTTTCTTATACGTTGCTTCACATACCTGGTCACCATTCCGCTGACACTACTGTTTGGATTTGCCAGGTTAACAAAGGACCAGAAAGAATGACTGCGACAAGAACTGGGTGAGGATTCCCTGATAGAGTTGATTGATTATTCAAAAGGACTGAAAGAGAACTGCTGATGTATAAGAAGATGCCTGAGATCACCGCCACAGTTCCACTGTTCTCTCTTTTGTTTCCCAACAGCTGTTGGACACCTCAACTCGCCTCTTTCAATTTTACATGCATGTCCCAGTCAGCATTTGCCACATATATGAGAGTAACCTGGCTTACTTCAGAAAGCACAGACTCGAGTTCAAATCCCACATCAATCATTCATGTGTCCCCTGAGGTGTGTTAAATCCTTTCTCTGAACTTCAGTCCTCATCAGTAAAATGGAGACATTAAGAGTCTATTAAATTTTTTACATATCTGAAGAAAAAAGTAATTTTATATAATGCCTTTGTGGTAAACAAAATCTAGGATACCTGCTAAGTGAATAGAGGCATTGATAATATAATGTCATTTGGTGGTAAGTGCTATGGAATAAAATTAAGCAGAGTAGATGACAGAGAATGGCATAGGAGATAAGGGCAGGTGCTGTCATTGTATAGTGGCCAGAGAATCGAAGAGGAGATGAGAGATGAAAACAGACAGATAACTGGAACAAGAGGAAGGTAGACTAAAATCATTTATTCATATCTTTATACACTAGGTAGAGCCCGGCTAGGAACTATGGCAAATACAAAGATGAACCAGACAGGGAATATATCTTTGATGAATCCTGAACCATTAGTCTAGTAAAGGAGAAAAACATCTAATAAAAATAAGAATATAATTGACTCCATCAAAGAAATGTGGGTAAGCACCACAGAAGTCTTTCTGCCCTCATAGAGACACAGGAGATTCAAGAAAGTGATGAGTCATCATCTGACAGAAAACCTTGGTAAACTGAAAGAGCCAAACAGAAGTTCTAACATTCTAGGACTGGGGGTACAGCTCAGTGGCAAGCATTAGCCTAGCGTGTGAGCATCTGAGTTCAATCCCCTGTACAAAAAAAAAAAAATTAAACTTTAGAAGTCTAACATTTAATGCTCCAATAGTCAAAAGGAAAAACTCAAGAGCAAATTCAAAAAAGAAGGAAAGAGAATTAGGGAATTAAAGTTACCCAAAATGAGGCAGAGAAAGAAGATGGAAAAATGTAAAGAGCACATTACTCAACCTTAACTTTTTATAGAGTCCTAGAAGAAGTTCAGAAAAGTACAATCAAATATCCCCCCTCAAATACAGAATATAACAAAAAAGACAAATGCAAAAAATACAATAGGACTTGAAAAATCAAAATTTGGAGCTGGAGAGTCGGCTCAGTGGTTAAGGGCACTTGCTACTCTTGCAAACCTGGATTGCGTTCCCAGTACCCACATGGTACCACAGAACTGCCATAACGCCCATTCCAGGGGTTTAATACTCTCTTCTGGCCTCTGTAGGCACCAGGCATGTGTATGAGGCACATACCTACATGCAGGCAAAACACTGATACTCATAGTTAAAAATACATATTAGAAAAAGAATATTCAAAAGTTGGTTCTTTAAAGTAACAAATCAAGGGGCCAGCAGGATGGCTCTGTGGATAAGGGCACTTGCCACCAAACCTGCCTACCTAAATTTGGTCCCAGGAACCCATAAAGTAGGAGGAGAGAACTAACTGTATACATCCTAAATAAATGAATAAATAAAATTTATATAACTTATAAATTCAAAAAGAGCAGGTTAAAACTAGGGGAGACTCAGATAATTATTAATATCGGTGATGGAAAGAGACATTATTTCATTTGTTATAGATATTAGAAGGATATAAAGACGTTATAAGCAACTGTCCAGAAATTTCAAAATGCGGGTGAAATTCCTAAGAAAACATTGCTTACCCATATTAGAGCAGGAAGAAATGAAAGATCTGATATTTGGTTTAAAATAAACAAATGTTGAGGTTTGATGAAATTTAAAAGGTTTGTATTGGACTTTTAAAGGTTTAATGCCAATCTAATACAAATTCTTCCAGAAAATAGAAAATGTAGGCACACCTCCCTATTTGATTTTGCAAAACTAGAATAATACAGATGCTAAAATCCAGTAAAGAACAAACAGTATGAGGAAAATAAATTCACTCAGGAGCAGAGGTATAAACAGCCTAAGCAAAATATGTAGACATCAACTCCAGCATCACATAAAAGGAAAAAAAACCATTGTGTGCAAATTTGTCTTGTCCAGGATGCTAGCATAGATGATAATATATTATAATATATAATGATAATATAATGATAGTGCTCTATTGGCAGAAGCCAATGCTATTTGCCACCTTAACACATTAACGGGAACAAAGCACATACAAGTTACACTTGTGATTTTTTTTACTTTTCGAAGGTGTGAAAGTGATACACATTTAGGAGGAACTGAAGTTCTAGTTTTGAATTTTGATCTCTCCCTGGGCTAGTGGTATACAGGAAGACAGTGAGAGCAGCAATGAGCCCCAGGCCCCAGTCAGCCCTGAGCCACCAGGATAAGCAGCCAGTACTCACACACTGCTATAATTTCCAGGGGGTTCCGTGTATTAAACACATTTTGGACTTAGGTTATTTCCCACTCACAATGGTTTTATTGGGACCTAACACACTGTAAGTCTAGGAGCACTGGTAGTTTAACATATGTAGAAAGAAAGTGCTTGCTAAATTTCAGTATCCATTCATTATTTTTAAAATCTCAGAAATTAGGAAAAAGAAGATATGTAAATAATCTGGTAAAAAGACATCTATAATAAAGTCCATCATAATGTATATAAAGAATAAATTTTTAAAATGCTCCCCCTGAAGATGTGAGCAGAACAAGGGTGTCTATTACCACAAGGTATATTCAGTTTGCTGTACAAGCATGAGGACCTGTGTTTGAATCCCCGGCCCCCACACTGAAAAAGCTGAACATGGCCACGAGAGCCTGGAACTCCAGAGCTTTTAAGGGAACAGAGACAAGAGGATCATTGAGTCTTGCTGGCTACCAGTCTAGCTGAGGGTTACTGAGAGACCCTGACTCAACGGAATATGAGGGAGGCTGATAGAACAGGACACCTGATGTCCTGCTCTTGCCTCCAGATGTGCACAGGTGTTTACACACACACACACACACACACACACACACCGAAAGAAGAATGAAAGAAAGAAAGAAAGAAAGAAAGAAAGAAAGAAAGAAAGAAAGAAAGAAAAGGAAAGAATAAAAGAGCATTGTTGTTATTTGTAGTTATGTTCTTACCTTCATTGAAAACCCATGGAAAGCTACAGATAATTTTAAAATTTAAACTTTCACAAGGACATTTGCTACCAAGCCTGAAGACCTGAACTGAATTCCATCCCCAGAATCCACGGGTAGAAGGAGAGAACCAATTCCTACAAGCTGTCCTCTGACCTCTGCACAGGAGTCATGACACACATGTGCCCATACACACACAGACACACACACACACACAATAAATGTTTTTTAAAAGACAAGTTATTTAAAGTTTCACACAGTGACTGGGTGCAAAGTCAATAAAGAACAAAAAATTAATTAAATTTCTTCATTCTTTTTAATAATATTTGATTCTTTGAGAATTTCATACAGTGTATACTATTCATGTTCAGACCCCTCCCCATCTCAGATCCGCCCACCTGCCTACCCCACCTCATTTCAAGTCCTCTATTTTGTTTAAGAGCTACTGTGTCTAATTTGTTTTCCCTAATTACTCTTGGGTGTGGGTCCATTTGCTGAAACCTGATCCTTCTACTGGAATCACATTTATAGATACCCAGGGTAGCTTAAAGAAGCTGAGACCCCCCTCCAGCATCTATTAATTGTCAATAGTTCAATAGTTGCTCAGGCTTGTTAGTTTTTGAGACAGGGTCTATCCATGAACCTGAAGCTCGTTAGGCTAGACTAGCTGGCCAGCGAACCCCCAGGCTCTTCCTACCTCTACCTCCCCGATACTGAGACGACTACCTGCCTGGCTTTTTACATGGATCCTGAGAGCAAATAATTGGGTAGGGTCCTTGTGTGACGAACACTTTATAGACCAAACCCTCTTCCTGCCTCCTGATAATACTTCTAAAAATGTATCCCCTTTCTTAAATTTATGCATAATTACTAAGATTCAAGACCAGCCAAGACCTTTCTAGAAGAAGAAACACAGAGTTGGAAGACTTGCTCTACCAGGTATGTAGTCTTCCTATTAAACTGTATTAATTAAGACTGTCATTTTCATTCAAGGATAGATAAATGGAGGTAGACGTCATTCCTGTTTTCCAATAGCTAGGTATCCTCTTCTTTTAGGCACATGGCAGACATCACGTCACTGCCCTTTGCAGGTGGGTGGGGCTTCCTGACTGGTTGTGACGAATGAGCTGTGAGAGGAAGGGAATACTGGATGATGCATTCATGGTGAGTCAGTGAAGCCGATGGACCATTTCCAGTCTGTCGTCTGATTTCCAGTCTGTGATCTGGATGGACGCATCCTTGGGAAGGACACTTGCCCTGACACATCTTCATAGCGACCTACCAGGGAAAAAGCAATTAGTTTGCTATCCAAAACAAGGCACGGCCTCTCCCTTTATATTCAGCATGCAGAGAGACCACAGGATCACAACTGCAATGGGCAAGAGAAATACCTTCGTGTGGACAACTCATTTTTCAACAAAAGGTGGAACTATGAGATAGGAGGGAGTAGATGGCCTGGATTGGGTTTGAGACAGAGCTTGATCCTTCTGTATGCCATCATGGAAATAAATTCTAGGTGGATTATTACTCCTGTGGTAAATGTGTACTGTAGGATGATTCAGGCCAAGTCAGGTAGGCTCCTGGCCTGCTGGCCCAAACGGGCTAGAACCGATATTGAGCATGCATGCACAGTGAACACTTCCTGGGACCTAACCTGGGGCAGTTCTCAGCCTCTAGCAGCCATCCAGGACCAATGGGAGTGATGAACTTCAGATCGTCAGGCATTCAGTACCTACTAGAATGAAGTATGTCAGATAACCAGATAAATAAAGGCCTCCCTTAAGCCTGACAAAAGTATAAATCCTGTTCCCCTCTAAAATTAAAGGAGATCATTGGTTCCACTTTCTCCCAGAGTCTGTGACATTGACTCTGCGCCTCCTTGCCCCTCCCCTGAGGGATCCGCCATGCCAGCCAACAGTGTAGAAATTAAAAAAAAAAAAAAAAAATACAGATGGACAAATTCTTCATGACTCAGGGAAAAATTTCATACATAAGAAACAAAAATCATTATCTATAAAGGAAAAGATTAAGTTGTATAATACTAAACCACAAGGAAAAAAAAGCATTTTGATAAAAGAAGACCTACATCTTCATGGCAATTGTGGATAGATAATTAGGTTACAGGCAGAGTGTGCTTATCTGACTTTTCCACATCTTCTACTCTTTTGCAGTACAAAAGAAGAAAACAAATTGTCAGTTTTCATTTGTATTTATTATCAAGAAGAGGCAACCCAAAGTTAAAGATGGAGAGTAAGAACTTTCCAGATCCTTCTTACCTGGGTGCTAATCCAGAGGAAAGAAGTCCTAATAGTGGAACTTGCACCTGTGTGGTGGGTGGATGGAGGCGGGATCTAGTGGTCATGGTGACGTCTCCAATGGCTCTTTTCCACTCAGGCACTAGCACATCATCAAGGAAGGCGTAAGTGACATTTTCAAAGTCTTTTTGTTACATATTCATAGTTGCTTTTCTTGGAAGAAGATACCCTTAGGAGTAAGCACCTTCTCCCTCTTTCGTTTCTGATTCCTCTTCTTAAAATGTATTCATGTATTATTTTATGTGTGTGGTGATAGGGCTGCACGTGGCATGAACGTGGAAGTCGAAGGACAACTCTGTGGAGTCCCTTCTTTCCTTCTACCTTCACACAGGCCTCAGGGATCAAACTCAGGTTGGCAGGCTTGCACAGCAAGCACCTTTATTTGCTGAGCCATGAGCCAAGCCATCTGATTTTGGTTTCCCTCCCTCCCTCTCTCTCTCTGAAACTTTGACTCTAGTGTCTCTCAAGATGTTGATCAGACCTGGCAATGTGAGGCCCCAGAAGTCTGTTGACCTGAGCTCCTAAAAACAGACACTGGACCCCCTCCCTCTTCCTCAGTCACGCCACTCCAAGCCCTTTGTAAATCTTTACTAGGCACACACTTGGCTCTGACTAGCCTGAATGTAAAGATCTAATGCACATTTAAGGATGCCTATTTCTGCTTTGGGGTTTTACTGTTGCATTGCCTCTTATTTATTTGTTAAGCATTTATTGGAGCACAGTAGTAAACTCATCATAGGCATGGCTCCTGAAGACCTGAGAATTTACTGCCTGAATTCTTGAGTCTGGCAAAACATGCAATAGGGTGTGGAGGTGAGAGACAAATGAACAGTCAACAGGCAGACATGCCAAGCCCTCCAAGTAGCCGGGCTTTAAATGAATTCCGAGTCTTGAAGGCCTCACAAGAAAGAAGAATCTAAGGCAAAGGGAGGCATTTAAATCAGCCATCTTATTGTCACCATTATAGTTTATTGGACACTTACTCTATGCAGAAAGTATGATCAGGTAGTTTATATGCATCATCTCATTTAAGATTCTCAGCAACCTTGGGACAGATATAATATTTTCCCTATTTTAAATATGAGGAAATTGAGACTCAGTAGAAACTAGGTAATTTGCCCAAGGTCACATGGTTAGAAGAGGGTGGTGTGGAGCTGGAAATCCAATCTGTCAGACTGGAATTCCTTGTCCTATTTCTGTGCCAGTAACTGTTGCACTGGGAACTGGTGGTTATTCATCTACATCTTAATAAGATATTTCAATTTCAATTTCATACCCTTTTGAGGTAAAACAGGAACCTTGATTTCTGAAGCCTGTTCTTAGCTGGTTTCTGTGTTCTTTTATTTCTGTTTTTTTTTTTTTCCATTTTTTTTCAGTGCTGGGGGATCTCAGACCTTTGCACATGCTAAGCAAGAGTTCTTCTGCTGAGCTACACCCCTCACCAATGGCATCCATTTCTTTAGAATGACTTCCTGCTTTTGATGTACTGTCTCCCCCTAAAAGATGAAGTCATTCCTTTCTATAACATGCTAAGTCCTGTTGTAGTGGTGGGACATATAAAAAGTTCCACTCAGACACCAGTACAGCGAGGTCCATAATACACTGGTCATCGTCTTTGTGACAGTGCTCCCTTGCTTCCCAGAGATGCCTGAAAACACGGGGAACATGTACAAATAGACACAGATCCAGTTGTGTCTTGATGCTGATACTGGAATCTATAAGCAGAAACATCTCTCATGGTCCCACACGTTCACATTCTGAGTGTGTTATAGGTGTGCCATGAATGCCATCAAGTCTCCAGCCCGTAAGCCTGCTCACCAACCCTCGCCCATCGTATCACAACAGGAGGATGAGAAAATGGTGATTCGTACTCTGGTAAGAAACTCTGACAAGTTTCTGCATCAGATCCCATAAATGGGAGAAAGTGTCATGAAGAGCCATCGCAACACAGATGAGAAAAGATCAGATCTGAAGTTGGGCAAAGCAGGGTGTGTTACTGCCTCTGTTCCTTCCAGCTGTGTGACCTTAGGCAAGTTATTTACCTTTTCTGAGGCTCCATTGACTCTGTAAAGAGACAATAATAATTGAACCAGGTGTGCTAGCACACACCTGTAATCCAAAGCACTTTGGAAGGTGAGGCAGGAGGTTTGCTGATTGCTGAGGCCAGCTTGGGCTGTCCCAAAAAACGATAGTAATAACTACTGCTCAGCATTGTTAGGATTACACGATATAATAATAAAGCTAACTGATGAAAATAGAGCATGGTCTCTAGGAAAGCTAAAGAAGTGCTTATTGTTTTTACTAAATGCAGAAACAACTATATGAGATTTGTTTAAGTAGTTAATAAACAATTGTTTTAAATAACTTTTCTTCTGTACTGGATCAGTCTGCTATTGGATGGCTTTGGATGACTCCATCTTCTGTTGGCGCTTCATCCAGCACAACATGCCCTGGTTTGCAGACAGAGGGGCTTGGCAGGCCAGAGGCTGAAGGTTTAACAAAATGTGCTAGCTGAGCACAGGATATGAGGCACTGGAAAAGCCATTTGAAATGTTTAAATGCAAAGGAACTTGGCAAAAAGACAGAATCTGGAGCTGACTTGTTCTGACCTCAGTTTTCCCATTTAGAAGAAAAGAGGACCTGACTTTTGTTGCTCTGCGTCCTTGACCTGAGGCGAGGCACCTCATTCTTCCAGGACCATCTTAACAGCTACCGGGGACCTTGCATCTGCAACCTACTTCTGCAGGAAGAGGAAGCACTTGGCTTGGGGTACTTCGGGTAAAGTTTATCAGGATTCACTCAAGCCTCCCATCTAGAGCACATGTCCACTACCCGCTGAGCCTCCTTAGCACCCACGAGTTCCCCTTTCTCCCAGTTCCTGCTCTGTACACGTTCAGGGGAGAAAAAGATGCGCACGGAAAACTTGGCCTTTTCCCAAAGTGAAAACTTGTTTGGGGGTTAGGGAAACATCGCCATCTGGTGGCTGGATATAGAAGTAACTAGTCTGCAGCCACAAGCAAGGTTAGAAGAGCTCCCAACCACAGAACAGAAAGGTCCGTCTCCACCGCTTGAAACCAATTCACCGGCTTTATCGCTTTACCCAGTAGCAGAGGACCTACCGAGTCCAGAGATGGTTTGGGACTGTCAGGACTGGAACGCAGACCTACTGAGCCTCATGGGATTCAGCTCCGTCCTCTGCAGCTCTCCCCACCCCCAGAATGGGCACTCATCCTCTAGCCTAAAATGCTCCCCTGATTGAGGCGGGCAGGACCAGAACCGCTTTCATCCTCCGTGTTCCCTCCCGCTTTTAATCAACTTCATGGGAGGCAGAAGAGAAAGATCAGAGATTTTGCCTGGCAGCTGGCTAAAGGGTTTACCGAGATAAGAAGGGGGCAGATAAGAAACCAGAGCGAGAGTGCATACATTGATTGGGGAAAACGAAAATTCTGTTTCTTGTTCCCAGCCTTGAGATGATGGCGCTTGCTCTAATTCTCAGATAGTGAAGGACACTTTTTGTTTGTATTTTTTTTCTAAAATATTAATCTTGCCTTTTTTTTTTCCTTTAGCATATATTCATTGAACAAAATAATGGGTTTCACTCTGCCATTTTCACACATGTGTACAATGTGCTTTGATCATATATGCCTGCCCCATTACCCTCTCTCCCCAGTCCTATTAAACCCCTCCAGTGTTTGGAGATTTGGGATCTTAATGTACGTTCAGCAAAGAAACCCCCATTATTTACGCAAAATGTGACAATCCATTGTTGTGTAACTGAACCGTGGGACTGCAGGTCCAGTTCTTCCCGCCTCTTCTATTTGCATATTGCTTTGCAATTCTCTACGTGTTTTAATGTATTTAAAATTCTTTAATCTTTATAATGCCTTATGGTAGGAATTGTTAGTCATTACCCATAAGGAAATAGAGGATGAAAGAAGTTAAGCAATTTTCCTGAAATCACACAACTATCCCAGCTCTCGTGGCAGCACTGGGTTCTCCCACCATCCAGATGGAGTGTCGAGTAGTCTCACACAGCTTTTCCCCTGGAGGAGCAGCAAGAGAGTCACTGGCTCCTTATTCTTCTTGCCTGACACCTACAGACATCCCCATCCCATTGCTCTCTGCTCAACTGCACAACACGTCAGAAAGCCCTTGTGATACTGGTTTCCACTTATAATTGATTTGGAAACATTACTCAAATATTACTAACTCTTCTCTGAGGCAGAAATATAGCAGGGCTCCCCAGCAAAAGGAGGCCATCAGTCTGGGCCCTTGGGACCGTTGAGAGGTCTTTTCATGAACTCACAGAAACCTCTTCCAGGCAGCGCTTCTGTAAATGCTCTCACAAAGAGGATTCTCATGCCTTCTTGTTTTTTATGAGTCACTGGATCCCCTCTGCTGGGTCTCAGCATCACAGCCTGAAGCCCATGTCCACGCCACTGCTCTTCTGCATCTGCCATCCTCTATGATGGGATAATGCTGCATCCTGCCTCAAGTGGCATCTCTGAACTGATAACTCCAAAACTGAGAGTTCATAGTTCGAAGCTCACCTCTCCTTCGGCATGGCACACTCACATACAGTGTCTCCTCAGCGCTGTGACAACTAGCATGTGCATGCCCAAATTCATGATTGCCTAGCCTTCCTACAACTTTTCCCATCTCAGTAAGTGGTCATGCTATTCTGTCCCTTCTTCAGCCAACAATCTGCAGTCATCCCTGACCCTTCCATCTTACCACCCAAAGCCAGTCACCTGTAAAACCCACTGGCTCTGCTTCCATAGGAGGTCCGAAATGCACTACTCGGCCACCATCCCCTGGACCATTGCAGTGGCCTCTGACCAGGTCCCCTGTACAGGACCCAGAGTTACGCGTTGGATGTTGGAGCAAATCACCCTTTGGGAGGTTCCGATCTCGCCCCCACAGTCACTCTGTAATCTAGGTCTCGGCCTTGCTGCCCCATCCCTCACTAGAAATTTAAGGAATATCAGAACAGGGTCTTCATCTGTGCAATACATAAATGCTTCAGCAAAGTCTGGAGCATAGAAAATAGTCAGTGAGTTTCTGCTGAAACACAAACACCTTTTCCTTCAGTCTGGTTTGTTCTTTGGCAGCCGCAGTCCAGATCTTCAGATCTTCTTGCTCTGTGCTCCCTAGCAAAGACCTTCTTTGAACCTGGGAGCTTCTCCCCATCTCCCTGCCCCCACCCCCACCGCCAGCGCGGGGCTCCGGGTGTGCCCTCCAGTCTCATCGGGATGCACTTTCCCAGGGACCAGGCTACCTTCGCATTGGCAGCTGTGCCCTCTCCACCCTCCGTGGTGCCAGGCAGCGGAGCCAACCAGGAACCTGGAACACCTGATTCTGATGAGGCACCAGCTGTGCTCAGATATCAGCTGAATCCATGGGAGTCGAGAGCTGACAGTTCTAGATCGGTACAAAGAGCCGGAAGAACTCTTGATCGCCTTCTCCCTCACGACTTCCGCCCCACCTCAGCCATAACAGAGTTTTCAGTAGAGAGGAAAGAAGGGACTAAAACCAAAAAGAGGGAAGGGGAGAGGATTTTCAAGAGAAATGAGAGAAACAACTACAGGGTTAGGCTAGGGTTATACCTTGGAGGGGAGAAACCGTGAGAACATGAATTCCAAAGACCGCCTCTTACCGATGATGTCACTGGATATCAGTCTATCACTGTTTGAGTCACTGGGAATTCTTTTCTAAAGTGCAAGTGGGCCTGAGGTTAACAAACCATATTCAGCAAAGGGCAAGATACTAACTTTGGCTTTGTACCCAGATAAACTTTGTCCTACCTACTCAGTCATGGTAACACTACAGCAATCCTAAAAGATGACAAAAAACATGGGCGTGATTCCGATAAACTTCTCTTACAAAAATAGGGGCGTCAGATCTCCCCACCAGACTGCAGTTAGCAATCCCCAGTCTAGAATCTTTTAAATGATGGAGAAATGTAAATATTGCAGGCTAAATTCCAAAATGGTTCTCTAGACAATACATATTCAGTAACACCAAAAACTGAGGAAATAATCTGATGGTATTTGAAAACTAACCCTTAGTTCAGCAAAAAAGTCGCTTGCATCATTGACAATGTAGAGCTTTGTTGTTATGTTTTCTTCCTACTGACTAACATAAAGGGACACACCAAAACTGTACCTGTTCACCAAATACACTTTGGCTATACTATGGATACAAGAATCCCAAAATTCAACAAAAGCATTGAAGATCAGCTGGCTGTAAGGGAATTGTAGTAAAGAGAAGTGTATATTTTAATCTTACCTGTAATTGTGTGTACACATTCTTTACACCAATCAATACTTACCAACTCATTAGTGAACAGCACCATATTTGTGTAGTTCTAAGTACTTTAAGTCCTAGGCCAGGTAACACAAGGTTTTGCAGTCTTTAAGCATAAATTTGGGGGCTGGAGAGATGATTTCATGGTTAAGAATACTGTCTGTTCTTGCAGAAGATCTGGGTTCAAATCTCCACACTCACATGGCTACTAAAATTCATCTCTAAGTCCAGTTCCAAGGGATGTGATGCCCTCTTCTGTCCTCTTCAGGCACTGCATGACACAGGTACACTTACACACATGCAGATATAACACTCATACATGTAAAATAAAAATAAATCCAGAAAAAAATAAAAATAACAAAAATTAAAAAATTTTTAAAGAATAAATTTTGTGCCATAAGCAGCATTTAAGTTCTTTTTCTCTTCTCTCAGTTCCTGCCCTGTCCACATGATGGCTCAGAGAAGCCATGGATAAGATCTTTGGGGTCTTGTACTCCATTTTTAAATTGAACCCCCAAACTTCTGCTGGGAACACACTGAAAGTGCCTGTTCACCATTCCATTCTCAAACCTAAACTGGATCTGTGTTCTGAAACATGTAGGAGATTTGCACAGCGTATCCATGTCCTTGAACTTTCTGACTCCATGACCAAAAACTTCATTCATGAGAAAATTTTAAAGCATTGAACAATAAATCCATCAGGATTAATTATTTAGCAGAATGTTTGATTTATTTTAAACCAAATATTAAATAATTTATTTAAAAAATAAATCCAGTTTCAGAGGTGTTACAGTTGTTCTTAAAGAATATAACTTCGAACTAGAGCAGACAATCAGTCCAAAAGTTATTTCATCTACTTAGAAAAATGCATTCCAGTTTGGGAACCATTAAGCATCTTGTGGCTTCTGGTACAGCCAAACAGTTGATAAGAACAGCCCTGCAATTATGACTGCAGGAATTGTGTAAAAGTCTACAACTTCCTCATGCTTAATTTTGGTTTGGGACCCTGTGTACATTCCCATTACTATTATTACGCCACATGCTATTAAAGGCTGTGATTGTGTTTTATTCTTATGTACCTAGTGGCTGACACATTGCACAACATAACATGGGGCTCTCTCATTGCACAGGAAAGGGATGGTTTCCTCATGGTTTCTTCATGACTATTCAGGTATAACAGCATCCCCAAACACTACATTGGGAGAGAAAACTATGTAGGCACCCTGTCCATTCTGGATCAAGGAAAGGAACATGCTATAGCTTGAGGATGAAATGTCCCCTACAAGTTCATGCTTAGAATGTTCCTCCCAGCTGGTAGTGCTGCTTCAGGAGGTTTGGGAAACTTTAGGAGGCAGTGCCTAGCTAGAAGTAGGTCGCTGAGTAAGGGACCTTATGTATGTTATCCCTAACCCCCACTGCTTCCTGTCTGCCTTGAATGAGGTCCTCAGTCGCACACTTCCTCTCCCCAAGTGCATGGGGTCACATAACCATAGATTGACACCTCTGAAATCATGAGCCCAGAGTAAATTGCTCTCCTCCTTAAGTTGTTCTCCCAAGTGTTTTGTAGTCATAGTGCTGAAGGAGTAACTAAGAGAAAACAGGAAGAGCTTAGTCCTTGTTGCCACAAGAGCTGTGTCCAACTCCCGCCTCTAATCTGGGTAGCCTTGAGCAAGCCTCTGGTCTGCACGCCTTGGGATTCCTTCCTCTTTCCCACTCTCCATTGGCATTCCTCTTGAGCAGTTACCACCTCTAATGCTGGTTTGAGGAATGGTCTTCTGTGGGTGCTTCCAAGGTCCACTTGCATCCCCTCAATAGACAGCAATGATTTCTTTCCAGATAGATCTCACCATTGTCCTTCATTGTGCAAGCTCTTCAGCTTATCCCTGAGTCCCCACAGAGAGCCTGAGGTTCTTTCCCAGAGCACACAAAGCCCTGCAAGCTGCTCACTGACCTGATCTCTGCAGAGCTGAAGGTCTACTGTTCATTCAGGCCACAGCAGCCTTTCAGTTCTTCTCTTTATCCAAACCCCCTACCCACCCAGATATAAGCAAAGGCTTATTATCTGATGCCTCCTCATGCTTCATTTCGTCTGGCTGGGAGTATTCATTTCACAGAACTAAAGCACTTCCTCCAGAAAACTATCTCTGACTCCCCAGACCAGAACAAGTAATTTCCTTTATATATCATTATAGTATATTAAACTTCTTCATGACAATTATTTCAAATATATTTTTTAAATCATTTGTGAAATTGTGCACTCAATATCTATCCCCCTCAGCTGTCCTGGAAACTCTGAGAGGCTAGGTGCCTATGAGAGTTGCAGTACTATCAACTGGTAGTTGGTACACATGCCATAAGTGCATTCATTCAGTGAATGCTGCACAAGCTTTATAGCTCTAAAACTGTTCCTTCATCTACAAATGGCAATAATGGCCATGTCACAAGATTACTGTGTGAACTCAACCAGATAACCTGTGCAAAAGCCCTTGCACGGTGTCCTGTCTACAGTAAACCATAAATGTTTGTTGAATGACTATAAGCCTGATGGCTTCTAAGATGCCACCTTTTGAAATGGGTCTTGAATGAGGGCGAGGTCAGTAATTAGCACTTGTGAAGATTTCTTTATTAGGTGATTAATGCAACTTAAACCTTGGGTGTTGAGGCTAAGGTATTATTAAGGCAAGTGTTGATTGGCATTTGCTAGGTACAGACAGGTGCCTTATGCCAGACAAGGACACAAAGAAGTGCTATTCTGGGAGATGGGTTCACCATGAGCTGGGAGGCAGATAGACTGGAGTTACCTGGAAAATGCAAGAGGAGCCTGATGGGTATCTATGGCCTGAGAACATTTCTTGGCTTCTGACATCCAGATTCAGCCCAGGACTCGGTAGCTTTCTTTTTTTTTTTTCACTGTTTTAGGAAGTTCGTAGATAATATGCTCAGGCTCCAGAGCTGGCTCAGTGGGTAAGAGCACTTGCTGCTCAAACCTGAGGACTGAGTTTGAATCCCCAGCGCACCCACTTTTAAAAAGCTGGATATGACAGTGCACATGCCTTTAACTGTAGCATTGGAGCTGAGGAGGAGACAGGAGGATTGCTGGGGTTCACAAGCTACTAGCCTAGCTCCAGGGTCAGTGAGAGACCTGGTATCTCCCCATCTGGCCTCAGCAGGCACACATACCACACACATACACTATATGTGTACACCACACATATATTCACACACCATACACACACAAAAATGAATAAGTATTATGTTCAAACAAAGCAAGGGAATAAACCAACTGACCTCTGACATAACCCAAGGGGTAACATTAATTCATGGAGGAATGGGAATTGAGCCTGATATGAAGAAGATACTTAGAGAGAGGGGCAAGGGAGGGAGAAAAGAAAAGGGAGGAAGGGAAGGTACCCAAGGAACACCTGCAGCTGTCCTCTAGCACGTGTACACACACACGCACACACACATGCACACACACACAGAGGCACCTGCATACACATGACCATGAACATACACATGCACACATATACACATGCATATACACACAAAAGCAAATCATATTAAAGCAAATTTAAAATAGCGGGTCATGGTGGCACACACCTATAGTCCCAGCACTCTGGAAGCAGAGGTAGACAGATCTTTGTCAAATCAAAGCCAGACAGTTCCAATAAGCTCCATTCTCCTGGGGATCCCACAAATAAGGTGCTGGAAGATTTTCTCTCCAATAAGTCAGTTTTTCCAGAAAGGAATCTTCTAGGCTTCTGCCCGAGGCTGGGTGTAGGGGCTGATGCAAGCTCTCTGCCAGCATTCCAGGAAGAGAGCTGGAGTCTCGCCTGCAAACCTGCCCATCTTCACTTTCTGAATGGCATTCACCCTGCAGCCTGCAGTTTCTGCATCTCCTTCACCCAGAGGACAACTGAGTTTCCTGACTATTGGAAATAGGGAAAAGAAAACCCCTGGACACTCAAAGTCTCTGTATTCTGAATTTGACCACATGTCCACCCATCCATGTTGTAGTATTTATCAATGCTTCCTTCCTTATTGTAGTGGAATAATAATTCATTCTATATATATATATATACTGTACTTTGCTCATCCATCTGTCAGTTGAGGGGTCTTTATTTGATCCTACCATGAAAGGTTAGAGTTAGGCAGGGAAGTGATCAATAATGTGGATGGTCAGTCCGGTATGTTCATCCACAAATGTTACCAAGAATTGCTGTAAACCTCCTCCTGCAAACCAGACAGCAATGTGTTTCTTTCTTTTTTATTTTTGAGACAGGGTCTCCCTGAAGCCCAAGCTGGCCTGGAACTCACTATGTAGACCAGGTTGGACTTGAATTCACAGAGATCCACCTGCCTCTGCCTCCCAGGTGCTGGGATTAAAGGTGTGCACTACCACGCCCAGCACAAATTCCAATTTTACCTCTACTTAGAAAATAAGTCTGTGACTATTGTCCATTACAGTCACCATCAAAAAAATGTAGACCTTTCCTGGCCTGGGAACTTCCAACCAGTTGAAGAAATTGAAGAGAGAGAGAAAGAGAGAGAGAGAGAGAGAGAAAGAGAGAGAGAGAGAGAGAGAGAGAGAGAGAGAAGGTAATTCCATTTTGTTTAGAATAGAATGACTATGTTGGATAACTATGTTTTAGTCCCAAGAATATTTGTATTTATTATGCGACTCCTAAAGAATTTCAATACCATAAATGATATTTTTTGTTAAAGAATAATTCGTGGATAGTATTTTAAGGTCACATGACTCAGTCCTTTATTTATTCCACATCCTATATTTGGAACCCAGCAACTTTTTCTTTTTATTTGAAACAGGCTCTCACTATGTAACACTGGCTGCCCTGAAACTTTCTATGAATACCAGGCTGGCCTTGAACTCACAGAGATCTCTCTGCCTCTACCTCCTGGGTGTTGGAATTTAAGACATGTGCCGCCATACAAGGTCAGAACATAGGAACTCTGAGACGTGGGGAAGACCCTAGATGGAGAACTAGTGTAAAGAGGGGTTTCTTCTCAGAATAGTCCACGTAAGACACAATATTATCTATAGAAAAATTAACACTTGTGAGATTCTATTGTGTTAGACTTGCTAAAAAGATTCATTCCTCAAGTCAATACCTAGAATAAAAGAGTTTGAGAAGGTATGCCTAAGGGCCTATCTCATATTGTTGAATTTATTTAAAATGTTAAATCTGAACCACACTTGGAGAGAATGGTATACCCAGCCAACAGGAAAGTTAATGGAAAGATACCAGCCCTAGCACAAGCTTCAGGCACATTTGCATTTTAATTCAGCCACGCCTTTCAGTGCCTCTGGTTTAATGCTAACCTCCCTTTGTTCTGATCTTGGAAAAGAGAAAGTTTTCTTCTGCAGTTTTCCTGGTATCTCAGGCTAGTGGAGAGTCAGCATTTCCCAAGAGCAGAGTGGGAGAGTTCCTGGACATGCACAGACCAGATGCCCACAGCACAGACCAAACTTAACAAGCACTTGAGGCTGTTGCCTTCTCTCCTTATAACACAAACACAGGCTATAAATGAATAAAGTCACAGGGGCCACATTCTAGGTTTCTAGCTTACTACCTGTGTTCCTTAGGGCCTCAGAGGCAAGCTCCTTGACAGGTGCTAGCAAATGCTACCAACAGATGGATGGTCCTCCACTGAACAGAGATCTTAGTCCATCTCCTGGGTCTATTTGCAGGCAGGCACGGCACCAGGCATCACAGAAAGACCTCTGGGAACACAAGAGATGAGCAGTATATCAGAAGACCAGATCAGCAAGACAGAGGCCAAGGAGGAAGACAGGGGTCAACAAGTTAGGCAGCATACTTGTCCGGTGGCAAAGGGAAGGGTTCTTAGGAAAGACTGGTATAAGTACTGATGATGTGGTTCAGGTAGGGACTGTAAACGTCTTCCATGTTGCATCATATCCATCATCCCCAATGAGACCAACCCTGTAACCATCACCATACCATAGCTGTCGTCATCACTTCTAGTCAGCTGAGTGACATGCTATTCATCACACCCAACATGACCATTCCTGTAACAATCGACACAGCCCCACTCTCATTACTATCATAAGCACCAGCCGTGGTCGAGCAAGTACCAATGTGTGCATCGTGCTGTGGGTCTTCTCTGAAGAAGGGTGAGAAATTTAGCCCACTGCCAGACTGCTAGACATGCATATTGCTTTATTTTTATTATTAGCTAAAATGTATCAAATGCTGACCATGTACTGAGTGCTGCTTATGAAATGAATCTAACAATACCAGTAAGTTATTAACATCCTCATATTACAGATGAAAAAGAAATATTTGGAGAAGAAAGTGAGGTTTCCAACATCACACAGCTAAGGAATAACAGACCCAGGATTTGAACCTAGGTCGTCTGGCTTTATGACTCATCACCTCACTGAGTTGCAACTCTGCCAGGACCTATGCAATGGGATCCATAGAAGGCAAGCAGATAATATTAGAACTACTATCTGTTGTTGTATCTTATCTTGCCATTTCTATTTTACATGTATTTTGTAGCATATTTACCTGTATGGTAGAAGACTATAGTACGTTATTCATGGACACATGCTCACTTACCTTCTGATGGAAATGCAAAGTAAAAATGCCTAGGAGAACACTGCTTTTAACAGAACTGATAGGACTGGTGTCATAACCAGGCAACTGGAAAAATAACACAAACAGAACCTATGGAAATACAACCCACACAAGCCATCTTGAATCATGATATTATGTTATGAAGAATTAAAGTCCCTACTGTGGCAAGTAATTAGAAATTATGAAATGCCTTTCATTGGGGCTCCTTTTTATCTAGAAAACCAAATTCAGCAGCTGTGCCTGACAGGATGACTCTTTTTGCTGTTTATAGTAGGATGTTCCATATCAGAAATAGTAATCATGTTAGTTGTCTGATAGATTTTTAATTTAGGTGATATAATTTCATTCCATTCTATGATCCCTATGAAAATGGTCTTGATTTTTCTTCATTTTAAAAGTAGATATAGGGCTGGAGAAATGGCTCCGTTGATAAAGTATTTGCTGCACAAATGTAATGACCTGAGTTTGGATCCCCAGAACCCATGTAAAAAGCTGGGTGTGGAGGCATATACCTGTAACCCCAGAACTGGGAGGTAGGAGAATTTCTGGGACTCACTGGCCAGCCAGTCTAGTCAATCAGAGAGTTCCACTTTCAATGAGAGACTCTGCCTCAAAAAATAAGGTGGAAAGTGATTGAGGAAGATACCTAACTTAAACTTCTGACCTCCTTGTACACACATACCTGCACTCACATGTGCACACACATATGAACACATATACACCATACCTAGACACAGATACACACATAAAAAATGGAGATATATATTTTTAAGGGAATGCTTGTCTTTTGGTGATACATAATGCAATACTGAAGTGACTTGATGTCAGGTCTAGATGGGGTCACAAGAGTCAGAACTAACCTAAGATTAATCATTTGTGAGGTTTGAGGATGGATATTTAAGGTACACGATATCATTCCACCAATGTCTATACATGTTGCACATAGTACTAGATTAAAAGTTAAAATGCTAAAAAGAAAAAAAAGAAGCAACACCTTGACTTTTTTCCTATTGAGCACTGTTAGTTAGGACTCATATCCTGGGTGAGAAAGAAGGAACTAATGTAAGTTTCTAGAAATTCCTGTGTGTCTTTTCGTCTCTTCGGGAAATGGGCTGTGTGTCTGGTAAACATACCTATGTTGTTTGCCATCATGTTAGAATTAACCTCACCCTGAAAATACTATTAAGAGAGTGAAAGAGGCTTTGGTCTTTAAAAACTCATTATATTCGCTATACGGGGGAATCTGTGGAAAGGAACAAATCTCATGTGTCTTCCAGGTGATATGCTGGTGTGTGCAGGAAGGATGGGTCCTCAAAGAAAGTCATTTATCATCTCTTCCCCTTCTGTGATTCCAAAGGCAGACTTTGAATCCATTTGGAATCTGTCATCACTCAGGAAGCTGTGAAGTTATTTGAAGGACTGGAGTGCATGTCAAGGTAACTGTGAAAGGCAATTAGAGTTCCCATCGGGTCAAGAAAAGACACTCTGCCTTCAGGATTCGACCATGTGGTAATTCACCCACAGGCTGGGTGAATGCAGAGGAGGCAGGACACAGAAGTTACAACGGCCCATAGCTACTGAAAATGTAGGAGGAACTTACTCCCCAAAGAAATTCCCACCTGTTGGCCATAGCACTGCTCCAAGAAATCAGAGCCACCCAGCCAAGAGGCCTCAGGGAAGAGCGCTTCCTTGGTGCACCTCTGAGCTCCCTCCAACCTTCTGTGTTCTGAGTAAGAATTTCCACACTGAGAACTCGGTTCCAGTTATACTCCAAGATAGCATCAAAATGATAGGTAAATATAGGACCAGCTTTCTGGCCAGGCAGCCAAAGCACACAGTGCCACAGGGGAGAAAATGGGTTGATTCAGATCTCCAGTGGCTGTGACGTCTCCTTGGAGCACAGCTGAAGGCGCTGGGAGCAGTGCTCAGCACCCATCAGATCGTACTACCAAGAAAGTGCTGGGAGAAGCCCAGTGCTGCTCATTGTGACACAGTGATTCCCTGGAAGGGAGAGAATGGGTGGCCTCTCCATGATGTTTGAGATGAGCTAGGCTAACAGGAGAGCCCTGAGGCCCCAGATCCAGCCAGTGGTCTCCGCAATGCGAAGGCGGTTCTAAAATTGTAAAGAATACTGTAAGTGAGACAACCAGTCAATTGGATAATGTTCAGCCATTTAAAGTGATGTTCGTATAGAGAACATGTACAAAAGATGCTGAAGAGTCAAAAGCAGAAGAAAAGAAATCAGGATACTAAGTTCAATATTCATTATGTTCGATACACATTTTCTTTCTAAAATTTTTTTTATTAAATTTCAATTTCCATGAGAACTAATAACAGAGGAAAGGTATCAAAATCAAAATGTCTAAAAATTATCCCACTTATAGAAGATACCTAGAGGGGCTGATGAGATGGTACAGCAGGTAACGTGCTCGCCAACAAGTCTGGTGGCCTGAGTTTGATCCCAGGACCCACATAGTGAAAGGAAGGAACCAACTTCCACAAGTTGTCCTCTGACTTCTACATGTGCACCATGGCACATTCACACACACACACACACACACACACACACACACATACCTTAACAATTTAAAATATGATTTAATTAGAATGCTGTATCCGATATAAGAAAAATCCCCATTGGGTAGGGTATTCTGTCCTTCTAAGTATCTGCCATGTGTGTCAATCATAGACAATAATAGTCTGCCCAGACTACCTGATTTTATCAAAATGATACGAAGCAATTGAAATATTTACTTCTAAAATCTATGTGTATCTCAGCAGCGACAAGGAAAGTTTCACAATGTAAAATAGTAATTGTTAAGTTCTAAAGATTTTGAGTAAAATACTTTGCTTCAAAATAATTAATAAAAGTAAAAAATAAAATGTGATTTTAAAAGGGAGCTACCTGGAAAATAAAATTCACAGAAACAGAAAATAAAAGAGAGATTACTAGGGACGGATGGGGTGTGAAACAGAGCAGGAATGTTTCATGGGCACAGAGTTCACGTTTGGGATACTGGAAAGATAGATGGCCCTGCTGGTTGTACAGCAATGTAAATGTAATGATGCCATCGAATTACACACTTGAAAATGATTAAAATACAGTATTACATATATTTTACCACAATAAAATTAGCACTATTAAAAAAAAAACCTAGAAGAAAATAATCTGAACTCAAAAAACGTTAAGGGAACTGTGTTTGAAAAACTTTATGTAATTTGTTTGTTTTAGAGGCAGGCGTGCTCTCTCTCTCTCTCTCTCTCTCTGCCCAGGCTGGCCTCAAACTCACCATCTTCCTATCTCAGCTTCTTGAGTGCTGGGATTAGAGGTATGCATCACCACTCCCTGTAGTTTTCTATAGACTCTAGAATGCATACAATGGATCTAATTGATTATGGAAAATTCAATAAAGTATATCTAATGCCTTTCTACATGTTTTTGGAACACACACACGCACACACACACACACACACAAGAAAACACACACGCACGCACGTGCGCGCACGGGCACGCACAAATTCCCAGTGGATATAAGCATCCAGCAAACATCTCCCACTTTCTTTCTTTCAGGATTAGGACGCAGGATCTCCAAAATTCTAAAGCAAAGGGCTTGCTTAGACTCTGGCGATGGGGTAACGTGAAGTAGGCAAGTTAGACTCTTCTACTTTGAGGGTTTTTTTCCTAAATATTTTTCCTTTTCTCTGCTGAGATACACACAGATTTTTAGAAGTAAATATTTCAATTGCTTGGTATCATTCTGGTAAATTCAAGGTAATCTGGGCAGACTTTTGTTGTTGTATGATTGATAGATATGGACACCTAGAATATTGTGATTACGTTCATTTTGTCATTTACAATATTAAATTGCCTGGGGCATCCGTTTCTCATTTTCTTTGCTTTGAATGAGGCAGCAGAGTATCCAGAGGACTGTGGAAGTGCTGGAGAGACCAGTCAGGCTCTGAATGGCAGGTCCAGTAATGAAGAACTCACAGTCAGAGTGCTGGAGGCATCCCTTTGCTAGTCTTCCTTCCCCCGGTACCTAACTTGTTTAAACTTGCCCTGATTATCAACTCAGTGACTTTTACACTCCTAAAAAATGAAAAAATCCAGCAGTGAATGTCATACTCAAGAAATATTCATAAGCCTTTTGCTAAACCCACTGAAACAAAAGAAAGCACTTCTGGTATCCAGCACCTCCTAATTAAGGAGCAACGCCTCATTAGTAATAGAGAGAACGTGGAGTGATGTGAGGGCTTAGCTGAGCTCTGGCTGAGACCAGAGAACCAGCTTGGTCAGTAGAAGAGACAAATAGATACCATGAGTCAGTCAAGTCTAGTGTACCCTAGAAGCTACCCAGTCCAGAAGGCCCTCTGGGAACCAATACAGGGCGATCCTCCAGAGCTGCTCCATGGAAGTCACACAGATAAGGTGGCACTCCTTAGAAAGAAGCAATTTCAGGGCTGGGGAGATAACTTGGTTGGTAAAATGATTGTCATACAAGCATGAGACCTGAGTTCAATCCCCCAAACACATGTAAAAAGGCGGGTGTGGCGGCATGCACTGGGGAGGCAGAGACCCCTATCTCAAAAAAAGGAGAGCAGCATTCTTGAGGAATGGCACCCAAAGTTTCCTCTGACCTCCACACATACATGGGTACACACACACACACGCACACACACGAGAAACAAAAGGCAACTGCAGAGAATTTATTAGGAAATGAAACCTCTGGCTGCTGGAGCTGCAGGGGACACTGTGGTGAGAATTATCTGAGTATACAACCATAATGAGAAGAGGAAGTAATGAAGAACTCACAGTCAGAGTGTTGGAGGCATCCCTTTGCTAGTCTTCCTTCCCCCGGTACTTACCTTGTTTAAACTTGCCCTGATTGTCCCACCTTCTCCAAGGCTCGGGGACAGTGGGCAGTAGCATCTATGTCATACACTTATTAGCCACACCTGGTCCAAACTGTCATGAAATCTTTGTTTTCCCAAAACACCACTCTAAAGTGAAATGTACAGGAAGGTGAAGACTGCTTCAAGCAAAGCTAGCTTTCTCTCCACCAGCACCACCACAGCTCCCATCCCAAGCACCTAAGTAACTTCTTGTTCTCTCCAGGGTGCTCATAGCAAACAACAGTTGAAATGATGGACATTTTACCAGGAATCAAAATGTCCATCTAATTAGCTGATGAGCAGGAACTGGTTCTTCTTACTTGGAGAGGGACAAGAGAAGTGATTCCTCTTACAACCTATTCACCCTGGGTCCACGGGTAATGGACCCTAACTCCAAGGAAAGGCAATCATTGACTCTGAAGATGTGGTACATTAGCATTCCTGCTGCCAATCCCATCAGCCCCAACTCGGGCTTCCTTCCTCTGTTACAAAGACAAACACTCACAATAATCTGAAAGAACCATGGCCCATATGAGCCTAACTAGAAGCATCATATATGGACCAAGGCACAAACCACATGGTCTTTTCTCTGGGTTTTTTGTCTTCCTCCAAGTATCCATGACTAGCCACCTTCACAGTCCTTTGTTCCACTCCAACCCTGGGATCCAGGATGGAAGGACAGATGATAGAAAAAGACAGACATAGTGAGATCATCTTTCAAGGATTTCATTTGGTTCTGTCCCATAGAGAGAGAAACCCTTCAGAATATTCAAAAATCCCTAAGCAGCTATAATTCATTCTCTGGGAGCTTTGTCCACGTTCTAGAAGCCTACCACATGTGCAGATACAGCTGGGGAAGAAGAAGACAGCAGAAAAGGTGAGAAGGACAACCTGGGACTTTCTTCCTCATCAAGATGAAAGTCAGAAGCAGAATTAAGGGCCTAGGCAGATGACTCAGTCAGTAAAGTGCATGCTATGCAAGCCTGAGGACCTGAATCCAGATCCGGAGCATCCGTGTAAAAAGCTGGGCATAGCAGTGTGGCAGTGTACGACTGCAACCCTAGCACTTGGGGTAAAGAGATAGACAGACTTCCATAGCTCATTGTTAGACAGTCTAGCCAATCAGCAAATACACACGCACACGCACACACACACACACACATATATATACATATTCCTGAAACACACATACACCAGCCCCTCCCTAAAAAAAAAAAAAAAGAGCTTCCAAAGCAAACTCTCTCATTTCATGCTTGGAGTCACAGCATGCCTAAGCTAAAGGCAAGACGCAAGCTCACTGCTGTGAAAATAAAATCAACCTTAGCAGGGTCACTTCTTGACTCCCATCCCAGAACAGTGTCTTTCTTACTGGGTATGCTCACATTATTCAGAGAAAACAACCCCAGGGCATCTGTCACCCTTTTCTGCTCTGTCCTAAACCAACTGGATTCAGCAGCTATGAAAACACACTCTAACTCCCTTCATCTACTCTCTGTCCCAAACATGGGGAGGATGCTTTAATAAATAATACATAAATGGATGCATCAGGTGCTGACTCTGACCCCTCCAGACCATGAGGGGTCTAGAAATCTCTTTGAATAAGCCCAAGCTCAACTAGTGAGGAGAAAAGGCTGGTTTCAACCTCTTAATGAAGCCAGCTGCCCCTACAAAGCATTCAATAGCTAAGAGGGAGCCTGTTACCTCGGACCTCAGTCAAGACCTGGTGCCTCAGTCAAGCCAGCTCCTACCTTGCCAGCCCAGCCATTCCCTCTCCCTCTACCCAGGAAGAGAGTGAGATGTACATGGTACAACCAGACCGAAAAGACATTAGGTCAGGGTGATGGTGGATTAAATCATAGCATTCATTTCTTTTTTATGTGCTTGGGTCTTCTGAATGTATGTGTACCATGTGCATTCCAGCTTCCTGAGGAGGCCAGAAAAGGGCTTCCCTGGAACTGGGATTAGAGACAGTTGTGAGCCACCATGTGTGTACTTGGAACCAAACCCAGGCCCTCTGCAAGAGCAGTAACTGGTCTTAACCACTGAGCCATCTCTCAAATCCCCACAGCAGTCATTTTTGTCTTAAAACCTAGAGTTACTTGGCCCTTCTGTCTCCATTTCCCGAATTGTAATGGGAGCTATTAAGACCCACCTTATTAATATTCTACCACTTCCACTAGATTATGATGACCACAGAGGGGGCTTCCAGGAAGCTCAACAACAGGGCACTCCATTCACAGTGGCGCAGGTATATGAAGTTGTGTAGTGTTAATTGTGTGTAGCAGCCCTCCCATGAGAGTGGGGTGTTTGCCATCCACCCTAAGCTCCTATAATAATGCCTGATTGCAGTAGGAACTCAGTGAACATGGCTGGAGAATCAAATAGGATGTTTGTAAGGATTCCACTAGACTGTTTGTATAAATTGACTTTTGAGTGAATTCTGGACAGTCAGTGATTGTGATTATCAATATTACTGATGTCACAATGTTCATAGGAAAAGTCCTTCCCATGCCTGCTTTTTCCAAATGCCTTGTCTTCTGCAAGGGTTATAGACTTGACCAAGTCTCCATCACCAAATGAGGGTAGCTTTTCTCATATCTTCCCATCAGGCCTGATCCAGTCTGACCCCAATCTGACCGCAAGGCTGGTACAGAACACCGTGGCTGCCACCACAGTTGCTGTCTCATCTTCAGGTCAGGGTGAGGATTTTCCTGGTCTCTACCTTTTGTTGGCTCTGTCATTTGGCACAGGGGCCCCTATTCAGTAGCCCAGTTCCACTTAAAGGCCACAGCCCTTCTTGGAAATGGCACCAACCTGAAGACAAGAGGCTCAAACACCTTGGCCAACAGGGACATTGCATAATGATGGCACTGTGTTCCAGGTGGAGGAACCCAGTTTCGGAGAGGAAGGTCGCAATTCTTCCCTGTATATACTCAGAGAGGCTGGGTGGACTGTCAAGCTGCTTCTCTTTTGAAAGGACAGATTCAGTTTTGAAAATCAGACAGCCTGGGACTTAGCCAGGAGGTACCTCCCCTACCGCACCCCCACTCCCTGCCATCACCACACCCACAAGGACAATCTCCTTCGCTGACAATAGGTAGCTGCCACTTTTGTGTAACATGAACAGTGTCAAGAAGGAACCCACCCTAGAAATATGGCCTCCTTAAATGCCTGGGATTCCACATTTACTGATTCACTCCTTTGGGCTCTGTACCACCCACCCTACCCGTCTTAAAAGCCAGATTCTCCTGGGAGAGGCACAGGGTACTCTGCTACCACCTGCAATGAAGAAACTCACCAGTCCTTCTATTGCCTCTTATTAGGAAAACCATCTGGGTGCTTGGAATTGAAAGGCAGGAAAGCTTTGAAGTCAAACCTCGTTAGCATCACCAGTTCTGCTTAAGCCCGCCAAAGAGCTGGCTTTGGACCTGTTTATTCCCTGTGTTACTCACCAAAGGATTAAAACAGGCAACACACACACACACACACATACACACACACAGAAGGCCTGCTTCCTTACCCCATACACAGTAGATACTCAACAAACTTACAGTTCTCCCTTCCACAAATGAAAAGAATAGAACTTTCTATGGGGAGAGGAACTGGTCCCTCATCATAATGGGAAGGACAAGTCAAAGGAGCAGGTTTCTTCTCTCCACTCCTGTTGAGCATGGGTATCCTCTGCCCAGCCAGTGCCTTCAGCCCATGACTCCATTGCTGATGCCCAAGAAGAAGCAGTAAGTGAATGCCAAGGACACAGCTTAAGTAACTGCTCACTAGGAGGCTATAGCTGGCTCCCCGGCCCTAAAGTGATGATGAGTCTAAAGAGTCTTGTTTGCCATTGACTCCTCTCTACTCTCCAGCTCTGTCAGTTCCCTCCAGAAGACTAGTCCTGTTCTGTACTCTGTGCCTCAAGAAGCTGACCCTTGTGCGCCAGATTCTTTTGCCCTCTAGATTCCAGTTAGAGCCAGCCAGTGGAGGGTCCCAGCAGAAGGTCGAGAAGCTGGACATGCAGAGAAAGAGGCAAAGAAAGATGCAGAGATGCACGAACTCGGTCTTTCCTCTACTCCATCCCTCCTGAGCCAGGGTTGGCAGTAGCTCTCTGCCCACAGCTCAAGCACAGCTCCAAGGTGTAGCCCCTGGACATTCTGCTGAGCCTCAGGAAGTCCTCGAGGAACCTGCTTCCACTGACTGCTGTCTAAGTACATTCACCTGTTACTGTCTACTTTGCCCATGCCTCCCCACACTGGGTCCCTTAGGACCAAATGAGATCACAGCAGCATGTTGACAATAACCCATCGCTCGATGAAACACAAGAAAATGCTTCCCTGAAGAAGTTGCTATATTAACACCAAAATGAGCCAGGACCGTTTCCTGTCCACATCCAGCCATCCTATACTCAGGCCCCTGAGCCAATCTGAGTGTCAAAATCCACTCTCTGAATCTACAGCCATACATCTTTCACCTGAGCAGGGGAGATTTTAAGGAAAATATCTTTTCCTTTTAGTTTCTTAGGGTCATTTTCAATAACCTCTCTGAATAGGAGAGATCGCCTAAAAGTTTCCCTAATTTGGCCAAGCCAAGGAGTATTTCACCAAAGATGGCACACCTTCCCAAAAGAAGGTTAAAAAATAAACAGAAAGAAGCTTGTCCTCTTTAGGCCTTTTCTGTTTTGAGTATAAAATGATCATGATTCACTCCATGCTTTAAACAAAAAACACTGGGTGTTCTCCCAACCCCGGAGCCTCTGCTAGACAATAAAAATATCAGTTGAAGCACAATATGGAGGCCAGCAGGCTCCCTTGTTTCCAGATGAAGAAAGAGAGTCCCAGGAGTTGTCAGGGAGCTGACCAAAGTGGCAAAACCTAAACCAAAACCCAGGTCTCTGGCATCAGATTCATCAGTCTTTCCATCACTCTGAGGACAAGGGCTGCTCAGCCCCCGCTTAAAAAATTAAGGTCCTTCTTCCTGAATTCTCTGACCTGTTTTCCACATAACCTCTCAGCCTGGGACAGGAACCTAGCCTCCAGCCCCTGCTCTGTGCTTGGAACTAATTGTGTAAGGAATAGGTAAGTATTCTGTGTGTGCTTCTCTGAATTCTCAGACATGGGGTATTCAAAGCATACTCAGTTCTACCAGCATCAATTAGGAGACATTCAAAATCACAAGTCCTTAGGAAAGAAAGCTCCAAGGTTATTCTTGTGCAAATCCTACTGTGGCCTCTCACTCCTGAGATTTGTACCCTGAAGAAATCTGTTCAAGTGAATCCGGATGAAAGGTTCAGAGAAGAGCAAATGATCGAGATGGCACCCAAGAGCAGCTGGGTGGGTCTGTTTCCCCGGAGGGTGGGCTGCCATGCGAAGATGACTAGGTATTGGAGCTGCTTCCACCATTATTGCGTCTCTGCCTGCATCATCCAAGTTGAACTCTATAAGCATTGTGCAAGAAAAGTACTGTGTTCCAGACTGACAGGTGGGAGAAACGAAACTCTGGGAGCTTAAGCCGCTTACCCGTGCTCACAGCACTTCCACACCTGTGATTATTCCATCACCAGGATGGCCCTTCCAAGAGTACCGGGGACTTGCTTAAACATTCATTGTGATGTCTCCTGCCTTGATACCCTTGATACCCACGATTCTAGTTCATAGTTAATATGAGAGGAGAGGAGAGGAAGAGATGTTGGCAAGTCAGGTCAACCTGTCTAGCTTGCCCTAAGAAGTGACTTTGAGATGATGAGAGAGTTGGGGTTGGGGGATACAGTTTGCAAGGGATGGGATGAGTCCAGCTCTCAGAACCCTCCTTGACTATAAAACAGTATCTGAACTCACAAATACGGATCATACAAAGGTCACTATCTCATTTAAGCTGCTCAACAACCCTAAGGTTAGGAAAGATTACAATCACGATTTTAAAATGAGGAAACCACAGTTTGAGAGGTTAAGTCACTTGTCTGGGGTGACACAGTTAGGAAGGAGAGAGGTAGATTTTCAGTTGTCATTCCCTTGCACTAGGCTTTAGGAAGAGGCATGTGAGGGGTGTGGTTGGACGAAGCCAAACAGCCTTGGTTGGCATTGACCCAACCTGCTCTGAACCACAACCTTAGTCTCCACCACTGAGTTTTACGGGATGACTTAATTACTCTTTACTAACACCAGGCAAGATGGCTGTCAAGCTCAGGACACACCTAGTTATTCTGCACTACTGGCTACCCAAGGCATTCTGGGAATGGTAGGCAGCCTTCGTCGGCAGAGGATGAGGGCAGGTCTCTCCTGGAAAGAGAAAATTGCAAGGCATGTGAACTGATCGCAGAACAGAGTCAGGGCAACACTGTGCTAATTCAGTGAGCCAGAGGACAAGTGTTCACCCAGACCTTACATCAATGGGGCCAACACTGTAAAGATCCATGGGTGTTAGATGTGTGGAGGAGAAACAAGAAAATTCTATTCTCAACTCCTGAGAGTCAGCCTAAGTAAGAGAAAGGGTGGTTATTTATATTCAGATCCCCGCAATGCCATCTTCTGGCCCTGCCCTGTCTGAGTCTGCTCATCTTTGTGATGGTGCTGGGTAGAACCAATACTGTATGCAAACATAGCTTTGAGTCCTTACTATATTCCAGGTACTCACTGCTATTGCTCAGACTCCTTTCATCTCGAGCACTCTGTGAGGTAGGAATTCTTTTATCTCTATTTTATGATGAGGACATATTCCCAGAGAAGGTGAGTAACTTGCCCAAGGCACACAGCCAGGAAGCCGGGTGTTGGGATAATGACCCTCCGGCAGCCGAAGCAATCCTAGCTCTAGCCTGAAAGCACATTCAAGGCAGACAGCAGGACTTGGGTGCAACTTGTTAAATTATGAGATATTTCAAACAGACAAATGTAGGTGACATCAAAAATGCCTGTGTGATGCTCAGACTAAGAAAGACACACAACTTAAGTCTCTTCATTCCCCCATCCCTCTTAGAGCCACCCGCCCCCACACACACACATTAATTTGCTCAACCATGTTGAGCACCCACCTCCCACCAGGGGTAGTTTACAGACCAGTTTTAAGTATTTTCCTGAGTTGGAGGGTCATCATTTCCATTTCTATTCAACATATTTATCACACAGTCGGTTTCCTCTTGATGATACTGGTTCTTCGTTGTCTGGTTTGAAATTTTATATGAATGGCAAATCATTCACAAAACTTTCCAAAACACCATGTTTTCATATTTTCTGTTAGAGAAAACATTCTATCACTGAACTTCAATGGACTCATGGAATGGAATTTTAAACACAATTCTTCCTAAGGAAAGATAAGAAGGAGCGTCTCACTTCTTCTAAATGATCTTGTTTTAAATAAGTTCCTGGGTCATCAGAGAGCTATTAGGAAAGACTGTAGAGGCTCACACTGAAGCCTGCTACAGCCAAAACTCAAGCTAATATCACACATACACACACACACACACACACATACATGTATGCACAAATCTCCTAGTGATAACATAGTTTTGCGTTTGCATATTATGCAGACATTTTAAGGCATGTCCCTAAATATGACCATTTCTTGGGATCATAATGTTAGTAGGAAGATATTTTAAGGACCACCCAGGCCAAAAGAGTTCCGAGTGTATTTTAGTAGCAGAATACATGTTTTCCGTACTGAATCTTACCTATATTCTCTCTACTCACCTCTGCTGACCTTAGAGAACCTAGGAAGGCCTAGGACTCCAGAGATGGATCAAGTTCACACATTTTATTTGAAAGAGAAAGAGAGCAGAGAGGGAACAGAGCTCGGATCCAAGTCTCTACATTCTCTTTTAATCCTACGAACAGAGGTACAAAAATATGCATCTTGCCCGAGATCACACAGCTGTATTTTACAGGTCCATGGGAGTCTGGGTGAGTAGGTGGCAGAGTCAAGATTTAAGGTACATCTTCCAAGCCCAAGTTCAGAGCAGCTGGCCGCTAGCCAGGGAAGCATATCCTAACACTGCTTTTTTCAGTCACACTTCTCTTCAGTGACTTATGGGATGGATCTTTCTGAGTGTGTCTTCCAAAAGCAAAATCACTCCCAGGCGATCCTGTGACCTCATTTCATGCAGTTGGGTGAGGAGGTAGCTTCCTGGAGACCACCAGCAGATTGGAGTCCTAGTAAGGATGTGATGGGGAAAAGCTGCCTGAAGCCCTTTCTCCTCTTCCTTGAGGCGCCTTGTCTGCCTGCTTCCAGCCTTCAGACCTACATCCCCAGGATCCTATTTCTGATTCAGAGGATCCACTGATACATATTTTCCTCTCATCACCCACAACTACCTTCAGTTCATATACTACACATGTTATTCCTTGAAAACGCTTCAGTATGATCCACAACTTATTGCTTAACTGACAAACTATGATTATCTTTAAAGTAGATCACAAAGAATACTTAATATTAATAATGAAAACTTTAGGTACCAGAGCAAGGCAGGTAGAAAGAAATTTATAGAGAAGGAATCTTTTTCTGATTCCCTAAGGATGCCACAAAGATAGCTAGGTCATGGCTACAAATCTTGGAATATGTAAATTGTTCAAGTTTGTTATTCTGGAAGATCTAGGATCTCAGTCTGTATTCACCAGGACTTTCAGAGACATAAAGGGAGACATAAAGGCTGTTGTCTTGCCATGGGACCAAAGCACCACCTCTTTATATCAAGACTGAGAGAAGAAGCACATGTCCACCAGACAGGCCTGTCTTGAAGATAGTTTGGGGACAGACAACAGGTTCTGAACAGACTATACGTCTAAGGGACATGTGCCACTCCCGAGCTAAAGAGGTTCATGACTTGTGTGCCTCTTTCAGCTCTCTTGTGCTCTGCCTTAATGTCTTGTTCAGTTGTTCTAGATGATATATAACTATGACAAGGAGGAAGGACACCCTGCCTTCCTCAAATATTTGGTGACTAAGAAATCAACATTGACCATATTAAGTCACTGAAATTTCAGGGTTGCTTATTACTGTAGCATAGCAGAGCACACCCTGACTAATACACCACAGAAGGTGACATTTTCAGAGTGTTTGTACTGAATGGGACTGTGGCAGTAGTTTCTCACCCCTGTAAATCAAGAACAAGGAAAGAAAAAACAAAACTCAACATTTTCCCTCACCCTGGCAGCATGATTCCGGAAACAGGTTAGGTTTTCCCACTAATGCCTTTGTATGAAGAAGCAACGCCATAGAAATGTGAATATCTAGGGCATTTCAGCAACCAGACTCCTCAGTCCAGCCAGTCACCAACAGAGAGACTCATGGCGAATGGAGCGAGGCAGCAGCTTCACCGTATCCAAACCTTCACTGCAGAGGGGTGACTTAAAAATAGCGCAAGGACTCCATTCCTGCAACCCTTCCAACAGTCCATGAACTCCTACTTCCCTGAGTTGAGTCCTGCCTGCGTGACACACTTACAGTGGTGTCTGCCCCCTACCTTCACCTGAATCCTTGTTGCTTCAAAAGTTTACAGCTTTTGAGATGGGTAACATAACAACAAGTTAAGATAGTATGGAGAGGCTGGAGAAATGGCTCAGGGTTGAGAGCACTGGCTGCTCTTACAGAGGACCCAGGCTAGATTCCCAGCACTTACGTGGCAGCTAACAACCCTCTATAACTCCAGTTCCAGGGGATCTGACACTCTTTCCTGACCTCCACAGAGGCAGAGCTTCGGTTCAAATTGAGGTCCCCTGAGAGTCTCATTGGTGTTCCTTCTGTCATCTAATGCCAGCTTTGAGTCCTGGTACAAGTTAGGTTCACTTCCTGAACCGCCAGGGACATATCTAAGTATTGCCGAGGACTATGTGTGCATTTGGCTACTCAGAACAGGGGAGCGTCTGCTACATGCTCGTAGTATTTAAGATTGTGAAAGACATGCTTGAAATGAAATCTAATGATCAGTATTCACTTTTATGGCATGGTTTATAAAAATAGACAGTCCTCATAAAGAGCAGCCGTGGCCAACCAAAAACCTGTTAAGTACCTAGAGCTTTTATTTCAGAGCTAACAATTGAGTTCCTCACATGGCCTCACTAATGTGGCCTCACTAATGATGCCCCATATGACCTTGAGCCCCTGGCTTAAACTTCCTGTGCCTCATTTTCTCCTTCTGTAAAAGGGAGATAATAACACTATCCAGCAGACCACGTTGGTAGCATGCTTGGAGATTCCCAGATCAAAGGTGCTCTGCCCAGGACCAAGCACTATGATGATGATGTTGCCATCATTAGTGTTGTTATTATTATTGTTGTTGTTTACAGAGGCCATGTTGCATCCCAGGAAGTAGACCTGACACCCAGGGTTGACTCAGTAGCAGGAACGGAATGAATAAGGAGGCCTTTTGGGTGCTGCAGAAGCCATTGATGTGGACACCACCCCTTTTGTTGACATCATAGGGTGGCACATTCCTACACTCCTATGCAGCATAGGGCGCCGTGGAGACTTGCCAAGCCTCAAGCATCTCCCAGATGTAAATATCTAAGGAAGACCCATCATTTCATTGGTAACATGGTTCCCATTGTCATACAGTCAATCATCAAGGACGGGGATCACAGGCAGGAAGCTTTCGTCCCCATTCTCCACCTTGTGACCTTGAATCAAATAAAAGGAGCATTTCTGGGGCAGAGATGTGAAAATTCAATATCTTCTACGTATGGAAGTTGCACTTTGTCATGGATGGAGAAAGACCACAGGGTGGAAGTGTGTGGGACAGGGAGAGTGTGCGATGTGCATACCCACATGTCGTGCCTCATCCATCCACATCCTGTGGACAGAGAGGAGCAGAGGGGACAGGGGAGGAGGGACGACATCAGTGCTCTGTCAGCACAATCACTCTGCAGTAACAAGCACCTCACAGTAGAACTAAGATTAAACTCGGAATGAGTAGGCTATGCAAAGATATGTATCAAGAAGCCTTCCCCCGCCCCCACCCCCAGAACTTGTGTCCCCTACAGGCCTGTAATTCTACTTCTATGGGATTATCTTGAAATAATCAGACAAGTAAACAATGGAGGTCTACAAAGAACTGCATACAGAACTGTTTATGGTAGAAATAACTAGAAATTATCTCCACGTTCCACCATAGGGAACAGATATGAAATAGCTGTGCCCTCACAATGGATAGTAGATAAGCATAAAGTACAATGATCTAAAGCTGGAATGATATTAAAATTTCTGCTTAAACAAAAAAAGCAGGTTACAAAACCTGAAGTCCAGTACGATCACCTGTTGTTGCATAGATGTAGATTACATTTTTTGATATAGTCAGACCACAGTATCTGTGAGGTATTGGTCTCAAGACCGTCCAAACCAAACCCCAGAGCTGCTCAAGTCCCTTATATAAAATAGCATAGCATTTTCGCATTCTCCAACTACTTATAATACCTAACGGAATATAAATGTTAAGTAAATAGATGTCATATTGAATTGCTTAGAGACTAGTGATAATGACAAGTTTGTACACATTTGCTGCAGAGTTTTTTCCTAATATTCAATCCATGATCAATTAAATCCACAGAACCTTCAAGTACGGAAAACCAACACAGTATTTGAACACATATATGGTGTATAAATATTGACACTGGCCATTACGATGTGCTCTGTCTTCTCTCTATGTTCTACCCAAAATATGTATATGGGACTGAAGAAATGGTTCAATGTGCTGCATAATCATGACAATTAGATTTTGGATCTCAGTACCCACATAACAAGCCAGGCATCTCCTAAGTGTGAGTAACCTCAGCTTTGGGGGGCGGGGATAGAGACAAGAGGATGGCATTTGCTGGCTTCCAGGCTAGCCAAGAAAACATGAGTTGCAGGTTCAAGAAGAGACCCTACCACAGAGAAATGAGCGAAGAGAGATGGAGGAGGCCACAGGCACAAGCTCCTCTCAGCCCTGACCTTCCCTAAGTGACAAGGCAAGTCAGTGTTCTTGGTTGTAAACAGCCCGTTCAGCTATAAATATTTGGGGCTTTTGTTTCTGGGAAGATGTGGCATATGTACTTCTTGAACCCTCCCCCTCAAAGAGCATCTGGACTTCACAGTTACTGGCCAAAAGCAATCAATCATCAGAAACTCTGAAGGTTAGAGAGCAATACAGACCAGCTATGACCTGCATCCCCAGAAATGCTGGCACAGAAGTGGGGGCGTTCTGTTTCATATATTCCGGACCTGCATGAAGCTTGTGTTCTGGAACTGGGACATGTAAACGTGCACAGAATGAGAATGGGCTCTCTCTGACCAGAGACCGGGAAGGCGGCTTGATAGAAAGACAGGAAAGCTGAGACCATCACCGATCAACACCAACCAAATATTACAGGGATAAACAAACTGTATCACCTTGACCCAGCAAAATAGGGACAAGCTAGATGCCCACTTTGCCCGGCTGCAGGAGGCTTCCAACAGCCTGTCAGAGAGGGCAAGGCAGGGAGTGGGACCTTCAGCTCCAGTGAATGGTAGTGTTTCCATCCCAACACTACGCTGTGTTTCCCTTCCCAGCAGGATCAAGGTGCCCTTCCTCCCCACACCAGGCATCAGAAGAGGCCCTAAGAGAGGCAGAGGTGATGAGGCCGCCTCCCTTTACTGCAGTGTCAGAAGAAAACACATGGCCAGCAGTAACGAGTACCCCGGTAATGACAGCTCTCACCCTGTGTCAGCAGACCCCAAATGGTGAAATAGGACTTGTACCCCCATCTTCTGTAGTACAAAGTAGAATCTTCTTTCCCTTGTGTCGGGGTTCTTTCCCTTGTGTCGGGGTAAATTTACAGAGTTTCTCCCTGCCTCGAGGACTGTGCGCCCAAGAATGTGATTGACACAGATGAAACCAATAGAGTCAACTACTTTCCAACCAACCAGTGACTTAGAGGGGAGGGTCCAACGGGAAAGTAGAAAAAGCTGGGTAGGAGATGCGGGTGGGGCACCCGGATCTCCATCTTGGGTGTGTGTGCCGAGGTCCACTGGACTTCTGATCAAAATGCTGGCTTCCCCCATCCGAAATTTCTGTCTCTTTCCACAGGGCTGAATCCTTTGCAAGTAACCGGGAATAAACTGTTTCTCCAATTCTCCATTCGCTCAATCAGTTCAAACCTAGGGGTGGGGTGGGGCTGAACTCCTGGCCTCCCTGCAAGAGGAGAATTCATAAGACACCTTGTAAGGACAGTGTCTGGCTGAAACAGAAAACACAAAGTATCCTAACAAACCAAAATGATCAGTTACAGTGCAAAATAATAACACACCAAGAATCAAGAAAATTAAAACTTCAAAGCCAAAATACTACCTACTCTACAATTATCTGCAAAGATTTTCAATGCAGGTATCATAAAACATGTCAGCGTACATTTATGAATATACTTAAAACAATGAAAAACAAAGTTTTGTCAAGGAAATTCAATGTCTCCATAAATAAAACAGAAAATGTAGAGGAAAAGCTAATGGAATTTTAGTCATGAAAAGTGCTGTTACTAGCTGGGCATGGTGGCACACACCTTTAATCCCAGCCCTTGGGAGGCAGGCAGATCTCTGTGAGTTCAAGGCCAACCTCGTCTACATAGTGAGTTCCAGGTCAGCTGGAGCTATAGGGAGGCCCTGTTACAAAAAGATCAAAAAATTAATAGAAAACTGCAATTGCCAACTTTTTTTAAACTTAATGAGTTAAAGTAGAGAATGGAAACACTCATTGTAGGATTTCCAAGCAGTGGAGAAAGAACGCCAGAGAGTCCTGATTAGAGCCAACAATCAGATTACTGCTACCCTCAGTCTCGGTCAGAGAAGCTTCTGTTTGCAGTAGGCAGTGGTTAATGCAGAGACTGTTTAAAGTGCTGAGATTAAGTGACTATGAGTATTCAACCCCAAATAAGACATCTGTGTCATCCCTTCCAAGGCTAAAAGAACACTGAGGAAGAGAGGATGGAAAGAATGTAAGAATCAGAGGATGGGAAGGAGTGCTGAAAACACTCTCTTCTAGACATGACATGGCTGTTGCACCCATGAACCCACTGTGAAGTGGCTACTTACACAAGGCTAGACCCATTAACGGAGCACTCAATAGCTCATGGTTAGTAAGGAAGGAGGAGTCTTGTTCCCCAGTGATACAACACTAGCAAGTTGCCCTTGTTCAAGTAAATCAGCCCCCACCCATGCTCATGGCACCCCTAATTAAATGCAGTAGGACATACACACACACACACACACACACACACACACACACACACACACGACGTGAGGCGCTGGGGAGATGGCTCAGTGAATAGAGAGCACTAGCTATGAAAACAAGATGATCTGAGTTTAAATCTCCTGACTATGTAGAAGCCAGGCATGGTCCTTAAAGCCTGTAACCCCAGTGCTGAAAGATGGAGACAGGCAATGCCCAGAGCTCACTGAAGATGACAGACTTCAGGTTCAGTAAGAGACTGTGTCTCAAAATACAATGTGAAGATCAATAGAGGAAGATGGCTTGTTTCCTCCTCCGGCCATGTACAAGCATGGGCACACAAAATCAACCAACATACATGAGCACACAAAACCCACCCACATACATGAGCACATAAAACCCACCCACATATGTGAGCACACAACACACACCCACATACGTGGGCACACAAAACCCACCCACATACATGAGCACATAACACACACACACATGAGCAAACAACACACACACACACACACACACACACAAGATATTAAAGCAGGAGGAGACTTTCTAGGAAGAAGGGTTTCAGTGGGAGAGGGAAGGGATAAGAGAGTGTTAAAGGGGGAATGTGATCAAAGTACATTATACATCTAATAAATAAATTAGATGTATATAAATAAATAAACTAATTTTTTAATGCAATGAATGAGTTCAACAGCAGACTAGAGAAGCCAGAGGGGGAAAAACAGTGAACTCAAAGATAGAAATAACCCAGGCCAATAACAGAGCAATAACAGGCAGGATTTTAAAACCCAATAGAGGGCTGTGGACATAGCTCGGTCAGTAAAAAGATGGTTGAGCAGACACAAGGACCCCAGAGCCCATGGAGAAAAGCTGAATATGCTTTGCACACTTATAAACCCAGTGCGTTGGAGGCAGAAACAGGCAGCTCCTGGGGTTCACTGGCCAGTCAGTCTAGCCTAATCTGAAAGTTCCAGGTCCCAATGAGAGACCTTGTCTCAAAAAACAATGAGGATTACATCTGAATAATGACACCTGAGGGAGATCTCTGGCCTCCACATGACACGTGCGTAGGTGCATGCACATGTACACCTGAACACACATGAACACACATGAACACACAGAGCCTAAAGACCTACCATTCATGTCACTGAAGTTCTAGAAGGAAAGGTGAAAGAACAAAGGCATACAGAAGTATTTAAAGAAATAATGGCTAAAAACTTCTCAAATTAATACAAATCACAAATAGGCTCAAAGTTCAAGAAGCCATGCAGTAAACCCCAAACAAGATAATCTTGAAGAAATTAATTCCAAGACATGATAATCAAGCTTTATAAGCGAAAGACAAAAATGTTAGCTGCAGCCACGGAGCAGCAACACCTCACCTATGAGAGAGAAGCACTGCGAATCAGAGGATTTCGCATCAGAAACTATGTAAGATGAGAAACAATGGCATGACAGTTGCTCAAATGCTAAAAGGAAAGAACCCCACATCCAATGGAAGCATTCTTCAGAAAGCGATGAGAACTCAACATATTCTTATACAAAAAGCTAAGATGACTTTTCACCAGCAGGCCTAGCCTAAGAATGGGTAAAGTTAGTCCATGAAGAAGAAGGGAAATGACAGGAATCTTAGAGCATTAAGAAGAAAAAGACAGCAGATTAGGAGCAAAAAAGAATAAAATTAGTAGCCTTTTCTATTTCCCTTGAGATTTTTTAATTACATTTGACAGCTGACAAAAAATTATAGAACTGACTTCTGTGATTCAAAATGTACTTAGAGGATATTATTTTTAGGAAATTGTATTAAAATGGAGAAGGTAAAAGTGCACAAAGAAGGATAAGTTACTCTACTTGAGTTGGTAAGAGCCAATATGAGTAGATTATAAAAAGTCATTTACATATAATATCATACCTACAGCAACACAACAAAAGCTACCGAAAAGATTCAGACAAAACTAGATAAATCAGTGTTATTCTAAGTATGTTCTGGTAGCCCACAGGAAGACAGACAAAACAAAGAAAATCAAAAAGCACAGGACAGGGCTGTGGGTGTGGCTCATTTGACAGACTACTTGCCTAGCATGCATGGTTTTGATCAAAACAAGGTGTGATGACTTAAACCTGTAAACTTAGCACTTAGAAGGTAGAGGTGGAAGGATTAGGTTGTACATGCATTTAGGTTATCTAAAAATAAAAGTAAAAACTTTTAAAAAGGAGTCAGCAAGATGACTCCGCAGATAAGGACACTAGTCCCAAACCTGACAACCTAAAGTCAATCCTTGTGACCCACAAGGTGGAAAAAGAGAATCAAATCCTATAAGTTGTCCCCGGCCTCCATACTAGCACTGTGGGAGGCCAGCCCCCTCCCACCACACACAAAAATAAATAAAACATATTTAAATGTTTTAAATATAACAAAAAATGGTATATTTAAATAAAAGGCCTAACTCACCATCACATACACTGCATACAGTCTACATGTGGATATTAAACAGAGATTAATAGACAGATTGGCCAGGGTGGACTTAAAAATATGACTCCATTGGCTGAAGAGATGGCTCAGAGGTTAAGAGCACTGGCTGCTCTTGCAGAGGACCTCGGTTTGATTCCCAGCAGCCACGTGGTAGCTAACAACCATCTGTAATTCCAGTTCCAGGGAATCTGACGCCTTCTTCTGACCTCCGTGGGCCTTACATGACATGGGTACATTTATCTATATTCAGGTAATACACTCATACACATAAAATAAAAATAACAATAAAGTATTTTTAAGAATATGACTCCTCTATAGGGTATCTCACCTCAAATATAAGGACATAAGTAGGTTTTAAGTTAAAAAAAAAAAGAAAGAAAATATATGATATAGAAACTTTAAAGAAAGCAGAGAGTCATGTGAATATCTGATAAAACAGATTTCACAGCAGAAAAAATTACCGGAGTCAAAGAGAAAACTGCAAAACAATTAAAGTGGGATTCCACCAGGAGGATATAGCAGACTTGATGATCGTGCACCAAGTAACGGAACTGAAACATAATAACCGAGCCAAAAAACAGCAGAACTTGAAAGAAGGAGAGAAATCCACATTTAGAGCGAGTAGCTTTAATATCTCTCCTTCAGCAATTGATGGACCTATGCAGTGGAGCAATAAGAATACAGGAGCCAACAGAATCTAATCGGTATTTACAAAATACGCTGCCCAGCCATGGCATAATCTGTGCAATGGAACAGATGACAAAATTGACTAGGCCATTGAATCTCCCAAATTTCCAGATCCACACTTAGAAGTTTTGCCCCTGCTGAGGTTTAGATGTAGTGTGTGCCTCCCACCACCGCCTCCGGCTTCATGTGCCGAAAGCTTGGTACTCAGTGTGGTAGTAAAGAGTGGGTGGACCTTTAAGCAGTGGAGCCTAATTTCAGGTGATTTAGTCATGTGCAGTATTGCCCTCAGAAGACACTAATATAGTTCTCTCAAGAGGATTACTATAAAAGAATGAAAGCAGCCCCTCTGTAGTCTCACTCTGATTTCCTGTCTTGACACGTGAACCCTGTCACAAGTGTTCCTTCTATGATCTATAACCATCACCTGACTATATAATCATCACGTTATATAGTCAGGACGGTCCTCATCACAGCCAGCATCATGCTGGAGAATTTTTGGCTCCAAAACTGTGAATTAAATAAACCTCTTTTTTTTAAATGAAGAACCCAAGCCTTAGTTACTTCATTATAACAACAGAAAACAGACTAATACAGTCCCTGAGAATAACACTCCATCCTCATCTACTCTTTCAGAGACGTCACTGCCACCACCACTAGGTACAGATACCACATCATGATTGTGCCTCCCTGTTCCTTTCACAGACCTGATTCTGCTGTTCTTTTTAATTTTATATGTATGAGTGTTTTGCCTGCCTGTAAGTGCACTTATATGCCTGCAAACCTACGGAGGCCAGAAGAGGGTGTTGGATTCCCATTGGATGGTTGTTAGCCACTATATGGGTATTGGGAACTGAGGCCAGGTCCTCTGAAAGAGCATCCAGTGTTCTTAACTGATGAGCCACTTCTCCAACCCCATTATTCCCACTCTGGGAATTGAATCTCTCTTAGTGTCAGCTTCCTCATATTGCCCCCCCCACTCCAAAATGCTTCAAGTTTGCTTTGGAGATAATTTCACTGAAATCCTAAGTCCTATCACCCCACTTACCTGCAAAGAGGCTGAGAATGCAAGAATGTGTCTCTTCTACTAGAAAGTTAAGACTCAGAATGTGGAAACAACTCAGAAAAGAGCATCCACAACAGGTAACTTCCAGCGTGGGTAATGCCCACTACTGAGCATGTATCAGTTCTACACACATACAACTGACCCAGCCTCCAGCATCTTAAGCATTTACAGTGGGAAACTTCAGCTGCCCCTAAGAAATTAGGCTTGTTTTTCAGCTTTCCTTGAGCATCACCTCAGCCCAGGACTCACTTCTCACACATGAGAACTCTTGGGTGAAATAAGTCACCATTTAACATGAACTCTGAGAGCTCCACATTATCGTACCCTCTGATCTTGCAGGAATGAATTCTTATCTTCAGGTTGGGTTGTTTTTCACTAGAAATGAATCAAACTCGGCACAGAGCCAGCTATCTCTCAGGAAGAGCAGGTAAGGACAGGCAGAACACACAGGTACATGCACACATGTGACAGTTCCCGGCAAGTGGAGAGAGGAAGACAAAGTGAATTATCTATGCTCTGTGCAGGATTCCTGGATACCAGATTTGAGAACTCTCAAGTGGCCCAATAGACTTTGGCATGAAGGAAATGGGAAAACAGACAAAGGAAGAATGGGATGTCACATGCAAAGGTGGCAACCAGCTTTGGTAGTACACTAACTTGGCTGGGATCCTAGCTCAGCCACTGCTTACTGTGAACCTTTGTGTGAGCTGCTTGCTCCACACTCAGTTTGCTCAACCGTAATAATGGGATAAGAAAGCCGGAGATTCATTCGGGCTCTCCAGCCAGCCAGACACAGAGGCAGCCCCAAAAAGCAGAGTAGAGTGCGAGAGAGGCAGACAAAAAAGCAAAGGAGACCCAGCTTCTGGAAAGAGAGGTGCATCCTCCTTCTTCAATAAGGACAGGAGCACTGCCCTGGACTCTCAGAGGGAAGGGAAGGATGTGAGAATCCTAGGAGTCCAAGTGAGGAAGCCAGTCTGGGCCAAAATCAACAAAAACTAAGACCACAATTATCTAAGGACAGAAAGGAGTCAGGGTTCCTCAGATTCGCTCTGAAACCCCATACACCAGAATAATCATTTTCTCAAAACAACCTGGCAGGAAAGTCATTCTCAGGAAGTCCTCCCCAATGGAGCATCTCCATAGGGCACCAGGTCAAGGGCACAAAGATCACAACACTGGTTTCCCCATGTACTATGAAGTGATCTCATGGTTCAAATTCAGGCTCGGCCATGACCAGCTGTATGACCCTAGGCAAGTTGCTGGACTGATCTGTGTCATAGTTTCCTATCCGAGAAATGGGGAAAGTGACAGTTTGAGACTGGCTGAATAGGAGCATTGTGGGAATTAAATGTGATAATATCTTGAATTCTTGCAGCAGTATTCAGAATACATGGAGCATCATAACTCAGTATTTACTGGGCATGGGCCACAATTATTGTTATTATTATGAATACTAATATGAGTGCCATTCTCCTCCAAACATAGCTATCAAAGAAACAGCCTAAGAAACCACCCTTTCTGATTCTTGTGAGTGGGGACGAAATTCATCAGGAAGTGAGCAAGTAGACTGAAACATAAAGGTGACTGCATTCTCAGGGTCAGCAGGACACACATGGTCACCAGTGCCAGGATGTCAGACCTGAGTCTGAGACCAGCAGCATCACTACTCCATGATGCTCTGGGCTCTTGCATCCTGTTTCCAACATGGACAATGAATCCTACCTTGCAGATTTTTCCTCTATGCACACAAAAGAGGTTCCCAAGCCCAACACATAATTGACCCCCAGAAATTATTGGGGTGGTTCCTTTCCCCTATGCCTTATGTAGAACTCAGTTTCTGGCTTCAATATCATGGTTCCGTGTACCTCCAAAGTAATTTTTAAAAATCTTCCCCAGTCCCTATATCACCTTTTCACGGCTCCCATCTGAATTCAAAGCAATACTCAGTAAGAGCTAACAGTTAACACGGTATTAACCATGCACTATGGGATGCCTGAGTGCAGGTATGGCTCCTATCATGGCGGTATATTACTTGGAAGTATATTACTTCCCTTCTCCGGCCTTTAGTGCCATCGTTTACAATGGGTAACAATCTACAATATGTACTTCTTTGTTTCAGTTTATGGATTAAATTATATATTGCATATAAAGCAGCCTTAGCTTAGCATGTGACATATAGTGTGAACGCCCTGTGTTTTGTAGTCATTATGTCACTGAAGTCTCACAACAACCCTATATCCCTGATCTTTTTAGCCTGAAATTAAAGCCTTGAGAAGTTGCATCAACTCACACATTTTCTAAATGTCCCCTAGTGCCCTTCTCTGTTGAACAAGGGTCAGCTTGATGCAGAAGAGACTACATCATCTGGAACATAACACAGCAAGTCCTAGCTCTGACTATAGCGCTCTCTCTCGCTCTCTCTCCTCTTCTCCTCTCTTTCCTCCTCTCTCTCCTCTTCTCCTCTCTTTCTTCCTCTCTCCCTCTCTCTCCTCTTCTCTCTCTCTCTCTCTTTCTCTCTCTCTCTCTTTCTCTCTCTCCAGATATCTGAACACAAAGTGGAGTTACCTCTGCTCCAGGCTCCAGGTGTCAGCACCTTGGTTCACTTTCAGATCCTGGAGCGTGCCAGTTTCACAAGCAGATTGTTGGCAGGCCACTTGGTCTCTGTTACTAGAGACTGAATGGCCAGTGAAAGAGGCCCATTGTCCAGCCGTTGAATGAAGAATACCCCATTTAGAGAAAGAATCCACCTGGTTTCTCACAGAGAAAGCAGACAACCACATCGGAAAGAGAACAATGCCAACCATTCACTGGGATTTTACTTAACATCAAAGCCTAATGACCAACCAGGTTAAGGGCCACACAGCACAGAGCAGACTGAGGCCACACTGGTGTACAGAAAGACAGGCATTCGCTGAAGTGTCAAGGTTCCAGGCTCAGCCCTACCATAGTCAACTTCAGCCAACTTGACCTGAAGCCTACAGAGAAAATGAAGGAAGACAGCCGGCTGCTTCCACTGGACTCGGTAGAGATTATCCGGTTTCCTAGGTCTTCAGCTGGATCTCAAGTGTGACTACACGTTGAGATCAGCCTATAGCTCTGACAATCCTCACACTCGGGTCTCACCACCCAGACTCTGATTTCATGGGAATGGCCCACAGTCTAAGTACTGGGAATGTTTCAAAGCTCATCAGTTGATTCTAAGGTACAGCCAAAACTGAGAAACATTGAGCCAAAGGGCAAAGACTGTGTTTTGTCCACAGTTATATCTAGAACTGAAGACCAAAACTGAGTGTGTGCCCTGTTCCAAGACAGCCCATCAGTCCCAGCTTCCCTCACAGCAGCTGTCTAGTGCTTTATCTTTTGTTGGCACTGGGCACAAGGTTTCAGGTTTGATTTAAAAAAAAAAAAAAAAAAGTTGTTTCTTTTAAACCGTTTTTTGAAAACCACTGGACCATGAGGTTTCTGAGATTCTTTGACACTTAAAAACACTGAAGTCAAGATCATAAAGCCCTTCTGGCCCTTTGAGAGCCATAATGTTTCTCAGATAAATGATCCCGGCGGACAAGTTCTGAGGACGCCTCAGAAGGCTGCTCCCAAGCCAAAGCCTTCGCTCATGTGGTCAGCCCTTGAGTCGTGGACTGAGGCTTCCGCTCAGGCGTCTGTACTCCCAGCATGCTGCTCGTGCGCTGCTTCTCCCGTCCCACTGTCCTCATTCTCTTAGTAAACCCAACCACTCCCCATGTTTCGATTCTTTTTCATAAGTTAGTGACTTCCAAGTCAGTATTTCTAGCTCTGCCCTGTCTTTTGAGTTCTAGACTCAGCCGTCCAACTGCCTGCTGGGTATCTGCACCTCGATTTCCCTTAGGCACCTCAAATTCAAACTGTCCTAGTCATGAACTCGTTACCCCTCCACACCCAGACCTGCTCCTCTTCACCCACCCTCCTTATCCAGACGAGCAGCATCGCATCCACCCAGTTGCCCAAGCCAGGAAACTCCAAAAGCATCTTTCACATCTTCCTCACCCTAACCTCATGCCCCGCCCTCCAGCTTCAGCTGTAAAACAGTCACAGCTTCTTTCTCTTTCCTTCCTGATTGCTTTTTTATTTTTATTGAGTTTTTGTATGTTCCGTGTGATACAACTTAATCAAATTTAGACCCCTCCCCACTCACCACCTCCTATCCCCCCACCAGATTTCAGGTATTCTGTTATATATGTTAAGTACTATCCTGACAAGCATTTCCTATCCATATAGTCCTCAGGGCAAATTCATCTACTGGAGTCTAGTCAGCCTATCTAGAGTCTCTCTCCCTTAAGATCTATTCTCCCTAACTCCACAGTAATCATTTGCCAATAGTTCCTTGGTTAAGGTTGAGGCCTGCTGCCCCATTTCTCTCATTCTATGTAGGGTTTCTGTCTGATTGAGTCAGCATGGATCTTGTGCATGCTGTCAACATTGCTGCAAATTCATATGCACAAGTTGCCAGTGGCCCGAAAGCCTCTGTTTCTTATGTTCACGCATCAACCCTGACTCTTATAATCTTTCCACTCCCTCTTCCACGATGGTCCCTGAGGCATGGGTGGGTGAGGTTAAATATAGGAGTCCGACCTAAGGACAGGCATTCTACAGTCTCTTATTCTCTAATATTTAGCCAATTGTGGTCTTCAATGTGCATCACACTCTGTTGTATGAGGAGATGTATTAGTATCTCTCTGTCCTCTGTTCCACTGTGTTCCATGAGCCTTAGGTGTAGAGGTTCCACTGCAGATGTGTCACTTAGGGCTGGGCATCTCTCAGACATATATTCTCTGTGTGTGACCAGTTGTAGAATTCTATAATAACCTCCCTCAGTTGCAAAAAGCTTCTTTGATAAATGGTGTACAGTACATTTGTCTGTAAATATAAAGATCCATATTTAGGATATGGTTAAAAAATAGTTTCATTTGTCTAGAGATATGAAAGAGTTTTATACTCTATTTACAGTGCTGTTCATGAGTCCCCTCCCATTGAGAGGGCTGTAAGTCCAATTGGACAGCTGTTGATTACCACCTAGATAACAATGCCACTGCGGCACTCGTGCGGGTGGTTTGCTGTGCCAGGCGTTGTGGTTATTAGGCTAGGTACATGGACGGAAGTAGAAACGGTTATACTAAGTGACACAGGCTCAGAAAAGCAAGTTATATATGTTCTCTGTCATTCGCAGAAGTAGCACCAAATCATTATATGTGAGTATATATATCCCAATATAACAGCAGAGGCTGGGAAAATGGAAAGGAATCGCAGAGGTAAAGCCCAAAAGAAGGGGATAGTAAGGTGTAGATGTTGCCAAGCGGGAAAATGGAGAAAATGGCTGTATTCACGTGGGACCGGAAAAGGGAGGAAAGCGGGGAGAAGGAACTCAGGGGACGGGGATAATAAGAGGTACTATCAAGGGGAAAATGGAGGCACTTAAATGGGGGAGAAAGGAGGTTAGACAGGGAGAGAGGGGACATAAATAATAAAGAGAGAGGTGATATAAAAAGTCAGACTGAGACATATTTTTTAAAACTCCTGGAAAATCCACATACAATAACTAAACATTAGTGCATGTGTTACAGGAAGGCTATATAACAAAGAATACAGTGCCAAATAAGAGAAATATCCCTTCAAGCTGTTGGTCAGTGTAGGCCAAGAGACTCCCAAAATAGCATAGGCTATTGCCACAGCCCTTGATCACCTCCCAGAACCTGAAGGTGAGACCCTAGTGCTCAAGACCGGACATACTTCAGACACAGGACATGAAGCAGTGGAGCTAGAGTTAACTTGGAAACCTTCTCCTTCAAGACTAGCCTCCACAGTTCTAGAGGATACTATGCAAGCTGTTAAGGGGAAAAAAAAAAATCAATCAACAGTTCAGCCCTTCCTGGTTTCTTAGCCAGAGAATCTAAAACTTGGGTCCAAAGACATCAATGGGAAGCCAGTTTGGGTCCTTTGGCAAGGCAACAGGACAGTCCATTAGGTAACACACCACCACCATCACTGCATGTTGTTCCCAGCACCTCCCTCCCACCCTTCATTCTGACTGCATTGGCAACACGGGGTGCTGTGTATTGATAGCTCCTGACCTGCTGGAACACACAATCTTTTATGCTCTATTCTTTGCTCTTCTGACTAACATACCCTCTTCCTCTGTGGTTAACCTCTACTTATTCTTATTCTTATTCTTCACTGTTTAGGCAACAAGAGTTTTCAAAGCTTGGCCTCACTCCTTGTAGGAGTTTCTAAAATATTAGGTAGAATTTTTTGTATATGCTGCAAGCATCTGGCTGGCATCCTTTAACTAATTTAGTTCTCGCAACAACCCAGTGAAACATGAACTATTATTATCTCCAGCTTACAAGTGTGGGAAATGGAGGCACAGGGAGGTGATGACCAGGCACTGGGACTCAAAGATGATTTACTTAATCACTGCCCCCTGGAAAGCATATGTCTGGATACCCTATCGGCTGCCATAAGAGCCCTTGACCACATTGTTAAATTGAGGATACTTTTTTTTTCTAACAAAACCTTAGACCCCAACTGTTGTATCAAAAGTAGGAGGCTGACCACAGTAGGCGAAGGGACCATAGTTCTTATGCCAATCGTTCTCCAAGTACTAATCTTCAGGAGAATGATAAGGAAGCCAGCATTCCTGAGAGGACTTTGCAGAGCAATATCCCCAGATATCTCTTAGTTATCTTCCTATAGTCGACTGGCAACATGGTCTTCCTGGCCAGTGCAGTCAGGAAATGCCAGAACCACATCCAGTCCAGCAACATAGCTTTTGTGTTTAAATTTCCAAGTAGCATCTTAGTCAATGAAGAATGCTGTGCCATTTTCAGATGACCAAAGCTTATTCGATGAAAACCCCAATAGGTTTCAATACTTTGTATTCCTAAACAAAGTATGCAAAGTGTAATTTCACCTGTCAGTGACAATGCTTTCCTTTGGCAGGTCAGTGGTTTGACTGGATAAGAATGTCCTGTGATTCTAAAGTTGTTTTCCTTGCTCTAGCCAAAGCCACACATAAGCACTTGTCATGTGCTTTCTAATGGTTCTGTTCCTAGCACCACGAAAGGTTCAGAGGACATATATCTACTGTCACCCTCCTTTCCTCCAACACCTTCTCCCCTGCCTCCACTACAGTTTCTTCAAATCAGCTATGGTTTAAGAAAATAAATAACTTGTTAAAATTGTACCTAAAATTAAAACAAATAAGCAGGTCTGGTGATGCAGGCCTGAAATCTCAGCTACTTGGGAGGCTGAGGCAGGAAGAGCAAAACCTCAAGTCCAGCATGGACCGAAGACAGAGTGAATTCAGTGCCAGCTTGGGCTGGTTAGTGAGATCATGTCTCAAAGTAAAAAGAGGGCTGAAGATATCCCTCAGTGGAAGAGCACTTGCCTAGCATGCACAGATCCTTAGGATGAGGGGAAAAAGGAGAAACTTTCCGCTTAGTAAAGTGAATATTTTTGGGATTGGAGAAATGACTCACTGGCTGCTCTTGGCAGAGGACCCAGTCCATAACTCCAGTTCCAGGGGATCTGATACCCACATCTGACCTCCATGAGCATTGTATGACATGCAAGCAACACACTCATACACATAAATTAAAATAAAAATAATAAACAAAATATTTTAAAGTGAATGTTCTTTATGACATAAATGACTTTATGACTCTCTATGTATCCCTTAAGAAGTCTCCTCCCATCGTCTTCATTCATTCAACATTTACTAAGCTCTTATTATAAGCTAAAAGACCTAGGCTGGGTGCTAAGAACAAAAAGATAAGAGAAAACACAGTTCCTATTCACAAGGCACTGAATTAGAATGATAACAAAACTGAATTAAGGATACTACCATCATTATACACCTGTGACAATGGTAGCTACAAAGTACACCATTGTGGCTTAAACCTTAGATGTCCCCCTGAAGCTTAGGCATGAAAGGCACAGACCTCAATGTAGAGTGTTCAGTCTGGGGGAAGTGACCGGACTATGAGGACTCAAGCCTCATGGATGTATTTCTGTACTTATGAATTCCTGACTTAATAGAAGAGAAGCCTGCCCGCGTTCATGCCCTATCACACACTCGGTCCCAGTGCTTGGAACTATGGAAAAATAAGATAGTTTCCTCTATACTTGTGAGAAATCGGTGGGTAGGAGGCTTTCATCCTAAGTCAGCTAGCCTAGCCAACTGCTTGTATTTTGTCACAACAATGGAACTATGACTAACATATACACACAAAGAATTCAATTCTGCCTTCAAGAGTGGGTGGTCACTGAGGAACTGGCATTGGAGCCAATTACTGAAGCGTCTATTAACAAGAGGTCCCTAGCCCTATCACCCCAAAAGACACGGAGAGGGCGCGCCCACTAAGTGCAAAGGCATGAAAACCCAGAGAGTCTGTGAAGGGCATGTACTTCTAGACAGCTGGAGCGTGTGTGTGATTTGGAACGCGACAGGACAGTTAAATTTAAAACCAAAGTCGGGTGCATAAACCACTCAAAAATGTTTGAAGACAATAATGTAAATTTCCGGTGCAGCTTAATAATGAACTTTACCACGCCGATGGGCAGTCAATGAGCCAAGTCAACTTGCTGAAGGGGAAAAGAAAGAAATGACTAATACTGTGCAATTCTCATTTGCCAGACATTGCTGAAAGTGCTTTGCATGTAGCATCTCATTTATTTATCCTAAAACTCTCCTATGTACCTAGAGAAACAGATGTGAAGGTGATTTTTTGAGAACCCACAGTGGTACACACATTTAGATTTTGGCCATCAGGACCTCTAAGTGTATTAATTACTTTTCTCATTGCCATGACAAAAGCAACTTAAAAGAAGCCAGGGTTTATATTGCCTCATAATTTGAAACACACTGTGTCTATCAAAGCATAGAGTCGTAGGTAGCAGGGGTAGAAGGCAGCTGATCACACTGGCTCTGCAGACAGAAAGCAGAAAGACATGAATGCCTGTGTTCAACTAGATTTCTCCTTTTTATTCATTCTGGGACCCCAGAGAGTGGAACTGTGCCACCCACGTTCAGGGCGGGCCTCCCCTGCTCAATGAAACTTGTCTGGAAAAGCCTCAAAGACACACCTAGAGGTGTGTTTCTATGGTCATTCCAAATCCCACAGAGTTGACAGTCAAGATTAACTATCGTACCTTGGTGTCTTTGGAGTTGAAGTTGGTGAGCAAGTAGGGACTGGAGCTGAGGGTCAGAAGAACAGGCAATGGGAGGAGAAGGACAGGAGAGAAGAAAAGCAGGTGCTAGTGAAAGAAAGAAGTGCAGAAATGGAAGTCAAGGAAGAGAGGCAAAGCCATTGGCCTGGTTCCCATGGGGGACCACCTGTGCTGAGGTCTAGGGATGGAGACCCAAACTCCCACAAGTACCTTCCACCAAAGGTGTCAGTCATGGAGGTGAGGGAGGGAGTCGACCAGCAGCCTGAGCAGTAGGCAGGCATCCAAAACATGAAACAGGAAAGGAACTGAGACCAAGGACCCGGCAGGAAGGCCTCTGACAGCAGCCCATGCCAACCACTTATCAGGTAGCTGATGAAACCAGAGGATGCTACACAGGTTGTCAAGAGGTATAGGTAACTGTTCTACCAGTGTGTCTTGAAGTGTTCCATATCCTGCATTCTGCAGAATGGGCATTCTAACAGAAGCATGTTCTGATGTTGCCTTACTGGCTGTTAAAATTTTGTTCATGGGAACCATTGAGATAGTTCAGTGGGTAAAGACATCTGCCGCTAAGCTGGATGACCTGGTTCAATTCCCAGGCCCTATATGGCAGAAGGAAAGAACCACTCCTGCAAGCTGTCCTCTGATCTCCACGCTTGCACAGTAGCATGTGTGCCGCCCCCCCAGACAAAATAAAATTTGAAAAACATTGATAAATAGATTCTGTACCTCTGATTGCTCAGGACTTACTTGTTATGCAAGTAGTATTTATTAAATATTTTGAATATCATCCTTCTTACAAAACCTTTCTGTAGTTTAGTTTGTCAACATCATGTGAAATCAATACTATAATTACTATATTGTCTTCCCATCCACCCAAGTGCAGTAAAAATATCTATGGAGAATCTACGAATGTCGAACTTTGCCCCAAGAACCAAAACCTAACAGAAGAAAATCTTTGGCATGGGTCTTTGCAGAGTTCATGGCCTTCCATGTGTTACTCAACACCATCATCAAACAAGACCTACTAAAGCTGTCCTGCTCTTCGCAATGGATGGGGCAGCCCCCTGGTGGAGCTTCCAGTAACAGGAAAAACACTTTCAGTTGTGATAACTAGAAGGTGCTGTGGCTTTTAATGGAAAACAATAGACAGTCTCCTGAAAAGGAGAACTGTCCTCCCCAAATGCAAGTAGTATCTAACTTAACAGAGAAGCATAAGCAACCAATCTTGAACTCCTAGCAGACAAGCTGCTCTGCCTATTGAACCATCATCTGCCTGAGTTTCACATGATTCTCACCAATGAACAATTGGGCAGGATCTACGGTGGTATGACCCAAGAATCTAAGAAGCATAAAGGAATTTAAGGCTAGGAAGTTCTATTTATAGACTCCTCCTTTACTGTCCAAGCATAGCACATAAATCAGGGCTCCTATATCTGGAATCAGGCAACATATTCTGAACATAGTACCCACAAAAGTCCCTCCCAAACCAAATACATTTACTATGCACTACAACAGTGCTAGCCAAACACTGCAAATCACAAAAACTGAACTTCAGCCTGGTATGTAAAGAGTTAAGTCTGTTACTTGCTCCTGTTTTGTTTTTTTACTGTGCAGTGTACCTCCTAATCCTTGTGGTTTCATTCCTTACCAGCCAGCAAGTATTGTCTGAGCCCATACACTCCTCTCTTAAGCTTCCTTTACAGTCCCTCTGTTTCAGTAATAGCAGAAACAGGAGTATTATGTTCACCTTTAGCATTCCCCTAAAGAGAAGCAAAGGATCTCTTGTCCCTGACCACAGGGCTGGGAGCTGGCAAAGTAAATTCACAGCCTAGAATGCTAATCCATCATTCAGCCAAAACTATAAAATATTTCCCCTGCATTAATCCGGATTCCCACAACACAACTGTGGGAGCAGTTAAATCCTGTAGACATACAGTAGACATGAATATCTGTTGAGTGAAATAATAAGATGATGAAACAACATACATTGGGTTCAGGCGACGTCTGGATACTTCCTCAAGTTGACCAGAGGTTAAATCCATGTGGTATTCAGAGACAGGAACCTAAAACTCCTCCATGTCTCCTTTTAAATGCTTACGATTTTACTGATTCATAGAACAGCAACCACAGCCCATCCTTCCCAAGTTTTCTCTAAATGCCAGTCCCTGAATTGTTTTCTTTATCATCACAGCAATGATAAGCAATGGAGTTAGTCATCATCCCCACTGTGCAGATAAGGAAAGTGAGGTAATGAGAAGCTATGCTACAGCCTAAGACCATACTGCTAGAAAGTGATGGAACAGGTTTCCAGTCCTGACCTCTTGTCCAAAGAGATTAGCCTTCTGCCCTCTGGGAAGAGAGGAAGCTGAGTTCCTGACTTCCCTCTCCTTGGAGTCTATAGGACTGCAGCATGTCCCATTTGACAGTTTTTAGACATTGTCCTATAGACATGAATCCTGAAGCATCATCAGTAAGTTCTTAAAGAGCACTGAGCCAGGCACCATACTCAAAACTCATTAACTGAAGGATAAGGAAGAGAATTCCAGAAGCTCAAAGATGGTGAGAGCTATCAGATCTGAGTGGGGGAGTGAGACAGGAATGGCTTCCTGAAGAGGGAGGCCTTTGACAGCTAGGCAAGGAGAATGGGTTTTGGAAAGAGGGAGATATATGTAGACAGAACATTCCAAACAGGAAATGGCATTCTCAAAAGCATCGCCTCCAACATCATAACTTCCCGCTAAAAGAAAAAAGATGAAAAAATATAATTCTCGGACCTCCTTGTACCTGCTGCTAAGAACTGGGAACCAGATCTCAACATATAGGCCTGACCAGCACAAGCCCCACACCGAATCTCTAGGGGAATTCTTATGAAGGCATTAATTTCCAGAGTGATAGGAAAGCGCCTGGGGCTGGCCACCAGGATGTAAAGAATTTGGCTCATGCCAGGAACCCAAGGGGCCAGAGTGGGTGTGCACAGGTGCTCGGATCAAAAGAGGTTAGCCCTCTGCACCTTTGAATCCAGGCTGTTATACAATAGAAGCGTACACAGTTCTCCAGAGGTTCAGTTTTCACAGGATCCTTTAATCGCTCCAAATTGGCACTGAACCCCAATCTACTTATTCAGGTGAATTCTACAATTTCTCACAGGACAGCTCCTCCTCGGAAGCCTCCAGACAAACCTCAGGGTCTAAGATGAGTCACTGAAAGGCTCCAAGGAGTTCCTCTGGGTTGGGCTCCACCTGTCCTCAGCGAGGGAAGCTGGGAGCAGGTGCAGACAGCCTTGCAAACTGAAGGGGTCAGAAAGAGAATGTGGAAGTACCTGATGAGATGTCTAGAGCATCAAAGGACTGGAGTTTTAGAAGTGCTCATTAGTAATAATTGGTGGGCAAGGATCCTCAAGGATATTCTCAGGGAGGTAGGATTAGCAATATCCCTGTTACTTCATAGCAATGGGCAGTTTCAAAAAATAGACTTATAGACATTGTGCTGCCAAGATTCTTCTCCACTGTCTTGGTCCTGGCTCTTCTGACACAAGTGACAGACATCCAACTCAAATGAACTCTGGAAAAGTATGTGTAGGGGATTATGGGCTCATCTCACTGAAGACTCTAAGAGAATTCAGGCACGGTAGTTCAGGGATTTCAGTCAGCAGGACTTGGTCTCACTTAGCAATACTTCTTTACTAAATATTAGTCCAACTCTTGAACAGTCCTCTATCGTATGATGTATCCCTAGCAGTTCTACCAAGCTTGTCTGACTTTTTGACATGATGGCATCATCTACAAAGTTCACACTAGAGAACAATAAAATTGAGTTACCAAAATAAGCCATGTTTTAATTAAAGTTTCAGTCTTGTGTTGGGTTGTATTTATAGTTACCTTTAGCCACATGTGGTCCATGAGCAAAGACTGAACACACCTGAATTCCAATTGAGTTACCAAAATAAGCCATGTTTTAAGTAAAGTTTCAGTCTTGTGTTGGGTTGTGTTTATAGTTACCTTTAGCCACATGTGGTCCATGAGCAAAGACTGAACACACCTGAATTCCCATCTTCAAATCCTGGAGAAAGAGAAATTTTTTTTAATCACACCAAGAAAAAGCCCAACTGTCCGCACAGTCTGATCGCCGAATTCTAAAAACAAACATCTTAAAAAGTCATTATATTCATGATCCTGCCCAGATTTCAGAGGAGGGGAAATAACTTTCAGATCTCAATAGGAGGTGCATGAGTTGCACATTGAAAGAAAAACATGTGAGGTGGCACATGTGGTTGCTGCACTATTTGGAAAATGTGGCTTCAGGTGACTGGCAAGTGCGCTCCAGTCTGAGAAGCCCTGCATGCCACTATCTCAGGCTTGCTGCTTTTTGATCATTTGCCTTCCAAAGTTCCTGCTATGTTCACTGGCCAGACATGCACTGCACATGTTACTTATGCTGTCCATCCCTTCTGTGTGTGCACACGGCAAGTAGGAAAGAACAGAATATTTTCTAAACAGTGTCTTCTTTCCTTCACATAGTCACCCTGTAAAAATATTTGCAGGTCATCAAATGAGCAGAGAGGGTACAGGATTCGACGAGAGTGACAAACCAGAAGACATGGACCAACAGGGCAGGCCACTTTCCTCGAGCAACTGCACCTACAAATGCAATGGCTGAGGAAGGAAAGGAGCCATGAGTCCTAAAACAAGGGCCACTTGCCCAACCCAGGGATTTAGGGAATCCTGAAAGACTGTGGAAGCCATTTGACCTGCTGTCAGCTGCTCATTAAAATTTGCAACGCCCAGCCCAACGCACCCTTATCCCTCTTCCTGGATTTATTTTCCTCAATGTTTTTTTTTTTTCTTTATATGCTATAGCATATTGTTTGAGCCTTTGTTTCTTTATTGCCTATTTTCCTCTATCTGAACGGAAGTCTCTGAGGACGCAAATAAGTGTGTCTTTTGTTCAGTGGATAGCCCCTCACCTAAGCAAGTGCTAACACATGATTAGTATTCGATAAATATTTGTTGGATGGATGGAGTGTGTTCCAGGCAGGGGACTAACATGCCCAAAAGAGCTGAGAAGACAGTATAGAAAAATCCCAGGGACTTAAGAAAAATCTAGCTATGCTGGTACACTGAAGGAGAAAGGAAAGGAAGCATTCATTCCCCCCACTATTTACTGAGTATCCTTGATGTGCCAGGTGGCATTCCAGACATAAATCACATCTATTTTGAGTACTCAAAGGGCAGAATGCATCAATAGTCTTTAATTAGTAACTATGTTGTATGAAAATGTAGTCAAAACCAATTTCAAAATGTAATATCTCAGTTATTTTTTATAAGCTTACAGTCTAAATGTGCTTGCTGTGAACTGAATTGTGTTCCTCCAAAAATGCTTTTATTAATGCTCCAAACACCAGTGTGGTGATATTAGACATGAGACTTGAGGGTAAGGTCAGAGAGCACTCACAGTGGGATCAGTTCCCTTACAAGTGGAAAGGAGAAAATATTCTCCATCCCTACACCCTTCACTCCATCCGTCCATTCACCTGTCTGTCCATCTCCATTACTTTCCTGCTCTCTAACATTTCTTTACACATAGCTTTGTTATTTCATCTCATAGATAGCTTCCTCACCAAAAACATCCCCAAGGCTCACCAGGGGCAATCCTTCTCATCATCTCAGAGAAAAAGCTACGCTTCCCTTCTCAGAATCCATATCCACACCCAGTGAGAACTCTCATAGTCCCTATTAGGGGCATATGGCCCTCTAGGACCCATCAGGATACCCCCAGTCCAGTAGACTAAAGGAACTATATTTGCTCAGTGCAGAAATGGCACAAGAGTGACTAGATTAGGAAGGAGTGTTTTTTTAACTTTGGTTTTTTTTCTTTCTTTATTTCTTTCATCCGTGTGTTTATGTCTGAGTGCCACGGTGTATTTGGAGAGGCAGCAGGTGTGGTGGTCAGTAAGAGTTGGCTCTCTTTCCACCATGTGAGTCTTAAGAATTGAACTCAGGTTGTCACACTTGACAACAAGGGCCTTTTACCCATTCAGCCATCTCATCAGAGTGACTTTTATTTTTTTAATTTTGTTTCAATGTTATAAGTGTTTTGCCTGCATGTATACAACTGAACCCATGTCATGCAATGTCAGCATAGGTAAGAAGAAGGCATCAGAACCACTGGGATTGCTGCCATGTGGGTTCTGGGAACCGAACTCAAGTCCTCTCTAAGGACAGCCAGAGCTATTAACCACTGAGTCATCTCTCCAGCCCTATAGGAGTGACTTTTATAAAGAAAAGATGAGTAATTCTTACCAGAAGAGAAAAAGAATACTAGTCATCAAAAATAATAGGACTCCCCACATTACCAAGAACTACTTGTCTCTGGGTCAAAAGAGACTACTTGTCTCTAGTCACTTAGGGCTGAGGCTCAAGTCCTCATCATTGTAAATGATGATTCTATGGGTTCTTCTTTCTCTGCTTCCTCCTAAATCTGCATAGTTCTCAACCTTCAAACTTTAATACATATATTACAACCACTGTGAGGCCTGCTGTCTCCGAAGACCAAAAGTATTCATCCTGCCTATTGTTATTAAGACTTACTGTATGCCAAGAGCAGGGCAAATCCTGTTTGTGTTGTCTCATCTTGTCCTCCCATCTTCAAGAAGCAAATACCATTATCGTCCCTCTTCTAGTTTGTTTTCTGTTGTTGTGATAAAACCAACTTGGGGAGGAAAGGGTTTATTTCATCTTATAAGTTACAATCCATCATTGAGGGATGGCAGGGCAGGAGCTCAGGGAAGGAACCTGGAGGCAGGAACTACAGCAGAGACCGTGGAAGAATACTTCTTACTGGATTGATTCCCCAAGTTTCTCAACTATCTTTCTTATACAGCCCAGGTCCACCTACATAAGGATGGCCCTCCTGCATCAATCAAGAAAGTACCTCCACAGATATGCCTACAGGCCAGTCTGACAGAGGGAATTCCTCAGCTGAGATTCCCTCGTCCCATGTCTAGGCTTGTATCAAGCTGACAAAAACTATGACAACCCCTTACATTAATTTGCTAAGGCATCCGTTAACTAATAATATAAACTAGGTGTCTTCAATGGTAGTAACTCTCACAGTCTGAAGTGTAGAAGTCCAAAATCAAGGCGTGTTAACTGGTTGATTCCTTCTGAGAGCTGAGAGGAAAAGTTTGTGCAGGCCTGCGGCTTGTAGACAGACATCTTCTTTGTCTTCACAGCATCTGTCCTCTGTCCAACTTTCCTTAATGTCCAACTTTCTCTATTTCATAAAGACACCAGTCATATCACTCTAGGACTTACCTTAATGATTTAATCTTAACTTGTCCTCTACAAAGACCCTGTATTAGGGATTTTTCTTATTGTGACCAAATAGCTGAAAAGAAGCAACTTAAGACAGAAAGGGCTTGTTTTGGCTTCCAGTTCACAGGGAGAAAAGTCAGAGCAGCAGAAGCCTGGGGCGGCTGCTCACACTGTGTCCAGTCACAGAGCAGAGTGCAGACAGGAAGTAGAGCCAGATAATCAAACCTCAAGGCCAGCCCTCAGTGCCTCACTTCCTCCAGCAAGGCTCCTCCTCCTAAAGGTTCCACAACCTTCCAAAACAGCACCACCAGCTGAGGACCAAGTTCATAGGTTCAAATACACGGTATACGGGAAACCATGATCTGGTTTGCTTCTCTATTGCTGTGATAAAACGCTGACCAAAAGGACTTGGGGAGAGGAGTTTATTCCATCCTTACAATTCTCAGGTCTCAATCCGTCACTGAGGGAAGTCAGGGCAGGAACCTGGAGGCAGAAACGGGTTCTGGAGCAAGGACCGCAGAGGAATGCTGTTCATTGGCTTGCTCCTCTGGCAAGTGCTCATTTTTTTTATTTCTTATACAACCCAGGACTAACTAACTGCCCAGGGGTGGTATCACCCACAGTGGCTGAGGCCCTCCCATATCACTCAGTGATCAAGAAAATGCCTCACAGACATGCCCACAGGTCAGTCTAATAGAGAAAATTTCCCAGTTGAGGTTTCCTCTTCCCTGGTGTGCACTTAGCGACGACTGAAGCTACCTAGTACGAATCACAACAGACCCTATTTCCAAATAAATCACACTTATGGGTATTAAATCCTAGAATCTCAACATCTTTTTAGGGCATGTATTCTCACATGAGTAGACTGAATATTAGGAAATTCCTATAACCTGCCAGGGTCACATACCCAGGAACAGCCTGGACAATAAAGCCTGAATGCTTAATTTCTCTTTGTTTTTCTTCTTGTCCTTAGGAAAATTCTTCTCTTTTTAAGACACTAAACTCCATCCTGCATATGGTATTTGTGTATAATTTTGCATCATGGCTCTAGACCATAGTCTCCTTAAGAGAAGATGTTGCTCATACTTATTTTTGTTTCCCTGGGCTACCCAGCAAGGACTCAGCATATATACGGCTCTCAGATGAACAGAGAAAGCGCCAAGGTCAGACCAAAGCTGACCACTGTTCTTCAAAGGTAATCTCATTTATGAACCCGAGAAAGTTCATCGTGAAGAGTTAATGGAAATCTTTTCTTTGCTTCTCTGGTTTATTCATACATTCTTTCACTAGATGTAATGGGTCCCTCCTAGGAGTGGAGCACAATGCTAGGCACTGAGGATTCAGAGATAACTCAGACAGCACTCACATCCTCCCTTTTAGAGCTTACAACCAGGGAGACAAGAAAGATCAGTCAATAAATCATTGTAATACAGGATCACAGGGCACACTTATTTCTCAGGCAAACTTGTTCTAGTGTCAAAGTCTTCAGAAAAACAATGAAGGAAGGCATTCTAAGGTTGGTATGACCTCTTAAGGTAAAGAAGAGATGCCATAAGCCATAGAGCTTCTTAAAACAACAGGTATACTGTACAACACCACCAGTAAATAGTCTCATCCTTCTGGTGCAGCAGAGAAGCAGACTGGAATGGTATGGTTGAAAGATTGACCCTGGAACTTGAGCTAAGCCACAGCAAACTTTGCGAGGGTGTTAAATCCAGGCAGACTTGGGTTTGAATCCAGGCTCTGCCATCCATTAGCTGCATGCAATTAGGTAAATGACTTAACCTCTAAGTCTCATTTCCTTGTCTCTCAAATGGGATCATGACCAATTGAATAAAATACTGAGGTAGAAGGCGACCTGGAAATGTGATTAAAAGAGATCCTGGACACACCGACCTGGGTTTGAACTCCTGCTCTACTCTACAGCCATCTTCAGGAGAACTATACCTCACTCATTTCAGTTTTCTCTTTGTCCAATAAGGAAATAATCATAAAGATGTTGTGAAATCCACATGATAGATTTTTTTCAACCACCTGACCCAGTCACAGGCACATAAATTTGAGTAGTGCTTCTATTGTTCTCCCTATGACTAGTTTTAGAATTCCTGGATTAGTTATGACCATTTTTTTGTCTTTTTATTGTAGTAAAGATATACATAAAATACAATTTGATGTTTTAGGTGTAGAGTTCAATGACACTAAGTTTATATACAATGAACTCCATAACCACCAACTAGTTCTAGAATAAGACCAGGCTGGCCTCCATCAGACGGAGATCTACCCACTTCTGCCTCCTGAGTGCAGGGATTAAAGGCATGCACCAGCACAACCCCACCCCCACCCCGGCTCAAACTGAAAGTCTGTGGTTATTTAATAATCCCTCACTCCCCCTGCACTTCATACCCCAACAACCACCCTTCTGCCTTCTTTTTTTTTTTCTACAAATCTGCCCGCTATAGGTATCATGTCAAAGGAATCGCATAGTATCTGTCCTTTTGTGTCTGGAGTATTTCACTTAGCTTAATGTCCTCAATGTTTATTCATATAAGAGCCAGCATCTTAGAGTTCATTCACTGACCATCTTTTTAAGCTCAAGTTCATTCTTGACTTCTACTTCCAATTCAGGTCAATTTCCCACCAAACAGAAATATGAAGACACAATGAGGACCCAAGACAGTGACTGCAAGGAAGGAAACACAGACTACTGCCCTCCCCCTACCCCCAAAGCAATACATATTCTTTACTGTAGGACATTTAGTCATATCTCAGAATTCCTCAGAAGGCCCACATAGTCACCCATGGCTCCTCGAAGAAGGGATGTGTTTCAGGCAGGAAATGGTTTTGTTGATGCTTCAGCCCAGGGGGGTGGGGCAGGGCTGAAGCAACCAGCAGCTTCTAACCAGTGTTCACTCCCAGTAATGCCACTACATATCCATAACTCTACATCGCCCCATTGTCCCCTATCTTTCTCTGAATCCAACGCTGAAAACACCCTACTTCTCATTTAGGACATAAATCTTTCCCTAATCCTATTCATTTAAAACAGAAAAAGTATTGTGGGTTTCAAAGCCACTCCTTCAAGCTAATAAGCTTGGCCTGGCTTTCCCCAACCCCTCAGAGACTCTTGCCCATCACTAGTGCACTGTCCCAGCTTTGGGAGCTCACTCTGTACTGGACACAGTGATGAGTGCCCTACCCTACCCCGCCCCAGGAGCTACCATTAAATAGACCATGCAATCATAGTCTTCACAGTAGAAAACTAGAAGCAACACAAAAAACACCAAACACAAAAAAGTACTCAAACAAATGACAGCACATACACAGACAGGACAGGATGGAAGTCATTAAAATCAGAGCGAAGGACAAAAGGGCTAGAAAGGTGCTCACACAGTGTATGGGGGTCGGAGTAAGGGTGTGTGTGTGTGTGTGTGTGTGTGTGTGTGTGTGTGTCTGTTCATATGTGAATGCATGGGAGCACATTCCTATCTACACATATAGTGACCAGAAGTTAATGTCAGGTGTCTTCTTCAATCACTCAGACTTATTTTTTGAGACAATGTCTTTCACTGAAAACCTACAGCTCACTGATTCAGTCAAACTGGCTAGCCAGCAAGCCCCAGGGATCTCCAGTCTCTGCCTGCCCAGCACCAGGATTATAGGAACTCCTGGGATTGCAGGTGTGTTTGTTTAACCTGGTTTTTGGTCTGCATTTTCTATAGAGAATATGTATTTATTTATATATTAAATTCTTAACACTGCCATAACAAATTACCACAAATGTGCTGGCTTATAACAACAGACATTTATTACCTCACAGCCTAGGTGCCAGAGCTCCTAATCAAGGTCTCAGTGTGGCCCTCTATGAGGACCTGAGAGAGATTCTGCTCCTGACCTCTAACTGGTGATGGCGATAGTGGCACCCTTGGGCTTCTACCTATTACATTCCTATCATACCTTCTCTTGCGTCTTAAAGCCCCCGTGCCTCTCTTACAAGGACTTACGTCATGGATTCAGGGCCCACCCAGATAACTCGAGATAAATTTTGCCTTCTTGGGATCCTGCCTTTAAACACTGTAATCACTCACTGTGGACCATCTAACGTTCGCAGATTTGGGGGAATTAGAATGCAGACCTACCTCTCAGTAATCAACCAAAAAACGTACGTTTTCCTTTTCGTTACTCACAGCTTTGTGCAGCGTCAGCCCCAGCACCAGTGTTGGCTCATGCCAGACTCACAGTAAGTATTTGCTGGAGAAGTAAACAAATTGCCCGGAGAAAGCACCATGTTGCTAATTTCAGATGCTATTTTTTCTGGATAGCTTTAGTGTCAACTTGACACACCTGGGTTAAGGGAGCTTCGGTTGGGGAATTTTCTCCATTGGACTGGCCTGTGGCCATGTCTATGAGGTATTTTATTGATTGTTGGGTGATGTGGGAGGGCCCAGGCCACTGTGGGTGATGCTATCTCTGCACAGGTTGTTGTGTATTATATACGAAATCAGGCTGAGCATGGGCCAGGGGAGCAAGCAAGTAAGCAGTGTTCCTCCATGGTCTGTGCTTCAGCTCCTGCCTCCAGGTTCCTGCCCTGAATTCCTACCTTGGGCTTCCTCAGTGATAAACTGTGACCCGGGAGTCGTGAGCCAAATAAACCCTTTCCTTCCCAAGTTGATATTGGTCAGAGTGTTTTATCACAACAATCGAAGCAAACTAGGACACTATTAAAAGACCTTTCTTTGTTAGTTTTTCTTTCTTTCTTTCTTTCTTTCTTTCTTTCTTTCTTTCTTCTTTCTTTCTTCTTTCTTTCATTCTGCTACTACTCAAATCATGATCCCTCTAAAGCTAGGAAGCTAAAACCTTCCAGAGCCTGTAGTGATTATGAGAATGTTCCTCCTAGGCTCCCAGTTGGTGTCACTGTTTGTGGAGGTTTCAGAGGTGTGACCTTACTAGAAGAAGCTGTCACTGCAAAGGGCAGTGAGTACTTGAAGAGTTCATAGCCCTGCCTGACTCCTCGTTGCCCTCTCTACTTCCTGTGCATGTTTGAAGATGTGAGCTCAGCTCTCAGCTCCAGCCACCTCTGCTACCACACCTTCCTCCCATGATGGACTCTTATCCCTCTGGAACCATAACTCAAATAAACTCTTCCTTCTGTAAGTTGCTGTGGTCATTGTGCTTTATCACAGCGACAGAACAGTAGTTAACACACAGCCCAGCAGTGCAGTGAGGAAGCAGTTCAAGGCTGTTTGGTGTCTATCCTGAGGCTGAACAAAGAACTCCCTTTCATGCCCTCCTGGCCAGATATTTGCAGCTTCTGCGCCCACCCCCAAAGCAATGTAAAGCCCACAACATTAAGAAAAGTTCTCTCCTGTCATTTCACCTCTCTTCTGGCATGAAGAACCATAATAAGAGCCACACCCAGAGGCTGGGCACCCAAGTGTAAGCTGTGTTACCTCGATTCCTGTCTGAAACTCCTCGCATGAGACGCACCTTTAATCCCATTTGAGTTAATAACACTGAACCTTCACAGGGGCTATCTTAGAAACAGCAAATAAGTGTACACACACACACACACACACACACACACACACAGAGAGAAACATCACTGGTCAGTTGTGACATTCTTAACACAGTCTTGGGACCCTTCTCAACACAGTCTCTCAGATAGCCATGGCCCTTAGTCCAACTGAGCCTTAGAGAATAACCCATTGCCATTCCTCACCTGTAGAAAGGATTATATCTTTGTAACCAGCAACAAAAATGCACTGAGCTCCTAATGTATATAAGGGATTACAGCCCAGGAACGGATTCAGGAAAGGTACAAACAAGAACACAAGGCAAGGTCAGGAAGCCTGGGTAAAGGGCTCAAAAATGTGATGTAGTCAGTACGTTAGTTTGAACAATAAATGGTAACCCAATTCATGCAGTTCGCCTTCTATAGATGAGACCATAAAGCTATCCCTCTGGGCACCTTTGTACAGATTAGGCAGGGTTCCTTACAGGTACAGAGTTGAACATGCCAACAGCTCCTGAGTGAAAGTTTGGAAGGCAGGCTTCAGGTTAGAGTTCTGCCTCCTCTCTGAGATTTGCAACCAGATGTGGATCCAGAAATGAAACAGGCATGAGGCCACATCAGGCCCAGCTCTTTCAGGCAGCCAATAACCCGAATATCACCTCGCCAATATCCTAAAGCAGATGGATAAGCAAATAAATACAGAAGTAAATCAAAGTCGAATAGTGGAAAGTACTGTGAGAAGACGAAAATGAAGTAAGAACCTGGAGAGCAAAGGAGGCAACCATGACGCCCTGGAGCACTCACAAGCATGGAGGCCCCTGGGGTGGAGCAACACAGCCACCTTGACAGGAAGGCGATCAGGAAAGACTGCTGTAAAAGCAGCAGATGATTGTAAAGATGAGAGAAGGTCACGATGGGAGAAGTTCACATGGCACATGGGTAGCTTCATGCAGGGGCTTTGGGGACCACATGACTTCCAGATACATGCCTGAGAAACCAGGGGAATGAAGGTGCACTGAATTCAGCCCAACATACGGGCGCACATGGGTGGTGCGAGGAACATTCTGGTGAAAGAGGCACAGTCTCTGGTCCCGAGGAGGTGACAGCTCCTCTCAAGATTTCCCAGTGTGGACCTGGTAGAAGCTGTAGGTGGGTGGTATGCTAATGGGTAGCACTAGAAAAAGTTGCCCGGAGAACTGGGGAGCGTGCTGGGCTGAGAAAATGGAACAGGTTGCTTGACTGGAAGACTCCTCAGATCCTTGAGTAAGCGAATATGCTTTGTGACTGCCAGGTAGGAAATGCGGATGGAGGCCCCTTGGGTGGGGGTGGGAGGGAGGACTGCTTTGGGCAAATGTCAAAAAGGCCAAAGCAGAAAGCAGAAACAAATAAGGACCGGAAAGGGGCAAAAATGGCTGAGAAACACAGCCACATGGAGCTTCCCAAAAGAGTACAGGGTTTGCACAACTGTCCCAGCCCCAGCTGCCATACAGCAGTCCTGCCTACAGCTGTCCCCGAAGGCCTGGCTTCACCCAAGCTCCAGTGGTAACCTATGAGTCAGCCCCCCTCAGGGATAAGTTTAGCTCTGACTGTCTGGCTACAGTAGTTGTCTGACCTCCCTGAGCCTCCACTTACCCTTCTATAAAATGGAGATGAAAATATTGCCCTCCCTCTCTGGGTGGCACGAGGCTTGGATAATTACTATTTGGCAGGGTGCTGAGGTGCTGACAAGCTCTGTCTGACACATTTCTCTTGAGCTCCTCAGGACACGGAGCCTTGCCTCCCTGGGAGACCACAGGCCTGTCACAGGCAGTACGCTCAGGCCTCAGCAACGTGCACTGCGGAGAAGGTGTCCGTCTGAGGAACTCTATCTCTCTGTCTCTCCCTCTCCTATGAGAGCCAAAAGCTTGCCTAAGCCTCCACTAACAGCTGGCCATTGTGGAGGTGAACAAGACAGCTGCAGGCTGTCATTCCAGGACCCCGCCGCACCTGGGAGGCTGCTGGGGGCCAGGGCACCCAGAGGAGGTGCTGCCCGCCTGGAAGCAGCCATGGGGTATCCCTCTCGCTGAAGAGCAGGGGCCCATGCCCACCCAGCAGGAGCCTTCACAGGGCAGGGAGATGACATCGGAGGACCTAAGTCCAGTTCAGCCTGGAGGGACAAATGAACTGAGGTGAGTGCTGTGTCTCTCTGCGTGTGTCTGAGTGTGCCTGGAGAAGAAAGGGCCCTGAGAGACAAGGAGGCTGGTGCTCAGTGTGTACAGTTGGTCTTGTCTCACTCCGTCCTCCAGGGAGGAGAAGAAGAGTCCCCCAGCAAATGCTAATTCCCAGCGGCTCCTACACATACAACTAAGCCACCCACAAAGGAATGACCCCTCCTCAGAGAGCATGATGGTCTTTTCCGGTGACTTTTCTTCCTCCAGCCTGACAGTGAGGCTCATTTTGACTGATCTCACATGGATGAAAACTATCAGGGAGCTAACAACGGTGTATGCTACAGGGCATGCGAGTAGTTGCGTGAAGGTCCCTCGGAGACAGCTCTCCACATGGTGGGAATTTCACTGTGATCCAGTTGTATGTATGAATGCAGCCTCTCTCCTTTGCACAGACGTGCCTTCTGCTTGGCCCCAGAGCATCTCCTTAAATAGTGAGCTTTTGTTTCCTTCCTTGGCTAAGACAGATGCTGTAAAATGCACAAGATAGAACTGAGACCCAAGAGAATGTGGATCCAGACCTCCGGGCCCTTGCTATCATATGTCAGTTTAAAACCAAGATCTCTTCATGCCTGGAAACTGCAAGAAAGGGAAGGGACTAGAGGAGAGGACTCAGGCCTATCTCGTTGTTTCCAGCCCCTGCCTTGTTTAAAAGAGGTGGCTGTCTTTGGCCATAGCGTGTTACCAAGTGACTTGTCAATGTCAGAGAAGCCACACAAAGAATCTCTGGCATGTCGTTAACCTCGTTCCAACATGTAATTAGCCCAAAAGGCCTCCTCACTGCCTCCATTCAGCGTTACATCATAAAGAATCAGATATTTTACTGTTCGGAGAACACCATGAAGACTTGAAAGAGTTAATTATGGCTCACTGGAGTCTGTCCCCAAGATCCTAAGAGCCAGGCATTAAACTGTTTATTTTCAAATGTCAGTCTTGAAACCAGCCTGCAAGGCAGCTTCCTCCACGGAGTATCTGAGGTTGTCACTGCACTACGAGGTTGGGGTGGGGGAGGTGACGTGACTGGAGCCCTCCTTCTCCAGAAGAGGAGGAGGTATGGTATTTTCCGGGATCTCCTCCTCACAGCCCTGGAGAGAAAAAGAAAGCCAAGAGAGTTGGAATGCTACTTGGGCTCTCAGTTCCATGGGGTGAATCCACCTAGAGCCATTTATAATCTCTCAGCTAGAGAGCCTAGCAGTGTGGCCAGAGTTCAAAGGGAGTTCAGCTCTAATCTAGATGTGACCATCTGAGCCAATGTAACCATGCGGGCTCTGAGGACATTATTATCAGTCAAGTGTAATTATAGATAAAATAGTTTTATTAATCGGCTTCCTAAGGGGACTGTTTATCTGATGGCTGTGTGTGTGATGTGGTCATGGGGAGAGAGGAGGAGTTAGTGCTGCCCATGTGTGGAGGGTGCAGGTATTTGGGGAGACAGCTATAGGAGAAAATATATATGTGGGTGTTCATGGCCTGGGAAGGAGGAACCAGGGTTCACGTAAATGTATAGACAGTGAAGGTTTTGACTCAGGCTCATACCTGGGTGTGAAATCCTGTTTGCTTCTCCGCTGTATCTGGAAATGGTCAGCACCCTTTCCCCCCTGCCATCGAAGACTTTCTTAGTTGTACATACCTAGAGTTACAGAGCCCCCAGTTTATAAATTTCACCTGCAGGTGGCCTCTTTGGCCACAAATTGTCAGCCAAATTCCCAAATCTTATCTCTAGACCTATCTTGGCTCGTCTTAAGTGTCCATCATCTTAAACCAGTTTGCCAGTCCTGAGCAATCTTGAATGGGCAGAGTTCCTCCTGAGGACTGTTTGGCCTGACCTGAAGCCAACCCCACTCTGCTCTGGGGAAGGAAAAAGGGATATGAACTTTGGGGAGCCAAAACCCTAAAGCTAGCTCCATAAGTCTACAGTTCTGACTTCAAACTTGGTTAGGGCTCAGTGGTGAGGTGGGGGTGGGGGTGGGGGGGAATATTCCAAGGCCAGGTTCTGCCAACAGTAGGGCTGAGGCCTCAGCAAACTGTGTAGAGACTACGGAACAGGACAGAGTCAGCCTGTTTACCTCTGCCCTTCCTTCCCCATCCACTCAAAGCACTGGATGCCTGCATGAGTTTTAGTGCATGTTTCCCGGCCAGTTGTACAACTCATCGCTCCCTTTGGCTGGAATGCTTGCTTGAATTATCCCCGACCCACACAGAGGACCTTGTGAAAAATTTGTCCTCTGTGTTGAACATGGCCCAAAGTGACAGCTGCAACCTGGAGTGGACACAGCCTGAAAGCCAGAAAAGCCAAATGACTGTTTCCTGTAGAGGCAGGTGGCCTCCATGAGTACTGCAGTAAGGTGAACTCAGGAAGGGGTTGTCAGGAAGTTGTAAGTGCTGACAGTCCGACAGATTTCTGTCTCTACAGGGACCTGTTGGGATTACTGGACTTAATTTGTTCCCAAAAGGACACACCAGAGATGAGAAAGAAGAAAAAAGTGTGGTTAAGGGAATGAATATTTTATGAAACTCATTACTCGTCAGGTTAATTAAGGATCACTGGTCAGATACAGGGGTTTCTCTTACCTCCCATATTTGTTGAGTTTTGATGGGTTCTAGAAAAGAAACTGAAAATGACCAAATGCATAGGGGAGTATCTACCACCATCAGGATGCATACATTTCTGTTATTTGATTAATGGAGTGGACTGCTGACAGTGTTTCATTACACTGATTCAGAAACCGAAACTCGGATAGGCTTAATAATAATTTCATTACAATAATAATTTATGAATATTTAATATATGTCAGGGGATGGGCTAAGTGCTTCTTGCATTATAGTAGTTCATTCAGTTGTCATCCAAACTTTGTGAAGTGATCATTTCTTTTCAGATGAGGAAACTGAGACTCAAAAAGATATATAACTCGGCTATCAAGTTGGTAGAACTGAGATTTGAAGCCATATCTCTTAGACTCAAAACCGAGTTCCTTCTGTTCCCAGGCTTCCTTCAACTACCTTCTCAATCTAGCTACTGCTTTTAGCAACACCATGTTCACCTGTCTAATAATCCCATCTCCTGACTAAGTTTAGCTGCATATCACTAAGAGTTATAAGGTTCATAAGAGTCATAAGGTTAGCTGTCACTCAAAATGGATCCAATTCAGCCCTCTTGTCATCAGTCACTGAGAAGGAATTAAAACATAGCTTCCTAAGGAGGGAGCAGATGAGAGTAAAATGTAGAATTCTGAATCTATTCTTCACTTGAACTCTAGTTGCTCAGAAATAATATCCAAAACTGTGGACCTTGGGCACCTTCCTTGGGAACGACCAAGCTCCTACCAGCGGTCTCCCCAGGTTTGTGAGTTCAGCATACAATCGTGTCTGTGTTGACAGGAACCTGCTGGTGAGGCTGGTTGGTCTCTCTCTCAATGTTAAGGGCTCTCCAGTTTTATCAGTACCAGGCACCCCCAACTTCCACTTGGGACATAATGACAAACTATGATAGCACATTGCCAGAAAACTTCAGAATAGTTCTGTACAAAGCACAATGCCTGCTTTCTTGTACCATTCTGTGTTTAGACTAGAGATTGGTCCTGCATTTAGAACAGAAGCAATCTTGGGAAGTTGCAGAGTATAATTCAGATCTTTGAACTTCATTCATTCATTTGTGGCAGAGGGTCACTAGGTAACCCAGGCTAGCCTCAAACTAGAGCTTTTCTTGCCTCAGCCTCCTGAGTGCTGGTTTATAACATGTGCCATCATGCTTGACATGAGCTTTGAACTTTTTATTTTATGTGTATGAGTGTTTTGCCTATATGTATGTATGAGCACCATGTGCATGCAATGCTTGTGGGGGCCAGAGGAGGGTGTTGGATCCCCTGAAACTAGAGTTACAGATGTTTGTTAGTGACCATGTGAATTCTGGGAACCAAATCTCCATCTTCTGCAAGAGCAACCAGTACTCTTAACTGCTGAGCCAGCTCTCCAGTCCTGACCTTTGAACCTTTTATTGGCAGATGGAACTGTGGGAGAAGGAAGATACTGGTAAAGCAAAAATACTATGTCTAGTTGATAGAAGTTGATAGATGAAGCAAAGGAATCACCTCCATAACAAATACCAGTGAGACTCTCAGAAAAACCATGAGCATAATGGCAGTCAGCATCCAGGATTCTCCAGACATGTCAGCTTGCTGCTTTGCTCCTGTTTGGCCCTAAGGAGTGATAAAATCTGAGGTTCTTCAATATTGAGCCCCTTTGTTCACAGATGCGCCAGGATTCCAAACCCACTCAGAGCTGCTGTGGGCTGGCCCTAAGCCAGAGCCAGTCCTCTATGGTCAGTCACATTTCCTCCCACTTCCGGCTGCCCAGGTGGAAACAGAGTTCTCTGCCACTCCGAACAGCACAGAGCACAGTGTTCAGTGGCCTGAGATGTGAGTCAGACCATCTTTCAATGGAATCCAAGCCCTGCTACCTAGGTTTGTGACCTTGCACAATCACTGAAGCTCTGTGAGCCTCAGTTTCCTCTTCTGTAGAATGGGGATAATAACAGCGCTCCCAGTCCAATGATGATTGAGAGCAACGCATAATAAGCATCCATCTTTAGCAGGTCACCGCAGCCTTCATTGTCTAGCCCAAGTACCAAATCCCACAGGAAGTTTCTTCTAACTCGCCTCCCCTTCTCACACATCCTACAAACTGCTAATTCAGAGTTAACCCTGGGATTATATACTCCCCTCAAATGTCTCCTCCAAGTGCTCTGTGAGTGTGTTTCTTCCCTGAAGCCATAATTGGGTCTCTCTCACTTGTCACACTCCGTATTTATAAGTATAATGCTATTTTATTATGTTTAATGAGTTTTTATTACTCTATCTACCAAGTTCAAATACTAACATTTCAGAAATCAGAAGCTTTGTAACTTATTTACACATTCAACTTAGTGTTAAACCCCAAGATTATGATTTAAATTAATAGATCTAGTAAAATACATACTTGGTAGCAAATTCCTTCATCTTTTAAAAAAATATTAATTTTCAATTACTATACAAAGTAACCGGCTTCCTTATGGTGTTTACGCATACTTCATTCTTGCGGCTCACGCCTGATGCGGTTCCTTTTCCAGCTCCCTGATGCTCTGCCCACAGTACGCTCCCGACCCTGGTATTTCCTCCTCTGCTTTTATATTACACGTGTTCTGTTACCTTCCCCAGCCCTCTCCTTTAAAGCCTCTTTTTCCCTTTTCTAGCCTCTGTACCCATAAATGCACATGTATATTGAAAGCTAGAATCCGCCTCTAGAGGGAACGTGCAGTATAGGTCTTTCTGAGTTACCTCACTTAACAGAATATTTTACGGTTCCATCTATTTTCTCACAAATTTTATTATTTCATTTGTCTTAACAGTGGAATAAAATTCCATATATATCACTTTCATTGTCCATTCATCTGTGGGTGGACACCTAGGCTGATTTCATTTCCTTCTCAGCAGCGTCTTTTAAAACTATTGGCTACGGAAGACTGATTTATAGCGATCTGATCATAAATTTTCCCCAGTAACCCTCCTTTCTTCCTTCACCTCCTCGCTTCACACATTTCTTTTCTCATCTCTTGACCAAGGACACACTCTGCAAGACAACCTCAGGAGTGACGCGTTCAGTGCAGAATCTGGAAGACAACGTGGTCAGACAGATCACCAGACTGCCTGTGTAACCATTCCCATTTGATCAGTGAAGAAACAGGTTCAGAAAGTGAAGTTCACCTAGCAAGCCCGGTTTTAATGTGCCTGTGGGAAGGTGAAGTCTCTAGGTGAACATGATTATCTGTTGACAGCCTTTGTTAGTAGATTCTCCAGATCAGTTAAGCTCATTGATCATGGCTGGAGAGACAGGCCCACTCAGAACCAGGGATTCCAATGGCACACCATTAACACCCCAGGCTCTAGTCAATAGCATGGACTAGTCACAGGATCACTTCTAGCAACCCTCTCAGAAAGCACGCTACATGTCTGCCAGGAAACTGATGGGTTGTTTGCTTGTTTGTTTGTTTGTTTGTTTTATGTGTTTGAATATATTGCCCACATGTATGTAAGTATGTACGCATGTCGTGCAATACCCATGGAAGTCAGAAGAGGGTGTCAGATTACCTGGAACTGGAGTTACAGACAATTGTTAGCTGCCATTGGGTGCTGGGAACCAAACTTGGGTGTTCTTGCAAGAGCAGCCAGTGTACCTACTCACTGAGCCATTTCTTCAGTCCCAGAACTAATGTTTAACAGGAAAGGAAGGAAAATTCTTTCTTCAAGAAATCTTCCTTGCAAAGGGCTTCCCTGGCTGAACCTTCAGATCTGTGCCTTTGTATAGCCATTATGGCTTCAGATTTATCAACTTGACATTGAACATAGACTCTTCAATGGCTTGACTTCCAATACTTCTACTCAATATTTTCTACTCAGTATTTTCCCTTACTGGTTTTAACAAAATCAAATCCTATGGAGGAGGTAACCCAGTTGGTAGAGTGCTCACCTAGCATGCATGAAGCCCTGGGCCCCATCCCCAGGACTGCATAAATAGAGCTTAGTGACATACAGCTGTCATCCCAGCACTTGAGAGATAGACGCAGTAGGATCTTGAATCCAAGGTCATCCTCAGCTTCAAAGTAAATTCAAAACCAGTCAAGGTTACAGGAGACCCTGTCTCCAAAAAAGCTCCCAAATCTTTACAGTTCTGTTCATTGTTATAGCATTGCTCTCAACCATTAGCTTCAGTGCTTGGGTTCCATGATGCCTTCAATGCAGAAAATATACAGAGACCCATCACTTCCATAAACCATAGCCAAATAAGGGTGTGCACTGGGGGACCCACCTCACTGCTGAATTGGGATTTGGGTCAGAAGGGAGGACAGTGTAAATGACTCAAGGGCCAGTCAGCTATAGGAAGTTGGAAGAAGATACCCAAAGAGGAGATTTTCAAAAAGAAAAGAAATCTCAGACTACACAAGCAGCAAGAATTGCTTAAGTATCTATGTATGCTCAAGTCCACGCTAGGAATTCTAGAGGATGAAGGATTTACAGCCTTTGCTCTTGCTTCAGACATGCTGCCAACAACTTGGGTACTTAAGAAAATTGGTATGTCTGAACCCAGAGTCAGCTCCCACAGAAGTACCAAATGACAGTGTAAGCCGGGGAACTAAGATCGCATGTTTCCTAAGTTCAAAACCTGCCAAAATATTCCACCAACTGTGTGATATAGGCAAGTTACTTGAACTCTCTATGCCTGTGTTTCCTCATCAGTACATTTTAGGTAATGATAATGAGCTGTACCTCATAGGAATGATGTAAGAACTAAATGACAATACATACAACATGCTTAGACTGTTTTTGGTACCTAGGAAATGCCCGGCAATGGGCAGATGTTGAGACTATTCATTATCCTACTTGAGAATGCAAGACTCAAATCCTCAATCAAATCTTACCTCTCTCCAGCCTACTGGTCATCATTTACTGAAACTTACCATGCATCAGCAATCACAGGTGAGGAAAATGAGACCTGTGAAGTTGCTGCTTCATCCAATTTCTCTCAGATGGCAGGTGCCAGGAGTTTATTGTCATGTAGAGCCACTGATTTTAAAAAAGCCTTAACTATTCGATAACAGAAATAGAGCATAGAAACAATACATGTTCTCCACAGACTGTTCTAAACATAATGCCAGAGTAACAGAGACGAACACCATAGCTTGGACATTTCTCCTGCCCACAAAAAGTCTCTCCTAATGGGCTATTAGCTACCACAGCATTTTTTTTTTCAATTCACTGTTGTTTTCAGCCTGTGCTACCTTTGGGGCTGGCAGAGAAGGTGGTAGGTTGGGAGGAAGAAGGTATGTTGGCCTGGAAGACAATTCCAGAAAAAGCAGCAGATTCAAGCCTGTTGTATCTCTAGAAGAGACATAAACCATGACCCTCCAGTCTCATGTTAGATGACATGTTCCTTAACTCACCTGACTCTGTGATACCTGTGTGTCAAGTGCCTTCTTTATCCCAAGAACCACACCAGGCTCCGTGTTCAGTGAGGTACACAACAGGATTTCTACTCTTCGTTAAGATAGGGACTGTGTTGGCAAGGGACATGGGGACCCTGAGCCACAGAGAGGGCGGTGTCCAAAGAGGCCAGCGCTGAGGCCAGAGCAAGGGACAGAGGCCAAGATGAGCTTCTATTTCTAGTGTGGTTTTCACTTTGAGCAGCCTACAGCTCAGCCCAGGGCTGATCCAAGCCCAGATGGGTAACCCCCTCCCCCCCAATAGCAAGCACCAGCCCTTCTGTTTCCTCATCTTAAAAAGAATGTAATAGGAGCTACTACCCAGAATTACTGTGAAAAATAACCAAGGTAAGACAAGTGAACTACTTGAACACAATGCATGGAGCAGGAAAAATGTTCTGTATGAATGTGATTCCTTCATTCCCTGCCCAAAAATCTACCTCAGGAGCACCCAGAGCTGTCAGTCCACCAGCTGGGCTCTGGAAGCAGGCGGCTTGGACTATACAATGTGCGTTCAGCCGCTGATGTGTGACCATGAGCTTCACCTCTCTGTCCTCATCTGTAAAATGGAGATGATAAGTAGCTCCCTGGTGGAAGATTTGCAAAAACTGTAATGCTAGAAATATAACAGGTCAAAAAAGAGATAGCCACCCTTAGGCATCTCTGGCTTCCCAGACTCACCCAGGCAGTGAATGGCAGAATGTGGATTCTAGTCAGATCTTCCTCCAGAGTCTCCTTTCTTATTCGCTCTGCTATGACTAGCTCCAATGAACGTGTCTTTGAGAAGACGGAAGGAGGACGGCTATTCTAAGCCACTCTGACCCTTCCTCCGCCAGAATGTCCCCACCCCCACCCTTCCCCATCTCATCTTCACCAACATTTATTGTGCAGCTTTTAGAAGCTCAGTGTCTGAGACTGTCCAAATCTCCATTCCAATCAAATTCAGATAAATGTGATGGTTAAAGTTAGAGTCCAATTCCTCTTTTATTTTTGCTTTATTTTAATCATCCCTTTTATCCACTGGTCCAGAAGCCTGTAATTTCCCACACAGTCACCCAGAAATGCTCTATTATATGCTTAGGACCAAAAGACAAACAGGGTCACTGTCACACACATCTGCTGCAAAATAACTTTCCACTCTCAGGTAACAGAGGTCATAGGAAAAAAATGCAATTTCCCCAAAAGACTCTCTAAAAACAAGAGCATAATAATATATTTTCCTTGAAAACCTGTCCTTGAGAAGAACGTATGTGTGCTGGGATAAACATTAGCAGCCTTTCCAAAATCAAGATGGGATAGGGCTCAACAGTTGAAAAAAATAGCATGCAGGACTATCAGAGTCCTCCCAGAAAACAGGGACAAACAGGACAAGGCAGAGACTTTTAAAGCTTGAACAAATCCCAAAATCATTTAAATCTTGCTATTTGGGACTAGAGAGATGGCTCAGCAGTTAAAAGCACTGGCTGCTTTTGCAGAGGACCCAGGTTCAATTCCCAGCACCCACATGGCAGCTAGCCACCACCCAGTTCCAGGGGATCCAACACTTTCTTCTGACCTCCGCAGGGCACTGCACGACTCGGGTACACTTTCGCATATGCAGGCAACACACTCATGCACATAAAATAATAATTTTTTAAATCCTGCTATTTGCAAATTCTGTTTAAGTACAGATTCTTATGTTCAAATAAAACCTTATCCTAAATAAGGCAAAGCCAAAAGGCTTTTGTTGGATCGCTGGGGGAAGCTTCAAGGCTAACCCTCCTCCCACTGTCTCAGCCCCCAAACAGCCACAGTTTAAAAAATAAATCACTGCCCTAGAATCTAGGGAGATGGTTCAGTGAATAAAGTACTTCCCTCCCAGGATAAGAATTGGAGTTCGATCCCAAGAGCCCACATTACAGAAGCCAAAAGCCATAGTACATACCTGCAATCCCAGTGTTAGGGAAGCTGACCCAAGAGGATCCTGGGAGCTTGCAAAACCCAGTGAGGCTAGCAAAATTGATGAGTTCCACGTTCAGTAAGAGACTCTGTCTCAAAAAATAATGCAGAAAGTAATTGAGGAAGACATCTAGGGTCAAGCTCTGTCGCCACAGACACCTCCATACATATGTACATGTACCTACACATACATCTGCATGTATACACGAACGTGTATACACACACACACAGAAACATACACACATAGGTACTTTTTTTTTTTTTAATCATTGCCTTAATCTTATTGCTCCTATTACTGTTGGGAGGATTCAGACCCAGAAAAGCTGCCTGTCTTGCCTGAGGTCACACAGTCAAGTCAGTCAGTAGTTACAGTCCCCTTATCTTTCTCCAACTATTTTTCCATGATGACACCTGACTCCTCAAATGAACTGCCTTTTGTTTCTCCAGACTGTAGTGTGTTTAGATTTGAGTGTTTGTACCTATACCCAGTGTTCCCAAGAAAACCTAACCAACCAGTGTTCACTTTCACCTTCAAGCTCCAAGTCTGTAGTTTGGGAACGTTGGTGTCTCAGTTCCCTGAAATTGAGGGAAGCAGTGTGACTGGCAGAGGGTTATAAATACCTTTGGTAGAGTGCCTAAAAGCTCTAAAGAATGAGTAGTTTTCAGACAGACAGCCAAGAGCTATCAAGCAAAGGGACGACCCCTAGAGTCTTAGCTCTGGACACTTGGAGCTACAAAGTCCCTTCATTCTTCCTCCGGAAAGCAGTGGAAAAACAGAAAGCCAACACATGGCTCACATTTTCCAAACGTGCACCATGCTACAAGTTTCATCTCTCTCTGGTCAGGAGATTCAGTGATTCACTTCCATTCCCTCGTGTGACCCTCCCAGCAACCCCAAGGACAGCTTCCACTATTGCATTAAGCTGATGAAGCCCAGATACGCTCATTAACTTATTCAAAGTAACACAGCCAGAAAACAATTGTCCCAGAATTTGAAGCCAAAGGCATCTCCCTGCAGCACTTCTATTTACCACAACCCTGCTCTGCCTTTCTGTCTTAACCACAACACAGAGGGAAGAACAGCACACCTAGAGACCCAGGACTTGGCCAGCCCAGGAAGAAGCCACATGGACAGATACCAGGGCTGGATTTCAGAGTTTTTCCCTCCATGTTGCTCAAAGGAGAATGCTCAAAGGAGATTCGCAAATCTCCCCGGGGCAATTTTCTGCTTCTTTAGTGGGTCCTGTAACCGGTGGGGTGGGCAGCAACGACAGCCGGGTGCAAAAGCAGGAGAAAGGTAAACTTGCTGCATGTGAGAACCATTCCCCCCCTCTGAGAAGCTGTGTCATACTGTATGTCACCGTCATCAAAGGGGCTGTGCATAAACCTGAAAAACCAAACGGACCTGTCTGTAGGTGTCACTTATAACACAAGGCTACAGGTGCCTTTATTTCCAACCACCGCTGGTGCTGGGAGCGCGCCTGCCTTCTCTTGCATTGAAAGCCTTCTGTCTGGACCTAGCCACCACTTGCGCTCACGTAAGCAGCTTTTCTTTGCTCTTTTTTATTATGTAGAAGGGTAGCAGGGCTCAGAGGCTCAGCTGGGGCCTGGGACTGTGTGTCTGTCTCCGACTCCCACAACAGCAACACGAGGCAGTCAGGGTGCCTCCGGGGAGTGTTTGACTCAGGCTTCACTGTTTGTTGGAGAGAGACATTTTTTTGCCTCCTCGGGCAAAGTGGCCACCCACCCACCTCTCCAGCCCCCACTTCCTCTGGATCACTAGCTGAACCAAAGGAAGATGAAAGACTGTATAGAGACACTCAACTCTCTGTCCCTTCTTCAGCTGCCTTTCGGGGGTAAGCTGAGTTCCACACAGATATCCAGCTTCCAGGAAAGCCCACCAACTCCTGGAACCCTGGCCTCACTCCTTTAGAGCCCTAAGAGCCGGATCCTCACTCCCACCTCTCTTGATTCAGAGAACTGTATCATTATAGTTTGGGGAATCTTCAGAAATCTGTATAAAATAGTTTTTAAAAAATCCCAACCGGTCCTCTCACAGCTTCTTAGAACAGAATGCTTCCAGAAAATCAATGGCTAGGGGGTTTTTTCCACTGGTTTCTGACCTTGTCGGCCTCTGGCTGTGTGGAGTTTGTGTGCATTTGCCCCCTGCTGGCGACAACTGGGAGCACATGCTCTCCCGCATCTGCCTGAAGGTGCTGAGAGTTTCATCGGCTGTAAAGGATAACCAGGTCCAACAGCCACGACCTCTTCATTTTACAGACAAGGCCTCTGAGGTCCGAAAAAGCCCTGTGATTTAGGGAGACAGCTTTGTGTTGTGATCCAAAGAGCTGGGCCAAGAGGCTGTCTGCCCATCCACATGAAAGCTTGATTCTTCTGCCTTTAAGCAAGAACGTTTTTCCATGATTCAAAGTATTGGGGGCAGTAGTTTTTACAGTTCAGTTGTCTTCTTTTCTCATTGGCCTCCGGGGCAGAACTTTTAGCTATATTTACAGTCTTTGTTTTTCCCAAACAATCTCAGGTATCAGCCCTCTACCTATATTTTAGTGAGTTTTATTAAATCCCAAGGATTGTGTATTAAGATACTTATTTTAAAGATATGGAAACAGAGTCTCAGAGAGGATCATGAATATTTACAGAGCATGATGGTATTTTTATAAAATCAAGAATTTTAGTAGGCACGGGGAAAAAATCAGCTGCAGCATGCTGAGTAGTTAAGAACTATGCCCCGTCACTTGGGTCATAAGCAGGATTCATCCCCCATGTCTTTCACCTAAAATTTGTGCTCTTTGCATTGCAGCTCATAGCAAAACATTTAGCATTTAGCATTCGTTCTAGGGACTTTTATATATTGCTCTTCCAGAAAAACAGCTAAAAAGAAACAAACACAATGCCAAGTGAGCTAACGAAAACTGAGGGATCATTCGACAAGCCACCAGCAAGCTGGTTCCCACAATGCTGTGGTTTCTTCCAGAACAAACACTCAAGTACCCAACCCACAAAACACCTCTTGCAGCAGGTGTTGTAATACCCCCGCTGAGCTCTGTCATCTGCCCCCCTGAAGGAGGTCCAAAGGGTGGGAAATTGACACTGATCTAGATCCAATGGACATTCAGGTGTCACCAGGGTTTTAGGAAAGAAAGAACATTTTCTGCTCAGCGGGACTGCCCAGATGGTAGGATTGGGGAAGGCCCTTCTCAGCCTCCTTTTTCTTATTTTGCTGTGTGGCCTTGTTCTGACCAAAAGAATTCTAACACAGAAATAGCCAGTATGTGCAGCCTATCTGCATAGCAAGGCCAAGCCAGCCAGGATGATATAGCAAGATGATCTCAAAACACTGAGAGAAACAGAGACAGAAGGAGGAGAAGAAAAGAAAAGGTAGAAAGGAAAAGGAAAGGAAATAGCTAATATGTAGATTCTTAATTGGGTAGATTTTTGGTCACGTGCCCAGAACGAGGTTGATGATCCCCAGCAGGATCAGGAAGGAATTTTCCTTCTCTGGCAAACTGGCCCAGGCTGGGTGGCTTGCTTCTTCACCTCTCTCTGGTGGTTCAGACCATGGACACTGCACCTGTTACTGCTGCCATCAGTTTGTGCATGGGAGAGAAGCCACAGGTGGCTCTTTGACTGGGTGAACTGTGTGTGCACACGTGGTAGTGAGCCGGCTCTGAGACCGTATAGGAAGCTGCTGAAGGCATCTGGGGATCTCAGCTCCAAGCCAGCCCTGTCTCACTGCAAAAGTACCAACAATCAGCCGTCGTATCAATAGAAGGGAGCTCACCTGGCTCGGCCACCTCGTCTTGGTCACATCGGGGTTTTTCCTACGTACGAGGCAGCGAAAGTGGTAACTACTGTTGGGGAAACTGATTCCATCTGCTCTGGGTCTGTTGGAGGTCAGAGAGTAAGGGCTCAGAAGGTTCAAAGTGTCTGGCGAGCCTGGGAAAAGGCTGCCCAGCCATCCTGAGATTCCTACACTGGCTGAGGTGGAGGACATGGGGTAGAAGAGGAAAGGAGAAGAGCAATCAGAGGGCTTACTGAAGTTACAAGTTTCATCTGTGGTAGTACTGGTTGGATTTTGCTCCGGTTTGGTGAATTTACCTGACCAAAGCTTGCAGATGTAATCAATGTATCTGTATGCGCAGTTTAGAAGGGTTGGCCCAATTAGGTGGGCACCTGCAGAAAATCACAGTGCCAGGGCTCCTTGAGTCCAGCTCTCAATGTCCCCCTATAACAGATGAAGAACTGAGCTTAGGAGAGGTGCAGAAGTAGAATTGTGACTCCAAGTTCAGTGCTCTTTCCATAAGCCAGTCAGGCCCTTAAAACTTAAGAGTGTGGCTAGACCAACAGGCCAGGGAACCTTCTAGCATTCTTTTTTTTTTTTTGGTCATGAGAAATGCTAGAGCTATCACCTATCTAATCCAGCGCTTCTCTGCCTTATTTTCATTATCGCCTTCCCCTAGGAGACTTTTGTCCCCTTTGAGGATGGCTGGCTAACCCCAGGTCTGGGCCTGCATATTGCCAGTCAAGGATCCTCACCAAGACAAGAGCCCCACACTGCTGCTCCCTCCTCCCTCCCTCCACCTACATTAAAGAACTATTTAACAGCCAAAATGCTCAGTTATTGCAAGGACCTTCCAAGACCCAAAGAAAAGGCACTGACTACAAAGCAGCCATTATTCCTGAACTCGCACACCTAGCACACGCTGGCTAAGTGGTCATGGCCTTTTGTGGTGAGCACAGACTTAATAATGCCTTCTCTTGCTGCAATAGCAAAACAAAAAGAGAAAGAAAACAGGAAAGAAAGAAAAAAACACACTTTCATTGCTTCATAAAAGACACTTTTTCCCCAAAGAGCAAGAAATAATTACAGAAGGAAAATAGCACGCTGTACACCCCTGAGAGCTCTTTAAGCAAACCTAATGGGTATAATTTCAAGAGACAGAATTATCAAAGGGAATCAAATCTGGTGTTGTGTGCTGCACTGAAGGGATTATAGATCAAGGGAGTGGGCTGGCGTAGAGTGGGGGAATCCTTAAAGAAAGTAAACACCCTATTGATCAGAAATATTCCTATTTATGAGATCCAGTTCAATTTACCAAATAACTTTCTTGTTAAATACAAAATGTTTTCAATTTGTTGGGTACAGTTGAGAAAGGTCCCATTCAAAGTCATGGGTCCAGTTTTGCATTTGGAGGATGCCCCATTGACAGCGACAACCTAAGGACTCTCCGTGGGGTCCACTGCTCCCTTCTCTGAACGCAGTACAGGCAGGTCCTGTCACAGAACTGCCATGCCGCTGTTTATCTAGTGCTCTGCATGTCTGGCCCAGAAAGGGTGAGGATCCTTCCATCCTTAGCTAACAGAAGAATTTTTCACAAGTGCAGTTCACAAGATAACTGGTTTTGGGTTCCTCCCTCACAACCTCTCCCCACACTCCCTGTTTCATACTACCCCACGACACCCCTACACATCCGACTCCCCTTAAGATATAAGTTTGCCAATCCATGGGAAAATCAGAGCCCAAACCCAGGCAGCCTTGACTTCTTATTGATAAGATCCCAGGGCAAATTCGTAGTAGTGATAACTACTGGGTCCATTGACCCCATCCCCAGGTACTTGGTGCTGGAAATGCATGGGTGCCGGCCTAGAAAAGGTGTCCGAGAGTATGGAGCCCAAATCCTGTTTTTGATTTATGTCTGGAGTACAGCTCTATACAGTGACTGGTGATTATGGTGGTCGGTTTATGGGTTTCTCTAAAGAATCCTGTGCTTCTTAGCATCACTATGTAAATGTGCCTGTGACCTGACTATTCCTTTAGATAGCAAAGCAAATAGACCGCTTGGGAAACTCGGGCCCTCCCTTCAGCTTAATTCTTTGGATCCTTGGCTGTGTGACCTTGAGCAAATGACACAAATCTCTAAGTCTCACTTTCTCCCCTGTACAATGGCAGTGTGAGAAATGAGGCAAGCAGTGTTTTCCAGGCCTGGTACCTCAGCGCTGGTGACGCAGGAGACGGGGTTAGCAAAAGCCCCCAAAGGGCCAGGTAGCAACTATTTTATAATTTGCTGGCCAAAATACACAATCAAGGCTACTGGGTAAATATGAATTTCAAAATCTAATGCATGTCTGACTTCAGGGTGAATAAAGAGAGGAGGTGTGGATTAGACTGGCTTCAGGTTGTAGATTGCTAACTCCTGATTTAGGTGATACATGGATGAATCATTTCTGTTGGGAGGTTGTGTCTTCATTTTTGTGCAAGTTAAAAGAATATAGTTTTCCACTTATAAGAGTTGAGATAAAGTTTTCCTTTTAAAGAGACCTATTCATGTTAAAACTAGAAAACATGGTTGTTGAAAATGGTTTACTAACTTTCAGTGGAGAAGTATGTGGACTGAGTGAAGTGATCATGTCAGCAGGCAAGTGACTGCAGTTTGGGAGACACTGCACTAGATGATGAAGAAGCACTCATGCCTTCAGATTCCAGCTTCTGATATTCCTGGATCTGGAATCTAATCCTTCCCCGGCACTTTCAAGTACTGGGATTTTTGAGCTGCTGTGTCTCCTTGCAGATGAGAGCAGAACTGGTTTAATTCACTTTATTTGGGGAATTTAAGAAAAAGAAGTCAATATTCCTTTTTAATCTTCCAAACATGATTTTCCCCCAGATTTTGGGAATATGAATGCAGTCAAGAGGTAGCATTGACATCTATGGGAAGCAGCACAGGTTAGCCCAGGCACGGGCAAGAACACACTATAGTGGAACCATGGGTTCATCTCTTCTGCCTTCCTTCCAGTCTCAACCAGACATCCTTCCTTGAGTTCCCCTTCAACCTCCATAATGTGCCTGGGAAGCAGAGGACAGCAATTAGGATCAGAAACTTTTAAAGCAGACCAACCAACCTGAGTTGCCACCCAAACTCCATCACCTGCCAGTGAGGTGGTCTGGCACACACTACTTGGAATCGCAGAGCCCACAATCTTCATCTGTAAAACAACCATATCCAGCACCTATCAGAGTGGTTGCTCCAAGGAAACCATGAGAAACAAAGCTGAAGTACTAGAGGACCCAGCATGGGGCCCCAAGTGCCATGTTCACAGCACACTCTCCATATTCCTAGAGCAGGTTAGGCATTCAGAATTCATCAGTGTTAGGAAGGAAACACAATGTATATCTTGCATAATACAGAGTGCCCATAAGAGTCAAGGATTGCTCCAGCATGTTAATATCTCTGCAGAGCATCAGACTATTCCCTAAGTGCAGTAAATAAAACTATTGTAGCATAGTTTCGTATACATGTGTGTGCATATGTACATCTAACACATATAAAGCTATATAACCTCTATTCAGGACTACTCCTCTGGGAAGATAAGATTGTGGCAAACACACACATACACACATACACACACACACACACACAAACTTTCAGTTTCAGAATTGTCCAGTTTCATCATTGTGGTTATAATCATTGCACTGCAATGCTTGACCTTTTTTCTGAAGTGTACTTTTAAATATTATATGTCACAGAAGGTCAGGCATGAGCAAAAAGGAGAACTAAATAAAGAGGCAGAATTACCCAATGAGAGCCTCCATCCTCAAATCCCAGCTTTGCCACTTTCTTATTATATTACTTGTACAACTGTCTCAACTCCTCTGACTCAGTTTTCTCCTTGTTGCAATGGGAATAGGCAAGATGTGGTGAGGATTAAAGACTATCACCTGTGGAAAGCAATTAGAGGGGAACCTGGCTGCTGTCCTTATAAAAAACTAAGCGTCACTCTATGGGGTTTCCACACAGTGTGGTTTCCGGAAGCTCATTCTCCACACCTCCTCACAGCCTGTCTGCTATTCCAGGGTGATGTTGGACTCAGTAACCCACAGCACCTTCCTGCCCAATGCATCCTTCTGTGACCCTCTGATGTCGTGGACCGATCTATTCAGCAATGAAGAATATTACCCTGCCTTTGAGCATCAGACCGGTAGGTACACATGAAGAAGCCTATCCAAGGGCCGTGGGGCTGTGCTCAGGAAAGATGTAGTGGTCTAGCGCAGCTCAGCAACGCCGGTGTTCAGGGCAGATGCTGGTGGAAATCTAGAGGGGAGAAAGGACAGACTCCTTCAGGAAGAAAAGCCCCAGAATTCTCACTCCTGTTTCTTCTTAGTTCTCTGTAAATGATGCAGCCTGCCTCAAAGTAATGTGCCGTGAACATGAGTCCCCTAGCTGTCCCAAGGCCCCCTCCCTACCCTTTTGCTTTCTCTCTTTCTTTCTCAACTCAGTTTTCTGTCCCTAACAAAGAAACTTGGGCCCTTTGGCAAACCTCATTACAGAGGGAGGCCAACTGAGCTCTGCCCCAGAAACCCTCTGAGGCCTCCCAGGCCTGAATAAGTGCTTGGATGACTGCACATTGCAGCAAACCCAGCTGGCTGCTAGCTTAGCAGGTGCACACCCCACAGGTGATGTAAGTGTCAATGAAACTGTCAGTCGTCACCAAGTTTTAACCTGGAGCACACCAGCCTGGCCGGGTCTGATGAGTCTGGTGTCCAGAGTCAGGTAGAGACCAAGCCTCTGAAATGCTACACACTGTCACTATTACAAGAAAGGCCCGAGCTGCACACCCAGAACTGAAGTACTTCCTACATCACACAGTCCCACCTGCACCCCCAACCCCCACACATAGTCACACATGTACATACGAAGTTGTTCACTCTCAGCTAAAAATGTCTGTCAGGCCTGTCCAATTCATGGGGCTACAGTACACATGCAGCCAAGGATAGCTATAAATGTAGCACAGCACAAAATGATATGCTTACTTAAATTATTATGAGGTTAGCTAGGCATGGTGGTGCACGCCTTTAATCCTAGTACTTTGGAAACAGAGGCAGGCAGATTGCTGTGAGATTGAGAGTAGCCTGGTCTACATAGTGACTTTCAGGCTGACTGAGTTTACAGGGAGACCCTGTCTCCCCCCACAAAAAAATTTATATATATATATATATATATATATATATATATATATATATATATATACAAACATACACATACATACATATGGAGAGAGAGGTCCCTTTTATATTTTTTGGATTTATTTATTTTTATTTTACATATATGAAAGTTTTATGTGCATGTACGTAAGTGTAACATTGTATTCTCTGGAACTGGAGTTACAGACAGTTGTTAGCCACCGTGTGGGTTCTGGGAACAACCTAGGTTCTCTGTAAGAATAGCCAGTTCTCTTAATCTCTAAGTCATCTCTCCAGCCCTATATGAGGTTGGTTTTTGTTGTTGTTGCTGTTGTTGTTACTTTTTTTTTGTAACATGGATTGCATGGTACACCACCATAAACTTTGGTAGATGCAAGATAGGGTCACAATGTCAAATGGTTGGACACACCTGGTAGATCACTGCATTTGGACTGGAATCATCATGGTACAGTTCCTCTTTAGACCTAAGGGACACTCCATCTCCCTGAAAGACTAAGAAACGTACCTCACCACCTTCCCTCAAAATGTGGCCAAGAGGTTAACTTTAAAAGAGGAAAATGAAGACTTTGGGGCTACTTGTCCCTCTATTTTGTCTGTGCCTGTTCACCCAGATAACACTGGAGTGGCATTGGAGAGATGGCCTCAACCTCCTGCCTACATAATGCCCCAGCCATTGCAGCAGCAGCCTCTATAGTTATCAAGAATCCAGGCTGTGGTGCCAGGTGGCCTCAAGGTGAAGAGTGGCTTTAATGCTGCGCCGGCTTGATCTCTCATGCGCCTCATCTTTCTGATACAGATACTAACAATGCCTACAATTAGAGTTGTTAAAAGACAGAATCAAGTTCATATATGAAGTGTCTGAGTCATGGTATGCCACAAGGCCAGCACCAAAAAAACAGGATCACTTCTAGTTGGGAGTGAAGAGAAAGTTCTAGCACTGATGGTTGTGCTGATGGTTGCACAACAGCATGGATAGACTTCGTGTCAATGAACTGAACACTTTAAAAATGTTACAATAGTCAGTTTTGTCTTACATATATTTTGCCACAGTTAAAAAAAAGAAAGATACAGAGTTAAAAAGAGGCATCACCAATGGAGTTGACCATGTGACTTAACTCCATCCACATACTGGATTCTTACACAGCTCTAAACTGAGGCCTCTGCATTTCCATTGGTGAAATGAAAAGTGAGACACATTCCTTGTTAGGATTCTTCCAGAAGCTTCTCTGAATCCTCCCTCAGAGAATATCACAAAAATAATTTTCTCTCATATACCACTGAAAAAATAGAAAATTCCATCAAAATATGAGACCAGGCAAAATTAAATATCCTTCTAAAGTGGCCCAGGTTCTGAACATTCCTGGGAGATGAGCCAGGCTATTGGTAGAGCACTTGGCCTTCTCGTTTCAGAAGTTGGCCTCATAAAAGTCAAAGTTGGGTGTGAAAAGTTAGTCTTGAGTGAGCACCTCCCTAGGGGATGCCCAAGTACTGGGTGAACCTCATCAATCCCTGATCCTCCTCGAGTCCCACTGGTCGGAGGAATACCAAGGATAATTTCTTGTCTCTTTCCTGACAAGGACATCATCAACCAGTGATGTGACACCCTGCTCTGAGTTTCTAAAAAAGCATTCTCTAACAGGAATACACCAGGAATAGCGAGAATGTCCCAGCACTCCCCTCTAAGCATCTCTCCTCACCACCTCATAGGAATCTCCATCTTGAATTCAGAGTTGGCCTCAAGGGTGGTTATAATGACAGCTTCCTGTTGGGGTCTGACCTAAAGTACTAAGACGGCCATTCACCAGCCATATGACCACCAGCAAGCCTTTTGACATATTTTCCTTCACTGAAACAGTGTCCACCTCCTGGAGTCAGGAGTGTAGAATGAGATTTAGTATATAAACTATTTAGCCAAGTGTCTGGCCTTGATAAGTGTTCATCTTAGCCAGGAACCACTTCACAACTCTCAGACAAGTGGAAATCAGCCATCACGTTCCTCTCTTCATTCTTCAGTCCAGGTCTCAGTCAGAACCCTCCCTTCTGGGACAGGAACCAAGGGAAGAAAGAGAAAGAAGTGATGTTCCCTGTAGACAGATTGTGTCTAGGGGAGCAGTTGTTTTCAAACTTTGCAAATGGCTTCAACAGAAAGCAACAGGCTGCGCCTGTGCCCTTGATATGCTCCCATAAAGGAGCCTGTCCTGCTCTTTGAAGAAGGATTTCCAGTTGGCCACACTTAAGGCTGGAAAAGGGCACAGTCACAGATTGCAAAATACTCTAGAACTTTAGTAACTCACCCCGGCCTTGACTTAGCCTTTTCAAATCCAAGAATTGTCAGCACTGGAAAATGTATTCAAGAGGAAGGTATTTTATATGCATATACTTCTTAAAGATTATGCCAACTAAGTTCCAATAGTCGATCTTCTGACATATCTTGGTCTCACAGCTACTTCCTAGAGCTCTACCCTGGACATCCTCATCCCCACACACCTCTTCCCTGGCCCTCAAGGTGGCCATGCCAACATGAGATGCCTCCTTCAATTTGGAATCTTGCCTATGCTTTGTCCACAGCAGAGCTTTCTAGACAGGGGAGGCTAAAAGGGGTCCCAGGAGGCATCTCAGGTCTACCATGGAAAAGAGCTGAGGTGACGGTGGAAAAGCTTAGATGCTGGTTCTCCCCTCTGCACCCGTATCCTCAGAAAAGTTCCTCCACTTTCATTTCACATAGCTGTTATTAAAGTTCAGCTGCAGAAGCGGAATTACACCTGCATCACCAACTCCTTTACTCATTGTGTGACTTTGAAGAGTCACTTTCCGAGGCCTCGCTTTCTTTGTAAAATGGGTGACATGATCTAGGTCCTCGTAGACAGTGTTGAGGGCAACCTCAGAAAATATAGCTGACTAGCACATAGGAGCACTCAATACATACAATAACTGTCATTATTATTTGATTTGAAGAAAAGCTTTTAAAAAGAATAGTACAAAGCCACTGATCTTAGGCATCAATCAAGAGAAAAGGCTTTGGAATCCAATGTGGGATTTTCTAGGCAAGATTCATGTGTTGGGTATAGAAATTTGAGAGCATATACAAACTTACAGATCCGGGAATTTCTAAATCAAAATCAGAGAACAAACAGAAAATCATTTAAAAGTCTAAGTTGACCCCGGTGGCTGCAGTCACAACCCAGAGAGCTCACTACTGGCCACCTCTGGTTTATTTTGCCTATTGGGGCCATGAGTAGTCATGGTCCATGGGGCACAGGACCACATGGGGCCTGGTCTCTCACACCCAAAGCCAGGGCCCTATGCAAACAGCTAACAAGCCCTCCTCTTTTCTCTATTCAGTTTCTTATACTTCTCACGGTTTAAGTCCTTCCAAGAGTTAGAATGAAAAGCCAAGAAGGGTTATAGGATGGTGCCAGCCCAAGCTCTGAGAGGATACCTGTAAGTCATCTATCACCACAGGATTTCCCTCATAAAGTCCTTCCTTTCTGTGAAAAGCTGCAATTGACAGTGCCCTGTGCTAACCAGTTCACTCACCACTTCTCATCAATGTTGCCCTGGGCGAAAAACTTTCCCAACTCCCTATGCTAATAAATCATGCTAATTACGGTCCCAAGTTGTCTAACTCTGGCCTCCTCTGAAGCAGACTGTCTCTCCCTTTCGAATTTGCTTTGTTCTGGTGGTTCCTCAGATAGACTGAGGAAAGCTTCATTTCCTTAAGGACGAATGTGGGCAAGCTTTGGGAGCTGGGCAGCAACTGTCCACCGTGGTATGAACTTTCTACGTCTCATGTCCCTAGCTGGGGCTTCTTCAGGTCTGGGAGTCACCTCCCGACCCCGAGGGCACTGGAGCACATCAGCCCAGCTCTGAAAGCTCAAGTCCTGATGAACTGAAATACACCCTACCTTATAGCTTCATGTGTGAGAACTCCCCCAGAATCACTGAAAACCCTCTGCATCTCTTCTTTATCCCAAGGCAACTTTTCAAGTGCTCTGACCCATTTCAGACTTCAAAGGAGCTGGCAAAGCCTACTGCTTAATAGTAGCCTCTGGACTTTGGCATCAAGCTTTCTGGGCACAAGATGCTGGTCTCAATTAGTAACCTAGGCACAGAGGTCACAGAGCTTAGCTTCCCCAAGAAGTTTAGCCTGTTTTGTAAATGAGAGATGCATTGAAGAAAACGCTATGCATTTCCACATAATGCAACCTCGTCAAAATGATGAATTGTTATGGAAATAGACCTTTCTTTTATTTTCCTTAGCTCATTTCTTCCAAATACCAGAAGGTTTCTCTTGTCATTCCTTGGTGTTTGTTGGAGGTACTTCTTTCTGATTTTTCAAATTTAAGTTATATGAACAAATATAATTATATGGTATATATATGTCCATCTGCCTGCCTGCCTGCCAAGTCTTGTTTTTGTCAGTCTTCCACAGCTGTGTACTTGGTCCCCCTGGACCAGGAAGTGTGACATGATGTAAAATGTCCACAGGGTGTCCAGTTCCTTACCAATGACCTGTGTGACCCTGAGGGAGTCATGGAACCTCCCAGAACCTGTTCCTCACCTTAACATGAAGATCATAATCACTGGCAGTTTGGTTACACCTACTGAGGACCCACTGTGGGCTGGGTGAGGCTCCCAGCACTACTGGTTTGGGGTGACTAGAGCTCAAGATCTGAGGAGGGACGTGTTGTGAATCCTTCTGGAACCTTCTGAGAAGGGCACCTGAGGGAAATATTCTTCGGGAAGGTGAGAAGTGGTTTGAGAGCAGAAATGGCTCAGCAGAATGGGAGAGAAGCATCTTCAGACAGAGATGCATGGGTGGGTGCTAGCAGCCCTGAGGCAGGCTTCCTGCGTTCCTGAGCAGAGCCTCTGAGGCCTCCACCTTATCCTAAGGGTGGGATCATGGAAACATACCACAACCAGAAAGTCTTCATAGATGTTGGCTCCCCTGGCCATGCCTCCACGTCACTGAGAACTGCCATTTCCTCTTAGCTCTGGAGGCTGTGGGAAGGGTTTTGTTGGCAGGAGACCCAGGGCTGGCCCCCGACCACTTCCACATACAAAGCTCACTCTGTGGAATAACTCCACCGATGAGCTGAAAGCAGGGAGCCGAGCCAGCAACACCTTCCTGGTGTCAGGGCTGACCTTCCTGGTGTCAGGGCTGACCTTCACTCACCACTTCTCTGAATCCTTAAGGTTTTCTTGGCTTCCGGAAGCAGTGTGGTCCCCTTCCAAATGTCAAATAAAATAACCCTGCAATACAAGTGGAAAGGGGAAGGAAACAGAGACACAGCATTTTCCATGAAGAAAAACGTGCTGTGTGCTGCCACGCTGATAGCCATCTCGGGCAGCGCAGGACCAGTGGCCAAAGAATGTCAAGGCTCATAAATATCTTTCATTGGAATACCAGGAACGTCTAAAGGCCTCATAGGTTTACTCAAGCCAGAAATCAGTAGATGAAAGCACAGACAGAACTCAGGAAGGGCTTGTTTTCTCAGAAGACCTTGCCTTCCCCCAGGAACTAGCCAGAAGCCTAACCAGCCAGCTCCGGCCAGCAGTCACAGGGCAAGGAAAGGGTGGTTAGGTCACATAATTCCCTTCAGTCTTCTCAACCACCAGGCAGGGACTATGACAGCAGCCGTCACCAGCCTGACAGAATACAAACTCTTTCATTTATGTACATGCACAATTCTGGTTAAGGAGATAATAATATAAATAGTTCAAAGGTAGAGCACTTGACACACACATGTGAGACACTGGGTTCAATATCCTGACCCAGAAAAAAAAAATCTGGCTATATTTTTAAAAATAAACCAAGTCTATTCCTTGGGTTTGACTAACTGTTCACTTCTGGTCCCTTCAACGCCCGTCATGCCCTCTCTAGCCCCAGCATCCATCTGTACCATCAAGAGGCTCAACAGTGAGAGAAAGAAATTTCTGGAAAGATTTTGAGTTTTAGAGGGAACCTCAGTTTTCAGATTTATGAAACAGCCCTGGCACACCTATTTGATAAGATCGGTGAGAAGATTTAAGAAACTTGAGCTGGTACCAACTAGGACTCATGGCACCTCAGTGAGTACTGACTGAGAGGTAGCCTCCAGCAAGGCGGAGCCATCTCCTAGCTGGGTTCAAAAACACCATAGCTCAGCTGGGACAGTGGTAGCAAGTGAGGCAGGTAGAGGGGAAACAGAAATAGCACCACTGCCATTGGCTGCGGAATGCAAGTGCAGGCTGTCCCTTTCTGTCATCCACACAGCCTGAGCTACCACCTCAGCCAGGCTCTATTGACTTTGCCTTCAGGCCTCCTCTTCTGGCTGCCTACCTCTCTCTTCACATGTCATCTGTTTTCTGTGCCAATCCCCTGAGGAAAAGCAAGATGAGATGAGATGAGTGATATATTCAGACAGCAATCCAACCCTAGCTTTTCTACTCATTAAGAATCAGATCTAAGGAAAATAAAGTCCCCACTGACCCTCAAGTTTGTCCTCTGTGAATTCCTGCGAGGCAGGAGCTAAATGTGTCTACCCACCCTGAATTCTTACCATGCAATTTGTGGCAGCACACAAAGTTGGTGTACAATGGTAATATTAATAACAGCATTAAAATATATGTGTGCTTGTTTTATTTGTTGGACAACTCTATGATATAGATGCTATAATTATCCCCATTTAATCAGCAGGGAAAGTGAAGCTCTCGTTTATAGGATGGGTATGCGGTGAGTGGATGGGTGATAGATGGATGGATACCGTGGTGGTTACAAGAATTATTTTCATCAGGGCTGGGGAGGTCGCTCAGTGATAAGTACTTGCTTAGCATACACAAGCAGCAGGGTTCAGTTATCAAAGAGTCTGACTGAGTGACTGCCACCTCACCTCTTCCTCACCTTATGTCTGCCACTCTACTGGTTTCTTCTTGAGACACTGGGAGACAGCATTGTTGAGCTTCAATTCTCTGCACTGAACAAGGTGCTATCATATTCCAGACACCAAGTCAGGATGGCACCTGTAACTGAGTGTATGCACTGCTCCTTTGAAAGAGTGATCTGACCACAAGAAAAAAAATCTTAAAACACCACCAGGAACACAAGCTCACCAATACAGCTAACTCCTCCACAACCTCCTTCCTCCATAGGCATCTGCTATGGTGGTTCAAGGTCTGACACATGGGCATCATCTAACTGGCCCAAGATCCTGGCACAAGATGGACAGAGGCTATGCACAAACAGGCAGCCAGCATGGGCATCTGTCCATTAAAGTGCAGAGAATCAAACCCATTTCAGATAGGGTCTGGCACCCAGGAGGCACCTAATAACTATTGGATTGATTGGTCATTTCCTAGGCACTGGTTTCTATACACTAACCCCAAACTCTATGACAATCCTGTAAAAGTCAATCATAATATCCCCATTTTACAGCTGAGAAATCAGAAACTTAAATGCCTGGCCTTTGCCCAAAAGGTAAGCAACCAAATCGAGATTTGAACTCGAGTTTGTGCTCTTGATACCTTGTTGTCTGAAGAGCCCTTTTGCTTTCTTTCTTTCATGGATCTCCTCTTTCTAAGCACCGGAAGAACTGGTCACCCTCACACCCTCCTTGGCCCCAGTAGCCACCTACAGGACCAGACCATCTCTCTGGTTCTCTCTACAGAGAAGGTAGCTTGGCCCTTGTAGGAGTCCCCCAGGACTGGAGCTCTTTCCATCTACTGGGTGAGGGGTAAAGAGATTAACATAACTGGACCCTTTGGGGTCCCCTTGCGGACCATCATCTCTCATTTCTCCATGCTCTGGTGCAGCCTGTGACTCCTACTGGACATCAGTGCATCCTGAGTACTGGACTAAGCGCCACGTCTGGGAATGGCTCCAGTTCTGCTGTGATCAGTACAAGCTGGACGCCAACTGCATCTCCTTCTGCCACTTCAACATCAGCGGCCTGCAGCTGTGCAGCATGACGCAGGAGGAGTTCATTGAGGCAGCCGGCATCTGTGGGGAGTACCTGTACTTCATCCTCCAGAACATTCGCACGCAAGGTCAGTGTGTCAGCGGGCCAGGCCTCAGGGGAAAGACCTGGGATTGGGATCAGATGCCCTAAGAGATGTGAGATGCCTCCCACCCCTGACTTGCCCTGCACTCAGTCAAAACCTCTCAGTAACTGGACTCTCGACTATCCCAGTGTAGAGATTTGGAACAGAAGGAAGCAAGTGTAAAGAAGGCAAGTGCTGGGTACATTTTCAAAAGAAAAGCAAACCCCAAAACTCACATAGGGACAGATAAAGTCAGGCTGAAAGCCACACATCATGCAGGATGCTCATAAAGATTTGAAGCCATAAATGATAGGCAAAAAAAAAGACTTTCAACTCCATCTCTCACTAAGCAGAAAGTGGGGAAATGAAACAGACCTTTTCCCTTCCTAGACCCATCTTAGCACATTCCTACTGGTGTAGGATTCAATGGCCAGAAGGTGACATTATTTAACTCCTCAATCTATCCTCTCAGAGCACAATGTTCACGAACATGTCTTTTTCAAACCAGAAAGGTTTTTTTGAGAGCATCTAATGCTGTGTCCCAATGATAATACAGTTGACATCTCACAAGCCCAAGTGACTTCACTGTGGCTGGACAGCACACACAGCTGGTTCACAAAATGAAAAGCTGGAGATCAGAAAGACCCATTCACATTATTAATTCAGTTCTGCTTCCCACATATGGGTACCAGAGGGCCTGGCAAGAAACTCTACCTGTCCAAAGCCCATGGCCTTGTCTGTCTCCTGAGAGGATGATCCACCCTCCCTGGGCTTTTCCAGGTGATTTAGTGGAAGATTATTTGGCACAGCACATAAACATACAAACACACTGGATAGCAGTTGTTAATATAATCAAGAGGCAAAAAAACTGAAACTAAATCAAGCACATCTGTCCTTGAACGTAAGGAATATCTTTGTAAAAGTTGGTGGTTTCTCTTAGAAAAGCTACTTTAGAAGACCCTGGAGGAAAGTCATACCGCTGGAGAAGGCCAAGTCATCTACTGGCCCCTGCTTGACAGGAACACTGTAGACAAAGAAGGGATTCTTGTTTGAGCAGAGAAACCTCAGAATACCTTCCAGCTTTAGGTCTCTGTTTGCTCTTCCCCCATCATGAAGGTCTAAGACTAAAAAATTAAAAAAAAAAAAATTTTAAGTGAAGAGTGAATGGTGGCCCTAGGCTGGAGGAAGAAACCTGTGCTTAGAGCATAAACTCCCTAAAGGGGGACAATTCTGAGCGCCACAGCCATCTGGGAGAGGGAGTTTGGAACTCCAAATTTTTTCCAAGGGAAAGAATGTCAGGACCATGGAGAGGGACATATCCTGGCTCTTGCATCTTAGTATTGCCACCTTGGCCAAATGCTACATTAACCAAGCTTCTCTCCAGGTCCAAATGCTCCTAGGTTGGCATCCTCCAACATGGTCACCTCCTTCCCCTGGTGATCATTTTATCAAAAATACCTAGTCCTATTGACTCAGGGATCTGTGAAAAATGAATAAGGTAAAACTTGGCTGTTTGGGCTGAAGAGATGGCTCAGTGGTTAAGAGCACTTGCTACTCTTCCAGGGGACCCAAGTTTGGCTCTAAGCACCAACATCAGGTGGCTCACAACCTCCTGTAATGCCAGTTCTAGGGCCTCTGGTACATTCTTCTAGGGCATCTGATGCCTCCACACACATGGCATACACACACACACACACACACACACAAAACTAAAAAACAATAAATTAAATAAGTAATAAACTAAAAGCTGGCCATTTTTAACAGGCCATGGTTTGTCCTAGTCTGAGGAATCCCTGAGTGATGTGCCGTCTCCAATGATGGCACTCAAGGCACTGTCAAGATTAGGATGCTGGAAAGTATCTGCTCTGTCAACCTGCTCCAGTCCCTGATTCCTCCCTTAGGAAGCTCAGCATTCCTCAGGCAGATCTGTGTACATGTATAGATACATGTATAGATATTTCCAGCTTTAAAGGCCTGGAAACGTGGAGACACTGGTCACTGAGGTCAGGGAAAAGACTGAGTGCAAAAGGTGGTGTTTATAGTGTGGGAGAGTGAAGAGTCTCTCATACGTCCCACGTCTTGTTTCTGGTTGGCCTTGTGGCAAAGAGTATTCCCATTTCACTACTAAAGAGAAAGTCCTCATGTTAGACAGCAAGTTAGGAAATGAGTCCTCTGGTCTGTCCTGAAACCGAGAATCATGATCACAACTCAACCCCAGCCCACCATTCTACAAAGCAGGGAACCAACATGGTCTTCCAGTGAACTGGGCATTCAAAGGGAGTTGTGTGCTCGTTTTTGGCCTCTGATTCCCATCATGTAACAGGCATTCTGGTATCTAGGGATTATAGTCTTATGTCAGAGATCACAAGCCCAGGTACAGAGGGGAGCTGAGTGGGTGTTTTGCTTCATGTCCATTGAGACTGACCAAGGAGTCCCTAATAACTGGCAAGGCCACTCAGGGGTCAATGGTCCAGCTCAGTTCAAAGCCCAGCTTCCCTAGATCCCAGACAATGTTCATTCCTTAGAACTCACTCTGTAGATCCATAGAGGCTCTGGAGTCCCCAATTCTAGCTGCTATTTCCAAGTGATCTGTGAAAAAAAGATATTGTCACCTCTCAAGAGCTGAAGGTGGCTCTATAAGGGTCTCCAATTTTTTTCCTGAAATAAAATCACCCTTCAGAGGGAGAGTCTCTTTCCTTCCGCTGACACCTTCCCTCCTGGACTAGCCAGTAGAATCCAGGATTTCATGGAACAGTTTGTGAATATCTTTTTCCCTTTCTTTCTCAGGTTATTCCTTTTTCAATGATGCTGAAGAGACCAAGGTCACCATCAAAGACTGTAAGTATCAAACTCAAGCTTCCTAAAGCTGTACCTAGGCTATTGTTGAACACATGAGTTTGATCATGGTTTAACAGCCACACAAAATGTTGATGGACCAAAACAAGCCAAGACTTGGAGAAAAGAGTAGGGAGAAGTGTGATGGACAGAGCATGACTCAGGGTCTGCAGGACCAAGCTCATGTCCATGGAGCCCCTGTCCTCCCCAAGACTCTGTTCTCCTGTCTGTAAAGCAGCAGGGCCCTGTGGGTTTGTTGTGTTTGAGAACCAATGCATTCATTCTTGGTAAGATGCCCAGTAGGTACCTGCAGTATGGATGCTCCCAAAACCAGTGCCCATTGACCCTAATGCTGATGACTGTCAGCCTTAAGAAGACCTGGAGTTGTTGATACTTCAGAACAATCCAAGTTCACTGCATAGGTCAAGCTTGGAGTTAGAAGATGAGGAAGGCTCTCAAATGGTCTATGATCCTCAGGATAAATCCTTCCCATTTCACTTTATAGATGCTGAAAAGGGAAAGGGAACTTTGGAACTTCCATTTTTTTAAGGTAGTGATTATTATTGATATTAATTACTGAGTCTCATGCAAAGACCCTGGCCCAGGGTTCAGGAAGAGACACGGTCTTAGTTAGGCTCTTTCTTAACAGACTTCAGCTCAGCCATCAGCAGGAGTGGGCAGAGTACATGACAATTTCCAAGGTCTCTGAGAGACAGACCCAGAGGGACAGACACTGGAGGACAGTTTCTTAGGATTTATTTTTTCTTCTCTAAAAATCCCAAACAACTGAGAGTTCAGGTTTTCTGAATCCTGGTGAACAAAATGTTTGCGATTTTTGTTTGTTAGTTTTTGGAGCATTAGCAGAACAGCCACATCCGTGAGACATAGTCATACAGACAAGTGAAAATGCCCTGTGTGAAGAGCAAGCATGGTCCTTAAAGAAGATTCCCAAAGGCAGATGATGATCTATTGTGAGATTATCTACAACAGTAGCCACTAGCCTCCTGTGGCCATTTAAATTACTTAAAATTAAATAATATTAAAATTCAGGTCCCTCTGAACACTGGCCATATTTTAAATGCTCAGTAGCTGCCAGGTTGGGCTGCTGGGATTTCTCTATCACAGGAAGTTCCTCTGGGAAGTATCAGTAGTGAATCAGGAGGGGTGAGAACTGAGGCTGAGAGCAGGACAGAGGCAGATTTGTGAGCAGCTGAGTTTAGGCTTCACGCTGAGCAACACACACGGGTTCTGGGGCCACAGAGGGCTCTATCCCAGGAAGTATCTTCAGGAAAGGTTTTTGAAAAGGTACTGTGAGAGTCAGCTGGGTAGAGGTGGTGGGTAGGAAGACTGTGCAAAAATCCTGAGACAGAAGAAAACCACACCCATTGGGACCATCTGACCCAAGAGAAGGGAGAACATTGGGAGCAGAAAGAGATAAGGTTAGAGCTCTGAATGGGGTCTAGTTTATGAAAGGCTGCCTAATATGACAGTCTTCCTCCTGGTGACAAGAGGGGCCCACTACAGGACGGTCAGTTGGAGAGTCATATGACCCAGTCGCACAGAGACAAGTCAATGTGGGCTTCAGATCCCATTTCCTCCCAGGATGGCCTATCTATTCCTTTGTCCCATTAGTATACATCTTAGACTGTATACTCAGCATGGACAGTATTGTTTAATGGCAGAGAATAACATTTATTCAGTACCTACTGTATGCCTGGCTGTATGCTAAGTACTAAAGGGACACAGAGGCAGACACAAATCCCCCTAGTAGATGCCCCCGTCATCAAACCACATAAAAAGATGCATCATGAAGGAGCTCAAAGGCAATAAAGGAAGTGGGTGTAGATGGCATGGAGACACAGAGGTGCAAGTGACCACACTTGCATGGTCAGAAGAGGTTCCCCTGGACAGTGACCTTGAACCAAGACTGCGTGAAGATGGGAATCCCCCAGTATTCATGGAAAGCGTATTTGGGCAAAGGGAGCAGCAAGAGCAAAAGCCCCAAGATGGAATGTGCCTGTATGGTGAGAAAGAGCCAGAGCCAGGGTGGCCGGACCAATGTGAGCACACAGCTGAGAGAAGAGGCAGAGGTTTAATGTGGAGCAGAAGGCAGTAGGTCTGACCTTTTTTTAAATGTCAGAATGCATACACCTTGGAATGATGCGTACATAAATAGCTCAGGCTATAATTATAACTTGACTTATATGTAATTCAACTCAATTCTGAGTCAAGGCCTTGCTTCTTTCATAAACTCTAATCTCTTTCTTTTTACTGCGTCCCTTTCAATCTGTTCTCCACACTATAGTCAAAGGGATCTTCTTAAAATGTAGGCGTTTGAGCCAGGGATGCTGCTTAATTGATAGAGTTTGCTTACGCATGAAGCCCTGGGTTCCATCATCAGCACTGCATAAACTGGACATAGAATTGAATGCCTATAATTCCAACACTCACCCAGGAAGTAGAAACAGGAGGATCAGGAGCACAAGGCTAGCACAGGCTACATAAGACCCTGTCTCAAAAAATCCAAACCATCACCTTGTCTCCAAGAACCACAGCCTGTCCAGTGCCTGCAGTCTGCATCCACAGCAACAGCACCTTCCGCTCCCTCCAGGGGCAGTGGGTACATGCCTCCCAGGTACTCTGTCAGTGCTGGAGAGGGCTTTGTGCACTGTGCTCCTTCCGACTAAGACCCTCCCCTCCTCCTCCACACACTGGTTCTTAACATAGCTGTCTCTCACAAAGTCCTCATTATAAAATAGGCATTTCCTCCCCTCACTCTCTATCCAGTATTGCATCTCTGTCACTTTTGAAGCAATGGGTGATTTGTCTGTTTTACCTGCTGTTTGCCTGGTCATATGAGCAGGGACCATGCTTGTATGTTGGGTCTTCAATTCTAGCAGGGCCCCAGCATAGGTTCACAGCAGGGCCCAGGACTGAGCCCTCCATCTGCTGATCACCCTGAAGTGCCGACACAATGTAATGGCTTCTATCACAAAAGCTGGCGATTAGTGTCTGCTCTTTTGGGTGTACTCTGCAGCTGCATGTGGCCACTCGAATTCTCCACTGTTGTGAGTCATTCTGTTTCAGATGCTGATTCCAACTGCTTGAAAACAAGTGGCATCAAGAGTCAAGACTGTCACAGTCATAGTCGAACAAGTAAGTGCAGAGACACCATTTCTCATCTGTTAACTCCCTAAAACCATTCTTGAGACAGTTCATCTCCCTTCATAAACTTTGAAGTCAAGTATTTGAGTGGAACCAGACACCTCCCCAGTGAGGAAGTAGAGGAATTGATGATTGTCTTCACACACGTTATCAGAATTGTTATTTTCACTTGGAGATGTAATTTTAAGAATTAAAGCAATGTTCTGAGCAGGTTCTATTTCTGAAAGAAGCTTTTTATTTTGCCTGGCGTACTCTGGGGCCTTCTCATCAAGGTACTCAGGGGAAAAAAAGAAAGGGGAAGTCAGGATGGCCTGTCCATGAGCCTTTCCCAGCACTGAGATCGGCCCAGGGCAGAATCAAGCTGCCTTGCCACAGATGTGTAGAAAGCAATCATCCCACCAGGCATACTCCTAGCCACTTGCTATGAGTTAAATCATTAAATCCTCCAACATGGGTTATGGCATAGGGACCCTTATTACCCCGTTTTTACCCAGAAGGTAACTAGAAAGACTGCAGTTCTAGAACTATGAAGACCCAAACCCAGGCAATCCTACCCCAGACCAGTTCCATCCACATCCTAATGACACAAGAAAAATACCGTCTTCTCACGAGACATGGAACTGCGGGATGGCTGTGAGTACCAGATCTTGGTACCACCCTCCAGCCCAGCAGAGGGGAGGGTGAGAAGAGTATTTCCACGTGTGTGAATTATCCCATCGTGCCATGTGGGCGAGAGCATACAGAAAAAGCGTTCCCAGAGCAAAGCTGGTTGGAGTCTCTGTGTGTGCTAGAAGTTCGTCAGAAAACAGACCTTTCTCAGCTTGGTTAAGGGTGCGAGCGGGGCACTCGGTCAGCACTATCCAAACACAGCGGCACCTCCTGTGGTTAATGAGAAGTTACAGAATTCAGCTCCGAAAATTCCAAAGGAAGGTTTAAGTGAATAACTTGATTCCTCTTCATTCCAAAGGCCTCCAAAGCTCTCACCTGTGGGAATTTGTGAGAGACTTGCTTCTATCTCCTGATGAAAACTGTGGCATCCTGGAATGGGAAGATAGAGAGCAAGGCATTTTTCGTGTGGTTAAATCAGAGGCCCTAGCAAAGATGTGGGGACAAAGGAAGAAAAATGACAGGATGACGTATGAAAAGTTGAGCAGAGCCCTGAGGTAAGTCAATAGCCTCAGATACCATGAGCCCGCAAAGACCAATTATATAAAATAGCCAGCCGGAGAAAATTACACTGTTTTTGCAGCTTCCGTTTTTTTTTTTTTTTTTTTTTTTTACTTTATAATGAAAAGGTCATGAGACAAAACTCTGCTTCTTATTTAACTGTTGGATTATGGCTTGTAAAGTGAGCCACCATCTTTTTCGGTCTTGGCAGCATTCCCCAGGGGGATCACCCTGAACCCAAGCCATTTTGCGCGCGCACACACGCATACACACACACACACAAAAAAAAAAAAACACGCTGATCTCACTGTGGTGAGGTTCAATCTTCAAGGTGTCTGGGAAGGGTTTAAGTGTAAGATGATAACTGGGTGTGGAAATACCAGGGTAAGCAAAGCCCAGTCCTGTCACCTGAGAGAAGTGAGGAATGTTTAGGTTCTGTTGTTTTCTTGGTGTTCAAGTCCCTCCCTGGACTTTCTCTCTCCTACTTGCTTTCACAGATACTACTATAAAACGGGAATTTTGGAACGGGTAGACCGAAGGTTAGTGTACAAATTTGGAAAAAATGCACACGGGTGGCAAGAAGACAAACTATGATCTGCGCTGGCCATCAAGCTCATTGTATGGATTTTCTTATCTAAAAACAGATTGCAATAGACATTTGAAGTCTTTCTTCTTCTTCTTTGAAACCTGCAAACATGCCGATAAAATTTCTTCACATCTCAGCTTACATTTGAATTCAGTTGTTTGTCTGATTGGGGTCATGGAAGGAATCCTTAAAAAATCTCCTTCACCCCAAGAGGGAGGAAGGGAGGGTCTTTTGTGGCAACTGGATCAAACATTGTTTCCCTAACGAAGTGTTCAGAGCCAAGGTAGCCAATGTCATGGGTGCAGCTCAGAAAAAGGGTCCTACTGGGGCTGGAGCCATGACTCAGCAGCTAAGAGCTTCTATTGCTCTTGCAGAGGACCCAAGTTCAGTTCCCAGCACCCACATCAAGCAGCTCACAATACCAGCTATAACTGCAGTACCAGGAGATCTGGCCTCTGCAGACCCCTGCACTTATGTGTGCATATACACACACGCACACACACACACACACACACACACTTAAAAATAAAGTAAATATTTTTAAAGGAGGTCCTGTTCCACCATTTAGGATACATGACCCTCCCATTCCAGAGATTTTCAAGTGATTAGCTAAGGCAGCTCACATGGAAGAAAAGAAACTGTGATTAGTTTGTAGTTTATAGTAGGAGATAGTGAGGTTTGAGACATCCATACTTTAGATTTTAAATCATTAAATCATAAAGTCAATTCCATATTAGAGTTTCTTAACAAAAGAGCTATGCCACTAAGCTGGGACCTAATTGGATGTAGCCTAGTTTAATAATAAGTCTTAGCCAGAACGTCTTTTGACTACTTAGCCAAAGTCCCATGGTTGTCCTTTGGCCATTGCATATGTATAATTAGTCACATTACAAATTGCTACTGAGATTATCCCCCCTCAACTGGTGGCTGGCATCAGATCTACAAAAAGCTAGTCAACAGATATCAATTTCCAAATCATTGTTGTTTCTGTGATTCAAGCCATCAACATGATCAAATCAGAACTTATTGATTCTCTTTAGGGTCAAGATATTATACCCTTATCGAGGAGAAAATGCCCTGACAACCCATAGCAGGCAAATACATTGTTGGTCTTTTCTTTCCTTACCTGATGAGTACTCAAACTCTAAAACATATTTTCTTGGCAAAAATAACAACAGTGAATTTACACCAATAAACGTTCATGGGTTGAAGTCTGCACTGACATTTTCTCATCAGCCACTAGCATGCAAGGTGTTAGTGACCTACAACAAGGAGGACTGCCCCTGAACTTGGACTTCACCAGAGCTAGAACTGTCAAGTGATGAGGCACTGAAATACATTGGCAGCAGACCTTCATGTTTAGAGTTTAACCTCAAAAGTAACTTGTTTTTAAAAAAATGTGAATTACTGTAAAATAATCTATTTTTGGATTCATGTGTTTTCCAGGCGGATATAGTTTGTAAACAATGTGAATAAAATATTTAACATGTTCAACTGTCTGTGTGTCATTAAATTCAAGAAAGCACTGACAAACTATGAAACCTCTGGTGGCCCATTTCCTAGAAGTGGGGGGGTAGAGATTTTTAAAGAGCCTCCTCACCCCAAAATGTAAGAAATACATTGAAGAATCTCATTTACTGTGATCTTTAATATTCTAAAATAGAAGTTTCCAGTGCCAAATGAAGCTCATGGGCCAGTGTGGCCAACAAATACTTTAAAAAAAAAACAAAACTGGGGGCTGGAGAGTTGGCTCAGCAGTTAAGAGCACTGGCTGCTCTTGCAGAGGACACAGGTTAGACTCGCAGCACCTACATGGCAGCGAACATCCATAACTCCATTTCCAGGAGAATTCGATGCCCTCTTCTGCTCTCCTCGGGCATTGTATGACACAGGTGCACTTACACACATGCAGGCAATACATTCATACATATAAAATAAAAAGAATAAATAATTTTTTTAATTAGGTCTCACTATGGAACTCAGTGACTTGGACCTCAATGTGTATAGACCAGACTGGCCTCAAACTCACAGAGATCCACCTGCCTCTGCTCTGTGGGTGCTGGGACTAAAGGTACGGGTACACCACCACAACCCACCCACAAATGCGTTTTTGTTTGAATGCAGTGTTCGTTTTTTATTTTGTTTCATTTGAGGTCATAATTTGTTTCTTGCTGGGACCTGTCTCATTTAGAAATCGGATCTACATCTTCTTCATTTGAAAAACAAAACAGATTCTGAAACCTGGTTTCTCAGTCCTTTTTGGCATTAATTTCCCGGAGCTGAGCGGAAGCTGTATCTTGGGACCAGCACGTGGTCACCACCTCCTGCCTCTCAGATGTGAGGTGATCAGCTATCAAAAGTTTTGGCTTTTGTTTTTTCAAATGTTTTGAATGTAGGACCCCTGCCCTAGAAATAAATACCATGTTAAGGGACAGAATGAAACTCTGTTGAAAGAAGAAATTATCTAAAAACTGGGTATCAGCTAAGGTGGAGCGGGGGCGACTGAGGGCTTTCAGACTTGTGGCAAACAGAAGGGTCGGCACAACAGGACAAAGTTGGCAGGACAGAGTGACAAGAGATTTTGCTCCCCCAAACACAACCCTGCTCACCAAACAATTCAGAGACCAAAACAACCCCCTGCTGCTCAAGAAACTTCCATTTTATAAAACCATCAAAACAGCATCCTCTTTGTATGAATCTTCAGGCTGCCCATGACAAATGGCCAAAGCTGGTAGCTTCAAACAACAGCTGGAAGGCCTGAATCAAGTACCGCCTCTGTAGGCTCTCTGGGTGCAGAGCCCGCCAGGCTGCCTCCAGCTCCTGGTAGCTCCAGGTGCTTTGGCCTGAGGCTACAGAACTCCAATCCCTGCACCATGGGAGAGCCTGCCTCCTCCTCATCTTTGTCCTCTCTGGGCCACTTATTGCCTGGGGGGCTCACTGGAGGATGACATCTGGAGATCCTTAACGATCCCTGCAAAGCCTCCTTCCTTCCCCCACTTCCTTTCTCCCTCCCATCCTCCTCCCTTTCCAGAGTCCAGATATGAACAAGTGTTTGGGAGGTTCAGCATTCAACCGGCCACTCTTCAAAGCAGGATCTAAACTTATAGCTTCTTAGGACAATTCATTCAAGGACAGAAAACAAGGGATCATTTAAAGCTCAAACAAACAATAGGAAAGAAAAAGAGAAAGGAAAAACAGCAGACAGTGCAAAGCTGATTTAAACTATCAAATGGCAGAATGAGTACTTTCTCTAATAAGGATTTGCAATACAACTTTCCATAGCAAATTGTCAGCATGCTAATATGTGATTGCTTAAATTTGCTTACAATTCAAAATGGAACTTCTTAAATTCATTAATCTTAACCTTTCTCATCATTCAAAGTTCTGAAAGGGTATTTTTTATTTTATGTGTATAAATCATTTACTTGCATTGCATGTATGTAAGTGCACCATATGTGTGCCTGGTGCCTATCAAGACCAGAAGAGAATGTCAGATTCCCTGGAACTGGAGTTAAGGACAGTTGTTAGCTATCATGTGGGTGCTAGGAACAGAACTCTGGTCTTCTGGAAGAGCATAAGTACTCTTAACCACTGAGCCATCTCTCCAGCCCCTCTGAAAGGCTTTTGAAATCTTCATTTGTCTTCCAGGCATTTTAAAGCAGAATTTGGCCCTTTGCCCTTTGGTCATTCCATGAACTCAGAGGTCAAGAACCAGCCAAACAACCTCTCTGTGGCTTTTCTCCCAGAAAAGCAAGTGGTAAAAGTCCTTAAAATTCTTTTCTGGGCTAATAAGGTGGTTCAGTGGGTAAGGTCACTTGTCACCAGGCCTGAAGACCTGAGTTTGACCCCTAGGACCCAGAGGATAAAAAGAGAAAACAAGACCCCTGCTGGTTACCCTCTGACCTCCACATCCACATGTACATCATAACATGTGCACACACACATACATATAAATTGAATGAATATCATTTAAATCTTAAATTTTGTATTGCCTTGTGAATTTCATATAATACATGCTGATCATATTTAGCTCCCCTCCCTATCTGTCCCCCATCCTATCCCCACCCAAATTTAGACAGATGTGTGTATATGTGTGTATGTGTGTGTGTGTGTCTGTGTCTGTGTGTGTGCGCGCATCTATTAGGACCCACAGAGAAAAATTTGTCTCCAAATGCCCTTCTATGTAGGTTCATCCACTGCAGCCTGGTCAACCTATCAAGAGTCTAACCCTTAAAAGAGCCTGATTCTCTCCCTCCAGTAGCCATCCGTTGCCAGTGCTTCCTAAGGTAATGAGGGTTAGGGTTTCTTACTTCCCCACATCTGTGCTGGGGTTTTGTCTGGCTTGAGCCTACACGAGACTTGTCCATATTGTCATCGGTGCTATGAGTTCATATGAATAACTAACCAGCTATCTGGAACACTCTGTTTCCTTGTGGTCATCCACCACCTCTAGCTCTTAGAAATCTTCCCACCCCCTCTTCTGTAATGTTCCCTGAGCCCTGGGAGGCAGGAGTTTGATATAGGTATCCTATTCAGGGATAAACACTCTTCAGTCTTGCAGTCTCTTATTCTCTGCACTTTGGTCAGTTATGGTTCTCTGTGTTAAGCACCAACTGCTGCATAAGGAAACCTCTCTGCTGGAGGCTGAGAGATGATGCACAAACCTATGAGTATAACAAAAGTTCACTGAGTCACTTTAATACTATAAATCTATATATTAAATACAATACAATAACAGTATTAGGCTCTTCCCTATGGCCTGTGACCTGTCTACCCTCAGGTTCCTAGGCCTGATACCAGTGTCAAGCATGAGTTCCATCTTAGGAAGCAGAGCTTAAATCCAATTAGAGAGTGGCTGGTTACTACCATAATAGCCACTGCACTCGTAAATCTATCTTGCCGGGTCAGATGCTGTTGTAGCTCCCACGACTCAAAGCTGGGTATGGCTGGATGATTAATTTTCTCTTCAGGCAGTATGCACAGCACCTTCCAACACACTGAAAGCTAGCCAGGAGAGAGGAGGCTTTGAAATCGGCCCCAGCTTGATTTCACCTTATTTGTTCTACAGCTCATGTATATAGTGTCTTCAGTTACACAGTCTTACCATGAAGTTCTGTTGGGTAACCAAGAGCAGGGGCAATGGCCAGTATTATTGGAGAGTCTCTGTGACCTCTGGCCAACAGCCTCAGAAGAGGGAGTCCATTCCTGGCACTGGGCTTTTACTCTCTCTTTATAATCTGTATGTACATACTTTAAGAAGCTTCTATAGTGGTGGATGTCCAAATGACTTGTTCTAAACGCCTTTACTGTTAGTTATCCTTTCCCGTACTCCCTCCTCTGTCCTGTCCTCCCAGTTATCCCTTCCTTCTCTAGTTTCCCCTTTCATATCACTGCATTCTACGTTCCATCCCAGGAAGCCTTCCATCACTACCCGCCATGATCATTTATTACTTTCCTGATCTCTCTGTGAACAGTGCTCCTGTGAACACGCACATATGAGTGTCTACTCAAGTCTCTCTTTTCAACTCCTTCAGTACATGTCTAAATGTGGAAGTGGACATCAGAATCAAGAAAGTCACTGGCAACCGTGGCCAGATTTGGATAGGCCCAAGAAAGGACAAAAGAGTCAGGAGAGCAAGTAAAAATGCTCTCAAGACATTTTTCCAGGGCAGGAAGGGGAAAAGGGTGGTAACAGGGAGAAGCTCTGAGGTAGAGAGGGTGAGACCTGGAACAGCAAGTCTGCATGCTCAGAAGAGTGATGAGAGGAAAAGCAGATGGTAAAGAGACGGCAGGAAAGGGTGGGGTCAGTGCACAGGGTAGGGCAGTTTTCAGGCTGAGCAGAGCTCTGTCCAGGTGAAGGACAGAGGAGCACGTGATGTCAATGCAAGATGGAGGATCCTAATGGAGGAAAAGCCAAGGAAGTGATCCTCTCTGTGGTCAAATAAGCAAACTGGAGCCCTGGGGTGGCGGGAGAGGTAGGTGGAAAGGTCTTCTGGAGACAGTAAATTTCCAGGCAATGCTGGGGACCCACCTAAGGTGTGTGGTCGAATCAAAGACAGTCACGTCAGCAGGACTGTGTTCCCTTCCCATTCCGGTCATCTTCTCCAGTGCCAGAACTGAGTAAGTCAGAGGCGGCAGACACAGCCAAGACTGAGTTTTAGAGTAATTACTATAAAACACATAAAGTTTCAGAAAGTTAGGGAGATGCCTCAGTTTGTTAAGTGTTTGCCACACAAGCATGAGGACCTGAGTTCAGTGTCCTGGAATTTTTTAAAGCCGAGTATGGTAGTACACATTGCAACCCCAGTGCTGGAGAGGCAGAGACAAGAGAATGTCTGTGATTTTTTGGCCACGAGTTCAATCAGAGAGCTCAAGTGAGACAAAAATAAGGAGGAGGATGAGGAGGAGAAGGAAGAGGAGGAAGAAGAGGAAATTAAGTACCTCTGGGGTCTTATTTTTAAAACTTCTAATAAGTAAGCTGATGAGTAAGAGATCAAAGACTACAAAGTCAGGAAGCTGACAATTTTCTCAGTATTCCAGAAGGTTGTTCAATGGCTACTGGTTTAAACAGCACAGTGTCCTCTTGATGTTGGTACTTTCATTCTTAAGGCAGATGATGTTCAACCTACTGGTATACCCCACATTATACAGAGAGTTGAAAGAAATCAAATCCCACCCTGTCCACTCTTACATGTAGACCATTTTATTGTAAAAATGTAAGCAGGTACAAATCAATCTGTTGTGAAATTACTGTGTATAAGCATAAACATAATTTCAAGTAAAAAAAAAAGAATATGATGAATTACACAGGAATAAACATGAAGCTTTGAGGAGCTAAAGTTGTTTTTATAAGATAATGGTATATAATTTTTCTTATAAGAACATTAGAAAAATAAAAATTTCTGAGTTGGCCATCTTTAATTTCTCTTCCTATAGAATTATAACCATGTTTTTATTATATAACAGGCCACAAGGTGCCACAGGAACATACTAGTCTCACCAAGATTTTTTTTCTTAACCAGTTAAATCATGTTTCTGGCTAGAAACCTTCCTTCAAGTTATTTTAAATGAATAATCCAACCAACTGTCCTATGTAGATCTGTGTTTTTGTTAAATGATTGCTAAGCCCTAACCTTTATTTCCTATCTTGGGAAACAACATTAAAAGTATTGCTATGTTACTTGCTCTAAAAACCTGAATTATCACTGTAAAGTCATTAGCTTGCGTTTGCTCTTCTAGCACAGGAGAATCTTTCATCCAGAGGTGTGATTATATGGGAAGCTTGGGTTCTGCTTCATGAGAAGAGATCTCTTCTGCGGAGGACCAGGCTCCAGGCCTCATAGGTTAGCTTTCTCCTTTGCAGCCAAGTGAGATCCCGGCTGCACGTATGTATGAATTGCATTCTGTTTCAAAAGAACAAGACCAGCAGGTTAGCTTACTCTAGGCAGCAGCACCTGAGGACTTATCTTCACTTTAACTTGTACCTGTATGAAATAGTAGTTCAGATTTCACTGACTGCAAACAGTTTCACATTGTCTGGAACTAACAGGGAGAGTGTGTGTTCTGCAGGCAAGCTGAGTCTTTATTTCTCAAATAAAATTCTGAACAGCTGCTTGGTTGAGGTAATGGTTCCTGGAGATAATAATACTAGTGGAAACTAAACTGATCTAGCCCACCACATACTCTACCATAGCCATGTGGCACTGGGCTCACCTTAGGCTTCTCGGCGTTATATTTATCCAGAAAAGCCTGAATGCCGGCCCCATAGTCAGGATGGACGTCAGTGAAGTTCTTGACCTAGAACCAAAGAAAGATAAATGTAAACATATCCTTGCCCTCTATATCGCTCCCTTGAGCCTCTGGCCCACCTGCTTACTCGTTAGCGTAGGAATAGCATTTCAACCACAAGTAGTACTATGTGGCATTTAATGGTATGGATCTTGGAGGGTGACTTGGGGGGTCCAGTGAAACCTCTTCCATTTATTGCTGGGCTGCCTTAGGGAAGTCACTTCACTCATCTGAGCTTCAGTACTCCCCTTGATAAATATGGAAGATAATTACTCCTATGTGGTATCATAAAACCCAAACATTTGCTCTTACTCCTATGTTCCTGGCACATTGATCCTGATGCCTTTGGAATTTATTGTCTTCTCTGTGCTACTTTGATGGCTCACCGAAGGACTAGGGATCTCCAGGACGGAGCTGGTACCAGAAATGGCAAGCATAGAATATGAAAGTTGGGAGTTCCAGCCCTATTCCCGAGTCTCCCAGGGAAGGCACAGAGCCTGCCGAATCCAATCACCTCAGAGCTGATAACCCCTCAGGCATGCCTATGTCAGGAGAGCGCCAGTTGGTGGAGCTATTTGGGGAAGGTCATGGAATCTTTAAGTGGCCATGCTGGTGGAAGCATGTCACTGGAGCTTTAAGAGTTCTTAGACCTTGTCAAATTCCCAGTTTCTCTCTCTCTGCTTCCTATGCCTGCTTGAAGATGTGTGTGCTTAGTTTTCTGTTCTGGCTACTTGCTGCCATGCCTCCCCTACCATTAAGGGTCTCCTTTGGAACCATAAGTCAAATAAACGCTTCCTCCGATAAGTTGCCTTGGTCATAGTATTTTATCACAGCAAGAGAACAGTAACTCATATGTACAGTAAATATTTTCCGGAGTTCTATAAGTCACCCTAGCAAATTACCAAACTTGAAAGAGGATGCTGGAAACTTTGAATATGCAGTCAGAACTTCCAAAAGTTCTGGGCATCTCACTTGACATCTAAAATGAAAGAGGTCATACAGGGCTCACTAATTCCAGGGATTTCTATCAGAACCAACTTGAACTGTAAAATACCCAGGTACCATCAGAGAACACAAGAACTGCATGTTGTGGGGGAAAAGCATACAACCAGCTCACAGGATATTATGAGAAAAATGCACATGAATGAGCCCATGAGCTACGTGTAAAGAGTTGACCTCATAGTTGACCTTAACAAGTCAGAGTGCTTGTATGAACTCATAGGCTGGGCACTGACTCAATTTAAAATGATGTATGACACTGACATCTGCCAGGAAGCTCCATGTAGTCCAGGTATTCCCATGCACAGGCTGAGTCCCGGCAGACAGTGGGAAGAGATGGGGCATCAAGAGCAAAAAGAGAGCCTCACAGTTTCACTGTACACAAGAGGAGACTGCCAAGGAAGTCAGCCCAGTTTTGCTGCATACAAGCTGCCTGGCCTAGTCTCATCAGTAAGAGACTGCCTATCTCCTAGAGCAATCACCAGGCTCTCTGCTGGTTCTTGACCAGGCCCTGGAGCACATCCCAGATAGTGAACAGATCATGATCAGAAGCAGTAATTAACACACAAGGAAACTGTGGGGTTCCTGGCTTTGCAAAGAGTGCATTCCTGTGAAACTAGGAGTCAGAGGGACAACCTTCAGGTAACTCAATGAGCATCCAGCAGATAGACTCCATCCCTTTAGTTCAGAAGTTCAAGGATGGGGCTGGACAGCTGGCTCAGCAGTTAACACTTGCTTCTTTTGCATAGTGCCCAGACTTGGTTCCCAGCACCCACATGGTGGCTCACCACCATTTGTAACTCTAGTCTAGGAGATCTGGTACCCTCTTCTGATCTCTGAGGGTACCAGGCAAGTATGCAGAGCACATACATGCAAACAAAACACTCATACATATAAAATTAAAATAAATAACTTATTTTTGAGGTTCAGTTTGCCTTTGGGGAACAGCTCAGTTCCCATTCAGGAATGCAAATAAGCTTCTGGTCTGTGTCTAAAGGAGGATCACAGGGTCATGACATTGAGCCTTTATGCAGGTTTCAAACCACAAAACTGTAAACTACACTTCTTATTATCTAAAAAGTTTAAGCAAAACTACAGCAGAGCCACACCTTATTATCACACACTAACTACCCAGCACATAACTTGACTGCAGCCTAGAAGAGAATTCACCTTGAACTGACTAAATTGTTACTAGAAAAAAATGGCTAAGGGCAAGCAAAAGTATCACAGGCAACAAACATGGAGATAGAAAATAATCAAAGGTTGATTAGGGATTACTGCACTGTGTGATAGTAGTAAAAGACAACCAATGCTTTTCCACACAGCGACACGAGCGCTCTGAACCAGCAGGTGGCACCCTTCAGCTCTCCAAGACGGACTCACCGCTTTCTTCTGGATGAAAAGCTGGGCATCTTTCAGATGGCCAGCAATGTTTTTACACAAGCGCTTCCTCTCCTCTTCACTCAACACCTTGGTATAGAAGGTCCGCACCTGCACAGCAACACAAGAGAGCAAAGAATAGAACACACTGTATCGTAGCAACTCACCCAAGACGCTACTTTTGAAGTGCAGGGTTAAAAACTTTAGATTTAAGAATCACTGAAATGTTTCACCGAATTGTCATTTGTGTTGAATTCTTCAATTTCTACTTTGCATTCATTTGTTGATAACAGCTCACAACTGCTTTTCTATGTGTGCATGTGTGTGTGCATGCAGGTATGCGTGCGTGCGTGTGTGTACGGAGGCTGCAGGCGAGTGTTGGGTATCCTTCCTAAGGAGCCACACACCTTGGTTTTTCAGACAATCTTTCACCAGGACTTGGGCTTGCCAATTAGGTTAGGTTGACTGACCTCTGGTAAGTACCAGGGACCCTATCTCTGCCTCCCCAGAGCTGTCACTAAAAGCACACATCACCATGCCCAGATTTTCAACAAGAGCTGGGGACTGGATCCAGTCCCTCATGCTTTCATGGCAAGCATTGTACCAAGGGTGTCTCCCCAACCCTCAAGATGTCAAGATGGCTTTTCTCATCATCTCCCCACAAGCCTTAAGGATTCACTGATTTACCTGCTTCCATATGACTCTAAATGAGACAAGAACACAGTGCTCACTTGAGCACAGCAGAGGGAAAGGGCTCCCAACTTCTCAGGGTCGACTGTACCCAAGTAGATCGCATATGCTTCCAAGCTGCACGCTCACTCTGGTGGGTAGCTTCTTCAAGGTGGCGCTCTTTTCTGGTCCTCACCTTTATGCCAAGGGACCAGTTCTAGCTCTCTGAAACCCATGAAGCCTGTGGCTTTAATGCCTTGGAGGCCCAGCATCTTCACACGGGGGAAATCAGTCCTTATCACCCCCACAGTGTACAGAATGTACCTCCACTTGCTTCTGTGGCTCATTTTCATTCTTGGAACTTAAAGCTAATGTTTTGTAGTTGAGTTTTGTAATTCTTAGTTTTGTTTTGTTTTGGTTTGGGTTTTTTGAGACAGGATCTCCTGTAGCCCCAGCTGGCCTCCAATTCACTATGTAGACCAGGCTGACCTTGAACTCACAAAGATCCACCCGCCTCTGCCTCCTGAGTACTGGGATTAAAGGCCTGTGCCACCATGCCCAGCCCAAGCTTAAAAAATATTTCATCTAGTATGTCAACAGACAGAAGCCAAGGGAGAAGGGAAGGAGGGAGGGAGAGAGGGAGGGAGGGAGGGAGGGAGGGAGGGAGGGAGGGAGGGAGGGAGGGAGGGGTGTCACCTCAATCTAGCAACTTGAACCAAAAGGGATTTCTTTACATTTATTTAGTGGGAGAGAGATGTGTATGTAATGGCACGTGTGTATGAAGTTAAAAGACAACTTGCAGTTCTCTCCTACCATTCTGGGGTTTGAACTCAGGTTGTCAGTTTACCTGCTGAGCCATCTTACCAGCCCCCCTCCCCCGCAAAAGGAATTTCTTACAGCATTTCTAGAGGTGCTCTACAGTGTTATGAGAGCTCACAGTCAGGTTTTTAGGAATTCTTTAAACAAGTTATCTACACACATACACACACCACACAATTTTCTGTAACTTTTCTGAGCTCTTAGTCATTTAGTCCTTGCTTTGTTAGCTCTCCAAAGCTTTTCATCTGGTTTTCCAATGTTCTCCATGAGAGAATAGGTCTGATTATGAACAAGTCCTCTTAGCCATGTCTGGAAGTCCAACTGAATTGTTTTTAAGGAAATAAATCTGCAGCTTTTTATGTATTTCCTATGAGATTTTTAAATTTTAAATTTATTTTTCTTTTATTTGTGTAAGTGTTCTGCCTACATATTAAGGGCTCTCGTATCATGCAATGTCTGAAGAGGCCAGAAGAGGGCACTAGATCCCATGCAACTGGAGTTAAGAACATTTGTTAATTTGTTAGCCATCCATATAGGTGCTGGGAACCCAACCCAGGCTCTTACCACTGAGCCATTTCTCCAGCCACTTGTCTCCCCATGAGACTTCTATCATTACATAATTACGCTCTGAAGCCATAAAACCAGTATCATGGCTGCTTAAAAATGTGAGTCCCATGTCGTGATAAGAAAATCTCAATAAAATAAGAAGGCTCATATAGGCCAAGCATGGAGTACACACTTTTAATCTCAGCACGCAGGAGGCAGAGGGAGGTGGATCTCTGTGAGATCAAGGTCAGCCTGGTCTACACAGGTAGTTCCAGGCCAGCTGAAGCTACAGGGAGACCCCATTTCTCAAAACAAGGAAAGAGAGAAAGACTCATAAAGTAAAATTTAATGTGCAAGCAATGGTCTCATTAGTCAACTGGCTTTTATAAGAGTTGTATGAGCTTGCAAAGTTCTTTGGAGCAGAGGCTACACTGCGACACACTTGGTGTCACCTGCATCACTAAAAATAATAGTTACTACAAAAGGCTTATAGAAGCTTTTTAAGTTCACCTAAATAAAATACACACACACATACACACAAATGACTTTCAAAGATATTTTTATAGTGAATCCATTTATATATTTATGAATATTCTACTTGAAATCTACATTTTCAAACTGAAAACTTACAAATAAGTCCTAACCAAATATTAATGTAACATAATCCTCTCACATAAGACTCTAGAGACACTCCACTCTTATTCTTTTGCTGTGCGTGGACTGAGCTGTACTGGACACATCTCTGCCCATCCCTGCACTGGCCCGACAGCAGCCACACCGGACCAGAAACAGGATGAGCATGTGACCCGGAGCAGTTCACTAGAGGCTGATCCAAGGCCAAGGACAGGACCGGGAGTGAAAAGATCGGCCAACTCAACCTGATTCTCTCTCAAATGTGACAGAGCAGTACTGTGACAGAGTAAAAGGTAGTCAAAAAGAGAGAGAGAAAAAGAATATCTAGAGAAATAAGCCATAAAGGCGAGTTAGGCCTTGGCCACAGCAAAGCAACAGAGAGGAAGAGGCAGAAAAGTGTGTGTGTGTGTGTGTGTGTGTGCACATGCACGCAGGGGTGAGGAACCACAGTGGGATTAGGAACTGGCAGTGGAGAGCAGATGCAAACTGCTGGAGAGCAGCTGGGCCACGTGACTGGGAGCCCCGTGTGGAACCCCACACTCTGCTTGCTCTGCTCTATAGGACGACAGTACCAGGGACCGGCACTCTACCTCTGAGTTGCATTCCCAGCCTTCTCTGGCTGTCTTGCTTCTCTAGTTCAAATCCCTGGGGCTGCTCTGCCAGGACGCTTAGAGTCAACAGTGCTTCTGACCACCTTATTTGTCCACTTCTTAGATTCCTATGAAATCATGTTTTTCCAACATCCCCAACAGTACCCCAGAAAGAAGAGCAGGGGAACTGAGAGGAGCCTCTACATCTGGAGTGAAAGGCAGCATAACACAACGCTTTGACTCCAGCCAATGAAGAGCATGATTTACCAGCCTGGCTCAATCTTCCCTGGCTTCAATATACATCAGACACCTTAAGAGGGGGATGAAATGCCCAGTGTGGGTGCATGCCTCTAATCCTAGCACTTGAGAAGTAGAGGCAAGACCTGTGAGTTCCAGGTCAGCCAGGGCTACACAGTGAGACCCTATCTTTAAAAAAAAAAAAAAAAAAGAAGGGGTGATGTGCTGGATAGCTTCCCCTGTCAACTGACATACCTGAGTGGAGGGAACCTCAATTAAATCTCCCCTATTGGACTGGCCTGTGGCCACGTCTGTGGGACATTTTCTTGATTGGTGAGTGAACTGGAGGGCCCAGCCCACTGTGGGCGGTACCACTCCGGGGCATGTGGTCCTGTGTTGCATAAGAAAGAAGGCTGAACACAGGCCAAAGGAGCAAGCCAGTGAGCAGATTCCTCCATGGTCTATGCTCCAGGTTCCTCCTCAGCTTCCCTTGATGATGGTCTGTGAGCTGGAAGCCAAATAAATCCTTTCCTCCCCAAATTGGTTTTAGGCAGTGCTTTTACCTCTGCAATGGAGACGTAAACTAGAACAGAGAACAAGAGGCACACACATGGACGGGGACCAGCAAGCACTCTCAGCAGCAGACAAAGGAATTACCTGAGTGACGTTATCTTCACTGGCACTGCTGTAGCGCTTCACATCCCCGGAGCACTGAGTGCTGTGCTCCAGGGCAGAAGGCTGCTGCTCCGGAGCACTGAAGCTGTTGGGGTAATAGTTCGGAGCACCACCTTTAAAGAGAAGCACAGATCCACTTAGGGAGATGAAATAAGTGAAGCCAGTCTATCAATCACTAGAGTAGGCAGTAAGCTCCAGCAGGAATCAAACACACCTTGAACACAGAGGTGTACACACCACACACCAGTAAGCCACAGGCTGAGAGGACGCTGTCCTCTCTAAATGCACATCTGGGCCCCCAGTCTGAGTCTGAATAAAGAGATCTCAAGGGCCATTTCAACACTTCAAACGTTCTTGGCTATGAAGTCTCCTGGGGCTTGCTTACCTGTACCAGGAAGAATCTTAAAAGAATTGATTTGGTCACCACTGAGATCAGACCCAAAGACATTTCAAACTTAATAGTTTCATTTGAATGTGGGCTCCGCTGAATCCCCACTGTCAGGAGTAACCTGAGAATTGTGGCCCCGTTCCCCATTTACAGATCCAATCTGAGGTTCTGAGACGTTCGTGGCTGCTGTACCGTCACCCGGGCCTTAGTGCTGCGGTACAGTTAGTAAATACAGTAGTTACATCACAGAACTTGACTGCTGCTCTCATGCTTTTAAGATTCTTTTACATCCCCAAAAAGAGGTAAAAAAAGATATTTTTAAAAATTATGTTTGGGTCTAGAGAGACAGCTCAGTGGTTAAGAGCACTGACTGCTCTTGGAGAAGACCTGGGTTCAGTTCCCAGCTAGCAACCATCTGTAACTCCAGTTCTGGGGGCATCCAACACCCTCTTCTGGCTTCCACACACACTGTATGCCCAGTGTACATTTACATATGTGCAAGCAAAACACACATTTAAAATAAAAATTTTAAAACTTTAATTGATACTTATAATCTATTAGCACTCGTTTATCTGGACTTACCAAAAGTAGTGACAAATATAATTAAAATATTCTTTACAACTTCTGGGCTAAATTATCATATTTTCGATTTCTCATTTTGGCACAGTCACTTTCTAAACCACACCTTGCTTTGACTGATATTAAAAGAAGTCTGACTTATCAGAGGCCACACTGGCTGCCAGGAGTGATCTAGAAACACAGGATATGTCTTACCCAAATCAGCCTGTGACTGAAATGCCCCCCACCTCCAGGACAGATGATCCACTGCAGATAATTAAGACGCCTCTATCACACTCATCAAGGCACCAAGGGTGTGGGCGGGGCGGGGACAGCCCCATGTTTTTAGGGAGCTCAGTTATTCACTCAATATATGGGCCCTGGGACAGCCTTGTGTGTATGAAAAGCTCCATAACAAGTCACCCCAATCTCTCAAATATGCCTCTTAGAATACTTTCAAATTCTATTTCCAAAAAAACTCTGACCTTTACCCAAAAGTTGGAGTTTTCTTTAAGGCCTTGAATATTGGGAACAATTAAGCTCTTTCATGGACTTCAAGAGCATGGCCCAAATGCTCTCTAAAATTAAGCAGAGTGTGCCAAAACAGATCCTGTAACAGCTTTTTCATAAGGAGAATGTGTAAACATGAGGCAATTTGCTATAAATAAGCTCAAAATAAACATGACCCTTGAGCTAGCCACAGCTGTAATAAAAAAGGACCAAAATGTAAGAAGAAAAAAATCAAAACCAGAAGACTGAAAATGCAGAATGCACACAGGGAACACCCACTATTTCAGGCAAAAACAAGAGTTCAGGCCTCTGTAAAACTTAAGCCCGGCGGGGGGCACACACCTTTAATCCCTGCACTAGAGAGGCAGAGGCAGGTGGATCTCAGGAAGTTCAAGGCCAGCCTGGTCTACATAGTGCGTTTCAGGCTAGCTGGGGGCTACAGGAACACCCTGTCTCAAAAGAAAAACAAAACAAAAATCAAGGGAGCTGCATAAGACCTTTGTCCTAGTCTTCAACTGTTGGACAGACACCAAGGACAATGTGAGGTGGGAACTCCCAAGAAAGTGTATAAAAACAGACAGAAACCAGGAGATAAGGACTGGCAGTTCAAAACTCCACTACTGGGCAAAAGATCTTAGGTGGCGGGCAGCAGCTGCAGGACACGTCACAGCGAAGGAGGCTCCACCCCATCCGCACCCTACGCGCTGCCTTCACGAGGAGCAGAATGTGTCCAGGCCTACCCTGATTGTCGTTTATGCACATGGGGCCATCCCGCTGGTAGTTGGCCACTCGAGCTCGGTAGGGGCAGTTCACTGGTATCTGCAGATAGTTGGGTCCCAGGCGGTGGCGGTGAGTGTCAGGATAGGAAAAAAGGCGGCCCTATAGTAACAGACACAGCAGACATTAGGGACGGTTAGGTATGGAATGGGAAATGAGCTATAAACATCTTCCTAAAATTCCCAGTACATGGTCACCACCAAACCCTACCTATCCCTCTCCAAAGAGCCAAGCCTCTGCTCACTTAGGAAGTATGTTCTGCCAACTGCTAACTTCACATCTGTCCTAGACAACAGTGCCCACCCCTCCCAGTGACTGCCTTGGCATAGCATTTCACATTCCGACTCCCAAGAATTCTGATTAATTCTACATCTCTCCAACCCTCCATTCTAGGGGAAGAATTGTCCATCTGCTTTTAAAAAACTGCACATTTCTATAAAGCCATCCATGTGGAAATTCTTCAAAGAAAGGCCTCTCATGCTGCATGGTGAATTGTCTCAGACACACTTGGAGCTCTGAGATTTTTTTCAGCTTAAGCAAAGTAGCACAGAGACAAAGCTGTGGTTGGAACCACTGACCCTCCAATGCCACGAGTAATGACTAAGACTAACTCAGATACGCAGATGATGACTCCTATCAAGCAAGGAGGATGACCAGTGCCTTCACATTTCTTTCAGCTCACAGCTTTAGTTACCTCTGTGCTAATATTAATATCTAATTATGGAAGAATTCTAATATAAGGTTCTATTCTATAAGCAATTCTTCTTTCACTGACTTGATCACTGCTTTGACTCTTTTTAAAAATGTTTTATCTATTATTTTTTATTTTATGTACATGAGTGTAATGTCTGTATGCGTATCAGTGCATCTGTATCATGCAATGCCCATGGAGCTCAGAAGAGGGCAACGGAGTCCCCTAGAACTGGAGTTATGTACAGTCTCCAGTCCCACTGCTTTGACTCTTAAAGACTATTCTTATGTTCCTAGTAAAAAATAAAAATAAAAGGCCAGAGAGAGGGCTCAGTGGTTAGGAGCACTGGCTACTCTTGCAGTGGGTTCAATTTCCAGCACCCACATGGCAGATAACAACCATCCTAATCCAGTTCCAGGGAATATGACATAACGTGGGTGCATCTACCTACATGCAAGCAATGGATTCATACACATAAAATAAAAAATAATAAACAAATTTAATAAATAAATACAAACCAAGGTTAAAAGAAAATAGAAAGGAGACTATGAGCAGGAAGGAGGAGATTTTACAGAAGGGAGTAGGGAGAGGCGATGGAGTGTACGTGACAGGGGGGTTATCTGGGGGAGTACTTCGGGGGAGGGCCGATACAGGAGGGAGGGGAGGAAGCAGGCCAATAAAAACACAGTACAATAACGATAATGTGCATGAAAATGTCAGAATAAAACCTCATCTATTTGTATGCTAATTTAAAATTAAAAAATTTTAAATCAAACAAAGAATCCTAAATGAACATTTAAAAAATTAAAAGTAAATACCGACGTAAAGAAGGCAAATGAAGCCATCACTTTGTGCCAAATCACTCACATCAGCATGTTCTGCCAACAGCAGGGCTAAATGACCCTCGTTCCTATGACCATCCCAAATCATCTAGGTACCATTCAGAGGGCTGGTCAGATAGTGTGACTACCCAGCAACAGTCAGAAGCTGGTTGCCGCCTCATGTTCCAACACCACCAACAGTCTAGAAGATACGACGGACTCATGGGCAGCTCCTGAATGGATCCTCTATCACACCACTCTGGTTCGGTCACCTTATGTTTAGCAGGCGAGCCAACCTCATCTATGGGTGGAGACACACACAGGTTGGGAAATGGGCATGGTGAACCCACACACTGACAACAACTTGAATGGAGGCCTTACTCAGAGCTCTGTCCCTTACACTCTGCTCTGCCTGGCAGAACAGTTCTTCCCCACTCAGGCAACCACTCAGCTTCTTTTCAGGTTCCAGCTGTAAATGGGAGCAAAGAAAGGCTGCACTGTATAGCCAAGCACTCAGGACAGGTTCTTCCATAATACCAGTCTTGCCCATAACCTGGTAGTCTGGCTTACCGCCCTGAATAAAGTCTTAAAATTTATTAACATGACCATGTCAACAATGAACAAGAACACTATCCGTTAACACAGAAATGCCGCTGCCAGTCCCACTCTTCTTCTCTTTGGGAATAACAGCAGCCCTCTTACCTGACTCTCTGCCCAATATTCCCATTGACTATCTTCTGAAGGTCCCCACGGATTACATTCTTTACCCATTAAACAACCTTCAACAATCCTTCACCGGTCACCTAATAGCTAAATAAGCGCAATGGTCCTTCCCCTACCGTACGGCGCCTCATGTGCTCCATGGAATTAGAATACAGGGCACTAAATGCTCGGAGGAGTTACGGTAAAAGCTAGGCTTTGGCTTGATGAGATGTATAAAATTCTTTCGAGCACTCTTTTAAAAACTCACTTAAAAACACTGGAACAAAGCCAGGCATGGTGGCACACACCTTTAATCCCAGCACTTGGAGGCTGAGGCAGAGGCAGGCAATCTGGACTACGTAGTGAGTTCCAGGTCAGCTGGGGCTACCAAAGACACTCTGCCTCAAAACGAAACAGAACAAACAAAAAAGCAATCAAACAAACACTATAATGAGAACATAGTGAATTTAAAGTACAAGTATTTGTTAGAACTAAAATTAATGCTAACAGAAATTACATAGCTAATGTCCTCATGTCATCTTTCTTCAGGACTTTTTTCCCCATGGTTTTAATACATGCCATATGTTTTTTCTTTCTTTTCCTTTTTTTTTTTTTTTTTTTTTGTTTGTTTGTTTTGAGACAGCACCACCTTGCTATGTAGCCAAGACAAGCCTTGAACTCAAGAGCTTCCTGCCTTAGCCTTCCCAGTACTGGGATTACAGGCATGCACCACTATGCCTGGTTTACATTTGTTAATGTCTGGTTTACATTTGTTTTCTTTTGTTGCAAAGAGTATGTATTTGCCATGTGGTACTTTTCTCTAGGCCTAGCACTCCATTGGAATCTTCAGTGCTTGTATAATCGTGTGACTTGGGTCGCTGTCTGCCTCTGGGTCTCACTGTGGTCCCAGAGGCCAATGGTGAAATGGATTCTTGTGAAGACTCTCAATTATCTTTTATTCCTCGGTCCACTTCCTTAGTGCCAGGATTCTATAGTCTGATCTCTACCCATGGCAATGTCATGCCTTGGTGAACCCTGCCCCACTATCACATGGGCCGGCTCTCTTCCTGCCACTAACTAGGCAGGGCGTGGGGCCCAGGGTCACATAGTTCAACTTCCTCTATTCCCCAGTGTCAATATAAGCAAGTAAATGCATCTGCTCACAGTCTGTAATCTGTTCCAGTTCCCCTTCCCACCGCTACACCTTATGCTTTTAAAAATGTATTTATTTTTATGTGTATGAGTGCTTTGCCTACACATATGTATATGTACCACACACATGCCCAGTGCCCACGGAAGGCAGAAGAGGATGTTGGATCCTCTAGAACTATAGCTACAGATATAAACCACCATGTGGGTGCTGGGAACTAAACCCAGATCCTCTGAAAGAGCAGTAAGTGCTCTTAACTGCTAAGCCATCTCTCTAGGCCCATGAGTCTTACTATTTATTATAGAGAGGGATGATCCTACTTGAGAGCTACCAGGCCATATTTCTCAAACAAACAAACAAAACAACCCTGACACCCTTTTGACTGTCTAGAATGGACAGTTGTACAAACATCCAGCATTTAAAGGCATCTCTGACACACATTCTCAGTGAACCTGTCCACACTCAATCCCCCTCATTCTGGTGGTGACTATGAAGTTTAAACACGCAAAACACAGCCCACCTCGGCCTATTCTCATGACCCTCTCCTGTGCCACGTCACCTGCTGAAAATCAGCATCTTCCCCAGCCGTCAAAGTCCATCTCAAATGCTATCTTGTTCTTAGCACTTTGTTAGTGATCTCCTGGCACACACATTGCAGAACCACCACGGCACCCTCTGCCTTACACTATGTGTTCTAATGCTTCACAGCATCAGCCCCAGCAGGAAGGTGCTCAATTAACTGGAGGCAAAAACTAATAAAAACTTACTTTTTTAAGAAGTATAAGATGTTCCCAATGGAGAGAGAGAGAGAGAGAGAGAGAGAGAATATAGAATATCTTAGATTGCCCTCCATGGAGTCTGACATTTGCCTGGAATCAGAACTTACGTAACAACTGTTGGTCTCTGCGGTCTGATCTAAAGTCTAATTTTTAACCTTTGTTTCATGCTCATAGCCTAAAAACACAAAAAACTGGCTTACAAAACAATTATTAAGCCAATTATTTTCCTGCTGATTTCTGATCCACAGTAGAATTTTCACTTTTTGAACTCTTGGCAGAGCACCTTGCCAAATGCTCAGGGAGACTACATGACAGAACTATTCCATTGCTATTAATCACTGGTATCACAAAGCCAGGTTAATAAAAATCATTCATGGACCTGTTTTCACAGATGGAAAAAAATGCAAGCACCACCTTGGAATAGCAATTGGATAAAGTTATACTGTCAAAGGTGCTATAATCATTAATTATATCTTTATAGACTGAGCTAATCCATGTTTTATTTTTCTAAAAAACTAAGGCATTTCTACTATTTTTTTTTCAGAGACCAAGTGTTCACATTTTCAAATATTAAGGACTTTACTATGAATCTTGGTTTATACTTCACTTTTTCAAAGAGTCCTACCTAAGGATATTTCATCCCCATGAGTCTCATAGGCCTTAAACACCTGAGTTAAATTTTAAATGAATGCTTTACTAATTCCTCATATAAAGATCATACCAAGTTACACTGTGTGCATCTATGTGTGTCTACACAGACAGACACCTGCCTCAGAACATCTCGATCCACTAGGCTTACCTGGAGCATTTTGTCAGGGCTGGGTTCAATGCCAGGAGGCATATTGCTTGGGTCAAAAGCTATCTGTTCAACTTCAGCAAAGTAATTAACTGGGTTTCGGTTTAAGACCAGTTTGCCCACTGGAATAAGAGGGTAGTCCTTGTGAGGCCAGACCTGAAAATAATGTTATATTCACAATTACCAGACAACCAACTGAAGGATATTAAAGGTATACATAAAAATACCATCTTTCAAGCAAGGCTTGGTGGCCCACACCTATAATCCCTGCACTCACGAGGCACAGGCAGTCACATTTCTGTGAGATTGAAGCCAATCTGGTCTACATTGGGAGTTCCGGGCCAGCTGGGGCTATGGGGAGAATCTGTCTCAAAAACATACACACCTTTCAAGTATAACCAAGACAGTGAAAATAACTTTTAACCTAATAAAAACATGATAAGAAATTCAGGTGATGTGTTATTCATGAAAGCAAATGTTAAATATTGACACTTGCACAGGACCAAAGTACATCGGCATTTCGAAGATTCTTCTCTGTTAGTTAACAACACAAGAAGCCACCTTCGGTGAATTTCCCACCCAGGGGTGGAAGCGTGGCATCAGAAGGCACTCTGAGTAGGCTTGGGAACGCTGAAGAATCGCCTCTTACTGCTTGTCCCTTCACTGTGAAGGCTTGTTTCTATTTTTTTTTTTTTTAATTAGGTAAGAAAACACAGAAGGTAACAGTACACTGATGCTGACTTACCTTGGTAAGATCAAACGGATTAAATGGGAAAGTTTCTGCTTCCTTAAATGTCATGACCTGGATGTAGAAAGTCCAGGAGGGGTAGTTGCCTTTAGCAATGGCATTGAAAAGGTCTCGGAGGCCATAGTCGGGATCCTCCTGGGAAAGTCTTCCTGCTTCTTCAACAGACAAGTTTTTAATGCCCTGGTCAGTCTACAAAATGAAAGACAGTTCAAATTCGCCCTTATCAAAATGTAATCAGCAACTCATTTAATGGAGAGCATTACTCAGACTGAACTTTCTTAATAATAATGCTTCCATTATTCAAAACTGATACTAATGAACTGCATGCCACAGTTCACATGTGGAGTCAGAGGACAACTTGCTTGCAGGAGTCAGTTCTCTCCTTTTACTATGGTGGTCCTAGGGATTGAATTCAGATTGTTAGGCTTAGTGACAAGCACCTTACCTACTGAGCCATCTCACTGGCCCTCATGTTACTTTATGAATCATAAAAAAAATCAAAATACATTGTTAAAAAAAGAAAAAGAGTAATAAAATTAAATAGCTTTCCTTTGAGTAGTTTTTAAATTGATTCTATTTTTAATATACAAAAACATCAAAATTATGTATATTAATGAGGTCACATTTATCACTTCTTTATGGCAAAACACCCCAATCCTTTCTTCCAGTCTTTTCAGGTCTACAGTGCACAGTCACTATGTAGAGTCACTAGTCCGTGCAATAGCACACTTGAACCTGCTCCTCTCTAGCTGTAACCCAGGACCCATCAATCAGCCTTTCCCACCCCTCCAGCCCCTGCTCTCCACGGCCTCTGACAGTCATCATTCTACGCTCATCTTTTATGGAGAGAGCGTGTGCAGTATCTGTCTTTCTGTGTCTGGCTCATTTCATTTACCACAGTGATCCACAGTGATCCATGCTGTCACACTGACAAGAGTTTCTTTCTCTTTCTTTTCTATGGCTAAACAGTAATCCATTCTCCATCACATTGTCTTTCTCCATTCATCAGCTGATGGATACTTAGGTTATTTCCATTTCTCGGCTATGGTGAACACTGTCTTCATAAACACAGGAGCGCAGCTGTCTCTTAGACATACTGATCTAAGTTGTTAGATATACAGCCAGAAATGCTGGAAATAACTTAATTCCGTTTTAAAACAGCTCGAATCAGTTACTTGTGATTGTGATCAGCGAGTAACCCTTCACCCCATTTACTTCCTTTACTTTGAGTTTTTTTAAGATTTTATTTTATTTATTTTTAGCTTATATGTAGAAGTGTTTTGTTTGCATGTATGTAAGTGCACCACCTGAATGTAGTGCCAGAAGAGGATACAAGATCCCCAGGAACTGGAATTAAGGACAGGTATTAGTTGCCATGTGGATACTGGGAACCAAGGTCCTCTGTAAGAGCAACCAGTGCTCTTAACCACTAAATCACCTCTCCGGCCCTTCCTTTTATTTTATTTTTTTTAAGGAATTACAGAATCAGAGTTCACAAAGCTAAAAAGAACTTCAGTATAACTGCTCTAAACCAGTTCTCTATAAGCAGGCACAATTAACATTCTGACTTTCCAAATAAGCTAATAAAATCCAAAAGCCCTGTGTCATATTCTGAAGTACTCCCATCAGCAGAGTCCTCCTCTTCAACTGACTGACCATGTGCCTTATGGAGGAGAAAATCTCCAGAAGCCTCATGCCATGAAAACACTTCCTTTAAAAAAAAAATCAACTCTAGAAGGGGCCAAAAGAGAAGCCACCATCAGGATTAAAAAATGAAGGCCACCATCTGCAGGTAACTCACTGATCTAATATGGAATTATGCAATAATAGCGCAATACTTTTCTGATTTTAGCTAATCCATGTTTTATTTTTCTAAAAAACTAAGACATTTCTACTATTTTTTTTTTCAGAGAACATGCCCCCTGGGATTAGGAGATTCATTTTAGGTCAGAATATATACAAAAATATAAATATAATTTACCTCAGGATCCCCTGCTGAATAAACCCCTAAGTAATCTAGTCATTCCAGTCTGTGGACAGTAAGTAGGAGCATCCCAACTTTATATGAAATGAATTTCTAACAATATACCCAATAAATATCATAGTTACCCAGGACAGTCAAGATCTGAGTTCAGGCTGGCCTAACTCCAAAACTACTATCTAGATTGGGTAACCCCAAGTCTTGCTGTAAGTCACCGTAAACAGCTCCTTTTGTCAATAATAAATCAAGGGGTCAACTGTTTCTTATAAATATAAAGAAAGGGGACAGTTTTCCTACCGAATACAGCTAAATAATTTGCTCAGAAAAACATGATGGAAGAAACCAGGGCTTTGGGACATCATTAAAAAGGAGAGTAGCTGAGTCTGGTTGTATAGGCCTGAAATCCCAGCTACTCAGGAGGCTAAGGCAGGAGGTAAGTTCAAGGTCCACCTGGACTACAGAGTAAATTCAAGATCAGCTTGGGCAACTTGGTGAGACCCTGTTTCAAAATACAGAATGCAAAAAGTGTTGGGATGTAGCTTAATATCTAGAATGAGTAAGGACCTCGGTTCAATTCCAGTACCACACACACAAACACACAAAAAACACACGAGGCCACTTCCTTCTTCCTATTTCAGCAGTAATATTTGGAAACAGAAGTTCTCAGGCTTCTATTTTTAACCCAACTAACTCTCTCAAATTCACTGGTAATATTGCTTATTATAATGTAAGCCAAGGTTATAGAAAGACAGCGACCATTTGCCCTTCCTCTAGACACATGTAAGACAGACTATACACAGTTCTAACTGAGTGGTCTGAATGTGTCCACTGGAGTAGTAGCCATAAAGTATTCACGAGGCTAATCAACTGTAGGAACTCTTTGTACCCCTGGGTGGAGACAAGGGGAAGGTGGGAGAAGCTCAGTCCTTCAGAAGAAATGCAGAGAAGTGGTTAGCACCTGCAAGGAGCCTTGTACCTCTACCCCAGAGGCATTTACCTTATAATGGAATTTGCAATACACTGCCTCCCCATTTGCATTAACCAGCTTGAAAGTGTGGGATCCATATCCATTCATATGACGATGTCCATCTGGAATCCCTCGATCACTGAACAAGAAAGAAACCTGAGAGACAGAAATGGAGAGCCTAAAGTCCTTTGGTTTAAATTAAAATATACAACGTTTTTAAGACATTCGTGCATTTCCAGAAAATGGCTTTGTGGCATGGAACATACTCATGTTAAGTTCCAAAGAAAGAGTTACCTTTATTTTATCTACAGAAAATGACAGAAACTTTAAAGCACGACAATACATTAAATCAAGAATGTAGGAAATTCTATGAGAGAAAGCTAAAACTTATCTGAAAAGTAGCCTAAGTTGTTGTTCAAACATTATTTTAAAAGCTCTCATTTCCCTAATACATAACTTTACCTCGAATTAGACTTTAATTCTTTTGTTTGAGACAGGGTCTCCTTGTAGCCTCAGCTGGCCTAGAACTCATTATATACACCAGGCTGGACTCAATCTGACAGAGATCCACCTACCTTTGCTTCCTGGGTGCTGAGATTAAAGGTAGGTGCCACCACATTGGTTTACAGATTTTATTTCCTAATACTGCTAAATACCAATTGACAATGTTTCCAGCCATTTAGCATTGCCACTTACAGCTTAGGAATGAAGATAAAAAATCAGCCACTCTAAAACTCTTCATGAGCAACAAATCTGAAGACTTACCCCTCAAAGACAATCAATTCCCGTAAAACAACCAAAACTACAAAAATACATTATAAAGCCTGATTAGCACTTCCATCCCAAGTGATACATTATGATAGAATGAAAAAGAAACAGTCCTCACCTGATGGAGAGACTCAGGACGGAGGCTCCAGAAATCCCAAACCATGTCGGGATCTTTCAGGTGGGTTTGTGGATTTCTCTTTTGGCTATGGATAAAGGATGGAAACTAAACAGGGAGGGAGAGAAAAGTTGAAAACTCAAGTTTACAAGCATTATAGTGTCTTAAATGATACCCTGTCTATGGCTCGCTCACGGACTATAACGCCAATCAATCCAGTTCTAGAAATTTCAACTGCTAAACTGTAAAATGAAATTTCCTCAGCATATACAACCAAGTCCTTAGATAACCTAGTAGCAAATATACTCAAAGCTAAAGTTTATCTTTAAACAACAATGCCATGCATACACACAGACATACCTACATGGACAGCACATACACACGCACACACACACACACCCCAGCAGGACATGTAGAGGTATACTCTATTTCTCAAACAAAACCCCTCTTAACCAATCTTCTGCGCTCTGCAAGGAAAGCTGGACTATTCCCACTAGGTCAAAGAACCTTGACAAACCAAATCTAAGGCCAACTATGATTATTATATGATCTCATAGAAAGATACCAAATTCTGAAAAATACATTTAAAAGGGTAATCCAGACAACCCACATCCTCTTTTCCCAGAGCATAGCATCAAATGCCAACATATGAAGAGGGCTGGAAATCAATATATACCAACAATGCTAGCAGAGAACAAAACATTCTACCACCTACCAATATGGCATCCCGGATGAAGAAAATAGGGGTGTTGTTTCCCACCAGATCCCAGTTACCATCTTCTGTGTAGAATTTCACTGCGAATCCCCGAGGGTCACGAACTGTGTCAGCAGAGCCCGATTCTCCAGCTAGAAGATTCAGATGAAAGAATAAGGCACAGCCACAGCACTTTAATCAGAAACCATAAATCACAGAGAACTGTTAGCATCTGTCCTTCCCAATCCACTTCCTGGAAGCAGATTAAGTATTTAAATATATACAGTATTTTTTCTATGACCCACCTGCTAATTGGGGCTAGAAATCAAACAAAAGCGTGAATTGAGACTGATAAGAGAGCAAATATATAATAAGAGCAGACAAGGTTGTCCATAAAAAACGATAACACTGCTTAATCAAGCAATTAAAATAATTGAGACGATTAAAGTAATAAAGAATGAGTTGTCAGAATTAGGAAGTTAGCATTAAGAAAATTAGTTAAGATACAGGTTTATTCTTAATCTTGCTTATTTCTAGACACTATAGTAATTATTTTTTATTTGTATTTTATGTGTATGAGTATGTTAAATGAACCACATACATGCATGCAATGCCCACAGAGAGTCAAAGAAGGCATCAGATTCCCTGGAACTGGAGTTATGGATGGTTGTTAGGCACCATGCTGGGAAGTGAGCCCCAGGACTTTTCGTAAGAGCAGTAGATGCTCTTGGACTGTTGAGCCATCTCTCCAGCCCCTGCAGTTTTATGTTTTGTTTTGATTTTTTTTGTTTTAAGGCACAGAGCCTAAGACCAAAGCTTAACTAATTAGGCACTGTGAATTGCTGATACATACATCTATGGCATGTTAGGTACAAATACTAACTCTGTAACATAAAAAAAGAAATGACTGAATCTTTCTGAATGGATTAATCCTATACAACAAAGCAGATCTACAGATCAGTATCAGTAAATCACCTATACTGTATTCTAGACTTAATTATCAGTAAAGGGCAGTTGTTACCATGGTTATTAATTGATATCCCCACTCCACTTTTCCCACTGAGGCAATCACTAGTGGAAAGTTCTTTCTAAACATCACAGAATTGCAAAAATAACCCTTCATAAGCATGATTTCTTAAGACTTCGATAAACAGAAATGTAACTTCTTATATATCCCTAAATATCTTTTTCTACAGTGAAACTGGCTAAATTTTAGAATAGTGCTCATTTCCTATTTCTTAAAAAGGTTTTTCTTGAAATTAAGTTATAAATGCTCCCTGAATACGTTTATCTGACCAGGCATGCAAACAGACTGACTTACCAACCGTGGAGAATCGAACTGCAATGGGAGTTCTCTTTCCAATATGCTCAAACACCTTCGCCTTGGAGTATTTGGTGATATCATGAGTGACCTCAAAGTAGCCAAAGGCACCTAATGAGAAAAACACAGAAAGACCATCACTCAGGTCACTAGACCCTCAACGGGCACCTGTGACAAGATGCACTGAAGACCCAGTGCCATGCTTCTGGGATCGTCTAACACGGTGGGGGAGAGGAAAATGTAAACTCCGACTGCCACTCGGTGCTCAGCAGAGTGCATGCCACAGAATCAGGAGGAGGAGGTAAGGGGTGCTGGAGTGGTTGGTCAGGGCTGGTCAAAGGAAGACACAGGACTTCAGAGAGCCTTAAGATACAGGCAGAGCATAGGAAAGAAAGACGGACAGGACAGGAAGGAATGGAGAAAAGACAGGGACAGAAAGAACAGGTTTTGGAAAACTGAGATGGGATCTTCCTATGTAGAACAGGCCTGGAATTCGGTCTCTCTGCCACTGCTTCATACGTGTTAAAATGACAAGCATGTGTCACCACACCTGGCTGGAACAGTACTATTTTCATTTGTGTGTGTGTGTGTGTGTGTGTGTGTGTGTGTGTGCATGCGCACACACGAGCACTGTACTGTATGTGAGCATGTGAGCATGTGAGCATGCAGGTGTGAAGTGTACTTGTGTATATTTGAGTGTGGAGGCCAAAGGTCAATCCTGGGCATCTTCCCTTGATCACTCTCCTTATATATTTGTTTGAGACAAGATCTCTCACTAAGCCTGAAGCTCACTGATTCAGCGAGGCTGACTGGCTAAAGAGCTTCAAAGATTTGCCTGTTGTCTCCCACCCTACCCCCGCACTCAGGCTACAGGTGCATTGCCCCACACCTACCTTTTTTTACCTGCCACGTGCTGGAGCTCTGAACTCAGGCCTTCAGGCCTGTGCCCCATCTCCCCAGCTCCCAAAGTTAGTATTTTAAAAATTATTTTACATATAATGTGTAATGGAACCTAAGAAATTATTCTACTGATGGACATATTCCTTTCTCCCAAGAATGCAGATTTAGGACTCTTACTGAAGGAATATTACTCTTAATAAACAGACTTTTCCTCCTATGTAAGACCCTGCAATGCCTTGGGAAATCCCCTGGCCTAGGTGTTAGGCATGAGGAATGCCAATCACTCTCACCTGCTCCTTTAGCGTGCACCACTCTCTCGGGAATTCGCTCTCGGTCAAAGTGCGCCATCTCATCGGTGAAGACCACATCCTGAACGAGAAGGGGCCCTCGGGGCCCTACAGTCATAACATTGAGTTTGTCTCCTACTGGGTTCCCGCTTCCAGTGGTCAGGACATCAGACTTCTACAGGAACAGATAAGGAAAAGAAATTCAGGAGAGTCAGGACACTCAGACACTTTTAACTTACACTGTCATCTGCATTCTATACACCTTCTTTCCCATTTTTAAACTTCCTGTGTCCAAAGTACTCTCTACTACAAAACATGGCTTGCCTGAAATTTACAGTAGGCTCTCAAGAATCTTTGACTAACCTCAATACCAACTGCTAAGATATTTGCTCTGGAAAGCAGGAAGGTGATGAAATACATGCCAACTGACTCGCACCTAAGCCTACTGAAGCAATTCAGTGGGTTCTGCACATGAACCCCCAGATAGGGCACCCCACAAAAGGGGTCATGTGCTTAACGCTGAAGGTTGAAGCTAACAGTAAAAGATGGTCTCCAAAGAATCTATGCTGGCTGATGCTTCCCTCGGGACTTACACAGACTTTGTCACACTGTGGATGTTCAAAAGTGCCATTTGTGGACAGAGTACTCACTTCTCTGAAGCTGTGTGTGTCCACTATTGACCATGTCTGTTCTCAATTTTAAAAACCTCCTTTTATTATGACTAAAAATAACAGCTTCTGATAAGATATAGTATTAATGTTCTAAAGAGTCACCAGTCTCAGTCATCAGGGCAAGTTATTTTTACTACATTAAAGAACTTGTTGAAACCACCCTGTTTCCTGATTTCAGTGACAGCAGAACTCTCTCAGCTGACCCTCCCCTGGGGGTACCAGAGTGTTCAAAGCCCTAAAAAACACTGGGCAGCAATCTTCACTGTCCTCATGGTCATAGAATCCTTTTTTCCTTAAACATTTTTATTAGCCTACCTTAATCATACAAAATAATGAGTTTTGTTCTGATTTTTTTTGTTATTTTTATTTTACATGTATGAGTGTATTGCCTGAATGTAAGTGCACCTGTGTCACGCAATACCCGCGGAGGTCAGAAGAAGGCGTGAGATTCCCCTGGAACTGGATTATAGACAGTTGCTAGCTACCATGTGGATGCTGGGAATTGAACCGGGGTCTTCTGCAAGAGCAGCCATTACTCTCCACCAGAGTCCTCTCTCCAGCCCTTGTTCTGATATTTTCATACATGTATAAAACTTACTTTGATCATATTCACCCCTTTATGGTATTTTTAACTACAGGCAAATGCCTCTCTGGTGTCTTTCTTTTGTTCACAAGAAATCAGAAAACGTAGGGATGAAATGATACTGTCTTTGTTCTCTTGGGAGAACAACTCAACAGGGTCTACTGAGGAAAGTCAGCAGACCAACAGTCACACACAGACAGAAGCACTCCGTGTTTCCCCACACCCGGGGCATTGTATATGTGGCATTTCTTCATCATGAACACCTGTCTCATGTATTAATATAAAGCCTGCCTCTTCTCTAGGAGATGATACAGTGAGAAATGGAAACATAAAACTGTAAAGTCCTTGGCCAGGGACAGAGAACGGTGTTAGAGAGCTTGTGGAGCGTGTGAAAGGCCCTGGGATCAAGCCCCAGCAGCAGCAGCACAGAAACAAAGCCCTGTGAGCTATATAAGAAAAGATACTGGAAGAAAAGATCTTAGAAACTGTAAAACGTATAAACAAGACTCTCATACATAACAGTAAACTTCCCTTGCCCAAGAGTTACTTTCTCATCACAATGGAAAGAGACCAAAGCAGCACTGTGGGGACACACGCCCAGCTCTGCAGCTCCTGGTGGGCTGCTTACACCTGAGTCTCTATCGTGTGTGCATATGTATGTGGTACTGGGGAGTGAACCCAGAGCCTTGCACATTTAGCATGTACTCTACCTGTGAGCTATGTCCCAAGCCTTTTTCTATTTTAAGACAGGGTCTTACAAAGTTGCCCAGGCTGGCCTTGAACAGGCTCTGTAGCCCAGGTGGGCTTTGAACTTGCAGTCCTCCTACCTGACCCTCCTGAACAGGTGAGATTACAAGCCTGTGCCAATAAGTTCAGTCTATTTTTTCATTTGCAAAGTGGGCGGGAGTATCTCCCAAAGCTGAGTAACTGGAAAGAGCTGGAGCCTAATCGAATGCAGTACACGCATTCGGCTCACACCACCACTTTACTGGCAGAGACAAAGTGGCCTGATAGCAGAAGCAGAAAGCATTTTAGACCTTCCTAGTCATCATGACAGATCTACTCTCCTCCATCTAGAGGCTCACCCCACCACCCTCGTCCCTGTCCCCGTTTGGCTGCAGGACCTTGCAAATTTTAAGGGTCCAATCATCAGTTACCATCCAACAACCACATCACTCTCTTTTGAAGATCCCCATGTTGCTAACCATGTGATCCTATAGAGTTTGACTTTTAAGAAAATAAGGAGTGAAACTGTACAACCTCTGCTTTAGTTTAAGCCTGAAGCCCTGGTTTCCAACCTTGGTAATCATCCAGGAGCTTTCTGATATATCCTGATGCCTGCGTCATCCAGCTAGAGATTTCTGGTATAAGCACTGGGAGGAGGCCTAGGATATTTTCCAAAGTGAAGTTCCTTGGTGACTCCAAAGTAAAGTTAGGATTAAGAACCACTGACAGAGCTTTAGGATGATCCAGAATTAATATAATAAATGAATCAGGGCAAACTTAACCTGTCTTCTCTTTAAATGCTCTTTTCACTGAACAGGGAATATCCATTGTAATATATTATGTATTATTTCTAGAATAATATTATAACATATACAAAGTGTGTGTACATATATCCCACAAGGAAAAAAAGCACGAAAGCAGCTACTAAAAGTCTTGTAAAAGGAAACCTGACCGGGTCAAAGTGTCATGCATAAGCCCACATTCTTACTGACACAAGAACAGACTAAGAACAACATAAGACCACATCACCCACTCCCTCCCAATTACAGCCAGGATGATAAGATCAGGAATAAAAACCAGGCCCAAAAGAGGCAGATACAGAGTTCACTGGATAAGTGAATAAAGGAATAAGACACTGAAGCACAGAAAGCCTTGCCTGATAGTAGGAAATCATAGAATCCCAGACTGGGAGTCCTGGTCCTCCCTACAGTCCAATGCAAGAATGTCCTTCCTGACACGAGTCCAGCTAAGATATGAAATCTGGGTTTCTCAGCTACAAACTAAGTGTCAAGAATTGCTTCTAGGGGCCGAGTAGATAGTTTAATCAATAAAGTGCCTGCTCTGACAGCATGAGGACTGAAGTTCAATTCCCAGAACACACATAACAAAAGTGGTGGTATATGCTTGTAATCCCAGTTCTGGGGAAGGGAAGCAGGAGGATCCCTGGAATTTGCTGGCCAGTCAGCCGGGCCGACTTGGCCTGAGGTACAACACCCAAGGTTGTCATGTGTCCTCTGCACACGTACAATATTGCACATGCACCTGCACAGACATAAGCACTTAACACATACACACAGAGAATCACTTCCATTTCTCTACTTCAATTGATTCATTTTCCTAAATTACTAACAGCATCCCTCACAAAGCTTCGTGTACATATACCTTCAAGACAAACAATGAAGGAAAAGCTTTAATAGTCAGCAGGACAGAAAAGAAGCCAGTGGACAAAGACTGGAAATGAAGACTCGCTGAATTCAGCAGATGTATGGGCAGCTTTAGACAGAGGGCCTGACCCACACCAAGAGATGCAGGAGGGCCTGACCTATACCAAGAGATCAGGATTCATGAGCATGAGAAATCTGTTGAGATGAAAACACTACAGTGGAAGTGGGTGTTGTTCAGCAGTAGAACATTTGTCTAGCATGCCTGAGGCTTCAGGAGGATCTCCATCCCTGAAAATAATAACAGTAATCATAATAACACCATCACACAATAAAGATTTACTAACTAGAACAGAATGGGTGGGGCTGGAGAATGAACCACAAGTTTCTTCACTTAAGCTTCCCAACAACCCCATAGACAAATGTCAGGGAGTCAATGTAAAAGTCGTACTGCATGGTAAGAAAACTTAAGTTGCTTCATTTTTTTTAAACAAAGGGATTCCATCTTCGCCTCCCAAGGGGTGGGTTTACAGAATTGCTGCCTTGCCCGCTTGGCTTTTACTTGGGTCCTGGGAATCCAAATTTGGGTCCCCTTGCTTACGTGGTCAGTGCTTTATCCACAGAGCCGTCTCCCCAGTCCGTAGGTAACTTTATAGAGAGAACGGATGGCCAAAGGAATTCCTTCCAACTTGCTATTATTATATTGTTTTTAGTTCAGCAAAATATCACTTTTGAAACAGATCTTTTAAATTTTTATTATTTTTTATTTTATGTGAGTGTTTAGGTTACATATATGTAATTACACCTGTGTAATGCAATGCCCTACCCATGTATCTTCTGAAACACTTCCTGCCACACCCACACTACCCAGAGTCCATCAAGTAGGGCCAGAGATACCTTTCTGCACCCCACAAAGCAGAACTTTCTCTTTTGTTTTTTGGTTTTTTTTTTTTTTTGAGACAGAGTCTCCCTATAGCCCCAGTTAGCCTGGAAATTGCTAAATAGACCAGGTAGGTCTTGAACTCACAGAGATCCACCTGCCGAGATTAAAGGCATGTACTTGTTTACAACACTTTTTCCTGTCTAGACAATATACTCCTTTTACATCTGTATTACTAAGGCAATGCTCAGAACATTAATCAATGCAAAACAAGTGCTGCGTGCTCAAAATGTAAGTAACTTCCATGAAATGGCCGAGAAAAATTCTAAGCAGGAGGAAGAATCCTGTGCCTTTCCTGGGATCACCTCTCCAAAAAATAAAAGGGAAAAATTTTAATTTATAAGTTTAAATTCTAGTCAAATAGCCTTGGACAAAATTGTTCTGAAAACTGCTGCAGAAACTGGCTTGTCTAAAGAACTGGCACTATGATCAGAAGTAAATTATACAGTAAAATTCCAATTTGGTTCCAAAGACAGCAGGTGTTCAGCATAAGCCACAGCCACATCACTGGCACAGCTGAAACTCGGCTAGCAAGATGGTGGGAACCCTCTGAAAGCAGGCAAGGGCCAGGCCTGCAAGCAGTCCTTTCTGGAGGCAGGAGTCGCAAGCCTGCGCAGGAAATCAGGGAGATGGCACACTGACGGTTCTTGTTGTTTTTAGCTAGAACAATGGTACTGCTAAGGAGTCCTTTCTTATCTTTTGGAGATGCTCACTGAAATATTTACTGATGAGATGACACCATACCTGTAACTTGTTCCAGAAAAAATGGACGGGGCGTAGGCAGGAAGATAACAAAACAAGATTGTCACTGCGGCTGAGGAGAGACACTCAGCACACTGGCCTCTCCAATACTGGTTTGATATCTTCTATAATAAAGGATTGAGGAGGAGGAGGAGTTTAATGAAGACTCCAAATAAAAAAAAATCTAATAAAAGGAATATGAGAGAGTTGTTAGAGAGAGAAAGCGTAGAGGGAGCCTCAATAACGCAGCTCTGTGAGAACTCTGACTAAGCACCATTCTGCTTTTCCTGTACTAACATGTTTAATCAAGACTAGAGCATGAAGTCAGCACTGTACATAATGTGTGAGTGTGCGTGCGCGCGCGCGTGTGTGTGTGTGTGTGTGTATACATATACATGCATATATCAAGCAACTCTCTGGATCAGAAATACTGGTTCCCGCCCAGTTTCTTATCACCAGAAAACGTAAAAAATTATAACTTTCATCTAGACCAAAATTCTGGAATCAGTCTCCTGTGTCTTAAACAGGCTGGAGAGATGGCTCAGCAGTTATGAAACTGACTGCTCTTACAGAGGACGCTGGTTTGAATCCTAGCACCTACATGGTGGCTAACAGCCATCCATAATTCCAATTCCAGGGGAGCCAATGTCCTCTTCTGACCTCTGAGGGCACTGCACAACATGGGTACACTTATCTACATCTAGGCATAACACTCATAAACATAAAATAAAAATAAAGAAAATATTAAAAAGAAAATAATCTTAAAGCACTGTAAGTATGAGAATGGTCCCTTATACTACATGGGCAGTCCCTCAAGAACAAAATAAAGAAATAAACACACAACACTGGAAAATTGTTCTCATGTTCTTCAAGATGAAAATCTGTGCTTATCCAGGCACAGTGACATAGTACTCAAGTAGCTGAGACAGGAAAATTATGAGTTCAAGATCAAATTGGACATTACGGTTAAGTTCCAAATGAGACTCTCCCTTGAATGGTTTCTGGGTCATAAACTAAGATTTCATAGTGGGATACACTTATTATTTTGTAAATTGACCCATCCAGGTTAAGCTAATAGGTGCCTTGGTAATAAGTCTAAATGAACTGAATATTTTAAATTCAAGAGGCAAAAATGAGTTTTCATACTGCTTTATTCATGCCTGTTACACGATACCATCCACCAAAGGTGCTCAATATGAACTAAATAAAACATTAAGGAACTCAGTAAAGAAGTAGCCAACAAAATGTTAATATATCACAGAAAAACTAACTCTAAGAAGAGTAGGAAAAACATGAAACTGTATTCTTTTTTGCACCTGTATGAGATGTGCATATGTGTATGCATATTCACATGTGTATGGCTATATGAATATGTGCATGTGTGTGCGGCCAGAGATTGATAGGTGTCTTCCTCAGTAACTCTCTACCTTGTTCACTGAGGCAGAGTCTCTCACTTGAACCCAGAGCTCACCAATTTAGCCTGTCTAGCTAGCCAGCTTGCTCTGGGAATTCTCCCATCTCCACACCCCCAACATTATGTGGGTGCTGGGAATCTGAATTCCAGTCTTCACACACTTGTACAGCAAATGCTTAGCCATCTCCCCAGCCCTCCATCTATGCTCTAGATGAAGAATATCAACAGTAACTGCTGGAATGAAACCAAGTACTGAATGCCAGCTCCAGAGCATTCTAATGGCTACTGTATCTGCAACCTTTATGGCCCAACAATCTAAATTCAAACAGAGAGAGACTTTATAAGAATGCTCTTATTTATTTGGGAATAAACAAGGAGAAATGCAATGTGGAATACACATGTCATAGAAACCATGAGTATTTCAAAAAGGGACAGAAAAACTATATAATGGCAAAATGGGGATGACTACATAAATTATTGTGAAACAATCATTTTCGGCCACAAGGATCAATAAGAAAGAGTGGTCAAGGCAGAACCCAGCTGCTAGACAGATGTCCTTGCAGAAGGATTTTCTGTGGATGGGTGCAGTGGCCTTTGTGGAGACTGAGGACTCTTTTATGAATAGTTCTAATAAGGCATGAGATCCCTCCTTCACAATCTCTTAGGTTTATTGTAAATTTTGTTGCTGCTGTGGCTAAGATGTGATGCTAGCAACTCCATTTTGATTCTGACAATTTTCACAGGCCTCAGGCTAACACCAGACAGAGCTGGGCAGAACAATACAGTATCTAACAAGCAAGCAAAGTACTGCCTGTCCACGGTGCTTAACTCCTCGAAGTTAACTCAGCGGGCAAAGGACAGGGGGAAGGAGAAAGTCATTCCAAGAACCAACAGACCCAGTGGATCGTTTTAATTCCGGGGGGATCTTTTTTTCTATGAAAATGATAAATGTCAACTCCACACTCAAACAGCTTGACCTCTAAGTATATCCTAAATACAGTTACTCACTCATACACATGAGAAATGGTCTGTCTCTTCAAGGAAGGCCCTTCTCTTATTATACAAGAGTAAGCAGGTTACAAGTTTCCAGTCAGAAATGGCCAAAACACTGCTACTAGTTTCCAGTAATTAGGAACACTTAGAATAGTCCTACAGAAAATAAAACCTTGAAAACACACAAAATAGTTATTGTAAATAAGGTTTTTCCTCTGTCTTGAAACTATTTTAAGTGTGGTCACATTAAGACCAGGCCTGGTCTACTTCAAATTTTCAAAATAAGATAGGAATAGAGGGAGCATTTGGAGAAAGAGACTTGAAATTGAAAATAATCTACAAATGAGAGGCTGGAGAGATGGCTCAGGAGTTAGGAGCACTGGCTGCTCTTGCAGAGGACCTGGGTTCAGCTCCCAGAACCCACATGGCTAACAACCACTCATAACTCCAGTTCCAGGGGATCCAAAGCTGTCTTCTGACATCTGTGGACACTGCCTAACACAGGCGCACTTACACGTATGCAGGAATACACTCCTACATGTAAAATAAGAAAGAAAATATTTTTTAAAGAGAATAATCTACAAATGAAAATAGTTCCTTCTTATATTTGAGTCTGTAGTAGTCAAGGTACTTACAAAAGAAATTAACAAAAATGATAAAGTAAATATGAATTAAACATTTGCTGATTTTATTCTTTATAATCAGCTTCTTTCTTACTCAAAGGAAAAAAACATGGAATGGACAAGACACGAACTAAATGATGAAATGAAGACTCAGAAGATATGAGTCTACCTAGGGTATCTGTCATGCTGACACACTATGACATAGCAATTCCTCTCCGGGGTGTTTTTGTGAGACAAGAAAGCTCGTGCATAAAGAGTTAATTCAGTTACACCCTCTCCACCCCTCTAGCATCCCTCATGTTGGCAGCGTGCCATCAACATGCTCATTATCAGGGTTAAGCTAAAAAGCAGAGACTCACCCATAGACAACTCACTGGCAGGATGGACAGGCTAAGACCAGTCTTTCCCAGGTCAGCAAGGGAACTGGACAAAAGGGTCAGGCTTATAAATGTTCAATGTGATCTGAGGCAACGTACTAAAAGTGGGCATCCCAGATGAACAGCCCAAGCGTGCTGAACAGTGAGTAACAAAGTTCCTATTTAAGCTCCATTCAAAGTATCTGGGGTTCCCTACAGAACCACCTCCCATTAATGGATTTTGAAATGAAGAGAGATAAAGCCTTTTAGGTGAGTCCAAGTCACATCTAGAAGACACTGGATTCAATACTCAATTATTAACAACCACAAAGCTCCAAGTTGACTTGTCAGCAACATTTGTCCACAAGGAGACACGCAACAGAATGCTTTCACAATGGTGAACATTCTGATTCCACAGAAGGATCCACCCAAGTTGGCACTGGACATTTGGTTCTTAAGAGAGGAGACAGGAGAGTGCCCTGCTAACAATTCCAAAATTTAAAGCTCACACAATCTAGGGAAAGCATAAAGGATATTTTAGTGTCATTAAATAAAACTGACAGAGTCTCTAAAGAGATCATTCCTGTGAAGAAATATCCACATCACAAAAGAATGGCCAGGTAGATTTCCATCAAGTAGGAAGAGTGTCTGTAAGACTATATAATAGAATTGGCTTCCTAAGCACAGAAGTAGACTGCACTTCCCAGTTTTCCGTATTCTTAGCTCTTCTGTGGCTGAACAGTGATTCGGGAGTACTTTAAGCCATGTGTTGACCAAGAGGAAGCCTACTTCAGCTGAGTCATTAACTGTGAGGGAGTGTGCCCACCCACCCCCTCTGATCTCAAACCATCATGTAAAAAAGAAATTTCTAGTGTTTTATGCAATTTATGTTGGGAACCATTATTATAGTACTTAGTCCACACAGGGTCTAAATTAAAATATGAATCAACAGTAAAAAAAAGACAATCCAATTTTTAAACTCTTAAAAGAATTATCTTTTATTATTTTAAATTATAGGTGTATGTGTATGTGTGTGTGTGTGTGTGTGTGTGTGTGCAGGTATGTGTACATGAGTGTACATGCCCTTAGAGGCCAGGGATATCAGATCCCCCTAGAACTGGAGTTACAGGCACTGTGAACCACCTGATGAGGACACTGAGAACTGAACTCAGGTCCTCTGAACAAGCAGTACATACTCCCAACCACTGAGCCATCTCTCCAGCCCACACTCCAATTTTTAAAAGGACAAAAGACTTGCTAAGAGATGCTACAAAGGAATTTATGTCTGTGATCGACAGACATCTGAAAAGACCTGGGCATCTCTAGCCATCAAAGCAATGCAAATTAAAACCGCAGGAAGTAACAATTAAAAGACTGAACAGCAAAAGTGGCAGGAAATGGGGCAACTGGAATGCTCATATGCTGTTGATGGAAGTGTAAAATGTACAACCGCCTTGGAAGAGGACTGGGCAGTTTCCCCTAAAGCATCATTGACCCTGTGATCCAGTAAATCCACTCTTAAGCATTATTATTAAAATAGGGTCTTGCAATGCTCAGGGTTGTCTTCAAACTGGTAATAGTGTCTTGTCTCTACCTCCCTACTACTGGGATCAGAGATGTGCCAGGACATCCAGCTAGGTATTTTCTAAGAAAGATGAATGCAAGGGTGCACAAAATGACAGGTGTAAAATCTTTCATAGAAACTTTACTCATAGTAGCCCCTAATTAGTACTAGCCTAGCTGTCTGGCAACAGCCTAAACAAATGGTGGTCTAGTCATATAACAAAGCATTACAAAACTTGGAAAGAACAAATTTCTGATACACAGCACAGCATGAATAATCATAAAGCATTTTTGCTGAATGAAAAAGCTTTATGTAAAAAAGTCCATAAATCAATAAGTTAAAAAATATTTTATATATTATTTTTATTTTATATGTATGAGTGTATTGCATATATATATATATATATATAAGTGCACCTATGCCATGCAATACCCACAGAGGTCAGAAGAAGACGCTGGATCCCCTGGAACTGGAGTTATGGATGTTGTTAGCTACCATGTGGGTGCTGGGAGTCAAACCCAGGACCTCTGCAAGAGCTTCCAGTGCTCTTAACAGCTGAGCCATCTCTCCAGCCCCCATAAATCAATAGTTTTAAAAGCTCAAAACAATTGCTTCCTGGGGCTGAAGTTTTCAGGGAATGACTAGGAAATATAATTTCTAGGGTGACGATAATCTTGTATATATTTTTAAAGGGTAGGATCTCCCCCTTTTCGGGGGTATTTTTACATATGTGTGGGCACATGTTACTGTGTGTGAATATAGGCCTAGGTGTAACACGGTGCATAGGTGGAGGTCCGAGGACAAACTCAGGTGTCGGTCCTCACCATCCACCTTGTTTGAGACAGGGTCTCTTCAGTGCATCTGGTCCATACACGTTATAGTGTATGAAAAAGAACAAATAACACAAGGTTTATTGAGTTTCTAGCTCTAAGCCACGCACATAGTAAGTGCTCATAAACAGTATGAAATGATGGTATGGCTTTGATGGCTGCTGTGGTGAATTTAATAATGATATGACTTCTCCTAATCCTTCCTTTCAATATAATAAAAAGACAAAATTTAAGTTTTTTTAAAAAAGACAATTTTTTTCCTTTTTTCTACCCAGGTTAGCTGGCCTACAAACTTCTGGGGATGCTTTGCCTCTAACTCCCATCTTCCCATAGGAACACTAGGATTACGCAAGCACACCCCACAACATTCAGCTTTATAAGAGCTCTGAGGATTAAACTCAAGTTCTCCTGTTTGTGCAGCCATCTCCCCAGCTCAACCTTGAACACCTAGATAAGGGTTTAGGATTCACTGATGTATGTATTTATTAAACTTCATGCAATAGAACATATAGTTTTTCCATATTCTACTCTATGTAAATATCACTTTAAGGTGTATGTGCACACTGGACTTTCCATTTGCATCCTGCAGTGTTTAAGCACAAAGTATATTGATGAGAGTACACACTAAAAATATAGCAATAGCTCACTGGATGGATGAAGGAATGGGTAGACAATTGGATATAAAAGGTACATGGAAAAGTATTAATTACAGATCCAGATGGAAGATATATATATATAGTTACCACATACTTTTTCAACTTTTCTAAGTGCCTGGCACTTTTCAAAATCAAGCATTTGAAATTTATAAAGGCCAGTTTCCTTTCAGAGAGCAGAAGGGTCACGCCACAAAAATAAGCAGTTTATTCAGAGCAGCACAAATTGAGGCACAAGACATCAACATAACTGTCAATCAGGTAATGTACACAGAATGTGAGATGCAATGGGTGGAGGAGACAGTAATGCTGCTACTGAGTCCCCACATGTAGCCCCGTATGTGGGCCAGCTCAGTTTCCCCTGGGAGACGGTACCAAGGAAATCAACAGCAGAGATTTAATGATTCAACAACAGTTAATGACTGCCCCAAACAAGGCAGCAAGCTAATCTCAGAATAAATGGGATATACTTTCAAAACGAGTGTATTTTATTTTATAAGCATCTCACTACACTGCCCATAATTTTTTTTCCACTTCAAGTATTCATGACAGTATGAACCAGGTTTAACAACTACTGGATATGCAACAAGTCCTGGCTCCAAGAGGTTCATTTCTAATCTTGACTCTACCACAGACTGTTTCCATGTCCTTGATTGTGATCCTACATCTCCCTGGTTCACTAAAAGAACTCATGAAAAATTGAACTGACCTAGCTGTAAATAACAAGGATGAGATCAAGAGTTTAAGGAATAGCATTTTCATAAATGCAATCCATGAACACTTGTAAACTATCTCCCAGCTCATGAACATGAGTGTGGTTTGAGAAAGGGAAAAGGGAAGAGTCTAGCTCCAGACCCCTCTCTCTGTGGAATTAAGCAGTAGCCACAGGACCTGGGCATGACACTGCTCGATCTGCCAAACGAACACTGACCAGACGCAGTCTCACCTGCTCCAAAGACGCTCTTTGAGACTCTGAATTTCTGGGCTCAGAACAGGAATGTCTTCACAAAGTCTGGGCTGAAATATCCCTTATGTTTAAAAGACACTGTTCTGGGCTGGAGAGATGGCTCAGTGGTTAAGAAAGAGCACTGGCTGCTCTTGCAGGGGACCCAGATTCCATTTCTAGTAGCCACACGGCAACTAACAACAGTCTATAACTCCAGTTCAGGAGATCCAACATCCTCTTCTGATCTCCACAGGCACTGCCCAACGTGGGTGCACTTAACGTACATGACAGCAATACACTCATACACATAAAAATATTAAAGATAAAAGACACTGTTCCCATGTCACGTGTTTGGGGAAACCTTGTAGCCAACTGAGGCACTCTCCCTACATTCTCTGGCTAGCCTGTACCAGAGTTGGATGAGAAACATCTGTTTATGTGTCTCGTTTCCCAGGCCTGACTCTGAACTTGTCAAGGGTGTGGTCTTACCTCCTGGTAATTTGCCCAGCCCGGTGCTCAACTGCCACATGCAGGCACTCAAGTGTACTGTGAACCAAGGCAATGATCACTCCTAAACGTTACTGCCAGCTCTCAAATGCCTGGCCCGGTGTGTCTAAGGGCCAATTAAGTAATGCATGCAAAAATTATTTTATGTAATCGTTGAATGTTGTGCATACAACTTATGTCACCGTGGTGCTGGGGGGGCTCGCAGTCCCTGGCACCTCCCAAACACCAAGGCGTGCAGATCTGAATCTTCGAAGACACAGCTGGAGCCTGCTCCCATTCCCTTGCTTGCTGCTACAGCTCTCTGGCTTCTGCCTCGTCCCCCAGGAGGCTCTGTGCCTCCCTCAAGCTGTGACCTCTGTCCCAGCTGGCACAAGTGCCAAACTCAGAGCCAACCACCCGAGCCGGGCCGCCAGACACAAGTCTCGCAGGCCGCAGCCCCATCCCCTGCCCCGCGAAATGGAACGGTCCCGGAACAGCAAGCAGCCCCCTCGCGGACGGTGGCGCAGCCCCGGCGCAGGCCACGCCCGGGACGCCCGCGCCGTTACTCGCCGCCGCCCACGCCCCGCGGAGCTCTAGAACACAGGGTACCTGCGCGGCCCGCTGCTCCCTCCACTGCTTCATCTGGTCACTGGCTGGGTCCCGGCTGTCCGCCATGGTGTGGGACTCTGAGGTGCGGCAGGCAGGAGGGCGGGCAAAGCGTGCGGTCTCACCGCGACGGGAGATCGAGTCTGCCCGGGCGGCCAGAGTTGGTGACTTGAGGTTCCGCCAATCCGCACCGCCCTCCGCCCCCTCCGGAAGGCCACCTTCTGATTGGCCGCTGGAGACCTCGAAGGGACAGGATTGGAAGCTCAGTGGTGTGAGAAGAGGTACTCCTGGGGTGGATGGGCAGAAGCCGAGACAGACGGGGAAGAGGGGTGGAGACTGGAGGGTACTGCCTCTAGTGGCCCCTGAGCTCTGGCGGTCACAAGTCCTGGCTGGGCTGAGTTCCTCTGTGCAAAACTGTCACACATTAATATAAACATAGTTTGCAGTTCATGGATGGTTTCTCTTTCTTTTTCCTGTTTTATTCATGGATTATCGCTTACCAAGCCGGTTTACTATAAACACACTGGAATGGTTTGTTTTACTACAGATAGGTGCAGCTATCCTCCAGGAAACAACTGAGATGATCTATTAATATGTGACACCCCACCGTGCCAAACTGTCCTCTAACGACTGCATTGACAGGCTTCCGCCATTTCTCCCCTTGACAAAGAAGAATTATGAAAAGCTCTTTGTCTTTAAAAAGCCTGGTTCAATCTTCAGATCTGTCTAAACGTGGCATGGTGGCACACACCTGTACTCTCAGCTCTCCAGAGGTGGAGGAAAGAGGATCAGAAGTTCAAGGTCATCTTCAGCTACATATCAAGTTTGAACCCAGCCAAAGATACCTGAGACTCTGTCTCAAGAACATGTTTTTCTATGTTAGTAAAACATTTAGTAATATTTGTAAATATTTATTGAGTCTTCGGCTAGTTTTCCATTTTAATCAATAGACTGAATATTTTCTTTCTGTCAGTTGCTAGGATTTATCTCTTGATCCAAATGTAAATATGCCATCACCTTCAAATTAAAATATGATTGCAGATTATTGATATAAGGTTGAGGAAATGTCAGGTTTAGTTCTTGACTTTACAAAAAAAGTGTAATAAAAAACCGCAGTAGTAAAAGTTTAACTTCTGCAGTTCCTTGGGAAAACAGCTCACAAATTGATCTTATTCTCCTATATTTTGCCTATATTGTGCTTAACACAATTATTAAAATGCCATTAACTGTGCACCTTGTTTGGTGTCTTCTGCCACCTCCCTATCTATGCTGCCCCTAGACTGTGAAGCCCATGAGAGCAGACTGTCACATCTAGAATGCCAGGGACCAGCAAGATAGCTCAGTGGGTAAAGGCTCCTGCCGCCGAGCCTGATGACCCTAGTTCAGGCCCCAGGCCCTCCATGGTAGAAGAAGAAAATGCGCTCCCTGAAAGCTATTCTCTGAACACCACCGCACAAGTACACACACAGGCATGTGTACACAGACACACACACACACATACACACTCTCTCTCTCTAAATAAACAATTTAATTAATTAATTTAATTAATAAAAATTGAAATTCCTTGAGTACTTACTGTGTATCAGGGACTGTTCAAAGTTTTTTACTGTGTTACAATATACTAATATTGTCCTCCTTATATTGGTTTAGAAATTAAGGTATAGAGGGTGAAATAAATAACTTTCCCAAGTCCCATAGTTAGTAAGGAACAGAGTCATGATTCCAGCCCTGTTCACTCATCTCCCAAGTTTGTGGTTTGTTGAATAAGTCAGTGTTGGGAGAGTCAAGCCAGACCTTCTCAGATGTTCACCTTCCTTCTTTGAATGAATATTGTTTTGTTTGGGTTGAGTTTCTTTTTCTCTATTTCTGTTACTGTTGCCTTGGATTCCAAAGGAGTTATTTCTAGAAAAAATAATAGAGAAGCAAACCTGATTCTGATCTTGTCATGCCTTACATTTTGAAACAAGGCATGTGCTTATAGCAAAGGCGATGAAATTATACTGGCTACATAAGCAAAATGCCTGTTTTTCATCCTTAGGATTATAATTTGCTAATAAGTTAAGGGAAAACAACTCTAAAAATCTGTCCTAGCTTAGAAGTACTTGAAACCTGACCTGATTCCTCAAGGTAATTCCAAGCCATGGATTCAGCAAACCAACATCTCTTAGTATTTTATTCATATTAATATGAGGTTTTTGTTGGTATTGGATAAAGTTACTGTTTAGGAAATGGTATTCTCTGATTGTTCAGAACCTAATGAAGTAAAAGATACTGGCACAAAACACAATGCTATTAATCCTGATATCACTAAATCTAAAACTCAGCTTAAATGGTCAGGAGGAAAGCATGGGCACTCACTAGGATCTCTACAGGGTAATTTTCTCTCCTCTATAGTGAAAGCAAAGAAGGGAGAGAATGGACTGTATGTCCTGGGGATGATGGGCTTACCAAATGGCAGGGGCAGTTACAGAAGCCCCAGTAAATATTTACTTATGTTTGAGACCACCCATCCTTTGAGAATCTTCTACAGATTTCTATTTAATTCTCTTTACTGTGGCTCTAAGAGGTAAACATAAGGGTAAGTGAAGAGGAGGAGAAATAACACAATAAAAAAGAGAGGTATTAACGATTTACAATGAGCCTTGGGCTATGAGGGGAGGGAGTGAACACCTCCACATCTCTGAGGTCCCAACCCGTTGTGAATCAGGCTTGAGCAGGCAAGAGAAGGAAAAATTCCATAACAAACAAGCTGATTTCTTTGTGGCAGTAACATGTGGCCTCAGCTCTACTTCACCACGTCCTTCCTGATTCAGAAAGAGGCCGCCCAGATGTGCCTCACTATGTAGTCATGGCTGCAGTTCCTGAGGAGGAAAGGTCATATGCTCTTTCTCTCCCCTCTTCATGTGCCGTGCTAACCTTAGTGTTGGTGAAAAGGGACACACAGAGACAAGAACCGAAACTGGTTTGGGGGACTGTAAGATGTGACTGAAACCCCCAACAGTCTCAGAGACTCAGGAAGAAGGAAGGAAACCTGGAGCACGTTTAGAAAACGTGCATGAGGAAAGACCGACTTTTACACCTTCTCCTCAGAAATCCAGGCCCTGCAATTAGCTCAGATAAGACTCCAGATCTCATATTCGCAAAGGACACTGAGCTTCCTTAACAGATAAGGTTCTGGACTAAAAAGTTCACAAACAGCTGTAAAAAAGGACTACTTCCTGGCCAGAAGCTTGCCTTAAACATCAATCAGATGTCATGGCAACACCCCTCCCCTAGAAGCCAGGAGGGGGCTGAGGATTTCTTAAGGCTTTGAGGACTGGGTCGGACTTAGATTTGGACTGGGACTGGAACTGGGACTTGGGCTTGTGGGCTGAGCTCACTCCACCTGGGAGTTTGCCTCTCGCACTCTCCCTGAGGGAGCTCCTCCATCCCTATCTGGAGCCTGACACGCAAGCTCCAGCCCCGAGATGGGGGTGAGGGGACTAGCCTCCCCCATCTCTTCAGGAAGACTAGCCCCTAGGGGGCGGCTAGCATTTCTCCACTCATGGCTGCAGAGGAGCTAGTCCCATCTGGTCTTCTCTCAATAAAGCCGGTTCCTGTTAGCTTCCAGCGGAGTCTCTGGTCCCTTCTGTCTGCTGCATCTCTTGAACGCTGACCTTACAAGGACCTCCTCCTCTTCTTCCTCACCTTACAAGTAATGTCTACTTAGTAGTGGAAATTTGGGAATTGTAGACCAATACATCAATCATTCATAGATGGTAATAAATATCCTTCTTACCAATATTCCCTCTCTTATGCATAAAAGTGAGAGAGGCTTAAAATTGCTAATGCAGAAAATACAGTCATGCTTTGCTTCTTTAATGTTTTTTGTTTTGTTTTGATTTGGTTTTGGGTTATTTGTTTTGTTTTGTTTTGTTGTTGTTGTACTTGTGGTTTTGGTAAGAAAGGTTCTCACTGGCTTCAAATTCATTATGTATCAAAGATGACTGAGCTTCTGATCCTCATGCCTCCACCTCCCCAGTGCTAGGGGTTGCAGGTATGTTCCGTCATGCTTGGTTCATGTGGTGCTGGGGATGCAAACCAGAACTTTATGTGTGTTAGGCAAGGGCTCACCTGACTGATCTACATCCCCAGCCCCATGTCCTGCTTGTCTCATTTAGCATTCTAGGATAAAATTTTTCCCAAGTCACTTCTGTTTATTCCTAAAATATGATTGTGTCCCCCCGATGGTTGCACAATTTGCAGTTTCTTTACTGACACAGTCCCTTACTGTGAGCATTCATCTTTTTCTACTGTAATAGTAGAGTTACTTCCTTTCTTTGTATTTGCAGTTATTTCCTTAGGGACCGTTTTCAGAAGTAGTTTTTGGTTCATGGTAATGACTGTGAATATGGTGAGACTCCTGCAGCATTTTCTTGGTTGTTCTCTGCAACACTTGAACCAATTTACATTCTCACTGTCTCTCAGAGTATAGGTTGGTAAAACTTAAAGATGAGTAGGTGGATTCTAAATATTTCTAAGTTAGAAGTTTTATTAGATATTTGAGCATCTAGCCAGAGTAGTGGCATTACCTGTAATCCCAGCACTTAAGAGGCAAGAAGATCAGGAGTTCAAGGGTTCATGAGTTCCAAGTCAACCTGGGCTACCATGAGACCCTGTCTCAAAGAAAACAAAATTAAAACATGGGGCTGGAGAGATTGCTTAGTGATTAAGAGCACTGGCTGCTCTTGCAGAGGACTTGGGTTCGGTTCCCAGCACCCATATGGCAGCTGGCAACCATTCAGAGCTCCAGTACCAGGGAATCTGATGCCCTTTTCTGATCTCTGGGGGCACTATATATCATGGGTGCACTTACATACATGCAGGTGCTCATACTCACGAAATAAAAACAATAAATATTTTTAATTAATAAAACAGAATCTAGAGCCTGCAGAGTTGGCTCAGTGGTTAAGAGCATAGCTGCTCTTGCAGAGGACCTGGGTTTGATTCCCAGCATCCCCATGGCAGCTAATAGCCATCTATCTATAACCCCAATTCATGGGAATCCCACACCCTCTTCCGACCTCTTTGGGCATTGCACAACACAGGTGCACTTACATACAAGTAGGCAATACAATCATACACAGAAAATAAAAATAACAAATGAAATATTTTAAAAAATCTAATAGAGTTGTGTATGTTGTTCGACTTGTATGTATGGAGAATTCCTCTCACCTTATGCTCAGCCATCACTACAACCAGACAGAATTCACCTACCCTGTTGGTTCCCATGTCCCGGACTTTTGGGGCAAGGCTCCTGAGGGCACATCAGTGAAGGAAGTGGTGCAGGCACATAGCAATGCAGTGTTAGTGTGAAGGAGGCCCGGAAGCAGGAAGCATGGCCGCCGCTGGAGGAATACCAACCAACGCCACCAGCCTGAGCATGAGAAGCCATAGCAGGCTCCCTGAGGAAGAAGCCCATGACTGAATCATGAAGAATAGGCAGATATGCGGTACCGTGCCAAGAATAAGGATTATGATTCACTCATCATCACAGAGCTCTGAATTCATTTCTTCCATTTTTCCTTGAAAGTCAGTGTGATGTCTGGATTAGGACTGGGAGAGCGAGCAAACATTTACAACTGGGGTTAAACCTTTTTTCACACTACCTCTGTGTTTGGCTTTCACGCCTACTGTTTAGTCACTTTCCCTCCTTGAAGCGGCCTTCCTGCAAGGCCTGAGTGAACCAGTCATGTTTAAGAGCAGACATGATACACCTGTCTTATAGTTCTTTCCCAGTGCTGTTGTCTCTGGGGTATTGTGATTGCCCCTCTTGTGGGTGCTGTAAAGCATTATATCTGTGCTTGGCCTTGGGTTGAACTCTGGAGGCTAAAACCAGACATGGATTCTTGTACTTTAACAGTTTCAAATATGACAAAACTTCACTGGCAAGTCAACACATTCAGTATGGGCTGAGAGGGCTGAATAGAGTTCGGTGGGAGAGTATTTCCCTAGCATCGCAGGTCCTGGACTCAAACCCCAGTACTGGGTGTGGGTGGGGCACAGACTGTGAACATCTATAGACACATGGATAGTTATAAAAACATACATGTTTGAGGGGAAGCATTGGCCACAGTTGGCACGGTTATCTACAGGGAAAGGAACAAGTGTCTCTCTCTTTTATTTCTATAAACCCACTTCATAGACCAACAGAGCTTCAAGAAATGAAATAAGAGGAACCTGGCTAAAAGCCCCAGAATTGACTTCAGAGCACTTGGTGTTGAATCTCACCATGTTCACTTACAAAGTTCATGATCTCAGGCAAGTTTCAAGAGAGACAGACGACACAGACACAGACACAAGCCCAGACAGACAGACAGACAGACATGCAGGTTGCTGTTGGGTACACCATGCCTGCACATGTGGAGGCAGCCAGAGGAAAACATTGGGTATCTTACTGTATTGCTCTCCACTTTTTCCTTTAAGACAGGATCATTCACCAGGAAATTCACCATTTGGCTAGGCTGGCTGTCCAGCAAGCTCCCAGGATCAGCCTAGCTCTGCCTCTCAATGCTGATGTTACAGGCAGAGGCAACCATGCCTGACTTTTTATGTGAGTCCTGGGGGTTTGAACTCAGGTCCTCATGTTTGTGTAGCAAGCACTCTTATCTACTGAGCCATCTCCTCAGACCTGACCTTGTTTTTTGAGATGGAATCTTTCACTGACCTGGAACTTTTCAAGTAGGCTAAGCTGGATAAGCAGGGAGCCCCTGAAGACCTGTTAATGCCTCCCCAGCTCTGAGATTGCAAACACATGCTACCACACCCAGCTTTTTAAAACATGAGCTTTGGGGATCAAACCCAGGTGCCCGTGCTTCCAAGGCAAGCACTTTACTAATTGAGCTACTCCTCAACCAAATTACTTATGTGTAAGCCTCCGTATCTTCTTTATAAAGTGGAGATCAAAACACCTTCTGTGTTAGTTATAACTTAAGCTTCTATAACAAAAAGAACAACAACAAAATAAAATGACTTAAACATAGTCAACACTTATTTTTCTCACCCAAAATGCCTCAGAACGAGATAGTGCTGGGCTGGTTAGGCAACTCTGCCCTCTTTAACTCTGAGTCCAAAGTTCAGATCACGTGCTCCTAACTTTGTGCCAGCCGTTGAGAACCAGGTCAAAGGCACACATGCCTATTTGTTTTCAGCTCCCAATCTGGAAATGTCACAGTTTATTTCCTCTCACATCCCATTCCATTAGCTAGAACTTAAGTACACGGATACCCAGCTATACAGGAAACCGGAACATGTATACTCATTAGGTGACCACATGTTTTACAAAACTAAGATGTTGGTGGTAAGCCAGCAGCATCGGCCAAATAAATCAACCTCTTGGAACTATTGAGAAGGTTGAGGAAAAGACATATATGTAATTAGCTGTCAATATTCTTGGTTCCTTTTTAATATTTTATTTATTTTTTTATGTGTATGGGTGTATTTCCTGCATGTATGTAAGTGCACCCATGTTGTGCAATGCCCAAGGAACTCAGAAGACGGTATCAGATCCCCTGGAACTGGAGTCATGGATGGTTGTCAAGTAGCCATGAGGTGTTGGGATCAAACCTGGGTCCTCTGCAAGAGCAGCCAGTGCTCTTAACCACTGAGCCACTTTTCCAGCCCCAATATTCTCACTTCTATCTCTCTTCGTTCCATGTAATGTTTTATTGGGCTACTTCAACCGCTTAGACAATCCAGGCAACTTTGTGTTGAGATATTAGATTGTAGGTGCACTCTGGTTAAGATGCTGCCTCTCACTACTGCTTTCATGGCTACAGTGTCATACTGTGATGAACCATCAGTCTACCAACCCAAACTTTCACATTCCACACAGTTATGCTCTCCAAACAGACCGTAACAAAAATTCATATTCCTCTTACTCTTCCCAAGCTCTGGGGGTTTTCCACTATTAACTTATCTAATTGTGAATCCTGATGATCACCTCCCAAAGTCAAGTAGCTAATTAGAGATGAGGTCAGGATTCAGATAAAGCAGAGGCTCTGGAGATAAAATCTCAACTCCTACATTCTACCTGCAACCAAGAGGGCAGGAAGACAGGAAGACCTAGAGTGAGCATTCCACATTCCAAGAGTACATCTAAAACATTGCACCAGCTCCTGCCCAGCTAGGACCTGACCTTGCGGAAGCCGGAAGCCGTGTTTTGCATTCACGTAATTAAGAAAGATTACAGGAAAATGGCATTCCAGACTCAGTGAAAGAAAGAATGGGAAGTTGTGGTGGATTTTTGATTCCATAACATTGAGGACCTAGAGAACCACTGAGATTGAGGACTATCCAAAGAAGGTGATAAGAGCAGCCAGAAAAGGCAGTTGGAGACACAGCTCCCCACTCACAGTAGGGATGAAGAGAAAGAGGAAGCTCCTCAGCCACCATCCTTCTCTTCAGCAACGGACAGGCAGGGATTGGACTTCTAAGGTAGTAGAATGACTATTCCCTGAGAACACTTGTCTATTCAAAGACCCCTTTTCTACCAAGTATGACGATTACTTTTCTACACAACTGCTGTTTCAGGATAGGTGAACAAACCCAAATTCAATCCTGAGACTCTGTAACATGAAGCAATAGTCTCCTAATTGTGCCAAACGTCAAAGGCATTGCCTCATGAAAACGAAGGTCGATTATGGTGGTTAAAGAAAAAAAGCATGAAGTCTGCACCTCACTCTCAAATGGGTCAGAGAAAATGTGAATGCATATGACCGTGCACATACAAAAATAGCAAGCAAACATTTATCAAAAAATCTGGTTCAAAGGTAAGCAGGAGTTACTTGTACTGCTTTTGTAACTTCTGGCAAGTTTAGTATTATAGCAAAGTAAAATTTTCCAAAATAAAAGTAAATCTATTCCTTGAGAAGTTCAGCTGCAAACATTTTTCTCAGATAATACTTTATTGGTAAATTATTCAGCTTCAGACTAAGAGGCAGAATGGGGTCCAAATTATACCACATATAGAGTCAAGTTAGAAGACCAAGCGAGAAAAACAATAAAGAGGATGTAGAATTCCAACATTACCTGTATCACATTTGACCTTGGATCTAATGAGTTTTCATAGGAACAAATAAAACACAAAGATAGAACTAAAAACTCAGGAAGATATAAATAGTCATGCAAGCTATACAAAGAAATGGCCTTACGGTTTTCTTAACTCAATATATATTATGAGATTGTATGTGTAAATACTTATAAAACACTAAAGTTCTCTGACAAAAAGTATTATAAGTTCACCCTATATTATTATCCTGAGGTAAAAAGTTACTTGATGATGAACATCTGTTTCTGAGTTTCTCATTACTATATAATTAGTTATTTGTTTAGTAAAGATCCATTATTATCTACTATTGGGTATAATGCAGGGTGGGCCTACCTGGGCCGCTTGCCAGGAGGAATGGAGGAATGGCTCTTGTGGGTGTGGTGCTCCACACCGGTTGGTTGTGAAGCCAGTTTCTGCCCAGTACCTGGAGGGAACCTGATCCACCTGGAAACAAACTGTGATTGGCTGTGGTTGGGACCCCACCCCATAAGGCTATTGGCTAATAAGACCTATAAGACTCTCTGCTCTTTCTTGAATAAATGAATTTGCAGCAGACCACCACTGCTGGCTTTCCGCTCAACTCCCGGAGTCGGTGTCCTGACTCTACAACTACTCGCCCCCTCCCCACGGTGGAGATCCTTCAGTCCCCCTTGGGCTGACCTGAGTGCTGGGATTCCCAACAATCTTCCAAATAGGGCTTGATTTTATGGCCAACTTCAGTGGTGTTTATAACATGCACCTATCTTTCTGTAGGCTCTCACTGTTAGACTTGGAGATTATTCTGTATGTTGTTCTATGGGCAGAAACACTGAGAACACAAATCTTGACGCCTGAAGTTGATTGTGTGCAGGAAAGTTACCCTGCCTTGCACCAACATGCATTTCTCAAACATTCTGCACTCCTGTTATGCGAGTGTCTGTAGTAATAATCAGTCATGGAGTAAACCTTGAGGGAATATCATGATGTTAGAAAGGAACTGGGGCCACCAAAGCCCACAACAAACAGAAGGTGCACCAAATACCAGGACTCCTATGTGCCACACTGAACAATATGGAGAGCATCATGATTGGAAGAATGACTCAGCACAGGCTACAGACACCTGAAAGTCAACATAAACACATGGTCAAAAGCCTTCCATTGGGCAGGCATGGAGGAAATTGAAGGTTGAAACCAGGAAGGGTAAATGCTCTCCCTGTATCGAATCCCCTTGTATCAGTCCCTCCAACATAAATCCTCATGACCTTCAGAAACTTTATACAACATAAAAAAACAACAGTCTGTCAGTTATAAATTTCAAAACCCAAGCCAAGGTTCTGTTTTATCCGTTGCCTCTCTTTTAAGAGCATGTTTTAAAAAAATATTTTATTTATTACTTTTATTTCATGTCCATGTGGGTAAGTGCACTCATGTCGTACAATATCCTCGGAGGTCAGAAAAGGGCATTGGATTCCCTGGTTCTGGAGCTACAGACTGTTGTTGGCTGCCGTGTGGGTACTGGGAATCAAACCCAGGTCGTATGCAAGAGCAGTCAGGATTCTTAATTGCTGAGCCATCTCTCCAGCCCCAAGACGCATGTTTTAAAATATAGAAACAGAAAGAAGAGGAGAAGAAGGAGAAGGAGGCGGAGAAAGAGGAAATTAAGATTGCAAACATGTTGAAGAGCCCCATCTGCGCCACGCCAGATGGCTCAAAGCCTCCACTGCCAGCCGTTTGTACCCCTTTGTATCTGTGAATGCTGTACCTAGGAAATGATTAACAGATGGAAGCACTGTCAGTATAGCCAGGCTTTGGACAAACACTCCTTTCCTCTAAAGCACTAGAAGTTTGCAAATGTGGAGCCAGGAGGACTGAAGCATAATTAAATACAGATGCACAATTATTTTTACACTATTTGGATTTTAAAAAGAAAATACCTTGGTAATAGAAACCAGTGTTTTCCTGGGAGAAAGCAGTCTCAGAGCTGAGCAGAGGTCAGAGTGAGCTGTAAGGACCTGGCTAGAAAACAAAGCTTAGAAGGAAACTGGAGAGATACTGGCAAGTTGATGGCGTTGCACAATCAGCCCTCATCAGTTTATAAAGAGTAGAGGGAAGAGGAGGAAGAGGGGTAGCTGCTACACTAGGAAGAAGTAGCAAAGACTTTAGAGACAACAGAAATATTGACCAAGACCAGAGCCCAGCTCTGAAACACTGAGGAAGGCACTGTGGATCGGAGGACCAGGAGGGAATGGTGCGTAGGAGCAAAGTCCAGGGAGCAGAGGAGAAAGCAGGGTTGAAATGGCTTCCAGTAGGAGCTCCGCTCTCCAGCGAGGAAGAGGGCCTGGCTTTAAGAGACCATTCTGCTCTAGAGAGAAACGGGGTTTTGACTGTGAAGAGGCAAAAGGTGCAATACGCCACTTAGAGCTGAGTTCCGGAACCGGCGAAACTGAACACTGTTTCACCATTCCATTTTCTAAGGAGCATCAGCTGGTTGGAACCATGTACTTGGAGTGACCCCTGTTTGCCAAAAACTCCAAGTCTAACTGAAAACTTGTTTCCTGATCACTGAGCCATAGGACCTGTGATCCTATGACCAACATACAACCCTGTGGACTCCTTCCTTCCTATCCAAGGTGCTCAGTTAGTTTTGTTTTTGTCTTGTTTTGTTTTGGGGGGGGCGGATTGAGATTTTTGTTGTTGTTGTTTTTTTGTTGTTTTTTGTTGTCTGTGTTTTGAGACAGGGTCTCCCTACAGTCATGGCTGGACTAGAACTCACTATGTAGCCCAGGCTGGCCTCAATCTCACAGAGATCCTCCTGCCTCTACCTCTTAAGTGCTAAGTGAAAGGTATGCACGCACCACCACACCCAGCCTAGGATGTTTTGCTTTGTCTTGAGATGCTAGGGATGAAACCCAAGGTCTTGTTCTGTTGTTGTTGTTTTTAATATTTTAAAAATATTTTATTTACTACTTTTTAAAATTTATGTGTATGATAATATTGCATGAATGTAGGTAGGTGCTCTCATGTCCTGCAATGCCTGTGGACAAGCAGGTCAGAAGAGGGTGTCAGATTCCCTGGAGCTGGAGTTACAGATGGTTGCTAGCCACCATGTGGGGGCTGGGAATTGAACCCAGGTCCTCCACAAGAACAGCCAGTGCTCTTAACCACTGAGTCATCTCTCCAGCCCCACTATTTTTATTTTTTATGAGTATGAGTTTGCCTGCATGTGTGTAAGTGCACCCATGTTGTGCAATGTCCATGGAGCTCAGAAGAGGGCACTGGATTCCCCTGGAACTGGAGTTATAGATGGTTGTTAGCTGCCATGTGGGTGCCGGGAACCGAACCCAAGTTCTCTGCAAGAATAGTCAGTTCTTAACCACTGAGCCATCTCTCCAGCCCCAAACCCAAAGTCTGTGGTACTAGTCAAGTACTCTCCCACCAAGCTTATGCTCCGCTGTCACAGTGCTAGTTTTAAATTCATTTTTGTGACTGTTAAGCCTTAGTGTTTTTCCCCTTCAGCAAAACTACTCAGTTTCTTCTCTACAATGCATTCCAATGCCTGGTGGGTTAAAAAAATAAACTTGAATGTTTTGAAGTGCAGTGAAAGGGTAATAGGTGAAAACAAAGCCCAGAAGGCCCAATGAAGCAAACAAGAAGCTGGAAAGAACCACTTTCCGGTGCCAAGCTAAGGAGGAGTGAAGCAAACCTTTGGGAGGTAGGTACACAGCCATAGGGAGGTTTCTCTTGTGAAATCCTAGGTGCCATTCTTGGGACCCCAGTCACCTCTGCACCTAAGAGTTCCTGCTTTCAACAGCAGCAGGGCGACGGGAAAGCCCGGTTTGCCAGAGCTGTCAGCGTGGCGGTGCTTCCCTCGAAGGTGAAGTCATTGCCGTCAGGAGCACTGCCATGTCTCACCATCTTTTCTAATAGACTGTCACCGTGGCAGCTGCCACCTCCTCTCATTTAGTCGCCCCTTTTGCTGCCCTACCCATGTTCCTCATCCGGTCATATGTGTTCACCATTCGGGAGACCAGCCATCCCAACCTGGGACAGAGCAGTCTCTTAAGATGTAGGACGTCACAGAAATTGGGATATTTGTCATTCCAGTACCACAACCACACTGCCACTGGCTGTGTCTTAGGATTCAAAATTAAAACAGTAACAGGGGTGGAGGTTCATGCCTATAATCTCAGCATTCAGGAGGAGCTTGAATTCAAGACTGCATGGGAAGACCTGCCTCAAAACTAAAAATAAAGATGGGAAGAGTGGAATACACTCCTGTCCTCAGAAAGAGTGCTGGGGCAGGTTTACCCTTTACAGAGTGTCCTGCGAACTCGGGAAAAACCCTTCATTTCCCTGTGTGGACTATGCAACCCCACCCTAAAAAGCTATGCTACTTTGCCTTGGTCTACTCAGTTTGTTCCACAGATGTAGTGTCCTGAGGCAAAATATGCCCAAGTCACAGTTCCTGTTATGGGCCCTCATTTCACATCCCAAGTGGTATGTAAAACTTACTGCAAATTGCCTAACATGCAATCATTGCCTAACACATCATTACAATGCTCGGTTTTCTTCTCTTGAAATCTGCTAATGTGTTGTATTAAATGATAATAGGCCAGAAAAGGATATGTTAAGATAATTTTTGAGAGAGGAAAGAAGTTAGGAAGGAAAAAGAAAGGAAGGATGAGGGAGGGAGAGAGGAAGGGAAGAAGGAAGGAAAATAGGAAATGAAATCTTTATAGGAGAAATTTCCTTGATTGATTGATTGATTGACGTGTATGAGTGTTTTCCCTGTATGTATGTAAGTGCAATGCCCATGGAGGTCAGAAGAGGGCGTTGAATTTCCTAGAACAGGAGTTATAGACGGCTGTTAGCCACTATATGGGTCCTGGGAACAGAACCCGAGTTCTGCAAGAGCACTCAGTGCTCTGAACCCCTGAGCCATCTCTCAGCACCAGGAGAAATTTCGTAAATCACTAAAAAGTTGTTAGGGTTTTGGGGTTTTGTTCTTTTTTTTGAAAGGGTCCAGCCTGGAATTTATTATGTAGGCCAGGCTGGACTTATTCTCACAGGTATGCCTGTCTCTGCCTCCTGAGAGTTTGGGATTAAAGATGTATATTATTCCATCTAGCTAAAAGATTTATTTTTTAAAAATCAAATAGTAGGCCAGCAAGATGCTGGTACTGGCTACCAAGCCTGCAGTCTCACCACCCTGAGATAACTGCTCTTACTCTTTGTAGCACTTTTCTGGGCTTCTTCATGTTTTTATCTATCCCTATAATTTCACTATTGAAAGAAGGTTGCAAATAAGTTGAGATTTTTTTATATATTATGTACATGTAATATTTTAATAACATATTCTTTTCATTTCTTGATATATTATGACCATCTTCTCATCCCAATAAATAATTTGTTTGATGGATATCTGGTATCCTATTATTCCATGGGAGTCCCTGGATCTTTACACACGATACATAGCTTGGGTAGGTAGCCTCAGGATCTTCTCAAAGAGAAGCTGTTAAGGAAGGATTTGCTGTTGTTGTTGGAGGCTCCCTGCATTTCATTGTACTGTTGGTACCTCCTGAAAAACTACCATCACTTCAAGTTTCCGTAATATTTTACAGAGCACTCCATAAAACAAAATATCTAGAAATGGACCTTAATTAATATCACCCAAATGAGGAAATAGAAAAGCCAGAGGCACTCTGGCACTGACTGGCAGTGATTCATGTGCTGTAGACAGGAATCCATCCTAGAAAGCAAGAACAGTGAAGAGAAAGTGGCTTAACTTCCAAATACTGGCAGGGTCTCCAAACAGATGAAAAACAAATGCATGAGAGCTGGATAAAAAGACCAATAGAGCAAAATCGAGAGAAAACAGAAGAAACAGCCCTTAAGACAAGAAGGCAAGTATCAAAAAGACTCTCCAGAACTCGAGGTTCCAAGAGGTAAAAGAAAGGAAAACCATGAAAGGTCCTAAGAAACAAATGCTCACATCTGTGCCGCATGGAATCTAAGAATAAAGTTAACACCCAGGGGGAATGCAAAATGAAGCCATGATGTGGGCAGGACCCAAGATATGCTGGTGATGTGTATTCAGTCCCACATCAAGTACCATTAGATCTCCCTGGGGACACCACCCCCCTGATTTTTTATTTGCCTTAGCCAATACATTTTTTTTGTCTAAGTCAGTTTGAGGTATTTGGTTTTTTGTTTGTTTGTTTTTATCATTTGAACTACAAAAGTCTTAACTGATACAGAAGTGTCCTGAGCTGGTATTTTGCATAACGATGAGGAATCCCAAGACATGGAATCAGCTGATGTGAGGTAGAATATTATATGTCTCTCTGAACTTCAACAACAGGTGTTCTTGATAGGAAACATACAAGACATTAGAATCTCCCAATCTTCAGTAAAATTCCTCTAAGAAGTAGAAGTTGACCCTTGTGATTGTGGAGGCTGAAGACCATAAAGCCATGCCCTGTAAAGCCTTTTAACACATTCAGCACAGGGACAGACAAAACCCAAGTTCAACTGAGAACTGGGATATGGACAAAACTCTATACTGTTTTTAGGAGAGAAAAATTCTCAGGCTGAATAACATTTATGGCTTTCTAGAAATTAGTTACTTGACCTTAGAGTTAAGGATAAATAAATGAAATATTTTTGAATGTATGTATTTCCAGACTCATGCTTAGTAAACAATAAGGCCTCATAGTTATAGATAATTCCCAAATTATAATAATTCAACATGATTTTTTACTCTATGATGATGCAGAAGTGGTATGCATTTGGTTGGAGCCAGGCTTTGAATTTTGATCTTTCCCCAGGCTGGTGATGTACTCTGTGATACTCTCTCCCAGTGCTGGCCAGCAACAGCACATACCTAGTGAACCACAAGATCAACAATCAATATTTGCTAATGTTTTGGGTTGTTTGGCAGGCTAAATGGGTGAAATATACTTTAAACTTTCATATTTTCAATTAACAATGTGTTTGTTGGGATAGACCCTCCTAAATTAAGGAGCATCTATAGTCTGTTTTAGAAATACAGATTCTCAAAACAGTGAAAAATAAAACAGATTTATAATTGACAAAGCCCTCAGAAGATCTACCTCTTCAAAGCCCTTTTTAAATAGGACCACATTTTCTGAATGGGCAAGGGACACCCATTAGAAAATATGCTAGAAGTAACCAAAGTAGTCAGTGAAGGAGATCACATTTCACATTTCTGGTAATAAAAGGGGATCTTGTTATCCATGTCTACCAAGGTACATGTGCTCTGAGTGGTGGCTGCTGGGTAGGGTTCCTATGTTCCCCTTTCCCAAATAAGTTCACATTATTTTTGTTGTATATATTATTTCATTTGCTTCCTATGTTGGAGTAATAGAGAAATAAAACATCATTTAGCAGAGCTGGGTATGATGTGCACCAATAATCCCCACACTCTGGAAGCAGAAGCAGAAAGATCACTGAAAATTTAAGGCCAGTCAGGGTAACATAGACAGACCCTGTCTTTAAAATAGAAGCCAAGCAAAATCATTATTTATCAGCATTCATCTACCCATATAGAGTGATGGCCAGATCCTGCTGAGAAGTCTGAACACTGTAGGGGAATCCATATGTCAAAACTAGACTAAATAATTTGATAATACTTAGGATGGTCTCCTTTTAAGGAAAAGGATGAGCTAGGCGATAAAAACCAAAACCACTTTGTTCATAGCAAAGAAATAGAGCCAATCTCACACTGGGGAAAAGGAGCTATAGGGCAGAGCTTGCTTACTGTAAAAGGTGGCATTGTAAACCCTGTGTGTGCAGGGGCTGGAGGAGGCAGAAAATGCCATGTGGACAAAAGCTGGCAAACTCCCACTGGATGGATGACTGGGTCTTTGTCCTCAGTGTCATTGCAGTACAGAAACCCCCAGCTTCTAGTTGCACACCTCGTAGGCTGCGAGTCCTGACACTGGTGGAAGGCAACTCCAGAAAAAGCCAAATAGGATAGAATCAATGTTGAGAAAAGGAGAGAAGAAATTTCCACTCCAGATGACAATGCAAATAAAAGTTTCAGAACCAGGACATGCTCGGTGGCACATACCTGAAATGTCCGCACTTAAGAATGAATTTAAAGCCAGCCTGGGTTACATAAAGTAAGCCAACTAATAAAAGAAAAAAGTCAGCATAAATAATGATGAACAATAAGGTCTAAGTAGCAAACAAGTACAAAAAACTAATTAAATGCTCTTAAAATACTCTTATAAACTACTCTTGAAAATTACTTGAGAATATTTGAGAAGCTAAGAAAGCAAAGCCACAGCATACTTTAAAATCTAGTAGAAAGATGGAAAGGGACCACATTAAATTAATAATTAATGAATACAGAAAAGAAACAATTAAAAAATCCTATAAATGAAAAGGACAGCCATAGGGAAAGAGAGAACATTCAATGGACTGGACATACTGGAAGTCCTCCTTACATGATACCATGTTAATTGAATCACACGTATGACTGACCCATGTCTTCGCTTTGCATGATCCTGTGACAGTACTGATAAACACAGGTTTCAACCTCAGGGCACTGTGGAACATATGGATGGCCTGCACTCTAGACCAGACAAAACCAGACACAGAATTAGTGGGAAGTTAATGCAAGCATTTTCTGATATTAAAGTACAGAGCATTAAAGGTATTAAAATATGAATGAGAAATTTAGAGAAATGAAGGTTAGATCAAGGAGGATATAATAAATGTGCTATATTAGGGTCTCCAGAAGGGCAGAATGGAATAGAGAGAGCTCCTAGATTATAACAGGATGAGAACATACAGAATGTATATCATATATTATACTATATTTCAATATAACATGTTATATGTAATGTATTTTTGACACCGTATATCAAAGCTTCAGAACAAATGGATAAAGCATTAAAAAGAAAATTGTAAAAGCTAACAAAATGCAAAGACAGAATGGTCACACATTTAAAAACTATCCTAGGCAGATATCTGTAAGATCAAGGCCAGCTTGGTCTATATAGTGAGTTCCAGGCCAACTGGGGCTAAAGGGAGACCATGTCTCAAAAAGATGAAAAAAACCCTATCCCACTGTCAGACTCCCCTCAGAAGCAATATGACAATAAAGACAATGAAGGAGGCTCTTCTAAGTGCTGATGGGAAGTTGTGACATAATTTTATACCTACCTAAAGAGCACTGGCGTAATGAAGAGGTTTAAAATTCTGCAGATGTTAGAGGAGAGAACAACTTAGGGATGTACTTTAGAAAGAAGAAGAAAGTGAGCCACAGAGAAGAATGCAATAAACAGCGAATAAAGCCTGTGAGAAAGGCTTCAGCATTGGAGGCTGAAGAGATGAGTCAATGGTTAAGAGCTTGGATTGCTCTTACAGAGAACCAAAGTTCAGTTCCCAGTGTCTATGTTAGGCAGCTCACAACTACCTGTAACTCCAGCTCCAAGGGGATCTGATGTTTTTGGCCTTCAAGGGCACCCCCCAACACGTACATAGCCCCACCCAGACATACACATACCCACACACAAATATACACATAATTAAAAAATAATAAAAACACATTTTTAAAAAAGACCAACAGGACTACTCAGACAGCTTGACGTATGTCCCCTAAAGATCAGGGACACAAAGCATTAGATGCCTGACTCATAGGAGAACAAAATGTAGCTTAGGACCACACAGTAGAGGATGTGTCTGGGAAGCAACTTCTTCGTTTGCACCATAGAACATGAGTCCTATGGATTCCAGAGGAAGAGGGATATCAACGGAGCAACAATAACAAGGGATCTAGTAGAGTACTGACCTGATGACCCCACAAAATACTCATGAGAAAAAGACTTGTATTTAAGTATCTGCAAAGTACAGAGAACCTGAAACAGTCTTACAATAACTGTGGTCACGAATGAACTTTTCAGTTCATTCATGTGGTGGTGCATGCCTTTAATCCCAGCACTCAGGAGGCAGAAGCAGGCAGATGTCTGTGAGATTAAGGCTAGCCTAGTCTACATAGCCAGTTCCAGGCCAACTGGGCTACAGGGAGACTCTGTCTCAAAAAAACCAAACCAAAGAAAAAGAGGGAGAGGAGAGAAGGAAAGAAAGAGAGAAAGAGAGAGAAAGAAAGGAAGGAAGAAAGAAACTTTACATCCACCATTACCTTTCCTTCTTCTTGCTTCGACACACAAGGGTTAAGGAAGGGCAACTGCTAGGTGGAGAAAGAGGAAGGCATCAAAGACAGAAGCAGCTGATTATGTACCCTTCCCAGAGCACATATTCTGACCTGCAGAAGACCCTAACTGGGGAAGGGAAAAAACGCAGGCACCATAGGGAGACTGAACATAATACTTCATATGACTGTATATTCTGTTATCTGTAATCATTGGCTGCCCAAGTTTTCATCCAGAATTAGGGAAAGGGTTAGCTCTAAGAGGAAGTTGAGAAAAAGACAAAATGAAGCTGTTTCTGATACACCGGCTACTGGAATTTCAAACCATGCTAGAAGTTGTGGCCAGAGATCTAAAACAGACCGGTAGATTCCACCCCTAGTTTGTGAAAGTCATCCACGTGGCTATGAACTTGCTCAACTTATTCAAGAAGAAGCTCTCTCTTCCTCTTTACACCCTGTTTCCCCCAAAGGGGAGAAAACCCCTCTTCCTACAGTCCACTGACCCCTTTCTATTCCAGGATGAGTAACGATAGCAAATCTACCTCTTCTGACTAGGGAGCAGACAAGAGAACGATGCACACAGTGGCAAGTCTTCACTAGTACTCCATGGAAAGAGCGTCCTCGCTTCTGTCCAGGTTGAGCTTGAAAGTACAATCAGATCTTTGCCCTGGTCTTTCCTCCAATGCAAAGTGGTAACAGTCCTTCCTCATCATGTGATCCATCATGAGGATCTCCTAATCTGGGTTTCACTTACTCTCCTATCAGTTCAGATAAGAAACTATTAGAATCTTCTGAGAGCAAGTCAATTTAGGCATAGGCCATTCACATTCAAGATTTAAGGGAAAAAAATATGTCTACAAGAAATAGATTATCTTTGGGATAGCAAAAACCTCGGGGTATTTCTCTCCTGCTCACACTTCTGAAGCCACTTATGTGAGTAGTTTTTTCTACCCATAAAGAAATTCTCTAGCAAACATCAGCTGGATGTCTTACAGTCTAACTCACTTCTGGCACTAGGTACCTGGAGATAAAATCAGACACCACAGGGTTAGAGCTCCATCCTTCAACACTGGCCTCTCTTCACATGCCAGTCACAAGCTCTGGGTTGTTTTACCTGTGCTTCCAACCAACTACCTGCAAACTCGAGCTCCCTCCTTGAGTCTGACTTGTGCGCTAAAAGTGGCTCAACACAACTCAGGGAAAGCCTGGCTGTTGACTGGTTTATAACAAAAGATACAGGTGAAGAGGCGGATGGAGGAGCTGAATAGGAAAGGCACATGGGAAGGACTGTGGATAATCCATTCCCTAGTCGCTGTGTCACCTTTCAGGACTCTCCATGTGTTCAGTTATTCAGTCACTTCTTGAATCCAGTACTTTTGCATTTTTATGGAAGCTCTGTCATGTGGGCATGATTGATTTTATCATTTTCCATTTGTACTCAATATACCCTTCAACTCCTGTCTCTACCTTTCTCCTTCCAGAGGTCTAAGTTCCAACCTTGCCTTCATCCTGAAGCTATCCAGGGGCCCACAGTCACCATTTATCTCATTAGAATTCAGAACACATTCTTATCACTCTGCACATTGCAAGGGTTTATGGAGCTATGTGCCAGGAACCAGGGGTAGAGATCAAATATGCATTTCTTACTATATCAAAATAACAGTTGACATCTTGATCTAGACTGTTGGCATTTGACTCGTTGTGTAAATAAAAGAATCCGTTCAAAAATTTCTTCCAAAACATCTACTCCAAAGTAAATTAAGACTTTTAAAATGACATCTCACTGTCCTACAAACAAAAACTAGAGACTGAAGATGTAGCTCTGAAGTAGAGCACTTGCTTAACGTGGAAAGCACTGGATTCCATTCCCAGAGGTGTAAAAAGCAATCCTACTGAGTGCCACATTATGCCGTCTTTTCAACATCTGAATAATACTATACACACAAAGGGAAGGAAACCTTGTGCTTCTGTCACATTTACCCAAGGATAGGTGATTGATAATCTTTATGTGACAGGGTGACATCAAGTGTAGTCTAAAGCATGTTTTATCTTCTCAGTCTATTATCATTTTTAATATTTGGCTTATAATTTTTTATATATTTCTGACTTGCTTTCAGGAGGGGAAGTTTTTAACCCATCCCAGGATTGTTTCTGTTTCTGTATTTGTTCTCCATCTCTCTGTTTCTGTCTCTTTGTGAGGTGGAAGGAGTGTGGGGGATGGGTGAACATGCATAGCTGAGTATCAGGTGTCTTCCTCAATCACTTTTTATTTTTTATTTTATGTGTACAAGTATATTGTCTGCCTGTGTGTAAGTGCACCCATGTCTTGCAATGCCCGCAGAGGTCAGAAGAGGGAGTCAGATCCCCTGGAGCTGGAGCTATGGATAGTTGTTTCCACCATGTGGGTGCTGGGACCTGAATCCGGTCCTCTGCAATAGCCGCTAGTGCTCTTTACCTGCCGAGCCATCTCCCAGCTGCCCTCAATCATGTCTTCACCTTTTTTGAGACTACAGGATCTTTCACTGCAACTCACTTGGTTTCCCAGAAAGTCCCAAAGACCCTCCCTCCCCTGGCTCCCCAGTGCCAGTATTACAAACCTGGCCACTGCACTTGACTTTTGTTTTTTTATGTAGGTGTTGGAGATTCAAACTCTGGTCCTCATGCTTGCCAGAGCACTTTTACTGACTGAGCTATCTCCTCAGATCCCGTTTCCTTTGTTTGTTTGGTTAGTTTGGTTTTGGTTTCATTTTATTTGAGACAGGGTTTCAAGGCCTCCCTCAGACTGGCTATGTAGTTGAGGATGACCTTGAACTTCTGCTCTTCTTGCCTCCACCTCAGAGTGCTGAGATTGCAAGTGTGTACTGCCACTTTTTGTTTATGCGGTGCTGGGGATGGAGCCCAGGGCTTCATGGCAAGTATTCTACCAGCTGGCTACATCTTCAGCCCCAGGACTATTTCTTGAAGGCATCTGGTTTTGTTCTGCCTTTCAAGTCAAAGCTACTATAGATAATGCAGAACAGTAGAGCGCAGTCATGAAGCAGGGGTTCTGTGTTTAAAAGGTCCTTCTTGCTGTCGAGCTGGCTGGCTGGTGAGCTATTGCTTTCCCACTATCTCAGAGCAGTGCATTTGTGAAAACCTGTGAACTCCCTAATCCCTGCGGAAGCTGCTCCTCGTTCTTGACTCCTGTTCTCCCTCCTTCTCTCTCTGCCTTCCTTTTCTCCACAAGTTCTCATTTCTTTGTTTCCCCAAATGCTTTTCAACTTTTGGTTAAAAGTCACATAACAAGATATCAAGAGAGTCTCCTTCACTGCTGGGCTATAGGCTGAGAAATGTTCCAAGGTCAAATAGAAGAGGACAGAGCTAAGCTTCTGGTGATTTTTGTCAAGTCATGGTGATGTGAAGCTGAACTTGACTGACAAACTTTTCCTTTCTCCTCTCTTCCTTCTTTTCAGTTCACATGACTTGTTTTTCAAATGCTTTCTGTTCCTTATCCTAGTGACTAAGTATAGAGTTAGGTGGGAAGCCCTAACCCTCTCCCTGTGCATTCCCAACCCCATTATTCTAAAAGTCACAAAATGTGGCTATAAAAACTGTAGAGAAGCTGAACCTGGTGGGTCATGGTAGTATGGAGCACACCTGTGACCCCAGCAGCCAGGAGGCCAAGGCAGGAGGGCCATGAGTTTGAGGCCAGGCTAGGCTACACAGAGCCCTTGTTTTCTAATAAAGTGTGGAGCAGAGACTGCCTGTGGCAGAAACCAGAGGCACCAACGTTCAAAAGAATATGCATTTCCTTAGGTCCAAGATGACTCAGTGACCTTGGGGCTGATATGATACTCACAAACCCACATTCCACAACTGGCCATTACTCAGGGTTGATGAACTACCCCAGCTCTCACCTGCCTAAGACTGAAACAATATCCTTCCCAAAGATGCTATGTAAACTCTGTGGGACTCACTGGGCAAGATTAAGCTAGTTTATTTCCCACCCTGAGTACTATTTGCTGAATGTAAACATTTGGTTTTTAATTATCAACTGGGCACAATCTAGAATCATCTGGGAAGAGTTTCAATGAGGTTTTGTCAGAATTAGGTTGGCCTGTGGGCATGTCTATAGGGGATTATCTTGATTGCATTAATTGGGGAAGGAAGACCTACCCACTTTGGGAGGCACCATTCCCTCGGCCAGGGATCCTGCACTCTATGAGTGAAGAAAACAAGCTGAGACTAGCATGCACGAACTCATTCTCTCTCTGCTCTTGACTACAGACATGATCAGCTGCTTCAAGTTCCTGCTGCCTTGACATAACCTGCAGTTGTGAGCCAAATAAAGCCTTTCTCCCTTAAATTGCCTCTGTCAGAGTATTTTATCACAGGAACAGGGAATAAAACTGAGACACTAAATTAAACTTTGTCCTCTGCTACATTTTCTTCTCAAGTCATTGTCTTTCTCCAATGGCAGCAGAATCCAGCCTTTCTTGATTATAATAATACCTGTTAGGGAACCCTTCAGAAGACACTAAAAAGAGAAAAACAGGACCCACTGAGCCCCTTCTAGTACCTATCTGATAATGGATATGGCTTCTCCCGTGATTCTATGTCAACCCATCTCCTGTCCTCAGTGTTGTACATGTCTCCTTACACCAGAGCTCCTAGTCCCCAGGCCTCTGTTGCTCACTTGGAAGCTTCTGATCTCTTCTAGTTTCCACTATGAATAGGATCAATTGCAGCACAGTGGTCCAGGTCAGGGCCGAGCTAATGTTGCTAGACTTTTTATTTTCTGCTTGCTCTTCTAGATCTAATCCAATCTCTGCCTTTCTCCATGCTAAAATATGCTCTAGGAGTCTTATTTATTAATATATTTATAGTTATAACGGTTTGAAATTTAAGTTGCAAAAACCTAAATTAAATTAACATATGGATTACCTCAAGTATCCATTGTGTTCCTCATTGCTCTGATGAAACAGCTGTCGGAAAGCAACTTAAAAGGTTTGTGTTAACTCATGATTTAAGAGAGGAGGCTGCCCTTCATGGAAGGGAAGACACAGCAGTGGGAGCGAAAGGTGACTGGTCACATTGTGCCCGCAGCAAACAACGCTGCTCAGCCGGCTTCTCCTGTCTCCCGTTTCATTCAGCCTGGGTCCCCAGCCCCCAGGTGGTGTCACCTACATTCTGGATGGTCTTTCCTCTTGTTAATCTTCTCTGGAAATGCCCTCACAGACCAACCCAAAGATGTGTCTCCTAGGTTATCCTAAATTCAACCACATAGACAAGGAAGACCTCATATATTTATCTTTTTTATAGTGAAACAGTTAAAAAGCTCAGCAAAATTTAAGAAGAGATTAACTATAGTCACCATGTTGCGGCTTAGATATATCAAACCTGCTCCTCCTTTCTGACTCAGTTTTGTGTTTGAAAAACAGTTCTCAACACCCTATCCTTAGCATCTGAGTTTGTCATTCTTAAGTTCCACATGAGTGATATTATGTGGTATTTGTCTTTCTGTACCCATTTTATTTCACTTAACATTAATATTTCCGGTTCAATCTATGTTGTCACAAAAGACAAGATTTAGCCTTTTTGTGACTGAATAGTATTCCACTGTGTATATCTACCACATCTTTATACATTCATCTATATGGAACACTTAGGTTAATTCTATAGCTTCACTATTACGAATAGAGCAGCAGTGAGCACAGGAACGCAGATATCTCCTTAACATGCTAATTTCATTTCCTATGGATATGTTCCCAGATGTAAGATTTCTGGATCATATGATTCTGTTTGAAATATTAGGAACGTCCATGCAGTTTTCTGTAATAGCTATACATGATAATACCATGGCTGTAAACGGGGTTTCATCCTCCTACCAATAGTATGCAAACTTTCTCTCCCAATCCTTAGTATCTTTCAACTTAAAAGAAAACTTTTGGAGACAGGGTCTCTCTGTAGCCTCAACAAGCCTGGTACTCACTACATAGACCAGGCTGGCCTCAATCTCAGAGATTCATCTGCCTCTGCCTCTGCCTCTGCCTCCCAAGTGCTAGGAATAAAGGTGTGTGCCACCATGCCCACTATCTTTCAACTCTTTGATAATAATCTTTCTAACCATCTCATTGGGATGTTTAATATGCATTTCCATGATGGTAAACAAGTTTGAATATCATTTTCATATGCCTATAGGCCATCTGCACACTTTCTTTTGAGAAATGCTTGTTCAGCTCCTTTGCCCATTTTAAATCAGGTTATTTATATTCTCACTGTTCAGTTGGTTGGATTTTTGCTTATGTTGTTCACCTGTTCCCTAGTTTACAGGTCGTCTCTTCGTTCTATTGCTTGCTTCCTTTACTTCAAAGAAGACTATTAATTTGCTATGATCCTATTTGTCTATTTTTTGCCTTGTTGCCTGTGTTTATAGGGACCACCCTCTCCCAAATCATTGTTTAGGCCACACAAATCTTTTTCTAAACTATTAGTAACAAAAAAACTTAGAAAAGCTATGTTAAACAGAAGACTGGATTTTCTTTCGGTTTTACTACTAAAATTTGTGATGTTTTCAGTAGTATAAAGAGATGATCAAATGGTATGCAATAAAGAAAAATTCAGAAAATTGTATTTTGTATCAGGCTGTTAATTAGATATCCTGCTATTTTCTGATTTCTTTATGTATTGCTGTTAGTCAGCTAACTCAGGTTGTACCTTATGAGTGGCTTTTTTTTATCATTATAAATAAAGATTTCCTTTTTGTGCTGCCTAGTTTTAACTGTCAACTTGACACAACCTAGAATCACCTGGCAAGAGAGTTTAACTGAAGAATTGTCCAGATCAGCCTGGCCTGTGGGTGTGTCTGTGGGGGATTGTCTTCACTGTAAATCGATGTAGGAGGGCCCATTTTGGGAAGTGCATTTTGGGGACAAATGGGCACTGATTTGAAATCACATAGGAATTTCCTGGAGGAAATTACATAGCTTTTTAAAAATACAATTTCCATATCTAATAAGTGAAAGGCCTGAAATAAAAACCTGAAAGATATTGATAACACTAAATATTTTAATTCGCAAGTTGGTGTTTACTAAGAGAAATAATAGCTATCTTTGGAATAGTCACTTTGGAAGTTAGTTCATGAAATGTCACAATAGTCCACCTAATGTTAACTTCTAAAGGCAGGTGTAGAAAAATAAAGACAAAAATTGCAATGTAATTAACTATGATTCATGTTGAAAAGTTAACATGCATACTGGAACTTCAGTCTCTGCATTGCCAAACATTGTCTAAAGATGGGGCACGGTCATGATTAGGTGTTTTAAGGCTTCCTGGGAACATTACAACAATGATTTCCAACTTTGTATTAGCTAGGAATGAAAGGAATTGTGAATTTGTGGCCAACCTGAAGGACACTGGGCATGAATGTCGGGCTCTGGGAAGAAGAGCACTGGTGGGAAATAATCTTACTAAACTGTGAACAAATTTAAGCATTTAAGGACTGGGGAAAAAACCTTGCTGCTTTCAGACTGGTTTGAATGAAGAGCAGGAATGCCTTTTGTAACGTCCCCACCCTTCTGGGATATGTCCAGCCCACTGAGCAGCTATGTTCTAGAACAGCCAGTTAAACTGGATCTCTGGGGATAAATTTTGCCAACCTGAGAGCAGTGTGTATCTTCTATGCAAACCTTTCTTTGTCTTTATTTTTCTGGGACGTGGTCTTATATCTGGACCTACAGAATATGCCATTGGCACGTTCTGACAATGATAATGGGAGATGCCAAGAATAAAGGGAAAGAAAGAAGGGCAGGAGCCCTAGGAAGTCAATCACTGCTAGCAGGCAACGTCCACACCAAAGCTATCTGCTCCATTTAGAGCAGGTCTCTGTTTAGTTTATGGAACTGTCAGTAGAAGTTACAATCTACAGGTATATTACAGAATGCTCAAACCCATAGGTAGGAAGCTGGAGAGTCGGAATCTTCATCCCTAACTCTCACCGGAAACCACCTTACAGAATTTACTTCCCTTTGTGTTTTCCCCAAATGTATAGTGATTATTAACTTTCAGGTTCCTAACTTACAAATTTTAGGTAGAGCTAGCTCTGAATTGGAAATAATCACATTATTGGTCCACAGTTCTTCCAGATTCCATGAGGTTTTACTGGGCATCCAGTAAAACAGACAGGTGGCAGGTGTCCAGTAGTATGATGAGATAGTCATGATCCATGCTCCTTGGCCATGTGATCTGTTCTTCCTCTAGTTTGCAATTTCAGAGTTTCAGAAATTAGTCAAACAACTATTCCAAAAGATAATCAAGTGAACTGGAAAGAGGCACCCAATCCTCCTAGGTTATCGATTTAAAATAATTGTAGGCTAGGAGTAGAGCTCTGGGGTAAAGCTTGTGCTTAGCAGGCATGAAGTCTTGGGTTCCATCCCTAACACCAAAAATGAAAATAACCCAGAAGAGACTCCTTATTTCTAGGTTCAAAATTGATTAAGAAGATAAGACTAAAATGCAGCTCGATGGACTCCCAAATCTTCCCTCTTTGACTATGGTTCTCCTGCTCTTCCCTTTCCCCGCCCCCCACAAAACCCAAGTTCACATTTTGGGTGCTTACATCTGCAAATATATGCTGACACACACACAAAGGAGTAACAATTATTGACCTGGCAAAATACCTTGTTTGCCCTGGTAAGCCTACCAACTGCGGAGTACAGTTGTCACATAAATTTGGTTTTTGTAAAACTTTCATTCTCAAAACCAAATCTAACAGAAATCTGAATACATACGAAGGATTTCACCTGTAATTTTGATTGGTAGATGAGTTTAGACGTATTAAAGAATGGCATCAATTTATTATTTAGATATAAGAAAGCCTCATAAGGACTGGAAAGATGACTCAACAGTCAAGAGAACTGGCTGCTCTTCCAGAGGACCTGGCTTCGATTGCCAGCACCACATGGTGTCTAACAACTGTCTATAACTTTAATTCCAGGGGATCCGACGCCCTCTTCTGACCTCTGTGGGCACCTGCACCACACAGGTGCATGTAATATACTCATACACATAAATTAAAAATAATAAATAATGTTTTAAAAGTCTCACGTATATTTGCCTTTCATGAGTAAGAAATAGTCTTTCATGTTAGCTTATGGGATTCATTTAAAAACTTAGCATGATCTTTGAACCAGAGATTTTTTTTAATGTTCTAGGCAGATAAAATTATGGAATATATTTGGGGAGAGAAAGAGATGCTGAGATCAGAAGAGAAACCGAACTTGGCTGGGTTCCCCACACTCTTTTCACAGAACCAGTGAGTTTAATTACCTTTGACCAAGCTGAGCATTTCTATTTATGAGAAATTCTCCAGTACCCACTGTTTTAGTTCTCTCAAAAAAGGTTTCTTTCCTCAAATAAAAAAAAGAAGACCCAGGAAAATATTCAGTACAAAGCTGGAATGCTCAGAAGGGATTCAAGCAAAGCCATGAAGGGATCTCTGCTTCTCTAGTGCAGGGGAGAGAGGAAGGGGAATGGAGAGAAAGGGAGGAGGAAATAAAGAGATCCATGGTGTACGTGGCACTGATGTGCCCTCACATGTTCTCTCAGCCCAGTGGGAAGGCCCCTGGCAGCATTCCTGTATCACTGATAACGAAATTGAAGTTCAGATTTGTCACTTGCCACAGGATCAGAATTGCAAAGTCTAGTCTTTTCCCGTCTCCTGATTTATAATCCCACATGCTTTCCACCCCCAGATATGACTACCCCGTTGATAGCACTAGGCGTGGTATAAGCAGCATTGGATCTAATTCTTATTACAGTCCTATGGCACGAATGCTAGTCCCAACTCCAAAATTCAAGTTCTCAGAGTTGAGCAGGGTGGCACGTTGTCTGCCTGTAATCCCATAATCCCAGCACTCGTGAGAGAGGCTAAGGTAGGAGAATCAGGAGTTTAAGGCTGGTCTTAGCTACATACTGAATGCTCAGGATCAGCTTGGATTATATGAGATCTTGTCTTTTCGTTGTTTGAGACAGGGTCTCCCTATAGTCCCAGCTGTCCTGGAACTCACCATGTAGACCAAGCTCACTCCAGTCTCACAGAGATCCACCTGCCTGTGCCTCCCAAGTGCTGCTCAAACAGGTTCTAGAAGTCTGTAGACCTATTCTTAGAAGCTTGCACATCCTCTTCAAGAACTTGCTCAATTTTATTATGTTAATGAAGCTATATTAGACAGCCAAGCAATGTGATAAAGTTTCAGGGCAGGCATAAGTGTTTATTTGACCCATGATGGGCCGGCAAACATGTTTGGCTACCATGGGGTCAGCATGTCCTCATGTCAAAATGATAGTTACTCTCTCATCTTTGTACCCAGAGATTCTATTTGTTTTCTTGGGTTTTGAATTTATTGTTTGTTTAGTTTTTGTTTTGCCAGTTATAGGACCATACTCATCTCCTGCAGTGATTATTTGTAACTGAAAGATTGTAACTGTCAGACTATTATTTTAATATATCAACAGAGTGAAAAGTCTGGAACATCTATGTAGGATTGCTTTCTTGGGTTGGAACGAGGAGCTCTATAACCAGAGTAATCATTTTATTATGACAGATGAAATCATGTGAGAACAAGCAGCCTTAATACCTTGTAGAAATGACTTTCATAATATGGACATTCTATGGACTAAAGACCTTTGCTTACTTTGCATCCAAAACTGTTATAACATAAATAAGCTCACTGAGCTATGTGCTCCTTTTACGACTTGCATACCTGACCTCAATCCCTCAGGACCCCTCCTTGCCCTCTACTCAAGTGAGTGACTGAATGTGGGCAGGACTGATTTACACCACAAAGCACTGGAAGCAGCATGTTTTTCTCACTGCAGACATTGAGAAAGATTGAGAAGTCTGTTTGTAATTGTGCATGTGTGTGATATTCTAGGCCAAGGGATCAGAGGCCAAGATTTTTTTCATGAGATGAAGTTGGATCCTAAGTTCTACTTCTCCCATTTCATGCTGGAGATATTATTTTAATAAAAGAATGAATGAGGCCTCACTCAAGAGCACAGTTCCAAGAGACATTGGCCTTAAAACAAATGCTGAGTCAGGCTGTTTCTTTATTCAAGCATAGCTATTACATGGCTTAGAAACACACAACCTGTAACATTCACAGCAGGTGAAGGCCAGCCAACATCAGGTATTAAGGAAATTTCACCATTGGTTAGACAGAGAAAACTACTGAGTAGTCTAAAGGCATAAATTAGTAAAATAAGCTGCACTCAGAAAGCAATCACTCAGTATACAGATGTTCTCACCAAAAAAAAAAATACAAAGACAATCAAAAGCAATGTCTAAGAAAATATATAACTTCATAAACTCTATTAAAGTTTATTTGCTTCCTTTTATAAAATGCAAAATGTCATTAATCAATGGGTAATGACTAAAATTTTTTATTACATTTTGAAAAATATCTCACAGAATGAGTGTCACGGTAGATATCTATTTTTGCCCAAGCATCCGTTTAACCTGCTGGTCAATGCATCCTGACTTGTTTGAGTAACCATTTCTCCACTCTGCAGCCCATGCGACTAGTGCTACCTGTTTTATGGAACAGAATACATTATTCCATCAGTGCAGACAGCTCTGTTGGATACCTCTGATCTGAGATGATATAAAATAATAGTTCATATTTATTGAAGTATTTTATAAACTTCAAAATATTTTTAATGTGTGCTGTGTATATTCACGTTTGTGTGTATGTGTGTGTATGTGTGTGTGTGTGTGTGTGTGTGTGTGTGTGTGTGTGTCTATGTCTGTGTCTGTGTCTGTGTATAAATGCCCAAGGCTGATGTCAGGTATCTTCCTCAGATGCTTTCTTTTTATTGAGGTAAGGTCTCTCTGTTGAATGCAGAGTTTAATGATCAGCAAACCTAACTAGCCAGATTGTCCCAGGTATCCTATGAGTTGTGGGATTATAGGTGACTGCCATGCCTGCCAGGCTTTTACTTGCGTGCTGAGAAATGAAATTCCAGGTTTCACACTTGCATGGCAAGCACTTACCTACTAAGCCACCTCCAAGCAACTCCTAAAGAAACTGTGTGATGGTTAATCTTCATTATTAAATTGACTGGATTTAGAGTCACTGTGGAAACACATCACTAGGTGTGCCTTTGCAGTTGTTTCCAGAAAGGTTTAACTGAAGAGGGGAGACACATCCTGAATGTGGGTGGCAACATCACCTGGACTGGCTTCCAGGCTGAAGAAAAAGGAGGAAGGGAGCTGAATACTAACATTCCTCTCTCCCTGCCTCGAGACATGGACACAATGTGACTGGCGACCTCCTCCTCCTGCCACCACACCTTTCCTGCCATGATGTACTCTATTCCTTAATAAACTGCAAGCCAAACCTGAGTTTGATCTCCAGAATCCATACTAAAAAGCTGGGCATAGTTGCGCACTTGTGGGCTGGCAAGATGATTCAGTGGTTAAGATCACTGGACAGTCTTGTAAAGGACCCAGGTTCAATTCCCAGGACCCACATGGCAGCTAACCTCCATGGGCATTGCAGGACATGGGTGCACTTACATGCATGCAGGCAATACTCTCATACACATAAAATAAAATAATAGTAATAATAATTTCTTTAAAAGCTGGGCATAGTGGCACACTTGTAATCCCAGGTAGAAACAGGACGCCCCCTGGGGCTTGCTAGCCAGCCAGCCTAACCTAGTCTGTGAGTCTCTGGGTTCTGTGGGAGACTGTCTCAAAAAATAAGGTGGACAGCAATTGAAAAAGACACCCAGTGTTGATTCCTGGCCTTCACACACATGCACATACACACGTGTAGACAACACCTGAGGAACAATACCCAGGACTGACCTCTGACCTCCACATGCATTCATACACATATGTGCACCCACATGTACAAACATACACATATGCACAAAAATAAATAAACAAACAAGCAAACCCTTCCTCCTTCAAGTTGCCTCTTGTCAGGTATTTGGTCACAAAAACAAGAAAAGTAATACACCCTCATTTGCAGCTATAAGAAAAGAGTGGTTTCTACAAATAAATTGAGTTCCTGACAGACACTGGCAATCACTGAGGAAAACATTTTAGTATTTTAATAAAATGATGGTTACTCAATTATTAAATCTTTCTCTCTCTTGCAGACTTGTTTAAAATAAACAGATTATGTAATCACTCGACTCTAGTGACTTTGAGTCTTTCCTGATTGCTCAACACAAGTATAGAAAACTCTAAACATACTTGGTCAAAGCTTGGGCCTCAGGAAGTTAAATAAGGCTGGACTTGGATTGCCAAACGGATTGGGAGGATTAGCGATCTCCACGGTTAAAGTCACAGTGCTCTGGCTCAGAGCTGCTGACTTTACTGTGCTGGCAACATCATTTTTCCCTGTTGTTCAAACCCATTCTCCACACTCACACGGTTGAATGCATGAACAGAACTCAGTTGGATAGCAAAGCATAATCCCATAAAGAACAGAACATTGCCCTAAAAGCTTTTTGTCCTAAGACTATCTTGTGGTACTGACTTTGGCAGAGAGCAGTACTCTTCTGCAGGCTCTCTTTCTAGCCTTTTAGCATGTTTTGAAGACAGAGAATAATTTGGTTCTTCAGTATGCAAAGGGGTTATTTGCACTAATGGTATCTAGAAACACAATTAGCCATAAAGGTGACAGGAGGGAAACATATGCATTTGAATTCCAGAAGATGGATGACATAACTGCACAGAGATGAGGTTTTAGCAATAAGATGTGTCTCAAATGATGGATGGTTATAAGGACAGAAAAAAAAAAAAAACCTACTGCAAGTTGTGAGGATGCAGTTAATTTGGTGAAGTCCTTCCTGGGTTTTACTTAGCAGAGAGGAAACAGTAACAGTCCAGAACCTCACCTGGCTTTTCTTCATCTCCCAGGGTGGTTAAGGAAGTATAATTTGTATCTATGGGTTATAACAGGAATGACCACACCTCTCCACCACGCTCACCCTTGTAGACAGTGATGTGAGAGACCATGCACACCCTGTGGTTCAGCAGAAACATGAATAAGTCCTTTGCTAATGAAAGGGCTGGTGAGCAGAGTCTCATAACTAAGTATGGGGTGGGGTAGTGGAAGATGCTTCACCGTAGAAAAGGTACTCACGAGTTATTGGGATCCAGAGGTACAGGGAGTGGAAGGAAAACCGAAAACTGGCCCAACAATTCCATTTCGTTATGTGCTGAATAGAACTGCAACACAATTATTCCTGACCAAAACTCTAAGGTTTCAGTAAATGTCTGATTATAGAAACTATCTTTTCTTCCTTGTGGGAATAGTAGACATCAAGAAATTATCACCAATTTACATGTCTGAGTCATTACTGAGCAGAAAAAAGTAACACAAGAGACAGTATATAACTTTATACTTGGGCAAAAGGAGTCCAGCCACTGACCCCCATCCCTGGTCTAAAGGGTTATATTCACAGAGTAGTGCAAATGGAATTCCTAGCCTGGGCATCAGGGACAGTTTAAAGGCAGATTTAGATTCAGTGAGTCTGCCCAAGATCCTGCCATTGCTATAAGTTGCTAGATGCTATTGGTCAGAGGACTAACCCTCCAGCCTTGTAGAACATGCTCAGTGCACCTTGATCAAATGACCCTGGTTCATGTCCAGAGTAACCTAAATTTTGTCTCTGTGTCTATCTTCCCAATGATACAGTCCATGTTGTTCATACACATGCCATTAGGATTATGGTTTTCCCAAGGGATGGGGATCTTAGAGCATTTGGACAAAGCATAGGCGTGTCCAAATGTCTACGAATGCATATGAGGCCCCTTATTGTGTGAGAGATTGGACAGGGAGGGAACAGGAAGGAAAGTGCCACCGTGTCAGCTAGAGGTGGAAGAGGGCTGATGAGCAAGGTCCAGCTCTCCCAGCTCTGTTGAATTTCAGTGAGAATTCTACATCTCCACATAGCCTTCTGAGTTTTGATGAGGACATATTTGTCAAGGTGTGAGAACAGTACATTCTATTTAGTGTTGGTTATATGGTTAGTCATTGAGTTTTTGAACTTCCCTTCTCATTCTTGTTCTAACTTTCCCTGGGCTCTGCAAATATTAGTGGCAGGTCTGTACAAAGATGACACACCTAACAGCAGATCAAGAGCCCTCGGGAGCTGGAACCAACCAGAACAAAATCTCAGTAGGAATGTATAGAAATCCTGTCAAAGGTGTGCACTGGGATGCACTGAGATGCCTGGATGACATCTGGGTTACTCTTAAGCATTTGGTAGTATTCAAAAATATGAAAAGTATAATCTCAACAAAATGATGGCCTCATTCCCAGAAAAATAGAATCAAATAGAGAACATGTAAGTAGAATTAAGAAATATGTTAGCCACCATTTATTTCATATTTTGAAACACAAGAGAGTCTATTGAATACTCAAGAAAATCAAACAATACCTACAATACAAAACTTCAGTTTTCCAGCTATGAGAGAAAGGCAAAAACTAGAGATAATGGCCAATTTTCTGAACTTGAAGTTTTAACTTGAAGCATTCTGGTAAGATTACAAAAGAAGTCACACCTCTGTGTATACAGAAAACCACCTTGATGAATGCTCTCTTCCAAAGAAACTAGTGAGGAAGTCCTGACCAGTCAAATCTGAAACATATTTGTGTTAAATACTTATCGTATTGTCTTTTTATTTATTTTGTTTTACTTACAGATGTTTTTCTTATTAGCTAAATCCAGGAGCTATTAAAGACCAAATTCAGCTGGGTTGATTAGGACACCATGAAGCATAAAGGGCAGTATTGACTCAAGGGTTTTAGTCTTAGTTCTGGGTTCTAACAAGCTGTATGGTCTTGAGAAGTCATTAACCCTCTCTGAGGCTCACCTTTAAGTTAAGATGACATGTGTGCCACGTTTAATTAAGCAAGAAAAAGAAAAAAAATCCAAGTGAGAAAGGTAATCAATGAAACACAATAATGGAAATCGGATGGCTAGCTAACAATGTGCTGTACATGGAAAACCCTTCAGACTCCACAAAAGACTATTAGAAAGAATAAATGAACACATTTCATTTCAGAGTACAAAACTGACCAAGAGTTATTAGCATTTTAAACACAATCCAAAATAAACTATCTAAACAACAAACTATCCAAAAACGAACAATCTCAAAACAACTACAAAAGCTAAACTGCTTGGAAATAAAGTTAATCAAGGAGGTGAAAGACCGATGCACTGAAAATGATAAAATGAAAGAAACAGAAGACACAAACAGAAAGATAATCCATGTTTGTGGACTGGAATAATTCATATGTTAAAGTGTCCATAGGGGCTGGAGAGATGGCTCAGTGATTAGGAACACTGGCTGCTCTTGCAGAAGACCCAGGTTCAGTTCCCAGCACCCACATGGCTACTAACAATAATCAGTAACTCTAGTTCCAGGATATCCAACACCCTCTACTGACCTCTGTGGGCATTGCACACATGTGGTGAACTTACATACATGCACACAAAACACTCATACACATAAAATACAAATAAATAAATAAATAAATAAATAAATGTAAGTCTATTATAGAATCCAAAGTGACTTCCAGATTCAACACAATCCCATCAAGTTCTGAATGCTATTTTCCATAGAAATAGGGAGGAGAAATGCTAAAATTCATATGAGACTCCTAAAATAATCCAAATAGCTGAGATGATCATGAATAAAAAAAGAAATCTGAAATATAGCACAAAACTATAGTGATTAAAACAACATGGAACTAAAAAAAAAAAAAAACAGAAAGACCAGTCAATACAACACACACCAAAAAAAAACCAGGAATGAACCCCTGCATGTTGATATCAATTAATTGTTGATAAAGTTTCAGAGAATATACAATGAGAAATGGATAGTTTCTTCAACAAATAGTGTTGAGAAAAACAGTGTGCTATAAAAAGAATGAAACAGGAAGTTAAAGGGAAAAGCCTCAGTAAGTATATGGAGATCAGATTGAAAACCACTAGTACTTTGGAACTGCACTTGGAAGGTGAGGACTTTAGAGCTGTTTTGGAATAAAAAAAAAGACAATATGAATATATTGTGCAAGGATTTTAAGAAGTGGAGACAGCCAATGAATTTGTAGAGAATAAGACTGAAATGCACCACAGTGCTAGAAACCATGTAACATAAAGGCTGCCAATGGCAGAAAGCAGGAAAAATGAATTATCCACACTCTCATTATGGATAATAGAGAAATCACAGGGATTTTTATTTATTACATTTACATATTAGGTGGGGAGCCATGTTTATGCCATGACATGTATGTAGAGGTCAGAGGACAACTTACAGAACTGTTCTCTTCTTCCGCCATGTGGGGCTCAGGGATTGAACTTGGATCACTAGGCTTGGTGGTAAGCATCTTTACCTGCTAAGCTATCTCACTGGCACCCCCAGAAATTTTTGAATGAAGTCTTGTTAATGAAATTTAAGCTTGGGAAGTAGCATGTGGTAATTAAGTGTGGTCAGTGTATAAACCAGTATATTTAGTCCCTAATGTGTTTATTTTTTGGTTATTTGAAACCAATATTCCAAAAGTCAGGAAAATTTTATGTGCAACCACAAAAATCACAATTTATTTGTCAAATAATGTAAAATATTTTAAATTCAAATGTAAAATATAGACCAAAATCACTAACATTTGACAACAGTAACTTTTAATATAATAGATTCTGTAAAATGAACTTGGTTGCTGGGTATAGTGGCACACACCTTTAATCCCAGCACTTGGGAGGCAGAGCAGGCAGATCTCTATGCATTTAGGCCAGTCTAGTCTACATAGCAATTCCCGGGCCAGCCAGTGCTGTCTTGAAAAAATAAGTAAAATAAAACTGATGTTGGTTATTGTATATTCTAAAGAAAAAAACTGATTAAACACTTACAGGTAAGGCCAAAGCTATAAAGTAGTAGAAAACATAGAGAAAGCTATGTGATATTGTCTACATGGTAATTTTTAAAAATTTTGAAACTCAAAAGTACAGACAACCAAAGTAAAGCAAAGGTAAGCAAATGGGATGATATCACCATCACTAATCATTAGGGAACGGCATGTTAAAACCACAGTGAGGTATCAGCTCCCACATTTCAGAATGGCTATCATCAGAAAAGACAAAAGATAGTAAGATTTGCTAGGGGTGTGGAAGAAAGGGACTCTGCACACTGTTAGTGAAACTAACAAACCAGTGCAACCAACATGGAAAACTATATGAAGGATCCTCAAATAACTAGGAGAGTTGCATATAATCCAGCAATTCCACTTCCGGTATTACCCCAACAATTTGAAGATTGACAAAGATATATCTGCACTCCTTGCATGTCGATCATATTGCCAAGTTATGAGATCAGCCAGGAGTCTGGCAACAGATGAACAGATAGAGAAAATGCTCTTGCATATATGCACAATAAAATGATTCTTGACCTTAAAAGAAAAAGACAGTCATGTCATTTGTGACAACATGAATGAGACTGAAGGAGATTATTTGGGAGAGATGGCTCAGCAGAAGAAATGGCACTTGCTGCCAAGCCTGACAACCTGAATTCTATCCTTGGGATCCACATGAACCAACTCATGCAGATTGTCCTTTAACTTCCTCACACACACCATCACACACACATAAACATACACACACACAAATGTAATAACAATTAAAAGTGAAACAGAGTAATAAAAAAATTTCAATTTCTTGGCTTGGAACATATTAATATACCTTTTAGGACACATTCAGTTGCAAATAACAAAATCCAAATTAACTTGCTTAAATAATAAAGAGAAATTATTAGTCACACAACGAACAAAAAAGTCCAGGAGTAGAATCTAATTCAGGGTCAGTTTGATTCAGCAGCTCAGTGACATCACACTGCTGTCCCAACTGCCTTTCCCAGGGGGTTTCACCCCATCCACAACTTCTGTCATGAATACAAAACGGCTCCAACTGTTCCAGATTTACAAACTACCCTGGGCCCTTCAGAAAGAGAGTTTTTGAATGTCAGTATTCCAAGTCAGAACCCTGAAATTCGCCCTGACTGGACTAGTTTGGGTCATGTGTCAACCTCTGAGCTGATGACTGGTCTCTTGGGGAATTACATATGCCCTTTAGGAACATCCTGTAAATTGTGTGCTCCATTACTCTGTAAATGGAGTAAATGTTCAATCCTGTACGCAGTTATGAAAGAGAGAGAAGAAGGCTCCCGGAGGAAAGCAACTATGTTCCCTACACTACACAGCTTTGAGTAAATCAATTCCCTTCTCCTGTACATACAATAAGATGTGGGGTTTAACCCGTGATCTCAAAGCTAATTATGTATAGAAGTCACCTGGATTACTCATTAAGGTCAATTCTAAGGCCCCATGGTGCCAGACTACCTTTGTATAAATAAGTTTTACAGGTAGCTCTGCTGTAGGTGTCTGTGACAAGCTCATGTGAGTAATGTGCCAGTTCAAGAACTTTTCGTTACTGCTCTGTGGTGATGTAAGGAGCTTGCTCCAAAATACAAATCAGCTGTAACTTTGAGCTCAATAATACAACTAATTATTTTTATGTAAGAGATTCTTGATGATTGGGTGTCAGTGGAGTTGTTTTCCAGATCTACTAGTTACCCAAGACAATTGTTTGTACCAGACACTGACAACCAGAGACCAGTGAAGGCGGACCAGAGAGAGACATATGGGAATCTGACCTATAGGGGTCTGCAAGGAACGATGGCATGAGTGTTTTAAATGCCCTGAGAGACTTTTCCTCTATGTTGCAGTTACCAAGCAAATAATGCTTAATGTGGAGCTCTGGGATTAGGGCTGTTTACAGTGGCATTATATTTAGAAATGGCTTGGTGCCACAGAACGCTGAGTAAAGGGGCAAGTTGGTACCAATCCTGTTTTACCAAGCATTCGCATTGACACAGATTCTATGTAACAACCTGTATTTCCTTCTCCTTGTATGTTCCCCCGGGGTATGGCAAAGTATGAAGTATTATTCAGGGGGGATATTCTAAAAATTCTTTTGGAATGAGATAAAGGGACTTAAAAGTAGGGACTTGGATTCATCAGTTTCGATATTCATGTAATGTTAGCGTTAGACGGTCAGAAAAGCAAGACTTGGTAATGCAAAAGATCCCAGACCCTGGAAATAAATAAATCGGAGTTCTAATCCCAGCTCTTCCCCTTCGGTGTATCACTTGGAACTTAGCTGACAAATTTAAGTAATACCTACTTTTTAGGGTTTTTATAAGAACTTCATCTACAGCACTTAGAGCAATACCTAGCATTGATTTGTAGGATCTGGAGAGATGGCTCAGCAGTTAAGAGCACAGGCTACTCTTCTAGAGGACCCAGGTTTAATTCCCATCACCCACATGGCAGTTAACAGACATCTGTAACTTCAGTCTGGGGGATATGACACCTTCTTCTGGCCTCTGCGGGCATTACACACATGTAGTGCACTTACATACATGCAGGCAAAACATTAATACACATAAAATAAAATAATAAATAAATATTAAAAAGAGGAATGCCTAGCATTGATTTTAATAAGTCAAATAAAATCTGCATACTAAGATTGACCTGAGGCCAGGTGTGGCACCTGACATTGAGGAGGCTGAAACAGGAGGACTGCTATGAGTCTGAGACTACTGAGAGAGACAGAGAGAGAGAGAGAGAGAATATTTGTAAACACATGGCAATGAAAAAGGCCAATATATCCAACATATTTTTGTTTGGTTTGTTGGTTGTTTGATTGGTTTTGTTTTGTTTTGTTTTTTGAGACAGGGTCTCACTCTATAGTCCAGGATGGCCTGGAACTCGATTAGCTAGCCCAGGGTGGATTCAAACTCACAGCAATCCTTCTGTGCTAGGATTACAGATGTGAGCCACCATGCACCATCTCAAGATAATCTTGAATAAGAAGATGTTAAAGGATTTGCTCTAGAAGATCAGAAGATGTGTAGATATCAAAGTGATGGTAGCTAAAGCTGTGGCATTGATACAATAACAAAGAAACCAGTATGTAATATAGAGAACTTAGATCCTAGACCCATCGATGTATAGACCTTGATTTAAAAAGAAGTGGTCATTCGGGGTACAAAGGTAGGACTGTGTGTGTAATAATGATGCTGAGATACTTGACTGCAACAATTGAACTTGAAAAGGTAACAACTTCACTGGTAAAAAGAAAAGTACATTTTAAAAGTCATACTGATACTGCTTCACATACCTCAGAAAGACTGAACTATAACACATCTGAAATATCAAGTGTTGATGAAGCAACCAACAGTGTTCTCATATACTGTTAACAGGAGTGACCTTCAATGTTGAAGGCAAAGTAAACTGGTCCAATCACTTCAGGAAACAGATTATTACATAATCTTTCAAAAGGGAAGAAATGTGTATGTTATGACCTAGCAATTCAATTCCGCTTCCATATCTACAGGAATGTCTACCTATGTGCACAAGAATACACAAAGAACCATGCACATGGTTTGTGATAAGCAGAAGTTAGACACAGTACAAACATCTAGCGGCAGTAGGGTGGATTTGTGTGTATTATCAATGACATACCTTATCAGCAATAGAAATGGATAAACAATAGCTACATGCACGTGAGTGGATGTTTGAAGCAGCTAATAAACAAGACAATAAAAATACATAATGTAAGTCCGGGCATAGTGGTACATATCTTCAATCGCAGCATGTGGGAGGCAGAAGCAGGTGGATCATTGTGAGTTCAAGGCCAGCCTGGTCTACATAGTGAAACCCTGTCTCAAGGAAGGAAGGAAGGAAGGAAGGAAGGAAGGAAGGAAGGAAGGAAGGAAGGAAGGAAGGAAGGAAGGAAGGAAGGAAGGAAGGAAAAGAAAAAAACGCTATATAGAATTACATTTTAACTGAGCATGGTAGTGCACTTAAGAGGCCAAGGAAAAATGATTGCTATGAATTTGGGGTCCAGCCTGGGCTATAGAGTAAGACTCTGTCTCAGCAAAAATGAAACAAAAAACTACATTTTAGAGCTGAAAACACATTTAAAATGTATTAACTAGGACATTTACACAGGAGGTAAAAAGGTAAGGAAAACCAAGAATGCCACTGATTATTTTAAGGAAAACAGTTCTGTGTGGCAGTGTACATCTATAATGTCTGCTATTTGGAAAGGTAAGGCAGGAAGATTGTGAGTTCAAGGCCAGCCTGGGCTACATAGGAAGACCCCATCTTGGGGGGTCAGGGGGAAGGTTAGGAAGACAAAGCATGAAGGAGAAAACAGGGGGTAGGCGGGGGCAAGTGAAGTCTTGGAACTGTCCATGCCTGGCAGCTGCCAGTGGGACCGATGATAGGAACACCCTAGATCCAGGAGCCAATCCTAGAACCACTTGTCGACAACATATGACAGTTGAGCACCTGGAATGTGACTAATGGAACTGAGGGACTGAATTTTAATTGCATTTCATTTTAGTTCGTTGTAATTTAAATTTAAATAGCCACATTGGGCCAGTAGCAGCCATTTTTATACAGTACAGTGTCTAGTTTACATCAATCAAGATTCCAACAGGAAGTAGCTCAATCAGGAGTAATTTGAGGAGGGGTCATGCATGAGACAACCATAGGGCAGGTAGCAGCGGAGCACGAGGCCCTTCTGGGGCCAAACTCCTGCCAGCCTTAGGCCTCAAGAGGCAAGGGGACACTGGAAGGGGAGAAAACGAAGGAGAGTCTGCTACGTTAAGAGAAGGAGCCCAGCGGCCTGAGACGCCCTCAGAACAGAACTACTGGGACAGTCATCCTACATTACTCTTTCCCCCTCTGATCTCCTACAGGGACCCCCTCAGCCACACCCAGGCTGATGGCTCAGAGGTCCACACAGGCTGACCTGCAGGAGGGAGTTGGGTCTGAGAGAGAGAAGGCACCAGGCGCGAAGTTCTCATCTTGAGTCTGTACTGTATCATTTTTAATTACACTGGACATTCCATTTAATTACACTGGATTATAGATCACACTTTCAAAAAAAAAGTGTTGGGAATATAGCTCAGTGGTAGACCACTTGCTTAACATGTACAAGGCTCTGGGTTCCGTCCCTGCTATTGTCTGATGGTGAGAAGTCTCTAACAGGCTCATGTGTTGAATGCCCTGTTTCCTTGTTGGTGGTGTTATTTGGGGAGGTTGTAAAACCTTTGGAACATGGGCTAGAAATAGGTCACTAGGGGCTGGACTTTGAAGGTTACACCCCCTCCTGGTTCTGGCCCCTCACTCTCTGGTTAGGGTCTGCAACAATTGTGAACTCGCAGTCATCACCCCGACTCTCTACTGCTATGGACAGAACTGTTCTGGCTGCCATGCTGACCCCTCTCCTCCTTTAAGTTATTCTGTCAGGTATTTTAGCACAGTGGGGAGAGAATCCCCAACGCGCGCGCGCGCACACACACAAGGAAGAGCAGAAAGAGTAAAGGAGGGAGAGAGGGAGAAGCAAGTGAGGCGCAGAGGGAAGAGGAAGGGAGGGACAAAGACTCTAAAAAAGGAACGGTAAAAAAGAAACTATACCTGACCAGGGTGGAACTGCATTATGTTCTAGTAAAAATATGATGGTTTTATTAACACTATAATATAATCACCAAAAGTAAATGTTTTTGTCAAGCCAATAAACTGAAATTTTTAGTGCCATGTGTGGCATTTATTTATCTGTAATAATCTTTATCAACCTCTGGTTGTTGCTTGTGTTTTTTAATTTTTTGAAAATCTTAACAGCTTTCTTTTTAAGTAATCAGAAATTAAGTAACGACACATAAGATGCTCAGAAATGATATGACTAAACACAGTTGTGTGGACTTTTTATTTTGTTTGCCTTCTTATAGTGTTGGAACAGTGATTCAGCCTTTTGGGTAAAACCAGAGCCAGGAATGTGAACTGTGGTTTGTTTTGAAAAATGTGTGTATTTGTTAGGAATGCTTTGGTTGAGAGCGTGAGCCAATCTGGCTTAACACAGAGATTATTTTTCATATAAAAATAAAGAATCTGGATGAAGGCAGCTGCTGGTATTGATTCAGTGGCTCCACAGTTTGTGATTCTTCTGACTAGTTCCTCCACTCATAAATGATCAAGACAGAACCGGGTGTCAAGCTGAGGACACCTAAAGGAAGATAGGAGGAGGACACAAGCATCAAGGTTTTGCTTTTAGCAGAAAAGCAAAAGCTTTCTCCCCACACCAAAGACGCAGGCTGGAACTGAGCCACCTGGCCACCTCGAGCTGCCAGAAGGCTGTGTGTGAATTTGTAGTTTTCTCAGCCTTCACAAGGAAGTTGGCCAGGGATGAGATAACTGTCCACAGTTATCAGCTAAGCCAGCTGAGCTCTAATACTTGAATTACTTCCCCTATAGCATCCAAAATCTCTACCGCCAGAGTGAATTCTTTGACTTTAGGAATAATTTTCGAGGTCTCCATTTGTATGTACATGTTTCCCAGAAAGGTGATATAACAACACTCTTATATGTTAACTTGTTGTCTGAAGATTTACAAACAGTTGCCTAGGACAAAACCAAATGTTAAGAAAACATGTTTTAATGGCTGGAGAGATGGCTCATTAGTGAAGAGCACTGGCTGCTCTTGCAGAGGACCCAGGTTCGGTTCCCAGCACCCATATGGTGGTTAACAGCCATTTGTAACTCCAGTTCCAGGGGATCTGACGCCTTCTTCTGACTTCTACAGGCATTGCATGATACTGGTGCACGTAAACAGACAATACATTCACAAAGTAAAAATAATAAAATTTAAAAAGAGAACATGTTTTTAACACAGAAGAGCTATGTCAGGCAAACTCCAGAGAGTGGACCTTCAGTATCAACTAGCAGGGGAAGGACCAAACTTAGTAAGTAGGCAGTCAGGATAGGAGGCATTTAAAAATAACTCACCTAGTGCCCTTTGCCCAGGGTCAGTCACCCAGCCAAGAGCACAGCAGGCTTTCTAGTATGTGCCACTAAAACTTACCTAATACTCCCCTCCAGCACGCCCAGAATTAAGGAGCCGCGACCCTCATAGCAATGATTACAGGAAGACACAGATTGAACCTGGGGTTCAAATCCAGGCTCTACCAGCTCTGTGACCTTACCCAGTTTAGAAGCCTGATTGTGTTTCAGTTTCTTCCCAGTGGGAAGGATCACAGGAATAGTGAGGATTAAACAAGTTAAGAGACATAATTTCTTGAACTCATGCAAAGTACATACACAGTAAATGTCATATAAGAGCTGGTTTCAAAAGACAAAGACATACTTTGACCATATTGGTATTATCCTTTACATGCACATATTTTTGAGAAAGTATTCCTTTTTTGTTCTTTAAGTTTTATTCTAGTAGTAGAAAACATTTGCCAACTACTCATCTAACAGAGAGTTAATAAATAAAATACCTAAGGAATAAAAAGCACTTTAACAAAACGCCTGGCATGGTCACAGTTCTTTAATCCCAGCACTCTGGAGGCAGGCAGATCTCTGTGAGATGAGGCCAGCCTGTTTTATATAGCAAGTTCCAGGCCAGTTGGGGCTACAAGGAGATCCTGTCTCAAAAAGAAAAAAAGTAGTCTAATTAAAAATGGGCAAATGCACTACCTGGGCATGGAGGGTTACCCAAAAAAGCAGGGGAGGGGACATGAAGTTGGGAAGGAGGCTTTTTCAGGAGATGTGGAGGAGGAGTTAGAGTGGGGGGTGGGGAATAAATATGATCATATTTCATTTTACGCATATATAAAATCTGGACATCTCACAAAAGAAGAAATACACATGTCAATAAATATGTGGGGAAATGCTTAATATCATCAGCCACCAGGAAAATGCAAATTAAACTACAATGAAGTATCATCTCACCCCAGTTAGAATGGTCACTGTCTATCAATCAATCAACCATTCCATCAGTGCTGTCAAGAATGCAGAGAAAACGCCATACTGTACGTTGGCTGTATGATTCCATACAGCAATTGCACAGAACAGTATGGAGGATCCTCAAAAAAAAAAAAAAAAAAAAAACTACAACTAGACCAGCTTTTCTCTTCTGGGTATATGTCTAAAGAAAATTAAATCAAAGAGACACTTCTACGCCAGTGTTTATTATGTTACTGTTCATAAAAGCTAAGATATAGTGAGAAAAATGGTTAAAGTCACACAAACGCTATTCTGAACTCGCACCTCCATTTTATGCTAGGCCTGAAGTTTCTCTTTGCCCAACCTCTGAGTTTTGGGTTGCCAGAAGTCAGATGGCTTGGTGCCTCAACCGATGTAACCACATTTAGAAATCCACGGTGGGAAAAGAAGGACTTATGGCTTACCGAAAAAAATGTAACCAATGAAAAAGCCCCAGCAAGTCTTACAAATGCCCGGCCAATCATAATAAAGGTCATTCAGTCTGCGAGACCATAGATGAATGGACAACTGTGGGGCATAGACATATATAATGAAGCATTATTCAGCCATGAGAATAAGGACATCCTGTCATTTGCAACAAAATAACTGAAACTGGAAAACATCATGTTAATCAATATAAGCCAAACACAGAGATGAGGACTGCATGATGCTGCTCATATGTGGAAGGTTTTAAAAAGCCAACCCGAAGGAAGAATAGTCATTACTACAGGTGGGGAAGCTATGGTAGGAAAACGGAAGTTGGAGGTGATCAATACGTACTTATGAGACTCACTCCAAACAATCTATATGTGTTACTAAAAATAAATTAGACTGGCCAAGAAAGGCAGGAGCCACCAAAACTGATGACCTGAGTTCAATTCCCGGGATCCACATGGTGGAAGGAAAGAACCAAATCCCAAAAGTTGTCTTCTGACCTGCACATACACATACACACACACACACATACACACATGCACATATACACACACACAGACACACACACACATACACACACACGCACACATACACACACAGACACACAGACACACGCACACATACACACACAGACACACACAGATACACAGACACACGCACGCATACACACACATACACATACACACACGCACACATACACACACAGACACACGCACACACAGACACATACACACAGACATACATACACACACAGACACACAGACACACACACATACACACACATAGAGTAAAATTTTAAATGTAATAAAAATAAATTCTTATTCTAACACTTCAGGATAAGATCTCTGTAAGGAACTCATTAAAGACAGAAAAAACTAATGAACTTTTACCAATCCTTACTTTTTGTAATGCAGAGAAAATCACAACCACCATATTCTATTCATTCTGTCTTTAGACTCCTACTTACAAAAACGAGATCTACTCAGTATAGTACTTTGTAATGTGGTTTTTAAATTTTAATAATATAGAATGAACATTTTCTCATGTCTGGAACTATTTCTCTACAGCATATTTTTTGTTACTGAAAGGTACTATGTTAGATGAATATTCGATCATTAAAACTCTGCCAATCTTGGCTACTGAATGATGGTATTGTTTTTATTTGTATTGCTTGGTTTGTTTTTGCTACTAGAGATGGTACTGTGATGACAGTAATTTTCTTTGGCTAATTTTCTTTGCACTTTCATGACAAGTTACTTAGGATAAATTATCAAGGTAAAATCACTAGCTCAAAATTGACTCATAGCCAGGCCTGGTTAATACACATCTTTAATCCTAGTACCTGGGAGGCAGAGGCAGGAGGATCACTGTGAGATCAAGACCAGTCTGGGATGGTCTATGTAGTGAGTTCTAGTCCAGCCAGGGCCTAGATCATGTCACACACAAAAATAATAATAATAATAATAATACATAAAGCAAACCAGTTGGTATAGGAGGGCATCAGAGAGCAATATTGTGAATGAATGAGAACAAAACATAATAAGATTTATGTATGAGAATACCATTATGGGGCTAAAGAGATGGTTCAGTGGTTAAGAGCACCGGCAGCTCTGGCAGAAGACCCAGGTTTGAGTCCAAGCATCTACATGGTGGCTAACAACTATCCATCACGTCAATTCTAGGGGATCCGACACCCTCTTCTGACCTCTGTGAATATTGCATGACACAGGTGCACTTACACACATGCAGGTAATATACATATAAATAAAAATAATATTTTTAAAAAGAAAAGAAAATACTGTTATGAAACCTATTACTCAAAAAATGATCTTAAAAAAACATGCATAAGAACTCAAGAGGTAGAGGCAGAATGATCATGAGTTTCAGGTCAGCCTGGGCTTCATAGCGAGTTCCAGGACAGCCTGAGCTACATAGTAAGCTCCAAGTCTCAAAAACAAAATAAAACAAAACTCATGCAGAACACACTGTGGATGGAGCTCAGTGGTAGATTACTTGTGTAGCAGGCACAAGGTTCTGGACTCACTCATGAAAAAAATCATGCCTATTTTTTAAGGCTTTGATGCATGTGTTTTTGTTAATCTCTCAAGAATGTGCTTTGATTAATCCTCAGTCGTAGGGATACATTGAGGTGTCCACTCATTTCTGTGGCCCTTCAGGACGCACTGAATATTTTTGCTTTATTTAGTGTCTCTGTATTACTTACTAAACTTCCCAAACATGTTAGAATCTGTGATATAGAAACCATAACATGCATGTCTGCCATTTCGATGAATTATTTATCTACATTCTGCAGTTCCTGATCTTTCACCTCAGTTTTGCCTCAGTGACTTTCTCTTGTGTATGGAATTTTGCCATGGTGGGTTTCTTAAAAATATTTTATTTATTATCTTTATTTTCTGTGTGAGTGTATTGCCTGCATGTGTGTAAGTACACTCGTGTTATATACAGTTTCCACAGAGGTCAGAAGAGGGTGTCAGATCCCCAGGAGAGTTGTTAGCTACTGAATGGGTGCTGGGAATTGAACCCAGGTCCTCTGCAAAAGCAGTCATTGCTCTTATCTGTTGAGCCTTCTCTCCAGTCCTTGGTGGGTTTTTTTGTTTTTGTTTTTTGTTTTCTTTTATGGCTAGAGATTCTTTATCTCATATTCTGATGTGGTTGTTTGAGAGTAGAGGTCACAAAGGTAGTATTGATCACGAGGTAGATTTTAGAATCACTGCTTTTTTTTTTTTCAAACCAAAGTTTGTTTTTAATATAAAGGAATGCATTGACTACATTCCTAGGTTAGGGCAAGATGGATCATGTGATTCAATCACATTCCTTTATACAAAAATCTAAATCAACACTCCCCCGTGTGTTGTTTGCTCAATAATCCACCACTCACTCATCACCTACTGAATTTGTGACCTGTGAGATACAAAGATGAATGATAATAGTCTCCCACATGGAGGAGCAAGATTAAGGGAGGGAGACAGATAAACAGATCAATCACAGTGTGATACAAAGTAGGCTACAAAACATTTCGTCCTCTTCCACACACGCACCATAGTATGCATATGCCCACACTCACACACACAATAATAAAAATTAAATCGGTAAAATTGTATAACATTTGAAATGTTTTACTTGTCAGATTTAGAGGCATATTACAAGAGCTATTTCTTGCTTGGCTGCTCGTATTTCAGTCCTTCTGCCAGATAGCTTTTGTTGTCAACTTGACAGACCTGGATTGAAGGAGCCTTAATTCAGGAATTGCCTCCATTGGACTGGTCTGTGGCCCTGTCAGTGGGACATTTTCTTGACTGCTAAGTGATGTGGGAGGGCCCAGACCACTGTGGGCAATGCCACCCCGGCAGGTTTCCTGTATTATATAAAAAGACAGGCTGAGGGTGGGCCAGGGGAGCAAGTCAATGAGCAGGGCTCCCCCATGGCCTGTGCTTTCAGCTCCTGCCTTCAGGTTTCTGCTCTGAGTTCCTACCTTAGTGATGAACTATGACTCGGGAGACGTCAGCCAAATAAACCCTTTCCTCCCCAAGTTGGTATTCATCAGAGTGTTTTGTCACAGCAACTGAAGACAAACTAGAACAGTTCTGTTTACAAATTTTCATCAAAATTCATATACCAGTGCCAGTGAGATTGCTTGGCAGGTAAATGTGTTTGTTGCACAAGCCTAATGGCTTGAGTTCAATCCCCAGAACCCATGATGGAACCCAGAGAAAGTTGTCCTCCTCCTCCACAAGCACGCTGTAGCACACAACAGTGATAAATAAAAGGGAAATATTTTAAAGTTTGTTTACTAATAGACATAGCAATGTGGCAGGCTAGACGATCCCATCCTGTGTTCTCCCATAAAAACAACAATTTAATAAAATCCATGCATGCTCCAGGAAAACTCCAGAACAACTAAAAAGATGTAGCACCTGGATGAGGCACAAAACTGAGGATAGCTGCATGGGGAGGAGTAGGAAGCAGTGTACCTGCATTCACCCCATCCCTCTGACCACCAGTGTCCCCCAGGGTTTTCAACAGCAGGACCCCAAATGCCAAAGCCACCTGGAGACCACACTGCTACACATCATACCCTAGAGCAAAGAGATGCCCCAGCCGGTCGGTGCTGTCACCCCCACCTACAGGAGTAAAGTTTTCCCTATCAAATGAAGTCTGTAATATCTGGAAGAAGAAACTGCTTCCTCAAGTACAGAGGCTTCTGACATGGCAAAACTACCTCCATTTTGTTCTAGTTCACTTCTGCTTTACGCTGTGTTTTGCCCAGCCATTCCCACTGTAGCCAGTCAGGCAGAAGTCTCTTTGCAGGTAGTTTCAGGAAGTACATTGTTTCTACAATACTGGGACATTTAGAAGCAGCCAAGTGGCATGTCCAGATAGCATGTCCTCTCTCCCAACTATACCTGCATCCCTCTGGAGCCCATTGTTTCTACAATTCTGAGAAATTTATTTGTTTTATCAAAACTTTTTGTTAACTGAAAACCTCTTTGTTAACTGACCTGCCCCTGGTCTAGTGTAATTATAGTGATTTAATGTAACTATAGTTATTGGCTTTGCCCCTGGCATGATGTAATTACAGTTTTAAACTTTGTAAACCCTTCCCCTGCTTTTCCTCAAGGTGTAGAGTTCTTTGGGGCATTAACACCCCTCTCTGACTACCCAGCTAGTAATAAAGGACTCTTAATTCAACCAGCACTATGCGGTGTTCCTCTGTGGATCTCACTCGGTATTACACATCAACACAAGACTGTAAGGAATATGAGGACTCGAGGAAACATGGTACAACCAAAGAAACAAATTTCCAGTAACCAACCGCAAAGAAATGGAGATCTCTGTATTACCTGATGAAGAATTCAAAGTAAATGTTTCAGTATGGGGTGTAGTGATACATGCCTATAACCCCAACATTGGGGAGGTTGAGACAGGATAATTGTGAATTTTAGGACAATCTATGTTACATAATCAGTTCTGAGCCAGTCCAGGCTTCCCAGCAATATCCTATGTCAAAACAAACATAATGGGGAGAGGTATTAGAAAAGAGACAACTTGGTGAAATCAGGAAATCAATATAAGAATAAAAGAAATTCATTCAGACCTGATGAGATGGTTTAGCAGTTGCAAAACATTAGCAGGCCCTCTGCAAATGTGAGGGCCTGAGTTCAAATCCTCAGCACCTACATTAAAAGCCAGACATGGATGCATGTGCTTGTAACTCCAGTATTTTGGAGAGAGAGGTAGAGACAGGTAGATTCCAATAGTTTGCTGGGCTACCAGCATAGCTAAAACAATGTTTCCACTTCAATGCGAGCTCCTGTCTGAAGATGATAAGGTAGAATGTGGTAGGGAAAGACACCTGATATCCCGCTCTGGCTTCATAAGCTTATGCATGGGTTCACACACCTACATACTCACATGCATGCACCCCCCCACACACACATTTTTAAGGAGATTCATTCAACAAAGAGGAAAAAGATCATTATTAAAGTATGCACCCACAAGCAAACAGATTTTGGACCTGAAGAATCCAATGCATGGAACGAAAATATACAATAGCTTCCAAAGTTGACTCAATCAAGCAGAGGAAAGAGTCATGTAAAATTATCCAGTCAATGGAGAAAAGTGGCGATGAAAAGAATAATAATAAAAATAAAACTCATAGGGTTTATGGGACACCATCAAGTGGGTTAATGTACACATTATGGAGTCCAAGAGGGAGAGAAGGCAGATGACTTAAAACAGTAATTACCCAAATCTTATGAAGAGAGAGAGAGAGAGATATAAAGGGAAATTCTGCCATTTTTGAAAGCATGAATGTATTATGCTAAATGAAGTAAGTCAAACAAACATTGCAATTCATTATTTCCCTTATATGCTACATTTCCCTTATATGCTACATAAGATGAACATATATATATGTATGTATATGTATATATATATATATATATATATATATATATGTATTTGGCCTTTTTGAGTCAGGGTCTCCCTGTATCCTCAGCTGGACTGGAACTCACTGTGTAGATCAGGGTGGTCTCAAACTTCAAAGATTCACCTGCCTCTACCTCCCAAGCGTTGTGATTAAAGGCATGCACCACGACACCTGTCATAAGATGTCAAGTTTATCAGTACAGCAGGTAGAATGGGGCGTCAGGGACTGGGAGGAGAGGAAAGGGAAGTGTTGGTAAAGGGCATAAAATTTCAGTTATGAAAGAGTAAATTCTGGATGTGCAATGTGTAGCATGATGACCTAGTTAACAATACCTCTGTGTTCGTCAGTTTTTCTTCCATGACAAAGACCTAAAAAAAACAACTTAAAAGCAACATTTGGGTGGGAGACACAGTTCAGTGGTTTAGAGTGTGTACTGCCTGAGTTCAGTCCCAGCATCCATGCCTGGTGGTCCACGATGGCCTGTAATTCCAGCTCCAGGGATCTGATGCTCGCCTCTTATGTATGTATGTATTTATTTATTTAGAGAATTGGGTGGGGTGCACATGTACATGTGCATACATTTGCCATTGTGCACATGTGGAGGTCAGAGGACAGTTTGTGGGAGTTGGTCCTCTCCTTCCTCCACGTGGATTCCAGGAATTGAACTTAATCACCAGGTCTGGCGGCAATATTCTTTACCTGCTGAGTCATCTTGCCAGCCCTGAAGTCTAATAAATTCTTGATATTGGCATAGCTTGTAGATCACCTCCCCAAGGGTTGTTTTGTTTTCTGATATCAACATTTTCAAATTATCTAAGTGCACCTTTGGCAAGCTTCAGCTTGGGCAACATTCAGTTGTAGCTTATGAAAACCCACGAGTGTGTTTCCTGCTGCAAACTTGTACATGATCTTGGTCAGTTCCAAGCTGGCTATTGCTGTGTTCAAACAAAGATCAGCTTACTCTCTGGGGCTTAGATCCTTCTTCAAATAAAATGAGAGGCAAGTCAATGAGACAGGAAGTTGCTTCCTTGACACCAAATGAAACAGGACTTCTGTAGCAGAGCCTGATACCAACATCAACAGAGTGATTCCAACACAGCTTGCCCACTTCTAGCTTCCGGGGTGCCTGCCTGGAGTATTTACTAGATGTAACTGAATATCCCAGTTACCAACTTTTAGAAACAACCTTGGAGTCACGTATCAAGGAACTAAAAGACACAGTGCCCAAGATTATGCCCCAAGAGTTCCGATGAGACATCTTTGTCACCAATTTCCAGGGTAAGTCAGAGTAAGGGCCAGTTCCATATATACTCAGTAGTTTAGAAAGAGATGGCAGGAAACCCAGAGCAGTTTAACCAGCATTAGTATATCAACTGCCCTTCAAAGATTTCAGAACTCAGGCTCGAACTCCAGATGACTCCAGATGAGTCAATGGCATTTATTCTTGTCATCAAGATGTCAGATAATCATTGCGGCAGTCACCACCTGAGTCATCACTTTACATAATGCCATAACAGCAAAAATCAATAATAAATAATGTTGACTCTATGTATTATGCTCTCTTAAAAAAATAACCTCTATAATAATGTTATGGGATACACGGGAGAGCTGCTTTGTTATTTGTCAATTGTGAAATGCACAGTTTAGGTTCTCTTTCCCATTGAAGGCATAGGTGATTCTGTATATTGCAATCCTGACTTTTCACTTCTTTCTAGCTAATCTATGTGATCTTGACTCTTTGTTTTAAAAAGAGGAAGAATACAGCTGGGACAGGACAACTCTGGTTTTCCTGTCATTTGTCTTCTTAAACTTCTGAAAATGTATGGAATTGCCCCTTGGTCAGACTTAGCCTGGGAATTGGTGACAAGAACATCCATCGGAATTCTTGGGGGCTGTGTCTTTGATTTTAGTTCTCTGACACATGACTCCAAGGTTGTTTCTAAAAGTTGGTAACTGGGATACTGAGTGACATCTAGTAAACACTCCAGGCAGTATAGTGGAATAAAGAATGTGCCTTTAATCCCAGCACTTGGGAGGCAGAGGCAGGCAGATCACTGTGAGTTCAAAGTCAGCCTGGTCTACATAGTGAGTTCCAGGACAGTTGGGGCTATACGGAGACCCTGTCTCAAAAAGACAGAGAGATGAGAGAGAGAGAGAGAGAGAGAGAGAGAGAGAGAGAGAGAGAGAGAAAGAGACTCCAAACAGTCTAAATTGCTGAGATTTATATTTACAGGTTCTTTTTCTAAAGGATTTATTTTATTATTTTTATTTTATGCACCTGTATGTGTACCTGAGTATATGTACGTACACCATGTGGGTACAGGTGCCCCAGGAGACCAAAAGTGGGTGTTGAGTGCCCTAAAACTAGAGTTACAGGCAGTTGTGAGCCCCTGCAGTGTGGGTCTTGAGAACCAAACCTGGGTCCTCTGCTAGAGCAGCAAGTGCTCTTAACCACTGAGCCATCTCTCCAACCCCCTATTTAAATATTCTTTATAAATTTTCATAAGTAAAATATGCAAACCTACAGAGCGGTTTTTTACTTCTTTTATTTTAATTTATTTTATGTGTATGAGTGTTATGACTGTGTATAAATGCACCCGTGTCATGCAGTACCCTCAGAGAACAGAAGAAGGCATCAGATCCCCTGGAACTAGAGTTACAGACAGTCGTTAGCCACCATGTAGGTTCGGGGATTCCAACCTGGGTCTTCTGCAAGAACAGCCAGAGCTCTTAACCACTGAGCCATCTCTCCTACCCCAAGGCTTTGGGGATGCATAACTCTAGTAAATGCAACTGAATTGCATGAAGTAAACATACATTCATTTCTTCACTGTTCTTTTTTGAAATTTTATTTATTTTTTTTAATCATCTGTGTATGCGTGCTTTGCCTACATGCTATAAGTGCACCACATGCATGCAATGCCTGCAAAGTCCAGAAGAGGGCATTGGATCCCTAGAACTGAAGTTAAGGACGCTGGTCAGCCACTATGTAGGTGCTGGGAACTGAACCTGGGTCTTCTGCAGAGTAGCCAGTGCTCTTAACCACTGAGCCATCTCTCCAGACTCGAGTTGGTCTTCTTTAAGGGAGAGACTTTAGATAGGCTGACCAGGCTCCAGTGGAGAACTCACACCAAGGGACATCTAGGGACACAAGCTTGACTCAATATACCTTAACATATATGACAGAATGCATGAAATCTGGTGAGTTATGGAGGGCTGCCGTTAGGGGAAGGGCCTAAATATGAGTAAGATATCTTGTATGAAATTGACAAAAATTCAATAAACTACAAATTGTAAAAGAAAGAAATTCATCATTCAAAAAAATGATAAAATATAAAAATAATTTTGAAAAAGAACATGGAGTGGGAGGGAGATGTATTGGAAGGGTCCCAGTGGGAACTGGAGAGTCGAAAGAGTGGGTATGATTGAGACACAGTGTATACACAGGTGAAATTTTTAAAGAATATTATTTTTATATGATTTTAAAAGAAATATTTATTAAAATACAGAAAAAAAGAAAAAGAAACAAGAGAGAATAGGAGAAAGAGACATACACCCATGAAACAACTCAATTACTAGGTATATTTGATAATGTGACCTTTTCATTAATTCAACAGCAATATTAAATACTTTTTAATAGGTCAGGGCATGTGCTCAGTGCCTACTGGGGACACACAATTTAGTGACATAAAATTGCAGCCTTCCTTGCACTTAGATTAAAATGAGGTCAAAACAGACATGTCATGAATATTTACATTGGATTATGACAAGATGCTATGTTATCAGGAGCACTGAGTGGAAATGAGGTCTGAGAGGGTGTGCAGAACATCAGAGAGGGGATGACTCCTGAGCCCCCTAAGAGGATCCAGAACTCTGAGGAGAAGAGGCACCAATTTCCAGACTAAGTCAGAGCAAGGGCCAGTTCCGTATATACTCAGTAGTTTAGAAAGAGATGACAGGAAACCCAGAGCGGTTTAACCACCATTGATATATCAATTGCCCTTCAAAGATTTCAGAACTCAGGCTCTAACTCCAGATGACTCCAGATGAGTCAATGGCATTTGTTCTTGTCATCAAGATGTCAGACATTCTATTTTCTGCTTGCTCTTCCAAATCCAATCCAATCTCTGCCTTTCTCCGTGCTAAAATATGCTCTAGGAGTCTTATTTATCCACAGCTGCATTCCTCCAGCGGGGTGATTAATACTTCAGAGGTCTTCTGCTTGTATACCTCTCAGTGCTGAGATTGCCTCCCAAATTCCTAATTGTTGCTAAAATTTTTTGTGGGGAGGGACAGGCAACATCTACCCACTCCTTCTTCCAAGGTCTCAAGTACAAACCCAATGATTCCAAGGAAGTTCACCCTGGGGAACCAATGAGTTTATTAGGCTTTCTTACAGAGCATGGGTGAGAGGTTACAGGCAGGAGCTTGGGTGATCCTGCTAGTGGCCAGGCTGGAAGGCCTGCCCGCAGCATGGATAATCGATTTCCCATGGTTGTGCAGAGAGAACCCTTTGCCCTTAGTCTTCCCCAGACTATATACTCTAATCCCTCCCCAAGACTCCCGAGGACACAAGTAATTAAGGAAGAATTGCTTACAATTGGTTGGGAGGAGTGGCTAATATTCAGATGAGGGCCTGAAGAGCCTCCCCATGCCCTCCTTCTATGAGAGTGTCATCAGTCTGCCAGCCCAGCTATAATGATCCTTTGTAAACACACACAGCTGACCTTATGAAGATGGCAATTATTCCCTCCAGAAGACAGTGTCATACACCACTAAGGCACTTGAGAGATGCCCACCACTAGAATGTCAGCCACCCCAACGGGTCCAGTCCAGACAGTCTCAAGGGAGATGGGGGGAGGGGCGGGGAAGCGAGCTACCAAAATGAAGACTGCTATGGCAGACATCAGACACTTCGCCAAATGCAGTAGCAACACCAGCACAAACCACAAGAAAGAGAAGAATCTCCATTTCAGCTGGTCCCCTAACCTGGCCATTTCCAATTTTTGAGGACCCTCAAAGAAGCTGTTAAAACACTTAATCTTTTTTACATTTTTAAAAATTTCTTCTTCTTTCTTCCTTTAATTATACTTTTAGCAGTATTTTTACAACATTGCGCTTTTTAAAATATATATTATTTTCTCTTCCTCTTCATACATTCATATAATCTTTTGCCCTTTTTAATTAATTTTTTCTTTTCATTTTTCTGTTTGTTTGTATCTTTGTTCATTGTTTTGAGACAAGGTCTCCCTGTAGCCCCAGCTTTTCTGGAACTCCCTATGTAGACCTGGCTGACCTTGGACTTACAGAGCTCCATCTGCCTCTGTCTGTTGTATGGTGGGATTAAAGCTGTGTGCTACCACAGCCAAGTAAAACACCTTTTATTCCTCTTTTTACATTTATCTATTTTATTTATTTACTTGTTTTTCTCTGTATGAGTTTTGCCTGAATGTATATAAATGCACCTGTTCATGCAATGCCCATGAAGGCCAAAAGAGGGCGTCATATCCCATGGAATTGTAGTTATGGAGGGTTGTTAGCTGCCATGTGGGCGCTGAGAACCAAACCCAAATGCTCTGCAAGAGTAACCAGTGCTCTTAACCACTGAGCCATCCCTCCAGTCTCCTATTTTTAGTTTTGAACTTGCTCAATGTTGGAAAATTGTTTTCTGTTGTTTTTTAAATAATTTTTTCTATTCTCTTGTTCTTTTTGCTTTTTTTTCTTTCACTTATTTAACCTCACTCCTCTGGTGTTATTACTGTCACAGCAGCTTCTTTCCTCCTCTGTGAGTGATGCTAAGGACTGAGCCCTTAAGAGAAGGCTGCCTAAAAGGAAGCTCTCCAGGTATTTGAGGCCCTAAATGCTTTTGTGTTTGAATGTCTGTTTCTTTCTCTAGACTTAGTAAGCTTTCTGGTATAATTTAATTGAAAAGATTGACATCTAAATACAAAGGGGCATTTTTTAATTTATTTTTATTTTATGTGTATGAGTGTTATGCTTGCGTGTATGTAAGTGCACCCATGTCATGCAGTGCTTTCAAATGTCAGAAGAGAGCATCAAATGCCCTGGAACTGGTATTACAGATTATTAGTTGCCATGTGGGTCCTGGAATTCCAACCTGGGTTTTCTGCAAGAGCAGCCAGTGCTCTTAACCACTGTGTCATCTCTCCAGCCCCCACAAGAGGTATTTAGAGCCCCAAACTGAGTATGAGCAAAGAAGACCTTCTCCATGCATATCATGGTCCAGAGGTAAAAAATACAGAGAAATGGAACAATATTAAAAACTGAAAGGGAGAACCCCAACTCTTCTAGAAAGACAGGCACATAAAAAACCCTAAAAGCCAAGAAAGCATGGGAGAACACAGTTCAAGCTCTAAAAGTTAATAACTGCCAACCAAGACTGCTATATGAAGGCAAAGTTATCTTTCAAACTTGTCAGAGAAATAAAGGCATTTCAAGACAAGCACAAACTAAGGCAGTTTATGATCACCAAGCCATACTACAGAAGATACTTAAAGGAATACTATATACAGAGGAGGAAGAAAGACAGTGTCGATCACAAAAGCATGGAAAAGAAAAATTTCATGAACAAAAAAGAACTAGAAAGAATCCTCCATGTCCAACATAGCAAACTAGCAAGCCGTCACTACTAACAGGGTGAGAAAGAACAATCATCCAACCACCTCGGAAATTACAGGGGATAGCAGCATCCTTCAACAATAACCTTAAATAAAAATGACCTCAACTCTCCAATAAAGAGACACAGACTAGCTGACTGAAATTCAAAAAAAAAACTAGATCTAGAGCTGGAGAGATGGCAGGGGATCCATTGCCATTTTCTGACCTCCACGGGCATTGCACACATGTGGTGTACTTAGATACATGCCATCAAAATATTCATACACATAAAAATAAATATAAATGTAAAGAAAGAATTTTAAAAGTTAGATGCAACTATCTATTGTCCCTAAAAAGCACATGTCATTGTAAAGATATCCACAGACTGGAACTCAAAGAATAGAAGTCACTATCATGCAAATGGAAGTGAAAAATAAGCTGGTGTAGCTTATAGTAGATTTTAAACCAAAATTAATCAGAACATATAAAGAAGGCCACCATAAAAAGAGAAAAATTCATCAAGAATATGCAACAATTATATAATATGCACTGAATGTTGGGGCTCCCAATTGCATAAGACAAATGCTAATGAACATAAAAGGTCAGATAAGTCCTTATACAATAATAATGGGTGGTTTTACTAATCCTTTCTCATCTTTAGATAGTGCAACCAAACTAAAACTAAATTTCAGAGTTAAATTACAACCATAGATTAAACGGACCTGACAGATTTATACAGAAGAGTCAATCCCATAGAAACAGAAAGCACATTCATCTCAGTAGCTTATTAAACCTTCTCTAAAATAAATTCCATTCTAGGCCACAAATCATGTCTTAACAAATACAAAAGAAATGAAATAGTTTCTTATATCTTATCTGTTCATAGTGAAATAAAAGTACAAATCAATAGCAAGACAAACTACACAAATACTCAGAGACGTAACAATCCACTCTGGAATAGGCAGTGAATCATGAAAGAAATCAATGAGGACTGATTCCTGGAATCAAGCTGGGCATGGTAGCACACACAATCTCAGGTAGGAGGATCAGTAGTTCATCTTTAACTGCATAGTGAGTCAAAGGCTAGCCTGAGCTACCTGATACTCTGTCTCAAAAAACAAAACAAAATACTGGACTTTGCAAGGTGGCTCAATAGGCAAAAGTGCTTGCTGCAAAGTTGGATGGCCTGAGTTTGATCCCCAGAACGCATACAAAAGTGGAAGAAAAAAGAACTTATTTCACAAAGTTGTCCTCCGACTTACACCACACACACACACACATACCATGATACACTTGCCCATATATACACATCTCACACATAATATGTAAATAAAAATACGCAAAACTAAACAAAATTCCTACAATCAAATAAAAATGAAAGTACGACTAACCAGAACCTTTGGAATGTTCTAAGAGGAACGTTTATGGTTATATGTAATTACATTAAAAAATCAGGGAGAGCAGGTCATCGTAGCCACCCACCAACCTGCCACCCTGACAACGCAAGCCTGGTGAACAGATTTGGATACATAGAACTCCTGGAAAGGTGGAAGGAGAGCAATGACTCCCCAAAGTTGTCTTCTAACCTCCACGTGGACACTGGCATTGTGAGATCCCACCCCATGATAATAGATTTTTTTAAAAAATTTAAATATAAGTTGGTTCTGGGGCTATAGAAATGGGTTGGTGGGGTATTTGTTGTGCAAACATGAAGACTGTAACCCTAGCCCTGCGGGAGGGAGGTGGTGAAGGGAGGCAGGCAGATCCCTGGGACTTGCTGGTCAGCCAAGTCTGGCCAAAACAGAAAGCTCTGGGTTCAATAAAAGACCATATTTCAAAAAGAAAGACAGCAGTTGAAGATACTCAATGTTGACCTCTAGCCTCCATATGCACACATAAAGACAATCACTCCTACACACACAGACTGAATCTTAGAAAAGACTGACAAACCCCCAGACAAATCAATAAAGATTCACATTAGTAAAATTAGAGATGAAATTAGGTGTATTACAACAGGTTCCAATGACATTCAAAAATGAGGAGGTTTGGTTGCAGTGTTTAAATTTTGAATTATCAAGGCTGGGTAGTGAATACATTGAGTTCATTATGAAATTCTATTTTTTTATGTGTTTGAAATTTTTGGTAAGAAAACATTGTGGGTTTTAAGTATACGACAAATCTCATCCAATTTAAGAATCAAATCTTGATTATTAACCTGGTGTCTGATATTTGCTGACCAAATTTCATTAAAAAAATAAAACCAAACCTCTGTGTTCCAGTGTTGCTTTGTGTCACTCTAATGTTTCTAAACTCGCCAATCACCTCTCAATTCCTTACTTTCACTTGGAGTGTTTAAAATAGACTAAGATATGATTCCATTTTTATTCCTTAATTGCTAAGACAAACCACCACAGAGTTTTCATTCTTCTTGAACTAAATCTGCCTTGACAGTCTAAAGAGGCCATAGCCTGGACTCAAGGTCATTTCTGCAGATCCCATCTGCAACATCCGAGTTCTGAGACTGTGATCATTGCTGATGCTGAGCACCTTTATTCAAGGACAAAGGTATCTTCAGACACAGAGAAGAACTCATTCGTGGGAATAGTTGTTTGGCACATATTGTCTTGGGGTGATTCAAAACACATGTACTTTCAGATGTTAGGAGGAGGATTTGACTTTTCAGGTGAGAGTTTGTAGTGCCACCTGCTGGAGAGTATTTGAAATGTCTGAACTTGCATATAAGAAAGCAAGTGGTGAGAAAGTCATTTAAGGCCTGCTGGTTAAAACATTCACGGGGGAGTTGGAAAGATGTCTCAGAGGGTCCTGTAATGTGGTGCGATGCCTCTGCCATCACCAGGAAGTTTCATGGGTTTCTGTCCAGCTAGTTCTTCAGTACCAATTTGGTTCCCAACACACCACATGGCAACATAAAATCATCTAACTCCAGTCCCAGGGAATCCAGCACCCTCTTCCTGCCTCTGCAGACATTGTACATACTTGGTTCACTTACATGCAAACAAAACACTCATACACATGAAATAAAAATAAATACAAAATTAGTGACTGGAGAGATGACTCGGTGGTTAACAACACTTGCTGCCCATGCAGAAGACTGGGTTCTGTTCCCCGCATCCACAATGAGGCTAACCACCATCAGTGATTCCAGTTCCAAGGCATCTGATGCCTTCTTCTGGCCTCTGACAACGCAAGCCTGGTGAACAGATTTGGATACATAGAACTCCTGGAAAGGTGGAAGGAGAGCAATGACTCCCCAAAGTTGTCTTCTAACCTCCACGTGGACACTGGCATTGTGAGATCCCACCCCATGATAATAGATTTTTTTAAAAAATTTAAATATAAGTTGGTTCTGGGGCTATAGAAATGGGTTGGTGGGGTATTTGTTGTGCAAACATGAAGACTGTAACCCTAGCCCTGGGGGAGGGAGGTGGTGAAGGGAGGCAGGCAGAGTGTAGTGCCTAGCATAGCATGGGTACACTTAGATATATGTAAGTAAAATACTCATACATTTGAAAAAAATAAACAAATCCATTAAATCAACTAATTTTTTAAAACCTCCCCTGAGGTCCCAAGTTGTACATGGCAGAGGCTCTGCCTGTGCTAGACTTATAATGGGGATGGGGAGATTTCTGTCATTTGTAGATTCTAGTCTTGGGAGGACTGATTCTCAAGTACGGACTTCCCATTTTCCTTGACGGCCAGCTATGGTCTTGACTCTACACATGGTCCTGGTCACCCAGACCCTGACACTGGACCCTTCCCCACTCCCAGGCACCAAGAGATTTTCCATATTTTCTATCAATCTTCTACAGCCCCAGTGTACTTTCACTCGTGCCCTACAGAAAATGTAAAGCACCTAATTGAACATCTAGAGATGTTTTCTTTAAAAAAGGAACATTAGACAAGGAGTTGGGAAATTGGAGGGACCCCACCTTTAACTTTCCCACCTTCTGTAATGGTCAGAAAGGCCTCCCTATATAAACCCCTGCCTTGGTTTTTATAACTGAACTGCTCACCAGTACAGTCTCCCGGGAACTCCTCCCAACACACTTTGAGCCACTTGAGGACCTGTTCGATCATCCTCCATTCTCTCGGATGGCTGGAGATGGAGACCCACCCACACATGTCTCAAATCCCAGTACTTGGGCAGCAGAGGCAGGCGGATCTCTATAAGTTCAAGGCCAGTTTGGGGTCTACATAGCGAGTTCCCGGCCAGGGAGATCTTGTCTCAAAAAAGAACCCCCCCCCCAACAAAATAAAATTAAAATTAATTGCCGGAGCCCACCGGCAGAAATCAGACCATACCCAAAGCGGGGAGTGAGGATGAGAAAATGTAGAGATAGATGAGAGAGAGAACAGGACAGACTCAGGAGGGCTGTCAGTCACACTGAAGCAGCTTGCCTTTAAGTCCCCCCTATTTATACTGTAAAGTAAGCAAAACCATACTAACACAGGCAAAATAACTCAAGATATGATTGGCTTCCTTCAAAGATCTTCATGTGACCTCAGTCTCAGGTGAAAAACAAACTTCTCCTCAGATATAAATTATTTTGCCTAATGAAAACTCCTGCTTCCAACAGCAATTTTGTGCACAAGATTGTCTTCTGCCTAACCCAAAACTAGGGCATAGTTCAAGGCAGGCACATGGCCCCCGACATCTCCCCCTTTTCTATTTTCTAAAGATACCATAACCTTTCTGATTATGGCCAGGAAGACTGTGCCTGTCTTAGGTCATTCTCTCCAAAACACAAGCCTTACCCGTCATTGGTACATGAATGCCCACCGTCCACGCCCTGTCTTAGGTCAGCTTAGTTCGAGAGAAAGTTGCCCGTCTTTGGCTGCCAGCCTCTCCCGCAAGGGGCAACTCTATAGAGTTCAGAGCCGAACACTCAGCACGTTAGCTGTAACATCCCAGAATGTGCTGAGGACATACGTCCTATGGAAGAAGTATGCAAATTTTTAAGGAGAATAACTTAGACCCAAGATTATACTATTTCCTGATCTGAGGTCAAAGAAGATCCTGAAGGCAAAAAGACTTTAGCTTATCTAACAAATCAGCAGTTTCTGCTTCGTCAAAGTCAAATAACTATTTTTTACAGTTAACATAAATCTAAGGATATATGTTCATTATGCCAAAACCTTGCAACATTAACCCTCAAACCACACATAACATTTGCAGAAATCATAATAAATGAAAATTACTAAGATACCATAACTTGCATTCACCCATGGAAATAATTGAAATGAAATTAATCAAGTTACATTAAAACACAAGAAATACATTGAACATTGAACACAGAAAACATTGAAACTAGTACCATTATAAGCAATATTTAAGCTGTCCAATCAAAAGTATATATAGGACTGACTTAGGCAAGCTATCACACGTTCTTAATTTTGTCCATAGTTGTTGTCTGTTACCCCATATAAGTCTGTGGGAAACTGTCATCTGATCACCAAAGTCCTATACTTAATTCTTCTTCTTGTTCATCAGCATTCCCTGCAGTAGAATTCTGATTCACTGTTGTTCTTCTCATATAATGACGTCTTGATAGGTGAGTATCATTCTCCATCACTGCAATCTCTTTCTTCCCATATGGCTGGATGCAGCATAGCTGGATTTATTACATAAGTCCAATAAGTCCATCAGGAACTGATTCCACAGCAACAGCAACATCACTCTTTCCTCGTTCTGTCCCTGTGAACTGGACCAGCCTCTCTGGCAGCCACCTGGCATTCTCAGTGTCCCGTGGAAAAACACAAACATACCCTCTTCCCCATATTAATACCCAGTCTAGGCCATTCCATTTCCCATCAATCGGATCCTTCCATTTCACTTGTGCATAGGTATCCAAAGTCTTAGGATGCCACAACCTATCTGCAGCAGAAAGACCAAAAGCATCCATATTTAGAAAATTCAAAACAAAAAGAACATGATTCAAAGAGTTCTGTGGAGATCTGGGATATAACTCCCCCTTTCTTATTTTTTGTAATTGATTTTTTAAAGCTCCATGGGCATGTTCAACAATCCCTTGTCCTTGAGGATTGTAACATATGCCTGTTTTATGTTTAATGGATAATTGAGCACAGAAACGTTGGAAAGTTTGACTAGTATAGCCTGTGCCATTATCTGTTTTTATTATAGATGGTAAACCTACTACAGCAAAACATTTAATGCAGTGTGCTATAACATGTTTAGTAGCTTCTCCAGTTTGAGCAGTAGCCATAAGAAAACCTAAGCATCTATGGACACATGAATATATTTTAGTGTTCCAAACTCCAGGATGTGAGTTACATCCATCTGCCACAATTGATTGGGCATTAGTCCACGTGGATTAACTCCACATTGAGGGACAGAATGAAATTCAGGACATAAGCGACACTGTCTAACAATTTGCCTAGCAGCCTCCCTGGTAAGTTGAAACTGCTTTCGTAAACTTTGGGTATTTTGATGATTAAGAGCGTGAGATTTTTGTGCTAATTCCAATTGAGATAAACCCACGAAACGCATGGCTTTATCTGCTAAATTATTCCCCAAAGCCAAAGACCCTGGGAGCCCAGTATGAGCTCTAATAAACACCTTTGTATTTGACCAAATAATTCTTGAACCTGAGTGTTAGTTGCCTCAATGTAAGATACAGTTTCAAGTACTTCCAAGGCTTTAACAACATAATGACTATCAGTATACCAATTAAAAGAAGTAGAGGTCATAAACTGAAATACAGCAGCCACAGCCCGAAGTTCTACTACTTGAGCTGAAGCTTGAGAAGTTTGAAAAACATGGGATTGTACTTGTAACACATAAGTAGCCCTACCATTAGAGAACCCATCTGTAAATATCACTAAAGCGTCCTTAATAGGATCCTGTTTCACGATTTTTGGAAAAATAAAAGCATGACTATTTGCAAATTGTAATAGCTTGTTTTTCAGATAATGATTATCTATGATGCCAGAATAACAGGCAAAAGCTATGGCCCATGAGTCCACATTTTGAAATAACCAATCTATCTGTTGTTTTGTAAATGGAAGTCCTATTACAGTAGGTTCCTTTCCAAAAAACTTTCGAGACTCAGCTCTAGCCATTGAACTAAACACACTACTGCCTCATAGTAAGGAGTCAACACTCCAGCAGGTGAGACAGGGAAATGCAACCACAGCAAAGGTCCCTCCTGCCATAAAACTGCAGTCGGAGTATGAATAGTAGCCAAAATACATGCTGCTATAATCTATATATTGTATTTGTTGATTCTCAATTGCCCGTTCTACCTGAGATAGTGCCTTTCTGACTTCCTCCATCAAGCTTCTAGCCGATTTAGGATCTGAATCACCTTTTAAAATGTCGAAAAGAGGCTTCAGTTCTTCTGTAGCAATTTTTAGATGAGGTCTAAGCCAATTAATATCCCCCAGTAATTTTTGAAAATCATTCAACGTTTTCAACCCATCTTTCCTAATCTGAATTTTTTGAGGCAAAATTGTTTTAGGATATAATCTATGACCCAAATATAAATACGGAAATTCGGCTTGTACCTTCTCAGGTGCTACAATTAGCCCTTGCTCTTTCAGAGCCTGCTGCAAATGAGCATAAGCTGCAAGTAAAGTTTCTTCTTGTTTATGAAATTACCGTATGCTATGCAGCTAAAACTTGGGCAAAAACCAAACATTCCTAAATAAACCTTGATTAGACATATTTTGTTTTATTAGGACATTGCTTCACTTGATGTCCTGATTGTCCATACCCAAAAGAGCTTCCTGGGAACGTATTATCGATTTGAAGCTTACAGCACTAACTGAGAAGTTTTTAGGTAGAGGTTGCCATTTACCTTCTCCAGGAACTGTACATTGTATTAGTGACTTTTTGTTGGTATGAGATAATAGAGAATTCCATGAACTACATTTGCTATAGACATGTTACACCATAAAATGAATAACTACCTCTGTTGAAATTAGTTTATTCCTTAATTACTCTCAACAGCACAATGTCCTTACTCTGAGGCTGCTTTGCACAGGGTCAGGTGGCCAGCCTCATCCTGTGTAAACAGGATTGAGTCTGAAACGAGATGGCCAGTCCAGTTCCAGAGTCAACCTCTCAGTGTTAACAATATGATTTACACACAGACACAAAAATGCCTGTTTCGCTTTAACTCAGAGTTTACAAAGGACAGAAGAACTGCCGAGTTCAGTAACTACCAGTAGGAATGAAAACACGTGTCCTATTTCTGTTGCCATCACCTCTGCTGAGTAGCAAAATAATAGTACAATTAATACCAAGCACTGTTAGGACAGGAACCAGCTGTCCGATTGGGAAAAGATCAGTTGTGCTTGTGTCTTTCAAATAAGAGACGTGGGTGAGAATTGAGCTCACAGCATTACGTATGCTAGGTAAGTATCCTACCACTAAGCTATAGTCTCAACCCAGCAAACTGTAAACTGAAAAAAGAACTTCCTATTTAGTAGTTATTTCGGAAAACAAAGCACCGTAGGACTGGTGAAATTTATGCGATTCACCTGGTAATTAAGTAGCAAAAAAACCTGAGATAATTAACAAAACCTGAGATCATGGTCCCTTGATGTTCTAGGCTCTAGCCTCCTTGACCCCGAGCTGCTGTAGGAGAATACATTTGTAAAGATAAGAGATTCAACTACACCTTGTAAATGCCACATTTCTTCTAGATATTCCTTGCTTTGGCTCAGCCTTAAGCTTTCCTTATGCAACAAATTGTGAAAAATCCTCCTCTCTGACATCTAGCTGCTTCCTTTTCCCTCTCTTCTTTTTCTTTGGGATCTAATGTCTCTTGAATAATTGCTTGATTTCATGTTTCACAAAAGCGAGCTCCTCAAGCAAAGCAGCTTGAGGCTCGATCCTATTTCCATTTGCTTTTTTTTTCTTCTCAAGCCTTTTCTATCCCGTGTCCAAGATCAAAACCATTCCTAATCAAAGCCCGGTTAGATCACCACATTAGTAAGAAAAAAGATCACAACTTATTCACTACTTATAAACTAATTGTCTATTACCTATACTTATACATTGTTACATCTTACAAACTAGTAAACCTATAAGAATTACTTAGCACGTGCTTCTTATACTTATGAATATAAACTATTTAATACATAAACTTACTTAAACCTATGGAACTCCCAACATATTTACAAAAAGCAAACAACTATCACCCTCACCCATTTTACTCCTGAGATTTCTCACCGCACTCTTTTCCTTTATTTTCCTTTCCTTTTTCCTTTACATTCTTTAAGTGAGCTCACTCATACCGCGGTGTCCTTCACTTTATCCCCAATCCTCAGGTCCCTGGTCCAGGCACCACTTGCCGGAGCCTGCCGCCTGCCGGCAGAAATCAGACCATACCCAAAGCGGGGAGTGAGGATGAGAAAATGAGAGAGAGGGAGGGAGGGAGGGAGGGAGGGAGGGAGGGAGGGAGGGAGAGAGAGAGAGAGAGAGGGAGAGAGAGAGAGAGAGAGAGAGAGAGAGAGAGAACAGGACAGACTCAGGAAGGCTGTCAGTCACATTGAAGCAGCTTGCTTTTATTAAGTCCCCCCACCCGCATTTATACTGTAAAGTAAGCAAAACAATCCTAACACAGGCAAAATAACTTAAGACATGATTGGCTTCCTTCAAAGATCTATATGTGACCTCAGTCTTAGGTGAAAAATAAACTTCTCCTCAGATGTAAATTATTTTGCCTAATGAAAACTCCTGCTTCCAACAGCACTTCTGTGCACGAGATTGTCTTCTGCCTAACCCAAAAGTAGGGCATAGTTCAAGGCAGGCACATGGCCCCCGACAATTAATAAAATATGTTTTAAAAGCTAGGTGAAGCACAGCAGCTTTCTTGTAACTGGAGACAGGGACACCCAACCGCAAAGCAAGGTGGCAAGCCAGAATATCCAAATTAGCCAGCCTTAATATATAAATGGAGAGTTATTTAGGGAGGCATTCCAGTGTCAACTGGGCCTCCCCGTGCACTGCCACACAGATGTAGACAGGCATATACACACATATGCACACCATACACAGAATCGTGCAAAAAAAAAAAAAGACTTCTCTCTTTCTCCTCCTCTCTCCCCATTTAAACCTGGACCTGTGAGTTAACTACAGCAGAATCTTGAGTGAAATATTGTGGATCATGAATATACTAGAAGGGGAAGGAGATTCTACATCAGTTCACTGTTCAACAACGAAGTGTCCTTCTCGGTTTTCCAACAACAAAACTTCTCTGCTAAGCATGTGTCCATCTTTGTCTACCAGCCTTTTCAGCTCTCCTTGCATTCTACAGAGGGTGTTGTTTACTGTTCACTCTCCTCCCCAGATGTAACCTGGATGCTGGATCAGGGAAGACACAGCAGCCCTAGATTAGCAATTTTCCAGAAGCTCTGCAAAGTTCTCCCAAGGCTGCCTGAAAATTGAGGGGCTGGGAATGGGCTCTCCACTCTCCACTCTCCACCCAACGAGCCCTCTGCTTTTTTGTATTTCATATTAAGACCTGTGTAAGACTGGAGAAAGAATTTCTCAACTAAGCAGTTTGAAAACAGCAAGTTCCGGGCCAGCAGGGGCTACAGGGAGATCCTGTCTCAAAAAAAAAAGCTCTCAGTTAAACGACCACCCATTATCAGGTATATAGTGATAGGCAACCATGACAGAATGAGGATGGAGAAAGCCTTTCATATAACCTCTGTGTTGCCGCTCAGTGACTCTGGCAAGTTACTTGTAACCCAGTTACTTGTCAAACGATAGACAGGGAGACCCAGCCTAAACCCTCAGAGATTTGAGATCACATTGCCTACTACTTTTGTCCTGGTTCTAAACATTGGTGCCCCAGTTCAGTCATAGACCCTATAGTCACAATAACCGAGTTCCTGTCTCCACCTTGCAACATCCTCCCCTTCCTGTGCCCATCCCAAAATTTGGGGTCATGGAGTCATACCGATTACTCTGAATGCTCTTTGTTTTTCCAGTTGCCTGATCATGGCACTAGTGAGACTCTACAGACTTTTTTGATTTCTGAATCTGAGCCATCTCTGGGACCCCCACCTTTCCCGGGCCTTTATGCCTGTGTACGGGTTGTTTCTCTATGCCTCTAGGTGTTGTGGCATCTTTAACCTAAGACGAGTCTACTTCCTCTGCACATACTTCCCACTCGTTCAACCTGGACCATCATGTTGGCCTGAGTTTCAATTCCCTTGAAGACCTCATATCTGCCTCTCCCAGATGGTTCCATTGCCCAAGGCTCTATAACATATCATTTGCCAGCATTTGAGAAAGGACTCTGAGAGCAATCACACCTGGATAATGAACTTTTCACCCAAAGGATCATCAGCCCCTTTGAAATTTTCATGAAGGCTATAGACTATGTTCTCCATTCTTATAGAGCTAGTCACTCATGACTAATCAGGTTTAAGACTAAATCAACTAAAATTAAGTAAACGTGGTTAGTGGCTCCTGCACTGGATTGGGCTGACATAAAAAATGTTCATTTCACAGAAAGTTTATTGGGCAGTCCTACATGCACCTTCTTTGTCCAGAATAACGGGAATTTGTACTCACATAAAAATGTGTTTTTAGGCAATTTTAGGTGATTTACAATCCTCCCCTTTCAATCCTGTCTAAAACCCCCAAATCATTGTTTAGAAACGCCTGTCTAATGTGGGTAGAAGCAAAGGGCCATCAGAGCTCTACAGAGAAGAAGACCAGGCTTTCCACCTCAGATGTCATTTATACCTTTCCTTAATTTAAGTACATAAGATTTTTAGAAGTTTAAAAAGAGTTCAAGGAGGCTAGAGAGATGAGTCATCAATTAAGAGCACTGACTGCTTTTGCAGAGGACCCAAGTTTGATTCCCAGCACCCACACGGTGGCTAACAACCATCCATAACTCCAGTTCCAGGGGACCTGACACCCTCTTCTAATCCCCAAGGGGCATTACATGACACAGGTACACCTATATACATGCAGGCTATACATTCATACATAAAATTTTAAAAATACATAAAATATTTTTTAAAAGAAGAGTTCAAAAAGTTCCCTGAGAGTTTAAGAAGCACCCTGGCCTTTGGTTAAACTGTCCAGTTCATTCTGTTCTATCCAGTTACTTACCCAATATTTATTGAACTCCTACTTCATGTTCACATTGACCTAGCCAAGAGGACACACACATGGACATAACTTCTAAGATCATGGCCCTAAAGAAGCTTATTCTCATAGGAAAGGCACTAACAAGCAGGTAATATGCCCTGTGTGCAGGCTTGATTCTCTTTGATAAACTTCAGATTTATTTCTTTAAACCTGAACATGTCGGTGTCTGGCTTAAACTGGTTAGCTAGACAGGTGATTCAGATTGCCTGTGGAATACACGCACATAAATACCAATTTTTCAACAGCCCACAAATTTCACTAAAACTTGGCCACTCTCCAATGCCAAGGTCATAATCTACCATTCTCTTAAAATAATTCAATTTATACTTAAGTGATTCGATTTATAGTCCCCTCACTTTTAAGGTAAAATTTAAGGTATTTTGTACCCTAATCTCCAGATTGACTTTTGTTTTGGTTTCTTTTTTAATTAACAAAATAGGAAAGTTTACCCAAGGTGAAATTTCTAAAGTTTATTTCAAGTTATTTCCCTTATATGATTATCCCACGGTCAATCCCAGGTCTGGTTTTTAATTGCTCACTCCACTTAAAACTTCCCCCAAATTTTATCATGTTTTACTCAATTGGCCCAGCCCTGAGTTAGGATATTTGCTCTTCTAATATAATTCAAATTCCAGATTGCTTTAAATACACACATACATAACCAAGCATGGGAGCACATGCCTGGAATCCTAGTACTTACGAGGTAAGGCAGGAAGATCAGAAGTTCAAGGTCATCTTCAGCTAGGTATGGAGTTCTAGACCAACCTGAGATCCTGGGTCAAAAATAAATAAACACATATAAGAAGTAATGTCCTTTTATCCAATTTTTTTTATTTCACCAAGTTTTCCGATTTCCCAACAGATTAATTGAAGTCAATTAGTTGATTAATTTCTAAGAGTTCAAGTAATATCTTTTCTTCCCTTGTCTGTCTGTCTTTTCCCTCTTCTTTCTCCCAAATCACAAACACAGAAGCATTCTGCATTTACGCGCTAACTCCAGTCCACAAGTTAACTGGATGGCTTTGAGAAAAATCTGACATGAGAAGCACAGTTTTTCATAACTCTCTTGTACCTTTACTGGATTTTCCCACAAGTTTTCTTTTTTTTTTTTTTTAATGGAGAAGAATTACTGACTTCAGCATGTCTCTAAAAGATAAGAACATTTATTAAACATAAACACACTGCTATTACCACATCAAAAAAGAAACAATGATTTGGTAATAGCAAACACTGAGGTAGTGTTCTGACTTCCAGTGTTCATAAGGTCAAATGCTATTGATTTTCAAATCAATGTCTAAATAAGTTCTACACTTTGTCATTGGTTAATACATATTTAAACGGATTTTAATGTGTGGGGTTTGTCTTCTATCCATTTGCTTGCTATCTATTTTTTAAAATTGAGTTATTTCTCTGGAATGCTGTGGGATAGTTTAATATCCATGAGACCCTGTGATTTCACTGTAGCCATGTCGTCTTCTTTTCCCCTTTGGATTTTCTCACTTTGTAGCCCAGAATGGCTTCAAACTGCTAAAGATCCTTCTGCCTCGCTCTCCCCAGTACAGAGATTACAGGCATGAGCCACACCACAACCACGCCTATACCCACTTGGGACATATTTATCTTTACATTTTAAGTCATCAAGTAATTTGAATATTTTGAGACAAATATCCCATGTTCTTTTGTGGAAGAAACACTCCAGATAATTCTCCCAAACCACTCGTTTAATTAGTGTACCTTTCCAGTTAAGTAACGGTCTTTATTTGTTAAGAGAAACCAAGAAAAATTTTGAAGTTTATTTCCTCTAGATAGCCGTTAGAGGGCGATATTTTATTATATTTCTCCTAATGATCAGTAAATCCAGACATGTTTTCGTATTTTCGGACAAGCTCAATGGCATTATCTAATTGCACTTCTAATCTCGCGTCTATGAGAAGTGACCGACCGTAGTCCTTCTGTTAATCTGATGACAATTTGTGCTTTAAACTTTTCTTCTATCTTAGACTCTGTTCCAAATTCTAACCATTAGGCGGCGACGTCTCATAAGTAAAGGTCCATGGAAAGGAAAAAATTAAGTAAAACTGCCAAATAAAAAGCTGTTTCACAGGGAAAGGGATCATTAATTTAAGGAAAGAGACAAACCAGACATTTCTAGTTCGTATCCAACTCACGGTTCAAGGTCATAACTGTAAATGACGACACAAAGGAGCCATTCAAGAGCCGGGAAGGCAGACTTGGAAGGACCATGTGCACAATCCGCGCTTTGATTTTGAGGATCTGCTGGAGGCGGCCGATGCACGTTTGTGCACGTGTGTGTGAATAGTTATGAGGCAGGACCTGCGTGAGCTGGGCATGGATCTGTGTAATCAATAGCTCTCAGCGAGCCGCAAAATCAAACACCGGGTACGTTACAGGGCTGTTAGAAGGTCAGCTATTCAACTTTACACAGGAGAAACTTAGTCCTGAGGGGCAGCTGGCCCTCTTAGACGCACATCTCACCAGTTCGTCCTTAATTAAGAGTCGCACACCTGCATCCAACCCCGCGTCCAAACACGGGTCCTCACTTCTCAGCTCTTCCAGTAATGACCTTTCACATGCACCCTCTTCACCGCAAACCAAAGGGATCCACACTTTTGTAAGTGGTATAACGAGACAGAGGTAACGGGGAAACTGTGGATTCTTTGAGGTTAAGACTCTCCAAGGTAATCCCTGGAGAAGTGGGTGTGAATCTACAAAGGGGAGGTGATGATCCCAGGCCTCCTGATGCGCAGTCATTTTCAGATCCCAACTTAAGAAATTCTATTTCACTTCGAGCCTATCGGCAATGTAAACAAAACCACACAGATGTGAGAAGAGAAGCAAGAGTCCCTCTTCTCTCCAAACCCAATTAGCGTTTCGTCTCGGAAAAAAGGAGAGGCTTGGCAGAAAGTCGAGGAGAAAGGTGGAGCGCCTGGAGGGATCTGGGGCTGTTTTCCTATTCTCCAACCCCCGCGGCTCAGCTGGTGCCAATGTCCAAAGGCGGCAGGAAAGAGATCGCGCAGAGCGCCTTTTCCTTCAGGTTTCTCTTTAAATCCTCACTCCGGCCTGAGGTTACAACTCGCGGCTTTCCGGGTCTCTGAGCCCCTCTCCCAGCCTGCTCGCTCTTCCCCCTCCTCTCCCTCAGCCCAGTCACTGCCCCCGATCCCGGGCCTCCAGCTCCGCCTTCCCCGGCGGCGGAGGCTTTGCCCCAAGCGGAGTCAGATTTGCATAGTTCCCGCCCCTCCCCGAAATCATTGGTGCAGCCACTGCCCGGCGCGGCCGATGATTGGACAGTTGCTCGGGTGTATTTGCATACGGGCCGCTCCGGGGAACCCAGCTGTGCCGGTAGCCGGCTCAGCACAGAAGTTTGCGGAGCGCTTCCTCGGTGGCTGGTCCCCGTCCGAACGCTGCGCCCTCCGCCCTGCGCCGCCTCCTTCGGTCGCCGCCCAGTGCTATCGGGATTCCTTCTCGCCTAACAGACGCTCTGTTAGGGACGCGGAGGTGGACGCGGAGGGGTGTGGCGGAGACCCACCCCGGAGCCCTCTCACTGACAGCTCGGCGCCCGGACGCGAACGGCGCCGGGCTCCGGCACGCAGCAAAGTCTCACCCACCTTCCCGCGGCCGCCTTGCGGGCGATGCGGCCACCCCGAGCCGCGGCGCCACGAGGACGGAGGGCGCCCCGGAGAGCCTAGAGCTGCTTTCTGCCCACCCGGCGAAGCGGGCATGGGGTGCTGAGCGCCCCTAGCTCGGCGAGGCCGCCCGCGGCAGGCTCCCCATGGCCGGGACGTACAGCTCCACTCTGAAGACGCTGGAGGACTTGACCTTGGACTCGGGGTATGGGGCCGGGGACTCGTGCCGCTCGCTCAGCCTCTCCTCGTCCAAGTCCAACTCGCAGGCGCTCAACTCTTCGGCGCAGCAGCACCGCGGGGCGGCCTGGTGGTGCTACTCCGGCTCCATGAACAGCCGCCACAACAGCTGGGACACGGTGAACACGGTGCTGCCCGAGGATCCCGAAGTGGCCGACCTCTTCTCGCGCTGCCCGCGGCTCCCGGAGCTGGAGGAGTTCCCCTGGACCGAGGGAGATGTAGCCCGGGTGCTCCGCAAAAGCATCGGCGGCCGGAGGCTGCCCTCGTTCTCCGCCGAGGCGGTGAGGCGTCTGGCCGGGCTGCTCCGCCGGGCGCTCATCCGCGTGGCCCGCGAGGCGCAGCGCCTGAGCGTGCTGCACGCCAAGTGCACCCGCTTCGAGGTGCAGAGCGCGGTGCGCCTGGTGCACAGCTGGGCGCTGGCGGAGAGCTGCGCGCTGGCGGCGGTCAAGGCGTTGTCTCTGTACAGCATGAGCGCCGGCGACGGGTTGCGCCGGGGCAAGTCGGCGCGCTGCGGCCTCACCTTCTCGGTGGGCCGCTTTTTCCGTTGGATGGTGGACACTCGCATCTCCGTGCGCATCCATGAGTACGCGGCCATCTCGCTCACCGCCTGCATGGAAAACCTGGTGGAGGAGATCCGAGCCAGGGTGCTAGCGAGCCAGAGCCCGGACAGCGGAGGAGGAGGAGGCGGGGAGGTGTCTGCAGAGGCCCTGGAGATGGTGATCAACAACGACGCCGAGCTCTGGGGAGTCTTGCAACCCTATGAGCATCTCATCTGCGGTAAAAACGCAAATGGTAAGCAGGCGGGCCTCCGCGCACGGACAGGGTGGGTTACCCCAGGAGTGGATTTCCTAGGACGAAGTTGTGGAGTGTGCCAGGTCTCTGGGAGAAACGGAATTATGGGAGAATTTGGCTCCTGCCAAACATTGTTTTAGGTGTCTGGTTTGTAGAAGATCAAGTCGCGGTTAGTCTCCCAGGGGCTGTTCGCTGGGTGAGATTGGACGTCTGGAGCAAGCCATTCCTGAACTACTCTCCAAAGTGAAGCTTAGTGGACTGTTGGCTGTTTGCCTTGCTGAGCTGGGTCTCTAGGAGTCCAGTTTGGGCCCCGCAATAGGGAATGTTGACTGTGGTTCTCCTCTGGGATTTTTTCAGCAGCTCGGGAGTCTGCACTCTTAACACCTGCTCCTTGGATAAATGGGATGGGTGTAAGAGAGTGGAAAGTCCAGGCAGGATCTGGTGTTGTAGCCTGGGCTGAATGATACCCAGAGTGAAGCCACTCACAGGAGGTGGAGGGATAGCTGCCAGCTCTTAATATTATGTGCCCAGGGGTGGTGGAAACCGAGGACTCCTGAATTCCTTTCCCAGAAAGTCAGCCTCGTGCTTGTTCCTAGGGTCTGATTTTCCAGCTGTCATTAACCAAGTAAGCAACTGATTAAAACCTCATGTTGAATTAAACGCACAACCTTTTGGGCTTTCCTGAAAGGAAAAATGACTGGTTCAAGGAAACCACATTATGGGGATGGGGCGTGGGGGATGGGCAACTGCTTAGCGTCAAGGCTGGGAAATAAAACACCGGGTAGCTAGCTGCACGCCTTGAAGGATGGCATGGTTTCGGTACCCAGGGTGAAAGCAAAGCACTTGACCTTCTCTGTGGTAAGGTTTGGGCGTGACATGCATTCAACAACAAACGACCCTATCAGACTCCAGTTTCAGGAGTTGGCACCATCAGTGATTTAGAATGAACAGCCTTGAAATCTCATTGGAAGGACCCCTTCAGGTGCAGGTTTCAGTGACAAATAAGCAGACAGTGGAAGAGGCTAGGTGGACACTGGTAAGGGATAAAAGGAGCCAAATTCAAATGTAGTTTAACAAACTTGTGATAACCAAAACCGAAAAGAATACTTAATGCACTTGTGGTTCTTAGCATTTTATGTGTGTTAGCTTTTTATTTTGATCTTGAGTTCCTGAACTCAACTCCTAAACCCTCAGAATCTTTGGAATGCTAATGGCTAATAACTTACGATCTGTGGGTAGTTTCAGAATGGGGACTAGTCACCAGAAAGACTAAAGCAGAACTTTAGAGGGTTAGTACTTTCAGATCTCATCCCTCCCCCAACCAACCTCCCAGGAGGGAGAAGAGAGGCTGACAAGGTTAAGTTGATCATCAATGGCTAAGACTTTAATCAATCACGCATGTCTAATGGAGTCTTCACAGAATTCAAAAGGACAAAATTCATGGGCTTCTGGACAGCTAAACACCCAAGGGTCGTGCTCACTTTTCTCCACACCTTGTCCTCTGCATCTCATCATCTCTATCCTTTATAAACAAGCCAGGAAATGATAAGTTCTTCCCTGAGTTTTGTGAGCCAGTCTGGCAAATTAAACCAGAGGAAAAGGGTTGGGGAACACTGACTTTCAGCCAGTTGTTCAGAAGCATGAGTAAAAACTAGTTTCTTTGTGGCTGGCATCTACGGCAGGGATGCAGGGACGCAGTGTTGAGGACTGAGCCCTCAGCCTAGGAGATCTGATGCTATCTCCAGCTAGTGTCAGAGTTTAATTGAGTTGAATTAGAGGGCACCCAGCTGTGTGTGCTGCAGAACTGCTTGTTAGTGGGGAGAAATCCCCACACTTTGAGATTATAGAAAGAATGCTTCTGTGTTGATTGTGGTGTGAAAACAGGGGGAAGGTGCTTTGTCTTTCCAAGAGATAAGTGTCTTTGACCTTATTCCCATTATACTGAGGTCCCTTATTTAGATTACACAGAAACTAAGTGACAAAACTGGAATTTGAATTCTGGCACACTCCAGGGAGGTTTAAGTTTCTAGCCATAGGAAGAGAAGACACAATTTGGGTTCTCTAGCCTAACTTCTAAGGAGAGCAGTTGACTGCTAGGCTGCCTTTGGAAGATACTGTATTTACCCAGTGTGGCTTATTTGAATATTCTTTACTTTAAGTTTCAATTCTGACACATGGGACATTCTTGCAGTCAAGAGTATTTGCCTTTTTATTTTCCTGCTCTTAGGTCAGAGTTGAGGTCAGTCCAGAGGCTCGGCTGATGATGATGTCACAGCTGATAATTATGCTTCACCTTGCAAGTCTGTGGCTTCAACACTGGGAACACCAGTTCCAGGAGAGGAAGTGGAGGGCAGGGGGATTTCCATCCATTTGTCGTAGCCCAGGGGAAGAGTTCTGTACTTTTGGCTGAAGGGAGCCTGGACTGAATTTGAAGGAGTAAACCCTCTCGGGGAAAAGACTCAAACCCTAACCCTATAAGCCAAGTTAGACCGACAGTGGAACAGTGGGTGCAAAACAAAACCCACAAGTGCCTTTCATGGCCAGTCAGACCCCAGCATACTGAGGCACTTTTTCTAACTGCAAACCAAGGCTTAGAAGAGAAGCTGCTCCTTGGGGCACTCTGCAAATGCAAAGGGGTTAGAAATTGCTGGAAAACTGGTGCTTTCATCTCAGGGGCTCACAACCAAAGAGCATCTCTTATTAGGAGTCAGCACCCCTTGCAATTTTCTTTACAGGACAGACTTTTGGCCCCATGGTTTGAGCTTCATCTTCTCTCTGTAGCAGCCCTCCTTAAGCCAAAGTAAGGAAGCAGTAGGACTCAGCAGCAAATCCTCTCCACCTGAGCTCTCTGGTCTCCAGGACACTCTTTCAGGAGAGGCAACCTTTGCTTTTTAGTAACATAGATCTCACTTCTAACACATTAAAAACTAGGGGGTGGCCTCACTAAAGAACAACCAGGCCAATTTATTAAATCCTTTTAGTGAAATGGATGTTTACTAGAGAAGCAATGAATTTCATATGTTGGAAAGCTCTGTTCAGAGGGAAGCCTAAACTGCTTAGGAAAGAAGAGATCCAACCCTTTTTTATGTTAGAACAGCCCCAAAGCCAGCAAGGTTACAGTTTACACAGCTGAAGACCAAGTGGGAAATGGCAACATGTGGGAAGGGAGAGTGCTGGCTGGTATTCTTGTCCTGCTGGTCTTCCCTTTAAATTACATATTTATTGTTGTTGTGCTTGCTAATTACACAGCATGGGCACGTGCATTTGACTCAGCTATATAGGGCTCTTAAACTTTTAACATCTTTCAACTAGGAATTTAAGAACCTTAATGCATCTATTCTTGTCCATTACTCAGAATGCCAGACAAATATGGTTTTGCTCAGCCTGAGATGGATGATAAAAGTTCTGTCGTGTTTATAAAACATGGTCCCAGCTTCATAGAGCAGCAGGAGATCCATATCATTGTTCATTTGGTATTGATGTCTTGGATCCCAGGGCAGTGTCATTAAATGATGATATCTTCACGACTTCCTTATGGGAAACAGAGAAACCACTTTAATAGAGCACTATTTATAAACAGGGAGCTCGAAGGAAATAGAGACTTCTCCCTTCCACTCCTCCCTCAGTCCTCTTCTCTTTTTCCCCCAAGAAACTCTCTGTGTGTGAGTTTGATACAGAGCAGCCCTTCTGGGTTTCTTCCTGGCCATTTCTCTTACTAAGCTTCCCTGGGTGTCCATGGCATTTGAGAAAATTCAATTTCTAGTTTCAATTAAATGATAGGATATTGATGAGAATATTCTTCTTCTGAGCCCTATGTAGAGTATGCGAGAGGATTGCTCTGTCACAGTGACAAATGTGAGTCTTTGAAGCTACCTTTGCCCTCTGTCTTAGGGACCTGGGGCAAAATTCTTCACCACTCTGGGCCTCAGTTTTGTCCTCTGTAAAATGGAGGATAACAGCACCTACCTCATAAGGTTGGCGTGAGGATTGAGACTATAAAGATCTTAGCATATGATAAAAGCTCAATAAATAGTAGCAATGCATTCAACACATACTTACTCACCACTGACCATGCCCACCACTGTTAAAACTGCTTCGGATTAAGGAGTGCTGGTGTAATGCCATGGAGGAGACAAGAACAAGTAAACAAAAATTCACTCTTAATAATGTTGTTGTTTGGGCTTTTTGAAAATATTTTTTTTAAGTTACATTTACCTTGTATGTGGGGGTTGTTTGGTCTTTAAATATTTTTGAAGTTATATGAATTTAATTTATTTGTGTGCGGGGGACATGTGCACATAGTGTGCTTGTGGAGGCCAGAGGACGGTCTGTGGGAGTCAGTGCTTTTCCTCTACTGCATGCTTCCCGGGGATCCAACGCGGGTCGTGCTTAGTGGTAGACACCTCTACCTGTTGAGCCACTTCACCCATACATTTAAAAGAAATCGTTTCATTCATTCACTGTATTACTGGATGTGTGTTTGTCTTTTGAGACAAGATCTTATCATGTAACTCAGGCTAGCCTCTAACCCATGATCTGCCTCAACCTCCTTAGTGCTCAGATTACAGATGTGTGCTACCATGCCCATCAGTGTGTGCTGGTTTTTTTGTTTGTTTGTTTTGTTCTCTTTAGGACAGGATAATGGGATAGATAGGAATAATTTCAATGACACTCAAGGAAGGCCTCTCTGAAATTTCATTAGTACTAGCCAATAATATCAATACTACCATCTGAGGACCTTTTGGCTGCAGATAGTGACTATGGACTTTCCTCAATTATTCGCTTATTTACCAGCCGAGGCAAGTGTCAACATCTCATTTGCAGCCAAGAAATAAAGAGGCTGCATCTAAAGCAGGGATGGAAATTCTGGCTGTAGTGTTCATTTGTCAAGGAGATTTTAGGATGGATTTCCACTGAGATAATTAGCTGAAGGCGCAAGGGTTAATTGAGCCGTGAGTTGCTGTTTAATCAGTTTTAACACCTGGGTAGTCTGAGGGAGGCAGGCAGCTCCCTTCTTTTGACTATTTTATTGAAGCCTGGGGAGACTGTAGAACTGAAACAAAGCAAGCTTTGGAAATGAAAAGTAATTTATCCCCCCCCACCCCCTTGCAGCCCCAGGTTTGGTAGTTAGAGGAACAAGCTGGGGTTGTTCAGCTTCCGCCATAAAGCTTTACCTGGCTTCCCCACCCCCAGCTGGAAGAGCCACGCCTCCTGGAAGCTCCTACAACACCCAGGGCATGTTCTTGAATCACTTCTATCTGTGATGCAGGCTTCCCAAAGTCATCTGTGTTGAGTAATATGTGAGTGGGGGAGGCGGGTGGGGTGGTGCAGGTTAGGTGGGTGCCTTTGGTGTAGGGTACCCAGGGCAGAAGAGTTTCATAGCAGAAGTCCAGTGTGCAGCAGAGAAATCAGCAGGAGGACTATGTTGAAAGTTTTCTCATCTGTGGTCTCGTGGAATCCCCATAAAGTTGCTGTGAATAGTATGTCTTTCCACAGAGAGGTCTTTGGTAGCCCAGAATTCACAGCTCCATAATGGCTGAGCCAGGACTAAGCCCTATTTTGCTCAAGTCCCAGGCTTGCACTTTTCCTGTGAAGAATTACAGACCACGGGTAGCAAGAAACAGTATTTGACCCTCTTCAAATGACAGCTCAGGTCAAACTTACAGCAACATTACTTCTTATAGATCTTGTTTGTTAATGGCCTACTCTGTCCAGGCCCTTTAAACTCCTCAGACCAGCAAAAGCTCCTCAGGCCTACAGAGTGTACCCGGGAGGTGCCATTGATTTGAAGGGACCATTTTTGCTATTCCTGAAGGGGCAGGGAGCCTGGTTGCCCCACAAGGCGCCTTTGCCATGTGGCAGTTGCTGAGTGATCAATAAGTTCAGCTGAATGGACAAGCTAAAGAGCTGGCAGAATGATGCTTCTCAGGAGGAGGAGTGAGCCAGCTCAGAGCAGGTGGACATGCAACAGAGGGAAATCTGCAAAAGCAATTCTGCATTGAGGCCACTGGCCTTCTGGGATCAGCCCACTTGCCCTGGAGTTAGTAGAGTCAATCTCAGTCTCTCTCTCTCTCTCTCTCTCTCTCTCTCTCTCTCTCTCTCTCTCTCAACTTTCTGTGTATTTGTGTGTGCATGTACATGTAGAATCCAGAAGTCAACCTTAGGTATCATTCCTCAAGTGCTGTCCCAGATTATTTTGACCCAGAGTCTCATTGATCTGGAGCTTGCCAAGTAGGTTAGACTGACTGGTTCAGCTGTCTCTGCCTAAGTGACCCTTCCCAGGCCCAGAAGAGCCTTTCTGAAGATACATTGCTTTCCTTAGAGTGTACCACCATGTTTAGCTGCTGAATACATCCTGGTGCTAAGAGCACAGGATGGGAATGAATTAGCACAGCATTGTGCTAAAGTGCTCTGGCTTTAGAGGCCAGACTGGGTCTCAAACCGCCTTGCCTGTTAGTGACCCATGTCCTCAAGGAAAGTCTCTTTTCTCTACTACCCAATGAGGGGCCTGTTCTTCTGCCCAGTCGTTCTGCCTGATGAATGAATACTCAGTGTCTCAGGGATGTTAGGGATGCTGAGGTTTGGTGAAAAGAACACAGCTGGGTGTGATTCTTCCAACCCTCTTTTGTGAGCTGTGGGTTATTAGAGAAATCATTTAACTTCTGTGCCCTAGATTCTTCCTCTTTAACAAGACAGTGTTGGCATTTTGTACTGAGCCATGGTTTGTCATGGGACTGTCCAGTGCATTATAAGATGCTCCATAACAGCCCCTTCCCATCATTAGTTGTGACAACCAAAAATGTCTCCAGACATTTCCAGATGTTCTCTGGGAGACAAATTCATCTGTAACTGGAAAACACTGGTCTCTGACATAAAACTGAAAATAATAGCCAACTCACAAGATGGTTGTAAGGATTAATAAGCATCTCTATAAGGAACTTATTTTGTTTGTATCTGATATCAATTCTGGGTGGTTTTTTTTTTTTTTTTTTTACACACTGTGTTGAATGTACTTATGTTCTTCACTTTGGGGAAAATAGGAGTCTCTTGTGCAGGAGAGGATCATGACCCAAATCTCAGGTTAGCAAGTGTTAGTCACAAGGCTCTCCTCAATGACTAACACTCAGTGTGTGAAGGTGGGAGGAAGTTAAGGAACCTGGAAAAGCACCTTCATACCCTGCTTGGTCACGGATGGACTGTCCCCAGGACAATGCAATGGGCAGTGAGTTTAGCTCTCTCTCCCTCTGAGTTCATGCCACTTCTGTCAGGTTGCCAACGACAGTGCAGATTTGAAGCTACAGACTCCCTGGGAGCAGTTTCACTGTAGGTATTGTATTTGGCTTGTTGACTCCAATTCCTGGGCCATAGGGAAGGCAAGTGAGTTGTGTTTTGCTCACTTGTTATGTGAAAACACTTTGTGGGCATGTTTGTTTGTTTTGGAAAGGGTCTCATGTAGCCCAGGCTGGCCTGGAACCCATGATAGATAGATAGATAGATAGATAGATAGATAGATAGATAGATAGATAGATAGAGCCTGGAACCCATGATAGATAGATAGATAAATAGATAGATAGACAGATAGACAGACAGATTAGGTAGAATAGATAGATAGCTGAGGATTACCTTAAACTTCTGTCTGCTTTCACCTTCTGCTTCAAGGAGTTTATAACCTAACACAGAGCGCAGAGCATGCACATGGATAGTTACAGGGAAGTTTGTCATTCTGCTTCAAACAATGATGGGGACAGCACTGATTGTCCCCATCAATTAATTGTATGCTCTCGCCAATCTGGATGCTTTTCATGAGCTAATTTCATTCAACCACCCAGCCTCTCTGCAAAGTAGGTATCGTTTCTAGTCTGTAGATGAAGCTTTACAAAGGTAGGAGGCTGAGTAATCCAGTGGGTAGAAGGGAGTAGAGCTTCTTATAGAAAACATAGCTTGTGAGCCAGTGCAGACGTGGACAACAGAGCTCCGACCAAGTGTGGGAAAGACCTGGAAACCAATGCATGTGTTTTGGAGGACAGCAAGTAACTCTGCTTGGCCAGGAGGCTCAGCTACATAATGAGGAGGAGCAAGGGAGATAACACAGGAAAAAGGAAAAAATTCCCACATCTTTTATCCAGATGTTAAGAAGCCTGCCAGAGTACAGGACAGGAGTTTTCCAAAACTTATTTGTATAATTCAGAAATGGAGTGTGTCTGCCGTGCTGCTCATCTTAACCACAGCCCAGACCTCCCGTTACCCCTTTTGTTGATTGAAAGCTTGACCTCAAAAATGCACCCGTCACTGTTCTTGCAGTGAAAGTAATACAAGACTTTAAATGAGCAAACGAGCCAAGGGGACAAAAACTTTCAATCAGCCTCGCTTTTCTTGTTGAACTTGGCTTCTGACTGGGTTAGTTCTTCAGGCCAAAACAATCTCAGTATAGAACGAAGGTTGGGACCAGCAAACTTGTTAAATAAGACCACGGGATTTACTCTTGCCAGAGAAGGATTCTCTACCATGGAAGCAGGGACCAGCATAAGACAAGATGTTATAAAAAGAGTCCCAGACCCATTATTGGCTTTAAGGCTAACTTGATATGCTCAGTTTCCAGTTTAAGGCTTACCAAATGATAACTCAATTCTGATGCTTAGTCCTTTGCTAGTTCTTGATAAAGATGTTTCTAGAATATTGATAAAGATTTTGTGTTAAATGTTTGAGATAATAGAATCACCTTGTAGTTCATTACCAGCTGAGTCAAGACTCTCTAGAATCCAGCCGAGTTTTGAGTGTGAAATGTGCAAGGTCATCATTGCCTTGGCCAACACTTTGGATGTGTGTCCTTTTCCTGTTCCAGTGGAAAGATAAGCTTTGTGACCATACTGCATTTATAGTCAGTGATTTGAGATTTTTATTTGCTTTATAAAAATCAGGTAAGAAGAGTTTCATGAGAGCAAAAATTAAATAGGAAAACTGAACTTGGAAGTTCTGGAGATAGAATCAGAAGTCTGGGGAGAAATTACATCACATCTCCAAGAGTGTGAAGCTTTCAGTCAGAAAAGCCATCCCAACAAAAGCTTGAGGCCAAGCTATTGTTGAAAGTATTTGTTTTTCAACTATTTGAGATCTAGCCCAGGGCCTTGTACACGCAGGATGAGTGCTGCACAGCTGAGTTACAACCTGGCCCCTTTTGTTGAAAATGTTATCACCATTTTTTAGTTGTATCTTCCAAAGTATGAAATACCTTTGTAAAGCTCTCTGTGAGGAGAGTTATTAGTAACACAAACTGAGACTTACATACGAGGCAAACGTGTACACAGAAATGTCTAGTAAAGAGAACTCAGACTTGGATCAAGAAAGTTCTGGATGGGGGCTTGCCCCCTCTGACTGAGTGAATCACTCCATCTTATTGGATCTCTGCGGTGTGAAGAGGTTGTTTAGATTCTCCAGGGGCCTTTCTTTCTCTGACATTTTTCTGGACCCCACAAGAACACTGTGAAATCATTTTCCTAAGGTCGAGCCCTGTAATTAGTTTCCTAGGGAAAGAGAAGCAGGGTGTGCTCTGAGACACAGCTGGAGAGAAGGACTGAACGCCATCTTTTTAATATTAGCATTAACTGTGATTACTATACCTTGATTTTGCTTTTCCCTCTCAGAAGGATGAGCTCTGTGTGCCTTTGGCCGGCATAAACTGCCTGACAGCTGTGTCCAGACCCTGGCAGACCCGTGCTTTGGTGAGGTACAGCTCCGAGGTGACTTCATACAGCTGGTGTTTGAAGCCTGCCTACCCAGACTTGGGTATTTATAGCAGGGGTGCAGCTAGAGGGGAAAAAATTAAATACTCTCCACCCTTCTTTATCCTGCATGGGACAGAGACAAGCATTGTGAGGAATGTAGAAGGCAGCGCTGTATAATCCAGCAAGATATTTTTAAATGCTGTTTGTTGGAGTTGGCAGGCTGTTTTTCAAAGAGGAGGGGAAATGGGAGTAACTGAGGAGGCCGGGAGGCCAGGAATCCTGAAGGCTGAGATGAGGAGCTTGGTACTCTGAGATGTGCAGCCTCTAACTCTCCTTCTTGGCCCCAAAGTCTGAGCAGGACTTGGGAAGGATGGAGTAACAGGTAAGGTAACAAGGCTGCCTGTGTCCTTCCCTTCCCCGTTCGCCCGTCAAGTCCTCAGATGAAAACTGGTGAAATGTTCCAGATAAGGCAGGCGTACATCCCGAATAGCGTTGCCTGTGAGAACTCCGGACATGTTTGTTTCTTCTCCATTTCAGAGCTCTGTAGATCGAGTTATACATGAGGACAAAATTGGAAAGCAAGTTGCTCACAGCTGTTCTTTTGGACTTAATCCTCTCAGGACAGGCAAGGCAGGCCAGAAATCTGCTGGGACTCAGTTCAGTGGTAGAGGATAAAGTCCCTGTGGTAGAGCTGCCTCTGAAGCTCATCGGAGTGACCCCACCTGTCACAGTGGACCTTGTTAAAGACTCATAGGTGGTGTCTTCTACCCAGCTAGTCTTTGAGGAGAAAATGGTTATGGTGTGAGGGACTCTGGGTTAGGAGCTAGGGGAAAGTTCAATTTGGGGTACATCATTGATTCATTCAACAAATATTTATTGAGGATGTTCAGTGAACTGGGCACTGCTTCAGGTGGTAGTGATAGAACAAATGAATAAAGTCCTAAAAAAGGGGGCGGGGTGGAGATGGCCCTGCTGAGGACAGGAGGCATGATGGAGGAACCACAGTGACGTGTCAGGAGAAAACAGCTCCAGGTGGAGGGAACAGCAAGTGTCTTCAGAAAGCCCTGAAGGAGGTCAGTGTAGTTGTGTTCAGCACGCAGCAGGAGACAGAAGGAAAGAAATGACACAGATAGTACCTTGGCTCTTATTTATTAATTATTTTTATTTTATGCGTATGATTATATTGCTTGCATGTATGTAAGTGCACCTGTGCCGTGCAATGCCCTCAGGACAGAAAAGGGAGTTGGATCCCCTGGAACTAGAGTTATGGACAACTGTTAGCTGCTATGTAGGTGCTGGGAACTGAATCAGGGTCCTCTGCAGTACCCTTAACCACTGGGCTATTTCTCCAGCTCTTACCTTGGCTTTTAAATCTGTGCATGCTAGGGTTACCTTGAGCAAATTGGCATAATATGATTTGCATTTTAGCAAGGTTATTCTCTTTGCTCTGATGGAAATTGACTTTAGCAACAAGTGTAGAAACAAGGTGACCAGCTGAGGGGTTGTTGTAATAATCGCAGTGAGATCAAAAGGATGAAGCTTAGACCAGGTGGTCATGGAGGAGGTCATGGGTGTGTGTGAAAGTTAGAGCCAGTGGCATTTGCAATCTACAATATGTGAGGTATTGGGACCAAAACTGAATGTGACAGCAAGGTTTATGAGCAAAGCATTGACTAAAGTATCAGAGAAGCAGGATGAGTCAGAGGCCCAAGTACAGATGTGGTTGCTTGTCCCAAACTTAACCTGTACAGATAGCAAGTAGGAGAACAGCTCGGAGGCAAGGCCGCCTGAAACTTTGTGAATTGCATGATATATGGAAACACAGCATCATTTGCTCTTCAGAGACTGGCCAGAGACTCAAGCAAGAGAGGTTTAATTTCCAGTCTTGACATCTTCTGTGGTTGATGGCCTCAAGAGGCCTTGAATGCTGCCTTCTAGCTCCTTTACAGGTGACCAGTGGCCTTCGTGAACATCATGAGCTCTGTTCTTTCCTGTCATTAACATGTGATCTGTTTACTTAGGTCCATTTGTTCTGTGTATCACTGTGACTTAGAGAGCCTGCCCTTCAGTTCTGAGAAAAAGAGACTCCATTTTCAGGAAGCTTTGGACTCCTGAAGGTCAACTGTGAGTCAGGAATTAGCCAGAAAGAGTGGTCTCAAGACAGTGGGAGTGTCCGAGGACCTGCTCCTTAGAAGAGGCAGGAGACATGGGTTAGCTCTGGGATGGAATCTTGTGTTTGCCATTGCCTGGCCACCGGTGTCACCTGCCATCTGTTTTCTTTTACTGTTAAATGGAGATGTATTTTTCTCCTCAAGTTGTTGTTTCAGTAATTCTCAACCCATGGAATTATCACCTGGAAAGCTTAAAAATAAAATTGGGTCTGACCATCATAAAGCCTTTCTTCCCGAAATTTTGAAGCCAGCAGTGTGGATCAGGGCCCAGACGGTGTGGGTAGAGTCTTGGGAATGTCTGGTACACAGCAAGCACTCAGACATTAGCTAGTCATGGAGAAAGCATCATTGTTTTGGAGTGCTGTTTCTGCCCCACCCAGGCTGATAGCTTTCCTTCACTCCCCAGCTCTGCTGCCTGGCTCCTCCTCATCTGGAGAGCTCCCCACAGAGCACCAAGAGAAGCCTGGATGGCTAGGCTTACTAGGAAGGGCAAAGTTAGACCTGGGATGGTCAAGGCAGTAGGTCCTGTTAATCCCGTCTGTATGCAGAAGAAACAGAGGCACAGAGAAGTTAAGTAACTGGCTAAAGGTCTCAGAGCTCATATAATCAGATCCAAGCAGCCCTCCTCCAGATTCTCTAGTTGCCGACCATGCATGTGCGCACCTCCACCAGAGGAGCTGGCAGACAACATTCTCTCATTTCTGATCTGCAGCATATGCCTGTGGAGTGCAAGCCTTACAGAGAACCGGGCTCAGTACTCTGTGCATCACATGCACTGTGTCACATGGTTCTTGCCCTGGTATGTTTTCTTCTTACCCCCATTTTGCAGCTGAAAAGACTGAGGCTCAGAGAAAACCGAATGGCGTAGCTAATAAAAATAGGATCCTCGTACTTGAGTCCTCATTCACCCTGCTGCCTCCTTCCTTCTGCCTTCAGGAGTGCCTGGGTGGAGACAAGCAAAGAAATGACGGGGTTGGTCTGAGGGTGAGAGGAACTGCAGCAAGGCCAAAGCACCCCTTCTACTCAGAACAGCCAGCCATTCAGGTGCCTTAAAATAGCCTGGCTCTGCGGGGTGCTGGCCTGCCACAGTGGCGGCTAGGTAGGTGTTTGTTTCTCTGCCTATTTAAAGACACATCCTGTGAAGTACATCCCTTCTCTTCTGCTGAAGTGAATGAAATAACCTCTGAGAAATCGTGTGTATTGGCCACTTAAAATAGTTCAAGAGGAAGGCTTGGAAGTGTCCAGCTCCTCGAGTCCATTTCCTTTGGATTGATGACACCTCGGAGAGTATGGCCTGGCCTCTTCTTGCTAACCCTCCTGCCTTCTTCCTTTCTGTCGTAGTGAAACTAAAGGAATTTGTCCCCAGAAAAAGTGGCAACCCTAAATAACTAAGTTGGTGCCCTTTGCCCATTTAATTTTTATCTCTCACAGGGAAAAATATGATAGGCCATTTTATTCAGGAATTTCCCATTTCTGTCCTCCAGCAGCAGAGGTTCCACGATCAGAGCAGCAACACCAGCTCTGAGTGAGAGGGTTTTATTTTTCTTTATTCACTCGCACCAAGGACTGCTCAGGGAAGCCAAGGGGTTCCTGCAGCCTTCATCTTATGGTGCCTAGGAAACCTGACCCATGGGGAGAGCCAAAAGCTTCGGTGTCCCCCTCTTCAATAGTGTGCCACTGATCACATGATACTCATTTATAACATTTAAATTCAGTAAAATTCAATAAGGCTAAACATTCTCTCACACACAAGTCTTCTTTCTAGTGCTCCATCATCACTGTGCCCAATGGTTTCCATACCGGACAAGGCAGATATAGAATACCTCCATCATCACAGACAGCTCTATGGGACAACATGCCATTAGACTAGGTCACCAGCTGGTCACTTGGGACCAGCTTTCTGGGTTTTCACAGGTCTGAACGACTCCCCAGCTTCTCAGAAGCCCTCTGTTTGCAGGAGCAGGAAGATTCATGGAAGGAGAGATTAAGGTCATTGATTTTTGTGGCTCTAACCTTTGGACCCCTGACACGTGGTCATGTTTTATGACTTCCAAGCTGTGTGGCCTAAGGCAAGTCACTTAGCTTTTCTGAAAAAGTGCCTTGTCAGTGAAATGGTATTTAAAAAATACCTCATGGGGGTTCTCCAGGGTTAAACAAAATGGTAAAATGTGCAACATTTTAAAACAATGCTTGCTCCATAATAAGAACTTCAATGTGTTACAAAGTTTCCTAGGCATTTGCCCATTGGAAGGATACAGTATCCTTTGGAGTTACATGGTGTAGTCAAGGACGGCCTTTTAGAACAAACTCTACGGATTTGGATTGTTGCTATTGCTGCACCTGTTAACAAGACTTCTGTCCATAGGCTTGGGCTCTGCTTTTCCCAGGCTCTGGGCTGGCTTATCTCCAGGGCTTGTTGACACCCCCCCCCCCCAAGCAGAGGTTGTTTGTTCTTAACTAGGAGCTCCTAGGAGCTCACTTTCTCTCAGGAATGTCTCTGTTCCTCCATGCTTGAGGTGAGCTCTCTTCAGAGGCCTTTTGCCCAAAGCCAGCCTGTCAACAGCACTTGGAGTGCTCCTACCAGAACAGTGGGTGACAACTAGAATCAGAAGATCTTGAAAACTGCCCCAAGTTCCAGGTTTTGGGTATTTCACATGCCATGTGGGCCTTCTGCGTCCTGTGCTATGAGGACTGAGGCTAATAGAACTCTTGATGGCAGATGGGGACCTTTGGGAAGGGTGTTTTTGGAACCAGGAGAGGCCTCTGGAGCTATAGAAGGAACAGAGGTTATCTGTTCACTCTTCACCAGGGTTCAAACTCTGACATCCCCATTCACTGGCCTAGATCACAGGACTGATTGACCTTTCTATGCTTCAGTTATTCCATCTGTAAACTGGGGATAATATTGGAACTTTATGGTGTGCTTCTAAGGAAGTGAAATAGTTACATAATAAAGCCTGTAGCCCAAGCATGCACAGCGCCCACAGGAGTGAGCTGTAGTTGTCCTTCTTGCCTCACTGTTTCCCAGGATAGCATTGAGTATGCTTTCTCTGTCATGAGCTGTTTGCATTTTCTATTTGATGATCTATTATTTGTTTAAGTCAGAGAAAGTGATTCAGAGGGGGCCTAGTACTTAAAGCCAATGTGTAAATTGAATGTGTGTAGCATGAGCGCCATGTGGTCTTTTTTCTTTTCTCTCTGCTCCCCCTCCCTGTGGATGATGGGGATAAAAGATCCAACAGTGCAGTTGTCCTTTGAAAAGCTCACAGGGTGAAGGTGGACTGCCTTCCCCCTGCTGATTTGGGCTCTGTAAGAAACCCCGCCCCATCACACAGTGTAATCAGAGCTGAGTTCTTTCTATGGAATTAATTTGTGGTGTGAAGTTCCCATGCGTTTATGCCACTGCCACTCATTTGCCCACATCTAGATGTGCTAAATCTGACACTTGTGATGAACTCCAAAGAAGCTGAAATTCTCTGCAGGGTGTCCAGGAATCTTCTTCACAGTTGTTACAAGGAACAAGTCTGAGTTGGGGGATTCCAAATGCCACTGAGAAAGGATGATACCCCCTCCTCCTATGCCTGGTCCCAGAAGGAGGCATCACCCACAGGAGAAGAAAGAAAGGACACAAGGCCAGGATAATCGCATTTTTCTCTTGTAGTCATTTGTGAACTCTGGGTCCTCCCAGGTTGAGCAAGCTGTTGTCCTTTGTATGGCTTCTCTGGCACTGACAAATCATGGGTGGTTAATGGGTAACTCTGACTCTTCTTGACAAATAGTTGTTTTGTCTGTTATCTGTAGTGAGGTTTCTTTGATTGTTAGCACAGTCTCAGTACTCAAAAGGATCTTGTGTGTGTGTGTGTGTGTGTGTGTGTGTGTGTGTGTGTATGTGGTATGGGCCCACACATCTCTTCTTTCCAAAATACAGAGGACCCTTAACTCAGTCCTTTCCAAGAATGGTATTTGCTGGAACATCTTGAGGCACTTAAAAAATGGAACTTCCTCTGGATATATTAATTAAAAATCTCTAAAAGTCAGTTCAGAATATTTGTATTTTTTTCTTTTTTGTTTTTTCTCTTTTTCCACCCCCGATTTTAATGTTTCCTAATGACTAGTGGTGAAAATATTTGTTCATGTCTTTAGCATAACTTATACAAAGCTCAGGGTTTCACCATAGCATTTTCACAGTGCTTGCAATGTACTTTAGACATTCATCTCCTTTACCATCACCCTTTTTCCCAATATGCCCTCTTCTAATTTCATGCTTTAAAAAAATCTAGATGTAGACAGTATTTTATGTATTTTTAAATTTTGTGTCTACGAATGTTTTGTCTGCATGTATGTAAGTACACCCATGTTGTGCAGTGCCCACAGAGACCACAGGAGGGCATTGGATCCCCTGGAACTGGAACTACAGACAGTTTTTAACCACTGTGTGGGTGCAAGGAACCCTACCCAGGTCCTGTAAGAGCAGCCAGAGTTCTCAACTGCTGGGCCATCCCTCCAGCCCCCAGACAGTATGTTAAAGCTCCTCAGGTGATTTGAGTAGGCAGGTGTAAGACTATATCCTGCTTCATTGGCAGTCAGTGAGGCTTTGTGTTAGGTTCTTCTTAGTATACATCAATTTGGGAAAGGCCAGGCTAAGAGAGGCTAGTCAGAAGTGGCATCCAAGGCTGATCTGTGATTCTGAGTTATGGATGGAGGTCATGGTCAAAGCAACTCAAGGAAGAGCTGATGGAAGGGGGTGCCTTGGAAAACAAAATAGCTGTAATCTTGTCTAGCTCTCTCAAGCAAATATGAATGGCTGGTATCTACTGAGTGCCTTCTGAGAGACATAGTTTTTGTGGGTTATCTCAAGGATACATACACGTGCTGTGGCACTCACACACGCGCACGCGCACACACACACGTAGAATCAGTAGACTATTAGGAATAGGTCAAATGAGATTCCTGTGCTGTAAGGAGTGCAAGAGTTTTTCCAAAAAGATGTTTTGTGTTCCCTTTTCTCAAGGCACTGCCTTCTGCCTTGGCTTTCAGAGCCTCTCATTTCCCTCAGATCCAGCCAAGACCAGTCTGCTCTTTTTCAGTGAGCTGTCCATGTTTTGATCCTCCTCACCCCCTTCACCACTCAGCTTTTACATACAGCCCTTCTTGCTGGATGAAGCCTAACCCATAGGTCAGGTTTGGGAATGTTGCCACCATCATCTGGGGTGCGAACATAGCCCTCATCTGAGTTGTCCTTTGTCTCAGTCTGGTCCCTGTCACAGGGTCATCCTCTGAAGGACTGAAGGTGGACCTTGCTGCTCGGCTGCCTGAATTCAGATTCTGGATCCACTTCTTGCTTAGCTAGTGACTTCACAACTCTGTCTGCCCAGTCTACTTCTCTGAAGATGGAGCCACCTCAACTGACTTCCTAGGATAGTTGCAGGAATTGAATGATACTTTCTGAAATGCCCTGCACATGAGCACCCAAAACATTAGCCATTATAATGATGGTAATGACTGTCCTTTGGGGCAGGAAAGGGTCTTTGATTGATCTTTCCTTTGTAATGCAGAGGGAGCCCAGTGCTGATATACATCCAGGTACAACTCACACATCCTGAACATTACATGGGAGAGAGCAAGGCTTTCTTGACCCTGCCTAGGTTCCTTTCTTTGTGCAATGCTGGGCATGTTTTTGCTTTATTTATATTTTCTTCTGACCCTAAGGATTGAACCCAGGGCCTTGTGTGTGGTAGAAGAGAACTTTACCATTGAGCTATGCCCTGGCCCTGCTTCATCATGTAGTCTATAAAATGAGACCAACAGCTAGTTGTACCTGCCTTATGTGCTGTGAAGCTGGGACACAGCTCAGTGGTAAGGCAAAAATGCTAATATACCAGGTACAGTGTTCAATCCCTGTTCCACGAAAGGTTGAAATGCAAAGCCCAAAGCAATACTTTATTAAAAAATATTTTTTTTATTTTCACGTGTATGAATATATTGCCTGCATGTATGTAAGTGCACTCATGTTATGCAATGCCTGCAGAGGTCAGAAGGGGGCATCAGATCCTCTGGAGCTGGAGTTATGGAATGTTGTTAGCTGCCATGTGGATGCTGGGAACCAAACCCAGTGCTCATAACTGCTGAACCATCCTCAGCAAAACCAAAAGCAATGCTTTTTATGAGCTGCATAGGCTCACCTCATAATGAATGACTAGGAGGAAAAGCATGAATGGCATGAACCTTAATAAAATTATAGTGAAAAACATCAGGTACTGAAGGACAGTACAGGTCAGAGCCGCATAGTATGAAAGGGAAAATGAGGGCCAAACATAGACAATAGCTGTCTATTCTGGGGAGAGGTAGGGCACAGGAGAGGGTGGATCCTATTGTTTACATGTAGGTGGTTACCATACCTTTATGTTTTTGGTGGGAGAGTTCACATTATTAGAACTAATTAAAAGTGGTCACGAATGAAGGATTGTGATAAATCAATTTAATGCACCTGAGGTTAGGAAATTAGTAGGTTCCCAGTAGGTGGTAGCCACTTATTATTAGCATGCCGCAGACCACCTGGGCCACACAGTGAATCACCATTGATACCCCGTGAGATTGTGCATTTGTGCAAAATACCCTGAGAACCAAGCTTTTCCTTCTTCAGCCACAGTGACTTCCACACAGGGAACCCAGAACAGTCAGGATATTCACATTGCCCTGTTTCTCAGGTTTGGGGCAGCACTTGGGCATAAGCTCCCATGTGAGTCTAAACTCACTGAACAAAGACAGGGTTGTTTTGCCCTTGCTGCCAGATGGAAGGCTTTCATTAGTTGCTCTGGGAGCATTCACATTAGCTGGGAGATTTTCTTTCCAAGGGAAGGAAACGTTTTGGTTGGAGCGGATGGTGTTTGCCTTGGGATGGTCCTAAGTCCTCTCTGCTTTCACTGGCTTTGCCAAGCATCATGACCTTTGCCTACGGCTTTTCTTTACCCAGGGTTCCTTTCCCGTAACATGGGATCATAGAGGACATTTGAGAAGGCCCGGGCACGTCCTTCCAGGTTCGTGACATGGACATCGGGATACAAGGGATGCTCATCCTCTTCTCTGACTGTGGCAAAGTGACAGACAGGAACATGGGCTTTGGAACTGGGGAGACTTGGATTCCATTTGGGGCTCTCTGTTGTATAATCTGAGGTAGAGGTAGCGTTTGCTTCTCCTGTATGTTCAACTGTGGTGTATATGATGCTGAATCTTAAGTGCATAACTAGATGAATTGTCTAAGTACATATGTGTGCAGCCTAAGTCATGATCAAAATCTCAGGAGGGCTGGGGATTTGTAATTCAGTAGGTAGCGGCCAACCTAGCATGCATGAATCCCTGGATTCGATCCCCAGTATTACCTAAACCAGGCACAGTAGTTGAGAGATGAAGGCAGGAGAACCCAGAAGTTCAAGTTCATCCTCTGCTACATAGCAAGTTCAAGGGCAGCCTGGAATACATGAGGCCCTGTCTCAAAAAGGACCTAAGTAGGAGCCCCCATGGCCTTGCCTGTCAACAAATCCCCGCCTCCCAACACCTCAGGCACCCCAGTAGTCTAGCTTTTGTTGCCATCAACTGTTATGAACTTTGGAGGATGAGGATATTGCAAAACCTTTCTGATTTCTCATTTTCTTTATGTTTAAAAGTGAAAGCATAGGGCTATGTTATAACACTGAGGTCAACAGTGAAAGATTCATCCAACAGGCATCACCTGAAGAGGCAAAGGTGTGTTGTCTGTGATTGCCAGTGCTGACCTCAGAGACTGCTTGTTTCCCACCCAGAGAAGCAAGCCTCTCTTCCTGCTGACTGGATTTCGTATCCTGCATCCTCCATGGCCTCCATGTTCTGTCACTGTCCTCGAACATGTTTCAGATCGTTCTCTAGTGCTTGCTGGACTTATATTCTTACTTAAAGCCACAGAGGAAATGGCCAAGAAGGCAAGAATTCTGCAGTTTTTGCCCATGTTTCAAAGAGGGTCTGTTTGCTCTATGAGCAAAATCAACAGATGCATTACAGGATAGAGCTGGGCTGGACCCAGTCCCCTGAGATGTGGTGGGTGACTGGGGTGCCCTGGGTGCTAAGTTTTGGTTAAGTGGAAGGGAGTGATGACTGTGTGGTTTTAGCAGCTGCTCAAGTTTTTGGTCTAAAACTAAACAAAGCCTCATGTGATTGCTCACAATTTAAGAATTATAATTTATTTCCTTAGATCAAGGGGAGGAAAAGATACACCTGAGTTGAGGGCAAAAGTCTCTGAATCTGTGATGGGTACTAGGGCTGGGATCTGTTCACACAACATCTTCCACACATTCACAGAACACTTAACATATGTCAAGTGTTGTGTTAGGATAGTGGTGAGTTTTGAGCCAGAAATGGAGCATTGAGCAGGCAGTTGAAGTATAATCTATTGTGTGCTGTATTTGGAAGATCATGGCTAGGAAGCCAGGTTGGGGCCAGGGATTGGCATGGTCCTAGAGGCTGTGTTGTTTTATCTGAGATCTGAACAGTAGACACAAAATAGATCTCAGATATCTAAAACGTGACCCATGTCAGTGTATTACTGAGGACTATTCACCAAGGAAGACTTTCCCCAGCATAACTTCTGTCTACTCCATAAATGAGGCTGTGCTTTTACTAAATAACTGGATGCATCTGCTAGTTGGCATGCCCTTGAGTGTTTCTGATAGCCTTGCAGCGCTCTGCTCCATGCAAGGCAGTTCCAAAGATTGACCTTCTGACTTTGCAAAAGACCTCATTTCCTTTTGAAGTGAGTAAAAGAGGCTACACTAGAGATGTATGTGGAGACTGAAGACTATTAGTAAGAGTTTGTGAGAGAGAACATAACCCTGGTACAGAGCAGGAAGAGAGAAACGTGTTTGCTTGGAGGAGATGCCCGCTTGGCAGTCCCCGTGTGGCCAGCCATTGCGTAGGGAGCCAGCACGCCAAATTTTTCCAGTTGCCATGGGACCCAGACTTCGACAGGAAATCATGGTAGGGTGGGAAGGGATCCAAAATACACATGACTGGCATACAGGCTGCACTTAGAAACGAGAGAACAGTCCATCTATTTTCCTGAGCAAGTTCTGTAGCTTCAAATGGAGCCGTTTTCTAAGACTCCCTCTGAAGTAGGTCCATTTTATGGACCTGATTTTCAAGCATGAACTTTTTCCACATTAAGCAATACTTACATGATTTAAAGTTACCCTTTTATATGTTTGTGGAGAGCACTTCTTATTCCTATGGTAGATTTTTTTAAAGTCTCTAAATTAAAAAGGAACCAAAGTCCCCTCAGTCATGGAGACTTCTTTCTCTAGCACTTGGAAGAAATCTTTTGGGGTTCCCCACAGCTATCTCTTTAGTGTGATAGCCTGCTGGAAAACCATCACCCATCATTCGTTGGGGTGTGCCAGTGGGAATAGGAAGGTCTGCTGTAAAGGAGCCCTCCTCGCTCAGGGTTCCGTCGAGTGCTTAGCCGCCATGTGCAGAAACAGAGGCAGCCACAAAGAAGAACGTTTGCATCCTGCCCATAAAATCCCTGTTAAACTGAAAAGTCAGAAAGGGATCTTGCTTGGACTTTTGCAGATGTCGTTCTGGAAAGGTTCAGCAGGGACCTGACTATGCATAGCTTGGGAATGCTTCCAGACTTCCAGCAGAACATTTAACAGGTCGCATTTTCCATGAACCACCCAGCTCAGTAGTATCTTTGAAACCCTCCCATATCTCATGGGGAATATGCTCAACTGTTGACAAAAATGTGAAGTTATACCATGGGGTTTGCGGCCCTGTGCCCACTGACACCTCCCCCTCCCTTTCCCTTGTCTTCTACCCTCCACCCCCTTCTTCCAGGCTGAGAGTAATTTATCAGTTGGCTTCATTTCTTTGAACTTCTTGCCTTTATACCTCATGATGACTTTCTAACTACAACCAGTTTAGGAGAGAGGTGACTACGATCATCCATAACATCAGAGTGTCTTTTGCTTTTTACAAAGTGCTCTGATATTCTTTCTCCTTTGATATCACAGCTACTGTAGGTGCTATTTAACTGGGACTTTTTGTCAAATGCATCATTAAACACTGTACAAACTTTAAAAAATTTTTTTTTACTTTTATTTTTTTGTGTGAATGTACTGCCTACATGAATGTAAGTGCACCCGTGTCATGCAATGCCCACAGAGATCAGTTGTTAGCCACCATGTGGGTGCTTCTATTTGAACCCAGGTCTTCTGTAAGAATAGCCAGTGTTCTTAACCACTGAGCCATCTCTCCAGGCCAAGACTTTGCTTCTTTTGATCCTCAGAACAACCATGTTCCATACAGTTTGAGCTATTCCCATTTTACAGACAAACCGTAGCTCAAAAGAGCCCTCTGAAGATAGACTGGGGATGTGCATGCAGCTCCACCTGACTTGGAGACCAGGTCCCCAATTACCATGCAATACTGCCGCCTTCTCACCCTGTACTAGTGAGGAAGGTTTGATTCTCCTAGAGAAGGAAACAGGGCAACAAAGGACTTATTGGAGGTCTTGGGCCAAGAAAAGACCCAGCTAGGGCCAGAAGTTCCCTGAGAAACCAGTGTTTCTTCCTTACCCAGAACCTGCTTACCTGGCAGTTCCCAAGGGAGGTCCCTGGCATCCAAGTCAGAGACAGTAGGTCGGAAATGGTCAGTCCTGTACTCATACTTCAAAGCAGATGAGAAGTGGTTCTGGGAAACCAGAGCATCATTTTTATATTCCAAGTAATTTGACTGAAGCTGAGAAGCTGTAAAGTTGCCACTTATAAGTACATGTCTGTCTAAAATTTATGTATTAGGACTCCACAGGTTCCTTCAGTTCAAACCAATTTAAGCAAAGTGAATTTACTGCCTTGCGGTTCTGAAGTAGGGTTGATTTCAGATGTGCTTTGATTGAGGGGTTCAGAGACCCTTCTTTCTCTTGGCGTACTCTCTCCTTTGGATTCTGCTCTAGGGCTGGCTATGTTTTGGAAATCTTGTTCCTACAGTTGTAAACTGACTGTAGCAACTTTAACTTTGAAGATAGAGAAAGGGGCAAGTTACCTTTCCTGAGAGCTCAAACAAAAATCCTGCCTGTGAGTCTACTTGACTCTGGTTGGCATGGGCCAGGTCAGGTATCCATAACTGAACCAATCACTGTAGTCTAGGACTACAAATTCTACCCCATGCTCCAGGGGAAGGGTGAGGAGCCCTGGTGGTCTGAGAATCATAGGTGGGCTGTGGAGAAGATGAAAGGATGGCTGCTGTGGAGACCAGATTCCAGGGAATCAAGGAGGAAAAGTAGAAAAGAAAAATCAATCATAGTGAAAAGCATCATTCACATTAGGCCAGGCAACAAGGATAACCTCTTTAGCTATAGGGTTTCAGAGAGACAGAGACAGAGACAGAGACAGAGACAGAGACAGAGACAGACAGACAGAGAGAGAGAGAGAGAGAGAGAGAGAGAGAGAGAAAGAACACGCTCATGGGCATTTTTGTTGTTGTTGTTTTTTTGAATCAAGATCTTTCAAGATCACCAGTCCCAGAGATCTGCCTTAGAAGTGCATGCCACCATGCCCAGCTTTTACATAGGTGCTGGGGACTGAACTCAAGTCCTCATGCTTGTGCAGCAAGCACTTTACTGAGTTATCTCCTATCCCCAAGTTAGCAATTTTTTTTAAATGTTCACTGGCTTCAGTGTATATTTGTTCTAATGGAAATTTTCCCTCTGGAAAAAAAAAAGCACTTCTTTAGAGTACCTCTTAAATATTCAGATTGCAGGTCTCAGTGAGAGCCATTTAGGTCCTCAATAGCTCAAAGCCTAGTTTTATTTCTGGCTTAATGGTGTCTTAAATTATGCCGGATGAATTAAAATGCCACTTCTCTTTACTTCCGACCTATCTCCAAGTCACTGCCACCTTGATATACTTGAAGTTTGAGTGAGAGTGTTGTCCAATATTGCAGAAAAGTCCGTCTCACAGATCCTTGTATTTAATCAGCTGCAGACGCAAGTGGAGGTGTGACGGCATTCGGGACCATGTGTTTTCAGGATCCTGGATGGCTACGTGGCTAATTTGCTTTCCATGCAGAACTAAACCAGACAAGGAGGGGTGTTATTAAATGTTCCTTTTGAAGTACCTACAGCTAAGTAGATCCAGATAGGATGACTGTTGAGCCAGCAAGGGCACCACTAATGCCTGCCCTGTAGCGGGCATTGTGGAGGACACAATTCCCCTGCTGGGGGAATGAATGATACTAATCCAGTTGCAATAACCACAAAAACTGTTTATTCAGCAGTTACTATGTACAGCACAGTGCTAAGAGCCTCACACACACAGTTTCAAGTAATCCTCCTACCACCAACAGGAAAGCAGATGCTGGTATCCTGTTTTGTAGAGGAAGTAACAGAGGCTTAAAGTGATGAAGCAACCTGCCTAAAGTCAGTAATCAGGGGATCCTCTCTGCAGACCTCAGACCCAGCTCCCTCCAGCTGCAAAGCCCACACCCCTCAGCCCCTCACCACAGTGCTGAAGATGGAGACTGTCACCGGATTTCTCACAGGCACAAAAGCGCATTCTCCCCTGATAACAGATTTCATCACTCTTGAAACTGGAGGCCTGGGAAGAAAGAAGATTGCCTGACTGCTGGAGCCTGCCTTTCCAGAAGGAGGATACTGGGGGGCTGGGGGGCCGCCAGTCTCTTTGACTCACGTGATCTCACCATCTGTCTAACTTCTGACTCTCAGTGCTGATCCAGTCTGTCTGCATCCTGGACAACAAGACCAGGCCAAGGACAAACTGAATCTTTATTCTAGAATTGGGTAGATGTAAAGTTGCTTGGGGCTGCTGTGGCTACTTTAATCTCAATATTTTCATACACTGTGCTAGATGGCACATTTGAGAAGGCAGGTGGCAAGAAGCCGGAGGTGTTAAGCAGGCTGTGAGGAATAGGGTCTGGGTCTGGGTCTAGAAGGCGAGACAGCAGACAGTACATGCTAACCATGCATGCATGGCCGCCGGGGCTCATTAAACCAGACCCAGCCAAGATGGGAGAAGCAGAAAGCCTAATCCAGGACTTGCTCCTGTGCAAGGTTATTGGGCTTTTTAAAGTTTTTCTTTCCCTACATAATTTCTCTTGGAAGAAATCTATCTGGGCAAAGTGGAGAGCAAAGGTGGGAGAATTTGTTTTCAAACCTTTAGAAATGAAACAGGAGAGTCCCAGAAGCTCCTGGGCCAGCTAGCCCGGCTTATACAACAAACAACAGAGACCCTGCTTCAAACAAGGTGCCAGGTAAGGACTGACAGCCAAGGTTGTCCTCTGACCTCCACATATGCACTGCCAGAATCTGCATGCCCACACTCACACATGAACACTCAAACATAGAAAACTCATACACATAAATACACAGATGTTTTTAAGTATGAATGTAAAGTTCTATGTACAGCATGAAGTCAAGAAATTGAAAATTTGCCCCCAAAGAATAAGTGTTGGATTACTAAACTAGAGAGTTTTTCAACAAGGTCCCTGAGTCCTATCATTTTGCGGGGGACTTCCTTTTATAAGCTAATTAAGATAGGAAAGGAAGGTGGGTTGGGGGAAGATAGCTAAGTGTGCCAAAGGCCGGGAAGTGCAGGCCAGACACTGTCTTGTCTGCCACCCAGGCAGCTAGAGAGCAGAGTGCTAGAGTCGAGAGCAGAGAACCCTGCATCGCTCCACCCAGTCCCACTGGAAACATCACCTTCTCAGGCACATTATATAAAAGTTGGTGGTGTAATGTCCTATTTATCCCTTGTAATTTTCTTTACTCTGAAGTCTACTTTATCTGATTTTAATTATAACCACTCTGGCATTCTTTTGATATGTGCTTGTGTAATGTATTTTTCTTTACATTTCATTTTAACCAGCCTATATTGTATTGTGACTGTGTTGCTTGTAGAGAGCATATAGTTGCGTTTTGTTGGTTATCTGATTTCAGAATCCATGTTCTAGCTGATGTAGACTACTTACATTCAGTGTTGTTCCTGATCTGTTTGAATCCAGGCTCCACCATTTTCTTCTGTTTATTCTCTGCTTTGTTCTTGTCTGTCCCCTTCCTTGTTTTTAGGTTATTAGAACATTTTTTAAAATCCCATTTAAATTTATCTATTGTGTTTTGATTCTAACTGAAAATTTTTAATGGGTACTCTAAGTAGTAATGTATAAACATGCATAAGATATGTATCTACAGATAAATATACATATATATATTTCTATGTTTCCACAGTGAACTTAGATTCAACATGTTCGTACTAGAAGTACAATGAATAGGAAACTCACTACCCTTTATATAAACTCACCATCCTCCATGTAAAATCTGTCTTTGAGGGACACTGGACAGTCAGTCTACCACTCAGGGTACAAAGAAAGATAGAGACTTGGAAGGAATGGAAGACTTGGGTTTACCTCGCCTATTCATTTAGTTAGGATTTATCCAACATCTTACTTGGCAGCAGAATCCCCTCCATCCTGAGTTGAATAATCTATAGACTAAAGCTACTAACAGCTAACCTCACTGAGCACTTACTGTGTGTAAGTGTGTGTAACTCTTCTCAGTCTTTGTAGGTACTGTTATTGGTCCTCGGGACTATAATTATCCATACTGTATCAGGCAGACAGAGGCTGACTTACCCAAGATCACCTAGCCAGCCAGCAGCAAAACTTGGGGCCCATTGCTTTCATCATTCTTATAGGGTTTCCATGGGGAGAAGAACACTGCAAGGTGTGGTAACTAGTAGTCCTCTTGGGGAGCTTGTATACTCCACGATATGTAGCTCACACCCTCCTAGAACCCATTGATCATCCATTTAGGAGGTTCTTTCTTCCCAGACTGGTTCCCTTTCCTGTCCTCTTCTAAACATTTACAGGAGACCTTGTCTGTGCCAAAAATTGCATACATATTACCAAAGCTCTAAAAGCAGACCTTGAACTTGAGGTCAGAACTGGAAGGGATTTTGAGCTGTCAGTGCACTTTTCAAAGATAGGCAGGTGGGAGGGGAAGCAGCCGCCTGTCCAGGGGTGCAGAGTAGAGGCTGGGCCTGGACTACACAGGCCTGGACCCTGATTCTAGTTGTCTGTGCCTCTTGAGTGATCTTGGCAGAAGGGTGTGGGAAGCTGAAGAGCAGCAGAGCTGGAAATTCTGATCTGTAACTGAACAGCCAGAGGTCCCCACAAGGGAGCCATTCCTTCCATGCCAAGCCTCAGAAGACTCTGGCAACAGGCTGTGCTATTTAATAACCTTCAGGAGGCTTACTAGCTTCAGTGGTCTGGCAATATTGTTTGCCATGGCTGAGGTTTATTTATAGCATTAGGTTTTGCATTTCCTGCAGAAGCAGAAATAAAGCCCAGGAAGAACTACTGAACGGGTAACAGCTAAAACTGGCACCTGACCTAATGTAGGCATGTCAGTTAGGTATCAGTACATAGACCAAATGTTATCAAGTGATGATAGCTGCCTGGAGCAGTGTGTTGAATCCAAGCTCAGAAGAAAGAATTCAGAGATCCACTGGTTATGCCTGGTATGGGCCCAGCACGTCTGCCAGATATTTACTACTAGCAAGTGGTTGAAGTAAACCTTAGGTTTTAATTATAGTGCAGTAATCATACCTGTCTTCCTAAGATTGTTGTGAGGATTAAATAAGAATATGTTAAGTGCTCATTAAGTGGTAGTCATTCTACCTAAGGCTTTTAAGAAGAGAAGAAAACTCAGGTTATTCATTGGAACATTTGACTATCCTTTCAATGCCTGGTGCTGATTTGGCACTGGAGAAAGATTGTACAAGATATACTTGGATGCTCTTCTGCAGGGGATTGTTTTACATGGAGGAGATAGACAGCAACTGGTAAATAAGTAGATAACTTCAGATGGTGATCAGGGTATTAAGCATAAACAAAAACAGACTAAGAAGACAGAGAAGGGCTTTGGGGAAAGGAAAGCCCCTTTGGGAAGGTGACATTGAACAGGGCCTGGATGTGAGAAGGAGCCAGTAACACAGAGATCTGGGAGAGCACTGAAGAAAGAGGGATGAAAAAGTGCCAAGACCTTAAGGAGGACCAGCTGTAAGGCACAATAGGCTTTCAGAAGGCACAGTAAGAGATCCCATGCCTGACTTCCTAAATTCTTACGTTTTATATGTAAAATTTTAAATCATTAAAAAAAAAGAGCTGAGGGTATAGGTCAGTAATACAGCACCTGTCTTTTTACACATGAAGGCCCTGGGTTTGACACCCGGAGCCCCCTTTTCCTGCTGCACGTGGCACACATCTACAGTTCATCTAGAAATATTTGGGGAGGCTTGACTTCCATGAAATGAGAAATCAGAAACTGTTCCTTCTCTCTTTGCAAAGACTCATCACAAGGCAAACTATATTTAAACTGTAGCACTTTGTGAAGACCTTAGTCTGTGTGGCTGGAAGAAAGATGCAGGTGGTGCTGGGGAGACTGGGGAGCTTGATATGAGGCTGGCTACAGAAACCCTGTGTTCTCAGGGAAGGGGAGAGCAAGATGGGCTTGCTCAGGGAAAATAGAATGTTTTGGAGAATGCAGCAACTTCCTTTTGTGGACCCACATTGTCTGCCTCCCTAAGGAGTTATCATTCAGTGATGTCTAGGTGACAGAATGGAAGGGAGCATCCAATTCAGCCTACCCAGTGGTCCCCTGGGCTTCCAGAGCCTTCTTTTCTTTGGAGAAGAGTCTGCTATAATGAGGCATGTCCATTAAAGTAGCTTTTCATAATTCTCTGTACATCTGTGGGGGTGGGATTGAAATGGCCTATGATATTTCTATCTGGGGATGACCCAAGGACACACGCTCACCATCAGCGGGACTGTCCCCATCTAGCGTCCTTATAAAAGAAAATATTGTCCTTCTCAAATAAAAACCTCCATGCCTTACAAAGCCAGAATGAACTTCCTATTTGGATTGTCCATGTGTGTAGTGAAGGAGAAACACATAAACCATGTTCAGCTCTTTAGTGGGGAACTCAAAGAGTAAGCTGTGTGATAGGAATGAAAGTAAAATTAGATAACACGGATTAGGAGATTAGTGTGTTCCTGGTGCTGGGCTATCTATCCCATATAAAGCTCGTGCTTTATATCCACGCGTTTCTTTCAGTATTCTCAGAAATGGTGGTGTCTGTCTTCCAGATGAAACAACAGAGGCTGGAGGAGATTAAATAATGATAGCACTATGACCGCTTGATATGTTGTTGGTAATTCCCTTCTTGCCCCCAGTCCATCCTTGATTCGAAGCTATCCTGAACCTATGTCCTCTCTTCCCTGCCACCCAGATACTAGCCAGACCAGCTGGTTCTGAATAGACCAGCCCCTCCATGACAGAGTCAGAAAAATGGCCAGAGTGAACTTTACTGAGGGCTCCATGACCTCCAGCTGCCTGTGTATGACACACATAATGAGTGGGAACACGGGAAATGAGGCAGGAGCTGAGGCTGCTTGTGGGTCAGATCCGTAACAGGGCCTTGCAGTTTACTGCCTTGTCCCAGGCAGTCTCCAATCTGGTACTGCTCCTGTTACCCTGTGGGGCTGATAAGATGCTGTCCCCCAGCTGCAGGACCCTGTGCTATCAGCCTTATTAAGATAATGCTGGCCTCTGGCCCCAGTATTTCAGGCTATAAAGAAGTACTTTTGGCAATAATGCTGGCTCAGGCTACTAAGTGGGGCAATTCCTTAGAAGAATATAAAAGCTTCCTTCCTTAGCCTTGGGGATAGTACATCTTGATATTTCTCCATCAAAACATCTTGGTTACCTAAAGAGTAGTGTTTATGAATTACATTTGACTGCTAGTTAACCTGCCTAACAAAGACCTGAGAGCAACAAGTTGGATTCTTATCACATCATAGTTCACCTGCCAATCTAAACCCTGAGTTCTGACTCCTCAAGCTTGTACTAAATAGAAAATAATCCCCTGGGATTTTGGACTCCATACTTACTTAATGATTCACAACTTAGTAAAATCACCTTCTTTCAGACAGCCCAGAAATCTACATTGGAATCTTGATGACTACACCATTGTGTATTAGTAGCTGAAACTTAGAGTCATCTCCTGGCCCTGCCACCAGCTGACAGTGACCTTATGTCCATAACTTGGCCCTTCAGAACCCAAGTTTCTTTCTTGAGAAAATGTTGGGACATGTTTTCCTAGGTGATCACTATTACTTTAAAATAAGTCACCTTAATCTTACTAATTTAACTCATCTGGTTGTTGCTATGACTGAATTCCAAAAACTGTAATTTATAAATCATAGAGGTTTATTGGACTTTTGGTTCTTGAGACTGGGAAGTCCAAGAACGTGGGGCTGGCATGTGCTCAGCATCTGGTGAGGGCCTTTTTGTTGCTTTATAACACAGTGAAAGGTATCACATGGCAAGACAGAGCCAGCATGCCAAAGAGCTTGCTTTTATAATAAGTCCTCTCCTATGATAATCCATTAACCATTCACAGGGACAGTACCCTCATGACTCAGTCACTTCCAAAAGGCCTGCCTCTCAACAATGCTGTATGGGGAACCAAGGTTCTAAAGCCTGAGATCTGGGAGACACATTCAAACCATAGCAAGTAGTTTCCATAACTGCCTTTGTTTTGCCAGTTGTTGACTCCTCGCTGAGCGGTCGGTCCGTGGGCCAGGCACTGTCTTGGAAGAGGAGATGGGAGAGGAACAATATTGTCACCAACATAGACAAGCCTGTGAATGATGGGCTGTGCCGGGATGAGTCTGAAGAGAGGGCAGTAGCAGCAGAGGGTCAAGGCTGCCCAAACCAGGCCTCATCTGGCAAACATAGAGTACAAACTAATGGTGTGAGTGGCATGTTGAATCCACCTAGGAAAGGCCATGTTTCATTAACTGTCTGGAGATGGATGCTGGAATGTGCCTGTCATTCTGCATGCATTTCTGATTGGAATTGTTCTGGCTTGGTAGTTGCATAGCTGTCATGGGTGGAGAGAATCAACCTTGTAAGCCTTTTCCACTTGAGGTCCTCTCATTCATAGGCACTTGAAAATTGAGACCAGTGGGTCCAGAGTGTTCCCAGCCTTTACTTTCTTTACTGTGTGTGATTTGGGCTTCCCTAGTGAGGTTGTTAGCTTGGAAAGGGCTGTACCATAAACTTCCCTTCAACCTCAGTGCCACTAATGCCTTGGGTGTACATAGGTCCTTTGTAGACACTGCAAATAGTGGACTAGTACAGGCCCAGGCAGGCTGTTTATTTTTGGAAACTTTATGGACCAATGGGCATGGTGGCGCATGCCTTTAATCCTAGCACTTGGGGGCAGAGGCAGGCAGATCTTTGTGAGATCAAGGCCAGCTTGCTTTACATCATGAGTTCCAGGCCAGCTGAGGCTACAGAAAGACTTGTCTTTAAAAAAAAATTGAAAAAACAAACATTATGGGCAATATTAATATTTTACTTGTGGTTTTATCACATTTGGGTTACATGAGTTTTTAAAAAGAAAATATCTTCTGAGGCTCATAGATTAATCTGTAAAACTGGGCTCCAGCAAGACCAATGGAGACAGTGTCTCGATGTTGCTATTTTCATAACTCTGCCTGAGATTTGATGATGAAATCTTTGGGGCAAACATGTTTACCTTCCTCCATCACTGGCTTAAGCCTGTGGGTTTGGGGGAGATAAACAACTGGGCAGGATCTTCTGCTTCCACAAGGAGAAGATTCAGGCAGCTGGGCTAGATCCAAAGGAAAGTTTAAAAAGACGTTGTTTCTAGACAGCAAGAGCATCTTTGCGTATCCAGAGGGTTGCAGCTTGCTGATGGCTTGTGACAAAAGGCTAAAAGGGAACAGTTTGTAACTTTTCAAATACCTATGTGACAAGTGCTAATCTGGTAGCCAGAGCGTGGGACTGGCGACAGAATGTAGTCTCATGACAGGTGCCCTCAGCTGAGAGTTGTTTCTCTGCTGTCTCATATGCCTTCTCTGCCTAACTTCTCCCTCACCCAGGGAGCAGCTCTCAAGGCTGGTGGAGCTGTTTTTGCCATGTGGGTGAGGCAGAAGCCTTGTGGGTTTTTAGCCCTGGTCTGACTAGTCTGGTCACTTGGTTCCAAAGTTGGTTCTTGTCATGTCAAGTGTTGGGTCAAAGGGTGACTTTTTTTTTCTTACCTAAACTTTAATTGCAGACATATAATAAGCAGCTTGGTGCTGGTTAGTTGAAATTGCTGTTGTGAACTTGATGGGATAAATCATCCTAAGCTACCCCGGTCCTTCCTCTGTGAAGGGAAGACCCTTGCCACCTGACTGGCCTCAGAGGTTATGGAATTAATTCTGTCACTGTGTCAGAAGCACTGGGAGGTGCCAGGAAAAAGCTTTGAAAGTACAGATGGTGGCAGCTTTGGCCCCTCCCAGCAGGATAGGGAAGGGGGGTTAGAGGAGTCCTGAGCACTTTTGCAGTGCAGAAAAAAAAGCCTCAGGGCCACACCAGCCAGAATGCATCCTTCTCTCCCTGCTGATGGCTGAGCAGGCCAGAGAGAGATGGAATGAAACTGGGAACCCGGAACACATCCCCAGAGTCAATCTAATTATTTCCATTCCTCCTCCTGAACCCTGGATTCCCCCAAAGCTTTCTGGACCCCCCAGTACAGCTTTGCATTATCTCAAAGTGCTCCTAAAGGTGGGCTTTTAAACCGCAGAGAGCCAGACTTCAGGGCTCAGCCTCTCAGAGTTCAGGCCAGGAGGTCCCTGGGCACAGGTGATTCGAGAGACTCATCCCTCCTCATTGGCAGAAACCAGTCAGCCTGAACTGGGCATTTATCCAGTGAAACCCAGGAAGCTGAGCACGCTGGTTTTAATCAGGAGGCTCGCTCTGTGGTAATTGGGGCTCCGTGAGCACGGATCTGGTCTCACTTAGGCTTCCAAATGCCAGGCATGCTTGTTTCCAGGGATAGAGTGTCTGCTGCTCACGTGGCTACATGCAAATGCAAACTGTCCAGAAGGCAGGCTGCTCACTCCCTGGTGTTCAGGCCTTTAATGTGGAATTTTGAGCTCTTCTGGCAGGCATTTTCCTGTCTTTGTATTTTGCAAGGAGGGTAAGATAATACGTGGCAGCCTTTCTGGAGAAGTCATTTGGAGAGATGGACTGAGCTTGGCAAAATGAAAACTGTCGGGACCATGATGGGACTGATTACACACCCTACAAACTGGGTGTCGCCCTCAGCTTCTCAGAGCAGAGCTGGCTTTGCCACCTAGGTATTTGTGCAGTCACTTGGGTCTTCTACTCACAGTTAGTGATCTGCTGTCACTGTCTTGAAATTCCTAATCACTTCTGAACAGGAAGTGGTTCCCCTTACCCACATTTTCATTTTGCTTGGGGTGTTAAAAATCATGTAACTAACTATCAAAAAGGACAGACCCCATGGTGGGTGCCAGCTGTCTACTCTATGGCTGAGGAGATAACAGGGGACATTCAGACAAGACCTTCCATGGAGCCGGGGTGCTAAAAAGATCAGACCCCTGAGGCCACTCAGTGCAGTGTGTGCCGCATTGTGCAACATAGCAGACCCTCAAAACACAACTCTGACTGGCCTTGTAGTCTCTTTCCTTTTCATGCAGCAAATACTACCACCAGCCAGACTTCTACGTGGCCCTTGAGGGTTTGGAAAATGCTGGATATCCAGGAATTAAATAATGTGCCAAGAGTATTTTTCTTCTTCACTGTCCTGCATCGGCCTCTCCCCTTTGCTTCTGTAAATACTGAGACCTTGGACTCTCAATCTCCAGAGCGTGCTCACCTGTTTACCTCACCACAGGCTGCTCCCCACCCTAGTGCCAAGCGTAAGCCAGGTCATGCCCTGGTGACCTGTCCCCAAGGTTCAGGACTGTTCTGAATGTTTGCCACCTCCTGACTCATTTCTCCATAAAGTTTCAAAGGCCGGTTATCACCTTGTTTTACAGATGAAGAAACTGAGGCAGGTGGCATCTCCCTTACTCGCATGGCTGATTTCATCTTTGTGTGTGTGATAGCAACTCATCCCATCTCCTGGGGTGCTTTGAGATGATGTTCCCAAGATACCCACCTGTCAGATGACCTAGGTTACAATCACTAGTTTGCTTATAAGGGAAGGGAGAGCCTCAACCTAACCAGGTGATCCTAGCTCCAGTGGCCAGGAAGTGGGACTTCTCTAGGGGAGTTGGAGAGATGGTTGTGACTTGTCTTCTGAGCCAGATGGCCTACAAGAAGCTACCAGATACTTCAAAGAATGTGGTCAGACCACATCCTACTCAGGAGATTGCTGGGGTGCTCAGGAGCTAACCAATGGAATAGTCTGTCTGTGAGCCAGCCTCCAGCCAGCAACTAGTGCCAGAAGGCGATTTGAGAGTGTCTGCTCATTCTCTTACTGTCTTCCCACTGCCAGCCGCTCTCCAGCTGCTGACCTCATTCTAGGGATGTTTCCAGAACCACTTGAGGAAGAAAATGCACATGAGCTCCTATATTAATTGTTCCACTGACAATAAGCTACCATTGGCCCTTCAGTCCCTTACCCAAGAATCAGGTCTCCATTTTAGTGTATATAGCTTTACTTGCTAAGCAATTTACTTTTTCTTAAGATTATAGGTTTTAGCATTGTTTAAACTTCTGTTAGAAACCCAGCTCTGAAGCTTGTTAGCTCTGTAAGCTAACACACATTTCTTCCAAGACTGTCTCTTCCTGTAAGATAAGAACAGTAGAACCTAGTACATAAGGCTGCTGGGACAACTGAATGTTAACTTGTATGAAACATACATACATAGTTCCTAGTATATAGCATATAGTAAATGTTCAATTAACACTAGTTTCTGGTAGACATTGACATCCCAAGATAATATTTTTTGGGAGAGTGACTTTTTTTTTTTTTAATTAGTAGACTCAGTCCAGAAGAAATGGGAATTCTGAGGCCAGCAAACCTAATTGATGCTGGAATACTTTTTAGAATTTTTAAGACCTTTAGACAAGGTCTTGCTATCTATCCCAGACTGGCCTTGTCCACCTGCCTCCACTGCCCAGAGTTGTATTACCCCAGGCCAGAGTATGATCTTTCTAACATAGAAATGATTAAGTGCCAAACTCCCTCGCAGGGGGAAAAGGCAAGAGTGGGCTGACCAACGGCAAGGGTCTGAACACTGGTGTGCATTCTCATAGATTCCTCTCTCACAGTCCTCCAGGCAACCCCTGTAGATAGTTAGCACCTGATCGCTGTGCAGAAAACACCCAGTTTTGCCAACTCCAACCCGGATCTGCCACAAGCCCAGTGTCCCTTACCTCTTGAAGACTTCCAAAAATGAGCAGAAAACAGGCTTTTACCTAGGATTCCAGTAGAGTGGAATCAAACAGGGACCACCAGCAGCTTGTGGATATGGCAGACAATTCTGGGATGTCTTTGCAGGCAAGGCCGCCTGTCATTCACAGGAGTATTGTGAGCCCCTTCCTCTGTATGAAGACACGAGAAGTCCCAGAAGTTGATTGCGCTGTGCAGTACTTGTTCCCTCCTTTATAGTAGACCTCCTTTGCAAAAGAGAAATGTGTAATAATTGTCCTAATGTGGCATGAAACTAGGCTGCATTTAAATAATTGCTCCCTATTGAGAACAGACACCTTATTCACCACCACCACCACCCCCCGCCCTACACAGACACATTATATTTTTATTCTTGGCTCTGCAGAACAGCCTTGCTTTCCCTGAAAACAGTGTCTTCCTCCCCAGTCACTATGCTGTGGCAATGCCAGCCTATAAAGGCACTCAGGTGCAGATCTCTGCCTTGAACTGGCTTTAGGGAGTGACTGAAGATTGGTTAATACATCATTTCAATTCCAGGATAAGCTCTTCGCTTAGGGCAGATCTGTTTGGATCCATTTGGAGTATCTTCTGAGGGTAACCATGAGGACAGCTGAGGCCTAGGCCAGGCCTCTGTAGTGTCTGAGGTACTGAACCCCACCTTCAGTATTTTTAGACTTCTTGGCAGCAGATAAATTTAGAAGCACTTGCAATGTGTCTTTTCTGGGTTTATAGCAGGAGGTGCTGTGCTCCTGTCAGCTTTCCTTCATGGGTCAGAGGACTGCAGCCCTTCCGGGGCCTGACAAGACAGGGTGTGTATGAGACTTGCCAGGGTCTTCCAGAATAAGAGCTGGAGGAAGTAAAAAGCCAGTGCTGTGAGTCAGTGTATCAATGAGGCAGAGATAGTCAGAAGCCGAGGGCTCTCTGGAAGGGCTCAGGAGGCAAACTGAGCCCTTGGGAATAGAGAAATGGCCTCTCTTGTGTTCTCCTAGCCTGTTACCATAAGTCTGACCGGTATCCTCCATTGAGACCGTGGCTGGTGTCAGGCACCCTCCCAGAAATATCAGTCTACTGTGCACACCTTGTTCCCTTTCTTTCTCTTTTGGTCTCTTTGAGACAGTATCTCCCTATAGCTTCTAGCTGGCCCAGAGCTTGCCATGTAGACCAGGCTGGCTGGCCTGGAACTCACAGAGATTCACCTGCCTCTACCTCTCAAGTGCTGGATCTAAATGTGTGTGTACCACCATGCCTGGTAAGGGTACACTTCTTCTAAAAGCTGTTTTTGAGGTGGGGAGAGACCTCTTTGGAGACTATGGAGTCAGGAGTGAGACAAGACAAGTCTGGGGAAGGTCTCCAGCACTTTAGAGAAACAATGTGCCAGATGGGGAAATTGACTGGCAATTGGAGAAGCATGTCTATACTCACAGCAGAGCACAGTCTCAGGCTTTCTTCAAGAGAGGGAGGACCAGATTTGGGAGGGGAGACTGAGTGTTGGGCATGGTGGGATATGCAGAGAAGGTATAAATCAGGTTGGATGATGGCTCTGAAAGAGAATTGGGAAGTCGTGAGTCCATGTGCGCGTGTGGTACCCAGAAGTGCTACTTCTCCAGCCCTTCCTGGCTCTCAATTTCAGCACAAGCACAGACAGACACCTTGAGTTTATCCCCTTTTAGAAACAAGAGCCAGGCTTCATGAGGTACTTTAGGAAGGACCCTCCCACACCACACTGCGGATCAGTCTCCAGGAGAGGCCACAGTGATCAGGAACTCATAGGAGACCACAGTCAGGGGCAGTCTAGGTGTGGTGAAGTCTAAAGTTCCTACTTTCAAAAAGAACCTAAAACTATAACTTCAAGTTGAAGGATAAAAGGGAATATGCATATAAAGAGAGCTACCACCACTAAACATTTGTACGAGCCAACACCAATCACAAAATCCAGATGAATCATTTTATTAACACCCAGGACACTTTGACAATGCTTCCCCCATTCTCCGACTCTGGTCACTTCTTCATGTTAAGATGTTTCCTTTCTTTCTTTGTTCCCTCACGTGTGTGTGTACGTGTGCATGTGCGTGCATGGTTGTACACAGTACATGCCCATAAGTGCAGGCACCATGCCCCATGTACACACTCAACAGCTAGAGGATGATGTCACATGTCTTTCTCTTACTTACTTGCCTTACTGCCTTGAGACAGAATCTGACTGAACCAGAAGCCCCTGTTTCAGCTCGGCTGGCTGGCTAGCAAACTCCTGGAATCCACCTCTCTCCAACTCCCAGTGCCAGGGTTATAGGCATGCACAACCGTGTATGGATTTGGATTCAGGTCCTCACGCTTGCACAGGAAGCACTCACCCGCTCGGATATCTTCCCAGCCCTTTTACGCTGCTTTTTTAAAGGAATAAATCCATCTTCCCTTTACAATAAATAAACCTGGAATTTTTCCTTTGCCACCAGTAGTTTAGCTTCATAACTCACTGTTGTTGATGTCAAGTGTTTTTTAGAACTGTTCTCAAATTTAGTGAAACTGCAAATACTTTTTCATGGCTGAGCTGTAAAATGTGGAAGCTAATCCCACAGACTAGCTGGACTTTAGCTTCTAGTTACATGCATCTGTTTGTTTGTCATGCCTTGCTTGCTTCTGAAGCTGAGCCTGAAGTGCAGAGTGCTGTACGACCTCTGTCCTGCCCCCATGGCATGCCTCACGGCACATTTGGCCACCAGAGTTCTAAATGTCACTGGTGCGCCGGGAGGGTGGGTGACATATTAACACTATTTAGAAGCGAACTCCTCCCAACACCAGTAAATCCACCATGTCCCCAATTCAAGTTCCCTTCCTCCCAGATTCCAGAACTGCCCGCTTGATACATGGATCTATGTAGACAGTTGGTGTAGAAAAAGATAGCGGTCTTAGCTGACTGTGGTTACTTACCTGTGTCCGGTGTGAACACATTGCTAGACCCCCTCTGAGGATTTGGAAGGACATGATACAAGGCAAGTTCAAGTTCCCTTAACTTCGCAGTAAATCTGTCTGCTACTATCTCCACTCAAAACCACAGGAGCAGTTTCCAGGATGGCTGCACATCGGAGTCCCAGAAGCGCCCAAACTTTGTATGTACAACAAAACCTTAAAACTGTTTAGGACGAGGCTTTTGAAGTGTTGTACACACTTTCTTGTTTTCTTCAACTGAGCTGAGTGTACGTAAATGTGTCCCTGATGACTCAAGGTCGTTGTGTGAATATTCTTTCAGCACTGTCTGGTCAGGGAGTGATTCACCAGATGTGACCAGATGTTGACCCTGATACTAAATGGCCCTACATTGTAGTCTTAAATCTTAATGCCAGTTTTCTATTTTGTGAAATTTCAAGCTCCTCTAATGCTGGAAGCTCTATTTCTTGTTGCTTAGAGCAAGGTGTGGTCTGAGAAACAATCAGCCAGCTCTTTTCCTATCGGTAGACTCTAAGTAGAGTGTAGAGTAAGGTGTGGTCTGAGAAACAATCAGCCAGCTCTTTTCCTATCGGTAGACTCTAAGTAGAGTGTAGAGTAAGGGCCCAGGGAATGCACCTATAGTAATACAGAATACTCATGAGCATTAATTGTTTGCTCAGGTGTTCCAAGGTCATCACATGTCTACTCACAGGACTCGTGTAGTGACCTCTGAGTTAGGTACTGATGTTATTATCCCTCACTTACAGGTGAGGAGGCCGAGGAGCAGAGAAGTTAAGTAGTCTACCCAAGGTCAAAAGGGGCCAGTAAGGGTTCCACTGCAAGCTGGCTCCAGAACCATATGCCTAACCACATTGCTCCACAGCTTTTCAGTGCATAATCTTTATCTCACAACATTCTCAAAGGAAGTATAAACAGACTGTATTTAAGAATGAGGAAGCTGAGGCTCAGAGAAACACCCTGCCTGAGGTCCCTGGTTTCAAAGCATCGCCTTCTTTATTTCACCATGTCAAGTCCTAGAGACTTATCTGACTGTGGGGCCAGACTCATAACCATCAGTGAGAAAAGAATCAGGCCAATAGAGCAGTTTGTGTCCCCAAGGAAGTGATCATCTTGAAAGTGTGTGGAAAGAAAGAACTGCGGTGTGAGGCCTGCCGAGCTCCCCAGAGAGCTGTGATTGGTATGGTGGTATTCCTGTTGGCTGCTTGTTCTTTCTTCATTTCCTGACTGTTGGCTGAGTTTTGGTCAATGGAGATTGCTCAAGAGCTGGGTGCTGGGATGTGATGCTGAATTCCCCAAGATGTTAGCAGGCAGGGGTAACCCAGGCCATCCCCACAAGAAGATGGGGAAGGACTGGGGACAAATATGTAATCTGGTTGTAGAATGTACTGTTTCTCAGTCCTGATCTTGCAAGTCTTTTAGAGAAGTAACCTAGTTCTTGGTGATGTTACTTTATGACCCAGTGACATGTTGCCCTTTCCAGGCCCCATGAGCCCTGGGTGATACTCACTGACTCTAATGCCAGAGGGAGGGCTGGTATGGAACAGCACATGCAGAGACTCAGGGCATCTTTCTGACTCATTCTTAGGACACCAAACTCTGAGGGATTCTTTTAGGGACCAGTGCAGGGAAGTCTAGCCCCACCATACTCAACGGCCCCACACCGAGTCTTCTCCAAGTTCTTCTGCCTTTCTTTCTCTCTTCCTTTTTTTTTTTTTATTACTGTGTATTGAACACAGCAGCAACCTCATCACATACTTTTCTAAATAGCTTCTTTGAGGAATTAAGAACAGTGATAATTCCTTATTTAAAAAATAAAATAACTAAAGAAAATGGCTTACCTCCCAGTCTTCCTTTTCCTTTGTGACAAAGGCGAGAACACATTCCCCCAGCACTTTGACATCTCTAAAGCAACCTGTCAGACACATAGTAGGCTCCGTGTGCTTTAGCTCCAGCAGAACTGTTGAGTCTATAGTGTTGTATGATGGGGACATTCCTTTAAGGTTCAAGTGCTAACACCTTAGAAGTACTTCATTGTTTTAGGAAATGTAAGTTTTCATCATGTAGTTCTTAGCAGTCTCTGTATGGTGTAGAATTACTTTTCTTGCAAATTAAATGAATCCAAATGGAATCATCCTATTTCATTGAAATGTTGCTGACTCTTAATATTATTAAATATATAATGCTCTGAGTTGATATTAGATAATACTACTCTGTCATTACTCCTGAGAAATGGAAGTGCTATTTGCAAGGTTGCCTTTTGTCTGAGGTGAGGCCTACCTACATGTCAATAAAGGTCGCCACATGCCTGCAACTTTCATATGGTGTAGCAAGAAAACAAATGCAGCAAAATGCTTTTCTTGTTCTGTATGGTTTGTTTTTGAGACAAGGTCTTGCTATGCTGCCCCATCTGACCTCAGACTCAATGTCCTCCTGCCTCAGCCCTCTGATTATAAGTGCCAGTCATCATAGCTGGCTTAGTGTGAGTATTTCCAAAAGAAAAGAAATTATAAGGCGAAGGAGAAAAATTCTCCTTTTATTCTTTCTTAACTGTGTCCCTGAAGGTAGAAATCATCTTGAATAAAACATATTGAGCCGCTGGGATCTTGCACCTCTTCCCTTATCCCACATCTTTCCAGGCCTGAGACATCGGTGGAAGATTTTTACCAAGTGAAAAATTACTTTCTGCCAGGAAGGCAAGACTTCAACAACTGCTCTCTAGCCTGAGCTGTGACTGATGTAGAAGACTAGTGTTTGAAGTAACATGCTGCTCTAGGCTAGCATGCTATTCTAGGCACTGTTTGGAGAAGTCTTATCTAACTCAGCTACTACGCTGTGAGGTCAGCACATCTCACAGAAATTACATATTGCAAGATTGCTGCTTGAAGGTCATTTGAATCTCCATGCCCTGAGAACTGAGGCTAGCAGAGCAGGCAGATTCACATTCCCATTTGACCTTATCTTTGGGACTTTCTATCTTCACGGCATGGCAGCTGACACCCATGCACTGTGGCTCTGGGGGAAGTGAAGAACCCTCTGCTGCAGAACTTCCTGGGCTTCTGTCCTAACCCACCACTTCATAACTCTGTCTGCAAACAGGTTCCTTGATCTCTCAGTGTCTTATTTTTTTCTATCTGTAGAAGGAAAGTTGGGCTACCAGTGAGTTCCTTTATAGCAAGAAGGAAAGCTGGCGCCTGGTTTCATGTGAGTGTTGCTATTCTTTTCACCTGGGTTAAATGCATTTAAAGTGTACTGCTCCTGCGAAGGATAGAGAGTGTGCATTAGAGTTCACAGTTAAAGAATACATCTGATCTCTTCCCCCTCTTGGTAGGACACATCCACATGGTGGCATTCCTGTATTCTTTGTGATTGATTAAGCTCACCTTAGATGTGGGGAAACTGTTTTTGACATTAATGCCATTGTGTAAAGTAAAACATACTTGACTAGTTAATAGAAGTGGGAGATGGAGTCAGAAAACAGTTGTAAGCTCTGAGATGGGGCTGCCAAGAAGGGCAGTTCTAGTTGATGGCTGCTGCTCCTGGTAAGTGCTCAGGCAGGAAGTAGCCTTTATAAGCTTTCTTGGGTCTTCTTGTGACTATCTGTCCTGACAAATGAAGTAAACTGACCATAGTCACCTGTCTGTGTTCCAGAAATAGCACTGTGGAGAGTGGGAGATGCTAATGATTCCAATCTAAGAAAGTATTCTTTGACTTCCATTGAGGTCATCAAGAATGCAAAGAATGAAGCACATCAGGAATGAGTCTACCAGGGCCAGGAAGCTGAGTGAGAGATGTCTTATCAGGGGCTGATCCCTGCCCTCCCAGAGAGGCACCAACAATCTAAGATACAGAAATGGATGCTATTTATGACCAGATCCTGAGTAGCTCACACTATAAACCAAGGATTTCCAAGCTTCCTCTCTGACTGTCCTTTGGGTATGTCACCAAAGTTTAGATACTCTTCTCAAGGGTTAAAGAGGTCATGCCTCTGAGGGTGTAGGCTCCTTACCCCAGCTAGTCAGAGGGCCATCTTGCCTTGCTTGCTATTCTAAGGTATTTGCACAAGCACAGAATCACTCAAAGGCCTCAGGCTCAGTGACCAACTCCAACTGGCAAGAACAACAGTTCCAGGCCAACCCTTGGCTGCTTTTCTGTTTATAACCTGAACCCTTCTGGCCTCTTAGCCTGAGGGTGAGTGGGCCTTCTCATGCCAGAGAACTTCATGGCAGGAATTCCTACTCTCAGGTTTCCTGAACAAAGTGTTCCTCAATGGATCTGTACTTGCTGGTCATGGGTTTCGGACAGGCAGGTAAGATTTTAATTTTAATAGTGATATCAGGGAGGGAATAGAATCTTGTCTCCATATCATCTGAGAAAGCTTAAATAAATCGTAGACCCTACTTAAAATTATATTTTTGAAGGAGATAAAATGGTATAGGAAACGGTTATATATATTACATACGACATACATATATACACATACATATATGGTACAGTTCCATAAAATCATATATGTTGTTACATGTATAGAAATACACCAAGGTACTACTAATGATTATTTCATGGAGTGGAAGCACGTGTGAGGTTTTTTCTTTATGCTTTGAAATACTTGCCAAATGTTACGCCTTATATAATGTTTAAATGTTTAATAATACCAAGAATGTTGTAGTGAGGGAAACCAAAGTTCCAAATATTCATAGGATGATGCTAAAGCAAATGTATTAGCCATGGATCAATCACACTGGTGTTCCCTTCTTCCTTTCAGCTCTGGGGCCAGGCCTTCATGCCTTGTTGTTGGATGTGATTACATCGGTTTGTTTGAGCCATTCTTTGTGCCCCTTTTGTTAGACAGGCAGTTTACTCATTCATTGATTACAGTTTCTTATGTTTGTTTTTAAATCTTGATGTACTGCAGTGATCATCTGGAAGATACACTTCTAGTTCCTAGACCTTTATCTACCATCCCAATTTCTGAAAACATATAGTTTTTTTTTTCCTCTCTCTCTCCCTTTTGTTTGATGTCAATGGCATGCCCTTTGAACAGGAGTAACTGCCAGGAAGAAAGAAGAGAGCATGTGGGCAGTGCTCTGACCCAGGTGAGCAAGGAGTGTGCCAGAGCCCTTCAAGGGTGTGAGTCTGTTTTCAGTAACAGCTTTGGAGGCTCTAAGACCTGACAGCCACAGAAATGCCAGACAGAAAGCTGGACAGAAAAACAGGAACGCACAAAAATATCCATAAAGGCTCTTCAGCCCCTGCCTCCCCATGTCTCTTTACTGGCAAGGCGTGGGGATTAAGTGAGTGCTCCCAGTCCATGTCCCAATAAATTGGATGGGTGAGTGGATGGCTAGATCGAGCTAACCCACCTGGAAAGGAGTTTATGATTCACATTCACTAAAACAATCACACACGAGGCAGAGTGAAGGTGGAAGCTGTTACAGCCCTTAACAGGTCACCCCAACTTAAAACCTCTTTATATGTTGCCTGGGATCAAACCCAGGGCCTTGTACATGCTTGGCAAGTGCTTTGCCACTGAGCTACAGGCTCTCAGCCCCCCACATTTCCTCTCACTGCATGTCTTTATTGAGTGCCAGGAGTTTGAGCTCACCTCCCTACCCCCATTTTTCCTCTTTAAAAAGCAGAAAATGAAAACGCTACAAGGAGATGTATGAGTTCTGATTATGCCCAATTACATTAGGCAAGTCCAAGACAAAAATTAATGGGAGCAGATTATTCTTCTGTATGAGATGCAGTCTTGCCCAGCCTAGCTATTTTAGCTCCTGCCACGCAGTAGATCGTCAAACAAATTAATAGCACAGTAATGGGTGCCTTTCAGGCTTCTCGTTTATATTAATGAGTTCCACTCCATCCGATAACCAGTGATTTATAGCACTGGCACTCACAGCTTGGCTGTAAAAAATTGTCTTTTGTCACTTTTTCTGGGGTGGAGCAGCCAGCCTAACAAGCTAAATGGTAGGGTTTTGTAATTGAATTCTAAAATGTGAAATGCCTGGTGCGAGAACATTTCATTCTGATCATGGCTTTGGAAACTAAAAGGCCTACAGTATGTCTCCCACTACCCAAAGCTGAATGCAGTCTGATTTGGGTTTCCACAACTTGCGAAGCAAGGGTGTGACATGATTCTTAATGGAGGGTATTCATGCTGAGCTTGCTTGGCAGTTAGATTCAGTGGGCTGTAAAATAGCTCCTCAAAAAGAAAACAGTGTCATTTAAGAGCCATAGAAGAGACGCCTTCCTTACCTTGAAGGTATTCCTACCCTTCCCTTCACGTCACCATGAGTAGGAGGCAGAGTTCTAACCAGCCGTCTACTATGCCACCCATCTTATTCATGTCTTGTTTGTTTTCCCCTGTGACTCTGTGAAGTAGGTAGCAGTGGTATTCCCGTTATACAGGTATGATACTGGAGCACAGAGAGTGTGAGTGGCCAATCGCTGTTCAGCCAGTAAGCTGTGGAGCCAGGACATCTGCTGCACATCCCGTGCTGCTTCCCATGTCACCGACTTCTCTAAGTTCTATAGCTTTCTTGTTTCCAATGCAAAGATAATGTGGAGCGGGAACCCCAGATGCACAAATTTCAAATGTGCTTGCTATGAGGGCCCCAAGTTATAACTCTTGTCTGTTTGAAACTAGAGAAAGAAAAGCCAGTTAACACACGACAAGGGTCTGTTCCCTTGAAAGGTATCATGCAGGGTTCATTTGCTGACCTGAAACTCTCATTGGAAGTGGTGGGCTGGCATGGCCCTGTTGGAGCAAGATGGGCTGGGCTGGCTTCCACAGCCTGCAGCCTCCTTTGGCTTTACAAACAACTGCCTTCATTGTTTTCCAGGAGGAGTAGGTATACTGCCATGAATCCCCAAACAGTACCCCCCCAAACAAGGCAACCCGATACCCTCGGAGATCTTGGCTTAAACATCAGAGGAATCTCTTACTTAAATGATTATTTTTTTTACATCAATTTGGGTTCATTTTCTCTGTTCCATGACCACCATGCATAGCTGTATCCCAGAAACCATCTGAAAACAGCTTATTTTTCATAAGCAACAGTCTGGAAATTCAATTGTTTTGCTATTCCTACTCTGGGCCCAAACCCTGCCCAAGCCATCCATCCCTTTTTACCTACTTTGACTTTGGTTCTTTTAGTTCTTCCGATTTTACAATCACCAGCCACTCCAGAAAAACATCTGTTAGAAAGATCCTTCCCTGTAGTGGGAATTAAGTACATATTTTAACTTCAGACAATTTTGCTTAATGTCTTCTACACTGCATGAAGCAGAGGATTAATGCAGACGTCCCTGAAAAGCTCCTATGAAACCTTAAGCTGTGTCTTCAATCACTCAAACCATTCAAGGACCGGAATTTGAAAGAAGCTGAGGAAGTACCAAGAATAAAATTAGAACAGAGATCTTTATTAATTTAAGCATCCATGAAGGCCTGTTTGTATATAGGAAAGACTAAATTCATTTGCTTTGGTGTTTTCCAAGTCTGATAGAACTCCCCCCAACACCCGCTTTTTCCTTTTTTTTTTTTTTTTAACTGCAAAGAGCAGAAAATTAATGACTTTTCAAAGTCATTGGTTCAGGGCCCGGAGGGATGGCTCATTGGTTAAGAGCACTGGCTGCTCTTGTAGAGGACCTGAGTTTGATTCCCAGCACCCACATGACAACAGCTGTCCATAATTCCAGTCCCAGGAGATCCAACACTCTCTCTGGCTTCTGCAGGTACTCCATGACGTGGGTGCACTTACATACATGCAGGCATAACACTCATACATGTAAAAAATAAATAAACAACATTTTTAAGTACTTGGTTTAGAGAAGAGAGAATAAATGACCCATCCCATTTTTGTTCTGAAGCCCTCTGTGCCAATTTAAGTGTAGAAATTCATGCCTGAGTTTTATGCTAAGGGTGTATTGTGAGTGACTGAGTTTGGTCGGTGGTTTGCAGTGAATTATGGGCATACATTCTGTGGTATATGCTGATTTAGTTAGCCAACAGTCCTGGATTCTGGTTCTATTTCTTACACACCATGTATGATCTTGGGCAAATCTCTTACAGTCTCTGAGTGTCTTAGTCTGTTTGTATTGCTGTAAGAATACCTGAGACAGGGTGATTTATGGAGAATATCAGTTTATTTCTCCTAGTTGGGAGGCTGAGAAGTTCAAGATGCCACAGATTCATAGGGCATCCTCCATAGGGCCATAATCACATTAAAAGGAAGAAGACTTTGTATCCTAATCACCCCCCAAAATCCACCCTCTCTTACTACCATCATACGGAGAAGATACCTTAGAACATGGACTGAGCTCGAGGGAGACTGTGAAATGGACAAACTGTCCACTCGTACCCACCTTAAAGACTCTACAGGGTCTGCTTTCATTTCAGGCTCTTCTAGTCTAAAGTACTTTAGAAAACGCTAGCCAGAATTTGGCTGGGATGTTTCAAGCTCTAACCATTTAAAGACATGTAGTTGAAAAGACTAGAAAGAACAAGCTCAGGGTGCAAAGAGTAAAGAGAGGGGAGGGGCCTGTAAGAAAGAGCAACTTTATCCATAAACTTGGGGAACACCTGCTGTGTGCCAGGTAGGAGCCAAGAAGGGATGTAAAATGAATGTGTCTCTGAAGGGCCCCAGACGAAATCCACATCCTTAGTAAAATATGGTTCATAATGGTTCCTGCACTGCAGGTGCAGCTTGGTGGTAGTGTGCATGCCTAGTATGCACGAGGCCCTGCGTTCAGTCTCCAGAACTGATAGAAAAAAGTCACATCAAAATCCATGGCTAGGGCATGGTGGTTAATGATGGTTAGTTCTTTTAAGTCTTTGAGCAGGATGCATTTTCAAAGTTGGGCCCTTTATTTTTATTTTTGGCTTTTTTTATTTAATGTGAATGCATGTATTGTACACATGTGTGCGTCTTCTGCCAGAACAGCCAGTGCTCTTAATGCCAAGCCATCTCTCCAGGCCTTAATTTTTATTTACTTTTTTATTTTGCCATAACTGGAACCTGGCCGTTTTCTCTCTAGGATATTAGTGTATCTACAGCAGTCTCACGGAGTAAGGTTTTATTTCTCCAAGGCCTGGATAGGAATCAGGATTCAATTTATTTCCATTTCTACATCTTTTCCCCCATCTTTTTATTTTGGAAAAAAGCATTTCGTTTGAGGCAGGCAGCACTTCAGATTACGCCACATGCTCTCCTTCCTTGTTTCAGTCATGTGTAGACTACAGCTTCCCAGCCCTGCATCTTGCCTCGGAGGTATTGGCCCAGCCTCTCCAGCCATCTCACCACCCTACTCTTCTTTCATTCTCCAATATCAGCATCCACAGCAAACACCAGCCTCTCAACTCTTTGATGTCTTTCCAGTGGCCTTGGCCTGTATCTAACCTCAGTCTCCAGCTTTCAGGTCCTTTCCAGGCTTTGTCAGAACCAATAACTACATTCCCCTCTCTCTTACCACCACTTCTCATCTTTCTAGCTCACTTTGCTCAGCCCTGGCTCTCGGGTTCTTCCACCCAAGTGGAATCTCTAGCCAAGAACCCCTCATTCTGTTCTCGTTCCCCTCCCCACTTGAGAGGTCTTGGTTGTCACATCATCTCACTTCTTATTGTCTTCCTTTATGGAAAACCATAACTTTGGTTAAACCCAACTTTACCCTTCCCAGGCTGGCACCCACACAGCTCGGCTTGGCTGGAAAGGAGCATATACAACACTTCTGATTTGATTCACTTTGGATGGATGGCCCATCATGAACTGAATGTTTGTGGTCCCCAACCCCAAGCATCATAGGTTGGAATCTTGCTCCCGTCCCGGTGTGATGGTGTTGAGAGTTGGGGCCTTTGGCCATAAGAGTAGAGAGTCCTTGGGGCATTGATGCCCTTATAAAAGAGACCCGAAGAGGCCCTGTATCCTGTTTCTGCCGTTTGGGAAGGGGTCCTTACCAGACCCCAACCAATCTGCACTCTGATCTCAGACTCCCAACCTCCAAAATGCCTAGACATAAACTTGTATTATTTATAAACCACACAATCCATTGTATTTTGTTATAGCAGCCTGGGCTACTACCTTGCCATATACCTCAAGGGAGCTTTCTGTTTTACCCAACAATCCTATTGCATATCCAGCTGACTCTTGTCTTCCTACACTTCCTCTTCTCCCTTCTCTTCCTCACTCCCTACTGTCTCCTTCATGTCCAACTACTGACCACTGCCTCTTTTTTATATACCACAGAGAAAAATCAAAGCCATCAGAAGGAAATGTCCTTGCTTCCTTTAGTGAACGGGATAACCTCCCTGCAGCTGTCTGTCTACACTGCCATCCTCTAATGGACCTGGTCCTCCCTTGTCTACGATCAACCCTCACTGGTAGGACTTCACCACTTCTAGCCTGTAGGAGAGCTCTGCATCCATCTTCCCAGGATGGTTCTGCTTCTGCTGTCAGAAGTATCACCTGAAAATCCTTCTGTTCAACCCCTTGCCCATCACGCCCACACGTCTGTGTGGCAGCTCACAGGGAAGCTCCTGGAAAGCACTGTCGGAAGTTAGCCTTTTCTCACTTCTCATATCCTGCTGGAGCCGCCAACTCTCAAGATTCCACTTTCACCACTCCACTACCTCACTCCATGAAGGTGTGGGTGAATGTGTATCTCTCATCTGAGATGCTTGAGATCAGAAGTATGCAGATCCCAGGTTATTTTCAAATTTTCAAATATGCACATGTGTAAGGGAAGGGACCCAAGTCTAAACGTGAATTTCATCATGTTTTTATACACATAGGCTGAAGGCAATCCTATACATATTCCTTCATGGGTCTGCATTCTGATTGCCACCTTGTCTCATGAAGTCAAGTGTGGAATTTTACACCTGTGATGTCATGTTGGTACTCAGAAGTGAGATTTTGAGCATCTCAGATTTCTGTGTCTAGTTTTGAGACACTCAACCTGTGTCAACAAGTTCTCTGATGTTCAGCCTTGGTCCTTTCTCAGTTCTTCAACTAACTGAATCTCTCAAAAGCAGTCATATTTTTTTCTTTTAACATTTATTTTTGCATCATTCCACATAGGAAGTTTCAGAAATAGACAAAAATGGACAAGGAATTTCCATCTATCATTCTTGCAGATCCCTAAGTATTAACCTTATTTCTACCTTGATCTCTCACTGCATACGGAGCCTAACCTGCACGCATCTTTCTGTACCTTGTAAAGTGTTTCTTGAGCATTGGACACAGCTGGCCACCTGCCCACGCTTGCAACCATTCTCCCACTTGGCTATTGGTCCTTCCTCTGTGGCCTGGCCTGTCCCTTTTGCAAGTTCTTCCTTCTACTCCTGAGGGTTGGTGGAGCTCTCAAAGGGCCTCCATTTTGTCTAGGTCCATCCTTTGGTGATCTCCTTGGGTTCTGAGACTCTCCAACTGCTTCTTCAGCCTAGACCACCCCTTTCAGCCCCAGAATCTTCCTGCCTCTTCACATCCTGTCCAGTGTCATGGCCCCGAAACTGAGGTGCTGGCATCCCTTCCCTGCCCTTCTCTCAAGGCTGCCCAAGTCAGCAAATGGCATGTTTTATCTGCTTGGCCCCAAACCTAGCAGCTCTCCTTGATCCTTCTCTCCGGTTCCCTATACCTACCCAGAGCCGGCCTGAAGACTCTGTCCTCAGAAACCCCTCCATCCCTCGCTGCTGCCTTTCCATATGAGCTCTGTCCTCTCTCTGCCAGCACTCACTGCCTCCTAACCTGCCTCCCTGCTCCTGCTCTTGCTCCCTGGAAACCAGAACCAATTTTTAAAGAATAGTTTATTATTTTTATTTTATTTGTATGAGTATTTTGCACACATGTACATTAGTGTACCTGTGTTGTGCAATGTCTGCAGAAGTCAGAAGAGGGTGTTGAATTCCCCTGGAACTGGAGTTATAGATGGTTGTTAGCCACCATGTGGGTATTTGGAATTGAACCTGGGTCTTCTGCAAAAGCAGCCAGTGCTCTTAACCACTGAGCCATCTCTCCAGCCCCTGGAACCAGTCTTTAAAAATACCAGTCTTACCATACTATTCCCCTAGCCACACAGCACAGAATTCTAGCTTTGTGTGATCTGGCCACTGTCTTTCTAGGTGACTCCTTTATTAACACCCTTAGGAATTTGCCCTTGCTGTGACTTCCACCTAATTGCCACCCTGCAGCCTCCTTCCCTTAGTAAAAAGCCATCTTCACTGCTGCCTCCTCTAGGAGGCCCTCCCCAACTCCATCAGTGAACTCTATTTTCTAGAGCCATTCGTTTTCCTTCCTACTATCAACTACTTTCTGGGGTGTGTGTACTATAAAGTCTACAGTCTTCTGAGGCAGAACCTTTGTTTGTTTTGAATCACATGTTCTGGCATACAGGAAGTATTCCTTAAGTACTTGTTGAATGGACAGTCTGGTGGGCAAAGGCAAAATGCCTGATACCGCCCAGAATGGAGATCAGTGGCTCTACTTGGGCTACCATCCTCACAAACTATGACTCTGAGAGAATCAGTGGTTTGGGGGTTAAGATCAATATTTTACTAATTATCAAAGGAGGAAAGATCACCTTTGTGCCACAAGACATATACAGCTGTTCTGGAAATTTCTAAGGGAGTCCTTGCTAAATCATTCCCAGTCCCCCCAAGAATACTGTGGCTTTTCCTTTCTTCATTACTGGGGAAGGAAGAACTATAGGAGGAGGAGACAGAATGCAATCTTGGATCTAGTGGATTTAGGCTAGGGTCACAAGCAGAATGAAATATATATGCTTGACTTAAGGTCCCTTTAGGTTTGATTTCCTCCTTGCCCAAGTCAATAGATTCAGAAAATATACTAACTCAACTTAAGATTGTGAAAATTCATATATATGGTATATGTTTCAGATGTGTAAATCAGTTGAGTTCTGATTCCTTGTTCACCCATTTAAATGTCTCCTTTGTGTGATTTGTGTAAGCCACTACAAAGCCTTGAAAAGCAAAAACTCTTATTAGCTATGGAACTTTCTTTTTGGACTACTTTACTCAACCAAAAGCAGTCCATTTATGTTAATAATAAAAAGTACTTAAAAAATAAACACAAGTGAGGTAAGTTGCTGGAGCAACCATTTCCTAGTCCTATGTCCCATCTCTGCCCGACCCTGTGATCTTCCAGAGGGGAGCTACTGAACTGACCACGCAGGTGTGCTCCACTGACCAGAGGTCTCCAGCTGCCTCCTTCCAGGCTGGGAGCGTGTTTATCCCACTGTGAGACTAGCTGGGATACAGAGCTGCTCCACTTGGGATGAAGACATCAAAGCCTATTCTGATCCAATTAGAAGAAGAGACTATTGTCCTCTAATTCCCAAAGTTCTTAGGCTGTTATAAACACTTAGTCTGCTTCCTTGGGGAATCTCTGTGGCATAGCCTCAGATCTGAGGCTCATTGATATGCACACAAAATAGCAGACCCCAGTCTCTCATACACCCAGGGAGCCAGGAAACCTAAGAGCCACTCACTGCATTTCCACTCAGCAAGTGAAGTTTTTCAGGATTTGCACAGTGGCTGTAAATGCTATTTTTTCCTCAGTTGGTCTTAAATGACTGTTAGTCTCTTGTGTCTTAGAAAGAAGAACGTGAACACTTTATTGGGAAAAAAATTTATAACTGTTTCCTTTTATAGTACTTTAGAGAATGAACATGGGAAATAGTTTAAGCCAGTAATTTTAGCTATTAGTCCTGGCTGAGGAATTCCCAAAGACACTTACCCGTCTGTCTGCAAGTCAAAATTATTCTGTCCTCTCCAGCACATACTTCTTTTGTTCTGTGGTATTTCTTCATCTGAAGTTGTTAAGGCCACCTGCTCTTGATGATTGTCATATCTGCCATATGTGCCTAATGAGTTTCTTATACTATCTGCTGACTTTGACTTCTGTCACCTAGTATAAGAAGAACCCCACACTTAAATTTTAGAAAGTGGCTGGGTATGATGGTGCTCGCCTTTAATCCCAGCACTGAGAGCACAGGGCACAGAGGCAGGTGGATCTCTGTAAGTTCAAGGCTAGCCTGATCCACATAGCAGGTTTTAGGTCAGCCAGGGCTATATAGTAAGACACTAACTAAAAAATTTTTTTAGAAAGTCTTTTTCTGAGATCATGTGAACTGGCAGTCAGGGAAGTATTCGATGTCATCTTGGCAAAAGACATATGTGCCTTCCCTGTTCCCTAGTCACAGGTTAAACAATAGCTCCAGTTGCCATCTTGGAAATACAAATTATTCCTGGGATAGCGAGAGGGAGGAGAACTTCTTTAGCCAGAGTCTAGCCCCAGTCCAGAAGTACACATGCCCCAGTGCATTGTCTTTGGCACATCAGTCAGTGGACAATTTCAGTTTCAGTGTGACGATATTCTTCTCAGTATTTTCCTTTACTTGTTTGTGTAATGTGTATGAGTGCTTTGCCTGCATATATCTAAGTGCACCATATGTGTACAGTGCTGGTACAAGACAGTCTGTGAGCTGCCATGTTGATGCTAGTCACTGAACTTGAATCCTTTGCAAGAGCAGCAAGTACTCCTAACTGCTAAGCCATCTCTCCAACTCCTACTCAGTATTTCTCTTTAAATCAATTTTTTAAACTCACTCTTGTTCTCAGTAATATCATCCACAAATATTGGTGAGTATGTTATAGTTTTATTAGTATTCAAAAAATTTAAATGTTAATCCACGTTCCACTAAATTTGTAGGCACTGCACTTAGAATCATATTTCTTCAGTGGTTTAATATAAATGCTATTTTCTTCAACAATGATTTAGAAATACCTTTGAGGGAGTTAGAAGATCTATATTTAGTATATTTATAGTTTATAAGTCCCATTCTGTTTTTAGAAATGCAGAACTTCCAGACAATAAAATGTAGATACATGTATTATAGAAAGTGAGGAAAATGCAGGACCCCCTAGGGACTTAAAAATAGAACACTTAGAAACACTGTTGAAGATAGAACTAAGTAAAGACTAGAATAGACTCATTAGAGGCTATCTAGATTGGAGAGAAAATGTTTCGTTTTCTGGTCATGCTGGTCATGGAACCTGGGAAGATGTACGCTCTACGCAAACACGCCACCATTGAGCGTGAAGTGATCCGTCTTGCATTTCATTGTTCTAAGTGTACTTGGATCTCTCTCTTGCTCTCACTATTTTTCAAATAAGCATAAATTTAGTGGTCAGCACTCTAGACCAAATACCTCAGATGGAATATTTTTTGCCTGCTCCCTTAAGGAGAGAATAACTAACAAATTGCTATGAAAGTGTAATCCTATATCCTGTCTCTAGAAGTCTATTACACTTGACTTTCTTTTTTTTATCTTGATAGAAAATGTCTCTACTGATTTTTATGTGTTAATAGTCAATCACTGTGAAGAATTAAAACAACAATGGAAGAGAAAAAAAAATACTGTATGAGCCTACTACCATAGAGATACCCAAACCTGAGAAGTATTCGAGCTCCTTATGTTTAAAAATAATAATAAAAATTCTAGTAAAAAAAATGCACAACATAAAATTTAGCATCTTAACCAGTTTTAAGGGTGAAGTTCAATAGTATTGATTAAACCCCCATTGTTGTAAACTAAATCTCCAGAACTTCATCTTACCAATCTGAACTTCTACCCAGGTAGCAGTAGCTCCCTTTTACCTTTCTCTGATAACCACTGTTTTCTTTCTGCTTCTCAGCTATAATTGCACAACTAGCTGGGAACTGTGGCTAGTTGACACAGCCTAGCATCACAAGACAGTATCATCATATATAGCTAGCCTGAGGGTGGGGAATAACACAGAAGATGTCTGTGAATGTATATTACTTCTGCACTATTGTAAGCTGCAGAATGCTAAGCTGAGTTGTTGTAAGTCAAAGACCATTTGAATAAGTAGAAGAAGCTGAAGGTTATCCTTACCCTTAGTTCTTAAGCAGGGTCTTTGCCTGGGTCTAGGAAATTGAAACAAAACAGACTGACAGGAGAGATCAGTTCAAAAAAATTTTTTTACATGCACATGGGGATCTTTACAATAGAGCAAAAAACTGAAGAAACAACGGATACGTTTCTATAGCATATGGACAAAGAATTATAAACTGGTGGAGAAATGTGAGCCTGTGAGTGGGTCAATGGGCACTCAGTTGGAGAAGGTACATATGGGTACATATGTCATATGGGTACAAGAGAGGTAGCTTTCTCATAGGAATCTTTCTGGCTTGCTACAGGAAAGAAAAGGCAGTTCTGCTTTCGTCAAGAAAACACACCTGCTCTTTTCAGGTGCCTTCAGCTCAGAATGATCACCTGCCACATCAGCTCACCTTGGACGACCTGTCCTAATCCCTCCATTCCCTGTGTAGAATGCACCTTTAAAACACAAGTGCATTCTATCATAAATGCTTTCGATGTAGTGAAATGGCCTTTCTCAGTTACTGTTTTGCAAAAAGCTGTTAGTTTTCATAACTATAACTCTTAGTACCAAGAAATAATGTTATAGTAGAAGACTACATTGATGAGTTTTTGTTTGCTTACTAAATTAAGACCAGAAGTTGTTAGCAACTTGTATCATGAATCTATTTGGGGTCATGTTTTAAACTTCTCTTTTTTTATAAAATGAAAAAAAAATCACTAATATTTTTACTAATTTATATTTTTCTGACCTTAAGTGAACTAAAATAGATCTAGTTAACATCCAATTGCTTGTTTGCTAACTCCCTTTGGTATGCTTAGAGAAGTATTAGCTTATCTAACAGGAAATAGAGAAAGTCATGGGTAGAAGAATTTGGGACTTATAATGCCCATGGCAGTAGGGATGCATTATCCACATCCGTCAGGGGAGAGGCCACTTATATCTGCTAATTTGTCCTAAGGTAGTTGTTGGAGGTAAAACTATTGGGATTAGTGTAAGACAGCTGGGAAGAGTGGGACTCAAAAGCGCCTCATAAACTTTTTTTTTTAAGTCAGCTGTGGTGGCGCAGGCCTTTAATCCCAGCACTCAGGAGACCGAGGCAGTCGAATCTCTGAGTTTGAGGCCGGACTGGTTTACATAATGAGTTCCAGGCCAGTCAGTGCTACAGAATGAGGCCCTGCCTCAAAGATGGATAGATGGGTAGATGGATAGCTGGATAGCTGGATAGATGGATAGATGGATAGATAAATAACTTGCATGGGCTAAACACACTCCTGGCTGGAATTTGGCCCAGTGGTGTAGCATGACATCTGTAATATGGAGTTAGCTTTTCATGGAATATTTCTTTGCTTTGGGATGGATTTGCCTTGCCCCAAGGGTTTTAGTTAGGGCACTTCTGTCTAGGCCCTCCAAGACCCACTCTAGCTGGCCTTCCTGGAAAAGACTTATCATCAGTTGACTTTTAACTCCAAAATAAAACATTTGGATGGAAAGGAAGATTGTAGGTCAGAGTAACTTCATGCTACAACCTGAGCAGAGTGGCTTCGTGGGATCTCTAGAATGCCCTAAGTTTCCTGCTGGTTCTGGAGTCAGGCTTGGATAGATTCCAATTCTGCCCCTTACAAATTCTGTGGCTTTAGAAAACAGACAGCTTCCTGTCACGGATGTCTCACCATCGCACCAGCAGGCCCTCGTTCTTACAATAGCTCTCAGGGAAACCCAAAGACAAAAGACAGACAGAAACAAAGACAATGGAGGAATTCGAAGACCCTGATACCCGCAAGAGAAAAATCTTTACAGTCAAGCTACAGGCAAATTGGTTTGTCTAAAACACTTGTCTTTTAACCTCTAAAATGGTAATAATGAGACAAACAAGTCGGTTGTTGTGAGAATGAATCAAAGAATGCAAATCAAGCCATCAGTGCCCAGCAAAGAGTAAAAACATTAGTACCAGCCATAGCTGTCAAGACTTAGAGGCTTTGCAAATGTGCCATGAAAAAACCCTATGATCAACTGCAAAGTGCTGTGTGGATATGCATTTTATTTTCCTTGGGGAGTTCTATTATCCGTCATCAGATTCTAAGCATGAACCAAGGCAAACTAGGAACCCCTAGTTTTTAACCCCAGTAAACAGAAACTGGATGGATTGTTATAGCTTTACATGTTTGAGAACTGACAAGCAAGTGCTTCTGGACCAAGAGGTTCAATCGCCGGGTCAGTGTAGATTTTGTCTCTCTCATCAGAACTTCACTGATTATGGGTTTATCTATTGACCTACTTTTTATCTGGGTGAAGCTGGTTTCCCAAGTAGTACTGATGGCTGAATTGAAAAAGCAGATACCAGTTTAGAAGACATGACTTCAGTACAAATGGCCCTGTTCCTGGTCTCTATCTGAATGCAGCGGAAGGGGTGGGAGTATGTAATAAATAACACGAGAGGGACTTGCAGGTTGCTGCTGATGTTATGAGCAGATGCAAGAGCGCCCAGTGCAAGGCTGTGCTTCCTGTGGCTTGGCAGTGCTTCCTGTGGCTGGGCAGTGTCTGTTCTGTCCTAACACCTCTACCAAACTTACCTATAAGAAAGTGGTTTCTGCTGCAGCACGGAAGTCTGGCTGGAAGGGGAGGCGCTATGGGAATGTGGCAGAGGTCGCCCTCCATTGTCCTCTCCCTGTGGGCCTTTGAGCGCCCCGACAACCCTCCCCTTAGACCGGGAACATGACTATGAAGACAAATGAGGTACAGGAAAAATTCATTCTTCTGTTGCAGTTTCTTCAGGCTTGACTCAAAATACTCAGAAAACACAGAAGGGACACCTGGCTTCTAAGGACCCAGCTCATATTCTTGCACTGAGGAAAATTCTGTAGTGTCCCCATCTCTCCATCTCTGGTTTATTCTCTGTGTTTAAGTAAAGAGGAGTATTTTTATTTTTATTTTTTAAGAAGATTTGTTTTTAATCATGTGTATGTGTGCAAGAGAGTGTAGGCTCTTGGACGCCAGTTGGCTCCCTCTGGAGCTGGGGTTACAGGCAATTGTGAGTCACCCGATATGGGTGCTAGGAATTGAACTCAGGTCATCTTAACTTCCGAGTCATCCCTCCAGCCCCAAAAGGGGTATTTTCAGATTCTTGAATCACCATTGAGTTATATGTGGAGAAAGAGAGAGTGGGAACGAGAAAGTAAAAGAATAGCAAATAGTCTAGATGATGGCCATATAGGTGTCCACTGTCAAATACTTTCAATGTTCATGTTTATTTTAAAATTTAATGATAAAATGTTAGGGAAAATGAGTTAAAATATTTGCATGTAAAACTTTCAGAAGTTATAAGAATTCTAGTGGACTTGGGGTTCCACATACCACCTTTCACCCCAGTGTTTCTTCATTGTGTCCAAGCTCTGTCTTCTACACGGCTTGTTCATTCCATTCTGAACACGTCTGGTGGACATGTTCTAGGTGATATAGATCCAGTGGTACACAAGGGGGGGGGTCCTCTGTGGAGTGGGCATCCTTCCACTCTACCAGGAAACTGAGGGATAAACAAGAGATAGAGAGATGGTCAATAAAACGGAAACATGGAGGCACAGAATGAAAGGGAGTTGAGCTGCCGCTACGGAGGGCCAGCAAAGGCTTCTCCAAGGAGAGGATACTCGAGCCAAGATCTGAAGGAGCAGAGGAACCAGCCATGCAGACACATAAGGAAGAGGTGGGGACAGCTGGTGTGTTTGGAAGGAAAGAGAGGTGGAATATGAGAGAGGGAAGGAGTGGCTGGGAGACAGGTGTGGGCACCCAGATGCATAGGTGGTGGGCTCTAGATGGTCTCCATGGTTGCAAGAGACCTTGTGGGGCAGATCTTCCAGTTTCATTCACATTGCATGCAATGGAAGGGGTCCCAGTGTCAAGTAGTGCAGTTTGTCAAGCAGTGTCAAGTAGTCCAGCTTGCAAAGAGAAACTGTGTGGACTGTGTAGAGAGATGTCTCCAAAAATTTGAAGATATGACTCTAATGGATGGTAAGGATCAGTTGATCATTGCTAGTTGCAGATTTCCCCACCTTCATTCTATTGGAGCATTTTCTTTTTTTTAAATTACCCCTTGTTGGGGCTGGAGAGATGGCTCAGTGGTTAAGAGCACTGGCTGTTCTTGTGGGTGTACTTGCATACGTGCAGGCAATATGCACATACACATAAAAAAATAAAAATAAATTTCCTTTTGTTAACACTGATTTTTGGATGGTGTATCCACAGCTCTATGAATCTTAACACATGTATGCCTTTGTGTACCCACTACCCTTATCAGGGAGAGAACAGTGCCCACACTCTAAGAAGCTCTTTCTCTATGCTTTCTAGTCACACCCTCCCCCAGCCCCTGGCAACCACGGATCTGTTCTCCATCATGATAGCTGTCTTTTGAGAATATCATATAAATGGAATCGAGCCACATTTAAGCTTTTGAGCCTGGCTTTCACTCAGCATAATGTCCATGAATTTGTTTTTCGGCCTCCAAGGGGACATGCTGAGAATAATAGTTAAAAGGCTTTTGTTTTGCTGGGAGTGAATGAAGAGGGATAAACAGTGTCCAAATGGAGAGGAATGGTGAGAACCAAGAACCGGAGGAGCGGGTACCAGAAGGAACATGAGTATGTAAAAGAGGGGGAGGGATTGGGAACCTGATAACATTTGCTTCCTTAACTGTACAGTCTAAATCTTTATTTTTTATGCCCAAGAAACCTTCAGCGTGTTAGGTCCTAAAGCTGAATTAATTTGGATGGGATATTCACCTCTTCTCCAAGGGGCATGGGGCCCCAGTACAAAGATGACCCATGGTCCCAGGTACAACAACAAGCTGCAGGGAGGCAAACTTTTAGCTCAGCAAATGAAGAAACAACAGAGGAAGAGGAGCCCAGATGCCTCTCAGTATTGGAGCATAGGTCCCTGGTAAGAGGCATGAGGGCAGGACCCAGTGAGATAAAGTCCTGCTCTGAGCTGGGAAGAAGGCAGAAAGCTCTACTGAGCTCTGAAAGGGCAGATTTCCTGAATAAACCTGACATTTCATGCATATGTGACAGCACCAAAGGGCAAGACAGGAAGCCTCTGTGTTCCCGGCTAGGCAACCTCAAGAATCACCCCTCACCAGACTCCTGTGATAAAATGTGCAGAGCAGTTCTCCAAACTACCAGCCTGTTGTGATGTTTTTAGAGTGACTACCCATTTCTGCACCTTCATGGGTAAGGGGCCCACAAGATGATTGTGAGGAAAAAGGAAAGGCCACCTTGTCTTTTCATCAGCAAGAATACATTGCTATGTTGCTCCGTCACTGGGGAAGCAAAGCATGCACCAGGTCCTGCTGCATAATGATGAATCCCCCAGAGATGCCAGATAGTGATCGATAGTGCCGCCCAGCTCTGGGGCTCACATAATGAGCTGTGCAGTCCTGCCAGAGTCACCAGCCAGTCTCTGAGAAATCTCCCCTCCCCCCTCTGTCCACTCATACAACAGACACCCCGTCCCCAGCTACCCCCTCGGTTGGGTTTCCCTTTGATTGGCAGAGGCCCTGTTATTTCTGCCTGGATTGCCTGACAGCCCCCCCTGCCCAGTCTAATTATGCCGGGTCTATTCTTGGGCCACTACGACCCCAGGAAGGTTTTATCAGATTGTCCAACTGACCGTGACCAGATCTCCAGCACCTGCCTCCCTTGCTGATTGAGGGTGGAAGGTGTTTATACACAGCAGAGCTGTTATCTGATTGACTGGCCCCGGTCCTGATCTGAGGACTGCCCGTCTGAGTGTCAGTGATGAAAAATGGAGTGTGCCTCTCCACCCAGCCTCATTAACACCCCTCTGGGTCCAGACAGTATCAAGTGGGGTATGCACAAACAGAGCCTGCGGCCATTGTTTGAGGGGCCTGGGGACAGGCTTCCAGCTGCAGCAGTGTGGGCTGGGTCCCTCTAACACCATTTCCATTTTCCTCCCTCCACTTTCTCTACCTTTGTTGCTAGTTACTCACGTCCTTTTCAGATTCACCTAAAGCAAGTAATTCCTTACCTGTTCTCTACCTCACACTCTCCCAGTTCCAGCTTTCATGAAAGCAAATCAATAATTAGTGTTTGAGGGTGACTTATGAGCAGCATTTTCTTCTGTTTCTCAATAGACTCTTTGGTGCTGCCTACCTTTTTCAAGCTCCTAACTGTGATTCTGGTTATGCAAGTGTTCCCACAAGGCAGCTCAGGATTTGGGGCTGATCCCCTGGTCACTGTGCCAAATGAGCCATTTTGATAATTAACTCATTTGACATTAAATCATGCAGGTCCTTTTGGCTCCATTTGGATCACTTGCCAACTGATCACTAGTGGCCTAAGAAACTAAAACTTTCTTAGAAGCTGATCCATTTCTGCTGTCCCAGATGATGACAGTGGCCCACTTTTTGATTTAAGCTCAGCATCCATGAGCTAAGCCCACTTGTCTTAAGAAATTGTGGCTAGGGTCTGACTACTCAGAGCTGGACCTCTGGGTCTGCAGCATCAGTTTTACCTGGGAACTTGTTGGAAGTACAGACTCTCATGCCCCATCCTACTCTTCCATATCATAACCTGAGTTCAGATGGTATCACAGGGATTCAAATGTGTGATCCAGTCTAAGAGATCTATAAGACCTTAAAAATCTGGACAAGGAAGCTTTAGAACCCCACAGCCTGCTTGCATAAACCTGGCCAGTGACGGAAGGCTTCTGAGGAGCCCTTGAGAGAAAAGGAAACTAGTTGATACTGTGGCTGATGAAGAACTAAATGTGGATCTTAGCCTCTTAGGACTATCTTTACTGACAGCTGCTTCTCATTCTTGGGGCAATGTTTTCTGTTGAAAAACTAGCTGCAAAAAAAATAGATTGTAGCTTCAAGGGCTGCCCTAGGCTGGCTGACCTGTGGTTACACTTTTCTGTCTTGACCCATGCTCTGTATTACTAGTGCTTGCCTTTGAAGCTTTTATCTATGGAATGGTGTTTTGTTTTGTTTTTCTTTCTCAATATGTGTTTTTATACTTACTAAATGTCTTGCTTGAGCCCTCTTACCTCCATCCCCCTGAAGAAAACCTTTTTACTTATTTTTATTATATGACTAATATATGCAACACAGACAGACTTTATGGATCATAGAAGGGATGTTAGAATCATCTGTAATCTAATTGCTTAGTGTTTATGTCTTTTAGGTATAGGTATTTTCTTTATAAAAGGTTATAGTGGCATACACCTTTAATCCCAATACTTGGGAAGTTGAGACAGGCAGATCTCTGTGGCATAGAGGCCAGTCTGCTCCACATAGTGAGTTCCAGGACAACTGGGGTTACAGGGAGACCCTGTCTCAAAAAAAAGAAGAAGAAGAAGAAGGAGAAGAAGGAGAAGAAGGAGAAGAAGGAGAAGAAGGAGAAGAAGGAAGAAGAGGAGGAGGAGGAGGAGGGGAGGAAGGGAGGGGAGGGAGGGAGGGGAGGAGAAAGAGGAGGAAGAAGAAGAAAGAAAGAAAAGAAAGAAAGAAAGAAAGAAAGAAAGAAAGAAAGAAAGAAAAGAAAGAAAGAAAAGAAAGAAAGAAAGAAAGAAAAAAACCTAACCACCAGTCAGGCACTGTAGGGCATGCCTGTAATATCATATAATCACAGTACTTGAGAGGCCCAGAGGCTCCTCACGGTGGGTAGGAAGCATGTGCGATATGTTTTGATAGAGCTACAGATCTGAGACTGGTGTGCTAACCAGAGACCTCAGGAGATTTCTTGGAGGTGCACAGCTAAGAGCTAGTGTGAGAGAATGGGACAGCCTCAGTACAACTTGGCAAATGACAACTTGAGAGCCAGCCTGAGTGGAAGCAGAATCGACTGAGTAAGAAAGTTTTAGAGATAGTTGCCAGGTGTTCCCCAAAGGAGTCTGAACTTGTGCTGGAAAGGGGGTACATTCTAAATTGTCAGAAAGAGGGAAACAGGGGCTTCAGCAGCTTTTGAGTAGCTTCAGGCAGAGACATTCTGAATAGACAGAGAAAATTATATGATGGAGCCAGCCAAGCAGGCTGGCAGCAAGGCTGGCAGGGAACTTAGGCTAGCATGCCTTCGCTCCTGAGTCGTCCCCTTCCTCCTTTGTAATGTACAGAGACCACCATGAAGCTTGCACACACTGGAATCCCATCCCAGCCTTCTCCATTCTTCCTGCCTGTGGGAATCCCTGTTTTTGCTGTACAAAAGGGATAATGGCACCTCTTGCATGGGATTCGCCTCTGTTATGTAAAGCATTTAGACTACTGACTGGCTACCCAAGGCATTTTCTTTTTAAGCTCCTATCTTCTGGAATTTAGATCTCAATATTCCAAGCTTCAAATCTTAATATCTTACTTCTTCCTATGAGCCGAAGCCCGCTGCCCGATCCATTGGCCCCCTCACCGCACATATGCAAGGTACTCGCTCACAGACTATTTGTTGGATGGAGAGGTGGGGAAGTCAGGCTATAAAGACAGTTAGGTCTAGAGTTGGCTGGCTCTGCCTCTGAGCCTTGACTTCTCAGGCCTTACTTCCTCATCTGTAAAATGAAACGAAATAATCAACTTCTCCCAGAGTTACAGTGAGAATTAAAGAATGCATTGCAAAGCGTGTGGCTCCGAGAGCGTGCAGGAAGCAGCAGCGCGGACACTGGTGACGGAAGCCGCGTCTCGGTTACTCTCATTCAGCCACATTAACCCAGGACTTTATGCATAATCTGTCCAGGGTCCATTTTGTGGGAAGACAATGGTTTCTGGTTTCTGTTTAGCTTTCCTCAGCAACTGTTAGACTACTAGAAAGAACTGTTAGCATACTGGAAAGAAAGCAGGATCCCTAAGCAGACACAGCATGCCATCGAGCTGTATCCCTGTGTGTGTTTTTCACAAGCCATTAGACCACCTGGGGCGCTAATGGTGGTCTGGTGGCCTCAGTGCCTTTGACGGGTAAACTCAGCATCTTCCTAGGCTGCTTGATGGCAGCCTGACTTGGAGCATGTCTCCCATTTCATCTTGACCTTGCTAGAAAGACCAGCACCCAGCTTTGTGCCATGCAGTTATTTTGCTTTCATTCCTGCAGAGCATTGGATGTTTGAAAATCCCAGAAGGCAGCCAAGCCATGTTACTGACAAGCTCAGACCCTGCGGAGGCTGTAGGAAGTCAGTGTACCCACAGGGTTGATGATACTCAGATACTTTGTGAACCAAAATAGAGCCAGTATACTGTACACTCTTACCAATAGATTGGACATGATTATTATTTACTGAAGACTTGAGCATCAATTAATCCCCAAAGTGATTCTCAGAACACACCTCACGTGAAAGGGCACCATAGAAAAAGACTCCATGAGGCTGGAGAGATGGCTCAGCGGTTAAAAGCACTGGCTGCCCTCACAAAAAAAATCCAGACTCAGTTCCCAGCATCCAGATGGTGGCTCACAGCAGTCCATAACTCTAGTTCCAGGGGATCTAAAAACTTCTGTGACATCCACAGGCATTGTACACATGGGTGCAATTACATACATTTAGGCAAAATAATCGTATGCATAAAATAAAAGTAAATAAATAAAAATGTCTAAAAAAGAATTCCATGTTTAGAAAATGTATGATACTGTCCTTTTTAACATTTTTAAAACACATTTACAAGGAGGGATTTTGTTGTTCTTGTTTGGTCTGGCTTGTTCTTTTATTTCTGTGCTGTAAATAAAACTAAGGGTCTCGCACATGCTAGGCAAGTGTTCTACCTCTGCACCATATTCCCAACCGTCTTATAACATATTTACATATTTAAAGACCTGAGAAGTCCCACAATAAGGAAGTAAAAAATGGGGCTGGAAAGATGACTCAGCAGTTAAGAGTACTAGCTGCTCTTGTAGAGGGTCAGGATTTGGCTCCCAGCACCCACATGGTGGCTCACAGCCATCCAGGGGATCTGACACACTCTTCTGACCTCCATGGGCATTGCACAACACAGGTGCACTTACATACATGTAGGCAATACACATACAATAAAAACAATAAAATAAAAAAAGACATAGACAACATTATTAACCCCAGTAGTGTTCAAGTCACTTACCATGAATATTTATTTTCACAAAGCATTGTTAGCATCTCTAGGAGCTAGGAAGAGCACTAGTGAGATTCTGGGCTACTTAATTATCCTCAGTGTTTATAACAATCAGTACGTGAATGGTAATGAAGGAGACTCTGGTTTTTATTGTTGTTTGTTCTGTTTACAGGACAGAAAATGGAATTAAAAGTACTTGTCCGTTTTGCTTTTGAAGCCATACTCACTTTTAAGTCTGATCATCATACTCAGAGTATTCTCATAAACCCACAACCCTCTTGGACCCCCAGGGTCCTGACATACTGTAAGTTGAACCCACTGGGGTAAGACCTGAACTAGAGTAATAAAAGTAAAATTTAAACTTTCAAACATGGTTCCTTGGACAAGATTAACCAGGCTTATACTCAGTTTCATTTGAGCCTTTAAACACACTCTTCTCAGCCAAGTGGGCATCTGCTGAACTGACTCCTCACCCAAATTGACAGCTTTCACACTAGATCTGGCCAGTGGTATAAAGCCCCAGGGTGATGGATTGATCTGGAAACTACCTTTCATATTCTTTATGTCTCTGGGAGTGGTACTCATCCATGAAGCTGTCTTACAAGTGGAATTGCTTTGATGAGACTCATTGAGAATACAGGCATCCTTGTCATGTCGTGCCATGGAACTCAGGATACATTAGCAGACGCCTGCAAGCCACATCACTCACTTCCTCACACTTCCTGGGAAGGAGACAGGAGCCTGTAGGTCAATACTGTCCTGAACCCGAGAGTCCATTAGGTTCCCTCTGAAACCTCTGTGCAGCTAAACAAGAATGGATGGGTCAGCTGCAAGCTCATGTTTATTATTACAGTCTCCCCCTTGAACATCCCTCTCAGCCCTTTCTCTTCTGTGACTGGTCAGGCTGATTTGATTTGACATCTTAGCATTTGAGATTTGTCAAGTATTGTAACCCTAAGCAGTACTAATATTGAAAACCATACTTGAAATTTATGTGATCCAGATGTGCGTGCCAATAAAGCCAAGATGAAATGGCAGGCTTAGGGCATGGGAGGGGCTGGTGTGGGGGAGTGTGTGTGTGGAAAGGTCCTGCTTCCCTTTATTTTTTTCCACATGGTATGTATAGCCAAGTCGGATTTTATGTATTAATATTTTCCCTTAAGAATAGTAACTGGATTATGAAGTATAGCTTTAAGTAAGTACCAGCATTGGTTTCACTTGAAGCCAAAAATAACTGATTAAATTTGGGGGAGAAGAAAGGCAATCTATTTTAAATGCTTTTGAAAACTTTTACATTGGTCAGGACCCTTCGGCAGTGTGGTCTTGGGAATCATTAGTCACCCTGAGTCCAGGGTTTGACATGGCCCTCCAGTGTTGGAGTTTCTTCCCTTTGAATGTGGCCTTTCCAGTTTGGTGTCATTTAAAAGTCTTCCAAAAGAGCAGACTTTAGCAGTCAGGTCCTCAATGCAAAGCTCTCCTATACTACAACACCTGGGTTCCATTTCTAATTCCTGGACGTTGGTGAGTAGATGAATTAAAGGTGGAAAGATATTAGATGTTAGTCTTGTTTGGAGGACTGGGAAGGACAACAGTTATCGTCTCCAGCAGGACCATTGCCTTCTCGAGCCAAGGCCTCTCCCACTTTAGACATCAAGACTGTGCCCAGCTAGCCTGATGGGAAGAGTGCAAATATACTATCTAATAGGGAGTTCTAAGCCAAAAGTTTGGGGGTGTGCTTGACATGAAAGGGAAGCCCAGTGTGTGATTATCTCTTAGCATGCAGTGCGCAATTAACTCCCTTTAGCTAGCCTAGGGAAACTGGTCATGCCACTGCAAAGCAGATGAAAAGTGATCCTGAAAGGGTGGACTCCTTTTAGAGCCAGGGTCCACATAAATAGAGGTGACTTGGGGTAGACAGGGTGTTGATCAGAGCCATGACTGTGGCTTGTACATTGTCATCTGTAACTAGTTCTGGACAGGAAATCAAAGATCAGGTTGCTGTGTCAGCCCTTCTTAGGGCAGGGTAAAAGGAAATGACACCGTGTGCAGGGGAAGCCTGTGGTGACTTGGTCCTGTTTGTCTCTGGAGAAACTCTACCGTGCCGAGTACTGTTTCCACACAGTAAATGCTGTGCTGTTCGCTAGGGTGGGAGACGTGTTAGCAGCCTCTGCCTTCATCTGCAGCCCTGGACTTGGTAAGGACCATGCTGGTAACTCAGACCCCCTCCCTAGCCTCACCTTATGCCTTACATCCCCATTCTGAGTCAGGTCTTGAGTAAGATTGCTGTCATGGACCCAAGCCAAATAGATTCCAAATGATGGAATCTGATTTTTCCTGTTGGACTTTGAGTCAAGGGAGTTGTGGGAGGTGGTGTGATTAGGCCCCCATGGTCTACCTTACAGACAGCCAAGGTACAGGCTGGGAATGGGGTGTTTGGCAGGGCTTTGCCTGGAGTCCAGGTGAGTCATTACCACCTGGGAAGCACCCTGCCCCTCTGTGAAGCTGGGAGGGGCCCAGGCAGGAATCAGCAGTCAGGGTTGCCAGTCCAGTTCTACACTGACGTCATTACCCCCAGTAGGCTGGGATGACTGACAGCCTGTGCCCGGGGAGCTGGCTGGAAGTGGAAAAGCAGAAACCATTTCCAGGTTGGGAGCTCATTGTGGGTTTCCAAGGCACATTAGAGTAGCTGGGCCAAGTCTGTGTGCCTCATCCGCATATCAGCTAGGATCCTAGGACTGAAAGGCATTCCTCAGGTCTACAGTCTGACTTTAGGCCTCCCACCAAAATGCAGCGAGACCTGCCTAACCATTTCAGAACAGTGATATTCATTCATTTTCTTTCTGTGTCTCTCTCCACTCTCCTCTGCCCCATGTGGCGCTGTGGATCAAACCCGGAGCTTTGTGCATTTTGCATGCAAGATAAGCACTCCACCAGGGAGTCACATCCCCAGCTTTTTTTCACTTAATGTCATCCAGCTGAGGTGCATTTTTAAAAATATGTATATATCCCATTTCAAACCACTACTTTATGTGAGGACACATAAGATCATATTAGGGCAGCAATAAGAAATGAGTGAGCTAAGTGGACCACAGCATGATTAATGAAGGGCAGAAGTCCAGCCGAGAGGCATGTGGGCACCAAGGAGGGAATGCAGCCTGGAGGTTAAGAATCCAGCACAGGGGACTGGAGAGATGGCTCAGTGGTTACAAACATTGGTTCAAATCCCAGCACCTACATGGCAGCTAACAACCATTCACAGCTCCAGTTCCAGGGGATCTGACACCTTTTCTGTCCTCCACAGGCACTCCATGACATGGGTATACTTATACACATGCAGACAACACACTCATACACATAGAATAAATTTTTAAAATATATTTTTTTTAAAAAAAGAGTCTAGCATGGATGTCCACCAGTCTGAGTTTAGATTCTGGCTCTGTGACTAAACAGCTGTGACCTTGGTTTCTCTGATCTTCTGATCACTTCTTGTAAGATGAGGTAATAGTACCATGTCATAAATCGGTCTGAGAACTGAGTTGCACTTTTCTCAAAGTAAGTGCTTAGCAATAATTATGTTATCATAATTACTATCACCCCTTCTCACTTAACAACAGCCTGATTTGGACGATGTTCTCCGCACCACCCAAAGTGTCAGGTTGCCTTTCTCTTTTCTAGATTGTTAATCTAACGCTAGTACAGAAGGGCATGTAAATTCTTAGGAAATCTGACCTTAAAACCAGCCATGGAGCCGCCATTAGTTAGTTCTCTGGAGGGCCCATTGTCAGGAGGGGTCCTGTTTCTTTCATGTCTGTCAGTGTTGCTCAGTTGGAAGCCCATCAAGGGGGCCATCATTTGGATAGATGGAGGAATCCTGAAGAGGCATTCTGGGATGCTGTCATCTGGGGCCAGATGCAGGCTTTCGTGAGATGGAAAAGCCAGTAGAGCCAGTGTCATTCCCCTTCCATGTCTTTTTCTGGCTTACTCTCCAAAGCAGTGGAGCTGGAGGCAGCGGAGGTTCCCCTGCAGAGACCCCCAGGCCTTCCAGAGGCAGGCTCATTCCCGGAGAGCCTCACTTTCCTTTCTGAGTCACAGTAAGTGCTTATTTCAAAACAAAACAACAAACAGAGACCCCTGGTGTTTACTTGGCCAGTTTCCATAAAGCATCATAGTCATTAATGAAATGAAAATAACAGTCTGAGCCTGTGACAGAAGTCAGGCCAAGATTCTTCTCACCCTTTGCTTCCTAAGACCTGGGAATAGTAACAGTAGTAACTATAATAACAGCTAAACATCATGCAATGTCTGCAAAGTGTCAGTATTATTTAAGCATTATGTATGTAAGTTGTTTAATCCTCTAAACAACCCTGTGAAAGAAATGCTATTGTTGGTCCTCTTTTATAGATGAGCACAGAGCAGTAAAGTAACATATGAAAGGTCACACAGCCAGGAATGGCAAGGTCAGTTTTCTACCAGACAGTCTAGAATTTATGACTGTACTCTTAACCACATACTTCCTCTCAAGGTACTGGTAAAATTATTAGAAAAATAAGCCACACATATGTATGATAAAATGGCATAGAGCTATCCATACATATTGCTTCAGTGTAGTTGTTTTGCTGTTAAGATAGAAGCATCTAGGGATGTGTAGGGAGGGAGGGCTAGGCAAAGGCACATGGAACATTTACACTATTTTTTAACCAATTCTCTGTGAATCCATAGTTCTTTCAAAATAAGATTTCCAAACAAAAACACAATGTAATCAACCACTGTGCACTTTATATTCATTATTATTTTCAGGTCTCCCAGCAACCCAATTAAGTGTGAAGAGGATTGTTTTCTCCAGTTACAGATGGGAAACTGAGGCTCCACACTCTAAACAAGGTAGTTAACATCAACAGGAAGCAGTTAGGCCACTGGGCAGTGTCTACCTCCTTATAAATATCAAGTGGGATAAAGGACCTGAATGTTCCAGAAGTACAGATTTCCATGTTTATTCAGTATCCATTAAGCTCCATGAAGGGAGACACAGTCTTGAATTAGCCAGTCAGATCCTTGGCTGAAGTTGGAAGTTTGCCTCATGGGACACCAGAGATACATGTACAGTATAGTTTCATCATCAGGAAGCATGCAGTGGAGGGAGGGTGACCTCCATGGTTGAAGAGAAGTTATGTACACAGTGACACACCACTTAACAGGGCATTATACAATCTGAGCATTGTGCACTTAGAGGATTTCATCTATGATGTGTGAACTGCAGTGTGTACTTACCCAAATTAAGATGCTACAGTGTTAGCAGGAGATGCAATCTTATGGACCACTGTTGTGTATGTGGTTCATGGTTTACCACAAGGCTATGGGTGGCTCATGACTATATTTAGAGTACTAACACAGAGGAAGTATCTACCCAACCCTGAGCTCCTTCTCCTGGAGCCATTCTGGATGGTTGGCCCCACGCCAGGCACCTTGCAGGGATTCAAGGACACAGTTGGGGTTTGGAAGAGGAAGCATTATCAATCACCATGTTGGATAGCATCCACGATTATCATCTTCATTTCCATCAAAGGTGTCTTGTGACAAAGTATTGTCAAGTTCAATTTAGTCAGAATCAGGACACAGCAAGGACTTATTTTCTATTTCTGCCCTGGGCTGAACCTGTCTTGAATAATTCAGTGTTCATCTACTTCCCAACACCAAGCTTTACACCCACCCCACCCCCTTTACTGCTCTATTCAGGGTCACATGATTTCTTGTTTCTCCCTGACACCTCTCCATCAAAAGCCCTCCCATCCCCACTTCTGATCACCAGTAATGAGTGTTTTTAGGAAAGAGGAGCCGCTTCACAAATGTACTTCCAGGCCATTTCCACTGCTTCCTTGTAGAGACAGGCCTAAGGGCAGAGACTGTCTGGAAAGATTTTTACCTAATATTCTTTTAACCCAATTTCTACACTATTAGTTAAACTTGGGAGGGTTCTGGATCTAGCAACATTTGGCTAAAGCTAAGAAGGAAGGAGCTGACCCCTCAGAGGGGACAGATGCTCTCCAATTTATTATTGGTTGTCCTGCCCCTAAATTTCCCTTGTTCTTGGACATCTGACTTCCACAAGCATGTAGCTGTCGCTCCCTGACAGAGATGAAGGAAAACTACCTCCAAAAGTGGACAAAAGTAGATGGTTCAGGAGTCTGCTGGGCCTGGCTGACTCTCAACCCCTGCTGCTTGCCATGATGGAGGCTACAGAGCAGCAAGGCACTTCTTTTAGGATCTCTGAGTTCTGGGGTTCTGGAGAAGTCTCAGCTCTGCACTTATACCCCAATTGCATCAGGATTCCAGGAAAAGTCACTGGGAGGGGAGTAACCCAGAGTGATGGGAAGTCGTGAGTATCTGGCTATGTCTTTGGGGAAGGAGCTGGTTGGGAGTGTATCTGGACAGTGTGACCTCTTATCTGGGTCACCAGATATGGAGCCAGAAGGTAGAAGTTTCAATCTAGCTAGGACTTTTATTAAATGAACAATTGGCCTTTTGGAGTCTTAGTTTTTTTTTCATTTACAAGCAGAGACAGTTTATTCTACTGTGCCTAAAAATGGGGTAGATAAGAAGGCTGGGCCCCAGAGCCTTTGAAAATGTTACAAGCTATAAAGCTGTATCTGGGATTTCATCCTGCTGACAGCAGTACTGTGCTGTGGAAGAACACAGCCTCTCTGATGTTCAGTAGTGTATTAGAGGACTATAAATTGGAGGCCTGTGAACTGCATCCTGTCTACTAAGAGTGGCCTTTACATTTTGCAATCATTGAAAAATAGTCAAAAGTCAGATCATGTTTCACAGTCTGTATAACTTATATGAAGTTAAATTTCAGCATTCAGAAGTAAAGGTCCATGGATCGCTGCCATGCCTACTTGTGTCTGCGTGTCTGTGGCTGTCCGTGAGCTACAGCAGAGGTGGCTCATTGTGACAAGGACTTTAAAGTGCACAAAACGTAAAGCAATGTCTGACCATTGAGAGAAAAGCTCTGCCAGCCCCGGGGCAGATCGCAGAGGGGGCGATGCCCATACTTCCCACCCCCCCCCCCATTCCCTCACCATGCAGACATAATTGCACTGGCATGAGAAATATTTCCAGGTCTAAAACAGTACAGCAAATGGTGCCCTTCATGACAAAGCCAGGGATTCTCAGATTAACTCTCACTGAACAACATTCTCATGCTTTGGGTTCTGGATAGGGGCACTTCCGGAGGAAAACCACAACACTTTTTGTAAAACCAATGTCCCTTTTAGCATTAACCACAAAAGAGAAGAAGCTGTTCTTGGCACAGTGGGCATTTCTCCAGTGGATGAACTACCCAATAGACTTGGTTTCTGAGCCCCTTCCCAGCTGGAAATGCATAGGAAGCTGCTGCTGCCGTTGGCCTTGCAGGGGAAGGGCTAGCTGGGGGACTCATTATATCTGAACCGCCCCCCTCACATGGGAAGGCCATAAGAAGGGGACTGCCTCTGATTTGAGGCTAGCCTGGGCTACAGTATGAGACTCTACCTTCTCCCCAACACACAACACCCACACATTTAAATCTAGATTCCACATTTGAAGAAAGTATGTACTATTTATCTTTCCAAGTTTTTTGCTTAACATGATTTCCAGTTCTATCCATTTCCAAGGGGGATCTTTTTTTTTTTCCTGTAGTCAAATGTGTAGGATCAAAAATGTATTGCTAATTCAAAGAAAAAGGGAAGGGCATGTTTTCCGTATAGCTCTATGTTAAATACAATAGAAATCAAGAAGAGTGAATTGCATTTTCACACATCTGAAGAATGAACGTAAGAGAGCCTTGGAGACACAACCCAAATAAAACCCGTCGTGGAAGGCAATTTATAGGGGAAATCTTCAGTGACCTCCTGGCAAACCTGAGACACTGATACTTCCTTCTCAGGTGATACCTGGCGTCAAGCTTTTGTGTAACGATCATGAAATCTGTACTGAAAATAGAGACGTGCCATACTTGTTCCTACTGGAGTCTTCCTTGAAAACTAGCCGCTCATCCGCTGCTGAAGAAACAGGTTGCACATGGAATCTTACTACTGAAAATCTAGGACTTTTTCTGTATCATGAATATTTTCAAACATTCAGACTATAAGAGCTGTCTAGGGACTCTGCCACTAGCCAGACTCTGCATCTCTAATGAGCTTGTCTCACCTCACCTGTCACTTTGCTGTTGTAGCTAAAGTATTTGGAAATGTATCCCGTAACTTAGACCATTCTCTTCACACTTCAGAATGGCTCTTTTTACAGATGTGAGTATCCGTGTAGCTCAGTGGCACAGCACTTGCCTAGAATGAGCCAGACCTTGCGGGATGGGGGGGTGGGGAGGGGTCAATCCCTAAAACTGCCAAGGGAAAAAAAAATCATTATCACACCTAAGAACATCAACAGTGATTCTTTGTTGTCAGTTTACCCAGTCATGTTTAGGGCTCAAGGTTAGAGTCTTTAAACTGCTTGGATAGCAATGTGAAATGGCGTGTCAGACAGTAATTGCACTGGGATGGGGCAATGGCTGGAATGGGGTCCTGGAAATAAAGATTATTGCTGGCTGTGAGGGGTTTTCAGAAAGTCAGCAAGACTGAACCCTGGTAGAGTTTTCCTGGCCAGTCATATTGCCTGCCTCTGCCCTGGTGATCCAGATTCCTCTCTGAATTATGTCAGCACTGACTGGCTTTTCTGAGGGCTGCTGTTTCCCAGGCACCCACCAGTTAAAAGTCCAGCCCCAGCCATGGAGGACATTGCATTTGTGACATATGGCTGGCAGTGTCTGATGGGCATGTCTAGCTGCTGTCAATAAAATTGTTTCTTTGCTCTAAACGGTGTTCACATCCATCTAAAGAACTCGCCTCCTCCGGTCAGACCACTGCATCCCTCCTTCCCTCTACCCACTGAAAAAGAGAAAAGTCTTTTAGGGAATTTGTCTTTAGTGAGCTTTGTCAAAAGAAGCTTTATGTTTATTTTCTGAGTGGCCCTCTGAATGTTGTGTCCATTTATCATGCCTGGCCACCAGCCCTCCCCTCCTCCCCTCTACCCTGAAAACCTAAACTTGATCAAACTGTTCCTAACGACTACCACATGTCCTTGCAGGGCACAGAGGCGGAGGTGGGGGCTGGGAAATGAAGGAATCCTCCCAGGAGCACAGTAGCATATTAAAATTCAATGGCTTAGTCATCAGAGTGTTCAGCCCCAGCACCAAAGAAAAATAAATGAATGTTCTGTAACAGTCTTGTGGGTCTCAGAGGAAGGAGGCGTAGGGGGAGGGAGGGGAAAGAGAGGTTGTGGATTTTAGATAGGGGAGTTCATGGCTGTTGAGAACAATTAGGGCCTTTGCTCAGAAATAACAAGACACACCACTGTTTTCCTGCTGGCTAAAGGTGTGCACAGTGCCAGGGCTAGAAAGACTCAGTGTCATCTGCCAACTCAGCTCACAGATGAGGAAACTAAGGGCTAAGATGGGGCTGCTCCAGAGTCTCATAGTAAATAAGTGATAGAAATGGGACCAGATACTGGAGTTTGTTCTTTATTACCTATTCACAGCAGGGCTTTCTGTTTGCTGGTAGATCTTCTGAGAGTTCCTGGTACAAATGAACCTGAAGGCATCTCTGGACTCTGAGAGCATCTGTGTATAGGCTGAGAACTGCCATGGTGTCTCAGATGTTGGAGACTCACTCTGCTCAGGGTACCTGCTTCAGCAGCCCTTCCCCATTGTCTTCCTCCCACCCCACCCCACCCCAGTGACTTCAGGAATGCTTTATGATCCTCCCCACCTAGAACTTCCCCCAAGAAGGTAAAGAGTCCAACCAGTATATATAGGAACCATTGTTCACAGCTCCTTTCTAAGGACTGTTAAAGGCCTACCTCTGAAGGGTTTTGCTTTCGCTGTCCCTTTATCTTCCTTGTGAGGAAGAGGCCACGTGTCCCTTCTTCTGTTTGCTTTTAGGCAAAGTTCTTGAGTCATAGAAAGTAAGATGACGTGGTGAAGTCCTGAGTTGGTTGTAGTAGACCTGGCTCTAGATCCACATCTTCTTACTCCCTGCCTTCCTTGCTGGATTAACTTCTCTTTTGGTGGCCAAGGTCTCTGCATGGCAACATGTAAAATTGTCAAAGATGAGGTAGAGCCACAGTGGGAAGGGTTCGGGCTGGGGACACAGACAGTACAGCCCCAGCTTCAGGAAGGTCATGTCTACCCTGGACTGTGACTCTGCGTATACCGCAAGTAGGTCAGTGCCCCAGGGGTGATCCATCCAGGATACTGGTTCCAGAAAAGGGAGGCTTGGTAGCACTAGTGTATTTGCTAAGTATATTTGTTAGGTTTCTGTGTGGATTTCCTTTATCAGCTTGAGAAGAAAAGCTGAAGAAGGTAAAGAGAGTAACAAACCAACCAGAAAGTAAGATTTTTCCTGAGCAAGTTTGAAAGGTCTCCCCAGAGTTGCTGGGTAAATTCCTATGGATGTGGGCCATTAAGCATAGCATCCAAAAGGCATCAGCCCACTCCTGCTCACCCTGTGTTGGATAGAAATGTTGGCTGTAGCCAGACTTGGTGGCCCCTCTTCCTATCCAGAGCACAGGGAAGGAAAATGATCACCACATCACTGCAGGCTGGTGCTATGCCATTTAATCATGGGATCTGAGCAAATTGCAAAGCTTTTCTGAGATCCAGTAGAGAGATCTCTACTCTAAAAGACTCTCAGCCTCGACCCTGTACTCTACACTTCACAACCAGACTCCCTTCCAAAATGCTTCTAGAAGATCAGGTACGGGAGATCCCCTGATGGCACCAAGATCCCCCTCCCCTTTTCTCTTGCTAGACAATCCTGAGAAGGCTGGTGTCATCACTCCTGGAGTTGTAGGGAGATCCTCTTTGGCAGACTGTTAGAGCAAAGCCAGTTAGATGCAAGACCCAGGAAGAAGTCATCATGGAGAGCTTTCCTCAGCCTCCCAACAGATGTTGGCAAGGGGACTGGGGGGCATGCTGAACATTAAGACTCTAGAGATGCACATTCCAGCCTCCACCAGCTCTTTGGACTACAAGAAAAGGGCTCTAGCAAGAAGGACTGGATCACATACCTATTTCCTCACTGTGCCTAGACTTGAGCTGATGCTCCTGACATTGTTGGTCCTGTGTTGGAACAGGGAACTCTTAGCACAACCCTGCACCTGACTGGCTTCCTCGTGTCTCTGTGAGCCTCAGGGAAGAACATCTTTCACTCAGAGAAGCTTTGGCTAAAAGTAGCAGGTAACAATAAAAGCAAAGCCTGAGCAAATCTGTTGTTTATCAGTTTGGGGAAAGGGTATTCTCTACCATTGGAGATGTGCTAACTCAAACCTGAGAGCCAGCAAAAGAACCTTTAATAGTCTTCCTTATCCACGGGGGCACCTTCTAAGACCCCCAAGTGATTACCTCAGAATGCCATGGATAGTATTGGCTCCTTATGTATACTTTATTTTTCCTATACATATACACATGCACAAACTCAAACCCTTTTCCATTTTAACTAAACATTTATGTACTTTCACTGTAACTTTTACAGTTTAGGTGTGACAGCAAAACCAACACAGATTATCTTTTTCATTCTTCATAATTTCACAGATAGATTTTCTTCTTACCAAAGAACTTAGCAACCTCAGCATGATTTCTTTTCTTGCCTTATTGATAACTTTCACTTTTCCACTTAAAGCCTTTTACTGCTTCCTTTGACATGTTCTGAGTGCCAACATCACTAATCTTGCACTTTGAACCATTATTAAGTAAAATAAGGGTTGCTTGAGCACAATAACACAATGCTGAGACAGTCTGATAACTTGGACTCTTTAGTGACAAGAGGGCAGGTGGCATATATGGTACGGACGCTGCACAAAGGGATGCTACCCCTCCAAGGACAGTGTGAGAGTTTATCATACTACTCAGAAGTATGCACAGTTTAAAATTTATGAATTGTTTGTTTCCAGAAATTTTCGTATAATATTTCCAGACCACAGTTGACTGTGAGTAACTAAACTATGAAAAGCAAAATCCCAAAGGGGGACCATTAGGTGTTTTTGTTTTGTTTTGTTTTGTTTTGTTTCAATATTTGACTGTTCTATGTGTATGAGTGTATGGCCTGCATGTAAGTGCACCCATGTTGCACAATGCCAGTGGGGGGTCAGAAGAGGATACTAGATCCCCTGGAACTGGAGTTAGCTGCCATGTGGGTACTGGGATTTGAACTCTGGTCTTCAGCAAGAGCAGCTAGCACTCTTAACCACTAGGTGTTTAAACTCTACTTCCCCTCCATATGCACCCTGCCTCATCACACTGGTTGCTTTCTGTTTGTTTGTTTGTTTGTTTGTTTGTTTGTTTGTTTGACAGGGTCTCACTATGTAGCCCAGGCTGACCTCCAGCTTGTGATCCTCTTGACTCAGTCTCTCAAATGCCAAGATTACAGGCATGCACTGCCATTCCAAGCTATACTGGTTTCTTTTATTGTAATAAAATCCATTTTAGGGGCTAAGAATACAGCTCAGTTGGAAAATTACTCATCTTGTATATACAAAGCCCTGGGTTCAATCCCTAGCACTACATAAAACTAAGTATTGTGCACATGCTTTTTATCCCACCACTTAAGAGGTAGAGGTAGGCAGATGAGAAGTTCGAGATCACCTCAGCTACATTGTGAGTTTGAGGCCAACCTTGGCTACCTGAGATGAATTAAAAAATTAAATTAAAATCATTTTTTCTTTAATTAAATAAAATTTAAAGTCATTTTATGTTTTATTCAACCTTTCTTCATGAGTTTATAGGCTTCTGGAACCCAGTTTGGGATGTGAAGAATGAGCCTGACTCTCATGCAAAGAGTGACACCAGCATGGGCCTCCCACACGTGAACCTCATAATGCAGAAGCTTCCTGTGTCACCTCCGCCCACCAAAGACTGTTTCTCAAGAGACAATCCTTAACCTGTAAAGCACTCATAGCTCAAGGGGCCAACGAAGCCATAGTTACCGCCCAACATGCTCTAGTGTTACACTGGTCCCGAATCATTTAGCACTCGAGCCTTGGGTTGGGAGTAAGTTCAGCTCCAGACGAATCTGGGCCCCATTACCCTCCAGACCTGGTGGTATCTCCTGTGTGCCCTGGTTAATACTTTCTTTGCTCTCTGGTATGTTCTTATTAGGTCTCCTCAGTCCAGTTTTCAAGACTCTTGAGGATGTAAAGAAAGTATAGATCTAGTGGATGGGTGCCAGCCTCAGCATCTGGAGTTCAGCAGGTGAAAGCCACCAGCAAGAGGCGGCAGGAAGTAGCAGTGCTGACCTGGCACACTCTGGTGGAGGCCCTTGAGAAAAACAGTATCGCATTCTTGTCACCATTAATAATAGCCCTTTATTTGAGCCTTGCTAGGACAGTGCTCCAAACAAAGCTGAGAGGAAGAAACAGTCCCTGCCGTGGGGCCATGTAATTAATCAAGGCTGATGGAAGAGGTAAAATCTATCCAGGAAAGGTTGTGGGGATTGGTGGGGGGGAGGGCAAATGTAATTGTTGCCAGTGGTATAATTATAAAATACTCACTCCCTGTTAGCACTGTTGCACGGCGTCCTTCCTTTGTCTTGCCTATTCCACAGACTCTGAGCCCCTTAAAGGCACTGGTCTGCCAGGCCGATGGATCTAGCACCACTGTGATCTTGGGCAGGCTCCTTCACTTTTGAGCTTTTACATCATCAGAGGAGGTGCCCAGATTGGAGATCTTGGAAATAAAACACAAATGACAAGAGTGTTGATAAAAGAGGAGTTACTGGACTTGTCTTTGTATTCCTCAGAGAACCAGAATGTTGTACTTTGCTCCCATCCAGTGTTCCCACGGACCGAGGGCTTCCAGTGCCCATCCTGAGCCTGTTGCTTTTCTGAACATCATTTGCTTTTCTCTCGTAGAATGGGTAGAGTAGGCGCTGCTTTTGCCCTTCCGTCCTTGTGGGTGTGAACTGGCAGTGTTCTGTCATCGCCTACCAGGGGTGTGCTGGCATCTGGGGCTGGAAGGCTCTGTGAAAACCAGCAGCCTGCCTTGCCAAGTCAGAAGTTGTTCGTCCTCTCCAATGTCAGCAGCCAGGGACTGCAGCTGTGCTGCAACAAGTCTGGTTTAATTTGAGGGGTGGGACAGACAACATTGTGTGGTGCCTGTTAAAAGCCAGAGGAAGGCGGCTCATTCACCAAATCGTGAAAATGGTCTTGCCTTGGGTGGGGGAAGTCAAGGAGGGTGATAGAAAAGAGGGGAAACGCTGATAATTATAAATTTATCGTAATACCCATTATGTGTGAAGTTTTTCTTCTCTATTCATCTGTAAGACAGAAATCCTATCATTGTTCTTCAGATTTCTCAATATTAATACCTTGAATCCACAGAAATAAAAATCAAGTGACCAGCCTGGGATATCTGGGACTCTATCAGAAACAAACAAAAACAAAAATCAGGGGAAAAAAAAAAAAAAAAGAAAAGAAAAAGGATTTGTTTTATAGAATGCAATTATTATAAATTGAGAAATTTGGTGGTGATGTAGGCGATGTAGGTGATGTATTCTTTACTGGAATCCTAGGTAAAGAATACGATAAATTGAAGATCATACACAAAAGTATCTTCATGCAAACCTGGATCTTAGTCCCCACAAGTTGTTAGGCTGTACTCAAGGTGATACATGAACCATTCCAGCAGTTTTTCTGTTTTTATAGAAACTTCTATCCATGTGAGAGTGACTAGGATGGAATATGAAAGTGCCTTGGAAGTATCAGACGCAAGGACCTGTCAAGCCCACAGGACAGGAAAGGGCCATTGGAGGAAGGGGAAGGTGGGGAAGGACTTGGGGGTAGAAGTGTTGTCTCGGTCCCCCGGTTCTGCCCTCGCCCCTTATTGCCCTGTGTGAGACGCTTGGTGTTTGAGTTTCCATTTTGACAGCTCCAAAATGAGGAGTCTTAGACTGGACACTTGACGCAAACGCATGAACCAAGTAGCTGTTGGAGAATTCTTTCAAGGAGGTGGTCCTGGACCAAGTGTCCATTTAAGCACAACTGTTGATCCCTTATCAGTACAGATTAATCCCCGGAAGGAGGTAGGTATGTGTTTCCAGAGAGCATTCTGGAAGTAACTCTACCTGTGAACTGTGCTGTGCTCCAAGGGCTGGGCTGTACATGTGCTGATGTGTGCTCTTCAGTGAGCCCGCATTGAATTTCACCATAATTGGCAGTGGAGACCTTGAGTATTTATTATTCAAGATGCACTAAGTGTTCCTGCAGAGTGTGCGTACTATGATCTGCCAGGATCACATGCGCTTTTGAATTCAGAAAGCCGGCCTTTTGTATTCAGTCCACTATGTTGCTAGTTATCTCTCAGGGACTTTGGGTGTTAGTGGCAGGGTGCATCTGCATAGAGGTTGGTGAATCTCATTCTGACCTCTCTGTACCTGGGCAGGGGAACCCAGGAAAGCAATTGTTCCAAAGCTTTACCTAACGTGTGGTGGAGACTCTCGTTTTTTGTTGTTTCGTTTCTCTTTGTTTGGTGGAAGATCTCTGGGGGTTTGTTGACTAGTCCTAGCCCACTGGAGGTGCCAACCTGTAAAGAAGATCCTGCGACCCACCCATACATTTCAGTGTCATCTGTCTGGATTCTGTAAGGCTGCAGGCCAGATCCCACATGCTAAAAGAGAGGAAAAGGAGATACCCCACAGAGCCATGAATGTCAGCAAAAGACAGAATTTGTATGTGACCTAGAGGAGGGACATCTCTTTGCTTCTAGGAGATCCAGTGTCCCCAAACAAAATTCTGTTCACCTTTTGCACGTTTCTATGTCTGTTCTTAGCCATTGCCCATCTAGTTAGAAGCGCTTAGCATTGCTGGGTGTATTTTGTCCTTTATCTTCCCCAACTCATTCAGGCTGTCCAATCACCATACCTAACTCAAACCAGAATCATCAAATCCCATTCTCCTGTCTTCACTCAGGCTCACCTGTGCAATCTGATCCTCCTATAGTTACTTAGGTTCAGTGGTACCTAGGAGAGCCTAGGCCAGACACACAGTCTATGACTTCTCTGTACAGGGTAGCCAGAGAGCAGAGGGCAGGCTAAGGTAAGGAAGGACCCAGCAGGCCATTAGAACAAATCACTTACAAGCCTGGGTCTGAAAACAATTGGCATAATAGCGGTATCAATAGCAATAGCTGACAGTAGCAACAAACATGGACCATATTTGAAATCTGCCAAGTTCATGTTAAACTCTCCACACATAGGATAGTGTGAGCAAAGAAATGGGCAGAAACATAAAGTAAGGGATGTCCTCAGCACCACCCCATGCATATATCCTTCACCTCCTCAATAGGGATTGAATAGCGCCTAAGAGTTTGTTTGGTGGAAGATCTCTGGGGGTTTGTTAACTAGTCCTAGCCCACTGGAGGTGCCAACCTGTAAACAAGTAAAGTAAACTCCTAAGTGCCCAGCATAGGTCTAAGGTCTGTGCATATTTTAACTCAAAACAACCTTAAGAGGTAGGTTATACTCTTGTGGGTTCCATTTCATAGATGGCACTGAAGTCCCCAGAGGCTGACTAACTTGTAACACAGATCACTTCAGTCTTCTGGCATCTCTGTAAATCCTTGACAAGTGTATTTCTCAGGTAAAAACACAGGGATAACCCAAAGCAAAACACAGTATCACTTTCTTCCTCTCTGTCATGCGGAATGGATAGAAATAACCAGGTGGGACAGGAGTGTGCAAATTGCCATCACATTCTCAGGTGAGCCACACTGGGGTGCTCACTAACTGCTGGAATGAGTGAAATGAAGCCGGCAACCGATGTGAGGATGCACATGCTGCTGTGGGACCTGTAATCTGGACTTTTTAATGGGAAAAAACAGATTGGGGTTTCTGAGAAGGCTCCTGACACAGTTTCTGGGGTCATTAGAGAATTCAAATAGTCCCCAAATGCAGTCAAGGTGTTACCTCTGCTGGGCCTGGAGGTTCCGGAGAGATTCTTAGCTGGCTGGAGAGACTGAGGCAGCACAGCCCATGGTTATTTGGAACATGCTTTAGAGGTGATTGGGTATTTATGCATGACTATTAACAATCCTTAGGAAACTTGCTGATAGGAAGGCAACTGCTGACATGGCTGCCTTCTGGACTTTGGGACGGGTGTCCAGGTATGATCATGCCTGAGAAACTAAGGGCCTCAGATCCCAGTGGCTCTGAAAATCAAGAAAAGGCCATACACGGTAGCTCATACTTATGAGCCCAGCACTCAGAAGGCTGAGACCGGTGGAAACCTATAAGGTTTGTTTGTTGTTTTGTTTTCTGCCAGGCAGGGAGACATAGTAAGATGGTCTTTAAAAATAAAGGGTTGTGGGGAAACAATGAGGAAATGTCAGAAAGTTTCTCTGGTGACACTTCTTGAGGTTTTTCAAAGACCAAAGATTCCCAGGTTTGATCCAGTTTTTGTCCTGTCCAATATGGTAGCCACTAGCCTTGTGTGACTAAGTTTTTGTTTAAATTTTGTTATGTCTTATATATTTTTATTTTATGTGTATAAGTGTTTTGCCTGCATGTATGTAAATGCACCATGTTCACGCAGTGCCTATGGAGGCCAGAAGGGGACATTAGATCCTCTGAAACTGGAGTTAGGACATTAGATCCTCTGAAACTGGAGTTAGGGATGATTGCTAGCCACCATGGAGGTGCTAGAACTGAATCCAGGTCCACTGCAAGAACAGCCAGTGCTCTTAACTTCTGAGTCATCTCTCCAGACCCTTAAGTTTACATTTTAATTAATGTTAAAATTAACATTTAATTTCCTTAGTCACATTAGTCATTTCAAGTACTTGGGAACTATAAGTGACTACCTACTATGTTGAAGAGAAAGAACTTTTTAAAAAATATATTTTTATTTTCTTTTTATGTGTATGAGTGTTATGCTTGCATGTGTGTAAGCGCACCTGTATCATGCAGTGCCCTCCACAGATGACAGAAGAGGGCATTGGATCCCCTGGAATTGGAGTTACAGACATTTGTTAGCCACCATGTAGGTGCTGAGATTGGAACCTGGGTCTTAGACAAGAACAGCAAGGGCTCTTAACTGCTGAACCAGCTCTCCCACCTGAATAAGAACATTTTTTTTAACAATATAAAAATCCTAGGGGCCAAAGATGGCTCAGCAGGTAAAAACAGTTGTTCTAAAAGCTTGGGGAACTGAGTTCATTTCCCAGAACCCATGTGTGGTGGTTTGAATGAAAACTGTCTTACATAAGCTTGTGTGTTTGAACACTCAATCTACAGTTGGTGGTTCTGTTTGGGAATGTGCTGGAACTTTTAGGACAGGAACTTTATTGGGGGAAATATATCACTGGGGTGGAGTGCTTTGAGAGTTTATAGCCTCATCCCACTTCCGGTTTGCATTCTCTTTCCTGTGTGTGCAGTTGGGATGTGAGCTTTCAACCATAATGAACTTCTAGTCTAAACAGTTACTTTACCTCTTTAAGTCCCAGAGGACTCCTAGAGACTTAATTGCTTTGCTTACTTTAGTCGTGATTTTTCTAATTTGTTGCCATATCTACACAGAGCTGGTGAATTTATTTTCCCTCCCAGGTATTAGATCATTCTAGAACAGTTCCCCTCCAATGTATACTCAAAGTGGACTTATTCAACTCAGACAAGTCAGGATTCAGAGGGCAGTCATAAGACCCATCTTCATTAACAAATCAATATAATGGGACCATAACAACTACTTTTTATCCTGATTCTTGGGTATCATTTCAAATGTGAGGAATAATGAGGTTATACACTGCATTTAGAACCTTTAAACTTATTAAACAATTTGGCTTTAGTGGCTAAACTGCTAAGAAGGCATTTGACTACTATGAGGACCTCTGTGTCCGGGTGAGCTGTGTTGTGAGAGTGACTCGGAGTCACCCACTCATCTTGAGCTGGAAACAGAGCAGACTCTGTCTTTCTACTGCAGCTGCACAGCTATGAGAGTTCATGAAACAGAGACCCCGCCAGTGAGATGTCTCAGATCTAATTTCCCTTTGGGGTAGCCTGTGAGACCCCATACAATTCCCTCTGAAGTGTGTGTGCGTATACACTAGGAAAAAAGACTTCATGAACCATTTTTAACTTGGGAAAGAAAAATGTCATTGGTGATTTTGCCTTCAGTGTTTGGAACCTGACACCAGCTCAGTTTTCCTCCACGGCACCCTGAAATGTCACACTATACAGGTTGCTGACACCAGGTCTTATTACTGACGTGATTCTCCCCCAACCCTGCCTCCTTTCCCCAAATAAAACCTCTCCAACTTGAAGGTCAGAACCCGGGACAGCTTTTTGTACCACCACCATATGGTGTTTGCTTTAGCATAGATCCACAAATGATGTGTTATTATAACGGAGGTACAGAAAATTATATGACAAAACCGGGTTTGTTTCTCCACTGGAAACCTGAGGCTGATATACAGCAGTACTCCTTCAAGCCTGACTCGGAGAATAAAGAGGAGCCTCTCCCAGAACTAGGAGGCACTCAACAGGGACCAGAGTCAGGAACAAAAACAAAAACAAAAACAAAAACCTGCCAACAGTATTGTACTGGTCACCAGTGGCTAGGCAGTGATTTATTTCCTGTCTGTGTTTTATTGAATTCACGTTTTCCAGGTTTCTGTTCCTGATGTGATTTATTTCTATCTTGAGATGTTCCTCCCCCTAAGTAGATTATATACTGACTCTAGTGTGGGCATTACAATTAGCCAAGATCAGGAACTGGCAATGAGTTAATGCCAGAGTGAGTGAGACCTGAGCACTGGCCCAGTGGGTTCCATCCCATTTCAGAGAGTGGTGATGTCCTGATGATTGTCTCGGGTAGTGATGTCAGAAAGGAAATGACCAGGAGTTAGCTTTCATTTAAAGAAGCCTCTGAATGTCTGCCAGGCCGGTGTGGGATCATACCTCCCCATCTGTTTATGCCTCCTGGGATAAGGCTAGAGGGAATTAATGTGTATTAATGCATTTCATTTCAGCCTCACATTCCTCTATAGAAATGTAACAGGAAAGTAGAAAAGTAACAGGTTTGAAACCATCCTGGGCTATGGAGTGTCAAAAAAAAGAAAAGGAAGGAAGGAAGGAAGGAAGGAAGAGACAGAGGGAGGGAGGGAAGGAGAGAGAAAGGGAGGGAAAGAGGGAGGGAGAGAGGGAGGAAGGAAAAAACTAGAAGCCAGTCATTGTGGTACATATCTGTAATACCAGCACTTGGGAGGACTGTGAGTTTGAGGCCAGTCTAGATTACAGAGCAAGACATTGTCTCAAAAAAACCAACAAAACAGATATTGGGGGTGCAGAAAGGGAGGAAGAGAAGAAAAAGAAAGGATAAAAGAGGAGAGAAGGGAGGAAGGGAGACAGAGAGAAGCACTTGGAACCACACTGCAGCATAGAGCATCTTGGATTCTGGTCACTTTGTCCATTTTGGCCTGAGGAGATCCCTGCTTTGGACTTTCGTCCCTTTTACGTCCCAACACAGCGGAGGGTGAAAGTGAAAAAGAGATGTGTGATTGGAGGCGGACTAGGACTCGGTCCTTACGTGCCCTAAGATTAGATGGCGTGTTAGAGTAAAGTGATGTGTGATTGGAGGCGGACTAGGACTCAGTCCTTACGTGCCCTAAGGTTAGATGGCGTGTTAGAGTAAAGCTCATATAATAAAAATAGTTGGGGAATTAGAGAAGCAGAGTGCTTAACCGCTTCAAACTGAACAAATCTCTGGCTTCAGTTTCTCACGTTTAAATGGGCATTTGCCTTGTTTCCTCTGTTGTGAAGAGTGGTATCAGTGTGGCTGGTAGTACTTTGTATAGACGATGTATAGATGTATAGATGTTGTCCAGTATGGTAGCCATATGTGACTAGCTTAAATTTTCAAAAACTCAAAAAATTAAGTCAGGCACAGAGGCACGGGCCTGTAATCCTATATTTGAGAGGCTGAAGCAGGAAAATTAAGAGTTCAAGGCCAGGGTGCTGGGGAGGTGGCTCTGTCAGTACGGTGCATGCCTTGCAAGCATGAGGACATGATTTTGGTCTCTAGAACCCACATAACAAAAGCTGGGCATGGTGGTGCACTCCTGCCGTCTCCGAGCCGAGAGGCGGACATAAGCAGATCCCTGAGCTTGCAGACCAGCCAACCCACTTGGTAAGTTCTCAGCCATCGAAAGAACATCCAGTGTTGTCCTCCAGCCTCCACACATGCACATGTACACATGTGCGCACAGATAACACACATCCACATGCACATACACATAAGAGTGGGCTACAGAGCAAAACTTTGTTTCAGTGTCCCTACAAACTAATTAATTAATCAAAATGAAATGTAAAGATTAATTTCCTAACACTGAGTGGCTGTAATTTTTCAATAGCTTCATGTGGCTACTGGCTGCCTTTATCTATACTGCTATTTTGTGTGACATGAGGATCTAGGTGATAGTCACAGGGAAGGTTCCACATGGAAACAGCTCTATTCCAGGCTCTGGTCTATTAGTGGAGGACTGGGCCGGTTGCCTCACTCTGCAGCCCTTCATCTTCCTCATCTGTAACATGGGAAAAAATAATTTGTCTTCCTTACAAGGTTGTTCCAAGGATCGATACAATTATATCCATAAAGCACTTGGCTCAGTAGCTGGTGCTTAATAATTGCTTAAATAACTTATTAGGACATTGAAGACCTGATATTTTAGGCTTCAGGTGCTGCTGTCACTGGCACTATACCAAACAGGAAATTGAAAATCCATAGGGATGGATGACGGAGACAGAGGGAGGACACCACTTTCAGGCAGGAGGACTCTGGAGTAACTGTGGCCTTTTTGCTTTCCCTGTTGCCATTCCATAAGCTGAGATTTAACAACCAGGAGGCCAGCTTCTCGGAGCTCAGCTAGGTCTGCCTGAACTAGGGCAGAGGTCAGGGGAGGTACTGTGTTGTGAGTGGTGCTCCCAGCCACTCAGAAGGAGCAGAGCAAAGAAGCCTTGGGTATCTCCTGGCCCACATGCAGCATGTGGAGATGCCCAGTGATAACAGGTGGCTGAGCGCATGTAACTAGGTAAAGAAGCTGTGGAGCTACTCCAAACTTACCGTGTTCCCAGGGTGCCCAGGGGCCAGCTAGGACTTTTAACCTAGTTGTAGACAAGACTTACTGTCATCTGGGAAGAACTCTGAGGAGAGAGCTGGGACCTGGCCCTTCCTTCTGTGGATATGGTGATTAGCTGGGCAGGGAGGGAGCTTAGGCCAGCACAAACAGGTTCCCCCAGCAAAGCAATTCTTCATCCATGGATGGAGGGATGAAGTCCAGCTACTCACAGCTCAGGTGATGTCACTCGGACTAAGCAGGGGAGGTCAAGTTCACTTCTAGCTTCTTCTAGCCTGCTTGTACGCTCATCTGCTCCAGTGCTATGTCAGGTAGGTAATGGCTACAAGTTATGACATTTTTAGATAGCAGATGTAAAAAGGAAGCCGGTTGTTAGAAGTAAGGGCAAGAAAGACTCTAGTCCTAAGGAAGGCGCCAGGTGAGGACTGGGAGGGTCGTTCTCCCTTCTTACTCCCCTTTCTGTCCCTTCTGCCTCCTCTCTTTCCCTCTCTTCTTTGTAAACAGGGTAGGTTGTGGGGCAAGAGGGCATGGTTCGGGAGATACCCCAATGTGCAGGTTAGGAGTCCAGTCCATCTTGGGGAGCAGTGCACAGTGGGGGCTGGGGTCATGCTGTCTAGATGGCACCTGCCATCTGTGACTGAGGAGGACCAGTGAAGCAGCGGTCACCGTGAGCAGCCCAGACTCTCTAGAAGGTGCCCACTCCTAAAGGGAAGTGGACCCCAAGCAAAAACAGGGATGTAGCCACATCAAGGGATGAGATAGGCGAGGTGGGGGAACGAGGGCTCAGAAATACCCAGGTGACTAGCCCCTCACAATGACTCCAGCCACCTCTCTCCTAGGCATGGTGTCATGGAGCATTGGCACAGCTCTGGTGTGGGGACTATACCATATCCAGTGGCCTTTACTTTGGCTCTCTCCATGATCCCTGGAGCTTGAGCTCAGAGCTACCATCTGAGGCTTACCATTAGTGTTGTGTGTTTCATGAGCATCTCCTCTTCCCAACTAAACTGGGAACCTTTTATGGCTAAAATATGTGTGGGGCCTCCAGGATTCCTGGGTGCCCTGCACACTGTGGAACATTCAGAATGGGGAAGAGGGAGGACAGTGTGCCGTCCATAGGCTCTCACATTCCCACCAGCATAAGCTGAATGACCATAATCAAGAGGGTTTTTCCATCTTCCAAATGCCCATTTTTCTTTTTCAGTCTGTAGTGCCTCACTTCTCATTTTACTATACATACCCTTTATTGTATTGTTCTTTAGCTGCTTCCTAAGGGACAACTACCTCAACTCCATTGTAAGTTCTTTGCTATATAGTGCTCCAATATGAAGAGCATAATAGTCTGTTTCCATCACACCTGATCTCGGAACAATGGTAGTGTGACGCAGATGCTTATAATGCAGTGAGACAGAGTGAATGCTCTTACTCCTTCAGCAAGACTGTATTCTTTTTTAAAAATATCTTATTTATTATTTTTATTTTTTGTGTATGAGTATGTTGCCTGCATGTTTGTAAATGCACTCGTGTCGTGCAATCCTGCGGAGGTCAGAAGAGGGTGCCGGATCCCCTGGAACTGGAGTTACAGACAATTGTTAGCTGCCATGTGGGTGCTAGGAATTAAACCCGGGTCCTATGCAAGAGAAGCCAGTGCTCTTAACCACTGAGCTATCTCTCCATCCCCAAGACTGTGTTCTTTATCACAGCATAGAGAGAATATGTAGTTTTCCCCAGTGTACTTAATACTGACTTTGATGCTGACAGGTGCTTGGTTCCCAGTCAAAGGTGACTAAGAGAAAGGGGGGAGGGACAAGATCCTCTAAACAAAGCCATCCCTTAATGCCGGGTGGGGGGTGTTTAGGGTCCTGGCCATGCTTCTTCACGCAGTGTTCGTCACAGTGAGTCCTTCCTCTCCCACTTCAAGTATCATGTAAGCAGGTCAGAGATTGGCCATGTTGTCTGAGCATGCCCCTCACCCATGAGTCAGAGCCTCAGTGATGCCCTCTGAAGTCAGGGTGCCACACCCAGGACAGCTTCACCTACTCTATTTTGGTTTTGATTGTCATATTAATAGAAGGGAGAGGCTATTTTCCTTGCCTCTGTGAAGATCCTCTGACCTTCTCTCCACAACAACCAGGCTCTCTGAAACCAGGGTATAGAATGTCTATATCTTAGTCCTGCCAGCTCCACCAAAATAGCCTTGAATATAGCCTCTGGGCTTAGAAGCAGGCAAATATAGAATAAAAGGTTTAATTGAAGCTGAGCTGGACCTGAGCCCTGTGTTCTTGTACAAGTTACTTCATCTCAGTTTTCTCATCTGAAAAATGGAGGTACAGGGCTCTACCTCTGTTTTCCTGAAGATTACATGGGCAGAAGGTAATTCACAACATCCTTCCTCATAAATGGGAAAGTCTGTGGTGGCAGCTGCTGCTCATTAAGAGAGACCAAAGATTTGTTTCAGAGAGTAGCGTAGTGTGGGCGCTGTCCCTCTCAGACAGTCTCCGTCAAGGCTTCTGAAGCTTTGGGGGAGTTGTTCCAGAAACAGGGATGAGGAATCCTCTTTCTGCCATAACTGTTTACGTTCCCCATCCATCTCCCCCTTCTAGAACTCGGCTGCATCTCTTTGTTGGTAGAAAACTAATTAATCCTAAAAGTTGCAGGAAAAATTGTTTGCAGTTGGCCCAACCCCTGTCATCTGGTGCCAGTAAACCTACTTTCTCCCCCACAGAAAGCAAGCCATTTAAGAGAGGAGAGGAGAGTTTTAGAATGCACATATAGTTTCGCTTCACTCCACTCCAGTGATGCTAGGTATCACTGTAGGTGTGGATGTGACTCTGCCCTCTGGAACCTGTTGGCAGTAGGGCTAAAGCACTCCTAAGGTCCTTCAAGGGGAGTGTTCTTCCACCGAAACCTTCAGTGACTGCTTACTGCCAGAAGATGAGACGGGTCCTCATAGCTCCGACTCCCGGCCACCACTGTCCTGCTAGCCTTCCCTCCTCCAGCCTTGTAAACACCCCTCATCCTGTGCCCAACAGTCTGTGCTTTCCATCTTTGCTCCTCCTTGGAATCATTCTTCTGATCTCTTCTGCCTCAGTTTCCCAGCTCTTCTTTCAGGACCAGCTCCATTTGTCACTGAGTCCTTAGAGAGGGCTCATGGTCACTGAGCATCATGGGCAGTAATTCTGTCATAGCCATGAGAGGTCTCATGTTCTTGGCTACTCTAAGAACCTTTGAGATCAAGACTGTGGGCACATTCCCATGAGTACTAGCCATGAGCATCTGGAATCCCATCTCAAGTGGTTTTGTTTTTTACTTGGGTGAGAGGAATGGCTGTGTGTGTACGCAGGCAAGTGTGTGCAAGTAGGTAGGTGTGTGCTGGTGTATAAGGCTGGAATTTGACATTCAGTGTCTTCCTCTATCATTCTCCACCTTATTTTTAGAGACAGAGTCTTTCATTAGACCCAGAGCTTACTCACCATGGCAGGTAGACTGATTGGCCAGCAAACCTCCAGGAATGCCTGTCTCTATGCAGACTTCCCCATCCCCATGCTGGGGTTAGAGATGCATGCCTGGCTTCTGTGTGCTCACTATGGACCCAAGCTCAGGACCTCATAGTTGTGTAGCAAGCTTTCTGTCTATTGAGCCATCGCTCCAGTCTCATAAGTGTTTTTATCTTATGCAGTGCATGTTAGTTTTTCAGCATCAGACTCTTTAAAATTAAGTATATTCACACTTATAAAAACCATTTGTAAAACCGGGTGTGGTGGTTCATACCTTTAATCCCAGCACTTGGGAGGCAAAGGCAGGCAGATCTCTATAAGTTCAAGGCCAACTGGTCTACATAACAAGTTCCAGGCTACTGGGGCTACAGGAAGACCCTGTCTCAAAAAGACACACACACACACACACACACACACACACACACACAAAAAAAACCCAAAACAAAAAAAATCATGTTTGTTTGTGGGCTAACTAACTTGGTTTACATTCATGTGTGTATTTGCAGAACTGGTGATTAAACTCAGGGTCTCTCACATGCTAGGAAAGTCTACTACTAAGCTATAACCCAACCCCTTTTGAGGCTTTTTTTGCCAGGGGAAGGATCTCAAATAGCCAAGTGATATGATTTAGGAGTATGCCATCATACTACTTCCTGGTTTTTGTTCTTAAAAGAAGTGAGGGAGGGTGAGAAAGTGTTTCAGTTGCATCAAAGACTAAAGCAGTGCCTTTGAAGTTCCCTCAGCAAGTAGAGCCCTCTCTGAAATGGATCAAGCCACAGTCTCCCCTTTTGAGATACAATCTCAGGTAGCCCAGGCTGGCCTCAGTCTCACTATGCAGCCTGATCTTCTAACCTCTGTCTCCAGAACATGAGTGCTAGGATTGCAGGAGTATACCACCATAATGTTTCTACTTTTAAAGAATTCCTGCTTTGGATTATAGTTGTTCTGATTCCTAGAAATATGGAATGGAAATAAAGTCACAATGACAGGTGACAAGGCCATTTTCATTTTATAGGGAACCCACACTTAACACTTCTATTACGAATGATCAATTTCTCCTCAGTGTTCCTTCGTGGAAATGTGGGCTTTCCCCAGAAGGTTCATAGGTTGATCAGAACTCCAGCCCCTGACATTTGGCTGGTCTGTGCTTGCAACCACACACTGGGCGCATGCAGCCTCGACATCTGTGGAGTCAACCTGTGACAGACTGAAAATATTGAAAAACGTTGAGAATATATCTGTACTGAACATATACTGACATTCTTCTTGTTATTGGTCCCTAGACAATACAATGCAATAGCAATTTATAAATCATTTACCTTATATAAAGTATTACAGTAAATCATCTAGAAATGACTAAAATACAGAGGAGGATGTGAGGAAGTTTTATGCAAATAATGCTATATAAAGAACTTGGGCATTTGCAGATACTAAAGGTGCCTATATGTGCTTTCTGCCTAGCATAAGATACTGAACACTCAACAGATTCCTCTCTTGTTTCCTTGTGCACAAAATAGTGCCAATAACAACTATTCTCAGAGGCTTGTGTGAAGATATGTGTGAGAGCATTTAGCAGGGTTCTGGTTTGCAGTAACTGCACAGTCTCTATCAGTAATTACTGTGCTTACTGGGGAGAGTCTCTGGCTAGCTGGGGTTGGTTGCAAGGCCTCTTCTATTCACCTTCAGCAAAGTTGTAGAGAACAGAGGTAGGGTGTATGAGAAACGAGCCCAGCAGCCTGTGACAACAGTGACCTCAGTTCCGTCAGCCAGAAACCCAGACTGAGTCACATCTTAAGAAACTGAAACTTTCAGCAAAAAGTGATTTGTTGGAGTTACTGAAGGTGCACATCTCAGGGTAAGATGGGATGATATGACTTCAAGACCAGCCTAGGATATGTAATGAGACCTTGTCTCAAAAGAAAAAAGAAATTGTTGTTCCAATATTCAATTCAAGGAAGCACATTTATGTGTTTTATATATATAAATGTACAAGAATAAGCGACGTTTTCTACTGTAATAGCGCTCCAAACAAATTGAGATATCTGAGTTTAGGGAAACAAAATTTGGCTGTTAAGGGGCTGGAGAGATGGCTCAGCAGTTAAGAGCACTGACTGCTCTTGCAGAGGACCTAGGTTTGATTCTCAGCTCCCACACGGCATCTAACCACCATCTGTAACTCCAGTTCCAGGGAATCTGATGCCTTCTTCTGACCTCCTCAGGCATTGCATGACATAGGTGCACTTACATGCAGGCAAGACACTCATACACATTAAATAATAAAATATATTTTTAAAAATTTGATTCTTAAAAGGCAAAAATGAACTAGGGATGCAGTTCATTTGGTAGACTGTTTGCCTAACGTGTATGAAGCTTGGGGTGGATCCCCAGCACTGCATAAAGCAGGTATGAGGAGGATAGAGTATTGCTGCAAGTTGAGGGCCAACAAGGGCTTTACAGCTAGACGCTGTCCCAAACACACACACACCCAGTAAGGGAGGGCATGAAAAGAAAGGAAAAACAAGAAAGGCCTTTGGCTGCAGCTCAGATTAGAACCCCTGTAGGCTGCTCCCTTCTTGTGGAACCTTTTAAGGAACCCACCTATCTGTCTGTCTACTGCTTTGCGTCTCTTGTTTCTCCTGAGTCCCATTTGAATAGAATGATTTTCTTTAAGAAGAGATATAAGGGTTTAGAAGGAGATGACAAGACCTGCTGTTAAAGCCCGCAAACTCGCAGTATTCCATACAGATACCCTCGGATCCTCTCCTAGGCTTGTGTAGTCAATCACTGAGCCTGATCTGGGGATGGCATCCTGTATGAGACATACCTGGTCCTGGCTTATAGTATTCTTGATAAGGAATCTGACACTCAGGCACTGCTGAGCCCTGCCATGTGCCAGGCCCTAGCACAACACTGAGACCCGAGTCTGGCCAAGGCATCCATGTCCTCGAGGCAGGCAGGGAGACACTCTGCAAGAAGCCTGGGTCTCCAGCAGCTCCTGCCCTTCCACTGCCATTCGGGGAGGTGAGTTGTACACATATTGCAAGAGTTGGCAGTGAAGGCTGATTTCTGAATGGTAGGCCATTGTAACCCTAAGACATAGGGGCCCATGTTTTTTTCGTGGCTACGGTATCAAGACCTGGATCGTTCCCGTTTACCATACAGTCCGTAGCGGCAAACAGGACAGTTGTCCATAGAGGACAGCTTTGAGGGCAGTGGTAGGACCTGGGTCTTAGCCATATCAATGCTAAGGTAGAGAAAACAACCCACCCAAAAGCTTCCATTTCTCTTCATGGTGATACACTGCACTGTGGAAAGGAGTCCAGGTATGCCCAAGTATCTGAGGAGACACAGGCAGAGGCAGCTGTTGTTGGGACACTGTGAGTCACCTGTCCTCTCCTAGAGAGAGAAAGCAAGCAGAAAGAAACATGACCTCCAGAAACAAACTGCTGCCCCTGACTCAGGTGTCTTAGCACCGCAGACAGCTGAGAGTCAGGCCTCGGTTCTTCCTGCCCAGGGTTTCTGGTGGCGGGAAGCCTGGCTCTGGGCAATTTGCCGTGGAGAATGATGCCGGCATGGGAAAAACCGGACTCCACAGAACTCTTCTGAGCTTCTTCTGAGGAATGACTGACTGGTCAGAAGGTGGTTGTGTTGAGTCCCTCGGGTTGGTCAGGGAGAGGAGGTACAATGAATGAGCACCAGCCTGGAGAGGAAGTAGCATGGGGCCTCAATGGGCCATAACCTTGGGAAGTCTGCTTCAGCTTTATGGTATGTGAGGTAGAGAGATGACACATATGCCACTTGGACTTAACAATAGCTGGTATTTATTGAGGAACTGTGTTCCACATTATAAGTGGGATTTTATGTGGGTTTATTTACTTAATGTTGACAGCAGTCTTATAAGGCAGGTCCAGTAGTCCCAGTTTTACAGCTAAAAGAGGTAAAGTCCAGCCTAAAGAGGTAAAGCCAAGGTCAGACAGCAGTTAAACGAGAAGACACTATTTAGAATACCCCAGGCTGACTGCCTCGAAGCCCCGCTCTCATCTGCCCTGGAGAAGAGTAAATAAAGTCACATAAGATGATCCACAGGAAAGGCACAAGGCGGGCACCAGGTAAATGCGAGCTCAGCCACAGTGAAGGCTAGTGATGTCCCAGTTTTCCTGAGTGCATTGTTACCCGGCATTTTCGCTAGGGGCCCAGCTGTGGCTTATTCTAGTCACATGCTGAAAATGTGCAGGGCTTTCAGTCTCTTTGTGCTGCTCCTGAAACCACTGCTTATCTGCTTTTCTCACTGCTAACCCTGAGCCTGTTTCTGTTTTCACTTTGAGTTTTCAAAGGTCGGGGGAGTCCTGATAGACTGTTCTCTTATCTCCTAAGTGTTCTAGAGCTGTTTGTTCATTTAACAACTGGAAGTACCTTGAAAAGTGTAAGAGGAAAAACCTACGTCTTGTGGTCAGCAGAGAACATCTCAGGTCAGCGTCCCTTTCCTAGGCAGACATGGCCCGATGGTGCCAGGATAGCTGCTGAAAGAGGGGCTGGTTTCCTTTTCCATTTATGTCCAGGACTAAGCATGGCCTGGCCTGGAGCAGGTACTGGAAGGAATAGGCTTGCAGATTCTGGCAATGGGGCCAGTTCGCAGGGCTAGACTGGGAGCCAAGCTTCAAGCTCTGTCCTTTCTCCAGAAGCAGCCCCCGTTGTCCTAGGCAACAGAGGATGGTGACATGCCCAGGTGGGGTTTTCCCTGCATGGCTCTTTATGGCCTGGGAAATGCCCCCTGCTGAGTCACTGCCCTGGCACTTAGGGACGGGGTGTGTCCTTAAAGATAACTGGCTCTAGACTTCTCAGGGCTGGGCTCTGCTATCTGCCCACGGGCTTCAAGTCTCCCCCCTCAAATGCAAAGTCTGTATCAAGCACTTTCCAGAACTCATCCCAGTGAATCTCAGTAGAAGGCCTCTGAGAGAATCAATATCACTCTTCCCATTTCCGCAGATGGATAATAAATCTATAAACTAGCGACAAGGTTGCAACAGATCCCTTTGGACTGATTCTGTAGACGGAGTGATAGTAAATGGATTCTGGGAGGGTGTCAGAACGCTGGGAGAGCTTTTTGCTATTAGTGATTTCTGTTAGAGAAGAGGGTCGTGGATGGGGGATGTGGGGTGTAGAAGACATACTCAGTCTTGGCTAAAGCAGAATTTGAAATGATTAAGCTGCTCATTCCTCTTCTTCCCGGTTTGTATAGCTAACATCTCCCCTTACCAGGGCCCCAAACTGTCCATCAAGGTGGCTGTGGATGTGATTGCTCTTGGAAAGGAGGAAGGATCCCCCAGCAGGCATTTTCCCCAGCTTCTTTATAAGGTTCCCATGCAGATGGCCAGTGAATTGGACTGTGGGGCAGGGCTGTGGAAAGGCAGAAACTCCTGGTCTGAAGAAGAGCCTGGCATTCCCATTACATGACCTCAGGCTCCACTCAGCTGTGACTGGGAAGGCTGCCTGACCTCTCTGAGCTCTAATTCCACTTCTGGAAAACAAAGACATTGTGCTATCCTGCTGAGACCTTGAAGATCAGCCAAGGCAGTGCACACATGAACCACATGGTTCAGTAGACATCAGTCTGTGGTGACTAGATGTGTCTCCTGACCTTATGATAGGGAAGACCATAACTGGTCATTCCCCAAACATACAATCCCTTGCTCTCCCAGGACATGAACACATCTTCCACCATGTCAGAACTAACACAGCTCTGACTACTAGAGAACTCTTACAGCATTTTGCCTCTCCTCCACCCCTTCTCCTCAAAAAGAAACACTAGAGCTGAGCAGCCTCTGCTGCTCACTGAATGTGTATGGGCCATGTGACAAGGGTGATGCAAACAAACATTTACCCGTCGTCATCACTGTTACTACCACTCGCGTGTGTCACGTACTATACATGTACTGAGTACCTGCGTACCTGACAGCCGGCCTCTCATGCAGAGTTCAGCCACCACAATTCCAGTCCCAGAGCAGCCTGGAGTTCCCAGTGGCAGAAAACCCTGTCCTCCCTGAGCCCTTCTCCTGCCCACTCTTGATCCTCTAACTCTCTGTGTTCAGAAATTGGTTTTGGTAAGGAAGGTGTGGCCAGCTGTGACTCAGGATGACATGGAGGTGCTTCACAGAACTGTACTCATAGTAAGAAAGCAGGAGGCATTGCCCATGCAGGAATGAGTCCTAATCTCCTAAGTGGCAAAAGCCCAGCTGTTCTCTAAAGTTGTCACCCTGCCTTAGGAAGGTGACCCAATGAGCACAGTTACAATAAATAGTGACAAGAAGAGAGTCCAGATGCAAGACCAGGGTGTCACTGTATTTGCTTCTTTCAGTAGTTGAAGGATTTACAGGGTTGGGAGGCAAGATGAACCTGTGGATCTGTCACAAGACACCATTTCTGACTTAAACATAGTCAGAGGTTCTAAAACCTTGGCATGATGGTAGAAAGGAAGTGTTTACATACTAGAATAAGAGAAACCATGAGGAAACAGAGGCAAAGAGAAGTACGATTTTTCCACAGAACCATCTGGCTCTCAAGTCCTTTTAACTAACAGGCCATTATGCAAACCCTCAAGAAATAACATGGCCTGACTAAAGTCTTCCAGGTGTTCAGAAGCAGGATGCTTGGAGGATCTTGGCACAGACAGTAAGTGACCTGAACATCTTTTACTGTGGTACTAGTTGATTACAAATCTCCACTGATTCTAGCTTATGAGTGCTGACAAGTGGGTCCTCTGTGAGCAGAGGGGCTATGATGAAGTAGGCCAAGCCCCACTTCTAAGACCCCTCCTAGTGGGTTAGATCACATCCTGCTATTGGACAGAGTGGCTCATTCAAGAGTCCCTGTGACTATCCCTGGTCTTGGGGCCACTCCTATCATTAACCTACCCATTAGCCATCTTTAGGGTGAGGAAACTGATGTTTAGCAGAAATAAGAAACTCTACCTGACTACTGCGTGATAAGTACTAACTACTTCTTGGACCTTGTATTAGTTTGCTTTCTGTTGCTGATAGAAACACCGACCAAGGGAACTTAAAAAAGGAAGAGTGTATTTAGCCTAAGGTTCCAAAGGGGCAAGAGTTCATCATGGCGGGGAGGCATGGTAGCAGAGGTGGCCAGAGCAGGAGCAGAAGCTAAGTGCTCACATCTTGAAGCAGGCACAGGAAGCAGAGAGTGACTAGAGATCCAGCAAGGTTTAAGAACTCTCTAAGCCCGCCCCCCAGTGTGCTTCCTCCAGCCTGGCCACACCTTCTTAGATTTTCCAAAACAGCTCCACCAACTGGGGACAAACTGCTTTTATTCCCCTCCTGGGCTCTTTGTCTCTTTATCTGCCTCTCCCTCTCTCTCCCAGGCTGGTCAACAGGCCTGATGTATCGGCATCTCAATCACTTCTGTTTTCCCTGGTGATCCCAGCCTGGCCTTGAGCCCTGAGGCCTCCCTGAGCAAATCAGTAAACTAGGGGGAGGGGTGCAGGCCAAAGAGAATGGGGTTCTCTGGCAGCCAGTTACATGTAATGTGTTGGCTAAAATGCTGCTCTCAAGAAACTCCAGAGCCACGAGGCTCCTCTCCAGCCTAGAAATAAACTCTCTCAACTTTTCAGATGAACCAGTCCAATCAGGGAGAATACCACAATGAAACTCATTGCTTTACATACTAACTTAGGAAATACATTGTTAAAAGTACATTAAATTGAGTTCTTTGTTTTCCATCCTTCCCACAAGACAGATGTGATTTCTCTACCTGCCTGTAAGAGCAAGAAAGAAGATTTCCATATTTTCTCAACTATTTCAAAATGCACTTTTTGCTTTTCACATGCCCAGACTGTTCCCAATGACCTTTTCTTTCAAGGAAACCCCCCCTCTCCGTTTCTATTCTTATTAACCCCTCCCCTTCTCTTGCCTCTGTCTCTTTTTCCATTTTTAATCTTTCTCCCTGATGGAACCTTCAGGGACCTCCCTTGGGTTTCTTCTTTCTCCTCTTCACAGAGCTGTCGCCATGGGGATGTCTGTCCTCCTCCACCCAGCACCCATCACTCAGTCTGGTAATCAGCCTGCCTCTGGGCCTGCGCAGCAGGGAACCTAATATGTCCTTGCCCTGTCAGCAGCCTTCTGGTTTAGGGCTCTGCTACCAAAAGGCTTGTGTCCAGGAAGAGCAGGATCCCTCCGTCTTCACAGCCTTGTCTCCTTACCTGGGGCACAGAGTGTTCATTTAGCTAAAGCCGACTCCTGTGGCTAATTAGTGCCTTTAGCAAGGATTCATCACCTTGGATCAAGAAAAGTACTGCCAAATGACAATTAGTGATGGATTGCTGGTAGCTGCCTCCTAGGACTGGTATCAGCAGGACCCCTGCCTGTGGCTGAGAAGCAGAGGGATTCCCTCTCAAGCCTGGATGGCTCTGATAGACAAATCCTCTTAGGAACCTGGGTTTCTTTTGATCTGCCCCTCTCCCTTTCCCTTCTTTGGGGCTCCTCAAACAAAAGCTAATTCATTAAATAAATATTTGGGATGTGGCAGGTTACTGTGTACTGGTTTATTGAACTCTTGCTCTGTGGCATCAGGGTTCGGGCTTTTTGTGATTTCAGCATAGCCGTGCCCATTTTACAGATGAAGAAACAGGTCCAGAGATTAACATATTCAGAGTGGTGGTCAGTCAGCTGGCTGATGACGTTCAGATATTTCTAGAAGGTATTTATTGAGCCTCTGTTCAGGTAGTTCTTGCCATAAGGCTCCTACATTCTGAGTTTAGGGAAGGGAGCAGATATTGAAATTATAAACAATTACAGCAATATCTATGTAAGTGCCTCTGTGGTACTAAAGGAGCTGACCCAGGATTCCCAGAACCTCTGAGACTGGCAGGTGCAGGAAGCATTGCCCTGTCAAGCTGGAGGAGGGTCTCATGGAGCAGTTAGTCATCCCAGCATCCCTGAGGCTCACCACTGCCTGACAGCTCTCCTCGCAGATTCCGTAGGAAAAGATCTTATGTGGAGCACTGTGCTCGGGCACTGTAAGAGACAGAGCTTTAGCTGGCATTTATTTGAGAGGCTCCCAGGGGGCCTGGTGCTGGGGGTTCACATCCCTCCTCCAAGAGGTGTAGCCAGCCCTGACACCATCCTTGCCCAGCCTCAGGCGGGTGTGGTACTTATCAGTAACGTAAGCTAGCAATCTCTGGATGGGAAAGTCCTGGGTAATTTACTAAGACTCTGAGGTTCTGGTTACAACCTCTGCTCTCAGAAGGCCAGGGAGGGACCCTAACAGTTCTCAGTATCAGTGGGTACCAGGTTCCCGCTTGAGAAGTCAGCGCCTTGCCTCCCTCTGTCTCATTGAGTCAGCGGTCAGCTGGCTCTGCCAAGGTGTCTACAAATAGCTTCTCAGCGTGATCTCACCGGAAGCTCATCTGAGTGACTCATGATCCCCTTTGAGGGCTTGCCTCCTTGGGGAGACTGGGAAACACTCCTACCTCTGCCCCGACCTCTGAGGGGAGGAGCCAGGAGCAGGGAAAATCCCTTATTGAGCCACAGAAGATTTCAATGTAGGGAAAGGGTTGCCAAATCTGTAGTAAGGTCTTTGATGAAAATAAGAGAGAAAGGAAGATGCTTTCGTGGGGCTAGAGAGATGGCTCAGCCGTTAAGAGTGCTTGCTGCTCTTGTAGAGGACCCAGGCTTGGTTCCCAGCTCCCACAATGGATATCTCACAACTACCTGTAACTGCAGTTTGGGGGATCTGACTTCATCTTCACCGAGCTGTATGCTTCTTAGCATGGTTTGTGACCTCCTCATTGTTAACACTGAAATAAACGTGTCTCTGTTGGATGAGGTACATGTCAGGGAGGGAGGGGACTGCAGGCCCAGGTTCACCTATCTACCTGCTCTACTTTCCCAGAAATGGTCATGACAGGGATGTAAGGCAGAGTGGATGCATGGACATCATGGAGCCCTGTGCATGGACATGTTGACCATGTGTCTATCCATCATGAAGTCCCCTGGGGGATTCTACACAGAGCTTTGTCCCTTCCCTGGTAGGCAGAGATTACCCAACCAGGAAGCTGCTGCTGACCCCGCGGAGTGGGGCCGGTGAGCCTCAGAAGAGAGGAAGGCAAACCACATAGAGAAGAATCTTAACAGCTGAGACACATGGCAGCAACCGCCAGAGATGTTTAATGACATAAAACAAATGGCTTTTGGTGTAACAAGTGAAACAAAACAACACTGTAGTCAGGCATGGTAGTGTACACCTCAGAAGGCTGAGGCAGGACGATTATGAGTTGGAAGCCAACTCAGGCTGCAGAATGAGACTCTACACCTCCCCACAGAAAAACTAAAACCCAGACACGAAAAGGCCACATGTGATATGATTCCATGTTTATGAAATGTCCAAAACAAGCAAGTCTTCGGAGACAGAAAGTAGATTTGTGGTTTCTGGGGCTGAGAAGGCAGAAAACATGTGTGACTATGAATGGGCACAAGTTTCCTTGAAGGGTAACAAACATGTTCTGAGACTTAGTGGTTATGATTTTACAACTCTGGCTATATTAAAAAGCCACTGAATTGTTCATTTTGAAGGAGTAAGTTTTATGGTCTAAGTTATATTTCAGTTTTGTGAGTTTTGTCGTTTTACCATCCAATCAGGACATGTAACTGTCAGTCCCAGTTTCCTGGTAAAGGAGTAAGAGAATGCAAAGCTCTGCTTACAAGCTGTGTTGTCTCGGGCAGGTTGCTCAGCTCCTTCGTGTGTAGATTGCCTTGTGTTAAAATGAGATTTCCATTCCATCACAGGGTGCTTGAGACACTGCTCTGACTCTGTTGTTCCTGTCCCGTCCTCCTCTCAGACAGTAGGTGATCCCTAAGGAAGCTGCTCTGTCGTTTGTCTGCAGGTGCTTGGTTTTGCTTTCTCTCCCCATAGAGCATATATGAAAGACTGTGGAGTCCGGAATTGGAGTGGGAGGCGAGGTGTGACCCATCTTGCCTGGCCAATTCCAGTATTATTTGAAGCAGGACAAGTCAAACAGACAATGTAGCTTTTAGAACTTGGTGCTATGGAAATGTCACCAGGCCGCCACAGGTGTTAATTTTTCAAGCAGAGCCCTTCTTCCCTGTCCCTCCGTGTTTCTTTTCAAGGCAAAAGCATGAAAGAGTGAGGGTGAAGCTTGCAGCCTGTGTGAGTCAGAGCTGTTGTATACAACTAGCCACAGCAGCCGTAACAGTGACGAGCCTTGCAGGCTGACACTTCGGCACTCTGCTCTCCAGGGCCACCTTTGGCTCGGGACCAGAGCTGGAGACCAGACTGCCAAGTCTCGCTTTCCCTTCTTTGCCAAATCAGGCAGTGCTCTGTCTTCCAGTGTCTGCCTCCTTGTCAGCCACCTCCACAATAGTCGTGCCACTGAAATGGAGCCTTCCTTTACCCTGTAATTCCACCCAAAAGTCAAGGTCATTATTTTGGTTTGCTTTACTATCGAGAGTATTTCAATAGTTTTATTCTCTTTATGTCATCTATTTATGTGTGTGTATTTTGGGATGTGTGTACGTTTGTATCACGACACACATGTGGAGGTCAGAGGAAAACTTGCAGGAGTCAGGTCTCTCCTTCCACTGTGTAGATCCTAGGGCTCAAACTCAGGGTGTCAAGCTTGGCAATAAATATCTTTACCTGCTGAGCCATCTTGTCTGCTCTATTTTTGTTTGTTTGTTGTTGTTTGGGGGTGTTTGTTATTTGTTTGCTTGAGACAGGATCTTATATAGCTTAGGCTGGCCTCCAAAATCACTAAATGGACAAGACTGGCCTTGAACTCCTGACCTTCATGCCTTTCAAGTGCTAGAATCACAGATATGCACCACCATACCCAGAAAAATATTTTGATTTTACTAAGGGTCAAGGTTAAAATAAATCCACACTCTGACCACTGATTTTCAGACTTACCAACACCTGCTGTGTCCTTAAAGCTATGTTAACTGCAAGGATGGAGAGAGAAAGAAGATATAAGATGAAAATAGTTCTGTGCTTCCTAAGCCAGAAATGGTGATGGCAGGGGTGATGGTGGTGTTGATCAATGTCACAGAACCACAGGGCAGAGTGACACAATGATGGCAAGAGCTCACAAGGATGACATCCTCCATCCACCATGTGCCCACTCTGCAAGGGACTGTGCTGAGCACATTGGTGTGTTGTCTTAGTCAGTCCTCACTCTCTGATAGCAGTTGTCACCCCCATTTCACAGCCAAGTAAACTGAGGCTCAGAGAAGACATTACTTGCCTCAGGACACCCTGTAAGTAAAGGCTAGGGTTGCCTAACTCATGAGAACTACACTGCGATAGTGGAGGCTCTAGAAAGAGAAGCCATTGTGTCAAAAGGGAGGATGGCAAAGACGGGGAGTATTAAATGAAGAAAACTTGCTGGTAGCCTGAGTTGCTTTTGCGATCTCTTGGGGAGCAAGTTCTAGGTCACAAAACTGAACCCTCACATGACCGGGAGGACACATATCAGAGCAAGTATGAGATAAATGTTCATAAGAAGTATAATTAAACTTTCAGTGACAGACGCGTCAGGAGTAAGCACCCCAGACAGGATAGACAGGACCAGAGACTGGTGGTTTCTATGGTCCCTTCCAGTCCTGGCGATATAGACTGTGTTCTTCTGGGTTGGTTTTATTATTTTGGTGGGGAGTATTATTTGTATATTTGTCAGTGAAGCTCTGGGACAGAGAAACTTTCTCCTGGACTTTAGTCAAGGAGGTAAAAAGACTTTGATTCTTTCTTACCTCTGCCATGTAGTGGTGAGCTAGGGGATGCACAGTAAGATGTGTGGGGCAGCATTGTGCTTAGGTCTCTGGGAAACCGGGGATATGCCGCCTGATCAGTGATTCAGGCAGTGGGGTGGAGCCTAGAGGAACTGGAGATGCCACCCGGCAAGGTGGGTCTCCTCATATGCAGGGGCTGCAGAAAGTCACCCAGATGGGGGGACATCGCTGGAAAGAGGAGCGCAAAGCTCACAGCATGCGAGTTTCAGTGAGCAGCCCTTTTGCTGTGGCGGTGATAGTGGGGCATGTACCGGAACTGAAGCCCTCATATCAGGAAGTGAGAGGCTGAGGCGGGTAGAAAAAGAAGGGTTCCACATCATGAGAAGTCCTTCTCAGGGTAAATGGAAACAAAAATAATAATATCTACCTCCTCCTTATATGGTCCTAACAACAAACCAGAATACAATTTCATCCTGGGAAACCAATGAGTTTACTCAATACGGCTTACTTACAGAACATGGGTGAGGAGTTATGGGCAAGAATGTGGGTGACCCCAAAGCAGCTACAATGGAAAGTCTCCCCGCAGCATGGATGATGGAGTCCCCTCCCTTAGCTTTCCTCAGCCTCCACACTCTAGCAGACCATGTGCAGTTACCACAGAATTGCATAAAAAATGACTGGAGGGAAGTGGCTGGACCTTGGGTGAGAGTCCAGGGACCCTCCCCACCCCTCCTTCTCTGAGGGAATGTCTGTGGTCAGGTCCTCTCCTTGCGATGCTCCTTGCAAGCAGGCACAGCTGATCTGATGAAGACGGCTGCTCTTTTGCTTGGAGGACTACCCTCTACAATACTTCTAATGCAGCACGCCTCTGTATTGTCGCACTCAAAAGCAGGGAAGACATGGAGCTGTGGAAGGGCTCACAGGCTGCCTTTGCTCCGGCAGGCTGCCAGCCTTGCTCCAGCCAGGAGGTGCTGATTCACTGTTTCCATTAGGTCCTCCTCAGTCCTCTGCAGTGTTGGTGGGCAGATCACACGCAGCCTCGCAAGCTCACTATCCACTCATCCATGTGCATTTATAGCCCCACAGGGAGCAGCTTTTTAATGAGCATAATGTGAAGCTACAAATAGAAGCTTATAAAACTGACAGCAAGGGGCTTCAGGCCAAAGCCCAAAGTTACAACTTAAGTACACAGGGTCACTGACACTCTGTAGTCAAACAAGGCTCCACCGTGCACGATGATGGGACAAAGGCTTGCTTGGTCTTCCAGAAAGGCTGGCTCCAGGCTCCCTCTTCCCTCAGAATTAGGGGATTTGGCTGAAGATCGTCCCATGTTAGGGGAGTGTGTGCAGAGCACATGAGTCCTGGTTCTCTCAGAGGCATAGCACTCCTCAGGTCCAGGTCTGCATGCATGCATGGCCAGGGCTAGAAGCCATCACAGCTGAAGACCCCAGGGGCGCATACTGGAGCACAGCCCACTTCCAGCACTAAGTGACCTTGGGAGAGAAAGTAAAATACAAAAGTGTAAGACTTCTAGAAAATAAAACATAACAGAAAACCAAGATGACCTTGGGTTGGGTGATAACTTTTCAGATGCAACACCAAAAGTACAATCCATGGAAGAAAACAGATGCCATGAAAATGTAAAACTCCTGGGGGCTGGGAAAATGACCCAGTCAGTCAAGTACTTGGTATGCAAGCATGAGGTCCTGAGTTTTGATTCTCAGTAAAAATCCAAGCATTGTGGTGGGTTACAGATCCCCAATGCTGGGGGTGCAGAGACAGGAGGACCATGGAGCTTACTGGCTAGCTATCCTCACCATGTAGGGGAGCTCCTGGTTCAATGAGAAACCCTGTCTCAAAAAACAAGGTATAGAGCAAATGAGGAAGACACCTGATGTTGACCTCTGGTCTCTGCATGCACACATGTGCACAGACACATATACACATACACACGTATAAACACATATTTTTTTTAAACTTCTACTTGGCATGTTGGCTCCCATCTGTAATTCCAATACGGGCGGTAGAGAGAGAAAGATCAGGAATTCAAGGCCAGCCTGGGCTACACAGACCCTGTCTCAGAAAACAGAACAATAACAAAAATGTATGCTATAACACTGTCAAGAGAATGAAAAGTCACAAAGAAGGAGTGAATGTTTGCAAATGGCATATTGGGTAAAATATTGCTATGCAAAACATACAGAAAACTCTTCAGACTCAACAATAAGAGAACCAAGAACTTAATTTTAAATTGGGCCAGAGCTGGGATGTAGCTCAATGGTAGGCTACTTGCATAGCATGTGCCCTGGGTTCAAGCCCCAGTACTCCAAATTTTTTAAGTTAAAATGGACCAAAGATTTTATCAGATACCTCACCAAGGAAGGTACACACGTGGCAAGCAAGCACATGCAAAGATGCTGTGTGTCCTCCATTAGAGAAATGCAAATTAAAAGAGCAATGAGATACTACATCACACCCATGGGGATCAAAATCCAGAACACTGGGATCACCAAATGTAGGCAAGGGGAATGCTGGAGGGAATGCACAGTGGCACAGCCTGTTTGGAAGACAGTTGGAAGTTCCTTGCAAAAATAAATATATGCTTCTCAGACAGTTCAGTGATTATACTTGTTGGTATTTACCCCCCAAAACTAAAAAATTCTGCCCACATACAAATCTGCTCACAGATGTTTATAGACACTTTCTCCACAGTCACTGAAACATGAAAGCAGCCAAGTAAGCGAGTGAATAAACAAATTCCTGTACATCTAGACAAATGAAATATTATTCATCACTAAGAAGAGATAGCTATCCATCCATGAAATACATGGAAGGAACTGAAATAAGCCAGGTGTGATTTCACACACCTGTAATTCCAGTGCCTGGAAGGCAGAAGAAAGAGATTGCAAGACTAAGGCCAGCCTGAGCTACTTAGCAAGACCTTGCCTCAAAAAAAAAAAAGGAGGTCTAGGGAGATGGCTCTGCACTTAAAGTGCTTCCAAGTGTGAGGACCAGAGTCCAGATTCTTTGAAACCATGTAAATGATTGGTGGGCATGACGGCACACCTGATGACTCAGGCTCAGAGCTTCAGGGGCCCACCAGTGCCGACTACTGTATCGCTCCGTACTTAGTGCTGACTTCGCAAGAATACTGTCAGCACACCTCCACGAGGCTGCACGACGTCCCAAGGGCAGAGGACCTGTCTTGTTCACCCTTAGACCTGTTCCTAGACCATAACTGCTTCTAAGTGGGCATGTGATCACCAACACTTCTGAGTATATGAGTGGATGGTTGTAGAATAAATGACCCACTTGTGTTAAGGAGAACACAATTATTAATGAATGAGAACCGTAGTGGCCTTTAAGAAAATAACAAGATAAAGTGGCTTTGGACCCATCCCTTCCTCCCAATGGAGTTAATCTCATGACCTTTGAAATTGAAAGTGAGGCCATTCATAAAAGTATTCCTACCTACTATACACTTACTGTGTATCGGCCCTTCCACTACATGCTCAGCTATATAATCTCTTTTGATTCTCAAACAATCTTATAACTTAGGAGCTATTCTTAGGCTTCATGTGTAAATTGAGGCTTAGAAAGGGAAAGTGACTGTTTCAGAGTCACACTGCTAGTGAGTGGCGGTGCTGGGTTCAAAACCCTGATCTCTCTGACATGCTCTTCAGTTACCTGGCGAGTTCAGTCATCAGACTCCTTGGGAAATGGAAGCAAAGCAGACTGAATGAGGTATGTTTTCTAAGCAGGATCCCAGTGTAGCACATTTCTGACTAATACAGTCATGTTTTATTAATAACTACCTTGGCCATTTGCCCTGGACCTTGTGATAATTACCCTTTTTTCACACACACCCTCCACCAAGGAATGATTCGTGCTTATTTTGGGTGCTCAGCCTCCGTTCATCCCTCTTCCTGTGTGAGCTGACCTGGGAGGCCTCAACCGCTTTCCTCTCTGGGCTAGCATTGCCACTCCCCAGCTCAGGACTCTCTGTCTGAGAGCATTGGAAGTCGTGCCTGTCTCCAGCCAGTGTGGGGCCTTGGCCAGCCTCCATTTCCCCAGCCATGAGCCTGTTCCAGACTCTGTTTCTAGATGCTGGAGCCACACAGGCCCAGAGCAGCTGCACAGGCCCAGGGATGCAGTGGGGCCAGGTGGGGGCTTGCAGCAGTCAGAGTCTAAGAAGCAGGTGAGTCTTCCTTCTAGCTCAGTGCTGACATCACTTGACTGTTCCTCAGGGGGAGGCTCATCCTTCCCCTTGACTACTTTTTTCCTCTGCAAAACCACAGTGGTGTGCTAATAATGATTTTATCTAAAAATCCCATGTATAATGAGGGAAGTCTAAAATTTACTATGCAAAAAGAACTATCTTTAATGTTAAATGATTTGCATCCTAGGCTCTTTATAGCCAACTACATAAAAAGGGGGTGTTTTGATTGGTTTTTTTCCTAAGAAATAAATCATCTTTGCTTTCAAGACAAATTTTCACATGGAGGAAGATGTGCCCCAGCTCATTTGCCAATTTAAATGTGTCATTAGATTCTAAGGACATATACCAAGTAGTTGTTAGTCCTACTTGAAGAAGCTAAGAAAAAAAATTCTTCACCCAGAATTGCTGAGACAAATTAGGAAGGTGAAAAGAATAGTTGAATTCTATGCTCTCAAAAAATATGGGGCTGGAGAGATGGCACAGCAGTTAAGTGCACTGCCTGCCCCCGTAGAGGACCTTGGTTTAGTTTCCAGAACCAGGTGGCTACTAACGATCCCTAACTCCAGTTCCAGGGGTCCAGCACCCTTTCCTGGCCTCCATAGACATTGTATGACACAGATACACTTACATAAATGCAGGCAAAACACTCGGATACCTAAAAATAAAAATAAATAAAAGTAAAGACTATGGAAAAATAGGTATATTTCTCAAAGTAATTTCTTTGCTTCTTTATGAGATTTCTTAATTTGCCATGAATAGGTAAATTCAGTCACTAAAAGAATTCTACCTTCATGAGGATGCGGGTGAAATTTGTCTTGTTAACGACTGGATCCCCAGTGTTCATCAATCAAAAATGTAATAATAGCAGCACAAACATCGTTCAGCAGATAGTTTTTATTTAAGTATATGTCTTTTAATAATCCTCATCATGAATAATTCATTACTACATAATCTTAAGGACCTAAAAGGAGACTGTGAATTGATTTCAAACTTGGCAAATACATTTTAAGTCTTTTCCTTCGAAATTCATTTTGAATTTTTATGCATAAAAATCCTGTTGCACAATTCGGACAGATTTCATTTTTCTCCTATAGTAAAAAATTGTTAACTAATGTATAAGAATAATATGTGACATATGCTCTTTATGAACTTGTTAGTGTGTTCCCATTAAATACCATAACAACTGTAGGATTGTCTGCTGTCTTTTAGACACTAGTTCAGGTGCTGAGCTGACAATATACAAGTGTTTTAACATTCACTTCATTTTTTTGAAAATTTGGTTTCAGGTGACTAGTTTTGTGCCATATTTAAAATTATGGATATTGGTGGGTGTTGGTGGTAAATACCTTTAATCCTAGCACCCAGGGGACAGAGGTGGGTGGATCTGGAAGATCAAGACTAGCCTGGTCTTTATAACAAGTTCCAGGCCAGCAGGGGCTACAAGGAGACTCTGTCTCAAAAAGACCAAACTAACTTTTTTTATTATGGATAGTCCTCCACTCAGAAGAAACATTCTGTAACCATCTTCTGCCTCTGATTACATGCCTTCCCTTCCCAGTGCTCTCCTAACAGTCATTTTCACCATGTCATTAGGCACATTTGTTGTAAAAAAAAAAAAAATTGAAAAGAAAATGTTTCAAAAAACCTTGTTGAGGCTCTAGAGATGACCCAGCAATTAAAAATGCTTGCTGTTCTTTCAGAGGACCCAGCACATCTACATGGAGGCTAACAACCATCCATAACTCCAGTTCCAGAGGATCTGGCACCCACTTCTGGCCTCCACAAGCACTGCACACACTGATGTACCTATGTTCATGCAGGCAAAACACTCATACACATAAAATGAAAATAATAAATAAATAAATAAATAAAAGATTGTTCTAAAGCATTGTTATAACCTCAGTTAGAAAAAACTACTCAAGTTTGGGAGTTGAGAGGATCGATCAGGAGAAAGGACTAATCTTACAGGGTTTGACTTCTAATTACCCTGTTTCACTCCATCATTATTTCTCCATATTTTGCCCCCACCCCATGTGTGTATTGTCTATATTTGCAGTCATAAGGATTCAACCCATGGTCTCAGGCATGCTAAGCAAGTGCTCTACCACTGAGCTGTACTCCTAGCCCTGTATGTGCCTTTTGCTTATTTGTTTTTATTTTAAGACACTAGGTTGTTCATGCTGGCCTGGAACATACTATGTAGGCCAGGCTGGCCTAGAACTGAAGATCCTCCTGCCTCTACCGATATGCACAATCATACTTGGCTTCCTGTATGTATCTTTTGGATGAATTGTCTTTATGTAAAAGTGCCTTGCCATTGTCCTTGGCTCACAGGAATTAGTGTGCTGTCCTGTGGGTCAAGGCCAGCATGTGGCAAAACACCATGATCATCGAGTGGGTGTTCCTTTCTTAAGAGGAGTCAGTTCCAAGACTCGTGCTTCTGGGGTCACTCAAGTTCTTACCATGTTACATCAATCCTTTGGAGAGAGGCCACCCAGAATCTCTTTAAAAGTATTCAAAATAACACTGAGACTTTTCCACAGGAAAAAGCTCTATAGTTCTAATGTTGATTTTCTGTCCTACACTGCCCAGTGTTGTGACTGTTGCTGGTTTTTCCAGAGGTCACCTGTAGGTTTAATTTCCTGAAATTAATCTGCATGGTTACTCAGCTTTATTTTACTCTTACAAAGAGGTGAAGCGGCAGAATTTTCATTGAGTTTGTGCTTCAAAATAATTGAGTAGCCCATAATCTCTCCTGGCTTGCTCCCTCACAAGCACCAAACTGACGTTTACCCACATAGAAGGAACAGTTAAAATGCTCCCAGGGGAGTTACCTGCGCTGTCTTGTGGGACAGTCTCAAGTTCTCTGGGCTGCTTTCTCCACCTCCAAATCCTTGTCCTGTCTGGGGCTTCCCTGCAGACTAGAGGAGGCAGCTGGTGGCGAGAGGAGCAGCCCAGACCACCAGCTCCACAGGCGAGGATAAGACTATCAGGGATTTCCAGGGAAGGCTCCAGTCACTAACAGGGGCAGAGGTTGTCTTTGTAACAAAATTTTATTAGCATTGCTTTCTTAAAAAAAATAACATGATTTACATTGAAAAACTTTGATTGGTTGGAGAATTTGGAAAGGAAGTGAATGTCAAACTCACATTTAGCAGCAGTGAAAAATTTCACGTTGTTGGAATTACAGTTTTGTCTGTAAATAATATTCAAAATCTATAGTAGACATATAGAATTGCAAATTTACATTCTAAAATACTATTATATATTTTTCTTATTATTTTTATTTTATGTGTATGAGTGTTTTGCCCACATATATGTAGGTGCACTCCTGTCATACAGTGCCCAAGGAGGTCAGAAGAGGGTGTCAGATATCCAGGAACTGAAGTTACAGATGGTTGTTAGCCACCATGTGGGTGCTGGGAACTGAACCTGGGTCCTCTGCAAGAGCATCCAGACTCTTAACTACTGAGCCATCTCTGCAGCCCCCGTACTACATATTTTTAAATTGATAATTGTATCAGTTTAGTTATTACAGTACTTTTTTTTAATTTCCAAGACTATGATATTTATTCCTAGAGGGTGAATTAGGTGTTTTATATTTTCTGTAGGGCAAGGGTGAAGGCACACTGGGGCTGTAGAAGACTAATAGGAAAATAGTGAAAAACCTCTTGATGCCTAGGAATGGGAGAGGTCCAACACCAAGGCCTGAATACCGAGGGCCACATGCAGAGTCAAGACCACAGCTGGCCCTCAGGGGAGGTAGGAAGTCCATTCTAGAGAATCAAGCCTCCCAAGACCAGAATCTGCAAAAGGCAGAGACCTTCCCTGTCCTCAGCGTAAGCCCAACACAGAAGCGAAGCCACTGCCGTGCACAGCCTGGGCCTCGGGGGAGAGGCTGGAGAGGCTGCTTCTGACTACTCTTCTTTTTAGAAGAAAGGGGGTTGCTAACACTGAGCTTGTCTTACTTAACCAGCCTTTGATCTCGAGCTGGGTCCTTTAACTACTTGAGCAATCACAACTGTTCATTATTATTTTACTGCTTAGTGGTGAGCTCCTGGTTCACCCCACCCTACAGACCTCACAGAAGGGTCATCTTCTGATAATTTAGCCAGAGCAAGATGTTAATCAGAACATGATTATTATTTGTTTTTAATTTCCTATTCTTAAAAGAGAGGAGGAGGGCAGCAATATCGTTCAGAGGGTTAAAGTACTTTCCTCCAAGCCTCCAAATCTGAGTTCAATTCCTGAAACCTACACAGTAGAAGTAGAAAACCACCTCCTGCAGGTTGTCTTCTGACCTCCATACATACAGAAGAAATAAATGTAGTTTAAAATGTTTTAAAAGAGGAGGAGGAACTGGGCCTGATAGTATGGACCTGTAATTCCAGCTTCTTTGAAGACTGAGACAGAAGGATCGCAAATTCAAGGCCAGTCCAAGCAACTTAATGAGACCCTACCTCAAAAAGTAAAGTGAGGGCTGGGGATATAGTTCAGTGTTAGAGTCTTTACCTAATACTGCCTAGTACTATACAGGAGGTTCAGTCTTCAGTACTGAATAAAAGAAAAAAGCAGGAGTTGAGGGGGCGTACAGTGCGGATGAGATGCTAAGGAGTGCAGAGTGTGTCCCAGTTGAAACAGGGAGAGCCTGGTACTTCCTGGAATCTGAACCTTAGCCTGCATGAGAGGCAGTGTGGCCACTGGGGAAGAATGTGGGCTCCTCTGAGTCCAAATCCATTTCCCCATGTAAACCTGTGTCCCTCAGAGAATGAAGCACTACAACAGTGTCTCACTGGCACGTCTTCAAAAGGGCTTAAGGACTTGTCTACCCACCTCGGGTATCGAGCGTGCTATGTACGAAAGCACTGCCATGTATTATCGACTTACAGTCAACGTTTGATTCTCAGTTTAGACCTTGCTCCATGTGTGTGCACACACAAGCACTTTTCTTTTCTTGTCTCCCAAGGTAGTTTCTTCATTTGAACTGAATGTCACAAATCTCCAGGTGATGGATTGACCCGGGAATTAGCTGTGCATTTGATTATTCTTAACGAATCATTTTCACGTGGATGATTGACAGTTTATCAGCCATATTTCAGTCCACTCCAACTTTTCTCCTCCTCCTTTGCTCCTCTTCTCTTTGCCTCCGTAATCATGCCCCGACTTCTGAGCTTAGACCGTCAGGAAAAAATACTATTCAGTAACATTTTTTAGGATCCACTGTTCTTGCACCCCATTTGGATTTTATTGAATATTACTCATGCTTCAACTTCTTAGTACTTTGTTCTAGAATGACTAATACAACAACTGGGCATTAAATAATATATATTATTTTTATATTAATATATAGTGCTTGTATATAATTTCATCTCAAGCAAAGCATGGGTGGCACATCCCTATAATCCCGGCACTTGAGAAGTAGAGGCAGGAGGATCAGGGCTTCAAGGTCATCCCCAGTTATATAGGGAGTTTATAGTTAGCCTAGGGTACATGAGGCCCTATCTCAAAAAACCAAACTAACTGGAACTGGAGAGATGGCTCAGTGATTAAGAGCACTGGCTGCTCTTCCAGAGGGACGAAGTTCAATTCTCAGCACCCACATGGCAGCTAACAACTGTCCCTAACTTCAGTTCCAGGGGAATCTGATGCTTTCTTCTGACCTCCTTGGGCATTGTATGACACAGGTATACTTAGAAATACATGCAGGCAATGTACTCATATACAGACAATAAAAATAATAAAATATTTTAAAAACCAAACCAATACCTCTCTTTAAAAAAATCAGATCAGAGAATGGAAACACTTTGTTTTTTTAATGAAAGGGTTGAATTATATAGGCTATTTGGTGGGGCAATATAAATTTTATTTTCAGAAGCTTATAGATTGAACTCCACCCAAGCTCTCAGTTCCTCATGTGTTTCCTCAGAAGAACAGTAAAAGAGTAACCCTCTGCATCCTTCATTTCAAAGACATGGGGCAGGTAATGGGCCCTCCTGCCTTGGCACACAAGTGTCCCTGAGCTGGGACGGGGTGTAGGATTACTGCACACACAGGCCTGCAAGGTGTCTGACCTCAGAGGAGTCATTTACAAGTCTAAGGAAAGTGCTAGTAAATGGCTTGTTGAGGTTTGGAGAACAGTGATATCACAGCCTTGCTGGCTTTGGGTTACATTTAAAATTGTGTGTGTGTGTGTGTGTGTGTGTGTGTGTGTGTGTGTGTGTGGTGTGCACTGATAGGTGTTCATGAGTGAGATGAACACAGAAATTAGAGATTGCCAGTTCTATTTCTTTCCAGTGTTGACAATTCAAACGTTTAGTAGTGATAACTACTTAAGAAGTTAAGGAATGATAAATGGGCTGTCAAGGGTCTACTCCAGTGCTAGAGAGGACTTGAGAGGCCCTCAAATTGGTCCTGACTTTTACAAAGACAAGATGAAATCACCTCTATTCCTTTGCATTGAAATTCTGGTTCATCAGCCTAGTGTAGTACCCATCTCCTTCCGGTGTGGCACGTGCCTGGAGGAGACTGCACCTCCACAAGCCGAAACCAGGCTTCATTCCCGGGTGGCAACCACCTGTGAGAAGGTGTATGCGCAGGCTCCTGGGTAGAATTTCCCACCTAACTCATCAGTGCCCTCTCTGGGCACTAGTGGAGAATCAGCAGGGAAGAAAATGCATTGTTCCCAACTCTCCCCTGGGTGATTAACACTGGACTATAGCTCAGAGAAAGAAGGCTGAAGTATGCTGGTCATCCTAGGAGAAATATTGGGAATTCTGCCACTTGACTGGAAAGAAATGCCTTTCCCCTGACATTTCAGAGCGGGAAAGAAGCATATTGTCTAGTCTTACCCAGGCAGAGGTGCTTGGATTTCTTTATGAGCGCTGTGAGGAGGCATGGGACAGCTACGGAGTTAGAGAAGTGAGGCCAGTGTGAGGGAAGTGATAGGCTTTGGGGATGTTGAGGTGGTGAAAGCAGCAAGGTCTGGTGGCCAATTGGTGGCATGGGAGAAGGAGAGAGCAGTGACTCAGAGGTCTCTTCTCGTGTAGCTGGCTGGACACAGTACTGTACTTAGAGAAGGAACAGTGGAGGAGGAACAGGAGGCAGCTGCTCTGGGAAATGAGATCGCAAGTTCTAAGATTCAAGGGTTGGGCAACCAGGATGGGAAAAATCGAGTGGTAGAAGATGGCACCTCCGTATACACATGGAGGAGTTTAGAGGCTTCAGGTAGTATCAGCGGAACTATCCCGGCGGAAGGTGACGGGAAGGGGACGGGGGACAGCCGGGCACAGGGACTGCTTCCCATTCTGTGATTCGTTTCACAGCGATGATCTGAGTGCTGCATGGGCTTCCTCAGCAATACTCCTCAAGTTCAGCAGAGTTGGATTCGGGGTGTCCTTATTAACTCACAAAGATAGAGGAAAACATTCCCACGTGTTTGCTTTTCCAACATGACCAATATGAACTATTTCTCCAAAAGACTTTACTAAATGGGGAAAAAAGAAATGCCTTTTCCTTTTTTATTTTTTAACAGGTTTTATTTCCTCACTGCATTTTTCCAGATATACTTTTGCCTTGGGCTCATGTGGGAATTATAGGAAAAGAAGACAACAAGGTATTGAGAGAATTTAAAGAAAATATTTTCCATCTTCAAGGAGAAGCTGCTGTGGAATGGAGCTAAGAAAGCTTTAGGTTTGACATAGAGAAGGCTTTCTGAAGGAGCACAGTTAGAGGACAAACTGTGGAACATTCTGGAAAGATGAGAGGGAATGAAAGAGACAACATTCCATCCTTGAGGCTTCATGGGAAGCCTCCGGGGATTCTTGGCAAGAAGTGCCTGGAAATCCATTAAAAATCCTATTTCTTTGGGCTAGGGAAATGGCTCAGTTAGTAAAGTGCTTGCCTCATAAATATGAGGACCTGGTTTGGATCCACAGAACTAGTGTAAAAATCCAGGTGTGGTGGTATGGGCCTGTAATCCCAGTGATGGTGAGATAAAAAGCAGAAACAGGCAGGTCCTGGAAGCCTAGAAGCCAGCCTGGACTGCGCAGCAGAGTTCCAAGCTACTGAGAGGCCCTGTGTCAAGCAAAAGGTGGAAGGCCTTGAGAACTGACACCCAAGGTTGTCCTCTGACCTCCACACACATGCTATGCAAACACACATGCACGCACGCACGCATGCACAATTCCATTTTTGGGTCTTACTTTGAACTTTTTTCTCATAAACTTCATACCCACACAGACCCCCCTTCTCCTCTCAGTTAGCCTCAGTGTCTCATCCCTCATAAGTGGACAAGGTGGCCAAAGTTAGAATGCTACTTGGTTTCAGCATCTCAAGAATCTCTTCACTAAAGAGGCTCAGGTTCTAGTAGTGCTGTTTTCAGTTTCTGACAACCTCGGTAACCTTGAGTATATCATTTATCATGGACCTGCCTCTGTTTTGTCACCTATAAGATGACTGAGAACAGTACCTCAGATGGTCTTAAGAGACTAAGTGAAATAATGCATGTAAGCTGCTCTCACAGTGCCTGATACAGAAAACTCTCAGTAAAAGTGAGCTGTGGGAAGGCCTGGAGAGACGCTCATCTCATAAAAGCACTTGCTATGCAAGCATGGGGACTTACATTTGAATCTCTACCACCCACCATAAAAAGCTGAATGTGGTTGGTGCTGAAGAGATGGCTCAGCAGTGTGACCCAAGTGCAGTTCCCTGCCCCTAATCAGGCGGCTCACAACTACCTGTGACTCTAGATTCAGGGGATCCAATGCCCTCTTCTGGTCCCTGTGAGTAGACACATACACACACAGACACTCACATATACACATAATAATAAAAAATAAAATCTATAGAATCTGGATGTAGCCATGTAAGCACTGTAACTCCTGCTCCATGGAGGACAGAGACAGAATGATCGCTGAAGGACCATTGCTGGCTGTTAGCCTAGTTCCAGGTTAGACAAGAGACCCTGTCTCAAGGGAAAAAGGCAGAGAATGATAGACCAGGACACCAGACATCCTCCTCTGGCCTCTGTGTTTGCAAAGGCACACAAATTCATGCAGATGTGTATATACACCACACACATACACCCTGTGTGCACGCACGCACACACACACACACACACACACACTTAAAAGTCAGCTTTAATCCTAACTCCTTGCTAGAAAAATGAATTACAAAGTAGGTAAGGAACAGTCTCTTAAAAGCAAAAGGTACCTGTGCCAAAGCTATGACCCTATCAGTGATAGTTATTAATAATAGGTTCATAATTACTTTTGCCACAGTTTTAAGTGAAAGCTCCTTTGGGTGGCTGACAACTGGCAAAATGGGAACTATTATTAACGGAGCTGCCGGCTCCTGTTACCAGATCCATCGACATAATATTTCTCTCTGGGAATCCTTTGACAAATCAGCTGCATTTCCTATGTCCTTGCCCTAAGCACCACAGATTTGATCCACATGTTCCCAGTGCTGTTTCTGGTGATGAATGAGGGAGAAAGGAGGCGGTGCAGGGCTGAACTGGGGCTGCCACAGGACTCCCACAGCTGCTGGAGCTGTGGCTTGTAACTGGGTGGCTTTCTCTTTCCTTCATTTTAATGCTCAGAGCCAGCTTTTCCTAACGTGTTTGATTACTCAGCTGTCAGAACTTCAGCTTTAGAGAAGAGGGCTGGGGGAGGTGCGCTGGGGAGTAACCCAACCACGAGCTCTTCCTCCTCCAGTGGAAATAATGCTTTGAGGAAGTGCTTGGTGCAGGCCTTGTGGAGTCAGTGCTGGCTGTGATGGGATGGGGGAGGGGAGGCAAGGAGAGGCCAGCCTCTGGCACTAAGGAAGATGGGTAGGCAGAACCATCGCTGTACCTGCAGGATGACCACGAGAGACACCGCCAGAGAGGGCCTGGTGGAGAAAGACTACCATGTGCCTTTGCTCCACAAGAGAGAAACCTAACAGGCTGGGTGGAGGGCATATGTGAGTGAAAGGGGCTGGCATTACCCAGCTGTGTGGTCACACATGAGCCAGTGGGTTTAGTGGTGTGTTCACTGGACTCTGGACTCTTAAGGTATCTACATTCTGGGAGAACCCCAACCCATATCGAAATCCTACTTCCACAACCTACCTGACAAAGTTATTTAATTATGTATGCTCTCGCAATTTCAGCCCCCAAATATTGGAAGTGGAGCAGGCAGTGCTCACCCTCTAGGGTGTCTGAAGGCAGTGTAAAGAAAGCCTAGGTTCCCAGCAACAATTCTGAGTGGAACCCCTACACCAAGCCCTGACGGTCCAAGCGTTGGCATCTAGTGACTCAGCTCACCTGCACAGCAGCCCTCCATGAGTGAGAGTTTTTGTGATCTCTGGTTAACAGAGAGGCCAGATGACCTGCCCAAGATCGTGTGGCTGGTATGTGACAGCACTGGAATTAGGACCTCCTAATCATAACTGTTTGATGGATGGCACCACCCCTTGTGGCTATTGCTTTTTTTAAATCATAGCCCATGTGTGCAGGATAAGAGACTCTCACCTACATCCCAGGAACTCTCCAGTTTTCTCAAGAAATTTTAGATTTTTCCCCAAAGTGACTTGCCAGATACCTGTGGATATTTTTGAAGATATTTTATGTGTATAAGTACACTGCCTGCATGCATGTACGTGCACCCATGTCATGCAATGCCCACAGAAGTCAGAAGACAGTACTGGAGTTACAGACAGTTGTTAACCACCGTGTGGGTGCTGGAAATCGTACCGAGGTCCTCTACAAGAGTAACCAGTGCTCTTGACTGCTGAGCCATCTCTCCAGCATCCCCACCCCCACCCCCACCCCAGGGATTTTTTTTTTTTTTTAAATAAATAAGCAGAAGTTAGCAGGAGGTTTGAACAAAGAACCAGAGAAGCAGCAGTCATCAGAAGTTGGGAATCCATGCTCTGGGCTCTCAGTGCAGCAGGCATCACGGTGCCACACGGTCATGTTAGAGCAGCCTGGTCTTGCTTTTCTGGTGCTTGCTAAGAAGCCACACAGTGAGCTGGAGAGATTTACAGGCTGGCATCCCCTGGGATGGATTCTGGCAGATCTGTTCTCTGCTGTTGAAGTGCTAATGAGAAATACTAATTGGACTTGGCCAGGGGCTGGGACAGCCCCTTCATGGAGTAGAGCGGGCAGTGTCCCGTTCCAGTGGTGGCCTCTGGCCTTCTGGGCTTGAAGAAACAGGCCAGGATGGGGAACTGAGGGGACTCTGCAGGCAGCTGGCCTTTGAAGAAGCAGGATTGTGATCATCTGACCCAGACACCCCTGAGTGCCATAGGCACTAAGTCAAGACTTTCTGTCACCCCCAGAACCCTGAAAGCACACTGGTCCAATCAGGCACATTGTAAATATTCAATGGATGGCCCACGAACCAACAAACCAGTTCTCTGGCAACCTCAAGTTTAGTCTGTGCATGGCAACACCCCTGCACAAATGATCAGCTTCTCACTCTGATCTCTGGGGCACCAGGCACAGTGGATAGCCCCATATCCTCAAGGCTCAGTGGGGCTCGTCCTATGACCCTGCGTGTCGGGACAGGAGAGTGGGCTGAGCCCTAGGCACAGCAGCTTTGGGATGGCTCACAGAGCTTTCCCTCTGCCCCCAGTGTGACCTCTCCATCTTGCTTCCCCCCAACAGGTGTCCTTTCTCTCCCTGCATACTTCAGTCCCTACAATGGTGGGTCCCTGGGCCACGATGACCGAGCAGATGCCTATGCTCAGCTGGAGCTGCGGACACTGGAACAGTCTCTTCTGGCCACGTGTGTGGGCAGCATCTCGGAGCTGAGTAAGTGTGGGGTCTGAGGAAGAAGACAGAGTAGAATTCAGTCTCTGGATTCTGGCTATAGCCCCCTCTACCTTTCTGGTTTTCCCTGAAAGCTAGATCTTTATGAGGCCTGAGGTAGCAGCTGGGGGTCCACTGACCCATTATGTTTAGACAGTCTATGTGCATAATCACACATAAATAAGGATTTCTGGTTTCTCTGGATAAATCAGATGAGCTAGAAGCCTTGCATCTCATGCCTTCTTGGCTGTGGTAAGTGTAACTAAGCTATAATTAGATGAGGTGCATGCAGTCCCTCTGCTGCCTTAGACCTAGCTGCCTTGCAGCTGACATGCTTCATTCATTTCACCTGCCTGGCCCAGAGGTTCTGAACATCTCTCTCCCTCCCCCCACCATCTCTCTCTCTCTCTCTCTCCTCTCTCTCTCTCTATATATGTGTGTATTTTATGAATTCTTTAACAATTTCATATATGTAAACAATGTATCTTGATCATATGCATCTCCAACCTCCCCTTCTGCTCTCCCAAGGCATCCCCCGTACATCCCTCTCCCTAATTCATGTTCTCTCTCTCACGTCTTTAACTCACTGAGTCCAATTCATGCTGCCTGTTAGAATGTTGACTGATGCCATTGGCTTGACCTTGTAGTCTTATGTGGGTAATCATAGCTGCTGTGAGTTCATGGGTGCACTGGCCATGTCCTGTCCAGAAGACGGCGTTTCACAGCACCCCTCCCCATCCTCTGCCTCTCACATTATTTCCACCCCATCTTCCATGTTGTTCCCTGGAGGCTCTGAATTGCTGACAGCTCTTTCAGGAGCCTTGTTATAATAAAAGGAGTTCAACAACCAAGCTTCTCTGCTGACGGCCTCCATACCCAGTACCAAGGCCTCTCCCAGGATTTCAGAGATCTGTGAGACAGTTGTAAAGTCCATGCTATGTCCTGAGTGCTCCTTCTCCTTGCCCTAGTTATTTAAGACATCAGGGCACATGCTGTGCCTCTGTCAATGCCCCTTGTCTATTGGTACAGATGGCATGTATGAGACAGCAGTACACAGCAGCGTGGAGACCAGCACATGTTTGCTGCCCCGACCTTCTCCGCTGCAAGTCCTGTGGGTTTACTGTCCAGTGAGTGACAGACCTGCTCCTTCAGGAGGCAGCTTGCCCCTCTATTCTTCTCTACCTTCTCAAGACAGGAAATGAAGGTTCCCGGTCTCACGGGTCTCACAGAAGACTTCCGTTTCCTTGTCTCCTGGCAGCAGACAGGGCTGGTGCAGGTCTGCCTGAGTTCCCTACCCTGGAAGGACCTGCAGGAAGTAGGCTTTGGGGTGATGCTTGATCTCTGCCCTCTCAGGTGCCTCTTCTGACTAGAAACTATCAGTGTCGTGAGAACAGAGGCTTGGTCACTTTGGCCCACTACTTGGACCCCAGTGACAGAACATTCCCCAGCACAGAGAACAGACCCTGGTGCTCAGTATACGTGTGTGCACACAAAAACATTAGAAGGGATGAGTTTTGTCCCACCCAGTTTCTCTCCTGAAACTCTCCTGGGCTTGGGCTCCATCCTGCCCAGCCACTCCTCAGGACGCAGAGAAGAGACATCTCCGCAGCATCTTGTCAAAGGCATCAGCAGGGGCTGTGTCACGAGCACTGTGTTACTTGGTCCCTCCCTCTGAAACCATAGGTTTTGCTAACCCTCTGCAGGGGAGGGTCAGAGGTGGAGACAGATATTATAATTTTTCTCTCGGAGACTAAAGATCCTAATGAGGCTGGTGATACTTAGCACTGAACAGGGCGGACCCAGAAGTTTACCTGAGTTTTCCATGCATCAACTCCAGTGCCCAGCCAGGACCAGCCTGCTTGGTCGGTTAGGAAGTTTCATTCTTGTACTAGGTCCAGGTACACGGGGAGCTCAGGTCCTTGCGTTTGTTCTGTCCCTTGGTACCCATAAAAAATGTAAAGACAAAGAATATGCAGAAAAACAAAACACTTCTTTCTAAAAGCAGCCAGATGTTAGAGTGCTTATTTTGAAGGCAGTGCTAAGTTCCAGGCTCTCGCCTGCTGTTTTTATTTGATGGCTCATAATGAGGGTTGGACCGACCAGAGTGAAACCCATAGCACCTCTAATCAGGTCTTTCATGGTTAACAAGGGGTAAGGGCTTGTTTATCCATGCCCGGTGGGTGTTTCTGGGCTTCAGACCAAGATTTCATTGAGCTTGAGATCAATTGATTCTCAAGTACAATACAAGGAAGTTCTAGTAGCACCAAGCACCCACCTGTGCAAGAGCCCAGGCTGCTAGCCCGGGGCTTCACACACAAGCTGTGCCCAAGGGCCAGTGAAAAGATAGATGATGATAGATAGGTAGAGAGATAAGTAGATAGATAGATAGATACTTTCAAAATACAATAAAAATGAATATCTAGAAAATGAAATAAGACATGTAAAATGCAAATGCAATTTTTAAAATTATTCTTAGATTAAGATAGACATAAAATTACTCTCAAATTGCTATGAATCTCTTTCTTCTCTTTTCTTTCCTGAAACAAGGTCTCATGTAGCCCACACTGGCCTCAAACTCTCTATTGTAGCTGAAGATCATCTTGAACTTCTGATCTTCCCAGCTCCATCTCATCTCCCACGTGCTGGGATTTTAGGCATGTACCATCATGACCACCATGCCCAGTTTTATAAAATGCTGAGAATCAACCTCAGCCCTGCCTTCATGCTCGACAAGCACTCTACTAAATAAACCACATCCCCCAGCCCCATGGATGTCTTTTTAAAAATTCACTCTCCATTTCTGAAGTTTACCTGTGAGGCCAGGTACCAGAGCTTTGTAGGAAAGGTAAGGCCCCAGTTAATTCTCTTGCTAGCTTGTAAATACAACCTAGCCTTGAACTTATGGGAGCTTGTTTCCTCTTTTCTATAATGGAAGTAAATATTTCCCTTCTGATGTGGTTATAAAGATTAGATGAGATCTTGCCTGTGGTTTTTGTCTATCACAAAGCCTAGAAATAGAAAGTGGCAGGAGTTTAAAAATCACCGCAGGAGAAGATCCAAGACAAGCCAAGGTTTGGGCCATAAATGAGTTGTGGAGCTGCCTAAGCTTTTACACAGTCTTATCTGAGTTGTCTGCAGGCATCTTTCCCTTGGCCTTGGAGAGAAACCATCCTTGGCAGAGATTTATATTGAGGAAGCTGGTGACCTCCAGCTCCTGCTGCCTTCATGGTTTTCCAAGACTCTCCGTTCCTGGTTTCCCTTTAAGGAACCTCTAGGAGTGACTTACCCTTGCTTCCTTGGTTCTCATGCCTGAATTCTGACTGGAAATGTGATGCCAAAGGGTTCTTCACCAATAACAATAAAACAACAATAAAAATAATTAATGTTAATGACTTCTACCTTGTCCAGCCTTTGGAATGGTATTTCAACACAATGTCTCTTTGATGCCATCACAGACTCTTTGATTTCTCCTGCTTGTATTCCTGTGGTCCCGCCAACTGTTGTGACATTTAAAACTAGCCAGGTTTCAGCCTTCTACCACCAGCTTAGCTGGGACTGGCTGCTGGAGGCATAGCTGCCTGCTACTTTCGATGCCAGTTTCTGCCACCCAGGAGCCCCAGGGCAGGGCTGGGAACTGGCATTGCAGGGTCAGACTCCTCCTGTCCTGGGAAATGTATGGCAGTGTGTGGTCATGGGCAGTGGGCCTGGAAAGGACCTCAAGAGGCTCAGGCAGGACAGAGGGATGTTTATAACAAAGTGCCAATAATGCTAGTGTTGTATTCATCCTCACCATGTGCTCATTCAATGCAAACAGGTTGAGGGCTTCACATTTATTATTCCTTTGATTCAAATTTGGTAGTACAGGTCCTGGCATCTCCATTTCATAGATGAGGAAACTGAGGCTCTTACCGTCACAGGCTAGAAGTAGCAGATCCCCAGTGTGGAAATATGTATGTTGGACTCTGGAATCTCATACTTGATTTCTTGGTGATGATTTTCAAACCCAATGAACATTAGGATCACCTAGGGATTTTTACAAACTACAAGTGCCAGATCCTAACCTCTGACAAATGCAATCAAGAGTCTATGGCCAGGAGACAGTAGCAGGACTCCTCTGACACCAGTGTTCTTGACCAGGGTCCCCAGAAAACTAATTGCAACTTGGGAAATAAGAAAAGTTAGGAGAGCAGAGACAGTACCCACCTTGGTAGGGGATGGGACATGGGGACTTTTTCCAGGTGGGGAATTCTAATTATAGTCATTTGTCCCTGCTTAGGAGATAATCACCCTCACTATGGCTGTCCTGGGAGAATTTGACAACCAGTAAGCTTGAGTCAAGTCGCACCTGTTGTAGTATTTGGAAATGAAATGCATGTACAAGACTACTTCTTCATTTACTCCCCAGGCATTTCTGAGTGCCTTGTATGGCGGAGACGCTTTGTAGGGCTCTAGGGATGCAGAGGAATGCGGAACCAGATTCCTAGAAGCTGAGCAACAAAGGTTAACTGAATAAAGGATTGAATTGGTTCTGCTGACTTAACAGGCTCAGGTAGAATGTCATCATTTCTGCCTTTATAGGGTTAGCTGGGTCCCTAAGGCTTCCTGTGGAAGAGGCCATCTGTGAGGGACTGCTATGAGTTCTGGGAGACCCTCTAGAGAGACCCCCCTGAGTTCTCAGACCTAGAGAACACAGAGGCACCACTTGTCCCAGAATGGAGGTGCCTGCAGGTGCCTGGGGCTGTTTCAGCCCATCCTTTCTCAGCATTGTGGCCTCACACAATGATGGGATGCTTCCTGTCAGTAGCTAGTGGGATGTTAAAAAGACTAGAACAGAAACACAACACAGGATATGGGAACCCTGAGACCCCACGGACTCCAGTAGGGCAAGGTGCAGCCCTAATCACAGCGAAGCTCGTGGACTTTGGAGTCTATTAGTTGACACAACCCTCATGCTCTGCTGCAGCATTCCTGTGACCAGAGCACATGGGACCAGCGAAGGTTCATCAGATAGGCCTCAATGCCTTCATCTGAACATGGGAATATATTTGACCTCTAGCACTGTAAGAACCAAACTGAATTGTGTTTCTAGAGAATTGCATCTTCTGTGCATAGTTAAGTATTCAATGGATGTTGTTGGCCATTGTCTACTGAAATCCCAGGGTTTTACATAAGACAGTGTAAGGAAGACTCTACAGAGCCTGCTCTTGGATGGTTCCCATGGTCAAAGACCTGTGGGAGGGCCCCTGAGGTAGTGGAGAGAGCAGGGATGTTGAAAGGGAAACCACATTAGCATAAATTCTGGAGACCAGCCCTGCCAAGTGCTTATAATTCAGCTGTTAAGGAGAGACTAGAAATGAGAGGAAAACCAAATTGCTGTTGTGCATCTAGGTGACAGTCTCCTCCTCCGCCCGTTGACTCCAGGGTAAACAGTAATTACACAGTAAGTGAAGGGAGCTGGTATCCCTGGGAGAATGTGGGCTGGGAACTCAGACTTTGTCTTTGGGTTTTCTTCTCCTCCTGCCCCGTCTAGGTGACCTGGTCTCTCGGGCCATGCATCACATGCAGGGGCGCCACCCACTGTGCCCAGGCTCCAGCCCTGCCCGTCAGGCCCGCCAACCACCACAGCCCATCACCTGGTCCCCTGATGCCCTCCACACGCTCTACTACTTTCTACGGTGTCCACAGATGGAATCCATGGAGAACCCCAACCTGGACCCCCCAAGAATGACCCTGAACAATGAACGGTAGGTATCATTCTTCCCTGAGCACCTGGTAGGGAGTGCTTACAAATGTATCTTGACCTCTGACCCCTGACTGACAGGGCAAGAAGAAGCCTGGAGCTGACCAATAGGGGTCGGGCTGTGGCCTAGGGGCTCACATGGATGAAGACCAGTGTACAATGTAATACCCAGGGCAGTGTGAACTCATTGAGGCTGACAAGTGGGCTTTAGCCTCAGCGTGGAGTTAATCAGCTCAGCACACTCTAGCTGAAGTCTCTGAAACTCAGTTGTCTTTACAAAATGAGACAGCCTTCCTGTCTTAGTTGCTTTTCTGTTGCTGTGATAAAACACTGAATAAAAGCAACTTGGGGGAGAAAAGGTTTTATTTGGTTTACAGCTTACAGTTCATCATCAAGGGAAGCCAAGACAAGAACCTAAAGGCAAAAACGGAAGCAAGAGAGCAAAGGAACACTGCTAACTGGCTTGCTCAGCTGTCTTTTTTATACAGCCCAAGCCTGCCTGCCCAGGGATGGCTCACACACCCCCCTCCCATACACAGTGGGCTGGGCCCTCCTGTATCAATCAGCAGTTAAGAAAATGCCTCCCAGACATGGCCACAGGCCAGTCCAATGGAGGTAATTCCTCAGCTGAGGTTCCTTGTTCCCAGGTGATGCTAGTTTGTATCAAGTTGACTAAAAGTAACCAGTATGCTTCCCAGCATGAAAGGTGGGAGCAAGAGCTAAGTGATCAGTTGCTTTGAGAAAAGCAATGAGGACAGTGGTAACTCTGTCAATTGCAGTTGTCACCTCTTTTGATGACAGGGCTACTATCGTAAGGGATTTGGGGCATGTTTGACCCCATCTGCTCATTTCATAGATTAGAACATTGGGACCCTGTTAGGTTTGTGATATGTACTAGGTGGGCAGTTGTGTAGCCCTCAATCCATACCTGTTGGCTCCAGATCAGTGCACGCTACAGGGCCCCAGCCCTCTCCTAGCCAAACACATACACAGGTTATGGATGGCCCAAGAGTGATCCAATGAGGGGCTTGAGTAGCAGGTATCTGAGGACAGGATACCAATTCTATGTCCTCAGAGGCCTACCTTTTTTAAATCATCTGCCTAAAGAATTTTTTAAATAGTATCTACCAAATAACCATATGTGCTGGTATCACATGGCCACTCGAGGCAAGGTTTTCCTGTGGCTTGAAAGTCATGTTCTCCTAAGTGGGAAAAACTCTCACTTATGAATCTGTTTTCAGGTATTACCACCCAGCAGGGCCCTGAATGGCCAGAGAGGAAAGTGGCCTGAGACCTTTCCCAACTGCCTATTGTCTTCAGGTGGCATCAGTCTGCTCCCCAACCAGGCTGCTTTTCTCCAGGGCTTCTACCATCACAGAGCACACATACACAAAGGTGTCCCAGTTGGTTACTACAGCTGCTGGCAGCCCTGTGGACATACAGCAATGTTGGGAGCAGGGCACACAGTGGCTGAGGAACCAGGTGGCCTGGGTACAAATAACAGCTCTGGCATTTATGAACCCTGAAACCTTTGTGCAAGATCTTAAACCTCCCTGGGCCCCGTTTCCTCAGCTGTGAATATGAGAATGGTAAAGAAGACTGTGCGACGATTCCAGGAAGGCCGCCAGCATTCACTGAGTATTTACTACGTGCTAAACACAGTGCTGAGCACTTTATAGGTGTGTGTTCATGTCTTTCACATCTTACCAGGAAAGAGGTGTTCATTTTATACATGAGTACATGAAGGCACAGACTCAGTAACTAGCCCGGCCCACAGAGGCTGTGCTCAGAACTGCTGCACCATATAGCCTGTCACTGGGAGAAACATAAAACGATAGTGGCCAGGCACACACGCAGGAGTGGTGACAGCAGTAAGTGTTACCATTATTGCTACCATCACTGGTATGGTTATGATGTCAGCATCATTTTATTTCTCTGGAAAGCTGAGGCGGCCCACCTGGGCCTGACCCAAAACAAGGCTGCAGCTGGAACCCAAAGCATTCTGAAAGTCACTCCCATGCGGTGGGAGGTGGAGCCAGATCATGGGCCTCTGTGCCCCAGCTGTTTCTGCTTTGTAGAGAAAGTGTTGTGGTTGCAAAAGCTGGCTGGGAAGGAACATGATCTAGGCAAACATATGGAGAGAGAAGAGGAGGAGACTTCCTTGCTGTTTGGTAAAGTCTTGCAGGGGCGTAAGGCCCAGACCCAGGTCTCAGCATAGCTGCCTGGGAGAAGCAGACAAGAAGCTGAGTGTGTTTGCCCTGGGCTAGACTGCTTGGCCCTCAGGCTGTGATGTGGCCTGGGTAGCTTTGTGTTAGCAGCCTCTGGCTTTGCACCTAGGTGTATCCAGCCTCCTCATCCCCTCCAGCTTCCCCATGCTCTAACAAGCAACATCAGGCTTCTCTATGGCAAGACTCCATTATCTGCATGTGGCCGTAGCCACAGAGTTCAAATAGTAACATACACATGTGTGTGTGTTTAGATACTAATTATCTAGAAACCACACTCTGTGGCACAAGTCTACTGGTCACAAAGGTATTTTTCCATGAATCATTTCAAATGAGCATTAGATTTGTAGGAAATTGGAACCACCGTGGTGCGGTAGTGAAATCCAAACTTTTCAGATCTTGGTACCAAAGAGCAGATGCCCTAAAGACACTGGGTGAGAGGTAGCCCAACGCACCCCTGCTGTCTAGTTCCTGGTGACTGATGTGGGTCCTGCCTTGCCTCTGCCTTGCTTGAACAGGACGGGCCCTAGAGGCCATGGAGAGCTGGGCTGTGCCTCACAGCTCCTCAAGCTCTGCCATTCTGACATACCCACCAAAGTGCCGAGGAAAATTTGCCCTCCTGGGTTAAATGAAGTTTGCTAGGGTGCCAGGGCGCCAGGGCTTTGCTTTTGTGAGCTTGAATGCTGTCCTTCCTCCTGCTTCCTCCTGTGAAGTCCTTCCTCTGTCCCACCTTATCCCCAACTGGACAGAACCTGTGATTCCAGGTATGGCCCTGAGTGTCTGCCTGAAGGTCTTCTGTGGGGACTGACGGCTGCATGGGTGTGTTTGGGATTAAGTGACCTCATTCGCTGCTTCATTCTTTGTTGAGTGACCTGGGTAGGTGGCATGGCCACTCAAGCCTTGTTCATGTATTTTTGTTTAGAAGATATGTACTGTGATTCCTTCCGGGGAGGGACTGTATGTGGTCACAGCTCTGTAGATAAAGGGAGGTAACATACTGCATCCCTTTGTGTGGAGCCCATTGTGTTGTTCCTGCCAAGCGGGCACTGCCTTTGCCCTGGTTGATAGGGATTTTGTATCTGTTCCTCTCCTGAGTGGGCTTTCTGGCCTGCCTCCTCCAGGCCCCTCTATGCTCACCTACCTCTCCTCTCCTCGGACCCCACCCTCAACACCCTTGGGAGTTTTGCATGGGGGCCATCCCTGTACCCTCCCAGGATGCCTTGCTCTCTGGCAGCTCTGTGTCCCAGCACCAGCCAGACACAGGCAGGGCCTAAAACACAGGATTAGTCACAGCTGCTGCCCTGCAGGGCGTGTCATCACCGAGACCAAGCTCAGAAAGTGAAAGAAGCTCCTGTCAGGGATCCAAGAGAGTCAGGCACCTCCCTCCCCGGAGGCCCAGGGGAGGATGGGCAACCATCTGGTCCAATGTGGTCCTTGTTGATGGTGCCTGGAAACAAAGGGCTGGCCAGCTGGAGTAGGAACCCAGACTGTCACTGTCCTGAGGAATGAGATGAGGGCTGTGTAGACATGCAGGAGAAGCAAGAGGCCTGCTAGCTTGCCAGCAAATTGCTGGACGAAAATGTCATCAAGCATCAAGAATGGAGGGAGCCACCGGGCTGGAGGTAGAGAGGGCCAGATGGGATAGGGTGACTGGTCCTATGAATTAGAGCCTGGGGCCCTGGAAAAAATGAGATCAAACCGAAGAGGGGGGCAATAATAGTGAGAGACTGGTCTACTCAAGTGTTGGGCCTGGCTCAAGCCCCTACCTTCCTCCCCCAGCTCTACATAGTACCTTTTTATAGAGGGAGGTACCTTCTGGAAGGATGAGGCCCTCCAGTGTCTCAGACCCTAAGCAAGGTATATCTGACCTGGGATGGGACTTAGCAACATCCGGTGTCATAAGTTTTCATTCAGTTAGTGTAGCCCTATCTAAGGAGGAAACCTCTGCTGAAAGGCATGCCTTTGAGCTCAGCCCTGCTGCATTTCAGAACCTTCAGCCATCAGACAGTGTGAGGAGAAGCTGAGTCTCATGGCAGTGCATTAGGTTGGCCCTCTGGATCAGAGCTTGCCTGGCTTCAAATCCCAGGACTGAATGGTCTCATGCCTGTCACTTAGGCTCTGAGCTTCGGTGCTACTTAACATAGGACAGTAGTGCCAACCTGAGGCTGCTGTGGGATTCACTGTGTGATGCACACGGAATGTGATCCAGCATCAGTACGTCCGACACCATCACCACCACATCCAGGAGAGTCTCTGAGAAGGCTGGAGTTGTTGAAAGATGCTAGCAGAACAGACTTGGGACTTCACCTGGGCCTCAAAGGACAAGCATATAAAATTCAGACAGGTGTCATGGCTGGGGCAATATGTCATGACAGAGATGGATCCACACTTTAAAACACAACACTTGGGTAGATTTTTTTTTTTCCCCAAGTCGTCATCAATTGCTGTTTATCAAATGTTTCAGTATCAAGTAGAGGACACGTTCTCGGAAGTGCTATGAGAACTGTTCCTTCAATATCAGGCAGTTTCCCAATGGTGGACACACATCTTCAGAAGTGCTGTGTGCTGAGGGTCCAGCCCAGCCCAGCCCCTCTTCTTGGACTCTGTGAGACTGTTTCTTCCTGGTAAAATGGAGCTCTAAGCCTGCTTCCTGGTTCCCCAAGTTCTGGGGATATGCCCTCAATACAAGTGAGCCCCACAGTGAGGACAGGCACCTCCTTTGTTCTGTTCCAGATGCTCTGAGGATGCTCCCCTCAGACAAGCACTTTACATAAATCAGAGGCGCCCCTCGATTGGCGTTCAGCGCGTTCAGTCTAAAGAAGCAGCTCGTTAATCTTTTGCTCAGCTTGCGAAAGTGTTTTCTTACCAAATAATAGAGATGATGGCAGTGGTGGCTTCGTGCTACTGACTTGTGATTCCCCTAAATACCATTTCAAGAAGATTTGCAATGTTAAGCTCTTTTTCTCCCTGGCTCTCCCCACTTTTTGTGCATTAAATTTCCATCTGTTTACTCAAAATGGAAGTAAATGAAATAATAGCTATTCAGTGAATTAAGTATTGCTTCCATGTCCTCCCAATTGGCATTTCCAGTACCCTCCAAAGTGATTGCTTTATAGTCTACATGGCACTCAGAGAGCTGTCCCTCCCATCCCAGCCAGCCCCTGCCACCTCTCCCTCTTGTTTTCTCTATTTGAAATGACCTTACTTAAGTATTTATTTACTTGCCTGGCCCCTTCTCACTGCTCTAGAATATAACCACTATAGGTCTGCCCTGTTCCTGAAGTGTCCTTGGCACACAAAATAGTCCCTGAAACAGAAGGCAGTTAAATGTTGTATTCTGTTAACAGAATAGGCAGTAGCACATGATGGTTAGGCTCTTTGGAGTCAGGGCAAAGAGGCTTCTGCTTTGCCATTTACCAGCTATGTGACTTCAAGCAAGTCACTTGATTTCCCAAGCTCATTTCCCTTGCTTGAAGTGGAAATGACTGAATCTACTTCCAAAGAATTTTGTGGGGATCAAATGAGGTAATACATAAAGAATTTATCAGTTAAATAAGCTCCCCATGTGTGATAGGTACTAGTATCTGAACAAATGCTATTATCACAAACTTATGGAAGGACTAAAATGTCTAAATCATATTTAATACACATATGATTCTAAAACAGTAAGTTTAAAAACTATGTCTACTCAAAATGTGTGTTTTCTCTCCCTTGCCTATATGCCTCTGTCCTCAGTCCCTAGCCTTTAACTCCATGTAACTCAGCCCCACAGTAGCCCAGGAACCTGACAAATGACAGGAGAGGATGGGATAGACCAGACATCCCAGAGGACCTAAGTTTTAGATTTATCACAAAGTGCTGCCTACAGCTTCCAAGAACTCTATAGCCTGGATCTCTTCTGAGGGAGCAAACGATCAGTCATTCCCAGCAGTGCAGCACATCCTGGTGCTGGCCTCCTGCTTGCTGGTTGGGCCATAGCGCCCATGTGTGAATTGCTCCATTGCAACCTGAAGTGCTGTGACCTGATTTGTTTGTTGTTGTTTCTGTGAGAAGCAATAATTCGGTTTCATAGAATAAATATATCACTCCATCCCTTCCCTCCCCCGCCCCGTCCCTGTCCACACCCCAGAGGGATAGCCAGTCAGTGACTGATTCTAAATGGAAGGCTAGGATGCCCCATTCTTAGCGAACATTGATGCATTTTGTATAGACTCTTGACACTGAAACCAATCCCAACAGTCTGTTAAGCACTTTGCACAACTCCCTAACAAATCCTTACCCAAATCTCCCAGAGGAAGCTCTTTTTGTTCCCATTTTCAAATAGACAGAGGCCCTGAGGAGGCCCCAGGCCAGTGCACAGTCACAGCCCGGAAGAGGCAGAGCTGATCTGGGATGGGAATTCTAGTTATGATAAAGCAGTAAGTGACTCCACCCTGTCAACAGTGGTAAACCCCTTGCCCTACCAGGAGAAAGAGAGAGCAAGACTCAGGGCTGGGCCTCCCTGCCAGCACCTCCTCCACCCACTGTGACATGGGCTGCCAGCTCTCAACTACTTCCCATCAGACTTGAGTTTGCTGGCTCTGGGTGGCCGGCCTAAGTGTGGGCATCTGCCAACATCCGAGAAGGAGCAAGCCAGGGATTTGGAGCAGACAAAGAAAGTGGCAGTGCCAGATAATAGAGTATGGAGACAAGACAGGATCCTGTCCAGGCCTCTGACAAGTGCGCCCTCGAGCTGCCTGTTGCTTAGGACTTCCTGTCCCATTGTTGGACCCACCACTCTGCACAAAAAGAAAGACTGGGAACTGCTGGCCCAGGGCTTCATTCGTTTGGAGTGTTTTTTTAACATAGGCAGCAACAATCCCCTTTGTCTACAGTGTGGCCCCTGTTCTGAGTGTACCTCCATGTGGGGAAATCCCAGCTCTCAAGAGAATTGATCTTGCTTTCTTAAGGAGCTCTGAGGCCAAGCTGGAGATGGTTCAGGCCCTGAGGATGGAGGCAGACTAGGAGCTTTGGCTGATCTGGAGCCAGACCAGGCTGGTTTCTGGCCTGCCCTTACTTGCTTGCCAGGCAGCTCCTTAGATTTCTTTCTTCCCACACAACCAGCCACCTCTCACAGCTGGCTATGGTTTGCCCTGCCCCCTCCCTGTTTACTGTCTGCAGGTTTAGAAGGAGACTCTTAAGCCTTTGTGAGCTTGGGGTGTACCCCTTGAGGCTTTGAGGTCAGGCTTCTAGTTCCAGGCCCAATTGTAGGCCTGTTGAGGCTGTCAGTGTAAAAGCTGGAGTCTGGACAGAGTGGCAGCATGACCCCCAGAAGTAAGCCTTCACGCCTCCTGCTACTCGGCCAGCCAGCAGGCTCACAGTGTGCCCTGGTAGCAGCTCCGTATCATGGAGGACCCTAGCGTGCTGCTTTGACTTCACTTTCTCGAGGCCGATCCAGTTACAGTGACCACGATGTGATCCAAATCCTGTGCCTTGGCTTCCAAACACTGGTAAAACAGACTGGTAATCTACCTCCCTGGAAAGCAGCTGAAGGGTCATATGTAATGTGCAAATAGCCTCAGGCTTGCTTGGCACCCATTTGGTCCCCAGATCCTAGCAATGCGGTGTGCTGCTCAGAAGCCTATGCCAAAGTGTTCTTTGAAGCATCGGTGGACTCTAGGTACAGAAGTCAGGGTCAGGATCATCCTAGGAGCCTGTCTTTTTTTCTTTCTCTGGTGGGTTGGAACGTATGCCACCATCTGCCAGGCTCCCATCCCCACACCCAGAGCCACTATTTATCTATCAGAAATTCCTCCCTACACATGTATACCTCTGTCTGCCTCCAAGGCTGTATCCTTCATCTCCTCAAGGTTCCTAGAAACTTTTCATGTGACACTGAGTGGGTGACCTTTCTTCCCCAGACTACAGCAGATAGGGCAAAACAGGTGCTGTGTGACCTCACTCCACTGTATTTAACTAGAACTACCCATTTCAAGGACCTAAACCAGAGACCCACCCTGCCCACTGCCTAGTCCACGGAACGAGTGAAGCAGGGCGACTGAGCCCTGGGGTCCTGCGGAGGCTACTGTGTTGAAAGAGATGGATGAGTGGTGGCAGGTGATCCCAGAAGGAAAAAACCTCTCATACAGGTTAGAGGTTCTTGCCTGTCTGGCTCCCAGGTAGTGGGAGAGTTTGTGGTCCTTGGTCAGCTACAACATGCCAAGTGTGGAAACAGAAAGTAGGTAACTGTCTGGCATATGGCAGCAGTGGGCTCTGTGGGGAGAAGTGTGGCCTGTTGACCAAGAGAGCCACACCCCAGTGGAGTTGAAAGAGGCCTGCTGTCACATCACTCCGTCCCAGTGTATGGGAAGTGGTGATGTTGCTCTGGCCTGCTGGACCCGTTGCCACCCTCCAGGAAGCTATACTGGGAAACCAGCCTGAGAAATGGGTCTGAGTTCATAGGTCTCAGGGTCCTCCCTGATGAATGGGAAAAGGCGAGGTGACAGCCCGCATGCAGTCTCCTTGCACCCAGACCTCCTCACGCATATAAAGGCCACCAGGAATCAACCTAGTTGCCAAGGACAGATGGCTGTGCACGTCCCACTATGGCAAAGGCTATGTGCATGTCAGTACAACCACATCACCACATCTGCCTCTCCCCTCCTGGTAATAACTCTGTCCCAGGTACCTTCGTAGAAGAGCTTTAGCTTCAGTCTGTCAGGCTCCAAGAAATCCTTCCTGGTCAGGAAGTTCTCATGTGAAATAGTCATCTCTTTAGGAATTTTCTCATCTAAAGAGAAGCATGTGCCAAGCCTCCAGGAGCAAAAGACAAGGCAATCCCCGCTCACCAGCATGTTCTGGCATCTTCAAGAACAGCTTAAGAGTAAGTGGACCCCTGAGGATGTGGCCCAAGGACTCTGGTTCCCAGATAAGAAACATACCCTGTCTTAGTTATGAACTCAGTAGATGGGTCCTTAATGGGGCTTCTGTTCTGAAAGGTGGAAAATACCAGTGAGCCTTTAGAAAAACTGTATTCAGAGGAACAAACACACTAAAAACCCACACAAATAAAAGAATTATAAACTGCGTAAGTGCTGTGTGTTGTAGGGCTCAGTACTAAAGGGGAGAGTGGAGACCATAGAGCTGGTGGGTGAGAGGACCTCCCGTGCTTGGAGCACGCAGTATGAGCCAGGCAGAAGGACACCTTTGCAAAGGTTTCTAGTGAAGTACCCTATCACTGTGAGGATGCAGTTTGATTTTACACGTGTCATCCCCACATTAGTAACAGGACTCCTCTCTCAAAAACAATCCAGTTTGGGTAAGTGGAGAGATGGTTCAGCAGTTAAGAGTACTGGGTGCTCTTGTAGAGGACCTTTGGTTCCCAGCACTCGCATGGCAGCTAACAATTGTCTCTAACTCTTGTTCCAGGGGTTCTGATGCCCTCTTCTGGCCTCTGCAGGCATTGCACACACATGGAGCACTTACATATATGCAGGCAAACACTCATCCACAATAAAATAAAAATAGATAAATCGAAAAATGCATTTATCTAGGCATTGTTTTGGTTTTTGAGGTCGTCTTTCCACATAGTCCAAGCTAGCCTTGAACTCACTGGGTAGTCCAGGCTTGCCATTGAGTCATGATTCTCCTTTCTCCCAAGTGCTAGGATTAGATGTTTGCCACCATGCCCAGACCTCTAAAAGTTGATTTTAAATATAATACATAATAAATATTTATTGGATACTGAACTGAATCAGACATAGAGGCACACACCTATAACTCCAGTGCAGTATGGGGAACTTAAAATGGTGCTAGAAGCTTAACCTGTTCTGTAAATCATTAGTGGTTTCCTGTTCTTTGTGATGTCCCCTTTGTCACGTAGCTGAGCTCCCCTTCCACGGCTATTGTTAGACTCCATTGAGACCCAAGGGCAACCACTAGTAAAAAATAAGACGGGATCATAGCTGATCATGACTTGGCCATGTTCAAAATTGACATCCATGTTTGGATTCAGACTGACAAGGCAGCCCACCCTAGTCCCATCTACTTGGGAGACTGATGCATGAGAATCAGTTGAGCCCAGAGCTTCAATACTAGCCTGGGCAACGATATCTCAAGAAAAAAAAAATAACTGGACACTGTTGTGCTGCCTGTAATCCCAGCACTTGGTAGGCAGAGGCAAGAGGATCTGATCTACAAAGTGAGTTCCAGGCTGACTAAGACAACAAAACAAGTCCATCTTTAAAAAAAAAAAAAAGTGTTCTAGAGGCTTTGGGATGCAGCTCAGTGGTAGAACACATGCTTAGCACGTGATACCCCTAGCAACAACAAAAAAACCTAGAAATCCTCACATGCGTAGCATATCTGGGCAAGCACTATCTAGTGCCTCTAATCTGTACCAGATGGGTTTTAATAAAAAAAATCTTCATTTTTTCCTCCAGAAAGTCAGTGTTCCACCTCAAACAGAAGTCACCTGACTCCAGGCAGAGATTCTGCTAAGATCAGCTGTGTGTTCTGAGGCAACCTGACTCAGGTTGCCTAGGGGCCTAGGGGCCCGGGGAGAAAACTTGCCCAGCTCTGACTCCAAGCTGAGCCAAACCATCCTGGTTTACCAAGCAATTCTAGGAAAATAATTAGTCCAAGATGTGAACCAGACTAGAATTGCTTCCTTTGTGCTGGGACAGAATCTGACTTCAGTGGGACAATATTGGTTTTATTCTACATGGGCGTTTTGGCTTGGTTTGGGGCCACAGTGGCTCTGTGGAAACCTTGAGGAAGTCAGGAAGAGAGCTTCACAGCACCCTAGAGCCAACCTTAACCTTCCCAGAGAGGCTGTTTGTAGAGCCATCACTTGGTGGAAGAACTCGGCCCTCTTTGCAACAGTTCTGGCCACTCAGCCTAGATAGCAGTATGGGGCGGGGCCAGGGAGGGTGCCGTGTGCACGGGGCAAGACCTGTGGGAAGGGGGACTTCGGGGAACCAGCCCATCCAGCACCGTAGCTCAGCTCTCCCTCCTGCCGAAGGTGAGGCAGTCAGTGGAGAAATTCAGGTCTGAGGGCAGAAAGCACACTGGCAGACCTCGCCCTTCAGCTCTCTGCGTGTCTGACTCCTCTTTCCCTGGGCTCCCAGGTGTTCTCAGGCTGGGCGGATGATGATGATGATGATGATGATGATGATGGGGTAAGCTCCCTCGGGAATAAGTGCAAAGCTGATCTACCCGCACACTCCCAGCCCGGAGCCACCATTCCCGCAGAGCCAAGAGCAAGTGAAATCCAGTGTTCCCAGGGACAAACCAGGGCCTGTCTTCCTTGCCTTCCCGGCCAGTAGGCACGTCCTGTCCTTGTACCCAGTTCTCATCCAGGGGAGACAAAAGGGGACAGAAGTACACAGCTTTCTTCTGCCCAGGGCTCAGGTTACACAGCCTCCAAGTACAGGCCAGTGCCCATCTGCCAACCTAACTCTTGCTCCAAGGCCCCTGCCCACCTAAAGAAAGAACAGAGCCTGCTTTGAGCTGAAATGTGGAGGTATTTCCTGTTCCATGTTTTAAGACACCACTTATAGGACTATGATCCTAATAAATCATACACTGTGGAATGGGGCAGGTTTTTTTTTTTTCTTCCAGACTACAGAAATGTCTTAAAACCAAAGCCTTAAGAAGTTTATTCTTTTTTTTTTAAGTGAATAAAACAGCTTTTGTTATCCGGATCCTGTCAAGGGGCCCTAGGAGACCCTTGGATGGGCACAGTCAGTGTGGGCACATTCCAGCATGATGGAGAAATAAAAAGAATCGGAGCGTTGGCAGTAGGATTGTGTCCCTATTGCCGACCACTGGCTGTGTGACCTTGACAAGCCTGTAGCCTCTCTGGGTTCTAGTAAGTCCCCTAGCAGTGAGAGAAAATGACCAGGGTCATGCAGAAAGAGGCATGTTCGTCGATGTGTTTCATCAGCTCACCCCACATAGTAACTTGACGGCTTTTTTTCTGTAGTGCTGGAGGTTGAACTTGGGGCCACTGTATATGGCAGCGAGCACTTGTACTTCTGAGCTACAACCTCAGCCCCGTGGTCTTGTGTTGCTTCTTTAATATCTTTATGACATTTCTTAATTTATTTGGGGGGCGTGCCACAGCATGCATATAGAAGTTAGAGGACAACTTTGGGGACTCAATTATCTCCTCCACAGTGTGGGTCTAGGGCTGTCAGACTTGCTGGCAAGGGTCTTTACCTGTTAGGCATCTTGTTAGCCTTGCTTGTTTTTATATTTTTGTTTTTTGGGTTTTGTTGTTGTTGTTTGTTTTTTTTTTTCTTTTTGAGTGTTTCATGAAGCTCAAGCTATTCTCAAACCCAGTATGCAGCCAAGGATGACCTGAATCTAGAACATTAGCACATAAAGACAGATGCTTCCAAAGAGTCAGTGGCTCTGTTAGGCTGCTTTGTTCATCACAGCAACCAGAAGACTGTGTGAACAGTGTGCACAGTGGCATTTAGGTTAGCCACAGATAGCACTCAAGGTGTGTCAGGGACTGTAGGTCCCTCAGAGTGACACCTCACCATCAAACATGCTGGTGACCTACAGCCTTAGAACTGGATTCCTTGTAGTCACCCTTTCGCCAGTGTGAATTTCTTTATCAACAAGGCCAAGTGTGTACCGCCAGGAAGTTTGCAGCTCACTCTCAACATAGTGGCTGTGTTTGTTTTCTCTGTTTTATGAGCTGTGCTGGAGTGGGTAGTGGACAGCCCGCCGGCAAGCTACGTGTTTATGCTTGCTGGCGGGAGAAGATGAGGAATCAGCTGGCCTGTAAGAAGGCTGGAGCTGAAGCATTTAATAGGGCCAGATTTCTGTGACTTTTTTTGGCTATTATGTTTTCTCTATCAACAGATACTAAAACTAATAATAGTTAATGTTTATGAAGGACATTCCAAATGCTCTGCTAAGCACTTTGTGTATTTATCTCCAACTGTCTTGGGAGGTAGTCCTGTGATTAGGACCATTCTGCTCACAGGGAAACTGAGGCTAGGAGAGGTGAAGCTATTTCACAGAGTCACAAAGACTTAATCATTGGGAACACACATGATGCCAGCCAAGTAGTCTGCCTGCAGAGCCCACACACTTGATCTCTGGACTGAATACGTAACTATTGCAATGAGAAATCCGTGCAATAGAAGTGGGGTTCTCAGCCTGGAAAAAATGTACAAATCATTAACATAAGCCCTTCTCTAATAGAAAGACAGGCCCAAAGAGGTCAGTGACTTCCCAAGAGTTCATGTCCCGTTTGGATGTTCTGAAAGAGCTAGAATTTTCTCTCAGTAAGGATACTGCCCAGGACAGTGCAGGGTCCTCAGGTCCCTGGGCCAAGAGTGTACATGCAAGGCCTATGCCACTCCAAAGTTCACCCGGAGGGCCATGTACCACCAGAGACAGAATTCCAGCCTCATGCCTGCTCCTGCCTGCCAGCTCTTACCAGTGTTGCCTTAGGTACCTGCTAAGGTCTTCTAATGCAGAAGTCCTCAGAGTGTGACCCTGGGACTCCTGGAGCTCCAGAGGCTCTTGCCAGGGGTCAAATCTGTTTTCAGAAGAACATTTTTTTTGCTTTTCAGTTTCATTTCTCTCACAGATGTCCAGGCTCTGTGACATGGTATTGTCACTGTGATAGCTTGTGCAATGTTTGTGTGTTCATGTGTTTTACAATTTCTTGGTTTTGCTGCTTGATATTCAATATCATAAAATAAGATAAATAGAAGCTCTTTGAGGTCATCAACAATTTTTTATGAGTATTTTCTTAAGACCAGAAAATATCAGAGGTATCAGAGCCAGTGAAGGGCATCTCAAGAGACAGAAGGGCTGCTTGGAGAGGCTTTCCTCAGCCCTAATGTGGGCCTCTGGTCCTGGCCCTGCATCATCTGCATTCCAACACAGAAAGACTTGTGGCCAAATTCAGCCTTGAGAAGCAGCAGGGAGGAGGAAACCGCCTTGGGGAGACACACGCATCAGTTACCCTTGGCCCCGCTCCTTAGGTCCTTCCACTCTGGATATAGCACAGCTGTGGCCCCTGCAGACGGGAGTTTTCAGAGGGATTTTCCAGAATATCCCATAATATAGGCCTGCTTTTCTTAGCATGCCCAGTGGGCAGGATGAATTACCAGAAAGGAAGCAGTAGCCTGGAACTCCCAGCCCAAGACCAGATTTTACTAAGAACGCCCATGGATTGCTTATCATTTTACCTGTTGGAAGATACCAGGCCAGGGGGTTGGGAAAGCCATTCTTGGCCTGAAGAAGTTGGTTTGGGGACAGGCTAAGCTTTGTGTGGAGACAAGGCACTAATCACCACCCCAGAGCTGAGGGATAATCTAGATTTCTAGAGCACTAATCAGTGTTCAATTCAGGAAACAAACCACTGTAGATATTTTAAACAGGAAAGGACTTAAAACAGGGAATTAGATGGTAATCAAATCATAGAAAGGACTCAAAGAACAGAGTCTAGACCAGATTTCCAGGAAAAATTCCTCAAACAACACAGAGCCCATCCATTAGGGCCATGTCCACAGCCTCTGGTACTGGGTTTGAGTATATGTCTTTGTAGATATAACTCAGGACTGAGGTTGGAATCAGAAGTCATTGCTGTTATTTCAGTATCCTTGTCTCTACCCCTGGAGCACAAGCAAATTATAAAAAGATAATAGAATGATCTATAGAAAAAACAAAAGACTTTGCTTTCACAACCTGGTTTGCTAACAAAAGCAATAGAGACAGGAAGATGGCCTCTGCCCAATGTTCTCATGTTTATTTACTGGATCTCATGCAGCAGGATCTTTGTGGTGGAACTCAATTTGCATCCAAAACCCCAATTGCAAAGACATCTTGGAAGTGTTATTTCTAGCTTTCCAGTCTCTAATCTAGATGATACAGTGGAGACTGAATGAACCGTTTCTCAGTACACACCTGCTGAGACTGTCCTGATTGCAGTTTGCTCACTGAGCTCTAAGAGCTAAGAGGCTTGAAGTAGGGGAGTGAATGAAGGTCACCACCTGGTTAGGACTTGGAATTTCCTGAACTCCCCTTGGATCTCCCTTCAAGGAACTGGGGAAGATTCCCACTTAGACATTTAGTAGCCTAAGGGCCAGGCATGGTGATATATATCTATAATCTTAGAATTTAGGAGGCTGAGGCAGAAGAGTCACAAATCTGAGGCCACGCTTTCTATGTAGTGAGACCTGTCACATGCAAAAAAGAGGTTTAGCACCACCACTTGGCTCTTTGTCATGTTTTTGACCACAAGAGAGAAAAATGGCTACAAGATCCATGAGCTGTCTTTTTATTTATATATCAGTCTCCAGTGTTAATGATTCCAATAAAACCTTCCTGTTGGGCTAGGACTGACACATGAAAGTGTCTCTGTTTGCCTTCCAGCATTGTAATGTAAGAACTGGAAAATTCGCAGATATTTGAGGGGATTTCAATGAACATTTATAAATCATGAGCTATCTTGCAAACAGGGAGAAATCATGGTTGTTTTTCCTTTCTAGATTGCACAAATTCCCATATAAAGTCCTGCTTCCTACTCATGAATCAGCACCATGCCCTTGAAAGTGAGACATCTTTTTTTTTTTTTTGAGACATTGTTTCCTGTAACCCAGGCTAGTCTCAAACTCACTTTATAGCTAAAAGTGGTCTTAAATTCTTGATCCTCCTGCCTCCACCTCCCAAGTGCTAGGATTCCACACTCACCTTAGATGTCATTCTTTTCTCATCAGAAATATGACTTTGTCCATAAATGAAAATTTGCATGTGTTATACCAAGTTACAGATACTAATCCCTAGGTTTGTCAATCAGTAAACATTTATTGAAGACTTGTCATGTCAGGCCTCAGGCTGGGCATATTTTGAAAAACAGAGATGAAAAGGCATCATTCTTGACCTTAGAGGAATAGGCCAGCCAGGACAATGGGACACATCCTGTGCTGGGAGAGTTCTGGGAATGTTAGAGTACTAACAGGTTTCTGGTGTCTGGAAAGGGGTGGCATTGGCAATGGACCTTGAGGGATAAACAGAATCTAGCCAGATGGAGGTGAGAGCTGGTCACTGGGGGATGGGAGTGAACAGGGTGACTAGAGACCCTCAAGCACTGCTTGTCTGCTATATTTTGGTGTCAAGTGTCAACCAGGACTGAGGGCAGCCAGGTGAGGCTGTGGATGTTCAGAAGACTAGAAACAGTGAGGCACCACTAGCCCATGGCCTCCTCATACTCTGTAGACCAGTGAAGTGACCCGAACCCAAATATGGTTTCTGTAGGGACAGAACTAAAACATAAGAATAACTCATCCAAAGAACTACTTTCAGGGTCACATCTGACTAGTCTGGTTTCAGGTTTATTTGGGTTTTAATAAAATTCTTTGCCCTAAAGGAAAGTTTCATGGCCTTTCTGACTTCTTGGCTATCCAAGATTGTGATGTGAGCAGACTCCAGCATGCATCTGTCACTGGTATGCCAAGTAGCTAAGGAGAGTCTCCTCGTGGGCCTTTCTCCTGGCTGGAGAACTTAGGTGCATGTCTAAGGGACAGAGAGTAATGGCATGGGCATGGTGTCAGAGCCCAGAGTATTTGAGGAAGTGGAGTGTGAGTGGGACCTGGTGCCTATGACTTGGCTTGTTTAAAAGGTCAAGGAAAAGCCAGGTACAATAGTCCATAATAATGCCAGTACTAGGGAGTCTGAGGTGGAAGAACTGCCACTAATTTTAGACCATCCTCAGCTATATAGTAAGTTTCAAAACAGCCTAGGCTCAGTGTTCTCAAATTTTAATCAATTTATTAATTAAAAGTACAATGGAGAGATGAGACACTGGGAAGGGCTGGGAACATGCACCGCAGTGGAGCTGGCCATTGGGCTGTCATCAGAACGTAACCAGTAGGGAGGGGATTCCAGGGCCACATGGAAGGAAAGAGGATCTAAGCTCACTCTAAGCTCAACAGGCTGATATCCATTGAGTCCTGGAGCCTAAAACTAGCTGTTGGGGCCATGAATATATTGGACCATAAAGTGATCTAGCAAATAGCCTTCACTATGGGCTCTGGAGGGAGACTTGAGGAACTGGCAGAGGACAAGAGGAAGACTTCATCAGTTAATGAACCCTACTCCTTGGCCTGAGTCTAGCGGTGGTAGTCACTTAGAAAAGCCCCATGGGGCTTTGCAGGACACTAATACCAGAATAACAGTCTAAGTGAAGGGTATCTTCTGGGACATGTAGAGTGTCGTTGAAAGATGCCCCCTGGAGTTTACAGTTCACAGGCCTCACTGGTGGCCCATTTGCTTCTGCCCATCCCATACCACAGCCATGGGTTCTTGGTGTCATACAGGCCCCCAGTAACTGTTCATCTCATAGAACTCGAAACTGCTATTCCTCTGTGAGCACCAGGCTGGGGCAACCCTGTCCTAGTATGGGAAGCCACACAGCGCACTTCAGCCTGGGCTCCCACCCAGGAAGCAAAGACCATCTACTGTACACCTACAGGGTGACACAGGTTGACTCATCTACTTCATACCATCCCTGCAAATGAGTGCCGCCCCAGGCTGCAGGTGATGGGCATGTGGTGCCGTCAGATTAACGGGTTAAGCTATTGGTATAAAGCTGGGCTTCATGCCTGGATAGGTTGGGCTCTTCCTTCTCTGTCCTGCCTCCCAGATCTCTCTCTTCTGCAGATAGGAAGACTCAATACTTGGTGAATTTTTGGAATGGTAGGTGTCCCAATTATAGATGTTGGGGAACCTTTTCTTTCATTGGCCGTTGGAGGACCCTCAGTTTTTGTTAACACCTGTAACAGGAATTCTTCCTGACCTATTATAAGCTTGCCATGGAATGGGAGAACAAACTAGGATTTCTAAAGTCCACAAAGACCAGGTTCCCTCCCGATGGCGAAGAGCAACCTGGAGGTTATGGAATGGCCTGCCTTTGTGGCTGCCTTCTGAGACCATATGAGGCCCCCCTCTGTGTTCAGAAGTGCTGCACCCAGGCCAGGCCTGATATTATCATTCCTCCTCCTCCTCCTCCTCCTCCTCCTCCTCCTCCTCCTGATATTATCATTCCTCCTCCTCCTCCTCCTCCTCCTCCTCCCCTCCCCCCCACAGGCCCTTCATGCTGCTGCCGCCGCTGATGGAGTGGATGCGTGTGGCCATCACCTATGCAGAGCACCGCCGGAGCCTCACGGTGGACAGCGGTGACATCCGGCAGGCAGCCCGACTGCTGCTACCTGGCCTGGACTGCGAACCCCGCCAGCTCAAGTATGGCACCCCCGCACCCATGTCCCACTACCTCCAACGTCCTTCTGCTCCCCGCTTTCCCTAGAAGTCTGTACTAAGGGTCCTCCACAATTGCAAAGCTGAGTGTGGGAGCAGAGCCGTTTTAGGCCTTGGCTTCTGTCCTTCCTAAGCACCGGTCTTCTACACAGAGCTCACACAGTACAACTCTGGGGTCCTGATCTGGGAGGCTCTTTTTAACTGTACCCAATTCCCAGTTATGCTTCCTCTGCCTGTATGATAGATGTTCTAGATATGAACTTTACATACTTTGACCCAATGAAGGACCCAGGTAGGAGATTTTAGGTGTCTGTTATGAGCCCTGTGTAGACACAGTTTTATCTGTGATGGTCCTTGATAAATTGCATTGATTGTTCATAGGATTCTATGCCTCTCCCTACTTTGCCTTTGGTATTTTTGGGCCTTGACAGGAAATCTGAAGAAACACAGGCAAAAGCCAGACCTTGGCCACAATGACTGTTTCATGGGCTGAAGGCAGCCTGCTCCATGCAAGTGCTATACAGTGACTGAGTGCTAAGACACAGGCCCTTGATGAGCCCCCTCCTCCTCAGGGCAGTCCCTCCTTCTCAGGACAGTCTGTCCTCCTCAGGGAAGTCTCTCCATGAATTGTCTGGAGCAGGAGTTTGCTTCCTGACCCATGACAGCTCTCTAAGCTCAGTAAACTACCATAACCATGTATAGAAACTTTGTGCTCTCTAGTGCAGCCAGTCACGACTGACCTGAGTATAATTCACAGTCCTTCCTCACCCAGCCATCCCATTCCACATGTCAGCCAGGCTCAGTTTTACTTTATGTCGCAGTCACACTCATGTGTCTCCTGGTCTCTCCTGGGCAGACCTGAGTGCTGCTTCAGTCCCTTCCGGAGGCTGGATGCCCGAGCTGCTACTGAAAGATTCAACCAAGACTTGGGCTTCCGCATGCTCAACTGTGGGAGAACAGACCTCATCAGCCAGGCCATCGAGGCCCTGGGCCTGGATGGGGTAAACACCATGGATGACCAGGTAATTTCAGCGAACTCTATGCCAGACTTAAGGGCCAGGCTCCGAACTGACAACTGATGGAGTGGGAGGCATAGTCACTTCTATCATGAACCTGAGATTTGCTTAGTTCCGTGTTCCATGCTCCAAATGGAATGTTAGTCTGGACATCCCCTGTCATCCCTGTTGGATAAGTTGATAGGGTAGATTCTGCTTTCCTGGCTGGAAAGCTGGCAACTCTCCTAAACAGAGCAAGGCTGACCAGAGGAAACAATTTGTTAGCAAGCTATAGGATGTGACCATTGGCACATGAGCGAGAGTGGATATGCCTGCCAGACACCAGCTACAGAGAACCCATTGCTCTCAAGAGGCCCCATTCTGGCAAGGAGTGAGCAAGAGATAAGCATATAAGCCAGGCATGGTGACACACCTCTGATCCCAGCACTCAAGAAGCTGGGGCAAAAGGATCATGAGTTCAAGGCCAGCCCAGACTATAGAGTAAGATCCTATCTCAAAAAAACCAAAGACTCAATAGAAGAGTTTTTGCCTAACCTGCAAGATCCTGGGTTCAATCTCCAGCACCAAAAAAAGAAAGAAAAGGGAAGGGAGATGACAAATACACAAAATATGCAGTGTTGATCAAAAGTGCCAAGGAATAAAGTAAGCAGGAGAAAGATCAGGAAATCCTGGAGGCAATTTCTAATTTATAAATGAGGACATTGAGGAACCTAAAGTCCCACAGTCAGAAGCAGAGGCAGGGTCTGAAGACTCCAAGGAGTCCGAGTCCAGCTCTTGATCTCTGTGGAGCATCCTACTTGTTTATGATGCTGTTTGGAGAGCCGGCCGTTACCGTGCACATAAAAGCACTGTAGGATTTAGAAGCCTCCACAGAAGCCTGGGGACAGTTAGATGACTGCAGAGGGTCAAGCGGTGGTGTCAGGTGAGAAAACAGCACAATGTAGGGGAGTGATGGAGTGCCAGACAAGTGTGAGCTGAGAGGGCTCCAAGGGGCAGGGCAGCCTTGTGCTGGTGGAACTGAAACTGAGGGGAGGGTGGGGTGGGGTAGAGTAGGAGGAGTCAGGAATACAGACCTAAGAAGAGTATACAGAAGGCCGGTAGGGTTAGGACAGGGGAACCGTTCTGGGACAGAAGGGGTGTCGGAAGCAGAGTGGGGAGGTGAGACAGGCTGGTGTTGGAACCATGCAGGCGTAGATGTAAGGATTCTGTGGAACCTTCCTCCTGGTGCCGGCCTCCTCAAACACTTGATCTTCAGATGGCCGGAGGATTTAGCCCACCACATCGCGGCTGAGGCATCTTGACAAGCTGCCCTGCCCCCAGAGCAGCCTCACTTTCCTCACCTCTGAGGTGGGCAGCAGTGAAGTGAAGGGCAGTTAGGGGACTTCCCATCTGGCACCTTGTAAATGCTCGGTAAATGTTCGTAAGGTTCTTATTCTGATTATTACTGTTGTTGCACTGCTGTTGATATGACCCCTGAAATCTGCTCTTTAGCCTCATTACGTGCCTGAGAGGGATAGAAACAGCACACAAAGTAGCTGCTTCTCTCTGGCTCTTGGCCTGGCTTGTGCTCTGGATTATATAAAGATGTGTGGAAAAAGTTAAGTATGTACCTGGGGTGTGTGTAACAAAGCCACATTTCCATCATGATACCACTGGCGTTTCTATAGCTGCTCAGCACCGTCTCTCCCTGAACTTTGGCATTTATAGACAGATGCTTAGGTAAACAGTTCCCTCGCCCCATGATTAATTTCAAGCCATTTCCTTATCTCTAGGGACTAGACAAGGATTTATGAGTTAAGAAGATCTTGTCTACACACAAATAACCTAATAAATAATATCACAGAGCACCAGACAAATGCTTGCTGGGATGCAGCTGTGGAGTACTCTCCACCACTCCCTCAGACTCCCAGTCGCGGAGGCAGCCGGGCTAACTGCCCACACAGACACAGCAAGGGAATGGACACGGCTTGCAGCAAAGCTCTGGATCGCTTGGTAGCACAAGATATGTTCAAACACGTCTCCACAAAGACACTGCTAAGCACAGGTTTCAACAAATTATTTAGAGCTGGCTTCCAATCCGAATTCCATTTCTTGTTACTTATGTGACCTTGAATAGTTAACTCCCTGTCTCTGAGCCTCATCTATAAAAAGAATAACAGCAGAGGCCCTCTAATAGGAATAGCATGGTGATTAAGTAAGATATTGCATAAAGACCCCTTAATACCATGAATCAACCAGCCTGAGGTGGGTTGGTGTGTGTGATATAACAGAGTAACAGTGGTATAACTATTAATTAGCTCAAACTTGAAGTTTTTAGGTTTATGGATGTAAGCACTTTATACATACCAAGACTGTAGCAGCCAACTGACATACAGTTTTATCCACTCTGAGATAAAGAAACTGAGGCACAGAGAACAGTAACTTGTACAAAGATTATAGTCCCCTCAGCTGAGGTGGCTTTGGTGGCTTTGGCTACAAGTCATACTTTGGACCCCACTGCTGTCCATGGTGCTTATGGAAATGCCTTCCAGTGTCCCTTGGGGAGGGGGTCTTAATACACAAAAAAGCATAGGACCGCTTATGAGAAACAGGTGGACAGAGGCCAGTGGGATGCTGTGTTCTGTTCCTGCCAATTCAGCATCTGCCTTTGATTCCCACAGGGTATGACACCACTGATGTATGCCTGTGCTGCTGGGGATGAAGCCATGGTCCAGATGTTGATTGATGCTGGGGCAAACTTGGACATCCAGGTAAGAAAACTCTTGCCCTGGACCTTCACCCAGTGAGAGGCCACCCCACAGTCTCTAGCAGCCAGGCTAGGTATGATGTTTTAAACATACACACAGTAGATGTGCCTCACAAGACTAGAAAGACCAAGGCAAAGAGCCAAGGCATGGTGACACACATAATCCCAGTACTCTGGAGGCTGTGGCAGGAGAATCTCAAGTTTGAGGCCAGCCTGGGGTACACTGGGAAATTCTGTCTTAAAAACAAGCCTAGGGACTAGAGAGATGACACCACAGTTAAGAGCACTTACTGCTCTCACAGAGGCCCAGGTTCAGTTCTCAGCATCTACATGACAACTCACAACTGTCTCCAGTTCCAGGGAATCCAGCATCTGTGCCAGCACTGCAGGTGGGTGGTACACATAGTTGCAAATAAGCATACCTAAAAATCAAAATTAATTAAAATAAAAAACAAGCCCAGAGAAAGGGAGATGGAGGTGGTCATAGCAAAGAGTACTGTTCTCCAGATTTGGGCTAAAAAGGGAGAAAATGGCCACAAGTGTGTACATAGCCCTTGTCCTCTTTTACCAGGCTAATCCCCAGATGTCCCTGCATCTGCCTCCCGTTGGTGTATAAAATACTTGTCTTTGGCCTTCTTTTGCCCACGGTAGACACCACTAATTGAACACCTACTCTTTCCTTTTGGTTGTGTCTCCCAGGAGACATTACCAAGCAAATGTAAACAACACCAGTTAATTTCATCGTGGTTGCAGTATCTTAGCTAAGGTATCTGTGTCATCTTCTATAGGATGTCACCCATGCAGAATAGTGACGTGTTGTTTTCCAGGTTCCAAGCAACTCACCCAGGCACCCCTCCATCCACCCAGACAGCAGGCACTGGACCTCACTGACGTTCGCAGTGCTGCACGGACACGTCTCTGTAGTGCAGGTGAGCTCCTGCAAGGTGCAAAGCATGCTTCAGCTTCCCAGGTGGACGGGGCCTCGTGCTTAGCCCCAGCCTCCTCCAAGGGAGAAGCGGTCTCATCAGAGATGCCGGAGGCCTCGCCCCAGGAGAGGGAGTGAGGATGCATGTGGAATTATGAGGGCAATAGGGGCACCAGCAACATGCTGCTTAACTCCCGGGTCCTCAGGTCACTGAGGTCTGGGGGCCTTCACAGAACTCTGTACTGGGGTTGGTATGATATGCCCTCCTCCTCTGCTAGAGTGCAAGGCCTCTGAGGGCAGTACAGGCAGGCTTACTTGTAGCAGTCAGCACAGCCCTAGCCTATAGTCAGGACTCTGTAAATGGTTGATACCTGACTAGCTACTATGCCCAGCCTGCTTTGCCGTTACTGCCCTCCTTGGGACCTGAGCAGAGTTGCAGCCTTACCTCAGGCTGGGCCTGTGGACTGTGCTGGCCTGGTGCCCAGTTTCTTTCAGCAGGCAGGTCGCCGCCGCCACCGCCTTGCACGGGCAGTGGGCACGGCTGGTTTCTGACTGACAAGTTTCCAGCAGATGCGGCCTGTCCCTGTGCTACACACCCTACAGGGGAACTGGGTGCTTACTTGGGCTCCTTATACGTGGTCGCCAGGGAGGGGTTGACCAAGATTGGTGAAGGTGTGTATGTCTTCAAGAGCCTGGGAATGAGCAGAGCGAACCCCTCCACAGCAGAATACAAGCAGCACCCTCTGCCCCAAGGCAGAGCCTTCGGCATCACTTAACTTTCCTACCTGCCCCTATACCTGCCAGAGTAAGGAGTGGCCGCTTTCTCTCCTGTCAGCCTGTGACATCCCACCCAGCCTCACCCTCAGCGCCTGCCTGTGGAGCTGCTGCAATGCTGCAAAGCGGGCCTTTCCCTCATTTTGCATACTGGGGAAGACCAAGGCTCAGGTCACTCACCAGTCAGTGACCAGCACTGTACCCCACACTTTCTAACGTCAAGGCTTTGTTTCCCCCTAGGGCTTACAAATGACGCTTCTATTCTGCCCACCTGAGTCCCTGGTTTGGTACTAATTGGTGGGAAAGTGTTGGAAAGAGAGAAATAGCTCCATGGTAGTCACAGCTTAAGGCCACCAAGGAAACGAGAATAGATATGAAGATTCTAGAGAAATCGAGCCCTGAGGCTAGCCAGGTGTCCTGAGGCTGCAGTCCCCCAGCTGCCAGTGTCAGCTGTCTCTTGGTCACATGTCTGGCACGAACTGCAGGTCCATCCCCTAGCGCTCTTCTCAAGCACCCGCTGTACTGAGTGGTTCTTTCTCCCTGTGCCCAACAGCTGCTGCTGGATGCTGGTGCCCAGGTAGAGGGCTCGGCAGTGAACAGTGGGGAGGACAGTTACGCTGAGACACCCTTGCAGCTGGCCTCTGCAGCTGGTAGGTAAAGCACTGCTCTCCTCAGCAAGCCCTCAAATTGCCATGAAGATCTCAACATGTCACCCAGGCTGGGCACTGGGCTGCATGCTGTCTTCAGGAACCCTTAAGATCCCCCCTCTAGGCATTCCACCCACCAATGTTTGTGCTGAACATGGGGTCCAGGTGGGATCTGGCAGGGCAGGCAGCCCCTCTTCCAGAAAAGCCGGGCAGGTGCCTGGTAACAGGACACAGCCACCTTCTCCCTCTCCCCTCCCACTCACCTCTACTTCATCATCTCTGACACATGTGAGCATGGGCCTTGCCCCGCTTACTCCAGGGTTCAGAGCTTGGAGATTCCTGTAGCTTGGTATCCCTGCTCAGCCACCATCAAACTTAGCCCTGCCACTTTGACCTTCAGGGAACTATGAACTGGTCAGCCTGCTGCTCAGCAGGGGTGCTGACCCTCTCCTCAGCGTGCTTGAAGCCAACGGCATGGCCTCTTCCCTCCATGAAGACATGAACTGCTTCAGTCACTCAGCCGCTCATGGCCACAGGTACCAGCCCTGGGATGCCTACCCAGTGTAGCTCAGACACACTGGGTTATCCTATCACAAGCAGGAGGGCCCAGTGGCAGCAGAAGAGATGGTGACCTTTCCTGATGCCAGGGCCTGAGTGCATGTCAGCCAGAAAGATGTGGCCACCACGGAGGCCCAAGCCTTCGGAGACCTGGAGACACTGGTCCAGCTGCTTAGAGAACCCCACAGCTGAGTCCTGGCATACTGGCATGGCTTGCATCTCCCATGCTGGAGTGCTGAGTAGGACACAGGGAAACAAGAGCTTACTGTAGAGGGCAAGGAAGGCTAGTAGACGAAGTGCCAACTTGCAGTTTGGGGGAAGGGAGAGCTCATCCCATCACTAGACTGGCACTCCTCTATGCCTTGCTCCACAGCACCTGTCCCTGAACTTTCTGCCAGCCTTGGACCCCATACTTTCTCCATTCAAGCTAGGGAGAACAGCAAGTGGCTGCTGGGCTTGTTCAGTGTGGGGTAGGCTACTGAGGAGAAGCTGCCGTGACAAATGTGTGCATCTTATGCTTCTGCATCAGGCTCACACTAGCTCCAGGAGGGGGTGATCCTGTCACCCTGTCTTAAGGTGGCAAAGCAGCTAGGGCTCAGAGATCACACAGCCAGGAAGGCAGAGCTTATGACTCCTTGATAATCCCAGAACAGAAGAGTGGGGTCCCTGGCTCTTCCATGTACCCAAAATGGGGACTGCTGGAAGCCCTCTGCTGCACACTTCCCATTCATCATGGGAACCTCAGACCACCTTTTGTTTCACCCCTTGGCCTGCAGGAACGTGTTAAGGAAGCTCCTGACTCAGCCACAGCAGGCCAAAGCAGATGTGTTGTCTCTGGAGGAGATCCTGGCCGAGGGGGTTGAAGAAAGCGACACATCGAGTCAGGGCAGTAGCAGCGAGGGGCCGGTAAGGCTGAGCCGGACCCGTACGAAGGCCCTGCAGGAGGCCATGTACTACAGTGCTGAGCATGGCTACGTAGACATCACCATGGAGCTGAGAGCACTGGGTAAGGCCGTGCAGGCATGAACACTTGCACAGAGATGGCTCAGCAGTTAAGAGCACTGGCTGCTCTTGCAGAGGTCCTGGATTCAGTTCCCAGCACCCACATGGTGACTCACAAAAGGCTCTAGGTCCAGTTCTGGGGGATCCAATGCCCTCTTTTGGCCTCCACGAGCACTATATGCAAATGATGCACTTACATACCTCCAGGCAAAACACACATACACATAAAATTTTTCAAATGTACATGTGTGCACACACACACATATGCCCATGGACACAGTCACTCCCCTGCTCCCGAGGTCACAGCCCCAGCCTTCAGCTCTCGGGCCTATCCTCCTCTCTGCTCACAGGGACCTCCTTACAGAACCCCAAAGAGCACAGAGAAGTCAACATGTCCAGCTGCTCAGCCAACCTTTTAGTGCTGGGCTTTGTGAATCTGTGGACTTTTGTGTCCTCCAAGGAGGTCAGTTTGACAGAATTTGACCGAATCCTACATTAGGTGCACACCACTTGAGCTCTCCAAGTCTCACTTCCCACTTCTCTGTGTTCAGTGCTGATGATCCTCAACTAGGAATGGGATATTGTCACCTAAAACACATGGCATGGTACCCACTGTGAGCACCTGTCCATGACAGAAATATTGTTATAACAGGGCCAAATGAGCAGCCCTCTGGGCCTAGCCATCAAAACTCAGGCAAGCCTCTTCTGTCAGTGGAGGATATCCTTCCCACCAATAGGCAATAAGCCCCAGGTACATCACTGTGTCCCTGGAGAATGCCACTGGGTCTTTTTTCATGCACAGTCAGGCTGGGTGGGGGATGTGATTTAAGAGGCTATCACTAATTACTAGAGATATGACTGGCTATTGTCGTGAACTTCACACAGTAACTTTAAGTTGCTGTGTGGTCCCATCGACTCACTCCAGAGAACTGGTTAATACTCATTATATGCCTCAGTATGCACGGACATTTCACTGAACTAGGTGCTGGAACCCCTGTGTCCTTAAGTGCCTTGCATATTTTCTGGGGCCCCAAGTATACCTAATCACCCCTCCAGAATTAATGGATCCTTCCCAGCAAATAATTGTAGGAGCCAACAAGCTATGGGCCTCAGTTGGCTGAAGACTTTCTTCCATGCCATCTGACAGAAGCTGAAGCCTCCTGTGCCTTGCCAGCTGGGCCTGGCAGACTGAATTCAGGCTTTGAGCACAAGGCTCTGCTGAGGGGCATGCAGCACTCAATGGTGGGGAAGGGGCTCCAGTGCCATGGAGCATCAAGGGAGAGCCCAACACCGAGGAAGGTCTGGGGGGCTATGCTTTACCGGGAGGCAAGTGACACCTGCCCTTCTCCCTGTCCAGGAGTCCCCTGGAAGCTGCACGTCTGGATAGAGTCTCTGCGGACCTCCTTCTCACAGTCACGGTACTCAGTAGTACAGAGCCTCCTGAGGGACTTCAGCTCCATCAAGGAGGAAGAGTACAATGAGGAGCTGGTGACTGAGGGATTGCAGCTCATGTTCGACATCCTCAAGACCAGCAAAGTGAGTAGAGCCCAGCAGCCCTGGCTGAGTTCACAGAGCCCCTAGTTCCAGAGCCAGGACAGCCATGTAGACTAAGAAGCACAGATATCCCCCATATGTGGACAGACACAGGTAGCCCTAGGCACATGGAGAGACATCCACCCCAACACCCAGGGCAGAGGCCATGGCTGTCTGGGCTGGAGCCAGGCCAAAACAGCCATTTGGGGAGTCCCAGATGAAGGGACAGGCCTCTTCACCTAGCCAGAGCTAGCCAGAGCAAAAGGGAGCGGCTGCTCCAACCCTGGCCTGGACCTTGAAACAAGCCTGATGTAGCCATAAACAGCCGCAGTGCACGAGCTGACGGCCCTTTCCACCTCTCCCTACAGAACGACTCCGTCCTCCAGCAGCTGGCCGCCATCTTCACGCACTGCTATGGCAGCAGCCCCATCCCCAGCATCCCGGAGATCCGGAAGACCCTGCCAGCCAGGCTAGGTGGGGGCCTGACCCCGCTCGGCTTGTCCCTATGCCGCTCTTCCTTTTCTCCCCTCAGTCTGTCCTGCTTTTCTATCTCCAAGGGTCAAGGCCTGGCCTCAGTTTCTCTGTTCCTTGCTTTTGTGTCTTCTGCCCCAGTCCCGGCCCCGGCCCTCTTAGAAACCCTGGAGGACACCCTGCCACTGTCTCTTCTTCCACAGACCCTCACTTTCTGAACAACAAGGAGATGTCGGATGTAACCTTCCTGGTGGAGGGAAAGCTGTTTTATGCACACAAAGTCCTACTGGTAACAGCTTCTAACAGGTAGGCAGCCTCACAGCAGCCCTTTCAGAATTGAGGGGTGATGTAAGTTTTCTTGGGGAGATTTGAACACGCATCTATTTATTGCAGATAGGGCCCAAATGACAGACCAAAGAAATGATTGCCCCAGGTCTACCTTAATAAACCAGTGAGGTTATTGGGGTTACTTATAGAAACATGGATGTCTCAAAGGCAGCTATGTCACCGAAAAGCTCCAGCATGGATGCACGAAAGATGCAGCCCCGGGGCTCCCTATGTGATCTGCCAGCAGCTCTGCTGCTCAGTCTTTTCCCCAGCAGTTATTACAGCTTATAGAACCATGGGGAGGGACCTTATGAACTTTATAAATTTCAGGAGCTTCCTGAGCCTTGTTTCATTTACTTGTAAAAGATAGCTGTACAACAAGGTGACCATGCTAGAGAAAAGTGACCAAGGGGACTCTACAAGCCTCTGTCTGCTCCATAGCAACAGCTCCCTGCTACTAGGGCACCAAGTAGGCTAGACACCATGTGGCTGGAGTGAGACCCAGAGTGCAGACGGGAAGTTCGGAGACGTCTTTTAGGCTGAGCTGCTGCTGATTATCAGAACACATGCATATTCTGGAATGAAAGCCAGTGTTCTAACCACAGGCTTTAGGCCACTGTAGGGGTAGGGTAGAGTCAGAATGGGGCTGGGGGCAGCTGTCAGCCTAGGATGATATATAATGTCACTTGCTAAGTTATTTGGGGAACAGGGCAGTCATTTTTAAAGTGCTCTGTCTCCCAGAAGCTGGTCAAATGATAGATGGTGCCATTGCCACAGCAACAGAACAAGTCACATTCAAGCCCTGTCTTGTCTCCTTGCTCCAGGTTCAAGACATTAATGACCAATAAATCAGAACAAGATGGGGACAGCAGCAAAACTATCGAAATCAGTGACATGAAGTACCACATCTTTCAGGTGTGTGGGCTTCTGTTTGACCTCTTCTCAGAAGTCCTGCAGGACTACTCCTTACCAGTCCACCTGGGCTTAGGGACCGTGGTGAGTCAGTCAGTCAGTGTTCACAAGGGAGCCTTCCAGACTTCTCTTGGAACTGGGCCTTCAGAGCCTGCTTCCAGGGTCCGAGCAGCCTGCACATAGACATGAAGGATGAACACGTACTGCCCACGTGATATGTGAGCCCTGGCTCTGGTGTATGTGCCTAAGAGCTTGCTGGAAATGCAACGGCCCAGGCGTCCAACCTCAGAACATGCATCCTCACAAAAGGCCCAGGTAGACTGCGTACCCCAGGCCTCAAGCCTGCATCCTTAGGCTAGCCAGCTGTGCCATGTACCCCAGGTCATATGACAACGCTGCCCTTCTCTCCCAAGCATCAATCCCAGCTTTACCCTACGTAGGAAGAGTGTGAGGAGACCATCATGCCTGTGGAGACCTAAGCTCATGTATGAGGCTGAGCACTGGAAATTTTAGGATGCACAAGGGGGTTCCTTTCTAGAAAGTGAGACTTGTGGATCTCCCAGCATGTGTGTTGGAGACAGTCCATGCTCAGGGCTGTGACCAGACTGAAGCCCAAAGGCAGCAGCTGGGTGGTGCTAGGGCTTGTCTTGTCCTGGAGTTTAAGCTCTCATGGGAGAGATCACAGAATCCATGGCTCTCCTAGAGTTCAGAGAACTACTATCTAAAATGGTTGACCCTCTGCACCACCATGCTTAGGGCCAGTTGTGGTACACACCTATAATCCCGGTAATTGTAGGCTGAGGCAAGAGGATCTCAAAGCTCAAGGCCAGCCTGAATTATAACATGAGACCCTCAACATAACTCCCTATAATGTAAATGGCTGATTTCCACCTGTTCTCTGTAGTCACTGGCTTAGCATTAGCCACTTTGGGGTACTGTGAATTAAGAGGGCACAGCCCCCTCAGCAAGATAAGACAAATTCCAGACTCTTGGGAGGCACATGGATCTGGCAGTACACAACAGGGGCAGGTACTTCCTGGAAAACTGAGAGCCAAGCTGGGCATCAGGGACTAGTAAACAGGACCCAGACAATATACACAGCATCCCAGAAGTCAGAGTCTGCAGCTGCCCAAAGGAAGCACAACATAAAGGCTTAAACTTCAGTCCCAGGACCCAAGAGGCTCCAGTCTTATTTTTTAATGTGTATTTTATGTTTTACCTCCACATATGTAAGTGCACCACATTCATGCCTAGTGCCTGCAGAAGCCAGAAGGGGGTGTCAGAGCCCCTGGAACTGGAGTTACACTTAGCTGCCATGGCCCTCTGCAAGAGCAGCCAGTGCTCTTAACCACTGAGCCATCTCTCCAACACAAAGGAGCTAGTCTTTAAGAAAACCCACCATGTGGGTATCAGCAATCAAACAGGTCTTCACACTTTGCAGCATGTGCTATTTACAGAGCGAGCCATCCCATCAGCCAGCACTGACTTTCTTAGGCATGACTCTAAATGTTTCACCTGCACCTTATTTAAGCCTCACAGCACAGTCCAAGGTAGAAGTAGGGTCAGAGAAGGTCAGAGAAGTTGAATAACTTGCTGGAGGTCACACAGCTAAGTGACAGCCACTTAGAAAGGTGAAGAGATTTGATGAGAACCCTGCTACTGAATGGAGGCATAGTTAGGAAGCCAGGGGAACCCAAGATAGTGACTGATGGGCCTGGGGCCAGGAGAAGAGACCTGGAGTTCTGTGTGGAGCCTCCCCTTCTCTCTCTCTCACCCTGGATCCACACTCCCTAGGGAGGGGCAGCTTTAGCCAAGAAGCCTAAAGCCCAGATGACTGACAAGTAAGGTAGAGTGGTGTGCACACGTGGGAGGATGGTCCTAGAGAGCGGCAGGGATTGGTGGAGAGTGCCAGAGAGGCACACATAGGGTCAGCCATTGGGGCCAAGGAAGGGCACTTGTGTCAGACAGACTGGCAGCTCCTGAGAGGGTAAACAGGAACAGCAAACCCAACAAGGTCACTCATGTGAACCTAGGAAATGTTAGTCCTGATCTCCTTGCCCAGTGCTGGCCTGTTATTTAGACCTGGCCCAGGATGCCCACGTGCCTTACTCCATGGGTTCCCCTGGACCTAGAACACTGCTTTTGTGTGTGGGCATCACCTTAGATGAACCCCATTTCTGTGCTACCTTGGAGGGCTCAGCCTAAGATCATCAACCCAGGATCAGGGTGCCCTAGCAAAATGTGGAGTCTCAGAGCAGCCCCATTTAGATCACTGGTCCCTGAGGGAGGGGTCATAACTGTTGTCTAGAGGATATGAGAGACCACAGGAGCTCTGAGCAGTACTGTCTAGTTTTAACGTATATCCTCTAACATATCCTAAATGTTTTTTAACATGTACTCAATATAAGAAATCAAGATTTTTATTTATTAGTACTAGGGATTAAATCTATGGCCTTCTGCATGCTAGGCAAACAGGCCACCCTAAAAGAGCTGATTGACCTCAGTCCTAGCTCTAGGCAAGGAAGCCCGAGGTCTGAGACTTTGTCCTGTTGACCCAGGAGAGCTAAAGAACCCAGACCGATCTGGGGCACGCAACACTACAGGCCCTACTGAACCACTGCAAGAGCTATATACGGAAGCCTGGGGGCCGGCTGCACGTGGGAGCCTGCCAGTACCTGGCTGAGCCATCAGGCCTTCTAGACCCTCTGGGGCCTCTCCAGCCTGAGGCAGTCCTGACAGAGCCTGACTGTAGGCTGGAGCCTTGTTTACTCCCACTCCTGCCAGCGCCTTGCTGGGGCTATTTCTTCAGCCAACCAAAGAGAATTGTTTTCCTTTTTCCAACTGGGAACCTCACCGGGCTCCAGTGTAATGGCAGCATTTGTAATTTAACCCTCAGAACTCAATGTAACTGCCCATTCCTGGGCTCTCCCATGAGATCCCAGCACCCCCTTCTCAAGAGCCCTAGGCAGGGTTTGGCCAGGCAGCAAAGTAAGCACTTCCTTTGTGGGCAAACAGACCTGCCGAGGTGTCAGGATATGGCCTCCTGAGAACTGCTTAGACAGTTGTCGTCCTCGCACTCACCCCTCCTAGCTCCATACAGACTTGTTTTTGAGACAGGGTTTTCACTATGTAGACCAGACAGGCCTTGAACTTGCCATCTTCTTGCTGCAGTTTAGGTTTCTGGGATCACAGGCCTGCACCATCATGCCTGGCCATATGTAGAATTTATTTGGGCATCTGGTTTGGCTTTGTTTGAGAGAGGCTCTTGCTAGTATCCCTGGCTGACCTGGCACTCACTTTGTAGCCTAGGCTGGGCCTCAAATTCAGGCAATTCTGCCTCAGCCTCCTGAATGCTGGGATTACAGGCATATGGTTCATATGTAAAATTTAGACAAAAGGAACAAGCAGCAACCCAGTGGGGTGGGAGAGCCCCTTGTAGGGTCAGGAAGTCCCCTCCCATACTGAACTCCAAGGGCTCCCACGGGGAAAGGGAGAGCACTGCATGGGTGGGAGCTCATCATATAGGCGGGGAGTCCAAAGGGCCAAGAGTCGACTCTCAAGGCCACGTTCTGGAGTCAGTGGTATTTGGGGGTCTTAGTGTGAACAGAGGCGAGTAGGGAAGATGAAGGACCACAAAGGGCAGCTCAGAGGCACAAATGACCCTAAGGGGAGCAGCGCTGGACAGTAGTCCAGGTCAAGTACAGACCTGGGCAGCACATCTGAATGGCACTGACACAGGTTTCTTCCTAGCAGATGCTGATGCAGTATCTCTACTATGGAGGAACAGAAGCCATGGAAATCCCCACCTCTGACATCCTGGAGGTGAGAGCAGAGCACTCTGCCCCCCGTGCCCGTCACACTGACCCCGTACCCATCACACTGCCCCCCGTGCCCGTCACTCTGCCCCCCGTTCCCCGTCACTCTGCCCCCCGTTTCCCGTCACACTGCCCCCCGTGCCCGTCACTCTCCCCCCGTGCCCGTTACTCTGCCCTCCGTGCCCCCCACTCTCCCCGTGCCCGTCACTCTCCCCCCATGCCCCGTCACACGGTCCCCCGTGCCCGTCACTCTCCCCCCCGTTTCCCGTCACACTGCCCCCCCCGTGCCCGTCACTCTGCCCCCGTGCCCGTCACTCTCCCCCCGTGCCCGTCACTCTCCCCCCGTTTCCCATCACTCTGCCCCCCGTGCCCGTCACTCTGCCCCCCGTGCCCCGCCACTCTCCCCCCGTGACGTCACTCTGCCCCCCGTGCCCGTCACTCTGCCCCCCGTGCCCGTCACTCTCCCCCCGTGCCCGTCACTCTCCCCCCGTGCCCCGCCACTCTCCCCCCGTGCCCCGTCACTCTCCCCCCCGTGCCCGTCACTCTGCCCCCCCCGTGCCCGCCACTCTCCCCCCGTGCCCGTCACTCTCCCCCCGTGCCCCGCCACTCTCCCCCGTGCCCGTCACTCTGCCCCCCGTGCCCCGTCACACTGCCCCCCGTGCCTGTCACTCTCGCCCCGTGCCAGTCACTCTCCCCCCGTGCCCGTCACTCTGCCCTCCGTGCCCCCCACTCTCCCCGTGCCCGTCACTCTCCCCCGTGCCCGTCACTCTGCCCCCCGTGCCCCGCCACTCTCCCCCCGTGCCCGTCACTCTGCCCCCCGTGCCTGTCACTCTCGCCCTGTGCCAGTCACTCTCCCCCTCTGCCCCCCGTGCCCGCCACTCTCCCCCCCCCGTGCCCGTCACTCTCCCCCCGTGCCCCGTCACACTGCCCCCCGTGCCTGTCACTCTCGCCCTGTGCCAGTCACTCTCCCCCCGTGCCCGTTACTCTGCCCTCCGTGCCCCCCACTCTCCCCGTGCCCGTCACTCTGCCCCCCGTGCCCGTCACTCTGCCCCCGTGCCCATCACTCTCCCCCCCGTGCCCGCCACTCTCCCCCCGTGCCCGTCACTCTCCCCCCGTGCCCGTCACTCTGCCCCCCGTGCCCGTCACTCTGCCCCCCGTGCCCGTCACTCTCCCCCCGTGCCCGTCACTCTGCCCCCCGTGCCCGTCACTCTTGCCCCGTGCCCCCCACTCTCCCCGTGCCCGTCACTCTCCCCCCCGTGCCCGTCACACTGCCCCCGTGCCCGTCACTCTGCCCCCCGTGCCCGTCACACTGCCCCCGTGCCCGTCACTCTGCCCCCCATTTCCCGTCACACTGCCCCCCGTGCCCGTCACTCTCCCCCCGTGCCCGTCACTCTCCCCCCGTGCCCCGCCACTCTCCCCCCCCGTGCCCGCCACTCTCCCCCCCGTGCCCCGCCACTCTCCCACCCTGTGCCCCGCCACTCTCCCCCCGTGCCCCGCCACTCTCCCCCCGTGCCCGTCACTCTGCCCCCCGTGCCCGTCACTCTGCCCCCCGTGCCCGTCACTCTCCCCCCGTGCCCGTCACTCTGCCCCCGTGCCCGTCACTTTCCCCCCGTGCCCGCCACTCTCCCCCCGTGCCCGTCACTCTGCACTGTGGCTGCTTTGCCTCCTTACCAGCTGCTGTCAGCTGCCAACCTATTCCAGTTGGACGCCCTGCAGCGGCACTGTGAGATCCTGTGCTCCCAGACCCTCAGCGTGGAGAGTGCTGTCAACACCTACAAACATGCCAAGGTAAGGGCCCAGATCCGCGGGTCCCTTCCTACCACACTCTACTCCCCTCAGGGCCCCAGCAGCCTCCCTGCACTGCGACAGGTATAGGAAGCGCAGGTGGCCAAACCTGGGGGACACGAGGGCTCAGGGAGGGTTAGAACTCCCACTGGAGCCTGAGTTACTGCTGCCAACAGGGACACTGTCATTGGCTCAGGCCTCAGACCAGAAGTCAGTTGATTTTGAACCATCTCCTGCACGTAGGCCACCTCTAGAGCCAGCAACAGTCCATCTTCGCTGCCCCTGGCTCTGCCACCCTCGTCTCTGTCTTGGGCAGCTGCATTCTCCTGGCCTCTACTTCCCATTCATCTCTTTCAAAAGTGCCGTTCCCCTATGTAAGGCCACCTAAGGTTGTTGGCTGCTTGTAAACGAATAGAGGCCCACCCATAGCTAGCTTGACAATGTTCTCAGAGTTCTACCATCATTTCCCTTCCCGTGCCTAAATGAGGGCCACGAACTTCAGTATTCTTAGTAACACAACTAAGACTCGAACTCCAGAAGATACTTACAGAAGGAATTCAGATTAGGGAGAGCTGGCCTCAAGAGGCAAATGGAGAACATCTCTCTTGGGCCAGGTGAGGCTTAAGTTGAGTCTTGCTGTGGGTAGGTAACACTGAAGGTTGAGAAAGGTTCAGGTGTGCCTCACTTCTCTGTCCACAGATCCACAACGCCCCGGAGCTGGCCCTGTTCTGTGAAGGCTTCTTCCTCAAGCATATGAAGGCCCTGCTGGAGCAGGATGCCTTCCGGCAGCTCATCTATGGCCGCAGCAGCAAAGTGCAGGGCCTGGATCCACTGCAGGACCTGCAGAGCACCCTTGCTGAGCGTGTGCACTCTGTCTATGTAACATCACGGGTGTGAGGCCGGGTGGAGGGTGGCTGCCGTCTGTGGGTATGCAAAGGGCTGCTAAGGCAGGCTGCAGGCCCTCTTGGAGCTAGACTCACCAGTTGCTCACAGCTTCCCTCTGATACTCTGTGGCGTTGACTGATCCTTGGGTGGGCAGAGATGCCCTAAGCCTTCTCTACTGGTTGGTTCAACCAGTAACTGGCAAGAGAGTGTAACTAGGTGATCCTTCTGCACCCTACCCATGGTTTGCACCTTGAGGGCCACCCTGTGCCCTCTCCCCACCAGTGACTCAGTAGCAGGTCCTGATCCACCTCAGTTCTGACTCTACCCAGTCTGCCTGAGGGTCTTGGAAGCACGGACATCCTTATGAATGCAGAGAATGTATCCTGAGTCCCAGGCCACTGAATGCAATAGCTGGTATTTGTTTTCCTAAATGCCACAGAGGAAAAGGCCGCCCAAATCCTGTCCTCTAGGCTGTGCCTTTGAAAGGCCTGGTGGCCCTGGCTGCTTTTAGGCCCAGCCTTTACGGAGCCTCCAAAGGCCCTCCCTTCAGGACTACTGACTTGTGCCCCAAGTTCAAGGTGCAAGAGGGTACCGTGTAGTAACAGGAGGGCTGGAGCTCATGCTGCTACAGCTAAGAGCCAAAGTGAAGAGGTGGATTCTGGAACCTCAGGCCTAGCTCTAGGCTGCCGCGTCTGCAGTCTCTCAAGTGCAAGGTTCCTTTAACTCAGGACTGAGGAGCAGGGCACACCTCTCATTGAGATGTGTGACTCTTGGGCACGAAGGAGAGGACATTAGTGGGAGAAAGGGGCGAGGTTAGAGAAGGATCTTTCCTTCGTCCCCTCCCCTCCTGCCCTCAGTCTTAGCTCCCCACCCCCTGGCCTGTTGATGGAACCAGACACTGGGACAGCATCAAGAACAGCTACCTTAGAAACTATTTATTCATCAAAAGCCTGGGACATTTCAGAAGTGTCTCTTTGGTTATTTTGAAAAGCCCCCCCAGGGCTTGCATCCTGGAAAATATTTTCAACTAGCTGCTTGTGCTGGATGTACAGAGTAGGTGGTATTTTATTGCTGTAATATTGTACAATACTGTAACTATACCTTAATGTTGTCACTTATTGTAAATGTATTATGGTTTTATCAACAATAAATACTCATTAATAATGACCTTGGCCCATGTCCCTGGTACAGAAGTACTCAGAGGAGAGTTTGGAGCAGGAGAGGGGCCCAGTGGGACAAGTAGAACCTAGAGTTGAGCCTGTGCCATCGGGCAGAAAGACTCCCTAGCGCAGCTGTGTGGCCAGAACTTACCTCCCTGGGGTCTCACCCTGACTCTGTCCTTCCGTGTGTCCCTTTCCTCCCCTGCGAAATAAGGTAGATGAGAACTTTTAAGTATCTATGAACCATTGAGCTAGACAAGACAGGACATGGACTGGGGAAATCCATTGGGGGCTTTTGCTGGCCCAGGGCCTCCTTGGGAAGGGTGGAATGAGGTAGTACCCAGCCACACTCTGTATGGCCTGATGGGAAGCATCTGCCCCTCAAGGACTGCTGTGTGCACCATCATGGAACCCTGCAGAGATGAGGGAATATATCTAGTCATTGGCTCAGGCTCCAAGTATAGCACCTACTGTAGTTTTAGGTACAGAACAGTTAACATGCTCTCCTTCTAGCTGGGTATGCTAGAAGCATTACTGGCACATACCTGTAATTGTAGCACTCAGGAGGTAGAGGCAAGAAGATCAGAAGTACAAGGCCAGGCTGGGCTATGAGAACCAGTCTCTGAATGAAAAAATGACTATGCTCCCCTTCTTGTTAAGATCCCTGGGAATGACCTAGAGTGGCTATCATCTAGTAACACTGAGACTCTAATTGGGATATGATAAAGACCTCCAGGAACCAGTCCTAGGGAAGGTCCATTTCCTGGCTTCACTAGGGTGGGGGCCAAATGGGGTGGCTTGAGGCCCAGTCTGGGGCCCTAGACCCAGCAGAGTAAGGGAGTCTGTCTTGTGCATATGCACCACAGTGCCCTCTGGGGGCTACAGGAAGGAGATGCATTCCTCCGCACCACCCTGTACTGAAGTCCCTATGAAGGCAGAGGAGCGTCGGAGGTCTGGAGCACCCATCCTTGGGGTTTGTTTCTTGACAGCTCCAGCTCCAGCAGAGCTATTCCCAGACTGAAAGGCAGGTCTGATTACCATCTGGCTGAGTCAATAGTTGCTGTTCTGCAGATTAAAAGGGAAGTTAGCCCGTCTGGGCCTGTATATAGTAGGCACATTTAAAATAAAAAATTTAAAATACTCATTTTAAAAGATGTTTTTCTTGGGGATGAAGTAAGAGCACTTGCTGCAAAAGCACGATCTGAGTTCAGATCCCAACACCGGCATAAAGAGTTGGGTATGGTCGCAAAGACCCTGTAAACCTAGTGCTGTTGGGGTAGTGACAGGTAAGAGACCCTGTCTCAATGGTATAAAGTGAAGAGTGGTAGAATAGAACACCCATGTCCTCCTCTGGCCTGCACATGCACAGGTGTATGTACCTACATTCACAGACATATGCAACACACACATGAACACCCATTTATTGGGGGGAAATGTTATTCTTTCTAGGAACTAACACTAACAGCATTGAGGGTAATCACTTACCTCAGATCTCTTCATAATTAGGGGCAACTCCTCAAGGCTGTGGCACTGCTACTATGCTGTCAGCTTCAGGCTACTAGCAGGTGGACAGGAAAGAGCCAAGTTGACTTCTTTCAGGAGCCCTTGGGTCACCAGGCATGGAAGTATTTGCTGTGTACACAGGGACAGCGACATGGCACCAGACCAACCCTGAGTCACCAAGGTGAACACAGACTGTTTCTCTCCGAGGCTTGGCCCCCTCCTCCTGATGCTCTGCCCTCTGCACTCTGCCTGGTACCACTTTCACAGGAAGTTCTCATGCAGATGAAGGGCCAGAAAGCCAGAAAGGCCCCTTTGCACAATTCCTATGATCAAGAAGTTGTTTATAGATCCTGGGTGACCCCTTCTCCCAAGTCTGAACTCTCATTTAGGTTCAAGGGTATTCTAGCCCCACCTACCCCTTCTCCAGGCCTACGCACAGGCTGCTGGGTTGTAATAGCCTTAGATAATGAGCCTACATTTTTCCAAGGTGATGATCACATTCCTGCCCCTCTACCTCCTCCCATGCTCAGTGAGCCTCTTTGTGTCTCCTGGTCATTCCAGTGTCCTCTGGGGCTGCCAGGACCAGATGAAAAGCGGGAGCCCTGGGACAGGCTGGCAGCAGCCCCTCTTGGGCTGGGGTGGGGAGACCAGGAAGGAGCCCTCTTTGTTCAAGTCTCACACAGCCCCTTCCCCATCCTGGTGACAGCATGCAGAGCTGGCCCATCTGACTTCATTTTGCAAGTGACATCTCCTGGGATAGCAAAGCTTTACAGATGTCACTCTGTCTGGGGGCCAGATGGTGAGGTCTTAAGGAGGTATGCCCTTTCAGGTCTGAAGGAGACCCAGGATTGTGAAACAAAATGCAGACTTGTTTATGAAAACATGCTTTGAAAAGGCCCTGGACTCTACGTGGCATGTAGGACATTCACTTCCTTTTGTGTACAAAAGGCTATCTCAGACAAGTGAAGCATCTTGTCCTCAGACAGTGTATTACTCAGTACTGGGCAGGTCCAACCACAAGCACATACCCTGCTGTCCGTGTGGTCTCTAGCCAGCTCAGGCTGGTTTTAGGATGTGGCCAGTCCTCATCCCATGATCTTTGCAACTGCCCTAGTTAAATCTGGGGAGAGCAGAACCCAGACTGGTAACCAGTCAGGCACTGTTCTATGCAAATCCTGTTCTACTCTACACACTGCTCATCATGGCTGGGAGGTGGGTGCCATGGTTACCATGAAATGATGACAGATGTGGACCTGGGGCACAGGCAGGGTAATCACACGCCATATTCTGTTGCTGTAACAGAATATCCAAGACTAAGTAATTTACAGAGAAAATTTCTTGCAATTCTGGAAGCTGCCAAGTCCAAAGCAGAGAGACAGAAGCTGATGAAGGCCTTGTTGAGTGACTCTGCAGTCAGAGGTAGCTCAGGGCAGCTTCCCCATGTGTGTGGAGAGGAGGCTGGCTTTTGTAACAGAGCTACTCTGGTCAACCCTTTCACATGCAGATCAATCCACTCAGGAGGGTTGGGCCCTCCCAAACACATCACCTCTCACAGTTCCCAAATGGAGACTGGAGACACTCAAACCACTGTAGTGACCAAGATCTCAGAGACATCAGGGCAGAGCCACAACCAAGCTCTATGGATAGACTGGCCCCAGAAACCCCTTGCATTGTGCCCAGAGCAAAGCCAGTGGAAATCTTAGGTCTGGGAACACTGAACGAAGGGCTCAGATAACTTCTGTCTTCTATCAAACTATTCAGCCCTACCCATCTGGGATTCCCACAGTTTTTCTGGCCACACACTAAGAAATCTTCCCTAAGTGGAAGCCCTGGGCAACCACGTGTGAAGACAACCGAAAAAACCACTTTCCAGTTTCATCCCAGCAGGATCCCCTGCAGACCGATGGAGGGTGTGCCGAGAGGATGCAGAAGAAAGGGCAGTTCCAGGAACAGGGCCTGACCTGAGAGGAGGTGAGCAGTTCCCGCAACCAGACAGAACCCGCGCTTCTCCTGCTGGGACAAGTTCTCCACAGTCTCATGTTTAGTACCTGTTGGTCTAAACAGAGAGAGCTTCCTCCTTTCCCTTTTTAATTGTTAAGACTTCTGCCAATCAGCACTGACAAATGTGGATTCATGCACCAGGGTACATGCAATAAAACCAAGTAGCTTCTGTCCCCAGTAAACAGGACAGAGCAGAGGACTTGGCAGGAACTAGCTGAGCTCCAGTGACTACACCAAGCCCTCAAGGTGAGTACAGTGCCACTCAGTACCTGCCACTTCTCCCATAGATGCCTGGGTAGGGAAGTTCTAGCTACAAGGTACACCTATGGCCGTGATACCTAAGCCTTCATATTTGCTCTGGCAGCAAAGACCCACAAGAACAAGGCAACATACAACTTTCCTAAGACATGGACTTTATAAGCATCTAGATAAGTGGTCTTTCTAGGATGTTTTTATTACAAATGCGCACTCTCTCCCTCCTCCTCACCTCTGCTAGCAAAACATTCCCAATGGTGATATAACCAACAGATCTTAGGGACTCAGATGTTGCAGCCTACTTAACTAAGGGCTCAGGCTTTCCTGGACCACTGACAGCAGCAGGCCAGTTCCAAAAGACCCAGGAGTTCATAAGAAAGCTGTGTATCAAATGGCAGCAAAGACCAAGAATCAGCACGGCTTCCTCATGAGTGGAAACAACCTGAAAGAAAAGCTGGTCTAATGTGAAGAGAGAACTTCTGGAAAAGGTGACCCTCACAGAAGAGAGGGGAGAGTTGATGACGACTCCCCCAGCAGTGCCACAGCATGGTCCTCCAAGTTCTAAGCAGACCATTTGGGAGAGACTTTGCCTTCAGACATAGAGGACATACAGGAGGACTGACAGGCCTAGGGACTGAGCCCTGGCACCTGCCTCTGCTGGGGACCCTTACTGCTCTTATTGTCCAGGCTGCCACCCAGCCCAGCCACAAATGGTTCAGAAGTCCAGGTCATCTCCTCACTCTTCACTATTTCTTCCGCTTCAGTTTCATATCTTTTTTGTTCTTCATGTCTCTGTTTTTCTTCAGTTTCTTATTCTGTTTGAGTTCTTGTTTTATGTCCAACTTCCTTTTCTTGTCACTGGATGAAAAAAAAAAAACATCAGAAATAGAAACAGAAAGAATTAAACAGCACAGACCTCAAGCACAGGCCGCTGTCTCAAAATGATCCTCATCTCTAGGGCTAGAGAGATGGCATGGCATTAAGAACTCCTGTAGAGGACCCAGATTAGATTCCCAGCACCCACATAAGGGTTCACAACCATCTGTAACTCCAGCTTCAGAAGATCTGATGCCCTCTTCTGGCCTCCATGGGCACCAGGCATGCATATGGTGCACTTACAAAAACGCAGGCAAGATATTCATATGCGTCAAATTTTTTAAAAAGAGAGACCCTCACTTCTCAGACTTGATGACCCCAGACACATTCTCCTAAACCCTCTAAAGGTGACAGGCATTCTGGGGGGGGTTGGGAGTATGTCACATGGTAACAGTGCCCACCCTGACTGAGTTCTGCATTTGTGGAAGAACTCCTGAAGCAAGAGTTCTCTTCAGAGCACTGTATAGTCTCCCCTCCTAAGACCTCAAGAACTGTCTTAAATGCCACAACAGAGGTCATTCCATGCTGACTTCAAACAAACTGCCCAGTGACCTCAAAGGCAGTTCTTAACAAAAATGTGGGCCCTACAAAGATGGTCTTCACCTTTCCTAGTGAACTGTTCACTGACTCCCACATACCCCAAATGAATACCAGAAACACCCAGGTGTAGTGACTCGGGTTCACCTGCACATGGCTACTGCAAGCCTCATGTCAGGCCAGCACAGGACTGCTCAGGTCACCTTCCAGTTAGAAGCCCTCAGAGGTAAGACCCTCTTAAATCGCCTTTTGCCCTGAGAACAAATCCTCCTTTCTGAGGAGAGTGAACAGCTCTGTCCAAAAACCATTAACATTACATGAAGGACCTCCTAAGGGGAGAATAAATTAAGATAGGCAGGGCCCCAAAGAATGTTCAACAACAGACTCAGGGGTACTAACACCTGTCCCCCTTTTCTCTGAGCCCCCGAACCCCACACACTGGCTTGAGTCAAGATATTCCTCACCAGTAGTGTCAGAACAGGCCTTGCTCTGCAAAGCTTGGCACCAAGCCTCTCCACAGAAAGCTAATTCTCAAGCATTTCTGACAGTCAAAGTTACATGGCCTGAAGCACTGGGGGAGGCCTATATAATATTTGCCACACTGTTCAAACTAGAAGAGGACACACCGGAAAGACCCTGGGAAATGTGGCTGCCACCAGCACTGGAGCCTTCTAAGATGTTGGAATAACTTGAGGAGATGGTAGGGAACAACATGTGTCTTTCCAAATGCTTCTGCAATCTAAATTCTTTTGGGGGCCCCATCAGTAACCATGGCAAGATTAAGAATTCACCCCATCAAGCCCAGAGTAGCTATACCAGCCTCCTCATCTGCACAGGCCCTGGGCACAGGCAGCCTCGTGCTGGTCCTGATAGAGCTAGACGAAAGAGTCAACCACAATCACGTGACTCTGCAAACATACGACTCTGCAATAAGGAGAAAACTTCAGGACTTGTGAGGTGGTTGAGGAAGTCAATACTATCTTCATATTAATTCTGCTAGAGTGGCTGCTTTTTTCACTTTTTCTCTTACACATATCCCTATTTCTGAGAGGGCACAAGGTAAGACAACACATCAGAATGCAAAAGCAGACACCAGAAGCCAGCTGCTTCCCATTAACCCAGTTATTAATGAGATTTGCCAAAACGAAACAGTTATCATCCTTAACACTTATCTCAGGGGTGGAAGGCCCTGGGTTTGATTCCCAGCTGGGGGGGGGGGGGGGTCTGTCTTAAAAAGGAACTCTAAGTCCAGGATTTTGGGGAGTGGTAGCATAGAAGGGCAGTGTGGTGCTTCAAATGATGGGCTCTGCAGTGGGCACAACTGGCCCTGTTCCTCATTGGCTGTGTGCCTCCCCACTTGGCTTTGGTTTCTCTTTAAAGCAAGGATGGAAATGGCTCAGCCCATCTCACCGCTGTTCTGAGGCTGGCAGCACTAGAGCCCAGCAGGGGGACTGGTTTCAGACCGACCAAGAGACCCAGTCCTGGCCTGCTAGTGAGTACTGAGGGAAGAGACGCAGGCCTAGAGTTGCTGCCAAGTTTGTACAGTAGACTCAGGGGAAGAGGCAGCCATGGCTGGGAGGCCCAGAAACTTTGAGGGTGCGGGGAGGACCTCAGGCTCTCACCTTTTCAGGCTGACAATAGAGGCATTCTGACCAGCTTTGTTTAAAACTTCATTCCATTCTTCATCATCCCCACGGATTATGTATCTATAACAAGAGGGAAAGTATCAAAGCCTGCTGGAGAGACAGTGATAAGACTCCCACGCCAGAGACTTCCTAACAGGAGACACAGGAGGAGCTGTCAGCATTTGAACTGTACAGAGATGACAGGCACACAGCCAGGCCTGAGGTATAGCCCCACTGGACATTAGTGTCACATGAACGAAGGAGGTGACCACTCTCCTCTCCTGCCATCACCTTCCTCGTGGTAACTAACAAGCATTTGCCCACAGTGCCTGCCATGTCTCCCCCTCCCCACTCTTTAACTTCTCTCCTCTTTTAGATAAAGCAATCCAAGCCATCAAACTGTTAACACTCCGTAGAAACCAGTTGGATGCTCTGACACGGCCTCCCAGCCACCTCCACCTGCTCAGTCACCACCACTGCCAGTGACCTGGTTGCAGACAACAGGTTACAATTGGCTCTAAGTCTAGAGTTATGGGCTGAGCAGAGGACTGTCAGATCCATCAACCCTTGAGGTGAACGGAGAGGCAACATCACGATTAAAGGTCAAAAGGGGGCAAGATGCCTTGTACACTGAAGGTTCCTGAGCAGGGAGTTTTGAGTGGGAGATGGGAAGGTCCTTTCTTCAACAATTCACAGGCATGGAACACTAAACGTGATGCTTCTCTACTCAGCTTCCTAGAGGGGCCCGAGCAGTAACACCAACCCAAGGGATCTAGACAGTATGACCTAGACACTGAGCAGGGGGGACTCAGAGGAACCAGACACTATACAATTTTACAGACATGAAGGGGTTTTCTCTAGCTGTAGTGCTTCTGAATCCCAGTTTCTGGAGCACATAAAATGAGGGAGAAAGATGCCTATGACAGATGCTGGAGGCCATGAACCTGACTTCCCACGAGCAGGAGAGAGACTTACTGGGAGAGGTCTATGTTCTTCAGTTTCCCCACTTCTTTTTTGTGTTTTTCCTGGAATTCCTTTGCTGCTTCATCCTGTGGTCCACAGCCAGAGAGAGCAAGTGTCAGAGACAAGAAATGTGCAGGGCCCAGGTGCAGGGAGGGCAGGTGTCACAAGGAGGAAGCACTGCCTTCTTTTGGGCTACTCTCAGAACCAGTAAAGGCAGTTCTTACGGTTTTTAAGTATGCATGTACATAAAATAGGCATTTGGAAAAGTACCTGAAAGAGCAATCATAATGCTTACAGCAACAGATGCTAGATTCTGGCACTCACACTCAGTGGGAGGCACAACTTGAGGGCAGGGAGGCACAGAGTGAAAGCTACACTGGTTTGGACCTACAGAATGCCACTTAGCTAGGCTAGTGCAGAGGACAATTTTTTTTTGTTGTGAGACAGGGTCTTGTTATGTAGCCCAGGTTGACCTGGAATTACTATGCAGCAACTCAGACTGGTCTAAAGGAGGAGAGATCCTCCTGCCTCAGCCTCTAGAGAATAGGGATTATAGGCATGTACCATCATATCTAGCTTGAAGGGACAAGTCTAAGGGGACCAAAGATGGTCTAAATTTGTAGGCAACTGAATAAAACACTGGGGACTGTTAAGACCTTCAGCAGACACATACCAGGTCATCACTCAGGGTCTTCATTGTGGGCTCCATGACGACATCCCTCACTGCCACCATCTGCTCCTCAATGGCCTTTTCCTGCACATCACTAAATAGCTACAAATAAAACCAAAGAAACGAAAGATGAAGCAGCAGAGATCAGTCCCTCCTTACCAAGACACTCAGTGTCTTAAAAAAGAATGTCCAGAGCAATGCTTCAGACTTTAGGACAAAGATGGTCAAGCACAAGCTTAGAAACACAGGCTGGGGATGCATCAACTTCCAACAGTGCTGTCTTTGAGGGAATCTAGCTCTTCACAGACACAGCTGACACCCCAAATTTCTCCCTTTCCCCCACCATCTGTGTGTGTGTGAAGATATACAGCAAATACAGCTAAATGTTAATACTTGAGCAGAGAATGTGTTTACTGTGTTATTGGAAAAAGACCAAAACCCTGCTCCTGGGCAACGTTACCTTCACAACTTTGCGAATGATCCGATTGAAAAGCCCCATCAACTGGCCTGAGGGCAGCTCTATCTCCTTTTCCAGCTGGTCCACAGATTTATGCTGCAGACCAATTCCCAAGAGAAGAGCCTAGAGGATAAAGAACCAACTCAAGTAGTCCAATTAAAATAGCGGTGAGAATCAGTTTCCCTCTTCTGACTAAATCTTTCTGGCAGAGATTATAAAGCAGCAATGTTTATTGGGGATCTTCTTTTTCATTGTTACTAAACCACCAAGAAATACTGCTTTCTGAAAAACTTTGACTTGTATCATCCAGCTATCCACACAAGACCTGCTTCACAACAGCATCACCAATGCAGGGTGGCCCGGTTTCTGCTAGAGCAAGTAGTGGGGTAGGAAGAACATGGGCTCAAAGAGCAATGGCCCACTTGCTAACTACACATTTGGGCATACCACTGAACCTCAGTGCTATAGGATGAGAGGGTCCTGGCCATCCAGGGGTAAAGGCACAAAGTTACATGCAAGTATTCAACCAAAGGCCCAGCACAAACAGGTCCACTGTCCTCCTTTCTTCACCACTGGGGTACCAGGTGACCTACCGACTGGGCAGCAGACAGGGCCAGGTCCCCCAGTTGGTTCAGGAAATATAAGCGGGAAATGGCCGGGATGAGGTCCATGATGAGGTGGTAGTCTACCATGTTCCGTGAGTACATCTCCAGCCGCTTCAAGTCGTAGGAGAGGAAAAGCGCCTCCAGCTGCTCCCGGCCCAGGGCTACACATGCGCACACCGACAGGCAGATGAGTCAGGGAAGTCTGGAGCCCTGACACAATAGCAACTGACACACACCACCATCTAAAAGTGCCTAGCAACCTATCCAACACAATGCTGAGCTGATATGCAGACAGCTGGACTGCTGAGCTCCTACACCAACATGCTGGAACAAAGAAAGGCCCCTCATGCCCAATGGTTTTAAGGACACCTCCACCTTCCTGGTTTGTCATTCGGGACTTGGCTTCACAGAAATGCATGCTCCGCCCAGATCAAGAAACCCACATTTTCCCATTAAAATATGATGAGCAACAAAAAAGTAAATATGTCCATAGGGAAATGTGTAAACACACACACATACATATAATGAGATACATGGAACTGGTAATGGGAAAAAGTAGCTAACAACCCCTAATACAATTTTTTAAAATTTTCATCTAACTAGTTAAACAATTTATATGCACAAAACTCTTCTACATATTGGCCACAGGTGGCCAGCAGTATATTCTTAGTGCAATTTCACAAATGAGGAAATGAGCTGCAGAGACTGAGCTGGCTTCCTCAGACACCAGGTTTTTGAATCAGATTCTACTGGTAACTGCTGTATGAACTTCTCTGCCATCTGCTATCAAGTCACATCCTAAATGCTGTCAGGAAGTAGAATATGGCACAGGTGACTATACCTAGGGCACAGCCTGGACAGAGAAGGGGTCTGTAAGCAGCAAGTGGCATGGAGAGACTGAGGATTATTGGACCAGGCCCTCAGCTCCTGGGTAAGCGGCTCACCTGGCTGGGCTGGCTTTCCTATGTTCCTGTTCTGAATGATGTTCAGAGCCAGAGACGGAGAGAAGGTACTGAACTGGTAAGATAGCAAGGCCAGGAACCGTCTTCGGAAATCTACAGGACACAACCAGTCAGAGACAGTGGTCTGGAGGTACCCTGGACCATCCTCACTGTACCCCATCTTCTCCACTGGCATTCACCTTTCCAAAAGGCTGCAAGCCAAGCTCCCTGCTCAGCCTCATCCTCATCGGCCAGCATCTTCAGCATGATGCACGAGTGTTCTCCAGTCAGGTCATTCTAGGAAACACACATTTCTGCTTGGCACAAAGAACCCCCCTTTTGGAACAAGCCATTGGTGATAAAGGGCAAGCATGCAGAGAAGAGCTTGGTGACTCCTGGACCTTCCTCCTTCCCTAGCTGGGAGATACACCTTCTGAAACAGGGCCTGCATCTCCACATCACCCAACCGCCCTCAGTTCACACACACCAGAGCTCAAGCTGCAGGCAGCTTCCTAAAGGGGCCATAGAAATGAGGTAGGCCTGGCAAATCTTCGGGTCTGGCTTCTTCTCTGGACCCATGGAAGTAAGCCATTTGCTCCCAGCATGTAGATTCTATAATGTTATCAAAGTTTAATGTATCATTCTGTCAAATACATTTTTGGTGCTTAAAGTAAAAACCCAGAGATTTCAAGTTGACAGCCAGTGTGCAAAAATAGGCTTTAAAATCAACAAACAAACAAAAACGACAGGGCCTTGCCATGGAGCCCAAACACTGGTCTCAAAATCTTTCTTTACACTTAAGTTTCATTAGGTGCTGAAAGAGTGACTATGAGGCCATGATTTGGGGCTTTTTTTACTGTATAATAAAAGCCTCACCCCCTCATGACAGTACCCAATGGCTTTCTGTTGAACAGCATTCATGGAACAAAATGCCAATACCAAGTCACAAGCCAGTAGTGCCAGGCCTAAGAGCACAGGACATACTAAGCCTACCTGAGGCTCACCAACCTGCATCTTCCTTGCACCTAACAGCCCAGTTTACATCCTGGTCCTAGTCAAGTGCATGACAAGTGCCAGCCCACCTCTGCAGCTCCACGCCTGCTGACACTCAACCAGTCTCACCTCATTTCAAACCTCTAATGGACATTCAACACCATCCTTGAACACTGGCCTTGCACTCTCCCTTACTCTCCTCCACACTGCTGGTCTCCCCTCCCAGCGAAACAGAAGCCGTGAGACATCTTCACTCTCTCAACAGCTGCCCCACGCCCTCAGCACCCATGCTCTTTGTTGTCCTCTGGTAGTGATGGATAAGGTGCCACCCAACCTCCAGCCCCCTGACCTCTCAAAGCCCATACTCCTGAAGTCAGCCTTCTCCACCTGTACCCCATGAACAATCTCCCCAGTGAACCATGCTTCAAGAATCTCCCATCTGACACCCCCATTCCAGTCTCCCTCCAGCGATCTTGCTGTTTGCTGCTATTCATTCCAGAAAAAGAGAATCTATCTGTGATCTAGTTACTTACCAGCTCCATAGCATACAAAGCCTGGCCATTTACATCACCAGGGTTGGCAAATCCCAAGGCCACCAGTCCTCATTACTCCCTGGTAGCTGGTGACCTCTTCTTGAAACTCTTTGCAGTCCTGATTTTGGACTTCCTCTGTAGTTCTGGTTCCCTACAGTCAACTGGTTCAAGTTCAGGCTGAGAGGTTGAAGTCATCATCCTGCTGAAGCCTAAGCCACTATGCTATAATCTACATTTGGACTCTTCACACATGGGCCTCTCTTCAGGGCTTATTTGATGCCCAATACTGCTCATTCCTGCCCTCACCTTTATAAGTCACTGTTATAATCCCCCCTTCAGAAAGCAGCAAGCTGCTCAGCTGTTCTCCTCCCGAACCCAGGTCTATGTTTTACAAACTCAGAGAAACCCCAGCCTATAATCTAACAACCAAGCTTATATGCTATTTTATAATAGAGTGCAAAGCTCAGTATGCACTAGGCCTGCCAGGTGTCATGGGGAAATCATTTTGTGATGACATGGGTTCTGAAGGGCAGCTATTTGGCTATCCATCTGAGTAACTGTCTGCAAAGCATGGCCAGGGAGGCACCAGGGAGACATTCAGGTAAGTGCTAGGATTGACAAAGTAGCAAATGTACCAACTGCAGCCACAAACCTAACCCCACCTCTGTCCAATGCCTCACTCACTGGGGTCTGTCTCAAATAGACAGGAACAAATCCAGCTCGTTTCCAGAACCTACAAAAAGAATAAGGAGAGGAAGTCACCATGTATGGCCTCTGGGAAGCAGCTGAGATAAAGGGGAGAAGGGCCAGGAGCAGCAGGGAGGCAGCAGATGGTCGGCATAGACCCTGGCCACAGAGGGAGACAGCCCAGGGAACTCTCCTTTTCTCTGCCAAGTGATGGTGCTAAGAAACAGGGCAGAAACTTACTTGAGGAGCCTGGGGGTCAAGCCATAGGAAACCCCCAGGTAATCCAGGTGCTCTGCAGGCCTCTCATTCAGTTTGAGGAGCAAGGGAGGCAAATCCTTCCGGGGAGTGATGACTTCTTCCAATAAGTTAACAGCCTAAGTAGAGGACACCACCAACTCAGCAGACGGAAAAAACTAGTTAACAGTCTCAAATCCCCCAATATGCTACACAACAAAATCTAGGAGAGGTTCCTTGGTGCGTTCCTATGGTTTCTAAACAGAACCCTGACGACTCAAGTGATCACCCTTGGGTACTCACACACCTAAGCATGCATGGACTCACACTGTTCTCAACCTACAATGCGGGGACAAGGCCACCCGGTTTAGCAATGCTGAAACAACTTTAGAAGGGACAGAGGTGGGGTTCTAAAGAAGCGGCATGAAATCCAGGTTCTGTCACTTGGCACCTCTGTGACTTTGGAAAGTAATCAACCCGAGCCTGATACTAAATCAAAACCCACATGCTCACACAGGGACACTCTATGAAGATCATCAAGTGGAAGTCCGTCAGTCATTAGTGCATGTTGGGCATAATGCAAGGTGGGCCTAGCCAGGCCACCTGCTAGGAGGAATAGAGGAATGGTTCCTGTGGGTGTGGCGTTCTGCTCTGGCTAGTTCTGAGAATAGCACCTGGACAGAACCTGCCTACCTGGGGACAAACTTACTATTGGCTTATTTGGGACCCCACCCCATAAGGTCATTGGCTATCCAGGCGTATAAGAGCTTGTGCACCTATTCAATAAACGAGTTGGCAGTGCCACGCGCTTGGCCTGCTTCCCGTCCAACTCCCGGAGTCTGCAGCTTGACTCTGCGTCTACTCACCCCCAACCCCTTGGGCTGGCCCCCCAAAGTCCACTCGGGCTGGTCCCGAGTTGTGAGGCATGACAGTAATGGAAACAACTATAACTGGTGCCTGGAACAGGGACCCTAACCCCCTCGTGAGTAGACCCCAGTTTGGTTGCGATTCGATCCTTGTGGATGGGAAAGGATCCCCTACACGATGGTAACAGAAATGACTGACTATAAGTGAAGATCACCCTAAGCAAGGAAAGGGTGTTCTGTGCACGGAGTTCTGTGCAGCCTGGACTTAGTGCTAACAAGTTGCTGCTGCAGAGCACAGTTTCCCAAACTTGAGGTGCAGCATCACCTGGAGAGTGTGGTGATCACTCAGTGCGTTCCCAATTTCTTAATCAGCAGATCTGGGACAGGACTCAGGGACCTGCACTATGAACAGGTCTCCAGATGATGCAGGAAATATCAGCCAGTCTAAGGCTGTCCACTCCAGTGTTAGGGTGAAGAAAATGGCTGGCTGCCCAAACGAAGAACCCAGAGAACCACCTTCTTGGACCCAGGACAGGCACTTTGCCACAACATGCTTACCTCACTGCTCACGGTGTGGATTTCTTGTGATGTTGCAAGGTCCTTTTCCTCCAGACAAGGGAACCTGCCTTCATAGTACATCTGCAGCAGCTGCAGAGCTCGGCTGCCATAGCCCATCTGTGAGCACACAGAGAAACAGGAGAAGAGAGCCACTCTTACTCTGTCTGAGCCCCTTCGCTAGCCTCTTCTGTCCTGCTTCTAAAGCCCTCCCTCCTGGTCAAGCTACACTTGGCAAAGCGATCAATGAAACTCAATGCTGACAAAGCTGGCTCTAAAGGCCAAACATAGTATAGCCTTAGTTCTTACACTGGTCTAGCCCACCACCAACAGCCCACTTGCAAGTGGAGGCTAAGGATACACGCTATAGCACTGTCAGAAAGCGATACCCCTCAATGCGGCTTTCAAAGTGCCAAGAGGAAATCATGGAAAATTAATCTAATTCAACAAGTTCTGTATTCTAAGAAAGGAAAAGAAATAAATACCACCATCCTTGTCCACCTGCCCACCCCTGGCCCAGGCTAGTATTTAGAACAGAGAAGAGCACCTGAAATGTTACTTGCTTAACCAGCTTTTTATTTGAACACCAGGGTACACCTGTCCTAAATAGCTGATTGAAGCACAACTGTGGCTAAGTGCACACTAAGGCTGATGGGGAGAGGACAAGTTACCCCTTGATAATCTGGGTGAACAGCAATACGAACGACTCTTCCACCAGAAAGGCCTCCAAAGTCTGGATCCTGAAACTGTGGGAGACGCAAGCCAGTAACTTAGCAACACAATCACTCTCAGATACAGCTAGTTTCACTCACTGAGATGCACCAGGACTGCCCTTCACCTGCTCTGACACTGTCCATGGAATCAGGTCCCCCGAAGCCTTCTTGCCTCGAGACAGGCTACTCAAGATGGACTGGCGAGAAATTTCCCCCTCAAGGCACACCTAAGGACAGAACCAAGACAGGGGAGACTGTAGCCCCAGATTCCAAAAATCAACCTTCTGTTGGTTTTCTGAGCCAGACATTTCCACTACAGGTTCAAGCCTGACACTGACTTCATACTATGCTCCAGTTTATTACTAACAAGGCAGAATACGGACATCCTCCTGGCTCAAGCTACATTATAAGAGGGTCTCCAAGGACGGTGTGCATGTGTCACTCATACAGTTAGCAATTAAGACAAAGGATACACATGCAGTTCTATACAGAGCAGCACAAATTCAGAAAACCCAAGTCTCTGACAAGAAGATGGTAAGACAAATTATAGTCTGAGCACATAATAAAACACTATGCAGCTTTTCAATGTTATGTAGGTTATAAATATTGACACACTGCTGAAAGTTATGAAATTCTATTCCTTTTCTATAGTATGAAAAAGAAAAACAGGGCACACACATGCCAGGTATTAAACTTCTTTTTTCTAAAACTGTAGCCTTTGATTTTGTAAGGGTCATGTACTACTCTGCAATAAAGAGGAAGATAAACAAGTTCTGGTTTTTACCCAACCATGAACATGTCTCTATGAATAGCTTTCTTCAGCGAACCCCATCAACTGCCTCAACAGACCTGTCCACTCAGATCCAGGCCAGGACTTAACAGCTTCACTGGCCACACGGATGCCCAAAAGTTCCCCAAATCAATGCCACACAGCTGCTTCTCTGTATATACCTGGACAACTGCAAGCACCTCTGGCAGGGCATTCTGGGTGGGAGGCACAGGAGGCAGAAGGCAGAAGAGGTGATGAGCAGGTGCATCAGAAAGCATCTGGAGGTCATTGGGAGAATTCTGTGGGGTGCAAAGACAGGTCAACTGGACACATTCCTTCTTCTGTCCTTCATCATGAGGCCCAATTCAGAATCAAAAGGCGATTGCAGCTCTGCCTTCTCCAAAGCCAAGTGAGGCTCTGAAAACCAGCAAAGCACCTTTCTATCACTGTGTGGCAAGCTGAGACTCTTCACAATGGTCTTAGTGGGACCGAGGCTCCAACACCTAATGTCTTCTCAAGTTCCACTGTGAGGCCATGGAGCACAAGTTATTTAGCACTATTTATTCCACAGCTAAGAAGAGAACTTTCTCGAAATAGAAGGCAGCCTGCTGTTTCAGGAAAAGTTGCCATCATAATTAATGCCAACTCTTCAAATCTTCCAGTACAGGCAGTTCACGATAATGCTGTAATAGACACTCAAGAAGTAGCTTTTCCAATTCACCCTCTAGCTTCTGAGTTTCTATGTACTGAACTCAGGTTCACTGCTCCTTAGTAAGCAGCTCAACAGTACAAGGCCAAGTAGCACCACTGGGTTCCAAGTGCTAATGACACCTCAGCGTTATCAGCTTATTCGACACGTAAGCACACCAGTGCCCTTTAAAATGGGCAGAGCTTCCTCACCTTCCTTCAGCTCCCACTCATGAATTGCACACTGTGTACAAAGCTTCCCCAAACCACACAGGCTATAAAAGGAAGTGCGATCCCTCCAAGACTACTGGACCTCATCAGCCTCAAGACACTTAAGTCCAATGGAATAGCCACCTTGGCTGCTGAGTAACAACAGGTATGGGAAGACAAGAGGACTACTCCCTGTTGAAGAACATGCAAGGGCAAACTAGTTACCTTGTAGTGAGAAGCCACGTAGAGGGCCATGAGCCGCTGGAGGAAAACTTCAGAGGCCTTGTGGTAGCAAAAGAGGGTATCTCTATTAACATAATAGCTGGTCTGGAGTTAAGTGACAGAAACAAGCCACAGAACCCAAAACAGGACAAGTCACAAAAGGTACAGATTTTCCCTAGTCTGGAAATGGAATTTCAATGTCCTGAACAGAAATAACACTGGAGAAGAATTGAGGAACGAACAAATAGGGAATAAGTTGGGGTTTTTGTTTGAGATAAGACCTTATTACGTTGCTTAGGCTAGCTGTGAACTCCTGGGCTCAAGCCATAAGGCCTAAGCCTTAGCCTCCTGAATGAGAGCAGAGACTATACAGTACAGAGAATATATGGCTCTATACCCAGCCCCAACCCTTTGAATTCTCACACTGTCCCTCCCTTTCACAGGACCAGAGAGACACAGAGGATACAGCTCACAGGCTTCAGGCAAGGGGCAGCCAGAAACTATGCGAGTAATGTTGAGGCAGTCCAGGCACAGCAGGTCATTCAGCCACTTCTCCACTGCATCCCCTGGGGCGTAGCGGATCGACTCCTGGAGGGAAACCTCATGCAAGGTCCTTGCTGTTCCCCCAAGTCACATACATGCAAGGAGAAACAATTACTAAGCATGCATTTTGTAACAGCAAGAAGAATGTTCCACTTCTTCTGTGGCACAACAGTGCCCAGATACCAATGGTTCAAGAATTTATATTCAGTCATTTTAAGGTGTTCTGGTGAATATTCACCTAACTCTGATATCAACCCTACAGATCACACTAACTCAATACATTCCTATCTTAGAACAGGACCAGCAAGGGCCCAAACAACTGGAGGCCCACGTCAAGTTCTTATCTGGACACTGGCCTGCTGTTCCTCTGAGGTAAGTTACTTCACTTGCAGGAACTCAACCTATCAGACATAATGGCTTAGTACTGCCAATAAGGTCCAGGGCAAGCAAGGGTCAAGAAAGAAGGTCAGAGGACGTACCTGAGGCAAGTCTGGCTGTTGTCGTGGTCTTGTTCTCAGCAGTGGTGCTGACCTGGCTCTGGGCACTCTGCTGGCGAAGTTGCTGAATGAGCTTGAGGGACAGGGAACGGCCAGTGCCCTCATAGCTAGGAGGAAGACAAAGGCAATCAGACATAAAGTTCCCAATTTTTTAATAGGGGCAGCAGCTGAAGCCCCAGCTCCTGCTCCCTGAGGGCAGTCTTGCTCATCTAGTTTCCAGTACAGCACATACAGTCTGGAGGAAGAGAACAGCCTATGGCTTTGCTAGGAGTCATTCAGTCTTGGGAACTCAATCTCCTAAAGCCTACAGGCCCTTGATCAGAACTAGGAAATGAGACCTGAAAAGATGATGTAAGCAAAGCTCTTAGCAGAGTGACACTGGAACAAAGCTAAGTGATCAACTAACTGATGGGCGGCACTATTAGAAGTTGCATTAAGAAGGCTGGGTGTGCCTTTAATCCCAACATTCTGGGAGGCAAGAGCAGAGGCAGAGGCAGAGAGGCAGAGAAATCTCCATGGGCTGGAGGCCAGCCAGGGCTACACAGTGTGATGCTATCTTAAAAACAAAAACAAAAAAAAAAAAACAAGCAGGGTCTGGAGATATGCTCAGCAGTTAAGAGTACTGGTTGCTCTTGCAAAAGACCCAGGGTCGGTTCCCAGCACCCACATGGAGACTAACTCCAGTTCCAAGGGATCCAACACCTTCTTCTGATCTCTGTGGTAACTTCATTCCACATACATGTAGGCAATATACTCATAGACATAAAATAAAAAATAATAAATTTTTTAAAGAAAGTGATGTAAGTTGGGGAGATGGCTCAAATGGGTCAAATTAGTTTGGATCCCCAGAACCCATGTAAAGCTGGCTGAGAGTCTACTTACCTCCACAGATGCACCATGATAGGTACGCACACTCACACGCGCACGCACACACACACACACACACACACACACACACAATCTCTTCAAGAGAGGAGTTCTATACAGGAATGTTTTCAATACCAAAGATATATATTAAATCTCTAGGTCAATAAATATGCATGTAAAATAGCACATTTACAACAATATATAAACCTTATGTTCTTGCTCAAAATGAAAAAGTAAAAACTACACAGAAAATATACAACAAAATTCTAATGGAAGCTATCTCTAGAAAGTTGGATGGAGTAATTTTTCTTTGCATGTGTATACATGTATGTGTATGGGGCATGCACAGGAGTATATGGATGCTTACACCTGCATGTGTGCAAGTGGAAGTGGAAATTCGCCTTAGGTTGACTGAGTGATGCACCTGGCTTCCATGCCAAGGTTACAGACAGGAGCAGCCACAGCAGGCTTTCACATGGATGCTGGGGACTAAAACTCGGGTCCTTACGGTAACAGCACAAACACTCTTACCCACTAGCCATCTCTTGAGCCCTTCCTTTTGAAACTTCTTTTATAGGTGCTAGGGATTAAACCAAAGCCTCAGGAATGCTAAGCATGTATCCTACTGCTGACTTTTTCCCTTTTACTTACTATTTTTTTCTAATTTTTCTATAGTAAGATGAACTAAATATTTAAATTTTAAAAATGCATCATATTCAAGTATGGTATATACCTTTAATCCCAGCAGAGGCAGGCAGATCTCTGTGAGATCAAGGCCAGCTGGTTTACATAGTCAGTTCCAGACCCGCTGTCTCAAAAAAATAATTTTTTTTAAATGCATTATAAGCCTGTTTTCAATGTTTTTTATATTTGCATATCCCAAGGTATAAGGCATTGATATTATCACTGGGTTTTTTTCTTTTATGTGCATGAGTGTAATGACTACATGTATGTAAGGTATACCCATGTCATGCAATGCCCATGGAAGATAAAAGAGGTTGTTGGATCTCCTGGAATTGAAGTTACAGTTGTTAGCCACCATGTGCGTGCTAGGATTCGAACCCCGGTCTTCTGCAAGAACAGCCAGTACTCTTAGCCACTGAGCCATCCCGTCAGTCTCCTGTCACCAGTTATTTTTTAAACCTTTTCATACTTATACACAAGAGATGTGTATTATCATACACAGGGTTCTTCAGTCTCATGCTGCCTACTTAACCCTAGTCCAAAGGAGTGGTGGTTTACAGAGAGGCAGGTCCTGCTGGAGAAGCCCCAGGAAAGAATGAAGATGACCCAAGACTCTTACTGCAACTAAACATAGTTTTGCATGCATGCCCAGACCACATTCATTACAAGACACTTAATCTGCAAGATCCCAGATAAGAGCAAGAGTGCCACACAAGGTGCTTTACCCATTGATGGTAGATGCCATGAAAACAAGGTAGGGCCCAAGCAGGCTCTTCACCAGGGGGAGGGGAATGGCAGCAGCTTCATCAATCACAACAAGTTCAGCCTGGCCCAGCTTCACAGCATCTGCAGGATGGATGTACTGTGGGGAAAAAATATTTAGATGATGTGTGTGACCATCTAAGTGCATCCATCACAAAGTCTACGGTCCACTCTCTCTCACTATTCCTTTTCTGACCCCCATCCCCCTTCTACTTTTTCTGGGCAGGTCAAGAATGAAATGGGCTTTGATTGGATACCTGGGACAAAACGCTTCAATGATTCATTATATGATCCTGTCCTTTCATCCCCTAGAGCTTCATATACTTTTTCTGAAAAACAGAGGAAAGCGACTGACAAGATGGCTCAGTCGCACAAGCCTGAAGGCCTAAGTTTGGATTCTCCCCCAAACCCCTGTAAAAGATGAGCATAGCACATGGACTGTGATCCCAGTGCTCTGGAGGAAGAGCCAGGAGGTCTCCAGGGCTTGCTGGCAAGCCAGTCTAGCAGTGAGCTCAAAGTCCAGTGAGTCAGAAATTTCAAAAAATAAGATGGAGAACTGAGGAAGACATTCAAACATGGCCCTCTGGTGTCTACACGCATGTTCATCCATGTACACTGACAGACACACACACACAGAGGAAACATTTAGTCAATGGTTGCCTGAGGAAAAACTGAGATTATGTAAAGGGCCTTTTGCAAACTCTAGCTTAAAAAGTTGACTGACAGCGGCTGCTTTCCTTTCCCTCTTCTGTCTCCAGTGTTTTTCTCAGCCTCAGACCAGGGAGGACAGTGGTAGATGCCACAGCTCTACATCCTGGTGACACTGGGCTTCTCACCTAGGCGCTGTGGACTCTCATGTACTGGTAGGCAGATTCCCAGACCACTCTCTTTTAAGGGTGGGGAAGGGCACCAGTTTTACATAATCTAGGTTTTCTTGAACTTTCTTTGTCACCAGGATCCTCTTACCTCCACCTCCCAAGTAAACACACACTCACACATCCTTAACACAGAAACAATCCATCTACTTCTTTAGGGCTTTCTGCTGTTTTTAAAGACCACAAAGAAGCATTTTACAGAGGCAATGTGAAAAGCCAATTAAAACAATTAAAGATAATTCAATTTCCCGAGCAATCAATAGACTGAAGTCAACCTGAAGATAGAAAATACAAATTGCTAGAAAGGCTAGACATGGTAGTACATATCCATAATCCCAGCACTTACGAGGCTGAAGGAGGAGGAAGACCTCAAGTTTGAAGCCAACCTGGGGCTACATAGTGAGTTGGAGGTCAGTCAGGGTTATACAGGGAGATCATGGTTCAAACAAAACAAAACTAACAATAACAAAAAAGCCAGGTACGACCCAAGGTGGTGTCAAGGCAGGTGGATGAAGACAGCCTGGTCTACATAGCAAGTTCTAGTTCAGTCAGAGCTACACAGTGAAACCTGTCTCCAAAAGAAGAAGAAAAAAAGCCAGGTGTGACAATACACTGGTGAGGTTCCAATACTCAGAAAGCTGAGGAAGAACGGTGACTTATAAGCCAAACAGAACTCTTTGAAGTGTTATACAACACCCAGTGTCAGTAAGGACTTAAGGAAATAAAAATTCAAACAACAAAAAGTGATATGAAAGTAACTGGGTAAAAGCATTTTAAAGAACTTGGAAAAATCCTAGAAATTAGAAACCTATACATCTAAATATGAAGCCCAACAATTCCAGCTATAGAAAACAGAAACAAAAAAATCCTGATAATTCATATGCCACAGATGAAGCATTCAGATCTACAGGCTTTAATCTAGACAAATCCTGAAAACAGATGCTGGGTAAGGTGAACAGATGGAGGGCCAGCACATCTGGATACACAGCAGACAGGCAGTTAGCGCTGCTTCGATGTGACTGCTGGGCATCTGAGGGCCAGTCAAGTCTCTGCGCTTTCCTATAGGTCTCAAGTGTTTCATCACAAATTAGACTTCCACTGATTTCTCTGCAGGTTGCTGGGGAGGGCGGAAACAGCCTTGCTCACTTCTGGCAGTAGGTCACACATCTTCAGAAAGGCCCCATGTCTTGATCCCTAACTAAACAAGCATCTCATAAAAGCACAGAAAGTAGACCCCAGGGAGCAGCCCTGCTTCAATCTAATAATTTTTTTCTCAATTGCCAGACAGAAAGAAGGGGACTAGGAAGGGATGGATTTAGAGTCATGCAAAGCCAAGCCACCTCCTCCACTATTACCCCGAGTCTGCAGACAGAAGAACTGTGGTAATAAATGGACACAAGGAGCCAAGAACGAGTGGGACATTTCAGGGGAATGTTTTCCTTCTTTGGTTTGTGTATTTTTCCTAAATTTTATCAGTTCCCTATATTCTCAGAGCCACCAGTCTGCCCCACCCAACCCACACTAACAAGTTTTCCGCTTGGCTGAGGGGATCAGGCCAGCAGTGGGAAATGTGCAGGGTGAAGATAAAAGCAATAAACACTGGTGTTGGTCATCTTATAACAGGTACACCTTGACAGGATCATCCACTACTGTCACAGGCATAAAAGTTCAAGGACACAGAACTGCCAAGTTCACCTGGCTCATTTCCCACTACAGTCTAATTCCAAAAGCAATCAATGAATCCACTCTGGTGAGAGCCTCTAAAAGCCTGTCACAAGACTCAACCACACTGAAGCCTTTAGAAATATAGAGCACTCTGGCTTACAGAGTGCTTGAGATTTATGGAGCTTTCCGGAAAATGCTGTTTAAAAGGGAAACAGGGCACTGGCACAACCACAAAGACCCAAGCACATTTTGAAAGTTTTTAAAATGGTGACTTTATTGTTCTAGTTACAGATGTCCTATTTGAAAACCTATAGTAACTAAGCAAAATTAAAAGTGATGTCAAACTATGATTTCTTTTTACTCATTAGCATACCCTCAATCCCATTTATTTCATATTCAAGAGAGCAAAAGGTATAGCATCTTTTCAATCTGACTACAGACATTTGTTAGTTGACCTAAATGTTTTCATTACAAAAAGGTGAAAATCTGGAGCAGTTTCTCACATATCACCACCGCCTCAAGGACAAGCAGTCACACACCACATTCAACACCCAAGAAGAAACCTCCGAGTCAGACACATATGGTTCAACCGTGCCTACAGCAGAGGCTGAGAACTCGCCTCACCTGAATGGTCTGCCTGTGCTCCCGGAACACATTCACCCTGATCACCGCTTTATTAAACTCAGGATTTAGAGACTGAACGATCTCATAATCCAGGTGTTCCTGGTGAGGAAAAGAGTCAAACCAATGACAAATTTTAGAAACTCGCTATTGAGAAAGCAAACATTCCACAGACCAGTATAGCAAAAGTCCTTACACTCACTTCCTACCTGATACTGCAGAGCATCAAATCCTTTAAAAACAAATTCAAACAAAGTGTGGAGGTTATCTGGACTTGGGGAGGTAACAAAAATATTAGAGTACCTGTGGAACAAAAGGAAAGGGACGGTGGTTAAGAAGAACTCAAAGACTCAGGACATTTTAAAGAAGCAATTAAAATAAAGAAATTATCACACAGGTAAAAAAAGAAAGGACACCTCTTAGAAGAAACACAAAGCTGACCTGAGCATATTTTTCTTCACAAGGCAATAAAAATACATTAACAATGTGTTGGTAGCAAGCACTGGCACTTATCAACATCAGTGTCAGGAAGTGCTGAGGGCACTTAGGAAAACTACTCTGTGGGTGTGCATAAGTAGCACACTGTGCCTAGTCCAAGGTCCTAACAGGAGGGACAGCCTCAAACTCATCACTAGCTATATTAAGGTTTTCAAGCCATGAAGTCACAGAGCTCAGTGGGTGCTCAGGCTTAGGCAAGGCCACCGCTCTGCCAGCAGCAACTCAATGGGGGTCTTCAGTAAGTCACTGGAATTCTCTGCGTGTGGTTTAATAACCTATAAAATGCTCAAAGAACTATTAGTAGCACCAAGACAGATAATCCATTGTGGGGAGAGGGGGGAAGAATGGACTTAGTCCATGACCACATTGTAGAGTTGGAAAAGTATGCTCTTGGTAATTACATAAAGATTCCACCCAGGACAAGAACAGAAAGTAACATCTCACTCAAAGTCTGTTCTTCTAAAACCAGACTTCCTATTAATCAAGATCATTAACATGTTCAACCTGTTCTGTGCTATTCTCAGTCAGCAAAGGTGGTTGGTCATAGACATTCTCAGGCTGAGTTTAAAAGTTTCTCCCAATTCTTTGCTGTTGTTTGTTTAACTTAAGCAGAGGATAAAAAGGCCCTGGTACATGTTTCTGTACAGTGTGCCTCTTAGTGGCCTGGGGAACATGCTGCTGTTTCCAGGCAGATTCCTAAGACCTAGAAAAGTCAAATGGCAAATAGTCCGTGATGAGGAACCAGAGGGAAAACCTCTCTGCCAAGCTCCTGTCCCAAATCCTACATATCACCTCCTTGCCAAGCTCCTAAAGATGGGAAACTCTTACCCAAATGCCACTGCTCCAGCAATAGCCAATCCCAGGGCAGCAGATTTCCCCCGTCCTCGGGCAGCCGTGAGTGCAACAGTGCTCCTCAGCGTCTTCTCTGAGATCCCCTCAATGAATTTCAAGACAGCTTTGGCCTGTGCAAAGGGCATCATTACTAAGCAAGATCTAAGGAAGGCTTCAGGTTCAGTTTCTTATGACCATCCCTGTGGAAAGGTCAGGCTGATGCCAAGTCTAACCAAAACCAACCAGAAAGTACAAGTTAGCACTTACACTTCTCAGGTCATCAGCTTTGTCAAGATCAAAAATACCAGTTAAAGCTAGGTGTGGTGGTGCATGCGTTTAGTCCCAGCACTAGGGAGGCAGAGGCAGTTGGACCTCTGAGTTCAAGGCCAGCCTGGTCTACATAGTGAGTTCCAGGCCAGGTGGGAGACCCTGTCCAAAAAGACCCCACACACACCATAAAAATTTAAGGGGCTAGAGAGATGGTTCAGTGGTTAAGAACATGGCTGCTCTTGCAGAGGGTCCAGGCTGGATTCCGGGCACCCACACAGCATCTAACAACTGTCCATAACACCAGTTCCAGGAGATTCAATACCCTCTTCTGGACTTTGCAGGCACTGTACACACATGGTGCACTTACTTGCAGGCAAAACACTCATACACATAAAATAAAAATAAATGCTTAAAAGATCTGATTTTTAATTATCTGTATGCGGGGAAGGGAAGTATATGCACATGAGTATAGTTGCCCACTAAAGCCACAGGTGTCCGGTATTCTGGAACTAGGGTTACAAGTGGTTGTGAGCCTCCTGATGTGGGTGCTGGGAACTGAGCTCAGGTCCTCTGCAAGAACAGCAAGTGCACTTAACCACTGAGCCATCTCTCCAGCCCCAAAATAAAAAAAAAAGCTTAAGTTTCTTGAGTTTCCATCTCCACTGCAGGCCTCTTTCCCACACACTAGACTTTAAGTACATCCAACTGCTCCTCTACAGCTCTACTTGTAACACAGGCATCTCAAACTTCTAATGAGCACTCAAATCTCCACTATTATCTTCCCCACCTCAATTTAACTACCAAATTCTCTATGCCAAACACGTCCTCAAGTTTCTCCCTGAGTCCTGATCATCAGTAGTTCCCATCACTGACAGCTTCAAGAGAGTCCCCAGTCCTCACAGGCCCCTCTACCACCAGGCTCACCGTCACACTTCCTATCCTGCCTCCCTCCATCGTGACAAGAGCTGCTGTCACTTACCTTCCTGCTTCAACCTACAGCCCACCACAGCCTACAGTCAGTTAGCTCAGGAGCCAGAGGATCCGTTTATAAGCCCGGGGAAGCCTCTGCAGCTGCGCTGAAGAGACATGTAAAACCCTCCACTGCCCCCATCCATCTCATGCCATAGCCCTCCCAGTAGCTTGTGACGACAACCTCCATCTCCCCTCCTCTTCCCTCCCAGCTTAGTTTCCCTGCTGGTCTGGAAGCACCCCAACTGCACTTATGCAGGTCTCCGGGTCCTCACCCTCAGGGAGCCACATGGCTCATTCTTAAGACTTTTTCAAGGCTTTGTTCAAATATTTCTTGTGAAAGATGCCACCCCTGTTCAGTGTACCTAGAATCCGTATCCTAGCATGCCCTGGTCGTCTTGGCCACCTTTCTTTTCTCTACTCTACATAGGAGTTTCTACTAAACCATATGACTGGCTGATTTCCTCCACACAGAATCTGCTTCATCCTAGAAGACAAGCTCCGTTGGGCAGGTGTCCTCATTCACTGCCAAACCCAGCACGCAGCAGCGCGCCTGGTATCTGGAGAGGGAAATGATGCCAGCGGCACTAAATGGAAGCGCACTACAACTCGGCCAAACCTGGATCCCCAGCTTAGACCTGAACTGGGCCTAGAACTCTTGAGACTGGGGAGAGAGCCATGCCTGCCTATGCCTGAGAAAGGTGTCTCGCTCTTGAGTTGGTGACACTAAAATGCAGGCCCAGTTGTATGGACTGGAGGGCTTCAGAGAGCCAGAGCCTCTTCAGATGGAAACACTCAAAGGGAACACAGGTGCTACTTGTATTAACCTGGCCTTTGCTGAACTACATTTTATTTCTCTAATTTTAGGACAGAGAAATTATAAATTTAACTAGACTGTTATATATTCTAAAAGAATTATCTAAAATGAAAGTCTAACAAAGAAAGACAGAAATACAATTAGTAAGTGGGAAGACCTGAGCAGACTTGATCATCAAAATGGAAAACAAAAACAGGTGACTGACAGCCATTAAGTGACTGCCTCTCACAACTGTACAAATTAAACAATGATCATGTTCCCCATATGATCAGGAAACTTACAAATTTAACTGTACTTTACAGTAAAGGCAGCAAGAGAATGGCATTTCCTGTACGATCAGAAGATCAATCAACTAGTGTAACACCCATTTTAATGCACAACCTGTGATCCAGTGACTCCTTTTTCTGAAATTTATCCTAGATATAATGCCACAGACAAGCCTGTAAGAATGTCCTAATGGTAAGAAATTTTTTGAGACAGAGTCTCGCTATGCTTAACCCAGGCTGGCCTTGGAACCCATGATCCTCCTGTCAGCCATTGGACAAGTGTTGGGATTATAGGTGTATATTATCACACCTGACAGTACTGTTTACAACAGCAAAACAGCTAGACTCAACCCAAATGCCATGTCTGTAGTTTGCTAATGTGTATCTTTTTGTACTTTAATAGTTGTTTTGCACACTTTCTCTCCCTCTTTTAATATATATTTCATTTATTACATTTATTTTTGTGTGTGAATATATTGTCTGCATGTAAGTGCACCTGTGTCATGCAATACCCTCAGAGCTCAGAAAGGGCATCAGGTCCCCTGGAACTGGAATGATAGACCAGAAGGTTGTTTCCCTCCATGCTGGGAATTGAACCTGGGTCCTCTTCAAAAGCAGCTAATGCTCTTAATCACTGAGCTGAGCCATCCCACCAGTCCTTTCTGTCCTTTTTTTAAGGGTTTCATGTATCCAAAGTTGGGCTTGAACTTACTATATGACTTTGAACTTCTGATTCTCCTGCCTTTAGCTCCCAAGTGTTAAGATTACAGGCACTCACCACCAGGACTGGTTTATGCAGTGTTGGGAATAAAGCCCAAGACTTTGTGCATACTAGGCAAGTACTCTCTTGATCTTGACTGAGTTACAGCCCCAGCCTCCTTCCTTTTTTATTTTTTTGATCAAAATTTCACTATGTATGGCAGCCTAGCCTGAACTCATGGCAATCCTCCTGCTTCACTCTCCCAAGTGCTGGATAAGAGAGGCACGTGCCATCCTTTCCAGGACTTATTTTTAATCATAGCATAATCCCTAGTGCTATAATTTCTCTCTAATCTTATCCCTTGTTCCCTTTCATTGGTGATAAAGAAGGTACCAGGCAGATATGGTTCAAAACAACATGGAGGCTGCAATCTGGCCCACATATAGAACTATGCGGCTTGTAATTATGCTTCCAGAACAAAAAGGGAGGCCAGTCTATCAAAATGCAGTCTAGAGTGGCAGGTGTCACTCAGCTGTTGTCTATCAGGAGGGAAGAGTACTGTGCTAATCACCTAACCAAGGGTTGAGCCAGAACTCTGAATATATCTTGCAGCTTGAAGGCCTCAGGGCTGTGCCAATCAGCACTTACCCATGGCCCAGAAGCCACTGGAGAAGCCAAGCTTACCACCTGCCTGGTCACCTTGACAGATACAGAAAGAATATCTTGGTAGTTCCCATCCAAAATGGCATTAGCACCGCCTCATGTCAGGTTTACACTGGATGAGTAAGAGAGACCTGAAGCTCTCCTCTTTTTTCTATGTAAGTCGTAGGCATCAATTTAACTGAAATTAAAAACACACACTCACGGAAAAGACACTGGCGATTCCCCTTTAATACAATCTATCCCTCTCTCCCAACTACCACTCGCTGACTAACGGTTGTCTTTATGACCCCAGATAACAGAGAAGCCTTAATGCTGTGGAGCATGCAAGATATGAGGAAGAAAAAGGTTCCACTCGCAGGAGGAGCGAACCTGTCTCCTGTTGCTTTCTGGACGCTGTCTTACCCCTGCACTGTCAGTGTCAGGGTGGGGAACCTCTGAACTCACACATACCTGGTCTAGCGTCTTGCAGCAGTCCACCAGCACACCAACAGGCTGAGTGTCCTGCAGGCTCTCTTTCAACTCCTGAAGCTCCAGAGCAGAAGGACTGAGATTCTCATCCTACCAGTGAAGAGAAGGAGGTTTGCCCCGGCACAGGCAATCATGTGGAAATTACACTTTCACCCCCAGCAGATCCCTGTTACGCTCACCCAGACTCACCGGAGCCTGTGGAGGTAAAGCCTCGATGGTGGCCACATGGGAGGAGATGGGCAGGATGTTGAGTTGGTCATCAATGACCAGACATTTCTTACAAGATGCCAAAGAGAGAATAAATCTGAGGGAAAAAGCCACTGTAGTGAGGTGATGGGGAAGGCAGGCAATGTCTACACAAATGTGAGATTTCTTGAGGAAAATCATTCATCTGTAATCTCCAAGAGTTAGAATTGAGCTGGAGAGCAGTGAGATATTTCAGCCTCCGCAGTAAGTCACATGAACAAACTTATAAGGCAGTCAGGAAAACCCAGAACTCTACACAGGATCTCTACTGTGAAGAATCGCCATCACTCCTGGGTCATTTACTTAGTCCATCCCTCATCCAAAGCCCCTTAGCAAAAAGGGAGTTGACTTCAAACCCCAAGCCATCCCAAGCCACATATGTGAGCCAGTTACACAGGGAAATAAATACATATACAAATAAATTTATCTTCTATCACAAAAAGACAGCTCCATCAAAAAATTTAACATATCTTTTGCTTAAAGAAAAACGTGACTTGTTTATACAGTTCAAACATCTTCCATGTATGCTGCAAGAAAAGAGCCTCAAGGCTGAAGAGATGGCTCAGTGGTTTCAGTGGTTGCTTGCTGCTCTTCCAGGGCATCTGAGTTGGGTTCTTCAGGTGGCTCACAACCACCTGTAACGCCAGCTCCAAGGGATTCAATGCCCTCTTCTGGACTCTGAGGGCACCAGCACACACATACACATTCACACATATACACAAATAAAAAAAAATTTTAAGGGGGAGGGGAGCTGGAGAGATGTTTCAGCAGTTAAGAGTGCTGGCTGCTCTTGCAGAGGACCCAGATTGGGTTCCCAGCACCCACATGGTAACTAACAACGATCCAGAACTCCAGTTCCAGGGTAATTTGACACCCTCTTCTGACCTCTGCAAACACTACATGACATGGGTGCATTTACACACATGCAGGCAATGTACTACGACACATAAATTTAAAAAAAAATTATTTTTAAAAACATTCACTTCTATGTTCATGGGCTTCTGTTCTAGCGGTGAGCACACTTCTCCTGCCCTCATTCTACTTGGTTGTTAAAGCAAGAAAGGCCAGGAGAGAATTTCTTTCTTTTTTTTTTTAAATACTACACAGTACTACCCTAAAGAAGAAAGGTAACTTTATTAAAATATAGGACATAAGTAGTAAGTAGCAGAGTGGGACTTGCAGCACCAGCACAGTAACTTTATGTCTTGGTAAACTATCAGAAGTTAAGGTTTGGCTTGCCATTTCTTCTTAAGGATTTGTCTTGCATTTGGTCATCATTTGCCCGTTTATCTTAGATTTACTCTTGAAAACTGTGCCTCATTTCCAGGAGAGAATTTCTAAACCTCAGCAGTACTGACATTTTGGACCAGATGGTTCTTTGTCATTGAGGTTGTGCTGTACACTGGGGGTTTTCAGGAACATCCCTGGCTTCTGAATACTCAGTGCCAATGGCACCCTACCTCACTACCCTCAGTCATGGTGGTCAAAGCACAACACTGCTACCTGTTCCTAGAGGAAAAAGACACTCCCAGCAAAAACCACTGATCTAGACCAAAGCTTCAAGCATGTCACAGGCTACTCACTGATAGTCTTTAAAAGGAGCTCTGTGGTAAAATAAATTTGGGAAACAGTTAAATAGGCCCTACGTGCTGCAAGACATTTCAGAGGCTCCAACAAACTAATGTGAGTCTTCATAAAAGAAAAAAATGTCATCATGTCCCAGACTTATCTAACCAGAAAACCCTCTTGGTATGAGGTCCCTCTCAAAAGATCAGAGTTCTATGAGATGTGCCTTCTGGAAAACAGTGACCCAGATAAACCAACACTTTGAAAGAAGAGGGTGCAGTTAGGCCACCAAACTAGTGAGCACCAAGACAGAGTGCAGGGGTCCTGACCCGTCTCCGAGTCCTTTCACTTCACCCAGGTGGTTTCACAGGTGTGGCTGCTGCCAGGATCTCACTGTAGTTGGCAGAGTGGTAGACACCTGCAAATCTAGCGCCTGAGAGGCTGAGGCAGGTGGGTCATAAGTTTGAGGCCAGTGTAAGCTACACAGTGACAGCCTGACTCAAAACAAAAGTCACTGTTTTGGAAGTCTGTATTACATCCTTTTAATACAAAAGCAAAGCTTGCAGTAGGGTCCAAGAAAAAACATTCCTCCCCTTCCATTGTACGTATAAACCTACCTCTCATTAAACCTTCCCACCACGTCCTGATGGGCCTCAGTCCTGTATCTGGAATGCACATCCTAAGAAAGCAAGACAACATTCATTGACAAAATCTCCGAGAGCAACATGAAGCTCTATGTGAGAAGACATCAGCTAATCTGTTAGAAATAAAATCCCCTCTTGCCTGCTGTGCTGAACTAGCCAAATGCTCTGTGCTGGGACTGGGTCAGACACCCGAGAAGTTTCCTGCCCCAGTAAATGTCCTCACCTCATCACTGATGCTTCCCACATTTCACCCAGCGCTATAACTCAGTTACATGTACATGTCGACCAACAAGCAAGACACACAGAGTATACAATGGTGAATTAACATGAATTCTGTTCACATGGAGCTTACAGTGTAATAGCTGAACATAAGTAAATGAAAAAAGACTTTTCTTTTTCAAATGCTATAAATGAAACATAGGTATGGTTCCAGCAAATGAAGAGACCCAATCATCTAAGGTAGTGAGGGAAGACTTTTCGAAGATGACAAACTGAGACTGGAAGGATAAACAGACAGCCAAATCAGAGAAAGGAGTAATAGACTAATTAATGTGAACACAAAATCATTCATTCACTCACAAATATCTGAGTGCCTCATACATGCCAAGCGAATAAAATTAAGTCCCTGCTCTCACAAAGTTTAGGAGCTGGTATAAGGGACAAATAGAATACAAATAAATAACATGGGTATTGTTAAGTGCTTTGAAGAAATATGAAGCAGGTTAAGGAGTGACAGATGGAGTCACCTACTCTAGTCATGGTGGCCTACACCTGGCATCCCAGCACACTGTAGAAGGAAGACGAGTAGTTCAAGGCCATCCCTGGCTACATTCTGAGTGTGAGATCAACCTGGGATACAAGACACCCTATCTCACAAACCAAAGTAAATAAATAATCATAAATAAGTAATAAATAAAAATACATAAAATGCGAAGAAAAATCCAACTGATGAGGGGATACTGAAGCAAGAATTTAAGTCATGCAGATATTCAGGGAAGTGCAGAATAAATATTAAGGGCAAAGGCACTACTAGAATGAGTGCAGGGCATGTCTGAAGGGCCAGAGGGGCTGAAGTGGCAGGTGATGGTAGGAGTGGGAGTGAGAGAAAGCAGCCTGAAGATCAAAGGAAGAGTCTATCTCCACCAGAAAGACAGTTCTCCAGATTCCAAGGTCAATCCTAACACCATCCCTGAATCATTAGGCTCTGGGTATAACCTAAAGCCTGACTCAGAACACCAACCAATGGAGTCAGCAGACTAGCTCTATACCAAGTTTCACCAGTCACTCTCTACTCACTCTCACTCTCTAGTTGGTGAGGGAGTGACTTATCCCCCATAGTTGAAATTCTGGCCAAACTCAAAGTAGAATTAGTGAATACTACTGTAATCCCTGGGAAGATGAGAACCATGGTCCCTCTGTGCAAAACACAAATTTAGCCCCAGGCTCATGGTGGTACACACCTATAATCCAGCACTCAGGAGGCTGAGGCAGGAAGAACAAAGGTTCAAGGCCAATCTAGACTACAAACTGAGATCTTGTCAGAACCAAACAAAAACAAGAAAGTTCATCAATGTGTAACTACAAAAGCCTCAAAACAAATGTGAAAGCCAGAGGTTCCTAGTCATAACTGAAGCCCCAAGATCCACTTATAGTGATGGTAACTGCAAAGAGTTCCAGTCAGAGGCTATGCAGACTCCTCACTGAAGGTTCCCTCCAGGAAACTAACAGAAGCAAACTAGAACAAAAACAGACTGATTTGAATGAAGTTTAAAAAGTACTCTTACCATGGTCATTGTATACAGCTGCTTAAGTGAGTTCATGGTTCGTAGAAGGATAACCACCAGTCCACCACCTTCTACTGTTTCTACAGTTCTGGCCAGCAAGTTCGGAGTTAAAGCTTCGAAATCCTAGAAGAGGACAAAGGCCTTAGACAGGGTTAGTTACACAAAAGGACCTCCAGGATGCTTAACCAAGGACCAAGGGATAAGGCAATAAGGGCTTCAGAGCACAAGCCCAAGAGGATCCTTCCTATACCTGTTCACAGAAAACATTTTTGTAACCTCACTTAAAGAGACCACAGGAGATAGCCCAGTCCCCAGGCAGATAGATCTGGTATTGCATTTCAAAAATGTTTCTAATATTCTAATAAAATCTCACTTAGAGCCAGGCATGGCCGCATAAGTCTTTAATCCCAGCACTAGGGAGGGCAAAAGTAGGCAGATCTCTATGAGATCAAGAGCAGACTGGTCTAGAGAGTTCCAGGCCAGCTGAGACTATAGGGAGATGCTGTCAAAAAAAAAAAAAACAAAGCAAAGTCAAACAAAACAAAAAATCCTATTTAGAAGCAAGTCTTCCAAACTTCGCTGATTTACACTTGAATTGCAGAAACATCTTAAATTCATTCATTTCCTAGCATATGTATAGATTCAACATGACAAAATTAAACTACATCACACGGGGGAGCTCTTGGTCAAAGGAGCCATCATTCAGCAACTGGTAATGGCTGGGGCAGAACAGGCCTATCAATCAGAGGAAGCCAGAGGATTCCAGAAAGATTGAGATGGAGGGCAAAATGCTCTTTCTGGCCTCGAAGATGGGTTGAATGGCAGCAGCACACAAAACTCACTAGAAATTCAGAAAGAAAAAGTTGAGGTCTTCCCTCTTGAGTTCACTCATTTTTTTCTAAATATTTTATTATTTTTTATTTTATGTGTATGAGTGTATTGTCTGCACGGATGTTAGTGCACTCATGTCATGCAGCGCCTCAGAGACCGGAAAAGGGCATCCAATTCTCCTGGAACTGGATTTAAGGACAGTTGTTAGGTGGAAATCAAACCCAGGTCCTCTGCAAGAGCAGTCATGCTCTTAACTGCTGAGCCGTCTCTCCAGCCCCACTCTCTCATTTTCAACTACATTTTGTGAGACATTTTATAATTTACATAATCATGTTCATAGTAAGTGAATATAACAAATACATACAAGAATGTACGGACTTGTGCACAGAATATTTTATCATTTTGGGAGGGGACAGAGAGTCACAGATATCAAAAATTCAAAATCTATAATAAACACAGAACTGAAAACAACATGGTTGACTGACTTGCCTGGTGCTTGGAGAGATTCACCAAGCTGTTCTCTGAAGGGAAATAAGGGGTTTTTAAGGACTAGAAAAGGGACAAAGGAGCTTATAGGGTCAGACTGCTCAGAAAAGGATATGGGTGATTTACAGATCAAGACTGTACAATTGGGACCAAGGCTCACAGGAGTCTTTAGTGAGTGCCAGTAAGGACCTAGAGTTCTAGGGTCACTCCAAGTTCCCACTACTGGGATGGGCAGTGTTTGCTTGTTTCCTTTTATAATAAAGGATCTCACTAGGCAGCCAAGACTGGAATCAAATTCACAATCTTCCTACCTCAGCCTCCCAAGGACTGGAACTATAGGCCTAGTCTTCCTTTATCGATAGTAGATCAGAGCACATTCTGATGGTACCTCACTCTAAATTCTGCCATCTCTAGACAAGTGCAAAAAACTTGTTTTGTACAGAGCAAGTAACCCAGTTTCCTTTTCTAAGTGGCCAAGTCTTTCACAAATAATGCTTGGGGCAGAGGAGAGGTGCTACATGTAAAACTGTACTTCTATTTTTGATAGGGAAGAAAGCAGTACAAGCCCCTGCCCCACACTTGTGCAGCACTTAGACTGGAAAAAGTCACCCACCTGGAGGACACACATGCCAAAGGTATTGCCCAGGATCTTGTGGGTTTCATTGTAGTAGCAGTAGCGAATGTTTGTAGCTGCTACGAAGAGCTCGAAGGGGTCATCTTGCTTTATGTTCAAGGTCCCACTCTTTATTTTCTTCTGTAGCTGCCGCATTCTCTTCTTACGGTGACTGTAATAACCCCACCCCATGACAGCCAGTTAACCAGTTAACCTCTGTTCTTGCAGAGGACCCAAGGTTTAATTCCCAGCACCCACATCAAGCAGTTCACAACCACCTATAACTTCAAGGAAACCCAACACTTCTTGGATTCTCGCTTTTGTGGGCACCTACATGCATATGGTACACATATAGACAAGCGGGCACATAAACTACAAATAAATAAAAATTTTCAAAATTTGTTTTAGGTAGGCATGGTGGCAAATGCCTTTAGCATTCAGGAGGAAGAGTCAAGTGGATCTCTGGGAAATAAAGGCCAGCCTGATCTACATAGTGAGTTCCATGCTGCCTGTCACTACAGAAAGACCCTGTATCAAAAAATCAACAAACAAACAAAAAAATATTTTAAAAGCATGGAGCTGGGCCATAGTGAAAGACCACGTCCTTTTGTGTGCTTGTCAGGAGGACCAAGGCATGGGTTTAGTCCTTAGCATCCTCAAGAAACAAGTAGGAACACTCAGCCATTTAATTACAAAGTCACACAATGAAACATCAATCATAGCTCAAAGTTACATACCCGGGATACACACCTAAATGCTAAGGATGCCTATGTGGTAAAATTTTATGTACTTTTTATATTCATCTTTGTATTTTCTGCATTTTTCTTATTTCCTACTTAAAAGACTTCTACAAATTACAGGAAAAAAAATGTTAGGTTTAGGCAGAATCAAATTTAAGATAACTTTTAGAATCTGTTACAAGGAACTCAACTCTACAAATATTAACAGTACTTGCCACAAACATGGTAGATTATTCAAAAGGAAGAAAATAGTGTCAGGGATGGCTCAGCAGGTAGAAGAACTTGCCATGCAAACCTGACATCCTGAGTTTCATTCCTAGGTTCCAAGGTAGAAGGAGAGAACTGACTCCCCAAGGATGTTCTCTGACTAATACATGAACATGCTCATCATCTCACACATACACATACACACACAATGATAATAATAAACAAAATCATTTTTAAACGAGAAAACAAAGACAGTAAGAGAAAACATCTAACAAAATCAGCTTATCACCTAGAAGGAAATAAAAAGGTATTAAGGTCACATCAGTGCCACAGACTGGAGGACACTGTTATGACTGAGCTTCATGGAGGAGCAGGCCCAAAAAATTATGTCAGAGGTAGAAATGGCGGTCTCAGTTCAAGAGCAGGGAGATCTGTCAAAGGATAGAGAAGTCAGAGGCAAAGATAAGGACCTGAAAGTGACCAGTAAAGCTGAGCACACTTGGGATTCACAAGCTAGATGAGGTCCATCCAGAGACTCAAACATACTAGGTCAGTTAGGGTAAAGAAAGTGCTCAGGAAGGTTGTCTAAGTAAGCACACAGAAGCCATGAAAGAAGGCACCTCACAGGTGACCACAGATTAGGTTATCTGCCAAGAAAGTGCTGCTGATTCTATCTCAAACTCCTTCAGTTACAGGAAAACTGCCAGGTTTCTAATATGTGACTGACCCTAGTACTATGATACACTGTGATATCCTACTTTCAGGTTATCATTCCACAAGAATTTTGGGAGAGCCCAACCTCTACATGGTTAGTCCTGAAACATATAAAACTCAAGACATGTTTCTGCCAGAGGTTCAGAAAAAAACAATTAATCTACAGTGAGAAAGCACAGAGCAGAACTGCAGAAATGAGATACTGACAAAGAACAGGAAGCAGATACATGAAATCCTGTGTTCAGTTCCCAGGACCACAAAAGAAAGAATAGAGGAGTGAGAATAAGGCATTAACCAATTGTTAAATACAAGACTGAACTGCTCTGCAACCTCCAAAGAGGCGGGGAAACTCGCTGTCTTACGCACCAAATCGCTAGGAATGTCTATGAGTACAATGTGGTCATGATCATAGAAGCGGAAGTCAGACAGCAAAGGGTGGCTAGGAAGTAGAAAAGGCTTCCATTGTAAGGGACATGGCAATACTAACATCAACAAACGGAGGCTTGGCCTCAAAAACTATGTCAAGAAATTGTTTCCTAGCATTTAACTAAAAGGCAGGAACTGAGAGTGGGATGAGATAGCCAAGGGCTAAGCTTACCTGCTAAACCCCAGCTCTTTCTTATAACACCACAGGACCGAAGGGCGAGCCTTCACAGTTGCTTTGGACAGCATGTGATGGAGTATAACCACCTGCCCAAGAAGAAAAACCACAGAACCTCAGAGATCATAGGGCCGGTCAGGCCCAAATTCCCATTTAACACAGGTATACTTTAAACTCCTAAGCAGCAAAGGAAGACACCCAAGGTCACAAGGCAAGCAATGGCCAGACAGGGAACTAGAAGCTAGGTCACATATACTTAACCTTCAGGTCAACTGATCATTCCAGGACTGGAAAGGCATTGGCTTGTCTGCTCATGAATCTAAATATAGGAAATTTCTACTTCTAAGAAACAAAGATTCACACCAGCCCCCTTACCAGCCAAAGGGATTCTAAACCCCCAAAAGGCTTGAATAATCTGCTGACTCTGTAACAGGACACAAAGTGACTTAGAAAGCATCCACCAGGTCTTACCTGATCTTTTCCTCGATCTCCAACTATAACAAACAGAGACCTCTGCCGTTCAGCAACACCATTCTCAATGAGAATCCGGATTCTGTTATCTACCTTCTTGCGATTCATGGTGAATGACTATCACTAGAAGAGAAAGAAAGGAAACAGAGCTAAATAAAACACGAGTTCTGAGGTAAGTGGCACTAGCTAGCTTCCCCTTGTGGTGTTGGGGGTTGTGACTGGTACATTAATAATTATTATCTAAATCTTCAACTAGTTCTATAGGGAAGACATTGGTCTTAGTTTTAAAATCAGGAAACTGAGCCTTGGGAGATGAAGCATCACCTAAGCATGGGAAGTCAGTAAGGAGGCATAATTTATACCTTCATCAAGCAGTTTAAAAAAAATCAGAAAGTGAATGTTTAAAAAAGAGATCCTAAAGTATATGTTATCTCCATATATTCCAAACATTTTTAATGACTATCTAAAGATACACTTATAGCAAGATAAAGTATGACACTATTTTATTTTATTGGGTTCTATGTTTTAGATTGGGGAGGGGGTGTTTGCTTATTTTTGAGGCAGGGCCACAGAGTGAGGCCCTAGCTGGCCTGGAACTCAATATATAGTACAAGTTGGGCTCAAACTCACAAGAGATCTGCCTACCTCTGCCTCCTACATACTGGAATTAAATGCATGTGCAACCACACTTGGCAGGTTTTGTTTTTTAGAGCAGAGTCTGATGTACCCCAAGCTAGCCCTGAACTCATAAGCAACCTTGAACTTCTGATTCTCCTGTCTCCACTTCTCAAGTGCTGGGCTACAGGTGAATGCTTTAAGTATGTACCACCATACTAAGTTTTATGCCATGCTGGGATCAAACCCAGGGCCTCATGCATGCTAGGCAAGCAAGCATTCTACCAACTGAGTCATATTGCCACTACAGAACCACTTTGGTGCATACACATAACACACACACATACAAAAAAGACCAAAATATAACTATTTCTAAATGATGTGATTTTTATTTTGATTTTTTATTTTATGGTTTGGTTTCTTTAAAATTCACATGTGTTGGCTGGCAGGATGTTCAGCAGGTAAAGGAGCTTGCTGCCAAGTCTGATGTCCTGAGTTTGAGCCCCAGAACTCAAACAGTGGAAGGAGAACCAACATCTGAAAGTTGTCCTTTGACCTCCACAAACAAATACAAACATAATTAAAACCTTTAAATTCATATATATTACTGATAAAATGAAGAAAGCAGACAAATATTTCTATGATGAAATGTGTTCCCTTGAGTGAGGAAAATCCATACTAAGCGCTCAAAACTGGCATACCTCAAAAGTTACCGTATGGATTGGGAGTATGCAGTGTACAGCACCTGCCTAGCTGTGCTAGGTCCTGAACTCAGTCTCTCCGGTAACCCCAAAATAAAATAAAATACAAAAAACTATTGATTACCTGAGATAAAATATTTTACAATTATCATAACTAATCAACCAAGGAAACAAGGAGTATCAATTACATCTCCACAAGGTAAAAGTGGTGGACTACATGACTTAGAAACTCCAGTGCCCACTGCATTCTAAACACAAAGTTCATTGTTTGACCTTTATATTAACTGTTCCTTCTAACTTTCTAACCCAAAGGATTTTTAACAAGTTTTATTATTGAATACCATCACAATATATGGCTCCTGTTTATAAGGGAAAAGCAGTATAAAGAAATCAAGTATCCCAAAGCAGAAAAAAGGCAGGATTCACACTTAAGTCTGCCTAACTCCAAATCATGAGCTTTGGATCCTGCGCCAATCAGTTCGGCTTGTAAGCCTTGCGAGCCACACAAAGACCCACAAAAGTGAATCAATATATACCTAATTGTTGGACTGGTTTTTGTTGTAGTGATTGTGGGAATCCTAGAATTACCTGATAAGGCCCTTGACTATAAGCTTTAATTCAGAGATTATGTAAAGGAAAAAACGAGGAAGAACACACGGATAAAATCAGACGTCAAAATAAGAGCTGGAGTAAGGAATCTGATAATTTTAATTTAAGATTACTGAGTCCAGAAGTTACCAAGGAAGACCTAATAGATGAGGAAAAACTAAAAAAAGATGCCTAATTTTCCTTTAGCTGTATTTCTGTACACACAGCACTTTGTGCCAGGCACCACTTGGTGAAATGTCAAAGTAAAGCTCTGAATCAGACTGCTGAACAGGGTATAAATGAAATGAGCGGGAGATGACCTGGGCTCAGACTGCCTCCGTTCAAATCCTAGCACTGCAAGCAGGACTGAACAAGGTTCTCGGAAGGCCAGTGTTGACACACACCCATTCACTATTCAATCTCCCAGCTAGAGGTTCCTGTGGATGAAGCCACTCAATTCCTAAAACACTAAAGATAGCCCCAAGCGTGCCTGTGAAAGCCATAAGGGGTGACAGTCGGTTGGGCCGCCCCGGCGACGGAGGTAGTCGCTGGGAGCCAGCCCACTCCCGGCAGAGAAAGGGCTCGGAGACATACCTGAGTGTCCGTCCCAGGCCCCCTCCTCCGCCGCCAGTACCAGCGCCCGACCGGCGGACCCCAGCCAGCCGCACAGCAGACACGTGGGAGCAGCTCCGAAGAAGCGCGTGCGCACCAGCGAGCTAACGCCTGCCGCCAACTGAGCACGCCCAGCAACGACTCCGCGTAGGTCCCCTTCAGACACTGGGAGACAGCACGTGCGCAAGCGCACCAAAGGCTGGCGCTTGGGGAAGTGGGAGTGGCACGCGCGAGGGGACCTTCCACAACTTGGACGCTGAGTGATGACGTTACACCCGGCAGGCGAAGCCACAGGAAGCTTCAAAATGCCTGCGCATTTTCGTTTCCTGTTACCAAGGCTATCGCGCTGGGCGTTTTCACCTGAACCGACACCAGGGCTACTCAGGCGGACTGAAGAACTTAACCGCGTGCCTAGTTCCTGACGCTGAGCTGGGGCTACCGGGTGGTACTCAAAGCAGTCTGAAGCATTTTGTGAGAGGATGCTACTGTTGCCAGATTATACGACAGGCCAACAGTTGCTCTGAGCAAAGGTGTTGTTTCATTGATTTCTACATTAGTAAGATGAAACTAAGTCGGTATTACTGTTTTATTCATTTTACTTGACCATTCCAAAGTGCTGTAAGACTGGGCGGAAACCAGCAAATTTTATACCTACTGGTCGCTGTACCTAGGCTCCCTTCAGGACCGCCACACCCCCTTTCCCCAACCACTAAAGCCCTTGCAAAAATCAACCGTGGGACTCTGCTCTTCGGTTTCCTCTGCGTAAGGATCATCCAGCCTTGTACACAAGATTTACCAGTATGTATTTCTGAATTCTTTTGGGAATCGAGGCAAATGAATTTAACCACCAACGTTCTCGACATTCTTAAGATACCACCAGTGCTGAAGTCTGAAGCTGAACTTCCTTTCTCTTGAAATACTTTCCCCCAATTAAGACACACCCCATTTTAATGACACTGCCCACCCATTAATTCATTTAACAAAATACCCTTTGCCAGAAAACACTGTCGACATGAACTATCACCAAAACGGCTCTAGTTCTCAGCTGTAATACTAGTTCAGTTTTAAACGTTTACACGTATTATGAACAAGTTGGAGAAATGGTAGAGTAGACAAATGTTGAAACAAGTGAACCAAACCTGGAATTCCAGTTGCTATAGCAAAAACCAATGGAATTTGAGGGACAGAAAACACTTAATCTAATGTATCCTCCTAACTCCTTAAAAAAGCGCTGGATGGCTCAGAAAACTTCTATGATAGAACCATGTGTTTAAATTACGGCTCTATGTAAGGACTATAATATAAAAGGAAACCAAGATGACATTCAACTTATTGCCCCGGTCAACAAAACAGAAAGCAGTTGGTGTAGAATATACGTCAATGTGCAATAATGGGAGGAGGGAACATCTGCAAGCCACCGTAAACCTGTGGAGCTCAAAAGGCAACTTTTGGCAGTTGGTTTTCTACCATTTGTATTCCAGGGGTCAAACGAAGATCTTCAGGCTTGATGTCAAATGGTTTTACCTACTGTGCCACCTCACTAGGCCTCTAATCAAGAACTTTAGGAGTTTGGAGTTGGAGGGGTTTGGAACTTAGATAAAAGAACTGATCGTATTCAAAACTGGGATTGGATAAAGTCATCTATAAAAGATACAAGTAAACAAACTAGACAACATGGCCTTTAGAACCCACAACAAAATAAGGAGTGGTGCTAGAAAATCTCTGAAATATTCACCACTGCCCTCTCTCATTTGCAGAAGACAATCGTCAAGTTGTCAATAAAATGTACTACATTTTTTGACCCATCAACTTTTGTGCTCAACACTACTTGAGGATCTTTTAAATGGCAGTTTTTTATTGGATGGCCCACTATCCCCACAATACATAAACCATTTAAAAACCTTTAACAGCTTCCAAATGTTGACCAAAAAAAAACAAAAAAAACAAAAAACAAAAAAAACTAAATATCAAAAAAAAAAAGCTGCCCACCCTGATCCTGATAATATATAAATCAGACAGTAGTCACTGGAGCATGGGGCTCTACGGTCTTATCTCTGTCTAACCAATCCTCATCCACCTTAGTTCAATTATCTTCCAATTAAGTCTCTCCTGATAATTCTGAACAGGTCACATGTCAGTCATGGCCTTCATGTTTATTAACTGCACTATTTAATCATGCCATCTACTATTCTTTCAGGTCACACCAGTGCCTCTGCTTGGTTATTTTTGTTACCACTGAATGGCTAACAAAGGATACTCAAATGTGCTAATAAGGTTCAAGCAATCTCCTTAACAAAAACATAGAACTTAGAAGAAGCTAATTATTTACAAATATATTGGTGCCTTTGAAACTTGTTCTTTCAATACCAATAGTGAAGGGGGAAGGTGAGGTTGCTGCACAAACTAAAGATTAAGTTTCAGAAGAATAGGTTTGTTTCTAGTAGTAAAGACTAAGTCTACCTTGATTCTTTTAAAAGATGAAACTTATACAATTAAAGTCTTCTATCACAAGAAGCACTTAAGTTTTACATATGGTATATGTAACTGACAAACTTTGCTCAGGGACAAGGAGGAATCATGTTTCCATGTAATTTAATATAATGTTTTACATTCACTAGTCTTTTCCCAGTATGTCTGTAGAATTCAAAATAGGAAATGGTCTAAAGAGGATCTTTTATTTTATTTTGAGGTTTTTCCACTCCAGTAACTCCATAAAAAAGACAAGCTCAAGGGCAATACTGATTCTGTGAAGTATAACTTATAGTCAATAAAACTAAGATTACTTAAGAACTCAAGTGGAATACAGATTTAGTTTAAGGTTGAAAAGTATGAATTCAGTGCTTATATCTATTTCATTAGATGTACCATTGCAAATATAATGAACAATACAAACTGCCTAGCACACACAGGAAGCTGTTCAACTATATTCTACATTTTATGAACTGGTTGTCAGCTAAGCACCTTAGTTAATGAACCTGAGAATAAGTACATCTCATGTCTTCTATATGCCCCTATACATAGCATTGTGTGTTTGAATAGACAAAAGAACTATAAAAGTTAAATTTACTAAAATCATTAAAAGATCATGTTTTAATATCAAGATACAATGATCAAGGGGGGGAGAGGGAGTCTTTTCTCTATTCTTTAGGAATATTTAGGACCTGGTAATAAAATGACCCTAACCAAAGAAATCAATGGCATGCTACCTTTACGAAAGCTTTTTAAAAAAGAAGTTTCATTATACATAGGAGATGACTGGTAATTGTGCATGTACAAAAGTATTTTATATGTTGTCTTGCTACACGGAGACATGTATGACAATCATTTCCTTGTGGCTCTGCTAAAATACGCATTGGACCAAACAAAAGGCCTTCTGCATCTAAGACAAGCATTTACATATTATACAGAATACTGAAAACCAAGATTCATATCTCAATAGAACTACTTCAGTAGTTCTCTGTCCAGTGAGGCAGTCCTTTAAAAAATATGGTTTGAATTGAGACATATATTAAACTGTGATGGAAGAATGTTGCCTAATTATAGAGTTTAGAAAGGAACAAATGTATCTCTTAAGAATTACAAATGTAATCAAACTACGAACACCTTTAACACATTCACATCTGCACTAATGCATCAAAATCTGAAATGCAGAAAGCATTCTCTACATCCTGTCTCTGAACTGTTATTAAATACCACATAAAGAACTTACTTCAATTTTGATTTTTGAAGATCGTGAATTTTCTACAGAAATATCAAATTTAGTTCTGGATTGCAAGTATACATCATCTTGGGATTATCCAAAAATTTTATCCATCCCCTAAATATAGCTAACATATGGTTGTGGTACATCCCAGGCAGATGTCATTTAAAGCACACAAGGGGAGGTGCTGGCAAAATACTCTTGGCAAAAGTAAACAGATAACCCTTCCAATATGATGTACCACAACCACACATGAGAAAAGTAAAGAACTTATTTTATTTATTTTAAAATAAACATTGAAGATCCCCCCCCCCATTACCCACCACCCTACAAAACTTTTGAATGTGGAATGTTCAACAGCCTATCAATTTTAGTAGGTTACAAAACCAGCAAAAACTCCAGTTGTCTAATGATGTTTGAGAAATTTTTTGCTTTGTTCTTAAGTAGCTGAATACCTGCTGGAAAAATTCCTTGCTACAGGCTAAAAGTAAAATTTAATTTCTGTATGGGAAATACCATTAACTTATTAGCCTTTGCTTTAACAGGTGGGATTAATTCTCCATGAAGTCAAACTGCAATGGGACAAGCAGTATTAAATCCATAGACACACAGAACTAGTGCTCAAACTTTTAGCTCAAATTCCGACACAGAACATATGGCTAGGTCACTAAACTTTCCATCTTCATCAAATTGGATACTTTCCCTATGCATCCAAGGCAAAGAATCTCCACTTTGAATGTAAATGCCTCCGTGAAAAAAGGAGAATTCAATTAGGATTAGACAAAAGGCAAATGAAAATACTTCAGAAATAGCTGCTGGACATAACCATAAAATCTGTGACACTAACAATTGATGGGCTGAATGACACATAAGCTGCTAGCTGTTGAACACCAGTGTTTCAAGATACAACTTTTATAAACATGTTTTATTTGTTTTGCTTATATCATCAGAACTGAAGCTACTGTCTGTTACTTCCCTAGAACAGGGAAATCAATCTAGAACACATACTGGTGCTTTTCAAAAGAGAGCAATTTAAAAGGGTGATAGCAGCAGGCATTTGATTTTTTTTTTTTTTAAAAAGAACTTCCAGGCTGCAGGAAAAACATGTGACCAAAAGTATTATGATTATCCATTAGAGATTTTCATCAGTACCTGTACCAATTTAGGGAATACAGCAAGATATCCAAGTATTAGTGATGACAATGTGCATATCATGAGGGATGACAGACAGTGCCAATCCTCATGTTAAGTCACTGTTTCAAAGAAACTGTTAAGTGTTCAAAAGGTATCTAAATATTTCACATTAAGTATAGAAGCAGCCTATCCAGATTATATTCCGTATTTCTTGCACATTTTTCAAAAAGTGCCAATCAAAGCCTAATTGCATTTTGGCTTTGTCTTCTACAGTATCAGCTGTTACAAAGCAATTTACATGTGTTTTTAATCACAGTCGTTTGGCCAGATGAATAGTGCTGTGTCAAAGCTGGTAGCCAGCCTTACGTGTGTGATTAAGGACCCATGCATAATTTGGTGTGCTTCATTAAATGATCACTGCTCCAATGTAACTGGGAAAGCTGTGAAATGCAGTTGTTTTGCCAAACCACACTCCACTCCTTCCTTCTTCCTTTCAAGGGAAATGTTTTTAGTTTTGTCAATTATCACCGAGTAATTCTAGGGATGACTTGTAGACTTTATCCAATGTCAAAAAGTCAAACTTGTTTTTTTCAAGCCACTTCAGTAACTGTGGAGATATTATCATCCCATAAAAGTCTATGTTTTACTCCTAAGCAAGGGTGAGAAATCTGAGTATCGTGTGCAAGGCTCAAGATGACGCTTAGGACAGAACATGCAGAGTAAAAATAGTTTCCTTCCATATCCAGGTAATATAAAGCTGACAATTGTAGTCCTGTCTTTATGGGATGAAAACAGTCCCTTTACAATAAGTTTCCTGAAAGGGAGAACAAATAGATAATAACTCTTCTGGTAACATATTATGGTACACTGGCCAGTGTGTTTTTGGCGATTAAACATAATCCTGTGAATCAGATTAATTCACTTGCTGAGTGTTCATTTGCGGCATCCCTCTGTTGGGTCTTGGGGGCCCTCCACGACCTAGAAGACAAAAATGGCATTTGATTTTTCTTTCATATATTACTTGTTTTGCCTTCAAGCAGATTTGCATCTGAAGTCAAGAAGCATGTGGGCAGCCTGTCACCACATTATTAGGCTTAAGAGGTCAATTCTTCAGTGTTCAAGTTTCACCTGTCCTGGAAGTTGTCATGTGCAAATTTGCTCATGTTCTCTAGCTAAAAGAAGAGTAAAGCTAATGGAGTATTCCACCAGTACTCATTCATTCATTCATTCAACAAATATTTATTGAGTGCCTACTATGTGCCAGGCACTGTCATCAGGCGTTGGGAATAGATACAGCAGTGAAGACAGACAAGGTACCTGCTCTCATGGAGCTCACATTCTAGTGTACACTCTAGCTTACATAACAGTAGTAAGTAACATCATACTATCAAAATTAATAAAAGCACCAGAATGAAACAGACCTTATTACCTAAACTGTTAAAAAGAAACTACATAACATTCAAAATTGTATGACTTGTAACAGGTAAAATAACTTTTACATGCTGTTAAAACATATTTTTGCTATCAGTTAACTCAACTTTTATAGAATATGCTACAAGGTGGGAAAGAAGAACATAACCCACATTCACATGCAAATACCTTTTGATACTTCAAGTCATAATTCCCACATGGCCCATTACTCTGTAAAAAGTGTAGCTTTTTTGTTGGCCAATTGCTACTAGCATTCAAATCAAATTATTTTGCAATTCCTCCTTAATATACATTTTATACATGTTATGGCCGACCAATAACTACAAGAATCCTATTCTTTAACCTTCCTCAGAGAACCATTTAGAACTTCAGATTATATGAAATGCTACCTGTAATTGTTAAACAGATTGGAACTTCCTGCGCAACAGATATTTTTTTCCCATTATTAAAAGACAAATTAAACAAAAATACTCTTCTAATTTTTAAGTACAGTTCAATGAGTTCGTAAGAATTTGGGGGTTCCGTTTAAATGTCAGATAATTTGGTAGTTAGATCAATAACCGATCCTAAAGGTATTTAAATTTCAATCAGTTCTATGACTTCTAAATGGTTCTCTAAATGTAACTGTGGCTTCTCTGGCCATTAAAGGATTTTCTGGTCCTAAAATATAATATGCATGTTTCAAAAATGAAAGATAATAAATTTATATAAATGTTCAATCTCATTCCAAAAATGTCTTACAAAAAGTTTCAGTAAGTACTTCCTAAAAACATTTAGCAGGTTTTGACCTGAAAAATAAATTTCCAGTTGGAAAAACACTTTTCTGAGGCAGAGAAAATGTTCTGGGTTTCAAGACAGTAACAGGGAAAGTCATTCAAAAATTAAAATTTGGATCCAAAATGAAATTTTAGAAACAGAGCATTTCATTTAATCTTTAGCAACAAGTCTGGGAAGATAAATGCACTCCTAACATGTAATCTACATGCAGACTATGAACAGCTCTTCCAAGGCCAGAACAGAAGCTCCACATAGGAGCTAGGATCACCACCACAAAATATTACCTCGTGGGGCTCCCCGTGGTCCACTCTGCCCAGAGCCTCGCTTGAAATTCTGCTGATATCCATCCTAAAAGACAAGCTAGTTAGTATTGGAAACAAAGGATAGTTACTTTGTTTACCTACCTATCTTTAGTCTTACATTATAACACTTGCAGAATATACAACTCCTTATTCATTTAGACATCGCAGTATATTACAGCTAAAAGTGATTCTATAATTAATATATTTCCATTATGAAAGAATGTTTAGATATATTTACTTTTTCTACCTTTAGTAGACTACATGACTGCTTTAATTTTATTTATTAAAAAAAAAAACAAAAAAGCATCATTTTCTAAATCAAAATATCTTGAGACAAAACAAATGAAGTCCAGATTCCTTAATTACTGAAATCCGTCCTATATTTACATACCCGCTGATAGCCAGAGTAGTCCCGGGGAGCACTGAACTGAGACTGCGTGTAACCAGTGTTTGGAGCATTAGAGAAAGAAGGGCGGTAACCATCATATCCTCCTAAAATGTAGGACAGACAAAAAATAACTTTCTTTTCCCTACAAGAAATCTGGGCTTTCTTAAAAGGAATGAATTACAAAAAGTCTAAGGCATACTAGCTGTTCAAACTGATTTCTAATTGTCAGTCCTCACCCAATCTGTTTAGAAAGTAATTTAACAATTTTTATTTCCAAATTGTGCCATTTAAAAACTATCAAAATGTACTTGAAATGTTTAAATTATACACTGAGACTAATTCAGAAAAAGGAACCGTTCCTAAAAATTATGAGATCAATTTCTATTATTTTACAAATCAAGAAAGAACTTGAAACCCCAAGGTCATCAGAATTTGCTTTATTTACTTACCTCTGAATCCATTGGCAGGTCCCCGGTATCCATTCATCAAGCCTCTAGCACCACGAGAACCTCCTCGAGACACACCACGACTATTATAATAAGGCTGACTGCTCCGTGGAAATCCAGTGTTCTGCTGGGGAGGCTGTTGGTGATTACCAGTCACTTGATGGGGCTGGTCCTGGGAACCATGGTAAGTGCCAACCACTATCATAAGAGAAAACACACACACAAATGTATACACATAACTACACATGGACAGAGCTCATTACTATTTGTTCTCTAACATGCTTTCTGGGTTATGTATGGAATATCTTATATAGTGACTGTGGTCGTTTTGATCCATAGGCTCCAGGATTTGAACACTTGATATATGGTCCCCAGTTGGTGGTGATATCTTGGGTGATCATGGTATCTCTAGGAGATGCAGCCATGTTTGGGGGTAGGCTCTGAGAGTTCAGAGCCTTCTCCCACTTCAAGTTTCTTCTCTCTGTTTCCTTTTTACCACTGAAGATGTGAAACCTCAGCTTTGTGTTCCTCAAAGTTCAATTCCCTCTTTTAAATAAATTTGCTTATTAACCACAGGAAATAACATATTAATGAAGTTCCTATTTCTCTCCTACACAACTCATTAAGATTAAGCTAAGTAGAATAATTTTCTAACAATTGTAAACATTTGTTAAAAAAAAAAAAAAAAAACACTCCATTTTTCCAAGCAAATGACTTGGAAAAGCTATATATTATTAACACCTTAGAAACGGAACAAACCTTTTAAGCACAGTCTCACAATAATGCACAAGATTCATAACACTGAAACAGTACTAATTGCTGTTTTGTGCCATTTATTTTTCACTGTAAAGCTCCTTCAGTATAGAAGTTTTCTTTATTTTCATATTTCCCTTTGCACTTAGTAAAACATACAATACCATATTCTTATAGCTAAGTAGCTATATAGAAAACTATGTCATCAATTACCTAACTACAGTTAGGCAGAGACCTTCAACTTACAGCCCTTGGAGCCTATCTAAAATTACACAAGTATAGCCAACTTAAAGACAGTTAAAGGGTACTAACACTGGCACTCAACCAACTTGAAGGGCTGGTCCCTCTCCATTATAAAGAGTTCAACAATACAGAAACTTTCAAAATTTCAATACTGAGGTAATTTCTGGTATTATTCTAGTTTTTATATTTCACAAAGAAGAGAAAAAAAACCTCTAAGTAACTTTGGAAGGTGAAGTTAACAGAACACAGAAATGCCCACTGACCAAATAATGGTCAGTAGCTAGTAGATCTACCCAAATTTCTCACTTTGGGGAAAAGGGAACAAACGTTCTGATTCTTGCACATTTTTATCTGATGGGCTTTTGTTGTTGTTTTTTTTGTTTTTGAGCCAGGGGCTCCCTGTAGCCCCAGCTGTCCTTGATCTCAAGAGATCTTGCCTGCCTCTGCCTCCCTAGTGCTGGGATTAAGGATATGCTCCACATCCAGTTTAACTGACCTCTTTTACTCCTAAAAAATTTCAGATACATCTCTTTTTTTATAGTGCTATTTTGCAATGAAAAAAAACTAGGATGTCCAGAGAACAAAGAGTCATGACTTCTTTCAAATTACTTAGCTGAACTACATGATTCACAACACATCCTTCTCATATAGCCACTTATTACATTATCAACATATAAAATAACAAGTAAATGCCAAAAATTACTCATCTGTATGCAATTAAAGTAAAAAATTACAGAATTTTCAAATCCTATTTTTGTTGTCATGAGAAAAGTTATACTACACGGGTCAGGCTGACTGGCCTTGGACTCATTTTCTTTGAGATTAGTCTCTCAAAGAGATTACAGGTAGATAGGCACCATCCAGCCTGGACTCTAATCCTTAAGAAAAGCCTAGCCGGGCGTGGTGATCCATACCTTTAATCCCAGCACTAGGCAGAGGCAGGTAGATACCTTTTAGGTCAAGGTCAGCCAGGACTATAAGGAGACCCAGTCTCAAGGACAAAAAAAAAGGGGGGGGTGGAGTGCTGGCACACTGGGCAACGGCTTCAAATGTACCTGGTTACAAAACTAAATTATGACACAAAGCAATGAAGTAGTGAAACAAGCCTGAGACCAAGAAACCCCATTTTATCATTCAGATGATGAACATGAAACATATTTATCAGGTTTTGACTGACTACATCTCTATAGAATAGAATCATTACAGGAGTATGTGAGAATTTTCTACAGAAAAATATACAATGTTTGTCCAGTTCTATCAAGCAACTAAATAACTGGAAGTTAGTATGTTAAACTTTTAAAAATATTTTTTCTTATTTTATGTGTAAGAGTATATTGCCTGCATGTATGTAAGAGCACCCATGTCATGCAATGCCTATACAGAACCTGGACTTATAGAAGAACTGGAACTGCAGTTATGGCCAATTGTTAGCCACCATGTGGGCGCTGGGAATCAAACCCAGGTCCTCTATAAGAACAGCCAATGCTCTAACTGCTTAGCCATCTCTCCAACTCCTTAATATGGTAAATATGAGTATTAATTCCAATGACTTTTAGCAAGATTTACTAATTTATTGTATAATTCCAATTAAATTGCTAGGAATTAACTAAGACATCTGAAATATCTCTAAATTATTACTTTAACAAGTATAACCTTTCACCCCAGACTTTAATGGCCAGAAAGGATTTTGTTTCGACCTAATTCACCAATTACAGTCAACCTGAGGGTTTGTTGTTCTGTAGCCCCAGCTGGCCTAGAACTCCCTATGTAGACCAGGCTGGCCTTGATCATACAAAGATCAGCCAGTCTTGTCTCCCAAATACTAGGCCTTGAATGCTAGGGTTATAGGAATCTGCCACCTCATGAGCCAACTTTAGTTTTTGTGCAAGCTTTTAGCACATAGCACTAAGAACAAAGCCAAAGCAACCTGTGAGTTTAAAGCAATCTACTGCTAAGCATAAGTTATAACAAATTAGTAATGAAAGGCTTTTATAATTCAGTTATAATTTAATTCCATCAGAATTGTAACATTAATCGTTATATGATAAAAGCTCTAACAGAGCTGGAGACATGGCTTAGCACTTAAGAGCACTAGATGCTCTTGCAGAGGACCTGGATTTGATTCCCAGCACTATATGGCAGCTAACAACCACCTGAAACTCTAGTTTCAAGGGCAATGCACAGGATGGGTATGCAGACAATACAATTATATACATAAAGCAAAAATAAAATTAAAAAAAAAATTTTAAAGCTCTGTGACTAAAGGAAGATAAGCCCTCAAAAATAATAGGTGAGTATGAATAGACGCAATTTAACTCAGAAATGACTTACCAGTGAGGGTCATTTGATATACTACTAAAACAAAAAGTCTTACACAAAGTCACTCTGAAACCTAGACTGTCTTAATAGAAAATGAGGGTGGAGAGATAGCTCAGTAGTTAAGAGAACTCGCTCCCATGCAGAGGACCAAGGTTTGGTTCCCAGCACCTACACGGTGGCTTAACACTTGTCCGTAACTTCAGTTCCAGGGGATTCAACAAACTCTTCTGACCTCTGCAGGCATTTGAAGACAAGGGTTTATTTATATACATGGAAGCAATACACTCATATACATTAAATATAAAAATAAAGGCAGGGTGCAGTGGTATATCCCTTTAATCCCAGCACTCCTGGGAAGCAGACAGATCTGTTTGAGTTCAAGGCCAGCCTGATCTACATAATAAGTTCCAGGCCAGCTAGGGCTACAACAAGGAGACCTTGTCTCAAAAAGACCAAAAAGTAATACACAAGCCCGATGTCCCAAGTTCCATCCTAGGAACCAAAGGTAGGAGATCAAACAAGTTTTCCCTGGACCTTTACACATGCACCATGGCATACACCAACCCCCACCCTCCCGCCAACACACACACAAAATATTCTAAAGATTGAAAAAAAGTAACACTGGCTTTCTACCTGTCTGAAGTTGTTCTTGTTGAAGATCCGTTTGTTCCACTTGGTGAGGCTGACTGGAAAAACTCTGGTTATAACTAGGCTGGTACTGATTCTGCTGTTTTAAAGTTTCTGGTTCATTAACAGGAGGAACTGGGGCATTCATATTGAACACCTGTAGGCAAATGAAGTAAATGATTGGTTCTTCCCTTTATTTCTGCTTTAAACATGGCACCATCGCAATACTGGTTTTCCTTCAAATGTTAATTTAAAAACCACAGAAAATTTAAAACACAATCACCAACAAAGAAAGCTCTGTATAAAATACCACTTGTTAATTCACTTAACCTTTCTTTTTACGAACATTTTAATAAAGAATTATCTTAAATACTTAACTCTTCAGGCATCGATTCCTTTGAGCACTAATTCAACTATATCCACAATTACAGTATTTTTTTTTCTAGAAAATCTGTAAGTTAATTATTGATGAACCAGTGTGAAAAGTTATCAGTTAAACTTTGAATCTCTTCAGTAAAATTAAAAGATTAAGCAAAAAGGGTAAAATGTCAATAGTTACACCTAGCTTATGATTACATGGACATTTTATTTATCTACTTGATAGGTTTTTTGTTTTTTTACATATAGTCTGTGTGCATATGTCATTTAGAGAGTGTGTACGTGTGTGTGTGTGATTTTCAAGTCGGTTCTCTCCTTCTACTATTCGAGTTCCAGGGACTGAACTCCTATCATCAGGCATGGTAACAAATGCCTTTACCCACTGAGTCATATCTCTGGCCCTTTTTGGTATGCTTAAACTATGGTAATCCAATATTTTGCCTTTTAGGTAAAGCTACAAAAATAGATTAGATAAATAGAAATACAGACAGAGAAGATAAATGGCTCATGAAGGACTCATAAAGCTCAAATACATCACTGAGAGGTCTTAACAATCAAAGTTTAATTGCATTAATTTGCTTACCGTCTGCATGGACTGGAATGGAGCCGCATTTACATTGATGCCACTGCTATGCAAAGGTTTACTTGTCCCAGCCTGGAAAACTTGAGGCTGAGAAGCAGTAGGAAGGGATGATGATGCTGTAGTCTGGTCTGTATTTAAAGATATTGTTGCCTAAACACAAAGCAATAACAAATGCACCTTATCGATAAACTCAAGATTTTCATACATTAATAAATTTAACTACTTCAAAAATCAAAAAAGTCCAAAAAAAGTCACTATATTCATGGTAAAGTACCTATGCCCAATCCACACTCAATGACAAAACTTGCCTGAATCTGATCAATGGGTTCCTTTTGAGGGCGTTGCTCTGCAGCATGAGAGGGCTGGTACAAGGGTTGAGACGCTGTATACCCTTCACTAGTAGATGAAACCAAAGGAACCTATACAGAAATAATGAACTCAAACCTTACATTCTACTAACTATTAAACTAACCTTAATGAGGATAAAAAGACATCTGTTAAAGTTCTCCATTTCTAGACTACCAAGATCTAAGAATTCCAAAACAGACCTAGTTTAAATCTCAAAAGGTTAATAAACACTAGTTCATAAATTTGCAGCCCCCAAACTAAAATGGCAAACTGTTCTAACATACAGCTTTCTTCATTTTTGTACGTATTACACATGCCAAGAATTTTTAAAATGGGGGGTTTGAGACTGGGTCTCCCCATAGCCCCAGCTGACCTGAACTCCCTATGTAGACCAGGCTAGCTTCAATCTCAGAGAGATCCGCCTGCCTCTGCCTCCGCAGTGCAGGGATTGAAGGCATGTACCACCACACCCCACCTGAGAAAATCTTTTTGACAAGGTCAGCAAAAGAAAAACAAATACAAGCATAGAGATAAAGACTAACAACTACCAGTGCTGATGAATTTTTAACAGAAGACTTGAACCGTGGACAAATGCACCCTTGACTATTAAAAGGTACTAAGAAAGAAGCCTAAAAACAACCTAAACAAAAATATTCTTAGTCATTCTTACCTGGGTAGCTTCTGGTTGTACAGTAACTTGATTAGACTGAGCAAGTCTAGATTCAGAATGAACTGCAAAATTAACAGAATTGTAACACAAAATCAAATTTCTTAAGTGGTATCTGTAACTTTTACGTAAGTATTAATGATGAATTCCTATGGCCAAAAGAAAATAAATTTTGGCTGCAAAGTTCTGTTCCCAGCATCCACATGGTGGCTTACAATCATTGTTAACTCTAGTTACAGATGATCCAACACCCTCTTCTGGCCTCCAAGAACACTACATGCAAGGGTAAGCTTATATACATGCAAAACACGTCCTTAAAAAAAGTTAATTAAGATAGATTTTTTAAAAAAGTATAAAATACAGGTAAGATTTCAGCTTTCAAATAAACACTAAGCACTTTGGTTTTTTGGCAGTAATCACAATTTATCTCTAACAGCCTTCATTTCAGGTTTTGCTGGTACAGCAAGATGCCAAGAAGAATTTTCAACAGAAAGGTAGATGGTAACAGACAATAATCAGGCCAACATTCACGAGAAAATCTACATTTTAAAGTAGCACAATCCTGGTTTGTATCTGGGTGGCTTGGGTTTGACTCCCAGTGTGGAACATTAAAACGTGCAGCTAGAGAAATGGTTCTGTGGTTAAGAGTGTTTGGTGCTCTGGAAAAAAAAAACAGATTCTGCTTGCAGCACCCGTGTCAGGCAGTTTCCACCATCTGTACCTCCAGCTCCAAGGGGGCTGATGCCCTCTTCTGGCCTCCACAAGCACCAAAAAACACAAGAGCGCACCCACACACACACGTATTTTTAAAAAATATTTTGTCTGCAATCAGTCATGGTGGCAGGATGTCTTTAGTCCCAGCACTAGAGGGGCAGAGGCAGGAAGATCTCTGTGAGATCAAGGCCAGTCTGGTATACACAGTGAGTTCCAGGCCAGCTGGGGCTATTACGGGATGACATTGTCTATTAAAATAATAACAGTAATAATACATTGGCTTGTACAGTTACTATTTCAGTGTACATATTTACTGGCTATTCTCATCTTCCTCCTTCTCTCCCAATCAGTTAAATAATCAAATGTACAGATCACTGGATAATCACTTAGAAAACACTCATCTTCAATGAGGAACCCAATGTTCTTAGCATTGCCTAAAAACTTGATAACCTTTTAGGTTATGTTGGTCCTACATGTATTGATGTTGGCACAACTGCCAGTTGAGAAAATTACATCTCCATACTCTGGAAGAGCTGAAAATAGAAACATTAAAACTGGCTTTTTTGCAGACTTAACAACTTTGTTTTGTAACCCATGGCTGAAAGGTGTGACATATAAGCTCCCTTTATTGTACAGAAATCCTAACTACCTTACTAAAGTAATTATGTTATTGAACATACTTTTACTCAGCAACTTTTTCACATGATTGTATTTAGATTTCATGTTACTTTATGTAGATACTACTTTATGCTACAAGATAAACTTTGGTTGTAAAATTAAGATCAAAATTACTAATGTTCCAACAGAGAAGGTCCACTTAACTCAATGCAGGACACTGACCCTATTTAGTGACACTACTTCAAACAATGATGTAGTACCACCAAGAGTATGGAACTGCAATGCAAATGTCTTATCGCTTCCTCCTAAGCATTCCCTTCATAGTTATATCACTTGTTTATTTAGAGAATAGAAGGATGAGAAATTCTTCCTAAAGAGTTGCAAGCACCCACAGAATCATGTCTACTATTTCTTCAGAAATTTTTAATTGAGGTTGGAGAGACTGTCTGTAATTAAGAGCATGGACTGCTCTTACAGAAGACCCAAGATGGGCTCCTATACCCTCATGAGATGGCTTACAACTGCTGGTAATGATACTTCCAAGGTGATCTGACACCTCTGGCCACCACCTACATCACATTCATCTACCCATACAGACACACACAATACACAGAGAATTTAAAATAAAATCTCTTTTAAAGTGCCATAGAACATTTCACTTAGGCAATTGTAGTAATTATCAAAACTACTTAAGAAGGAAGAATGTGGTTACTATGGAGTTGGGGAAAAAAATAAGTAGTAAATGAAAGAGAACATGGTATAGTTTCTAGAGTACTAATAACTTCATTTCTTAGCTTGGAGGCTGGTATGTTCAATTTGTGAAGTCACTGGATTTGTATACATTTTTTTGTATATTTATGCCAACAAAATGTTAAAATAGAGGTGTAATCAATAGCTGAGTGGTCCTACAGGACAATTGGACAGGGACCTTCTGTGGCTAAAATAAACAGCCAACTACACATGGCTGGTGAGGTCAGAGATTCTAGAGAAAAACCTACTTTTGTCACATCCCTAGACCAGTGTAATTTCTTATTGTATTCTAAATATCCTTCTATTTGCAGACAACTGTACCTCTTACCACTCATCAAAAAGTTTCTTCTTGCAACAAATAGAGACTATTAGAGCTCCACCACTTACTATATGCAGAATTAAGTGCCTGTGAGATGTCCAGACTTAAGTGACACATCTCAAAGCAACCTCTACACCTAAGACTCAGGGAACAGTGAAACAAGGGGCAGAAAAAATATTAATGCATCTCTCAACTCTCACCAGCGAAGCTTCTTCATGTAACAGTGATGAACCCAGAAAGCCACAACAGGTCAAAGTGCTGAAAATAAAAGACTGCAGATTGCTTGTCCTAAGTTTGACTCCTTGGGTCCCAAACTCTGCCACCCAGGGGCTCGGAGAACATTGTGGAAGAGTAGCTCAAAAGACTGCAATTACTTTATGAACATACATACAGCAATGGTTACAGTGTGCCAAGAACCATGCCATGTCAATCCTGACAAAAACACAGTGGAGAAATGGGCATAGACCACAACCTCAGCTGAAGAACTATTGGCAGTTTATCACCGCTGGGTGAGGGAGAGCTGGTTTTTAAGGGACATGCTAGATAAGTTGATGAGGCTCCAGTGGATGAACTCACACTGAGGGACAAGTGGGTTAGGCAAACTTGTAGGCCTTAACATACATGACAGAATGTGTGAAATCCAGTGGTGACGTTGTAGGGAAGAGGATCTAAACATGATCAAGTAGTATGAAATTTGTGAAAACTCAATTGAAAAGTTTAAAAGAAAAAAATCAAAGACTCCCCCTTAAATTCTGGATCTATAATTAGGACTCAAATTACAGGAAAACTAGCATTTCTAAACAAATAAAAAGACTCAAAAGTTAAGAAGGCATTTAAAAGGGGGGGAAATTCATTTTCAAGAACTTTGTAAAATCTGAAAGTATTATTGGGTCTTATACTTATTTCTCAAAAGAAAAAAAAAAAAAAATTACTGGGCAAGCAAGAAGCGGTTAAGAAGACAGGCTTTGGAGGCTAGTAAAATGGTTCAATAGGTAAAAGCACTTGCCACCAATCCTAAAGAGCCCAGAGTAGAAGAAAGCCAGATTTATACAAGTTGTCCTGAATCCACTCACACCATGTGTGTCAACAATGTACAAAAAGCACTCAAACACTTACGTGTGTATACACACACACACACACACACGCACAACACACACACACACACACACACATACACACACGCAAGTGGAAAAACAGTTATCACTACTAACCCGGAGGACAAACCAGCTGAGGCATATCCAAGTTTTGGGTGGGGTTCATAGGCTGTGCTGACACAATGGCAGGATCAAGCGTCTGGTTCTCAAAATCCAACATTGAATCCTACAAGTTAGGATATAATTCAGTCACATCAAACAATATAAACTTAAGTTTACCATTGGCAATATTTTACTAAAATGTACCTACCTGTATGAAATTATAGGGTCCCTGCATTTGTGCCATAAGATCTTGTACACGCTGTCTTCTCACAAGGGGATCTGACTGAGCTACTGGAGTCAAAGAATGAGGCTCTGGTACTGAAGGAGATGCAGCCTGAGGTTGCTGCTGGAGTGAGTTTACCACCTAAAGCGGGAGAAGACAGAATGGTAAAATAAAGCTTGAAGAACTCCATTATTTTCATGGCAGATTCCCAAGTATGTCACCTATACTGAGAAAAAAAAGCTTTAAAAAACAAAAGTTGGGGGCCACTCAGATTACTCAGAGGGTAATAAAAGGACTCAAAGGCAATCTTAACAACCCGAATTTGATACCCAGAACCCACTAGTAGAAGGGAAGAACCAAATCACAGAGTTGGACTTGACCAACATGCATGCCATACTACACTAATGTGCACAAAGACAGAAAATAAATATTTAAAGAAGAGTTACTTCCCAGGTATGGTGGCACTTGCAAGAGGAGGCAGATTCGAGTTTAAGGGCAGCCTGAGACACACAGGAAAACCCTGTCTTATCCTCTTAAAAAAAAACAAAAATAAACAACAACCAAAAAAAGGAGCACAATATTCAATGTCATTGCTTCCAGTTTTCCGAAACTGACAAGACCACCATGCAGCAGTTCAGTTTAACTTTAAAAAGCGTTTTCCGGGCTGGAGAAATGGCTCAGCAGTTTTTTAAAAGCACTGGCTACTCTTTCAAAGGACCTGGGTTCAGTGCCTAGCACCCACAGGGCAGCTAACTACTCTTAGTAACTCCAGTTCCAAGGGACCGATGCCCCCCATTAACCTCCATGGGCATTGCATGACATGGGTGCACTCACATACATAAAGACCATACACTCATACACATAAAAATATTTGGGAGTGAGGGGAGGCTTTTATTTTTTGAGACAGGGTCTCTCTGTAATCCAGCTGGCATGGAATTCACTATGTAGCCTAAGTTGGCCTTGCTCTCACAGAGATCAGCTTGCCTCTGCTTCCTGGGTACTGGGATTAAAGGCTTTCACCACCACAACAAGCTTAAAATAAAAACATTTAAAAATATTTAAATGTCTTCAAAAGACTACTGTGCTTACAACACATAGACTTCACTGTAATGTTCAATAGAATAAATTAACAAGCATTTCAGTTCTTTCATACCCATGCTAATACATACCTACTCTCTCACTCCCTAATCTTGGTCTAAGCCCAACTGACAAGCACTACTACCTCTTACATAAATATCACTCTTTTAAATCTACTTTGCTTTTAATTAGAGAAATATGAAAGAGACCAATGATCTAGAGGTAAGAACCTGAAAAGGGATTTAATGACAGACAAAAAAATCAACATACACTCAGAATTTGTAAAATTTGGTAATCAAAACAACATTATAGAGCTGGGTATGGAGGTGCATGTCTTTAATCCTAGCACTCAAGAGGCAGATGTGGGCAGATCTCTTTGAGTTCAAGGCCAGCTGGGGATATAGGGACACTGTCTCAAAAAGACCGAAGAGGCAAAAATAAATTAATAAAACAGCATTAAAGTGATGACAACTTAACACATTCTTTGTAAGGCGGGGCTTCTCCTAAGACTATATGAGGGAGACCACACTGTCTAGGCATTGGTATCAAGAAGAGATAAATGATGTATTTTGAATAAATCTATGGATGTACTTTGACAAATTAAAATAAGGTAACTTTGGATAATTTTAAAAATTAAATCAGTAAGTAGATATCCTTGTACCTCCCTTCATTCCTCCCTCTTTCTTTTTTCCGTTCCTTTCTATAGGTACAGTCTTACTGTGTAGCCCAGAATAGCCTTGAAAGTAGGTGTTAACCACAAGCTAAGAAGACCATCTTGGAAATTCAACAGCCTTGTGTAATGCATTTGTTATTATAATAAATATATCAATAATACAGAAAAATGACCTTTATTTTCAGAATAAAAACCACTAAAAGCAAAACCATTAGCCTTATAATACAAAGAACTCTTACCCTCTTACCTCAACTGTTTCCACTGTCCACTCCTCTACCTGCTCCTTTTCAGCACCAGTGAACTGCGTTTCTGCCATGAACTGTCTATTGACATACTGCAAAGCAAAGTGAATGTTTTGAGATGTCTGTGTGAAAGACAGAAATGTAAAGGTAATATTAAATTATAAAAAAAAAAAAATACCTCTGTTGATTCAACTTCACTTTGTTCAGTATATTCTTCTGCTGGCTCAGGGTCTAAAATTTAAAAAAAGAACAGAAGAGATTTACATCCATGAAATTAAATCTGTAGACACTATAAGAGTGGATACCTGTCATATACTTTTCCCAACTTGTAGAATGTACAAGGAACTGTGGATAAACAACAGTATATTTAAGTGATGGTGTAATATAGGCTTGTCAACTCTAACATATGTACCACTGTAATGGGAATGCAGGTAATAAGGTAGGTTATTTGTAAAGTGATAATGAAATCGCTACATCTTACAATTCAACTGTGAACTTAAAACTGCTCTTGAAATCTTTTATGTGTATGAGTGTATTGCATTCATGTATGCAAGTGCATGTGCGTCATGCGATGCCCTCGGAGGTCAGAAAACAGCATCAGATCCCCTGAAACTGGAGTTATGGAGGGCTGTTAGCTGCCATGTGGGGTCCTCTGCAAGAGCAAGTAGCCAGTGAATGCAGAGCTCTTAACTACTGAGCCATCGCTCCAGCACCTCCCCCCAAAAGTATACTTTTAAATGATGTCAAAAAGCGAGTCTTTTTACAGTCAATAATTCTACATAAACTCCAATTAATAAACAGTTCACCATCCCTTAATTTTAATATATTTATTAAGTTATAGTTACCAGTAAGTTCTTAAATTTTACCACTTTGCAGTAACTATATTTAGAATGTTTCTTTACCTTTATTCTAATATATGTTGCTTTTAATAGCAGTTTCTAGAACAGGTATAATAAAAATAAGAACCTTCTATATTAAAATATCTGCCTATTCTTAATACTATAAATTAGTATATACTTATTAAAATTTCCATTTAAATTTCCTTAGCAAAAATAACCAAAGTGTGCAGTGTGTGTGTAAGTGTGGCTGTGTGCACGAGCACACGTTCATGTGTGTCCATCCTACCAAAAAGCAGCCTTCCCTTCTGATTTCAACCTAATAACCAACACTTTGGAAAGTGCTTACCATCTGTGTCTGTATACACATTTCACATAGTACTTCTAAATAAGAAACCTGGGGTATCAAGGAAACTTACTCAAAGTTAGAGAGCTAGTGTTCCAGCAATCCATTTCTAGAAGCCACACTTTTAACTATGACAAAATTTTGTTATCCAACTATACTCAGAATTTTACTTACCAACTTAAGAGTTACCATAAAAGTACTCAGATAATTAGCTATACTAGTATTATAGAAAATGCCAAACAGTAATTGGAAAGGAAGAGTTTATAACTCAACGCCACAGTTTTAAACTCCCTCCTGCTATAAAAATTCATTCATCTTATATAATGACTTGGTGAGCAGTCTCTACAAATCAGGCAGAAAAAAAAGACCAGGCAAGCAGGACACAAGTACACTTACATACATACACATAAAATAGACATAAAATTCTTTAAATTTACTTTAAAGCCAAGCATGGTGGCAGATGCCTTTAATTCCAGCAGAGGGAGGAAGATCTCTGTGAGTTCAAGGCCAACCTGGTCTAGGTAGTAAAACCCATTTCATAAAAATAAAAAAAAATTTTTTTTAATCTATTTAAAAGCCTTACAACTGGCCCTCACACATATTCCCATCTAACAGGACTAAGCAAAAGAACTACCAATTTATCAGTAATCAAGGACCCTAATATAAATGACATATTTCAGATAATTACTCTTGGATGTGCTTTGTCATAGTATTCTGTTATGTTCCAAGTTTATACATATGTAATAACCAAACTCACATCTACCTAAGTACTCACCAGCTTCAGCTACCTGGTCTTCCACTGCAGGGGTTGAGGCTGCCTCTTCTTCCTCACACAGCCCATTCTGATGGTTGTGCGTGCTATCGAAGTAGCTTGACTGAAAAACACGCTCAACAATTTCCTTTAGAGCTTTGTCTAAAAAATAATGTGGATTACAATGTTACCCTGTCAGACAGTCTACAAAATATTGTAGTAAAAAAAACTAATCATTTGTTACTAAAACACACACACATATATAAAACCAATTATAGAGTGGTAGAAAACTGGACCCTATTTAACTGTTTAAGTAAATAGGGAATAAAGCTGACATTCACTTACTCAAATAGCACTTCTGTTGTACATACTGTATGTTAAGCATGTGGTAAGCTGTTTTTTAAAAGCACTTTTATGGTAGATTCTGTGTTCATTAATTTTGTTATCTAATAGAAGGGGGTATTCAAAATATAAAAATGGCAAAATTACATAAAAGTTAAGTTTTACTTAGTCAGGGTGAGACCACACAAAGCTTTTCTGCTATAATTGCTTTAAGAGCTGACATACATGACAAGTAGCTGGGAAGTATTTCATGACAGAAGAAAAAAGTATTTACAAGTCTTACTCAAAGAATGTTAAATGCCAAGAAAAAGAATGGCACTGTGGCATGTCAAAAATAAAAAGTTGCAAAAAAGAAATAAACCAAAAAGCAAACAGTCAATGGTTATTTATAGACTTGCAAACTGCCTTCAATATTACAGCTAAAGTCATTTTAAAGACTCTTAGCTACAAAATCAGAATCAGGTGATACTCACAGGTTGTTCCACAGACAGATTTTTCTTTCCCTTCCAGCAAGTCCCACAAGTGAATGGAGGCATGTTCATACTGCTCATTCAACCTTACAGCAACAAAGGTCTAATATTAATTACCTGTCCATTGTCAATTAGAGAAAGATTTCTAAGTTTCTATTACCAAATCAAATACCACCATACATACCTTAAGCTCATGTCCCGCTCAGGGTCCACTAACTTGTAAAATTCATCCAACAAGGACAATTCCTCTTCAGATAATATTGGCACTCCATTCAAACCCTGCTTTAGATCAGTTCGTACTTCATCATCCCCCAATTTATCCAAAACATATTGTAGTTCAAGTACAGTTTTTAATCGTTTCTGTTCAGCTTCTTCTCTCATAAGCTGTTCCCGACGTGCTGTCTTCTTTATCGTTTTCTGAATCTACCAAAGAACATAAGCATAAGACACCAAAGGTCTAACTTTTAAGCACCTTCTACTAACTCACAAGACATGCCAAAGCCCATTACTGACCCTTTGGTCTAAACAATACAAACACCTGAAAGGCAATTCAATATTTTGAAAACAGTCAATATAACTGATTAGTGTTTACAAATTAAAAAGGGTCATTGGCAGAGAAAAGGGGAAGTAAAGTTCGATAAAGATAAATATGCCATAACTTCTCTCATTACCCCTTTCTTTCCCCTGAAAGGCTGAAAGGATAGCAAGAGCCAAAGTCAGTTTCCCTCCTCCTTTCTCATGTTTAGCGACAGAGAAAGGTCAAGTCTTTTCAAGAGTCAGGGCACTGCTTTCCTTTGTTCTTCCCACCACCTCAAGCTTCACTAGGATGAACTAGGACAAAACAGAATAGGGAAAAACAAAACCTACAGTACAGAGAAGAATGGAGGGATGATAAAGATCGCAACAAAACAATCTAATGGCAGCAGAGTAGGTAAATGATTGCCTCATATAAAAAGATGCTAACATCTAAGGTGGCTCAAGTAAGTTTACAAGTAAAAAAAAAAAAAAAGCCACCAATTGAAATAGATGTGTTTTTGTAAGTTGGGAGAAGCAGTTAAAGTGAGAAAGGTCTTTCATAAATAACTGGAAGCAGAAAATAGGAAGGAGGAACATAAAAGAAAGCCAAAAAAATAATTTTGTCTATCTCCATTCATTCAAGCATCTGGAGGCCAGAACACGACCTCTGGTGTCATTCAAGGTGCCAGCCATCTTGTTTTTGCAAACAGGGTCTCTGACAGGCCTGGAACTTACCAAGTAGGTAAGCTGGCTGGACAGCAAGCCCCAGGACTCTATCTGCCTGTCTCTGCCTTCCCAGTGCTGGGATTACAATCATCACCATGCTTGGCTTTTTTTTTTTTTTAACATAGCTTCTTGGGCTCAAACTTAGATCCTCACACTTTACTGACTCAGCCATCTATCTTATTAGCCTGATGATTTCTTTTACTTTTTTTTTTAAGGTATATGAGTATTTTGCCTCCATGTGTGTAAGTAAATCATGTACAAACCCAACGAGGTCAGATGAGGGCATCAGATTCCCTGGAATTAGAGCTATGGATGATTGTTAGGTACCAGGTAGGTACTAGAAGTGAATCCAGGTTTTCTGGAAAAGCAGCCAGTGCTCTTAACTGCTGAATAATCTCTCTAGACCTCAATTATTTTATTTTGGGGTTTTTTGAGATGGTCTACCTATAACCCCAGCTGGCCTGGAATTCCCTACAGACCGGGTGTTCTAGATCTCAGAGATCCACTTGTCCCTGTCTCCCAAGTGCTGAGATTAAAGGAGTGCATTACCATGCTTAACCAATAATAATTCAAGAAGAGAAAGTGTAAACAAGAAAAGACAGACCAAAGCTACACTGAAGCTACTCTGATGCAATACAAAAAAGGTGTTGCTTAAAAATTAGAAAATATATCAGACGACCAGACAGAATGAAATAAATTGCATAGCAACCTTGTTTTTTATGAACTACATTCAGAGAGGGGAGTTAGAAGTGAGAGAAATGGTTCATCAAGCGAAAAGCTCTGATCTAAGCTAAGTGCAACAAATCTCTGAGTATGCTAAAAATTTAAACATCCCAATGCCAAGTGCTGAAGGGTAAAGCCTTTCTTTGGACAGTTATTTCAGTTGTAAGGGCACCACCCTCCTCATAAATGGATAAATGCTGCTACAAAAAAAGGCTTGGGCGAAGAAGTGAGTTACTCCCTTGCCCTTCCACCTTCTACCTTGTGAACACACAGTAAGAAGGCCCTCACCAGATGCCAATGCCTTGTTCTGGGACTTCCAGTCTCTTGAACTATGAGAAATAAATTTTTGTTTTTACAAACTGCCCAATCTTGATATTCTATTATAGCAGCACAAAACAAAGGCACTGCCTATAAATTTAATTACCTTTTCTCTTTTAGGCAAATTGCCAAACACACCTTCTTTCCTCAAATATAAAAAGCAATGATAACATTAAGTGCCTAATATATCAAATAAGCAGCAGTCTATGAAGTAGGCACCACTATTACCATTTTGTATATTAGAAAACTGGAGTACTATGACTTTCTTCCCTACTTGTAGCCTGCTGGCTTTATTTCTCTGTAAAATCTTAACAGCAAACTAAGTAAGTTGGCCATGGTCATACAATTATTAAGTAAAAGTAGGACTCAACCCAGACACCCTCATTCCCAAGAATCAAGAATCTGATTTCTTAAATCTCTCAAACCTTGTATGAATTGTCTCTCTCATCACATAAAAAGGGCTTTTCATTTTACCAAATCAAAGTCAATCTGGTATTTCCTATCCCTGTTTTATTTCTTCACATTCAAAGTAACAGGTTTCATTAGGGCATTTTCATTCATATTTAGCTTTGGTTGATCCTCCCCACACCTGATTCCTACCCCCACTGAATGGTCCCCAGCCCTCCTAGGTTTCCACCCCCGCTAATACACTTCCAACCACAGTAGTCCCCCACCCCATGTACTTTCCCCTCACGTAAGTTCTATTATCATCTCCAACACAAGGTTCCTTAAGGCCTCCTTTTTCCTCTCTTGTGGACCCCTTCATAGTTTCCTAGTCTCTATCAAAACTAAACTCACTGCCATATAAATACACATATATAAAACTTAGAGAAGTTAGGATCCAAACACTAGAGAATATGCAGTGTATCTGTCTGAGTCTGGGTTACCTCACTGAATATTTTCTAGTTCCCATTCATTTTCCTGCAAATTTTACAATTTTATGCCCAGAATATTTCTATGTTAGTAACATTCCTCAAATAAGCTGACACATTCAGAAGGCTCTTTGGGCTCATATTATTTGACTTCACTTGTATTTAATGTTTGTTCTATTACAAAGACTTCTGTAACTTTAGTAGATATTTGGAAAAAACTCACCCTTCTGTTAGGATCAATACAAGAGCAGTCCCTTAGATGTCTAATGAATGAATTTATATGCGTGTGTATATATATATCATATATATGTATAGCTGTATATCACACATATGTAAAGGAATACATGGAAAATAACCATGTAATTGATATACCAGGCATTTGGGAAAAACATCATTCTGTTTGGATCAAGAGTTGATAATCAATCCCTAAAGATCTAATAGATAGTGATATATAGATATATCGATATAGTGATGTGTACACATGTATACATATATAAATCACTTATGCATATACATTTAAGGAAATATGTGGAACATATCTGCAGAGCTAATTTTTATACCAGTTGAGATCTTTTAGGTAATTACTATGTCTACCCTATTTTAAACTCAGTCCTTTTCAAAAGAGATCTTTCTTGTGTATTCAAGCTATACAAAACTATAAAACATATCAAGATATGACTGGATCCAATTTTCATACTAAAGTAATAAAATTTTCTACTAACTCTATTTTTAGTATTTTATAAACATGCATATTATAGTTTACTCACATCTTGACTCAATGCCATGAAACTCCTCTGTAATTCTTTTGCAAACTCCAAATTATTTGTGACTTCCTGGTATTTTGATACAGCATCCTAAAATAACAAAAGAACAGAACCCACTTTTACTAGAAACACACGCACAAAAAAAAACCCACAGAATTTTCTTATTTAAATAATAACCATTTTAGGCCTTGAGAAAAATGTAGCATCTTTACCAGCTGATCTTGATTAAGCCTTTCCCCTTTGTTCATTCGTTCCTGATAATCATCAAGTTTACCCTATATTAAAAGAAGGGAAAAAAAGAATTATATTCCAAACCAAAGGTACACACATTGGCTTAACCCTTCTAAGTTTACCTCACATTTTGTCTCAAATACTCCAGCTTAAGTAACATGGTAATCTAACAAGTTTTATAGTGAGCCAAAAAAATTAAACATTGACCATGATGAATCAGACAACAAATGCTTATAAACCAACAAAGCACTACTTAATTCTTTGAAGTTCTCTCTCAAAAAAAGATGCCATTACATAAGCCAGACAGGAGGGTGACAATGTAGTTAAGATCCTTTGACACCCACTGTGAATACGACACTCATAAAGCTAAGTTTGTGTCTCTATCGTTCCATTCTTCAAAAGACTCAAGTGAATAGATGATATAAAATATATATTTTCCTAAAATGACCTCACTGATATTCTGTTTTTGATGTACCTTAACCATTTATCTTGAAAACATGAAGCCAATCATTTCACCTATAGGCAGTAAACTACTCAACCACTTTGTCAGCCCAAGAATGGAATTAGAAAACTACCCTGTAGTTTAAGTTCAACCTCTTTGTAAAAATGAAAACTTCAAAGGGTCCCAGACTACTACTACTCCTCTCATAAAATAAATTCAAATAATCTAACAGTATCAAGAATTCATTCATTACAAGGAAAAGAGGATAAGGAATAAACAAATCTCAATTAAAGGGGAAATATACAAAATAATTATGAATAACGAACATTCATAGTTCCTTGGCAATAATAAACTTAAAGTGCAAAGAAAAATTCTGGTAGAGCATTCAGAGCCTCATAAAGAAGGTGTAAACTCAATGATACATTACATTTTTTGTTTTTTTAAGTCAAATCTTCCGTTTAACTTACACCAGAAATACAACTTGTACAGTCATTTAACCTAACTCAAAAAGCCTATAATATTTAGTTATATCGGCTGTAAATAAAACCAAGACAATCATTAGAACATTACTCTAAAAAAAGTAACTTTATCCTTAGATGAAACCTTCCACGATATGAACCTTCATATTGGTTAGAAATCATTCATTTTACACTGTCTGGCAAGTCTAATTCCAGATGCAAAAGATAGGCTTATATTACCTCAGAACACAAAGGATCAACACCACCTATTACTACTTACATCTCTAAAGCCCACCAGCGCCCCCTTATTCTAGGCTGCTAGGAACTTTGTGCATGGAAAGCTGCACTTTAGCATGGAGTTTATCTTTTTGAAGAGAAGGTAGAATATTTTTCTTTTAAGAAGAAACACAATTTTATTTTAATTATAAATTAAACACTCAAAAAATAATAAATCACATTTCTTCAATTCAGAAATGTAGAAGCTAGTCAAATGTTGGGGCCTAAAATTCAGTGGCAATATATAATAAAATTTCTGAACTGAAGGGACGGGAGAGAGTGCCAACACTAATTAGCTAATTTATAACTGCTACTTTCTCTTTTTCCTATTATAAACTTTAAAGGAAATTTTAAATGTCCTAAATACCCCTTAAGAAGTAGAATTCAAATATCTAATCAAAACATAACCAGAATCCTGCCTGGTTCATTGGTGCACACCTTTAATCTAATCCTAGCACACTGGAGGTAGAGGCAGTTGATCTCTGTGAGATTGAGATCAGCCTGGTTTATGTAATGAGTTCCAGGTAAGCTGGGGCTACAGGAAGATCCTGTCTCAAAAAGACAACCTGTGGCCCCAGTTAGCCTAGAACTAGCTAATGTGGACAAGGCTGGCCTTGAACTCACAGAGATCCACCTGCCTCTGCCTCCCCAGTGTTGGGATTAAAGGACTGCACCACCACACACTTTGTTTACTCTTATATATAACCACATTTCTACATATCAAAGTCTATGTTGTTCTAAGTCAGTGATTCTCCAAGTGTAGTCTTCAAACCAGCAACATCGACATCAGCTAGGAAACTTCTAGAAAAATAAAATCTTGTTTAGACCCTATACCTACTATGGCTGGGATACAGGCATCTATTTTATCAAGTCCTTTGGGTAATTCTATGCATGTCTAAGTTTGAGACACACAAGTCAAAATATTGTAATTCTTTTGTAATAGCAAGTAATTCCCTTATAGTAGCAAGTCTAGTAAAGTCTGGAAATTTAAAAACAAAATTCTTCTGAATCAAATATAATTTGTGCCTTCTCAGAAACCGTAAGCAGTCTCAACTTTGGAACAAGTCACTTAAAGGTTCCCCTATAAGCAACTCAGAAAACTTGCACAGTACTGTTTCCACCTAGCAACAATTGCATAAGAAAGGATTCATTTATGATCTCGACACTTATGACTTGCATTTGAACTTCCTCCCCGACAGCATATACGAAAGGCTCCAATATGAAAAGTCTCCAATGCAGAAACATTCAAAGGTGGCTTTTTGGAAGTGACTAGATTGTGATTAATGAATCCTCATCAATGGATTCAACTCCTGATGGGTTCCTGACTTGACAGGCAGTATTAGTTGCTAGAAACTGAAGAGGTGGGATATATAGTCTTGTGCCCATTCCCGTCCTCTTTTCTGCATTCCAGCTACCACGGGATAAGCAGTTTTGTTCTATACACATGTTCCAAACAAACCATGTTTCACCACACTACAGTCAAATGAACACAGACTGAAACTGTGAGTCAAAGTGTTATCTTTCTTCCTTCACATTAATTTTCTAAGATATTTTGCCAGAGTCCCAGAGGACTTTCTGTTAAGCTTGTATCATGAGCTAAAGCCTCAGAAGTTAAGAGTATATTATGATTACACTCAGTAAATAAGAAAAATCTGTACTAGCCAGAAAGCCTCTTTGCAAAGTCTAATTTTATTTATTTTCAAAATAAAAGTAGCTTTCAATTCCAGCTAACTTCTAAATAGTCTTTAGTAATAAGGGAAAAGATATGATTAATTACACAGACCCAGTCACCTCATCTTTGAAAGAATACACTTAGAGATAAAGGACACTATCTTGAATGCTTTCACTCCTATTTTTATTTCCCATTCAAAAGAAAGATATATATGAAGTCCAAGTTTAAAAAAAAAAAAAAAGGGCCACTTGGTTTTAAATTTTTCAGTATAAACTAAGTCCAGTCTACAAGAACTTGTTACACTGACCGGTCCAACATAAACACCAACAAAAACAAAAGGGCAAAGGTAGGTGCAAAGGGCTAGAGATAGTTTTATTCTTCTCTAAAACTAAAACATGGCTGCCAAACATAGTGATAAAAATAAATGATCAAACATGAATTAATCATTTTTCCCTGTAAAATGGATCTGTGTTCCTAGCACAAAAGATATCTTTATCAGAAAGCCTACCAGCATACTGAAGAACACTTACCTATCCGTGCTATCATGAAACTGAAGTTAGGGTTCTTTTTTCAACTGTTATATATCCTGAATGTACTAAAATTCTCTATGGTAGCATTAAGAGGATGATAAAAATCAGGGCATTTCCCAGAATACCCTATCACCTTTAAAGAAAAATCATGGAACAGAAGTAGGACTACATTCAGATGTCAAGGCTTTAGAGTAATGTGGTCCTGAGATAATCACAACCCAAATGCTTGCTACTCAGTTCTATTCTAACTGAAGTTTCTTTGTTACATTTAATTACCAGTCAGCTAACCTTATCAGTGATGTACATTATCAATCATACGTCACCTAACTGTAAACTAAAAGTCAAGAGTTAAACAATTTGCCAGAAAAATGTGTACCTCAACATCCTTTCCCCTTTTAGGTCATTGAATTCCAGAGCTATAATACATTTCTGCTGTTGTTTTCTCTTTTCACCAGCTAGAGATTATGTGGCAGAGTTACAGCACATCTAGAGCTTCCATCCTTTCCTAAGAGTTCTGCATCACCAGGAAAGTTACTTTACAGACACAGCTTTCTTAATCTGTACACCAAGATGGATACCTGTGCTCAAGTTTTGGCTTTTAAATAAATAGGCATTTTAAATCATACATTTTAAAATAGCAAGATGAGAGACTTCAAAAATATTAAAATTCTTCAATTGGAAACAGCACTGAGAAAGCCATCTGAAAAACTGGTACCCTGGGAAAACCACATAATAGCACTTTGTTTAGTCTGGTTTTGTTGAGACAGGGTCTCACTATAGCTCCAATTGGCCTCAACTTGTTATGTAGTCCAGGCTGGTCTCAAAACTCAGAGATCCACTTGCCTCTGCCTCCCAAATTCTGGGACTGCATGCACCATGGATGATGCGTGGCTGTAATTCCTGTTTTTAATTAAGGAAATCCCTAACTTGAGACAGAATACATAAAAGTGAAGCCTAAAATAAAAAAGTTACGAGCACCTATCTAAATTCTACATACCCAAGGCCAAATAAATCACTTTAAGAATACTCAAAAACCTACAAAATGTAGGAACACAAAAATAGATTTCTTTCCTCTCAATTTTCCACATTAGGGACTTTTCTAGGTACTATTTCACGGTACTAATGCCCACATTCCCCACTCATAACCTAGAAAAATACTTCTAACTCTGCTCCATCAACAGACTGCTATTTCCTAGTCACCCTCTACTCACTGAGAATTAGTTAAAATGTTGCCAGCTTTTTATGAGAATAGAAAAAACATACACCATCATACCCGTAACAGTTCTCTTCAAATGCTGAAAGCCTATTCATGAAGGGTTGGTCTGCCCTAAACAAAAATAAGTATTTAGGAGTGGTAAGTGAAAGGTATTTCTAGGTTATCCAAGGCTTCATTCTAATTTTTTCAGCAGGTTAACATACAGAAGAGCTCCATTTCACAATGTAAAAAAAAAAAAAACCCTAAAGGAAGCAAGCTCCTTTAGCTAAGTAGAGCAAGAAGCACACTTTGCCCTTTTCTTGGGAAGTATGAATATCAAACTCTGCCCAGGAAAGTCTCTTTAATTCATGTCTCTATCTCATTCTATCCAATAAAACACTGGCATAGTAGTGAAAAAAACAAGCTGAAGCCAAGCAACTTTGTTTAGTTTGGGCCTGCGTTTAGCTTCTGCAACCCTTCTCCTTTATTACAGTCATATTTATATTTCCCTGGGGGAAAAAAAGAACCAATTATTAAAACATCCAGGAGATGGGAATATTAAGAATTAGGATGGAAAGTTGTCACACCTGTTCTTTTACAACTTGTCTGGTTTACAACATTGTAAGACTAAACAGACACTGACAAATGTGCATTTGAGCCTACCAAAACAAAGAAAAGCTACAGTTTTAAAAAAGTTTAATTTCAGTCAATATGGTGGTACAAGCCTGTAATCTCAGCACTTGGAAAGGGGAAGTAGGAGAATCAGTTCAAGGTCATTTGTCTACACAGCAAGCTTCAGGGCAGCCTTGACTACACGAGACCCTATTTCAAAGAAAAAAATAAGGGCCTGGCAAGATGGCTCAGCAATAAAGGCACATGCCACCAAGCCTGATGAGTTTGATTTCTTGATATCTAAGACCCACATAGTTGTCTGCTCACCCCCACATGCAGTGTGGCAGCATGCCCTCTCCCCTACCCTCTCACACACGTAAACATAATTGAAAACTTTGAGTTTAATTTCATTACAATAATGTCTCAATTACCTAATGTTATTTTTCAGTACCTCTGGACAACCTACAAATATAAAATTTAGCAATGTAACATTAATGAACATCTAAGAAAAGTTCTTGCATGTTGGATTTTTAATACTAGAATTAAAATAAGTATCTGAAGCAAAAAGATTTTGTTCTGCATGATAATTACCATGAATGATTACATTTAGGAACACAAATCCCAATTCTGATTATCCCATAAAACATTAAATCATCCATTCAAGACCTGGATCATTTTGTATATGCATCTATATTTGTTTTTCTATAAAATGAATTAGACTAAATTCTAAGGTGTCTTTAAGCTCTCCTAAGAAAAACCTTAAGGCAGGCATGCTAATCCCAGCACTTGGGAAGGGAGACAAGCAAATCTCTTTGAGTTCCAGGCCAGCTGAGGCTACAGAGACCCTGCCTCAAAAAACCATAAACAAACAACAAAAACCCTTAAGATTCTGCAACAAAACATTTTAAGATGAATTTAGTCATGACAAAATTTCTCCAGGTTTAACCTTTTACCAACCAAATTATTACTAATTCATCTACAATAAACTTAGTAATTTAATTGATCCTTAAAATTATGACAAATTATATGCTTAATCTATAAACCACACAAAATGTATTCTTATTCATATGTGCCCCACTCTAAGTATCCTGGAATAAAATACTTTGGTCAAGTAATCATTAGGATTCTATTCATACCCAAGAGAAAGCAGAGAATTCACAACTTAATCTTTCTAAATCACACACACACACACACACACACACACACACACACACACACACACCATGCAGAGCAATGGGGCATAAGAGGAAGGCTGAGAGCCAGTTAGTTTTTTTCCCTATGGAAAGGTAAATACAAAACAAAGTAACCTTGCCCTGAAATCAAAGCATTCTTTCAGAGACAAGATGAATGCAAAACAAAGTAACTTTGCCCTCTGCATTGCAGAGATATCTTGCAGTTAGCTCACCAGAGATCCTAAATGTTAGGGGAAAAAAAAACTTACTTTAGCCCCAAGAAAAGACTACCTATAAAATACTTTAAGAATGGGTTTATTTCAAGCACTTAGCATAGGCCTTGTACAACAGCTGCATCAAATTCTAAGTGCAACTTCAGAAATGCTATCTTCACAATTTCTAGTGAACAATATTAGAAGGATATAAAGTACATAAGTCTTGGGGAATACTGAAAAACATTCTTTAGGCTATCAATTTTAGTTACAAAATTAGCCTTTTTTTTTTTTTTTTAAACAAGAGAATTCTGCTAATCTTTCACCTATCAAAATTGCCAGAGTCTACTTATAGGGAGAGTAAGCATTTTAAATGCCATGTATTAAAAACATCATTTACATCACAACTAATTATATCTTAAAATATCAAATGAGCCCTCCGGTAAAATTAAGAACTTGGTTTCTAAATCTTTTTTTTTTTTTCCTGGTCTTTTTGAGACAAAGTCTTCCCATAGTCCCAGCTGGCCTGGAACTCAAGAGATTGGCGTGTCTCTGCCTCCCAAGTGCTGGGATTAAGCCTGGCCCAGTGTCTAAGAGTCTAAGGCCCAGTTTTATATGGAAAGAATTGATGAAAAAAACAAGCTACTGAATCCCTTAAGTTAACATTTTTTGTACTTTCAAACAATCATACAAATTTTTAAAGTTTTACATTCAATTCTCTGTATCAAAGGTATATTTTTTGCTAAACACTGATACTATCTTTATTAACCCAAATTGTAAAAATCACAAAGCTACTTAGTCCCATTACATAATATAATCCTATTTCCATCGATGTTCCTGCATTCTCACAGATGATTAACTTTCCTCTAATGGAAGAAATTACTGAAAAATGAACAAATAACTTTGTTTTCTTCAATTGTTTTTTAAGTGATACCACAGACCTACTAGTCATTTTTCTTAGGATACTTTCTTGGTCCAGGAACTTGCAATTCAAACCAAACAGGTAATAATCAAAAACAAATAAGCTGCTAAATTTACTAAAGTAAAAAAAAAAAATGCATTAGGATTTCTAAAGAGGACTTCAAAGCTGAGTTGTAAAGCAAATCCTATTTTAGAAATGCTCAGGCCTAGTCAGCTATTAAATCTTCTCATATGGAAAATTATCTAGTCATAGGCAAAAAAAAAAAAAAAAAAAAAACCCACAGATGTGCTTAAATTAAATTAGTACAAAACCCAATGCCCTGAGTTTCTCAAAAAGTAAAATATGTAACTTTAGTAACAATTAAGTCACAACATCAGAACTGCCAACTTAACAATTTAACAGGTAGCTCAACTGTGGTTTTTTTAAAAAGCCTCACCTAGCTATAAAGTGACCTTTTCACTGTTATTTAGCAATCAAAACACGGGGGGGGGGGTTATGATATAAACTATTTTTAAAATTTTGTTGTTTGAGGCAAGGATGATGGCACACACCCAGCATCTGGAAGGCAGAGGCAGGCAGATCTCTGTAAGTTCAATGTTAGCCTAGTCTACATAGTGAGTTCCAGGCCAGCCAGCCCTAATAGGTAAGATTCTGTCCCTGCCCCCCGCCCACCCCCCAAAAAGACGACAGGTATGACGGTGCATGCCTTTAATCCCAGGACTCAAGAAACAGAGGCAGGTGGATCTCTGAGAATTCAAGGCTAACCTGGTCTACTTAGGACAGCAGGGGCTACAGGAAGACCCTGTCTCAAAAAAAAAAAAAAAAAAAAAACTTGTAAGAAAAAAAATTTTGGGTTCAGTTTCTTACAAAATCACAAGGCAGTTTCTCAGCATGTACTAGCCAGGTGAATAACCTCTATAAAACCAATTACATTAATCTCACCTATAATTAGGAAGAAGGATGTGAATGTAGTGTAACATTCAACTAAACCAAGTGGCTACTCATGGTTCAAGTCCTCACAGGGCTTATGAACTAATTCCTCTTCTGTTTTCAAATACCCATCAACACTAGCATCTAACAGTCACCTCACAAATCTGCTGCTTATCAGCAACTTTATATGAACACATTCAAAGATTTTGCAGTCACTAATATCCATAATTTAAACATTACATCATTAATACTCAGGCTGGTTCCCATTTCTAGAAGAAAACAGAAAATTCATAGAAATTTGAGATTAAACCTAAATCACAAAGCAAGTCTCAGAAGACACTGGCATGTTTATTCTATTTCATATTTGAATGTAGCTACTGCACACTTAAAATGGCTTGCTACTTTAAGATATTTTGCCAAGTAATAGCAAAATAATTTTCAAAAAAGCTTGTTATCTCTAACTGGTGTATCATCTCAATCTCAGTCCAGGAAATTAAAGTAAAATCACCAATCTTCAACACTGAGAAGTATGAAAGGTGAGTATTTTAAAACTCACAAAAACGTAAAGTCAGTAAATTAAAACCGAAGTGTCCTGCCCCTTCAACTTAATTTCAACAGTCCAGATTTTAGCCAAAAGATTATCTCAAATTGAATGAGGTGACTGGCTAAATAAACCTAAGATTTTTTTTCAAAATTCAAAAATATGCATTAGAGACGGGCAAGTCTAAGTTGTCAAGTTACCTTTACTTAAGGTAAAAAGCAATCAAGTTAGCACAATAGTTGCAGGCGTAATGACACCCGTTTTTCTCCCTTTCCACTGCTAGTCTTAACCAAAATTTAATGATTCACTCTACCAAGACCCTCATTCTAAACTGAGTTGGTACACTGTCCGGCAGTAAATAAAGCATACAACAAAAGGCAGACTTGCTAAGAAATCTCACGGTGTGGCCCAGATGGCTAAATATTAAATCAAAAAAAGTGTGGGTGTGGCTCGATTTTTTTGGAGGGGGGAAGGAGGCCAGGCGGGGCGGCTGCCTGGTCTCTGCCCTCCCCCTCTGCTTTCGCTTTGTGCTCACAATGCAGCTCCTGTACAGCGCTTCCCTCTCCCGCAGCCGCCGCCATGTTAGACACACTCTCCATGTGCCCAGAGACCTAGCGACCGACTCCAGTCAAACCTGGACCTATACCTCCGAAGATCTCAACTGCTGAAAAGCCCCCAGCCCCTTAAGAGTCCCACCAGGATGAGGGGGTAAAAAAGGTCGCTGCAGAATATCACCTCGAGACTGAGATGAGTGTACGGCTCCGGGCACCCAGACAATTGAAACAAAGGGGGAAACACAGGGAGCCCATCAGAAGGGGGCGGAGGTACCCAAGAGACGCCAAGCTCGAAAAGGGCTAGACCGGAATGCAACCTCAGCTTAAGACTAAAGACAGTTCTCTCTCCCAAGAAAAAGGGCCCAGGCTACTGCACGGACCTCGAGCCCTGGTAATGGAGCGGCAAGCCCTATGACTACATGGGTCGCCCCAACCCCACGAGGCAGTCGGTTGGGTCCTGCACACTCGGCCCATCGCACTGTTACCCCCACCCCCACCCACCCCACCCCACCCCGGACCTCAGGCTCCCGTCAAAGATAATCGGGTCTTGGTTTCAAACTGTGTCCGGGCAACCGACCCCGCCGCCTAGGCAACCCGTCGCCCAGGCCGGAGCCGGCGCATTTCGAGTAACTGAGGCCTGGAGGCAGCGCTGCGCCGGGCCAGGTGACAGGCACCTCCCGGAGGCGCCCGTTTTCTGGGCACAAAGCTCCGTCCCCCATGGAGACGGGCGTGGGGACTCGGGTGGGTGGCGGAGCCGAAGGCCTAGCGGGGCAGCACTGATGGACGAAGCCAAGGCCACCACTACCCGGATAAGGAGGGAAGCAGGGCCCGGCGCCACGATTCCTTTCTCTCCCGCTCACGCCTCGCACCTTTTTCTTCTCCAGGTTCCGAAGTTTCTTATCGATCACCCCGAGAATCTGCTTCATGGCCTCGGTCTGGACGGCGCCGGTGCCGGTTGCCGGATGCTGAGAAGTCGGCGCAGCTGCCCCGGCCGCCGCCTCGCTCCCGGAGGAACCCGACGGCGGTGGCGGCCCCGACGATTTGCTGCCGCTTCCGCTGTGGCTGGTGGCCGAGGGCATCTTTAGACCGAGAAGAGAGAGAAGAAAAAAGCGGGAGGGAAGGACAAGAGCGGCGAGTCAGGAGATGGACGGGGCGAGACGCGGGACAAAACGCGCAGCGGGCGGGAGGCTGCGCGAGCGGTGGGGGAGGGGGCGGCGCGCGCCGCCGGCAGGAAGAGCCCGCGGGGACGCGCGCGACCCGCCAGCAGGGCGCCGGGCCGCCCCGCCCCCCTCCCGCGCGGCCTGCCCGCCCCGGGGACACCAAGCTCGCGCCGGGGGCGGGGCCTGGCGCTGCAGCCGCCAACCGCCAGTGCAACGGTCCCCACAGGGGCGGACCGGGACCCGTTGCCTTCCGGGGGCGGGAGGTGGGGGAGACAGAGGTCACGGGTGAAGAGGGCACTGGAAATGACCGGGGAATGGGGGTGGGAAGGACTTGAGCGCGCCCCTCCAGACGCTCGGGCCGCTCCGAAGGCAAAAAGGAGACTCTGCAGCGGCCTTCTTCTCCAGCAGCGCCTCGGTCTGGGATGGCGCTCACCGTGCGCGCGCGGAGCCGCTGGAGGTCCCGAGTGGGCTGCTGAAAGGGGCAAGGGTGGCGCTGCGTTCCGAGCAGAGGAGTGCGCTCAGCGGGCGCAGACCGCTTCGCCCAGTCGCCGATGCACTGAGCTGCTCCTAGTGGGGCGAGAGCCGGCGCGGGAGGGACTTAGCCAGCCAGTCCTCTGGGATGCGAGGGGCGGGAGCAATGGGGAACGGGGCCCTTCGATCTGCTCGGGCTGCCCTAAGCGAACGCCTGTCGGGATAGGTGGCCTGAACTCGTCCCCTCAGGACCTGAGCTTCCTGCGCTGGGGTCCTGCCACTCTTTCCAGGTCCAGGCGGTATCACACGGAGGCCGCTGGAGAGATGTCTTGAGTTTTAAGCGAAATCTAAGCTGGGGTCCTTCAGGCGAAATCGTTTGACATCCAAACTGGGACAATAGATGTCAAGCAGCTGGCGTCCGCCCCTGGCAAAGCCCTTATTTGGAGGGGGAGGGGGAAAGGGGGCAAAGGTTTCTGCAAGTAAGGGATGCGTGGAGTGGGTGGTGCAATCCCTGCGTCTAGAATTCTTTCCATATGCAAAACAAGCCGACTCACCCTAAAAGGTCTGAAAAAGACCACTTGCCACAATCATCCAATTAACGTAGGTAATTCTCTGTAGAATACATAGGGCATAAGCTTCGCTAGTGGCTTTAGAAGTCTTAAAATGCTCCAAGTTCTTGTTAAAAATCATCTTCGGCTACTCTAAGATGACATATATTCAGCAGGCCTCAGCAGTATCAAGCTTTTTCTCCTTTGCTTTATATTTTGCCCAAAACTTTTAAAGAATATGCTAGATGAGAAAAAAAAATTTTTTTTTCTCCCAGAAAATTATTCCAGGATGGGAGCGGGTGTAGTGGGGGTGGACCCCGAGTAGAAAATGAGTGCTCCAAAGAAAGGTATTTCTTAAAAGTATATAATCAGTGGGAAATTATGTAACATACTATTGTATGACAACAGTGATTGACAAATTTATAATTTAAATTCCATGAAAAACGGATTTAGAAAAGGAGTCTCCCTGGGGAATAAAATGAATAATATGGGCTGGCAGCAGCACATCCTGAGGGAGACGGCAGAAACAGTAGCCTTGAGATATTCCAGTTAGCTGTGAAGTCTGTTATCTGTTCATTTAAATATTTATTGAGCATATTACTGCATAGTACGAATTCTTCAGCGCTAAGGATGTGAACAACAAAAAAAATACAGATTTCTCATGAAGGTCGTGGAATTTATAATGAGAAGGGGGTTGACAAATCTAGTAGGAAAACAAAGGAATAAAAGATGGTGGTCAGTAAGTCTTACTGGGTGACATACGAGCCAGGACTGAAGAAAGTAAGGAAAGCCAAGCAATTACTTTAGAGTAGGAATTTTCCAGTGTAGAGAACTCCATGTACCAAGATCTGAGATGGAATATGCTTGGTGGGTTCAAAAAATAGGAGGCCACAGTGGAGGAGGCCATAGCATTAAAAAAAAAAAAAAAGATCAAAGATTTAGGAAGGGGATTGACTTTCTCCTAAGTGAAATGAGGCATGTTAATTTCATGATCAACCTGTATTTTAAATCTTGCTGTATAAAAAATTTGCAAGAAATGTGTGTTGATGGTGAGAGGGTGAAGCAAAAATAGAAGCCAGGAAACCAATAGACTATTGAAATCCTTTAGCCCACGATGGTGGTAGCCAAGAGCAGGGACAAACAGTGAAGGGACAAGGGACAAGAACTGGATTCATTATACCTTGTAATAGTAGAACCAAAAGATTTACTTACCGATTGAATGTCAGGTGTGAAAGAACTGAAAATTGACCTAAGGTTTGTTATTCAAGACTTAAGCACCTATACTATACTTAGCACCATGATAAAAATTATTCTAGCAGGACTTGTTGGCACATGCCTTTAATCTCAGCATTTGGGAGGCAGAGGCAGGAAGATCTCTGTGAGCTCGAGGCCAGCCTGGTCTACATAGTAAGTTCCAGGCCAGCTGGGGCTACAGGGGGACCCTATTGTGTATGTGTGTGTGTACACATACAAGCCTAGAATGGAAGATTAGGATCCTTAGCTACTTGTGACAAGTATATTCAAACCAGCCAATGTCACTACAGATCCTATCTCAGACTCCCAACCCAGACCTGCTGAATTAGTCTGCATTTTTAAAAAATCTTCAGGATTTTGGAAAATTACTCAATTCTTCAGAACTTGACCCATGTCTTTGAGATCGAATTTTAAATAACACTGGTAGTGTCTCCCCAGACCTACAGAATCAGAAGCTCTTGGAGTGGAGCCCATCAATCTGTGCCATGTCTTTGTGGCTAATTCTGATGTCAAAGTATATGAACAGGGGCATCAAGATGGCTTAAGTAAAGGTGCTTGTCGCCAAGTCTGATCATCTGAGTTTGATTCCCAGGACCCACACCATGTAAGGAGTACTCCTCCAAAAGCTGTCCTGTGACTCCCATGAGTGCTGGCCTGTGCACACATACACATGTAATTTCAACTGAGGAACCAAAGAAGAGACATTTAATCAAATTTAAGTTGAGAACTTGTGATACGGTCAATTATCATTCAGCAGTTGCCCAACATAAAGAATTGTAACTAAATTAGGATTTTTATTCAAGGGAAAATGAAAGATTTTTGAGAAGATAAGTCAACACAGGTGACAAAAACTCTCATTCTTCAGTAGTCTGAATGTAGCCCATAGGACACTAGGACAGACTAGGTTATGCTGCAATAACTCTGAAAGTCCTATAATTTAAAATAGGGATCTGAAAATTACAATCCCAAGTGGCCCTCCCTCTGTTTTGGGTTTTGTTGTTACTTTTTGTCTTATGGGTGTGAGTCTATGTATTGTGAGGCCTGTGTTTACAAGTGAGCATGCCTATACCAGTGCCATCAAGCTCCCAAGATCTACCTGTCTCTGCCCCCAATGGTGGGGTTATGGCCGCAGCAATGCCAGGATTTTTACATCGGTGCTGAGGGTTTTAACTTAAGTCCTCATGCTTGCAAAATAAGAGCCCCTACTGAGTCAGCTCCCCAGCCCCTCCCCTTATTTTTAAAAGTTTTATTGGAACATATATCCACTCCTGTGTTTTCTATAGTAATTTTTGTGCCACAGAAAATCCAAGTTAAGTCACTGTGACACAATAGTGTGCAAAATCTAAAGCACAGGCTGTGGGTAGTAGCTCACACCTTTAATCCCAGTACTGGAGAACCAGAGGAGGGCAGATCTCTGTGAGATCAAGGCCAGCCTGTTCTACATAGGCAGTTACCCGCCAGCTGTGACTACAGGGAGACCTGTCTCAAGAGACCAAAAAAAAAATCTAAAACATAGGCAAGACTGTTCAGTAGGTAAAAGTGCTTGCCACCAAGCCTAATGACTGAGTTTCATCCCCAGAACCCACATGATGAAAGGAGAAACTTGACTCCTTTAAGCTGATCTCTGCTTTCCATGTGAGTTGGGTGGCACGTGCAAGCTCTCCTCACACACACACACAATGTAAAAATCTAAATATTTTCCTTTATAGAAAAAGGTTGCAAATCCCTAGTTTAAAGCAATAAACAGTATATATCTGTCACAGTTCAATGGAGGACTTTGTAGTTGGTTGCCAGGCTGCCAGGGAAGCCATGTCTCAAGGATTGCTGATTACTATAAGACTGTCAGGACGATTTCTAGTATTCCAGAGTTCTTCCATTTGTTAAGAGTGTCTGGCTATGTTCCTCAGGCCAGCTTAGTGCTCTCTATGCTTCTAACTCAGTCTCTGAATCCTGGGGTTACAGACATGTGCCATCATGCTAGAAATCAGTTAAATGCTCCAGACAAGTAGACAAGCAACATATGCCAGAATCACATGACTTCACTGAACTGTGAGAGGCTCAGGGGATGACGGTCTATCAGGTACTCAAGAGGAAGTTCAATGTACCTGAAGTGTTTGGTGAATATATAGCTTGTGTGACTTCACTTCCCACGGTCATGTCAGTACCTTTTTCTTCAAGACCTCACATTCTTGCACTGTCCGCAAGTCCAGGAAGACAGAAAAACTTAAGAGAAAGCTGTGTGTTTGGGCTGACTTCCCCCTGCCTAGCCCAGTGCAGTGGTCTCAGTCAAGCAAATGTGTCTGTTTCATACATGACAAAAAGGGGAATGTTTACAAATTTTTTTAGTGCTTTACTGCCATGTTTTAACCTTTTTGCTTTGGTTTTGTTGTTGTTGTTGGAGGGATTTTTGTTTCGCTTTGTTGAGACAGGGTCTCACTATATAACCCTGGCTGGTCTAGAATTTGCTATGTAGACCAGGCTAACCTTGAACTCACAGAGAGCTGCTTGTCTCTGCCTCCTGAGTATTGAAATTAAAGGTGTGTGCCATGAAACCCAGCTATGTTTTAACCATTTTTTCTAACCCCAAAACATAAAGCAGCTTAGGATTACTGTATGGGTGAAAAAATAGGAAATATAAAAGGGATTTGTGCTGAATAGCTTTAGTTGGCAACTTGACCCGTCTGGGTAGAGAGACTCTCAATTGAGGAATTTCCTTGATTGGATTGGCCTGTGGGGCATTTTCTGGATTGCTGAATGATGTGGGAGAGCCCAGTCCACTGTGGGCAGTACCACCCGTGGGCAGGTGGTCTTGTGTTGTATAAGAAAGCAGGCTGTACACAGGCTGGAGGAATAGGCCAGTAAGCAGCATTCCTCCATGGTCTGTGCTCCAGGTTCCTATCCTGAGTTCCTGCCTTGGCTTCCATTGATTATGGACTGTGCTTATAAGCCAAATAACGTGCCCTCCTCCCTCCCCCGGCCAAGCTGTTTTTGGGCAGTGTTCCATCACAGCATTTGAAGGCAAACTAGAACACGGGTTCTAAGCAAACCAGAGAAGGAGAGTAATTAGTGGAAAATCCTTTCCCAAGTGTCCTCAAACCCTGGCACTCAAGTTTTAGTAGTAGATTTTAATAACCCAGATCTCCCAAACTGACATATCAATCCCTGAGACCATAGAGCTCTGAATTTTCCATAGTCAAATTGAATACTTATGAAAGCTTTGGTAAAATTGTCTAGATACTTCAACTTTTATCACATAATGCACTACTGCCAAGTTTTTGTTTTTGTTTGGCTAGTTGGTTGTGTGTGGAGAGAGAGTCTCACTATGCAGCCCAGGTTGACCTGGAACTCTGGGTAATCCTCTTGCCTCAGCTTCTCAAGTGCTGGGTAATGCCAGGTTTATTTGTTACAAAACAGTTTTCATGAAGTACATCTTTGCTTTGGCTTGACACAGAAACCTGGCCAAAGTGTGAACTGTATTGCTCAGACAACTAAGACTCTTAAAATCTCTTAAATTTGTTTACATTCATTTTAATACAAATCATCAAGAGTGTTTCTAGTATAATTTTTGTCTCCTATGACAATTCAACCTATTTAATTATGGTACATGAGCTCTAAGATAACCTAAGCTTTATCTTTTCATCTCTATTTTCAGAAACAATACCATGTCTGCCACAAATACTCTATCAATAAATATCTCTTATATAATTAACACATGAGTCTGATGTTGGTTACCGTAGTTGACCCATACTGTTTGGTTGATTTTTACCATCCTAGATAGTATTCTTTTCCATTACATTTTCCTATGTCTTTTCTCAATTCGGATATTAAGATACAGAGCTTCATATTTCGTAGAGGTACAGTATGTTCAGAAGTTGTTGTTTTTTTTTTTTTTTCAGATTTCACAAGATACTGTTGTTCTGTTCATTTTTGAGACAGAGTCTCAAGTAGCCCAGACTGGCTTCAAACTCACTCTGTAGCCAACTTGAACTTGATATTCTTTCCTTAACTTTCCAAGTCCTAGAATAACAGGAATGTGCCATGAAGCCCAGTTTATGTGGTGCTGGGGACCAACCCAGAGCTTTGTTCATTCTAGGCAGGCACCCTTCCAGCTGAATACATCTCTAGCCCCAAAATATCATTTACATTTTTTAATTCCTTCATCTGTTTGTAATCAAATCCCTCTTTTCTCTTATGCTGCACTATTAGTTCCTCATGGACAGAGAAAGGTCTGCAGTAATGGCACCAACCATCTAGCTCCTAATTCTGCAGGAGCCAGTGAGGGCCAGAGTACTTCCGGGTGTTCTCTGCACTAAACCAGCATGGCTTACTCTCAGGTTTGCCAGCATAAGGCATTGAGCAGATCACCTGGGCCTCCTATGCCTTGCCTTGATTCATGACTGTCAGGCTCGTGTGCTCTGTCAGTACCCTAACCAAGACTCAGCTCCCTGGCATTCATCTTTGCTTAGCCCCTCCACACTCTCCTCAGCTTCTACACCCATAAACTTGTAAATGTCAGAAACCCAATAGCCTGAACTATAGCAGCAGTCACTGTGGGTGCGCCAATCTTTGAAACCATACCTTCTACCAAGAAAGGAAACGGGGGGGGGGGGGCAGCTCCCAAGAATTGCAAAATACTCCATGCTTTTCAGCTCCCAGATCTTCCCCTGGGAGTGGTCTCAGGTGAGTATGTGATAGCCAAACTACAGCGAAAGCTGCATCAACTACAGCTTTCAGGCACATCAGAAAAACGCCTAGAACTTTACAGGTGTGGTTGCAAAATGCTCCAGGATGAGGAGACTTTGCAGCTCATTTTGAAAGAAACAGATGTGGGTAACAGAAGGGTTCACTCCTTACCCCTGTGCAGATGACCAGCATAGAAACTGTGAGCCTCAAGTTGGTGGCACTAGAGGCCACACTTTGAATTGTACACACTTTGCCCCAAGCATCAAGGCTCCACTGCAGAACACAGACAACATAACACAGTTTGTATATATGTGTTCAGACACTTATGGTCAGAAACACAACTATGGTTCCCTCTTTCACATCTCAGCCCCCACAGGCATAAGGCCCAGTTTCTCAAGGGTCTATCACCAAGCCCATAAATTCTCTTCCAGACTGTCTACAGAGGTGAAGAAAAAAATCTAAAGCTTCTTTGTACAGATTGGTTGGTGACTGGGCTCCAAGCCACTGAGGGAAGGCAACTACTCCAGAGGGACAGCCCAAGGTCAACCAGATCCCATGGGTCCTGTCTCTGTCAGAACTGGTTCAGAGCAGAAGTGACCTTTCACCACTCCCAATACCCTCTGGAGACAGACAAGGGTAACTAGTCACAAGGGACCAGCCACACCTATTTGGGTAACAGGGCCAGTAAATAGAACCCCAAGAGCTTTCATTCAATATATGGGTAGAAGAGGGATGAGGCTGGCTAGGTGAACCCCCACTTTATCTCAGAACATCATACTGTTCAGCAGCAGCTTAAAGGAAGCATTCATAGCCACAGCACACTCGTCCAGCTCCAACTCCGGAGGCCATGCACCTGCCTCTTTAATTTCTCTTTCACCACTGGGAGAGATTCCAGGTAGTGTTGTGTCTGGAGTCCAGGACTTCACAGGGATCTTGGGATCTCAACTTTGAACACAATACAGGCGAGACTCAGACAAATCATCCAGACCTTCCATGCCAAAGCAAGACCAGTGGTCCAGGGTAAAGGTAGAGGAAGAACTGAGGGTCTCTAGCTGGCTGTAGCATCCATCTGACTTTCTTAGACCTTTCCAAGTCTCTGGCATGTCAAACTCTGGCATGAGTGTAACTCCCTGGAGTTAGACTCAACATTCAGAGTGTAGAGCATAGCAGTAGTGTTAGGGGTGATGGGAACTCTGTCATGCCTGAAGAGGTCCTTCTTAGTGGGCTCCCTCAGAAAAGGCTTATTTTCTTTTTTCCAGGATAAAAGACACCCTAAGACTTATTCAAAGCAAGAAGACAGCAGGGATCTCTCCAGCATGAGCCACGATCTTCAAGACGATGGGGCTTTCTGACTATAGAGACATGAGGTGCCTTCAGTCAGCATTCAGGAAGGATGTTTAGGAGATCTGAGCCTAGTTTCATTGAGAGCTCCACAAATGCTTAATAGATAAAAGTCCTGGTCCCAGAACACCTTCATTGCTCTGGAGGTGTCTATGATCAGACTCAGTTTCCTCTGCTGCCCCTAACCCAGGCAGGAGCCAACGGGGAGCAATACTGTTATTTTTCAAGGAACATTCTTAGAAGCCATGCATTATGTTCAACATAATAGGAAAGGCACTTGGCCATAGATACTAAATTCTTCCATATAGTTACTTATGTCAATTGCATATTGTTTTTAACTTCATTGTTTGTATTTTTTATATTAAAAAATTTCTATTTTATGTGTATGAGTATATTGCCTATATGTAAATGCACCCATGTTGAGCAGTACCCTCAGAGGTCAGAAGAGGGCATTGGATACCCTGGAACTGGAGAGTTGTTAGCTGCCATTTACGTGCTGGGATTCGAACCCCGGTGTTCTGCAAGAGCAACCAGTCCTCTTAACTGCTGTGCCATCTCTCCATCCTCCATTGTTTGTGTTTTAGTGCTTGTCAGTCTGTAGTGATTTTGCTCCTTAGGGATGTTTGGCAATGGCTGTAGGTATTTTAGATGTCACAATTTGAGGGAATGATGTTAATTGTACCTGGTTAGGTAGAGGCCAAAGATGCTTCTAAACATCATATAGTGTACATAAAAAAAAGAACTATTGGGCCAAAATGTCAGGAGTGCTAAAGTTGGAAATGCCTATTCTGAGAGACAAAAAAGTTATTAGCATTTTCAAGTAAATATATCGAAATGACATTGGGAAAACGAAAAACACTTAGAGATAAACTGTGAACAAATATAAAACTGAACTATAAACAGATCACTGCCATGCATCTTGGCAATTGATGATTTTTTTTTCAGGCAATATTAATGCTGTGTATTATTTATCCAACCACACATACAACTTCTGTGAATAATTATTTGAGAAAAAATTTCCTTCCAGGTGACAACTAATTGCTCCCAAAATGTCACAGGGACTAAAACACTGCGTATTTCAAACTTTCACAGTGCGGGAGGATAAGCATAAAAGCAACTACCTGAAATTGTTCTACAGCGGGATAGCCATTATCTGGAAAATAGCTTCCTCATCTAGCGGCACAGCTCCCTCTATATTAATGGTTTTCCCTTCCTCCAAGTGTTAATAACTTTTAAATTTACATTTGTTTATTTACTTATTTATGTGTGTGTGTGTATGTGCACACATGCTGTGACACATGTGAAGGTCAGAGGAGAGCCTGCAAGGAGACAGTTCACTACCATATGGGTGCTGGAAATTGAACTTAGGTCATCAGACTTGGCAACAAACCCCTTTACCTGCTAAACCATCTCACCATCCCATTAATAACTTTTTAATCCGGAAAGTATAAGAACTTAAAAGTGCCCTGTAGGACTTCCAGTAGAATTTGCAAATGAGGAAGGTATATGAATTCTGCCCACCTGTTCTCATCCTTGAGGCAAGGTTTCTCAAAGTGAGACAGGACCAGAGACTTCAAAATTACCAAGTTCTTGTTCAGGTTCCTGGGCTTCATCCCAGACATCCATCCATATCTCTGAGCCCCAGGGCAATGGTTTTAAATTCCTTTTACACACTCATATTTGTGAATCTCTGCTCCAGTTTACTCACTTGTGCAAAAATAAGTGCTAAAAATGTTCAAACAAAGCTTTTCATGTGATCCTCTTATCTCTTCCCAGAAGTGCTGTGAGGGTCTAAGTAGGGCATGTTGACAACTGTCAGACAGGTGACTGTCAACTGGAATTGCTGATTCAGGAAGAAGCAAAGGATTCCAAGGGGGAGAGAAATGTGCTGGGAGAAGAATGTGCCCAGAACAGTGACTTATAAGTTGGGATGAGGAAAAGAAGTGTGACTCAGCAAGCCTGTAGCACCCACCAGTGCACATTACATGCGAACCGTCGGGGGCGGAGAAAAAGGAGAGTGATGTGGAGCAGTGGCATGAAGAACAGGGGGCTCCTGAGAAAGCACAGTTCCTAACCCCCACCCCTGGGCTGCAGACTGACTAGGCCATAGGACTGCTGAGTCTTACAGTGATGCTGGTACCGCAAGTTTGGGAACCATACTTTGAGAGTTAGAGGATTCCAGCCATTTTTTTTTTTTAAAAACTAAAATTATAGAAGCAAGGAAAACACTAAGAGGAAGAAGAAAAATTTCAAAGTAAGCAAAGATAACAGAAGTATACTATAAAGTATTTTCTGCTGCTACTTTTTGTTTCATGTCGAACAGGCTGGTCTTACTCAGACTTGGCTTTCAGAGGACGATAAGAGACGGAAACAGCAACTTTCCTCTACTTTCCTTATCTAAACTGAATGCCTTTAGGGCAGCCCAATAGAACTTCATGATCCTAAACCCTAGAGCTCTTTGGAATGAAAGCTGGTAATGGTCCTCACGTGAGTGCTGTGCTTCTAGCATCCACCCAAAGAAGGAAGAATGCAGTTCTTTATGAGAGCCCAGGCTGGCTGATTGTGGTGGCACATTCCTTTAATCCTGTCCTCTGAAGGCACAGACAGGCACATCTCTGTGAGTTCAAGGCCAGCTACACAGGGAGCTCCAGGCCAACCAGGGCCACATAGTGAGATCTTATCTCCAAAAAATAAGGACCAGGGTCTTTTTGAGACAGGGTCTCCCTGTAGCTCCAGCTGGCCTGGAACTCACTATGCAGACCAAGCTGGTCTTGAACTCGCAGAGATTCCCCCCTGCCTCTGCCTCCCCAGTGCTGGGATTAAAGGCATGTGCCACCATACCCAGCTTTCTAACCTTTTAAAAAGAATTTTAAGAGTAGTACAAGCTTATTGCAAGTAATTAGGATTAAAGTAAATTGTGAAAAAAGCAAAACTGTGTGTTGTGTAATAGCTTTATTAGGGTCTAATTATATGTCTTAAAATTCAGCCCCAAAGTGTGCAATTTGGTGGTACTTTTTAGTATATTTGGAGGGTAAACACACCATCACCACTACCTAATTTTAGTTTATTTTATAATGATTTATTTTTATTTGTGCAAGTGTTTTAATTCTGGTATACAGAATTATATACAAATTATATTGCCTATATTTTAAGAACACTAAAATAGCACCTTCAGCCTCCAGATATAATTCTGTCTCAAAGCCAAACATCTTAGAAGAGATTGATGCATACTCTCCCTAAGTTCCAGTCACCTCCCCAACCTTCTTGAACCTGGCCTTGGCTCCCATCATTCCACTCTAAGACCCCTCACTAGCCTTTCCAATGGTCTCTTGATGCTAAAGCTGTAGAAAACATTCAGTTGTGTCAAGCAAGCTTGCTTATATTTCCTGTTAAATTGTTGAAATACTTTCTAGTTTTTAAAAGAACTCCCATCCAAGCATCCCTATCACCCAATAATGGTTAATGCCAGACATGGCATCCTCTGTACACCGCTCCTGTGTGAAGCTGGATGGAGTCCATTTGTTAAAATCAACAGATTTTCCAGTCTCCATCTTGACTGTTCAGAATTGTGTGATGGAGTTGTCTGAAAGGTGTCTTCCTTTGGTTTCATGATGTCGTATTCTCGTTCTCCTCCATGCACGTTGCCTTTCCTGTACTGTTTTCCCATCCATGGTGTTGCCCTCCATCTTCTTATCTCTAATATTTCAATAGATCTCTTTTGTTCTCATCGCCAGCAACAATTGCTATCTATATATGAATCCCTCATTAATTTTTAAAAATTTTATTTTTATGCATATGGTGTATTGCCTACATGTATGTAAGTGCACCTGTGTTGTGCAGTGTCCATGGAGGTCAGAAGAGGGTGTCAGGTTCCCTGAAACTGCAGTTACGGATGGTTGCTAGTTGCCATGTGGATGCTGGGATTTGAATCTTGGTCTTCTGCAAAAGCAGCCGGTGCTCTTAACAACTGAGCTATCTCTCCAGTCCCTCCTCTGTTCCCCACTGAATGTGTAATCAGGACCTCTCCTCTGAACTCTAGGCCTGATTCAAGCATCTGCTTAGTAAGTCTATCTGATGTCTCCTAAGCCCCATAAACACAACATGAATAAAACTGAACTTTCCATCTCCTACTGCACCATCTGGCCCTTCTGCAGAAAAGGCTCTCCCATCCACCCCATGCCCAGATCAGACACCTAGGAATCATCCGTGACTCTTCTCTCTTTCTCACTACCTTTCTGCATGCAGTCAGTTGCCAGTGTCTATTTTCTTTGCCCCTGAAGTACTATATATGAAAATATGTATGCAGCTCAGATCCGCTGAAATCTCCCCATATCCTGCCAGTCCTCAGGCCACGCTACCACCACTTTATGGCAATCGTGACCTCTCATATTCCTACATTTGTATTTGCCTCTCTCTAATCTATTTTCTGCAAAGCAGGCAGAGAGATCTTTTAAAACTGCAAATCTGATTGGACCAATATATCCGGTTTCACTCTCCTGGGGTTGAAAAGGAGGTCACATTGCTCTCAGTGCTCAAATCAGATGACTTGGAGCCTTCAACTTGTCTCTCTTGTGTGATAATTTCAGATTCCAAAGGTTCAGATTGTCTTAATAAATAGAACTGGGAAATTTATTCAGATTATTTTTGCTTGATGTGACTGTCGGTAAAACACAAGGCTCTACCTATTCCTCTACCATCTGGAGACCTCTATTCATTGCTATATGATTTACTGTGTTCAAACACAAATGTGCATCATATAACCCAGGTAATGTCCACTTGGTGAAAGAAAGTGTTTTCATGATCTAGAGGCCCAACAGTATTTTATTTTAGTTCTAGAAGTTGAGAAAACAAATCTTTCAAAGTGTTCTGTTCAGCTCTGATGACTCAGTGCCATAGTAGGTATAGGATCCAAAGGTTTAATTTCTGCCATCAAACATCTTCGTTCATACCAGGATATAAATGGTGCTGCTAGGTGTCAGAATCTGCTTTCATTCTCCAAGGCAAAGCCTTAATGGCTTTGTGAACTAGATTATACAAACTGTTTCTGCTCAACACTGCTGCTGCAGCAGCATACAAGGCCTGAATGCACATGGTACAGCAGGTGACAACTTGGGCCCTACTCAATCCCCAGATTTTGAAGCCTATGGAATTAGAGTGTGATAAGCTTCCTTCCAAGATGTATCACTGCCTCAGCTGATTTTTAAATTTTTTATTTATTTTTACTTTATGTGTGTTTTGCTTGCTTGTGTTAGTGTGCCCATGTTATGCAGTGCCCTCAGAGGCCAGAAGAGGGCATCAGATCCCCTAGAACTGGAGTTACCAATGGTTGTTGGCAGACATGTGGATGCTGGGAACCAAACACACATCCTTTGCAAGAGCATCCTGTGCTCTCAACTGCTGAGCCATCTCTCCAGCCCCTCAGTTGCTTTTAGCCAAAATGTCCTTGATACTTTCTTGTTTCTTCTGTCTTTGGCCTTTGCCTGACCACTGATTCAAGTTAGAATCACCAGGAATTCCAGGAGTGCCTCTGTTTTATGACCCTCATGTCTAATCATCTCCTAATACTTGATAACTCTATCTATGAATGACCTTAGAACTGTTTTTTCCTTTTTTATTTATTTTGAGGTAAGGTTTCATTATGTAGCTCTGGCTGGCCTGGAACTCAGTATGTAGGCAAGACTGGCCTCAAACTCACAGAGATGGACCTACCTCTGCCTCCTGAGCGCTGGAATTCAATGAGTACACCACCACACCTATTCTTTTTTCATTTTAATCAGTTCCTACAAGTCACCCTGAATCCTTGGCTCAGTTTCTAAAACTAAGTTCTATATTGCATTCACTGGTTTTTTTTAAAAAAATATAAATCTGGGCCAAAGAGAAAATGCTCAGCATGTAAGGGTAATTATTGCCACGCCTGACAGTTTAAGTTCGATCCCTGGAACCCACATGATGGATGGAGAGCATCAACTCCAGAGGGTTGTCTTCTAACCTTCACTTATGCGCAGTGGCATACTGCTATATACTCTACACAAATAATAAATAAATCTAATAAAATACTTCATTAAAACAAATATATGTATTTTGCCTGGAGTCCTAATCATTAAACAAGGCTTGAATGTCTCCTCACAGCCAGTGTTATTCTTCTGGTTCTTTTCCTCCAAGGCATCCTCAGCTAGGTATTTTGCATCATCAGGCAATGTAAACATCAGAGCTGTGACAACCCTAATCACAGAGACCATGAGATATGATTCCATCTCCCTAGCTTTTTAGTAAAGCTATATGTAAGTTACCCCAAAAGAGGGTGGATCTAATTCTTGTTTATAGCTACCCAGGCTTGGAGAGATGGCTCAGTGGTTGATAGCACTGGCTTCTCATCCAGACAACCCTGGTTCAGTTCCTAGCACCCAGATAGCAGCTAACAACCACCTGTAACTCCACTATCAGGGGATCTGATGGCCTCTCCTGGCCTCCATGAACACTGCATACATGGGTGCATTTACATACATGCAGGCAAAATACTCATGAACATAAAATAAAAATAAATAATAAAGCTACCAACAGATACAACTCAAAACAATGAAATATAGCTTATTGAGGTATGTTCATAGCCTCAGTAGAATAAAAAGGATGGGTATTAACAAGGGTTGGTGAGGACAGGAAGAAATTAGAACCTTCATACTTGGCTAGTAGAAACAGAAAATGGCACTAATTTTGGCAGTTGTTCCAAAAGTCAAACATAGAATTACGATATAGTCTAGCAATTTTAGTTTAGGTACATTCTATACATATACCTAGGGAATCAAAAACATGTTTTCACACAAAAGCTTAAACATGAATGTTCACAGAGGCATTATTCATAGCAATTTAAAAAGTAGAAACAATCTAAATGTTTAACACTTGGTGAATGAATAAACAAACTGTGATATAGCCAAACAATGGCGTATTAGCAGGCTGGTGTGGTGGTTCATGCCTCTGATACTTGGAAGCTGAGGCAGGAAAACTGCCACAAATTTGAGACTAGCCTTGGCTATATAGTAATTTCCAGGCCAGCAGAGCTACGAAGTAAGACCCTGTCTCAAAAGAACAAAACCAAAACAAAAAAAGAATATTAGCCATACCAAAGAATTAAATACTATTCTTCAACATGAATAAATAATGAAAGCACTATTCTAAGTGAAATAAGTCAAGTATAAAAGGCTATGTAATATGGTTTCTTTTGTATAATGTATCCAGAATGGGAAAATCTATAGAGAGAGAAAATGAATTAACCAGGAGCTGGATAGGTGAGTAGATGTGGAGTGATGTTACTTTGGAGATGATAAAAGTGTGTTAAAATTACTGGTGTGGTTGGAGTAGTGGCTCAGGTTTAGAGCATTGGTTACTCTTCCAGAAGACCGAGGTTCGATTCCCAGGACCTACATGGCAGTTCTGTCACTCTCTTGGGGGCACTACACACATGCCAACGTCTCTCAAGAAGAGAGATGGAGAACTTGAGGATTCACCTTTCCTCCACACTTTTGTTCTATTTGGGTCCTTGTATTGGTTAGTATTGTCAAGGTGATAAGATCTAGAATCATCTAAGAGACAAACTTCTGGGCATGTCTGTGAGGTAGTTTAGAAATCTGGTTAACTGAGGTGGGAAGACCCACTCAGAATTTGGGCAGCAATATCCCATGGACTGGGGTCCTATACTGAATGTGAAGGAAAGAGTGAGCTGAGCATCAACATTCATTTCTCTCTGCTTTTCTTGATATAATGGGACTAGCTGCCTTGGACTCTGGCCACTATGACTTTCCTGCCATTATGGGCTATACTGTCAGATCTTGAGCCCAAATAAACCCTTCGTCCCTTAAGTTGCTTTTGACATGTGCGGTGGTTTGAATGAGAATGCCCCTGCCAACGCCCCATAGACTCAAGTACTTGGACACTTTATCCCCAGTTGGTGCTGCTGTTTGGGGAGATTTAGGAAGTATGGCCTTGCTGCAGGAAACATGTCACTGGGGGTGTGGGCTTCAGTCTTGCCCACTTCCAGCTTGTCCCTCTCTGCTTCCTGTGCCTGCTTGAAGAAGGGAGTACTCAGTCTTTTCCTCAGCTGCCTTCAGCCATGTCTCCCCACCATGATGGACTCTTATCCCCTTGAAACTACAAGGCAAATAAACTCTTCCTTCTGTAAGTTGTTTTCCTCCTGGTGTTTTACCACAGCAATAGAAAAGTAACTATACAACAGGTATCTTATTATAGCAATGTAAAAGGTGAATAATACAGTCCTCAATGGATTGGATGATACCCAGTCACATCGGTAAGGGTGGACCCTCTTTCCTTAGTCTATTGATTCTAATGCTAATTTCAGAAACACCTTTACAAACCCACCCAGAAATGTCTTAACCAAGTTAAGTTGACATAAAATTAGCCACCACAAAACATGATCCTCAAAGAACAGGAGTTTTAACAAAGGCATGGCTGTGACCTAATGGTCTCGAGGTAGTGGTGGAGAGAAAAGAGAGCAAGGACCTGGTTTGAATGAGAATGCCCCTGCCAACGCCCCATAGACTCAAGTACTTGGACACTTTATCCCCAGTTGGTGCTGCTGTTTGGGGAGATTTAGGAAGTATGGCCTTGCTGCAGGAAACATGTCACTGGGGGTGTGGGCTTCAGTCTTGCCCACAAGACTGGTAAATACATCTGGACAGAGATTAGGTTTTAGTCAATGTAAGTGGATGTGGAAAAACATTTCAGGAAAGTATGGGTGACATGGGAAGATTTGTGGCTCACAGAGCAGGTGCTCCAGAGTGTACATGGAGGTGGGTGCAAGTTAGGGTAGGGAGAAGCTGAGTCAAGGGCAGAAAAGAGTGTGTGAGGATGCAGATGGTAGTGCTGTCACAGTCATTCTCCTACTTTAAACCAAGTCAGAACGACAGGGAGAACTCACTATAATACAGATTCTTAGGCCACAGCCCTCGAGTTTGTAACTGAATAGATCTGAGATGGGGCCTGAAATTTTCATTATAAGTTACCAAGTCATGTAGTTGCTGCTGGTCTAAAGACCAAGCACACTTTTAGACCCCTGATATAATAGAAGACCTGTGACTATTGTGGCAATGAAAACAGGGATGAAAAGCCAGAATGGATTAGTCCCAATCAGTTCCTGAAGGATGTCAGACCCTGGGCCAATGGACAAGTGAGCTTGGTTTGTGGTGCTTGGAGACGGTGTCAGAGTCTGATCTCCAGTACTGCCAGCTAAATTCCAGAGAGATGTCATTGAGCCCAGAAATTGTACTATGGAACATCCATTCTAGGAGCCTACCTTGTGAGTCTAGAGGACATTTATATTACGTGTTGTAGAATTAGAAGCCTGAAAAACTGGATCATTAAGGCTTGGATTGTCAGGTCTCTGCTATGATATAATCAGGTGCCTGGCTCCCTTAACAAGCAGCAATGGAGTTTAAACAAGCAAGGACTTCTAGGCACACAGACAACTCAGACAGTAAGAACCTAGAACTTCTGATAAACCTTAGGTCTCAGACTCAACAGGCTAGAATGGAAATGATGTCATGATTACTCCAATAACCCTAATCTTGATGCCCTAGGACCTTGTCCATTTGACTAGTAGGGATGACTACTAGTCATTTCCAGAATTTTTCTTGAAAACACCTTGAAAGGGATTATAGAGCTGAAATTTAGAAACTCTCATGAGAGTGGTTTCATTGGTATCGGCTTGAATTCTAGAAAGATTTTAAAATCTTTTTTTCTTTCTACCTACCTTTATGTGGGTTCTGAGCAACTTAGGTTGCCAGACTTGTACAGCAAGTTCCTTTATCTGCTGAGCCATCTCATTAGCCTGCAGGTAGCTTTTTATCTTAACTCCAGACTCTCAAAGCTCCATGCTCAAAGCTCCAAGCTCTGACTTTGTTGATGTTAAGATGGCACGGTATCTCTCAGAACTCTGTCCCCACGCAGCTCATGAAGTTCACTCCATTTACACATGCCCATGAATCACTTCTGACTATCATTTGATGCTGGTGTGCTAGTAAAGGAACAAGTCATACATCTAGTGTTCCAGGCAGAAACATTAGCGTGTGAACAGGGTAATGTTAGAAATGCAGTCTGGACAGAACTCACGAACTACAGTCGGAAAATGGCAGGCAATTTTGCTTAGAGCCCAGACAACAGAGACTGTCCTAAAGAGAGACAAATGACTCTATGGGGTCTTCACAGGAGACTAATGACCCCAAACTGACAGTAATTCTACCTACTACTCCTCATGAAAAGATCACAACTAATCCTACTCCTAAACTCTTTGAGAGGAGCTTGAATTTACATTGGGCCCTCCCCAGTTAATGGTAGGGATGGGGAAGAAGTAGGTTTACCTATAAATATTTGTGTGTATTCTGGCTGGGGGTTAGGGTACAGTAAACCCTTATAGAGCCAAGGACCTACCAGAACATTGTCTCTCTGTCTGGTAAGTCCTTGGACAGTCTGCAAGTGTAGTGCCCTCTATTCTCCAGGTATGCTAAAGTTAACTGGAAATTAGTGCAAGTAAACACAACTTGCAGAATTTGAGCATCTTCCCAGAGGGTCTTCATGCTGGGGTTTAGGGGATGAGGTATCTGTTCATTGTGCGCACATCAGAACCATCAAAGGTACTTTTCCCCCAAATACACAATTTCACATATTTGCTGTGCACAATCCTTGAGAGGCTCTTTTATTCCTTGCAACACATTATGCTTGAAATTAAGGGGAAAATAGTAAATGATTATATATGTGTAGGATTATATGTCTAATGAGTTCTATTTTTAAAATAATATCTATTATTTGGGGGGCGGCAGGGAGAAGGCACAAGCCTCAGTGTATGTGTGGAGGTTAGAGGACAACTTAATGAACTGGTTCTTTCTACCTACCTTTATGTGGGTTCTGAGCAACTTAGGTTGCCAGACTTGTACAGCAAGTTCCTTTATCTGCTGAGCCATCTCATTAGCCTGTAGGTAGGTCGCCCACTCTTAAAAACCACACCAAATAACTTCTGCAGAATCATTAGACAATTATTAACTTTTTTAAAGAAAAGAATTAGATAAATTCTAAGTCAAATACCTTTTTATACTGAAAAACAGTTGAGTTTTATGACGGATGTGGTGGTACATGCCTTTAATACCAGCCCTGGGGAGGCAGAAACAGAGGCAGGCAGATCTCTGTGAGATGAAGGCCAGCCTGGTCTTCACAGTGAGTTCCAGGTGGGCTGGGACTAGGGAGACCCTGTCAAGAAAACAAAAACAAACAAAAACTACCACCAGCAATAAACAAACAAACAAATTGAGTTTTAAGTACTGCAAGCACTGCTGGTCTAATTGTGATTAGAAAATAATCACGGTTACCACTTATTGACCACTACATGCTGAGCACTTCATATGTGCTCCTATTTAATGTGTACAGTAACCCTGAAGACTAGCTCTCATAGTATCAGAAGTTACTATGAAACTGCCAAGGGAGAAATTCAATCAGTGATCCTACCCAGCTGTAAAAATCTATGAACCACAACACAGAGCAGACCAGCAAACTATCTTTATTGGTGCAGTAGTGGGCATTTTCATCTTGTGGGTAATCAACAGCTGTCTAAATGGACTTAAGGCCCACTTAATGGAAGGGAATTCATGTGTAAACACAGCCAAGTACACACAGCTGAAGAGGTCAGAGACCCTAGAGAAGAACTTACTCTGTCACTTCCCTAGACCAATATAATTCTTACTATATCCTAAATACATATTTGTATATTTACAGACAGGTATATGTCTTACCACTCAACAATGAAGCTTCTTTTTCCAACAGACAGAGACTATGACGAAGTTCCACAACTGGACAAATATGGATAATAAGTGACTCTGAGGTACCTGACCCTAAGTGACACATGTACAATGCAACCTCTACACCTAAGGCTCAGGAATCATCTTGGAAGAAGGGATAGAATGTAAGAGGTAGAAGGACAAGAGACCTACTACTAGTGCATGCACTCTAGACATGACAGGGAAGCCGCACCCATGAAATCTCCACAGTGCGGTATTCTAACGAGATCTGCATGATGACAAAACCAGCTGACATATCGCCGTGGTGAGGGAAATTTCAAGGGGTCCCACCTCAAGATGAAGGCTATCAATGGCTGCTGAGGGAGAGTCAACCCGTTCTCTTCAGGGACTAACTCCCTGATGGATTATCTAATCCCAAGTGGGAAGCCCTCAACACAGGTATTCATGGACACCACTAAATGAACTCAATGCATTCTGTGTGTGTGTGTGTGTGTGTGTGTGTGTGTGTGTTTATAAATGTATGCATGCATATGTGTGGCATTTCTAAGCAACATTACAGTTACACCAGAATAAAGGAACATCCTGACTCAGCCTTATTTTTAAGGCGAAGAATAGATCTGAATTCTGAGTACCCATCTCTTAAGATGTCTCAGGGAACTGTGCTCCAGAGTCAGACTTCACTCATTCTTTTATTGAAGCAGTGTCTCCAGCATGAACTGGAGAAGTAGAAGCTAACATCTACCATTATCAGAGAATCTTGTCCTTTGATCCCTAGACCTAGAACATCATACACAAAATTACAACAGACTACTCAGTTCTCACTGTTTTCAATGAGAAAAACATGCTGCTTCCGGAGCTTTGATATATTAATCCAGCTCATCCATATTCATTCACTGTCCTGGGTGCAGGACAAGGTGGTGTGCTGAGGGATTAAGTTCATATGCCCAGGTCAAGAGAGCACTTGGCCCAGAGAGCTTGCTTACCTTATAAACAGTAACTTTTGGGTTGCAAGGTTAAGTAAAAGTCTTCAGGCCAGATTATGTCAATATTGTAAAAGTCACTCCTACAGATATGTAACAATAATAATCAAAGGAGAGGACAAGAAATTAGGTGGCGCATGGGAAGAGTTCCAGGGGGACTTGGAGGGATAGAAATAATGCAAAGACAATAATGAAATTCTCAAAAAAGCTTTAAAAATGCTGAGGAATGGTGGTAGGAAATATTAGAAATGTTTCTTTTTCATAATTAAGCATGTTTCTATAGGTATAGAATAGGAATAGAAAACTTTGGTATGTACTGTGATGCACCGCAGCTCATAACATAAGATAGCTTCTGTCAGGTTGCCGGCAGACCCCTAAAATGGCGGAGCAGCCCCTAATACTCTAAAACGGGCAGTCTGAACCTAGCTTAGGCAGTCCCTCTGCTTATCAGGAGACCAAGGCTAAGCCACACAGCCTACATCGTGGAAAGTTACCCAAGGCCCTAACTGCCTGTAAAACCCATTTGACTTGCTGGTTGTGGCTCTCTCTGATCCCGGGAGGCAGTCCAGAGGTTTGTCCCCCAATAAATTGCTGTACCCCACAGAGTGGTCTTGGTTGGTAGTTTTGCCGCAAGCTTTCATTCAGTTTCAAATCTGAGCCAAGGTGTTTCTGGAAGCACTCAGTGCTGTTGGATGGCATCATGCATGTGCAGGGCAAACAGCACACGCTGTGGTTCAGAACCAAGGTTCCAGTGAAATCTTGTGATGCAACATAGCCAGGTGCTACCCGAAACATCTCAGATTCATTCCATGCTTGACTTTTATTATTTGTCTTTATTTTATGTCTATGAGAATTTTGCCTGCATAAGTGTGTATCATGTGTCCTTGGAAGCCAGAAGAGAGTGTTGGATACACTGGAACAAATGACTTTCAGACATTTGTTAGCTGCCATGTGGGTGCTGGGAACCAAACTCAGATCCTCTGCAAGAACAATCAGTGCTCTTAACCACTGAGCCATCTCTCCAGTCCCCGTGTTTGATTTTTTAAAAATTATCTTTTATTATTATTTATGTGTGTGTGCACACACATAATGTTGGGAGCACATGTGTCACTATACATGTGTAGATGTCATGGACAACTTTTTAGAGTCAGTTCTTTCCTATCATGGGTTGTGGGGATTGAACACTGGTCACCAGGTGCTTTTAACTCAGTCATCTTGTGTCAGGCTCTCCATGTTTGATTTTGAATCTATTTTTTTTAACTTTATTTATTTCTTTTATTTTATGTGTACGAGTGTCGTGCCTGCATGTATATAGGTGTACCCATGTTGTGCGGTGCCTGCAGAGGTCAGAAGAGGGTGTCAGAACCTCTAGAAATGGAATAATGGACGGTTGTTAGCTACTATGTGGGTGATGGAAAACGAACCTGGGTCCTCTGCAAAAGCAATCAGTGCCCTTAACTGCTGAGCCATCTCTCCAGCCACTTTGAATCTATTTTTGATCATTGTGAATTCAGAAACTTTTTACTGTTGCCAAACTTCATGACTTCCATATTCAGTTCACCCATATGTGGTTGAAATTTAGTTTAAGAAACTGGGACCAGAGCCAGAGAGGTGGCTAATGGTTAAAGACACCTGCCACCAAGCCTGGTGACCTGTTTAGTTCGAGAGACCTGTTTAGAAGGAGAGAATTAAGTCCCGCAAGCTGTTCTCTGCTATCCATGAGTGCCGTTATGACATGTACACACACACACACACACACACACACAGAGTGAAAAAAAGTTGGGAATTGGTGTGGTAGCACATACCTTTAATCCCAGTACTCAGGCAGATCTCTGTGAGACTGAGGCCAGCCTGGTCTACATAGCAAATTCCAGGTCAGCTGGGGCTGTAGAGAAACCTGTCTCAAATCAAACTAAAAGGCAGGACCTTAGAGAGTACTCTGGCTTATACTGTGCCATTTAAAAGTAATTAGTACATAGAGAATCTTCAGAATTAGTTCATTTATCTGAAATATATAATTCACTTTAGTCTTATAATTTTAAACTGAAGGATGGCAGATGCTTTTTAAGGTGCTAGACACTGTAAGAAGCTGACCTATTACCTTAGCGCATTTGGTTTATTACATTTATAAGAACTGTTTAAGTGCCAAAAATGATTTTGCAAGCATGAATTGTCCCATGAATTATATTAAGTGCTTTGGAGGGTCAGGATACTGTTATGTCAATCAGATTAATAATATTAAAATATATCTAATTACTCAGATGATTGCCAACTTAAAATGGTTTGACTTACAAAGGTTCATCTTTACAATGATGATGTTGAGAAAGTGATATGCCTTTGGTAGAAGTCAGACTTCAATTACAAATTTTGATCACCTGAACTGGCAACATATGGTAAAACCCTCTCTTGAGATTCCTATCTGTAGGCTAATGTAGATGTTCAGAGCACATCTAAGGTAGGCTCAACTAAGCTATGATACTTGGTAGATTAGGTATACTAAACACATTTTAAATGATTATATTTTTAATTTAGGATGAATTTATGAGCCATAACCCCAGCATGAGTCAAGGAGTCTTTGTAGTTGTTTGGGAGAATTTACCTTGTTAAATTTTTTAAAATAAAAGATTTATTCATTTTTTAAAATCCACATGAATGTGTAGTGTGGGTACCTATGTGAGTTTATGTGCACCATGTGCATGCAAGTGCCCTTGGAGGCTAGAAGAAAGCATCAGATCCCCCTGATCTGGAGTTACAGGTGGTTGTGAGCTGCCTGATGTGGGAACTAGTAACCAAACCTCAGTCATGTACAAGAGCAGTAAGCACTCTTAACTGCTGAGCCATCTCTTCAGCTCTGCTTTGCTGAATTTAAGTAATTAAATATCAAAGACCATTGTTAAATTTATAGTTAACAAGATACATAAATGTAAAGAATGATGAAATAATGAGATTTGCAGGTAGATGAATGGAACTAGAAACTGTTATGCTAAGTGAAGTAACACAGAATCAGAAAAACACAACATATGTTCTCTCTCTTTTATGGTTCCTAGCACCAAATCCTTATATGTGAGTATGTGTCCTGATGTAACTGCGGGAACCAGGAAAGTGGAAAGGAACCAGGCAGGTGAAGGAAAAGAAGGAACCCAAGAGGGAAGAACAGTAGGAGACAGGTGCTACTAAGGGAGAAATGTGTAAAATGAGGGCATTTAAAGGGGAGGGGGAAGGAGGGTTATAGAAGGAAAGATGGGGATAAAGGAGAAGAAGGAGCTCAAGAGAGGTGGGACCATGGCAGGCAAGAATTATCAACGGAGAAATGGGGAAAAATGAGGATACTTTAAATGGGGAGGGTGTGGAGGGAGGGTTAGATAGGGAAAGTGTGTGTATGTGTGTGTGTGGGGGGGGGAGAATACCTAGCTAGTATGAAAAAAGAGGAAATCATATTAGTCCAAAAACCTACTGAAAAATTACACATACAATATCTCTATATGAGCCCATGTGTATAGGTGAAAGCTACATGACAAGAAACAATGCCAGTCAGGAGAAATCTTCCTTTGAGTTGTTGGCCAGGGTAGACCAAGAGACTCCCAAAATTACACAGGCTATTGCTACAGCCCTTGATTGTCTCCCAGAACTGGAAGGTAAAGCCCTATTGCTGAAGACAGGACATACCTCAGATACAGGATTTGGAGCAAACAAGCTGAAACTGACCTGGAAACCACCTCCCCTGAAGGCTAGCTCTAATAGCTTTGGAGAGTACTACCCAAGCTGGTAAGGGAGAACATTAATCAATGATCCAACGCCAACTTCAAGGCCTAATAACCACATCAATGACTGACACAGCAAACGACATTGGTGCAATAGTGGCACTTTTATCTTGAGGGCAATCAACAGCTACCTAATTGGACTTAAAGCCCACACAACAGGAGGAAACTCATATTATACTGTAAACCTAGGCAAATACACATAGCTAGAGAGGTTATAGATCTTAGAGAAAACACCAAGACTGTAACATCCCTAGAAAAATGCAATTTCTTACTATGTTCAAAATATATATCCTTAAATTTAGAGATAAGTACCCCAGTTACCACCCATCAAAGAAGCTCCTTTGTCAACAGAGATTACACAAAGTTCCACAACTGGTCATACATGGAGATTGTCTGTGACTTGCCCAAGCCTAAGTAGCACATCTAAATGCAACCTCTACCTAAGTCTCATGGAACATAGAACAAGTGATAGAGAATATTAATGCATCTTTCTGTTCTCATCAATAAAGATCCCTCTTGCAACAGAGGGCAGGAACACAAAAGGTCATAAATGGCCAAAACACAGAGAATAAGAGTCTATAGAATGTGGGTCCTTGGACAGGACTCCTATATTAAAATCCACCCACCCAGGGCTCAGGGACTGTTGTGGAAGAGGAGGCAGAAAGATTGTAAAAGTCATAGAGGAGGTGCATGACCATATGGAAAAGATCATCACAACTGGGCTTGTTGACTATTGTGTTCCTTCATTAAAGGAGGAGTTCTGCATTGGACCCTCACTTGAGTTTCCAGCCACTCTTGCCAGCCAGCTGTACGTAATTCTGCCCTAATTCTTAGACTGGGGGGGGGGGGCTAAAGTACATAATATAGGGGAGGGTAGGAAGAAGGGGATTGACACATGAGGTTATGGGGAACAAACATCAATGCTGGATACAGACTTTACAGTGCAGCTACTCGCAGGACACCTGCATACCTCTGTCACCCATCACTCATCTCTGTAAGTAAAGTCAGTAAACTCCTGGGTGAACTCTATGTAATCAAACATTGGTTTGACACTAGAACCTTAGAAAGGGAATAAAGATTGCTTAGTACCCCCAGAAATAAAAATTTCAGAACAGATGGAAAATTTATTTGTTAATGTTATTATTTCTCATGGTATTGAGAAGGGAAATCAAAGGTGAAAGATTTAAGAGGATATGGAAATGGAGGTATTTTATTAAGAAGGACTTATGTTGACTGAAAGCAAACCCTGAGTTCATCACTCCGGATTCTAGCACGGAAGCCAAAAGAAAAGCGAAAAAGGAATAAGATAGGTTCTCTTGTGAGCCCAGCAAGAAATTCTCCTGGTTCTCTAGAACTAGTAACACTCTTGCCTTTTCTCTTCCCTCACTTCTCAGTTAAAGACTTCCTTTCAGGGGCTGGAAAGTTGGCTCAATGGTTAAGCACACTGATTGCTCTTGCAGAAGACCCAGGTTTGATTCCCAGCACCCACATGGCAGCTAACAACCATCCATAACTCCAGTTCCAGGGGATCCAATGTCTTCTTCTGACCTCCGTAGCCATTGCTTTAATAGCATTCAACTCATAAGAATTGTAGATTCTTAAATTTTTTTCTTAAATTTATAAATTTAACTTGTTAAAAATTAAGCAATGGTCTTTGATAGTCAAATACTTAAAGTTTAACAAAATTTTATAAACAATATAAAAATTAAGATAAACTTAGCATGGTGGCACAGACATGCAATCTCAGCATAGGAGACTGACGTAGGACCAATCTGGGCCACATAGCACAACCATGTCTCAAATAAGCAAGCAAGAAAAAGAAATGTGTGAAAAATTTAAGAATAAGATATGTAAACGTGTGTATACTTATGTGTATATGTGGTGAATAAAGTAGTTTTCATATAAGGAACTATCATCTATTTCCATTTCTTGAGTTATCCTTGTAACTAACTCCTTGATCTGAGGAAGCTTATTACAATGGGCAATTTATTTATTTGTATTTAAGGCAAAATTTATCCAGGTAATAGTGCTTGCCATGGAAGCAGGAGGACCTGAGTTCAAACCTCCAGAGCCTACTAGAGAGCCAGGCATGGTTGCAGGCATCTCTAGCCCCAGAGCTGAGGGCTGGGGTAGAGAGAAGAGGATGCCTGGCACTGACTGGCCAACTAGCTCCATGTTCAGTGGGAGACCCTGTCCCAAGGGAATATGTCGGAGAGTGACAGAGCAGGGCACTCAACATCCTCCTCTGGTCTCTGAGTGCACAGGGACACAAGCATCTGTGTACACACATGTGGAAACACCATACAGAGGGAGACAGACAGAGACAGAGGTGACAGAGAGACAGGCAGAGACGACAGGGAGAAGAGAGAGAAATGCACCTACTGGTCTTGGCTGTATGCTTGCTCGAGAAAGGCCCCTCATCCCCACTGAGTATCGTGTACAGCTCATTCTGTCTGCATGCTAATGCTTCACACTGAAGTTTTTATGTTCTGCTTAATAATGCAAATTGATCTTGTCTTTAGCCAGATTGTGTGGCTTTGAAGAATGAGGAGAAATGGCTTTCCAACATTTCAGTGATTTATTTAAATAAGAGGTTAATTCTAAACTCTTAAACTCTCCTTATTGAGTGTATGGGATCTGTTTTAAAATCATTATAGGAGAATTTAAGGGTGATTCTGGATTCTTTACTTGTAGAAAACATTACCAAGTTCAGCAAGTGGTGGCTACACACCATTTCTGACTAAGCAGCTCTAACTAGGAACTGAGGGACAGAAGAGGACATTAGTGAACCTGAATTTCCTTGGACTGCCCAGGAATCTAGGCTGTGGGAATGACAACAGGCAGCAGGCTTAGTTAAGCCACGTGGGACTTGAGGTCCTGAGTACTTTGAGAGAAGGAACTTCTACAAGTCCGAGTCCTTTATATTTGACTATTAAGTGACATGACTTGTGGGGCTGGAAAGATGGCTCAGTGGTTAAGAGGACGGTGTGGTTCCCAGCACCTACGTGATAGCTAACAACTAACTAACTCTACTTTCAGGGGATCCCATGCCGTCCTCTGACCTCCATGGGCATTGCATGACACAGGTGTACTTAGATACATGCAGGCAAAACACTCATACACATAAAATAAAAATAAATAATAAAATTAAAATAATATTTTAAAAGATATGTTTTATATTTCAAATTGAAGTGAAGTTTTAATTTTTTTAAAAAGACAATATTTTGATGCAGCGGGGAGAAGCAGGATTTCCCAGAGGACTCTTAGTCTCATTCATAAAAGAATTTAAGAATAGACTCAAACAGCTTTAGGACAATTTTATTAGAATCTAAAGAAAAATCCTCAGGGCAGGCAAGCTGTGAATCTCAGTAGTGGCCTTGAGGAGGAGAATGACGGGGAGAAGGAAGAAATCCACGAAACCATGCGGGTTTAGAACTGGCACAGAGGTCAGACACCTTGTAGGCTAGAAGCCACGTGGCAGGGAGAAAGAAGCTTTAGAGGAAGAGGAAAGAAATCCAGAAGGCCCAAAGCATTAGGAAAGCATACTGAGAAAAGAAATATGAAGAAGAAAAGGAGAGAGATTACCCTTTTCTGAATTCGTCAGAAAATCCAGAGGATTTTCAGAAAGTCACATGTCTGAAAGCCAGATCCATAAGAACTGAGCAACAGTCTTCATGTGACTTAAGGAGAAACCATCTCCCTAGGGGTGATTCATGTGACTTAAGGAGAAACCATCTCCCTATGGGTGATCCTATGACCAGGTAATTGACCAGTAAAACTGGAAAGGTGGATCTTCCAACATATAGACTAGAGATTTTATCTTTTGACCAGTTAATCTTTTTGGAACTTTTTTGCTACTGTTTAATTCTTGTCTTTTGTAATTTATTCCTTTATTTATTGTTGTTTTTTTGAGACAGGGTCTCATGTAACTGTTGATGTAAAAGCATAACTCTCACCTCAAAGGGGATAAGAGATAGTTTATTCTGGAGCCAAATATGAGTGACCATGGCTCGGGAACACAGATTCAAGTTACCCAAAATTCCTTGTTTCAACATGGTAACAGTTTCATGAAATTTTTATAGTAACAGAACAAAGAAACGTCACAGATCAGCACACTTTCCAAATATATTGGTGGAAACATTAAGTCGGCAGATACAGCAAGAGAGAAATCTCAGCCACAGCCTCAGATGCTGTCTAAAGGGTTTTTGGTTAATGGAAGCTGGTGATCTGCTAAGTTAATTCATTCCAAAAGGTTTTTATCTATTAGTTCTGGGCAAGGATTGACTATTTAGGGGGCTAAATAAAGCCCTAAATAAATGGTCATTAGGCTCTGGACCTGCAACATTCCAAACTATCCGTAGTCACTGAAGTTCTGCTCAGTGGTCAGCCTTGCAGTTTTTCTGCAGTGGTCAAGATGCAGTTTTTCTGGGAATTTTGTTCGCGTAGCCCAGGCTGGTCTCAAACTCACTATGCTGTGGATGGTCTTGATCTCTGTTTTAAAATTTTTTATTCTCTCATAATTTTAAACATGTACATATAATAATAGTTTGATCATATTTCTCATTATCCTCTCTTAACTCCTTCTTCCTCCTTTGTTTCTCCAACAAATCTCCCTCCTATTTTCTTTTTTGGTAGCCCAGTGCATTTTATTAGGGTTGCCTGCATGAGCATGGGTTTAGTAACCTGAGCAAGAAAAATTTACCAGTGGCTATATGCTGAGGAACGTGACTCCTCTCCCAGCAGCCATTAACCGTCTACGGCTCCTCAGGAAGGGATGCCACCCTGGTTTATTTTATGTTGCTGTGATAAAATGCTGAGTAAAATCAACCTGATCCCCATCCATCACTGAGGAAAGTCAGTGCAGGAACTGAAGCAGAGACCGCTGAGGAGCACTGCTTGTTGGCTTGCTTCCCTTGGCTTGCTCAACTACCTTTCTTATACAATCCAGGCCAAGTTGCTTAGGGATGGCACTGCCCACAGTGGGCTGGGCCCTCCTACATCAATTAGAAATCAAGAAAATGCCCCACAGACATGCCCTCAAGGCAACTAGATGGAGAAAATGCCTCAGTGGAGATTACATTTCCCAGGTATGTCCAGGTTTGCATCAAGTTGACAAAAACTAAGTGGTACAGGTAGGGTGGCCTTGAACTACTGATTCTCCTGCTCTGCCCATCCGAGGGATTACAGCTACTTAGCAATGCAAAAGTCTTATCCTTCAATGAATCCGATTCCATATACAAGGATACATTGAATAACTTCGTAATTAACAATAGCCCTGGCATGGCAGTGCATGCCTGCAATCCTGGCATTCTGAAGGCTGGGGTCAGAGGATTGCAAGCATGAAGCCAGTATGAGCTGAATAGCAAGACCCTGCCTCAAAAACTAGAAGAAACTAAACCAAACACACTCTCTCTCTCTCTCTCCTCTCCCTCTCTCTCTCACTAATTAGATAAATTACATTCACAAGAAAAATCCTGAAATGAAGATTCATGGCAAGTTGTTAAAAAAAATCACACAGAGAGGTTGTAGATGCTCCTCACCTTGGTAGGACATTACCTAGGGATTCTGAGCAGCTTGGGCACCCAGGTACCACCATTCTTGTCATCAGCAACTGGTTATGCCACTATAGCAAGAACCTTTTCCTTTTTTGGCGATAGTTAGCTTTAATTGTTAACTTGACACAATCTAGAATCACCTGGAAAGAGAGTCTTAATGAGGGATGAGGGATTTCCACCTTGGACATGTCTGTGGGGGTTGTCTTAAGTAAACTGATATGAGAAAACCCAGCCCACTGAGGGCAGCACCTTTCCCTAGGCCAGGGGACTCTGTATTGCAGGAAGTTAGCTGAGCACTAAGCATACATGCAATCATTCGCTCTCTGCCGGTTTAAAAGATTTATTCAGCTGGGCGTGGTGGCACACACCTTTGATCCCAACACTTGGAAGGTAGAGGCAGGCAGATCTCTGTAAATTCAAGGCCAGCCTGGTCTACATAGTGAGTTCCAGGTGAACTGAGGCTATAGGGGGACCCTGTCATTAAAAGACCAAAAATAAATAAATAAAATACATTTATTTATTTATTTATTATTTATATTTTATGTGTATGAGTGTTTTGCTCGCATGTAAGTGCACCAAATGCATGCAACGCCCATGGAGGCCAGAAGAGGGCGCCAGATGCCCCTGGAACTGGAGTTAAGGATGACTGTTAGCCACCATTCCAGTCCTGGAAACAAAGCCCAGGTCCTCTGCAAAGGCAGGTAGTGCCGTTAACCAGTGAGCCATCTCTCCAGCCCTTCCCTCTGCTACTGCCTATGGATGTGGTGTGATCAGCTGTCTCAGGCTCCTGCTGCTGTGACTTGCCTGCAGTGTTGTACTGTAACCTGGAATTGTGAGTCGAAATAAACCCTTTCTTTCTTAAGTTGTTTTTTGCCAAGGTATTTTATATACAACAGAAATGAAACTAGAGATAGGGTCTCCCTGTAGTCACAGATGGTCTGGAATGTGCTATGCAGACCAGGCTGGTCTTGTTCAAACAGAGAAAGCCCTGCCTCTGCCTCCTGAGTGCTGGGATTAAAGTCATGTAGAACACTTTTCAACCTTGGATTTAGTACCTGAGTCCTTTTGCACAAGATCTTTCTGAAACACAAAGTAGATGGGAAGTATCTGTCTATCCCTCTAATCAGGACAGGCTTCCTTTTCTTCAGCTTTTAAAAAGCATTTTATGGGGTTGGAGAGATGGCTCATTAGTTAAGAGACTGTTAAGACTGTTAAGACTGTTCGTGCAGACAACCCAGGTCTGAATCCCTGCACCCCCACATGGTGGCTAACAACCATTCCTAAGTACAGGTCCAGGGGACCTGGCACCCCTTTCTGACCTCAGGCATTGCAGATACAGGTGCACTTACATGCATGCAGGCAATACACTCATATATATATATATATATATATAATAAAAATTTAAAAATGAAATACTTGTAAAAAGCATTTTATTTTTCTATTGATTACAATCATTATTATTTGTGTGTGTGAGAGAGAGAGTCCTAAAGAGATATATTGACTGAGGGTGCTCTCAGGCCTTCCAGCATGAGTAGAGGTCAGAGGACCCAGTTCTTTCCCTTCCACTGTGGGTTTCAGGGATTGAACTTAGATCATAAAGCACATTTTACCCACTGAGTCATCTCACCATCCCTTCATTGGCTTTTTGTTTATTTGAGACAGTGTAGCCCTGGCTGGCCTAGAGTTCACTATGTAGTCAAAACTGGCCTCAAACTCACAAATCTTTCTTTGCCTCTTGAGTGCCAGGACTCAAGACATGTCCTACTATGCCCAGCCCTTCTCTGATTTTTTAACTTTAGGGTTACCTTTATTAGCTTTGTCTACTGCCCCATGATCTTGGCCGCAGGTTTCTTCTCCTTAGTATACAGCATCTCAGCATTTCCAACAGCTATTTTGCAAGATAAAGTTAATAATTAAAAAAATACTTTATTTTTTATGTGTATGAGTGTATTGCCTGCATGTATATAAGTGCACCTGTATCGTGCGATGTACAGTCTTAACTGCCGAGCCATCTCTCCAGCCCAGTATTTATGGTCTATGTATAGTGTGTGTGCATGCATGTGGGATGTGTGTATGTGTGTGTGTGTGTGTGTGTGTGTGTGAGTGGAGGCAGGTTTATGCCATGGTGGCGTGTGGAAATCAGGACAGACTGAGGTGTTGGTACTCACCTTTTACCTTGTTTGAGACAGGTTCTGTGTCGTTTTCTACTACATAAACCGGGTGAGTTGGCCTGTGAGTTTCTGGGGACTACACTGTCTCTCTAGGAGTGCTGGGATTACAAATTCTTGGGCTTCAATGTACTTTTACATAGGTTCAAATTCAGGTCCTCAAACTTGTGCATCAAGCGCTTTTACCTAGGATAGGGACTGGAGAGATGGCTCAGCAGTTAAGAGCACTGGCTCCTAGCACCCACATGGCAGCTAACAACTGTCCATAACTCCAGTTCCTGTATACTGCTTTCTTCCCACCCAAACCTTCTTAATATCCTCTATACTCAGCTTTAGAAATTATGGGTTATGGTGCTGTATTATAAACAGACTTCATTTTTTTAACATCCTTGAAAACCCCAATTCCTCTGCCTAGAATCTTTGTTTTATTTTTTGTTTGTTTGTTTGAGACAGGGTCTCCCTGTAGCCCCAGCTGACCTGGAACTTACTATGTAGATCAGGCTGGCCCTGAATTCACAGAGATTCCCCTTGCCTCTGCCTCCTGAGTGCTGGGACTAAACGTGTACAGTTGCTGGCTGCCATATGGATTCTGGGAGCCAAACCCAGGTCCTCTGCAAGAGCAACCAGTGCTCATAACTACTGAGCCATCTCTCTATCCCCTAGCAGTTCCTTACTGACCAGATTAAGAAAGTTATGTCTCCTCAGAGAATATATTCAGGACCTACAGAGCCTGACTTACCCTGATAGCTTAAAAGCAGAGCATAGTCTCCAGCATCTATTTCTGGTCCAACAAGCCAAGATGCTATTCTCAGTTTCAAGGACTGAGCTCAGTTATTTCCCTAGGGAAACTGTATCAAGACCTGGGTGCCTGTAGTTAGACTAGGGAGACCCTGGTGAATTAACTGCCTTCTCAAGCTTCACTGGATGGTTACATGAGATGATGCAAAGAAAGCTGGCATGGTGCCTGATACTAAACGAATGCTCAAATATTAGGTGTTGTTGATGTTTCTGTGCCCACATGTAGTCACAATTTCACGAGTTTCTCTGTGCTTTTTTCTGGGTCGGGCATTTGGCTGTGAGACCCAGTCTGGTCATTTTGACAGTTTTCCTGGTAGACTTGGGATTCTGGACTCCAGTCTGCACCCATTCGGTACATAATCAGCTCATTTTAGGAGCTGTTCCAGTCCACCCTATCCGAGCCCAGTTCACACATTTCAGGCCCAGCATTATCTTGCTTAGTCACAGCCTTCAAGTCCTTCAAGTCCCTCTTCAGTCTGCATTTCCCATTCAAGTAAGAATTTGTTTCTCTTCATATTTTTTTTTTGCCTTAAATTGTAAGTTTTATTTTATTATGAAATTTTTTTTTCTGGTTCTGGAGATCACATCCAGGGTGCTGAGCATGCTGGATGAGCTGTTTACCACTGAGCAGCATCTGAAACTTTTGCACTGGTTTTACTGCTTACAGAGTGGGCTCCTGGCAGCTTCAGCTCCTTCACCCTCTGTAATAAAAGGATCACATCCAGGCCAGACCTCTCCTCCTTGTAGCTGCTGTTTTGGAGAAGAGTGCTTTGTGTATTCCACTGTTAGGAAAGAAAACTTCCTCTAGATCTCCTTGCCTTTAGCTGTCTTAGATCAGACTGCAGGCTCATTTTGCAAACACCCTGCTCAAGGCAGCTAGGGTCTAAGGACTGAATCTGTCTTAGAATTAGAGCTGGGTTTACCCCATCTAAACCAAATGGTGGAACTAAAGCAAAGCCGGGGACTACTACCTTGAAAAGAAATGTCCTCTATAAACACCTGCTCTCAGGAGCTCCCTCCCACCCACCATCCAAAAGAGTGCAGTTTCATGCTTTCTCCTCCTCATCCATATTCCAGCAGGCTCTTCTCACTTGGAGGTATTCTAGCCTCACTTCCCACTGCTGCTCACATAATGATAGGAAGCTGAGACATGGGCAGCCACTAGCACTAAGGCTTAAGTGCTACTGCATAGTGAAGTGAATCTGAGATATATCTGGAATTATTGGTCTAGGCCTACAAAAGTTAAATGACTGTGCTCCATGAAACTCAGCTTTGGAAACTTCACTACAGGCTTGAGAAATGCTCAGTAGTTAAGAGCACTTGCTGTTCTTCTTGCAGAAGACCTAGGTTCAGTTCCCAGCACCCATATGGCATCTAACAACTGTAGAGAGCCGCGGATTGCTCCATCTTAAAGATGGCGCCTGCTCCCGCCCGCCACCATCCCGAGGTGGGCGCTCTCTGGAGCAAACAGCTCCATAATTGGCTGTGGCTGAGGTCTGGCCCTGCTTCCGCCTGTGTGCGCCTATCTACTTTCACCACGTGGTAGTTTGGGGTTGGCTGGCAGGAGGGAATTTAACTCTGTGGCGGGCTTTCCCCGGGAGGAAAAGGAAAAGTAAGTTAGCAGGAGAAGAAGTAAGGAGAAGGAAAAGCAAGGAGAAGAAGAAGTAGTAAGGAGAGGGAAGAAGAAGTTAGAAAGTTAAAAGCAAAAAGGTTGTTCAAGGTTCCTGAATAAACTGCTTTTGGAAGAGTCCGGGGTCACGTCTTCCTTGCTGGATGAGGCGGGCGCGACAAGTGGTGCCGAAACCCGGGAATAATTACAATCTGGATTACCTATTCCTAAAAATACTTATAAAATTATCTTAGATTTAAAAGACAAAGTTTTTGTGAACAGAAGCCAATGTTGCGACAGTTTCAGCCTGACTCCCCATAAATAATTAAATTAAAAATAGTTTTAAAAATATTTAAAAATTGTACTTTTGCCTTTAATTTAATATCTGATTCAGCTTATGCCGTTAATGCAGTAAGAGTTTTGGAAGTGGCCGGACCAATTAAAAACTCTAGTCCAGTCTGTCAACTTTTTCAACAATTACAGACTTTAATTTGGCAAAGACAGGCTTGCTTTTTTATCCAACATATTAGGGCTCATACAGGCCTGCCAGGACCTTTGAGTACAGGGAATGATAAAGTAGATTTATGGACGAGAATGGAATGTATATTTTTAAGCTCCACTATAGAAAGGGCAAAATGTTTTCATAACAGGTTTCATGTGAATGCCCGAGCCTTACAACAAAAATTTCACCTGTCTCGAGCAGATGCTCAACAGGTGGTGCTAAATTGTTCTCAATGTGTAACTTTTCACCATCCACCTAGGATTGGAGTTAACCCACGCGGTTTGCTCCCTTTAAAGGTTTGGCAGATGGATGTGACACATATTTCGGAGTTTGGAAACCAAAAATATGTTCATGTGTCTGTGGATACCTGTTCAGGTATTCTACACGCTACACCTTTGACAGGAGAAAAGGCACGCAATGTTATAACTCATTGCTTAGAGGCCTGGGCTGCATGGGGCAAGCCCCAACAGCTAAAAACTGACAATGGACCAGCCTATACGGCTTGCAGTTTTACCTCCTTTTGCCAACAAATGGAGGTACAACTTTTTCATGGGCTACCATACAATCCTCAGGGACAGGGCATTATTGAACGTGCCCATCGCACATTAAAAGAATGTCTTCAAAAACAAAAAGGGGGAGTAGGCCACGGCCGCACCCCAAGGGAAAGACTTTCCCTAGCCTTGTTTACTATAAATTTTTTGAATTTGGATGCTCAAGGCCGCTCAGCAGCGGATAGACATCAGGACCATCATGGCCCTGCAAAAGGGATGGCTAAGTGGAAAGACGTATTAACGGGCCTCTGGCGTGGGCCTGACCCCGTGCTGACATGGGCACGAGGATCTGTTTGTATTTTTCCACAGGACCAACAAGATCCAGTATGGGTACCTGAACGCCTGGTTAGAAGAATTCAGCTCAAAAGTCAGCATGACGATACCCCTGCTTCCAGCCCTGATGAGCCAACTAGGGAAAATGAAACCGAGATGGGGAATCCTGTTGGTGTTTCCAAAGCCAATGCTGAACTGGACATTTAATTTTAAAGACACCCTAAAAGAATTGCTATGAACCATCTGAAAGAGTGGGCGGGAATGGGAGTGTTAGCAGGTCTCCTGATTATGGCCTCCCTGGTCTGCCTGTGGTGTATATGTAAGATTAGAGCCACACAAAAGCAAAATACAGCTATGATCATTCAAGCCTTTACAGCCATTAAAGCTGGACAGTCCCCCCAAGCATGGCTAATTGCCATGAAGGAGTTATGAGGACGGGATGTGAGGCTAAGCACTGCACAAGGTTTCGCCTGCTGGTGTTTAAGCGTTTCCTTGGAAGACATGTCTGGTTGCATGAAGGTGGTACCCTTAGCTCCTTCCCCTGGGAAAATTGGTACGGGATGGGTCTGGGTCACCGCAGGTGATGAATCTGTGGGTGTCTCCAGAACATAATCCCAATTGTGCACACCAGGGATCAGACCTCTATCTTCACCTGTTTCTGCTATGTTATATAAAATAAAAGGGGGAGATGTAGAGAGCCGCGGATTGCTGCATCTTAAAGATGGCGCCTGCTCCCGCCCCCCACCATCCCGAGGTGGGCGCTCTCTGGAGCAAACAGCTCCATAATTGGCTGTGGCTGAGGTCTGGCCCTGCTTCCGCCTGTGTGCGCCTATCTACTTTCACCACGTGGTAGTTTGGGGTTGGCTGGCAGGAGGGAATTTAACTCTGTGGCGGGCTTTCCCCGGGAGGAAAAGGAAAAGTAAGTTAGCAGGAGAAGAAGTAAGGAGAAGGAAAAGCAAGGAGAAGAAGAAGTAGTAAGGAGAGGGAAGAAGAAGTTAGAAAGTTAAAAGCAAAAAGGTTGTTCAAGGTTCCTGAATAAACTGCTTTTGGAAGAGTCCGGGGTCGCGTCTTCCTTGCTGGACGAGGCAGGCGCTACAAACAACCATTCCTAACTCCAGTTCTAGGGATATGATGCCCTTTTCTGGCCTCTGTGGACACTGCACATACGTGGTGCACTTACACACATGCAGGCAACACACTCAACACACATAAAATACAAATTACTTAAGACAACTTTTAAAAAGCTGAAGCAAAAAAAAAAAAAAAGAAAACTTCACTATAAAAGAAAAATAAATTTCAGAATGTAAAGAAACTTTAAAGATTTCTTTTTATTTTTATGTGTATATATGTTGATGTCTGTGTGTGGGTATGTGCATATGAATCCAGGTGCTCACAGAGAGAGGCTGGAGGCACCAGATCCCCCTGGAACTGGAGTTACAAGTGGTTGTGAGCTGCCCAATGTGGGTGCTGAGAACTCAGCCTAGATCCTCTGGAAGAGCAATATGTATGTACCTTAACTGCTGAACCATCTCTCCAGACTTGTTAAGGCAACTTTAATGATGGTCAAGCAAAGTCCAGTGGCATATGGCCTTCACCTTCCTGCACGTTAATTTAATGCTCTGAAAAATGAAAGCATTTTGAATTTTCCACTAAGAATGTGTTCACAGGATTACATAAACTGAGCTGTCTTCTGCTAATCTCAAATCCATGGGTGTCTCCAGTACAAAGGACTTTTGTTTTGGTTGCTCTGACATACTTTTCTGAAGTGCTGTTCCCCAAAAGAGTTTCCCTTTCCAAAGAAGATGACTACAATGTATACAAATTGGATATTTGCACCAAGAGAAGAATATTTTTTGTAGATCTCATGTAGACCAGGCTAGCCTTGAACTTGCTGTGCTGCTGAGGATGACCTTGAACCTTTCTTCCTGTCTCTACTTCCTGACTTCTGGGATTACAGGTGTGTGGATGTGTATGATCACACAGTTTTAGGCAACACTAGGGATCACTCCGGCTTCCTGCATGCTAGGCAAGCACTGTACCAAACGAGTCCTACATATAACATACTTTGATTATACTTACCCCCATTATCCATTCTTGTCCCTTTTCTAATCTGCTTCCTTTTACCCAATAGTCCCTTTTCTACTTTCAGTGTGTGTGTGTGTGTGTGTGTGTGTGTGTGTGTGTGTGTACTGTGTATTTTCCCCCTGATTCCAAATATGAGAGAATATCATACTGGCTTATTTTGCTTGAACTGATGACCTCCAGTTCCATCTGTTTTCCTGCAAATGCCATAATTTCATTTTTCTTTATGATTCAATAAAACTCTATTGTGTATACATAGGTGTGTGTACATATGTTCTTTATTCATTCATCTGTTAATGGACAGCTAGGCTGATCCATGACTTGGCTAGTGTGAACAGTGCCACACCAAACATGGATGTGTAGGTAATGTCTGTTTTATTCTATGCTGGTTTTGGTTCCTTGCAGTGTGTTCTTAAGAACAGTTCAGCCAGATCATATGGTGTTTTGGAGGAACTTCTGATTTCTACAGTGGCTGTATGAATTCACATTCCCACAAACAGTGGGAATTCTTTTCTTTCTTTTTGTATGACAGTTGAGTTGAAATTTTATTTCACCGTAGATTAGCTGTTACAGTTGACAAATGAAGGAATACATTAAATTTCTATTACTTTCAAAAATTAATCTTTTAAAAAATATTTATTATTTTAATTTTATGTGTATGAGTATATTGCCTGCATGTGTGTAAGTACACCCGTGTCGTGCAATGCCGGAGGAGGTTATACAAAGGCATGGAATCCCCTGGAACTGAAGTTATGGATGTTTGTTATCTGCCATGTGGGTTCTGGGAATCGAACCCAGGTCCTCTGCAAAAGCAGACAGTGCTCTTAACTTCTGAGCCATCTCTCCAGCCCCCCTTAAAAACTAATCTTTTAAGGAGTTAGAGTAGCTAAGAGCGCTTGCTACTCTTGCAGAGGACTGGAGTTTAGTTCCCAGTACACATATCAGGTGTCTCACAACACCTGTAACTCCAGCCCCAGGGCGTCTGATGCCCTCTTCTGGACTCTGTGAGCACCTTTATACACATGGAAAATGCATGCATACATACAAATAAAAAGATATCTTTTTTAAAAATTAATCTTTTAAAAACATGTTTATTGGCATGCAAATGATATAGAATAAGCTGCATATGTTTAAAGTCCATAGATAAACCCCTATAAAATCACCATCACCAATGACCAGGATAGTGAACATAGGCATTGACTCCAAAATGCCCCCTACCTCTTTTATAATACCTCTGTTGTGGAACTCTGTCTCCTGGGTATACCATAACGGTTACCATCTGAATTAGAGCAGCAGTGACTGTCCACAGGAGACCCACACAAGACTGAGCTTACTGCCATTCCTTCACAGGAGGAGGGTGCGGGAAGGGGCAGCAGAACCCTCACCTAAGATTCTAGCTACTCATGTCCTCCTGCTCCCTTCCAGCTATATATAATTCTGCCCCAGCGTACATGGTCTCAGAAGACATTAGACTGCAGAGGAAGGCTAACTAAGGGGAACTCCCATCTGTGCAGCTTGGTGAGACAGTCATCTTTGTGTGATAAGTAACCCCGCACTCACGCTGTGCTCTCATCAGCCAGTTTAACAAACTTGTTGGTTCAAACTCTGTTATGAAAATTTCTCTCTGGGAGAGGCAGACTAACTTAACCTGCCTCTCTCTACCTGCTTGCAACCCAAGGGGTACCCCTCCCCCAGGCCTTGCAACAAACACACAAATTTCTCAACTCACAGTTAAACAGATTTTAGCTAGTTTACTTGGGCTTACTAACAGAGCATTGGGTGAGGGCTTACTTACAGAACACAGGCGCCCACCCTCCCCTCCATAAGTTCCATATTTAAGTCCACGTGGCTGGGATCTTGCGACTTCCCGGTGAACAGATCCTAATGGTCCCTGGCGGAGGGGAGGAAAGGGTCGGCCTCCTGGCGCCCCCAGTTTAAATACCTTTAGCCCCTCCCCTTCTCACATCCAAGGCCAATAGACCAGGCGGGTGGGGCATAGGATTTTCCCAGCTCATCCATCTGCTCAAGGTGGTCTTGGGTGGTACCACTGAGAGGGGTGTTTGTCCACCGTTTCCCTCGGAGAAGCAATTCACTCCACAAACTCACTGGAAGGAATTCTTTGGCCTGTCTTTGACGCCCTTTTCGGGGTGGATATGTGTCCACATCTCCCAATGAAGAGTTAATACCATAGTCCTCCCACTCCTGATCTGTCCAGCCTCTCAGCTGCCTCCCAAGACAGTAAAGAAAGGTTTATACAAATGGAATGCTTTCATGACTTCTTTTACTTAATGTAATTGAGATTCATCCCTAAGGTCACATGTATGAACACTTTATTATTTTTTTCTGAATAATAAAGAACATAATTTTAATAGTTGATTTAAAAATTCACAAAATATATATGTGTCGATTCTGTTTCATCTTTTGAGTATAATAACAGTATTTTTGGTCAGGTAGTGTGTCTGACATTTATTAAATATGGGGTCATATAATGCACTTCTAGGGGCACCAGGTTTATCTGTGACTTTAAGCCTCTAGGCTGTGCAAATATTGCAAATGGGATGCATGTGGACCTGAGCTGTGCAATCATAGACTTTCATGACTATCGGGGACACTGACAATTTTCTCATCTACATCTTCCCTTACTAGTGATTTTAGGGTTTGTCTATGGTCCCACGGATCAGACTTCTTTGCCCATTCTGCAGAGGCTAATGATGGGGGTGTGGATTAATTCTTTCCTTTGCTGCTTAGGTCTCCTCTTTCCTGGCTGTAGAGCTCTGAGCTTCTTTCTTGTCAGCCTCCATCTGGCCCTCAGCCATGTCCACCACCCCTGAACTACCAGTTTCCACAGAGTGGATGGCCTTACCTTACCATAACAAGTTCATTGCAGCCCTCTGGGATGCATGAGAGCATTCAGAGGCCTAATTTCCCAACTCCTCTGCCTGGCCTGAGTTAACTAATGCAATGATTGGGACGGCTATGTTTCTTGCTTTATAACAGCCTTCAGTGTCTCTTCCCAGGAGATGTAGAGTATACGGGTACAAGATCATTGCTGAAAGGGGAATCTGGGAGCCACATTGAAATTCGTGGTTTATCTTCTTTTCTTTAACCTTCCTCCCATACCAATCCTGGAACTAAGAACAGTCTTTCCTTCCTTCCCTCCAATGGAGCTGTGCAGGAGGCTGGCCTGGACTTTGACAAGTTGACCTAGAGGTACAGGAACACATGCCAGCCTCTTGCCGTACGACTTGTAAGGCTTAAGAAGTGCAGAGAAGTTCTATTTTTGAGCGCCAGAAACTGGATTTCCTCTGTAACACTTTTAATCTCTCTAGGCAGAAGAGTAACTCAGAAAGACTAGGCTGAAAACTGTGTGCCCTGGCAAGTTCACTATAAAAGCACATTAATAGTTTTCCAACTATTAGCACTATCCCCATTCCACCTGCTGCCAAAACATTCTAATTAATAACATCTCACCCTAAGTTACAGTAAAATTACAGTAACTTACAGTTGCCTCAGATTCAAAGACCCTTCCTTCGTCCTCTCTCCACTGCAGTGATGGTCATAGGTAACATTTATAAAAATGCACTGTGTACAGCACAAACGGGCTCATTTAATTCTCACAACAACCCAGGGATGCAGGTCCAAGTATCACACACATTTTATGGATGAGGAAAACAAGGCTGAAAGAGGTGATCTTCTCATATCTAAGTATCAGTAACAGGGCCAAGAGTCTGAAATTTGCTTTTTAGCTCTTAACTGCCTCTTGGTTGTTACTTCGGAATCTCAGCTGTCTCCCATTTAATTACCATTCATACGAAACGACAGAGTCCTGGCCTGAACAAACCAATTTAACCCATGAGGGGAAAAGGTGTTTCCTGAACAGTCTTCACTGCTCCTGCCTCAGGGTCCTTCCTATCAAGTGAAATTAATTGAAGTGTACAGCGAAATCTGAGTGCTTCTATTAAGGGCAAAACTACCCTGAGATTTTACTGTTTCTAGGCACTAGTGTTGAACTATTTATGCTAAGTGACAATACCGACTTAAAGACAGTTAATGTTGCTATACGAAGAATGCAAAGGACCTTGGCTTTGAAAAGCTAAAGTGAAAAGCCTACATATGTTGCAATCAAGTTACAAACTAATAAATCATTGTTCTGATATTTACTTTGCCTTTGCCCTAATTTCTTAACTGTATTTTATCAATATATAGTTGATTTTTTTTTTTTTAATCTTTTTGAGACAGGGTCTCCCTGTAGCCCCAGCTGGCCTGGAATTCACTCTGTAGACCAAGCTGGCCTTAAACTTATAGAGATCTGCCTGGTTCTGCCTCCCGAGTACTAAGATTAAAGGCATGCCTGACATGGCAATGAATGATTTTTTAAAGTTTTATAAATCCTTTGGGGAATAGGGTTGGAAGAGTTAGTAAATTAAGTAATAAAATAAGGAGCTACATTTGTTTATCTGTTCATCTGAGATAGGGTCTGGCTAATATAACAAACATTAAATATTAGTATTTTCTTTTAAACTGTAAAACTTCTGGTTTATGACAAGAAATTCTAATCTTTGTTTGTTTGCTTTTGTTTTTTGAGACAGGCTTGCCCAGTAGCTTCAGCTGGCCTGGAACTCATTATGTAGACCAGGCTGGCCTCAATCTCACTGATGTCTTCTGCTGTGATTAAAGTGTGTGCCACCACACTTGGCTACTAAGGAATTCTAATAGTTTAATCTCACACACCCTGTAAAACTTTTGTTTATAAAAAGGTCCTGAACTTGACTGATGCCCTCAGGCCCCAGAGTCCTTAGCCCTCTTTGGCCAATTCTCTTTTCCCTTCCTTTGGACCTATTTTTAAAAACCTAGTCAACTGGGAAAGGCTGTGAGATCAAACCCCAGGCAATGGGGAAAAGACACAGCATTCCTGCAGTAGGGATAAAAAGTCTATCAAATTTCTGTTAGGTGTGCTTAATTAATTTGAAATGTGATGCAATACACCCTTTTGCAAAAGTAAAATTTCCCTTGTTGAGTTACCTTCACTTTGTCCACATGTTCTTTGTGTGGTCTGGGTGGGGTCCTTGGACCTCAGACTTTATTACTAGCACTGAAGTGCCCAGGCTGGCCTTAAACTCTCAGTCCTACTCCTTCAGTCTCCCATGTGCTAAGATTACTGGTGTGTACCTCCATGCCCAGGTTAGAATCACTGTATTCAAAGGGTTAAATATACTTGGGATAGAAGGATTATGAGTTCAAGGCCAGTCCTGGCTACATAACCAGTTCAAAAGCCCATGTTTTGAGAGACTAACTAAAAAACAAAGCAAACAAACAAAGACCAAGTAATAACTAAATATTGTAGGCCACATTGTAGTTGTCTATTCTTTACCATTAACTCTGATCTTTTCAGAAATCAATTCTGGGGACTTGAGAGATGGCTCAGCAGTTAAGAGCACTGACTATTCTTGTGGAGGACCTGGTTTTGGTTCCTAGCATCCACATGCTAACAACTGCTGTAACTCCAATTCCAAGGGCTCTGATGCCCTCTTCTGACCTCGGTGGATAGCACATAACACATAAAATAAAAATAATAAATAATAGATATATAGACAGATAGAAAGTACTTAGTAAATGTTAAATGAAGAAGATGTGAGGAGACCTCTTAAGACCTCCATAGAGAGTCACAAAGTCATTCATGTTATAAAGAACATTCACTTTAAAATATTTACTTATTATTTTTATTTTAGCTTGTGTGTATGAGTATTGTCTGCATGTATGTTAGTATCCATATTGTATAATGCCTGTGGAGGCTGGAAGAGGGCATTGGATCCCTTGGCACTGGAGTTCAGTATGGTTGTTAGCTTCCTATAGGTGCTAGAAAGTGAACCCAGGTCCTCTGCAAGAGCAGTCAGTGCTCTTAACTGCTGAGACATCTCTCCAGACCCAATAAAATGTGTTTTTTTTTAAAAGAAAAGAGGCAGGTGTGCTGGTGTATGCCTTTAATCCCAGCATTTGGGAGGCAGAGGCAGGCAGACAGATTTCTGTGAATTCAAGATCAGCCTGGTCTACATAATGTGTTCCAGGTCAGCTGTGGTTACAGGGAGACCCTGTCTCAAAAAAGAACTAAATAATAAAAAAAGTTTTTTTAAGAAAATAAATCAATTCTATATTTATTTTGGCATCACCAGGCTCTGTCACAATTCATTTATTTAAAAAAAGATACTTTGAAAGCTTTAAAAGAAGAGATAAACTTGTCCTCATAAGAGCTTATAAAGTAATAGATAGTGTCAGGTCCATGAGATACGATCAGTGAAAGTTTGGGAAATAAATTTTGCTCCATCTTTTCAGAAGAACCATGTTTAAAACTTACAGCTATTTCTTGTTTTTAGAAAGACACCGAGGTGATATGTCCCATTCACAATTGTTCATTGGAAAGACGGAAAGCCACGTATTCATATTCAGCTACTGGAATGCCAAAGTCCTTGATCTTTCTACCACGTTAACAATATAAGTCCACAGACATCAAGTGGACACAAGTTTCTTCCATCTGCTCAGTGCTCCTGTGGGTACTCTAGAGCTTCCAAGGAAAACACAGGTAAAACACGTTTTTCTAAATCAGAGGCTGCTTGTGCCAGGGAACACAGTGTTCAGAAACAGGTACAGGCTAAACCAACTGCTGAATAATTATCCACCCCAAGATTTAATTTTTGACAAAAATTTGTTATTTCTTATGTTGCTGGGGCCTTACTAGGCATTCTTTTGTGGGTTTGGCTGAGTTAACTCACACAACTGTGTTCAGCTAGTATCTTCATAGAGCTTTGGTGACAACTGTCAGCTGAGGTGTTTTCTTGCATGTGGCATTTCTTCTGCAGGCCTACTCAGGTGGCCTCTCTGTAGTCCTGTAGTCTGGATATCTTTATGGCATGGCAGCTGGGTTCCAAAGCATCAAAAGCAGAGGCTGATAGTCTCTTATAGACTTGAGCTCAGACATCCCAGAATGAGTCTCTGTCAAAGAAACCATCTCAGATTCAAGGGGAGAGAAATAGATTCCATCTCTTGATGGGAGGAGTGGCCTGCCCACACAGAAAAAGGAAGAATGGTTGCCAGTCATTTTGCAGGGAACCACTGTATATAGAGCAATGATTATACCTATTCCTCTTCTGAGAATCAGAGATGCTAAGAATCATGCAAACCCAGAGCTACTGAGCCATCCATAGCTGCTATGTGTACCAAGTCTGACTGTAAACAAAGCCAACTCAGGAGCAAACAGAACCAAAAAGGTAAAGCGAAAATAACCGAACTCAGTTTTCCTTTCAAGTAGATCAGAGAGATTGTTCGGCTGACAGTTAAGAGCACAAGATTTGGAGCCATGCCACCCCGAGTTCTTATCCTGGCTCCACTTCTTTTAGTCACATGACTTCAGGAAAGTTACTTAATAATGCCAAACCTCAAATTATCATGTGGATAGTCATAGTACCTGCCTTGATGTAATAATGTGGTGTTCAAATGTGGAAACATTTTAATGAGTTTGGCAAGTGTGGAGCACAGCATACTCTCTTAGTAATAACAATTGCATATATAATTATGCACTGCATGCTGGCATTGTAGTTAACAATGGCCATATGTGCAACGGTGGTCCCCTAGGATGCATTGCCTACTGATGCCATAGCCATCTTAGTTGCTTAAGTATGCTCCACAGTACTTTCACAAATGATGAAATTGCCTAACAATGTATTTTCTGAAACCTGGCTCCCTCACTAAGCAGCATAAGACAGTACTCAGATAGGCATATGACCTTTTCCCTGTTGAAATTCTCCTTCCTGTGCTAGACTATTTGTTTGTTTTGTCTTTTTGAGCTGTTGGAGCTCACTTTGTAGATCAGGCTGGCCTCATCTCACAGGGCTCCATCTGCCTTTGCCTCCTGAGTGCTGAGATCAAAGGGGCGGCCACTTCTGTGTTAAATTTTGAAGGTCAAAAGTGAAGTTCTAGTTGATGTGGGGTTGACTTAGAAACTCCTTGACATACAGAGCTAGAGACCTCACATATCTTCTAACTGACACGTTCTTATTTCCACCAGAAACATATGAAGCCAAAAATAACTAATGTTTGAATTTAATGGGAGGAAAGGTAAATTAAAGTTGTAAGTTTTTTGTTCTTCTTAGGAAATGTAAGTCCTGTGCCAGGTGAAGAATCAAGCCCCCATTGCCACTGGCAGCAGAGTGGCAGTGTCTCAGCCCATCACTTTTCTTTTATTCCACAGACTGATTCAAGCTACACATAATGGCTTCTCAGAGATTGTACACATCATCACTTTGATGAGCTGAAGATCACTGTACTTTTGTCATGCATGTGTGACTTGGATTACTTTGTCTTTTCTGCATGCTGGGTTTTTGATTAGGGTGGGGGTGGAAGAGGTTGTTTTGTTTTGGTTTTGGTTTTTTTGAGACAAGGTCTTACTCTGTATTCCTAGCTGATCTGGAACTTGCTATGCAGATTAGGCAGGCCTCAAACTCAGAGATTCACCTGCTCTGCTTCCAAGTTCTGAGATTAAAGGCATTACCACCGCCCTAGACCCATGCGTGAAGAATTTATATCTTTATACATCCTGTTACCTGTCACTTGCTATTCTCTTCTGCTCTTTACTGGAACTTTAGTTTGATTCCATGCCTGGAGTTAGCACTGTACATTCATCCCCTCCCCCATCTCTCAGTGAAGTAGATATGTTTTTCCATCACTGAAATCTATTCTTCTAGTACACAACATATAACCCCTACCTTTATCTAGTTTCAGAATACAATTTCTGTTAATTTTTTAAACCAAGAATTAGAACTAACTTCCTTAGTTTATAGACATGGCTAACTAGCCCAGAAGTGAAAGGAAAATTTCTTGAAACCATGTGTCTGGATCAGACTGGTTTGACAAGGCTGTGGGAAGACTCTGTTGTGTTTAACAGCAGAGGAGAAAGTTAGAACCCTGCTTTCTGGAACCCCCACACTGCATCAGTTGTTTGCAAAGGGAATGACCCTGAAAAGATTATTTTGGTTAGCTAAGTAACTAGAATTATCACCCCTCTTAACATTGTTCTGAAACAAGAAAAAAAAATCATAGTTTTTTTTTTTTGATGAACTATATATTCTTGCTAGTCACCTGACTAACAGTATTTATAGATCCATTTGTAGATTCATGATACAATTATTATTTTTCCACATAAAACAGCTAATCACTTTGTGTGCTGGGCACCATCATGCTAATTGATTCCTTAATGTCCTGTGAAGCTGGCTTCTCCATTGCCCCATTGTACACATGTATCATGAATTTCTCACAGTTAGGATCGGCCTTCAGCCCACCCCACCCCCAGGTTTGAACTGATAGAGAATGTTCTTTTGGAAAAGTTGATTTATTCCCGGTGACTTACAAAGGATTCATCCCTGGGGAGAGAGGGAGATGGAGGTGTTGTATGGTGGGGGCTGCATTCTCATAAGGACCTCCCAAACCTCTGGAACACACATAATGGCGCCCTGGCCCTGTGCCCGCCTCTCTCCTTCCCAGCCTTCCCTGCATTTCTGCCAAACCTCCCCGCTTAAGTCATTGGTTAGTTGGATGTCAATCACATTTGGAAGCCCATCCCTGGAAGAGAGAGAGAAAACTGCTTTTCTATGCAATAACACATAAGAAAACGAAGGTGCAGAGAAGTTAAACAACTTTTCCAAGCTCATACACTGCTGACCTGGCTTTAAACTCTGGAGTGTCTGACCCAACAGTGTAGACTCTTAGTGAGCAATGAATTTTTGTACCAGACTGCTAAAGCCAGATCTGTGTGAGACATGTAGTCTGAGACTCAAGAGCAAGAATCATCTGTGTTATTTCCCAAACAAGTGAAACTAATGCTGTAAAACTGTAAAGTAACATGTCTCACAGAAATTCTAATACTTCCTACTCTTTCCACTCTGGCAGCTTTACGTGGAGCTGACCTAACCCAAGTGAAAACCTCCAGCCTCCATTTTTCAAGTCCAGAATTGGTTTACACCATTTTTGTTTTTTGAGACAAGGTCTCACTATCAGCCGTGGCTGATCTGGAACTCACTATGAAGACCAGGCTGGGTTTGAACTCACAGAGATTCTCCTGCCTTGCCTGCTTCTGCCTCTTGTATCCTGGCCTTTTTTGCCTTTTTTGTCCTCTAGTCTCTTGTTTTCATCTTCTTGCTGTATTTATTTGCTCTTCCCCTCCTCCCTTTGTTGACATGCTGTATTAGCTCCAGCCAGCAGTCTCTCTAGGATTTGATCTTACATTGGCCTTGTAGGAACTGCAAGCAAGAGAAGCTTAGGCTTGGCTGCTCACCTTTGCCTAAGGATAGCCACAGTCAGAACAACTGTTTACAGAACTTTCAAAAACATCCTTTGACATTAATAAAAGACAGAGAAGGTACTATTTTCTCTGTTTAAAAAAAAAACAATGCCATTTTGCTTTCTGATTGTCAACACACTGTGTGACCAGCTGTCTCACACTCCTACTGCCAAGTCTTCCCTGTCTTGATGGTCTGTATCCCTTCTTAAACTGTGAGACAAACTCAACTCTTCCTCCTTCAAGATGCTTCTTGATAGGTGTTTGACCACAGCAACAGAACAAGCAGCTAATACAAAAAATTGGTGCCAAGGAATGGGGTCACAGCTCTGATAGACCTGACCATGTGACTTAGAGGGCCTTTGAACTGATTTGTATGAGGAATATGGAAGAGTTTAGAGTGTTGGACTGGAGAAGCCCTAGAATGCAATAAACAGAGCCATTAAGGCCTTTTGGGTGGGAGTTTGTAAGACCAAAATGCTAAGACAAATTCAAATAAGTCCTGTCTTATGAGATATCAGAGAGGAACAAACACTCTATTGGGAATTGGAATGAAGGTCATTCATGTTGTATTCCAATAAAGAATCTTGCTTCAATCTGTCTGTGTTTTGAGAACTTGATTAAGGCTGAATTTGAAAGTCATAGACTAATGGAGGAAAATACCAGACAGGATGGCATTCAAGCCATGTCACAATTACTGTTCTTTGCTCTTATTACGCAGGGCTACCGTGAGCAAGAGCAGCAAGTGGAGCAGAAAGATAGGCCGGCTGGACCGGCTTCTCCACCGCCCTACCTGCTGGGGAACCCTGCACCGAACCTTCCTTTGTGTATTTCCGAAGCTTTTCTTCTGTTTCTCTCTTTAGATTAAGGTCTATTTTTCATTCTGAATCCCTCCTTCCCCAGCTCTCACATGGGCAACCACTAGTTCCCATCTTTTCAGGAAGATTCTTTTCCGTAATTTTTTTCAATTTTATTTTATGTGTCTGAGTTTATTGCCTGCATTTATGTAAGTGCACCTGTGCCCATGGAGGTCAGAAAAGTGTGTTGGATATCCTGGAACTGGAGTTACAATCATGTGGGTGCTGGGAACTTAACCCAGGTCCTCTGCAAGAGTAACCAGTGCTCTTGTCTGCGAGCCAGCTCTCTAGCTCCCACTTTTTTGTATTTTATTTATTTACCTTTTTTTTTTTTTTTTCTTTTTGGCCAGAATCTTACTTTATCATCTTAGCTTGCCTGAAACTCAATATGACTCCTAACTGGCCTGAAACTGCTCATGATTCTCCTGGCTCAGGCCCTTGAGTGCTGGGATTTGGGATTATAATCCTGTGTCACTAGAGCCAGCTAATAGTTGTTCATTCTATCTTCATTCTTCTTCTGGCTACTTGGTAAAAGGTGTATCTTAATAAAGTTTGAAGCTAATTTTATTGTTGTACTGTAGCTGTGATTAGATACCAGGACCAAAAGCAATTTAGGGGAGAAAGAGTTTATGTTGGCTTAGGGTTCAGGAGGGATAGAATCCATCATGGTGGGGCAGGCCGGCGCTGGAAGCTGGCTGACCACATTTCCATCCACATGAAGGAAGCAGAGAGAGTACACAAGACTGCAAACCACCTGAGCCATACCCTCAGCGACCTACTTCCTCTAGCAGGGTTCCACCTCCTAAAGGTTCCACAACTCCCAAATACCACCAACTGGGAACCAAGTGTTCAAATACATGAGCCTAAGGGGGACATTTCTCATTCAAACCCCATGTTAATCAGCACTACCATCTTCCTCCTAAACAACATAGATCTTCATGACCATGAGATCTTCAACTGCAATCCCCTTTTCTCCATGCATTTGACTCTTAGTTGTTATCACTGTACCTTGTTTGCAAATGAGCCTCTTTTTGGTATTACTATTCCTAACTTAGAAACAGGGGAACTGGGTTTGGAGAGGTTAAGTGACATGCCTAAGGTCACATGCTTAACAAGTGGCAAAATCCATCTAAATTCACCTGCATTTGGTAATGGCACATGTGTCGATTCGAATTCATTGGGATATGTTAACCATTTCATTGTACGGGGATGGGGAACTTTTCAGTGATGACATTTATATCATAAAAAGTAGAATGTCCTCAAAATCTCTCTCAGTAATAGACTGGGTGGAATGTGGGTTTGTCCTTACTTTTGGGTGTGTATGGAACATTGATTCTTTGTAAACCGTGCTTCCAGCATGCTTACATCTCATTTTTTGGTTTTGTTTTTCATTTATTTTTATGTGTGTGTTTTGCCTGCATGTAAGTACAGCATGTGCATGCATTGCTCATGGAGAATAGAAGAGAGTCACAGATCCCCTGGAATTGGAATTACAAATGGTTGTTAGCCACCATTTGGGTGCTAGGAACTGAACTGTTGTCCTCTGCAGGAACAGCCAGTTGCTCTTAACTACTGAGCTTTCCCTCTAGTCCTTTGATTTTTGAGACAGGGTTTCTTTGTAGCCCCAGCTGGCCTGGAACTCACTGGGTAGACCAGGCCAGCCTGACACTTGCTGTGAGACCAGGCCTCATAGAGATCTGCTTGCCTCTACCTTCCATCTGCTGGAATTAAAGGCTTGCGGCACCACACCCAGCTTACATTTCTTTTGTTATGGTAAAGGAGTTGACACACCACCTGGAAAGCTGACAACCTTTTTCTGGTGCCTTTGGCAAGGCCTCCACTGACTTGGATTCGGAGAGGATCGCACTGTTTCTATGCCGCTGGTAGCTCCTGCCCCTGTGCCGGCTCTGGTACTGACTCTCCCGGAAGCAGTGTGCAGGTGCATTTCTGGTAGAAGAGCTGTGGCTCCTGCCACCCCTTCTGCTGAGTAGGCCCCGAGATTCGACTGTGAAGGGACCTCTAATAAATGCAGCTGCTGAGTCTGATGGGACAGTCCTGTTCCTCATGTGAACAGAGTGACTTGGGGAAACTTGGCTTTGTTCCTCACATGATTCTGGCCTATCCTTTTTCTCTGAAGTATTTGAATGGTAATAAAAATTGACAAGCTGAGTAGATGATATAGCACGCCCACATCCCCATGTAAGATGATCACACTACAAAGGGAAGATGTCATCCCTCAGGTTTCATCTTTGAAATTTCAGTCTCTATGTCCAGCTGTCCTTTGATTTGGGATGGTTGTATGGCTAAGTGAAATTGCACAGACTTCTAGCCCAACTGCTTCAGCTTTCCAATCACATTTTTTACTAATAAGGCTGAGTTCTCAGAGGAAATAGTTTATGGATAGCTTGCCAACACCTACGGGCACCCTAAGAAAACTAACAAAGGCCACTGAAGGGGAAGAGTATCTGCTCCTGAACGACAGCCCAGTTTTCAGTTGGGGAACCAAAAGTACATTTGAGGATGAAATGCTGGTGGAAGAGCTCAGCTGAGTAAGTGCTCCTGCAACAGTGATTATTACCTCATCACTCACAGGGGAAGGAAGGAGTGGGGAGGAAGTTGCACAGATTCCATCCACCAGGTAACGGATGAGAGAAAAAAGAATGTACTTCCAAAGCTAGTGAGGATCCACGTGATCTGCCAACACCGGAAAGGAACCTCTGCACTCATTTTGGATTACACAATCAGGTCTAATATCGCCTGCCTCACTTTAAAAATAAACCACAGTAGAAAAGGTGTTGTTTAGAAGGTTCAACAAGAAACATTGTGTAACATATTCCTAGCATGTAGATCTTTGTGAATTCCAGGCCAGCCTGGTCTACAAAGTTAGTTCTAAGCCAACCTGAGCTCCATAGTGAGACCCTGCCTCAATCAATCAGTCAATCAATCAATCAATCAATCATCAAGGATAGAATTAGTGTTAAGTGGCTTTTTGTGTCAGGATCACTTTACAAACATTATCTTAAATTTATTATTAATCCTTTATTTGTTATATATAGTAAATCTTAGAGACTAGAGGTGACTTAAAAACCCACCCTATTGGGGCTGCAGGGATGGCTCTGCAGTGAAGAGCCCTGGCTGCTCTTGCAGAAGATCTGGTTTCTCAGCACCCACTTGGCTGTAACTCCAGTTCCAGGGGACCTGACACCCTCTGCTGGCCTCTGAGGGCATTGCATGATACAAGTATACTGATGCACATGCAGGCAAAGCACTCATATAGATAATAAAAATAATAAACAAAAAAATTCACACCACTGCTGGGCATGGTGGCAGATGGCCTTTAATCCCAGCGCTTGGGAGGCAGAGGCTGGCAGAGAGGCCAGTCTGTTCTACATAGTGAATTCCAGGCCAGCGGGGCCTATAAGGAGACCCTGTCTCAAAAACACACAAAACAAAACAAAAGTTCACACAACTAATGAGGGGAACAGTTTGAGGCTGGCTATAACTCCTTTTGCTTTAAAATGTGATGGTGACGGTGTTGGGGCTGGACAGGTGGTGCAGGGGTAAGAGCACTGGCTGGTCTTGCAGGGGATCTGGTTCAGTTCTTAGCACCCTCACGGCTGTTAACTCCAGTTCCAGGGGATCCGATGCCCTCTTCTGGCCTCCGTAGGCATTGCACACTGTGGTATACAAGCAAAACCCTCATACACATAAAAAAATTAATAAGAAAACTAAAATGTATAGATGGCTAATAAAAACTGAGATAAAAAAAGAGCATGTGCTGCTGTCTGTAACAGCATCGTAAGGATAAAAGTTTGATTATAGCTATTGGTATCGAATTCATTCATTTTCAACCACTCTGAGCCACTGAAGAGAAATGTATAAATGTCATTCCCTGACTCCAATGTAGAGTCCTCATCTCTCATCTCTCCTGGTGACTTTCTGTCTTCATTGCTTTTCTCCAGTGTCTTGGCTTCTTTTGCTCTCTAGTCATCCTGCATGCCAGGCAGGATGCCTGGCTGAGGACATGATTTCCATCTCCATCCTGACTGTGTTGCCAGTGCCTCTCAGGCCTTTCTGCCTCAACTCTGTTCCTTGGACAATTTGTCCCCAGTCTTTCCACTCCAAGGCAATATAGTCACCCCCCAACCTCCCACCTCTGCCCCACTCTTTCAGTGTCTGATAATAACTCATGAGTGGGAAATGCACTGATCAGTTTCGATGTGACCCTACATTAGTCCACATGCTTGCCCCGGGAATGCAAATATAAACTAAGTAAACAGAGCTTTTTAAAGGTTTGTTTTTATTACATTTGTTTATTATGTGTGTGTATGCATGAATGTCAGAGGACAACCTGCAGGAGTCAGATCTCTCCTTCCACCATGTGGGTCCCTGAGATTGAACTCAGGTTGTTAAGGTTTGGTGGCAGATGCATTTACTTGATGAGCCATCTCAGAGGCCTCCTCAACAGAGTTCTAAGACAGTAAGACAAGAGTTCCAATGTAGATATGTGCGGGATATCAACGTTGTCATGGTGAGACAGTCTTCTCTGAGGTTGAAAAGGGAATTAGTTAGAGGTGGCCTCACAGTTAAGGTGAATACTTACCAAGGATAAGGTAAGTACCTGAATCTGGAAGACTGTGTAGGAGTTTCCATCTTCTGCCATCAGCTGGGTTGCTATGGTAATAGCTACAGTAGGCAGCTGAAACTTATAGGGAGTTCCAGGAGGGCAAGGAGTTCGGGACTTTCATAGCCTCAGTGAGCACAATTCCTTCAGGTGGAAAACTCTATTCCTCACTAGTTTCACTCTTCCACTCACGGGGAGAAATTCCTTCTTTCCATTTTGTGAGAGGAGTTCATTAAGTGAATGATGACTTTCCCACAGTAGTTACTATGTTCCAAAGGTAGTTACAGTGTGTCCGATGGTATTGTGTGAGAGGGGGTCCCTCTGACAGGAGACCATCTTCTGTTTCCAGACTGCGTTGCTCGAGGCTCCCCCTGCTGGCTAGAACTGGAAGTTCAAAAGTCCAATCTGGTCTACCAGGCTGCATCAATTCTTCTTTAAGTATCGTAGAACCCAAGAAAGGTACCTTAAGGTGAAGAAGTTCAGGCTGGTTTGGCTCTATTTCACTGGGCTGACTGCAGTGAAGGGCCCGGAGCACGGAGGAAGCTGGTCATGTTACACAGTGGCCAAACTCGGGAGCCGGGCTCCAGTTCTCTGTTCCACCGTTGCTAGGGTGGAACGTGCTTCAGGAGTGGGTGGGAGCCTCTGAAGAAGGTCTCATTTCTCCCAAGCCACGCCCACTGAACGGGCCCATAGCAGCAACAGAGACTCATTTTATTCCTTTTTGGAGTCATGGCCTCAGGAATCCTGGCTCCTCACTAGTAGTTTTAAAACTACTGGATTTTAAAACTGTCTGGATTATGTTCAGCTGAGGTGTGCTTTGTCACTGCTAAAAGAGCGGAGGCACTGGGGTTATTGTTTTCAGCTACTAGCTTATCTATCAAATACACTGACCTTCAGAGATAGGCCAGAAACAGTTTCAGCATCCAGTACCCGATGGACCCAGAATCAGCACGTTACTCTGTCCTTTCTGATTTATTGTCAAGTTTGGCTGTGAGCCCTATGTCTTGGATCTCTTTTGGATTCATTGCTTTCTGTTCTTTTAAGTCTTTCTGGGTTGCCCATATTTACCCAAATATTCTCTAACCAGTTTTAAAATTTTTAAAAAATTTTTATGTGTATGAGTGTTATGTCTGCCTGTGTGTAAGTGCACCCGGGTTGTGCAGTGCCTGCAGTGGACAGAAAAGGATGTCGGATTCCCTGGAACTGGAGTTACAGATGGTTGTTAGCTGCCATATGGGTGCTGGGATATGAACTCAATTCTTCTGCAAGAACTTTGAGCCATCACTTCAGCCCCCTCTAACTCCAGTTTTTAAGGAGGGTGTTTGGAAACAGGGAAATGGGTCAGTCTTTCTTTTCTAGAAGTTCCCTGGGCTCACTCTGCAATGGGCCTCTAGATCCAGCCATGGATCCCTGTGTGCCTGAAGAGACCTCCTTCACTCAGTTAAGTTTCACAAGCTGGTGAGATGGCTCAGCCAAAAAGGGCGCTTACTGTCAAGCCTGAGGACCTGAGTTTGATTTCCATGTGTGTATGGTGTAGGAGAGAACCAACTCTTGCAAGTTGTCCTTTGATCTCTCAAGCCTGACATGGCACAAATATGCACCCCCCACACCCTAACAAAATAGATGAATGTATGGGCTAGAGAGTTGGTTAGGCCAATAAGATCACTGGATACTCTTCCAGAGGACTTGGGTTCAGTTCCCAGCACCAACATAGGGGCTGACAATCTTCTGAAACTCTAGTTTCAAAGGATCAGACACCCTCTTTTGGCCTTCACCGGCAATGCACCATGCAAGTGTACAAGCATATACGCAGGCAAACGCATTCATATACATAAAAATAAACATGTGTAGTAAAAAAAAATTAAATAAAACTTCAGGCCTACTGGATGCTTCTTTAGCCAAGGAAGGCTTTAAAAATCTCTTCAAAGGTAATCTGTACTAAACTGCCATGAGGTTATTTTACTAAATAAGAAAGAAAAACAAAGCCAGAAAATCCTGTTACAAGTAGGTTATCTCATTTAATATTCACGTCATCCTTTTGAAATTTGCATTGTCATCTTTACTAAGAATGAATGCTCAGATCCAGGCATGGATCTTGAGTAACTTACTCCCATTTTCAGCAGTCAGTAGCAAAGCAGAGATTCAGTGCCAGCTCTGCTGGATCCCAAAACCCTTTGCACATGCTGCTCCCTACCCTGGAAGAGGCTCATTCTTCTGTGTTTATTTACTTATTTTTATTATACGTGTATGAGTGTTTTGCCTGCATGTATGTAAGTGCACCATGTGCATGCAGTGCCTGCAGAGGCCAGAAGAGGCTCAGATCCCCTGGAATTGGAGTTATGGATGGCTATTAGCTGCCAGATGGGTGTTGGAAACTGAACCTGGGCCCTCTGCAAGAGCAGCCACTGTTCTTAACTGCTGAGCCACCTTTCAAATGCCTACCAATTTTTCTGTGTGTGTGTGTGTGTTTGTTTGTTTGTTTTTGAGACAGGGTCTTCCTGTAATTCCAAATGGCCTAGAACTCACTAGGTAGACCTGGCTGGTCTTGATCTCACAGAGATCCACCTGCCTCTACCTCCTGAGTGTTGGGGTTAAAGGCATGTGGCAGTACTTGTGGTTTCCAGTACTGTGGTTCTAGAGTAAATGAAAGCGGAAAGGGAGAAAGCAGGCTCAGCATCATTATTTGTCCGTCTACTTTCTGACTAACGATGCCGTTTGATCAGACACCTCATGCCTCTGCCTCTTTGCCTTCCCACCAAGATGGGCTGTGCCCTCGGACTGTGAGCCAAAATGAACCCCTTCCTTAAGTTGCTTTTGTCAAATGTTTTGTCACAGCAATGAGAAAAGTAGCTAATACAGCTCAAACTAAGATAGTGACCACCTACAAGTCAAGAGAAAAGGCCAGACCAATGACAACCCTTCTGATACCTTGATTTTGGACTTCTTGCCTCCAGATCTCTGATGAAACATATTTATGTTGCTAGAGGCACTTTATTATGACAATCCTAGGAAATGAATACAGTATTTATAGGCTTTGTTACCGATATTATTTCCCATGGAGTCAGCAAAATAGATTTCCATAAAGAATAAGAATGCTCTTTCCTTAATAGAATCTCTGTCTGAGAACATTTTTTTCCTGAGTACTGTGGGAAATGGGCTAGAGTGACTCTGTTTTGAATTGGACTCCATCTTAAGGCTAGAGGCTAACTTCTCCATTTTGTCAACTTTTGCTGTAAGTTTTCAGTTGCAGCCACAAGGCTCTAAATTAGGCAACCCTGGGCATGTCAGGCAAGGAAGATGTGCTTGGCATGCTCGGGCTCCCCTGACTAATCATAATGTGCACTGTAATGCCCCTCCTCTTTTCAATAAAAGGCCCACACCCTTTAGGGTCGGGACTCTCAGCATGGATCCACTGCGTTGGTGAGGTCTGAGAGTCCGAGCTTAAGCTTGAATAAAGGCTCTTTGTTTTTGCATACACTCTGGATTCCTTGGTGGTTTCTGGGTAGTCCATTCTCTGGGCATTACAAGTACCAGGGAAAAACTGAAAACTAGGAGTGGCTGTCTCCTGTATGTTTTCTTTCCCATTGTGGTCTTATCCTTGTTCAGCATCTAAATTACTTGTATTGCCAGGCATGGTGGCATAAACCTTTAATCCCAGAGTTTGGGAGGCAGAGGCAGGTGAATCTTTTTGAGTTTGAGGCCAACCTGTTCTACATAGTGAATTCCAGGATAGCTGTGGCTATAGGGAGACCCTGTCTCAAAAAAAACAAAGTTAAATTACTTGTGTTTTTTTTTTTAGCACTATGAGTGTGAAGTGCTTAACACACATTTAATTTCAAACCTACTTTATTAAGTGACAGTTTTCCCATTTTTGTTTATTTATTTATTTAATTCTATGTAAGTGTCTTGCTTGCATTATGTGAGTGTACCCATGCATGCAATGCCCATGAAGGCCAGAAGAGGGCATGGATCTCTGGTATTGGAGTTATAGGCAGTTGTTAGCTGCCATGTGGATGCCGGGAACTTAACCCCGGTCCTCTGAAAGAGCAATCAGTGCTCTTAACCACTGAGTCATCTCTTCAGCTCATCCATTTTGAAGATGGGGAAACTGAGCCATAAAGAAGCAATTTGTGGAATTTTACAGAGCAGGTGGCAGTAAAGATCTCTATTTAGCTACTATGACTTTGGATCTTTGCAATTTGCTGTTCCATTTCCCCGTCACTTCTCAGACTTCCCCAGGAGACTATTGCACAGATGAAGGGTAGGTCTTGTCACTCAAAGTTTGGGCCTTTTACCACCAACAGACTCGGAAACTCCACCTTATTTCAGATGAACCTAATCCTTTTAACAAGATCTTCAGCAGGCTCTCCTGTGTAATTTGAAGGGCCCTGTACAAAATGAAAAATACAAGCACCCTAGTTTTAAATTTTGTAGGATTTTTGAGATGGTAGCAGAGCTTTAAGCAAGTATAGGTGGCTGTAGAGATGGCTAAGCAGTTAAAAGAAGTTGCTGCTCTTGCAGGGGACTCACATTTGGTTTCTAGCACCTTCTGGGGCACTTACAATCACCTGTAACTCCAGCTCCAGAGGATATACTCACACAGACACATACACATAAAAAATAAAATCTTAGGTCAGGTGTGGTGGAATATGCCCTTAATCCCTAGCACTCATGAGGCAGAGGCAGGTAGATCTTTGTGATATGGAGGCTAGCCTGGTCTATACAGTGAGTTCCAGGTTAGATGGGGGACCCTGTCAATAAATAAATAATTTTTTTTAATGTAGCATTCTAGGGCTGGCCAGATGGCTTAGCAGGTGAAGGTGCTTACTACTAAGTCTGATGACTTGAGTTTGATCTCCTGGTCCCACACAGTGGAAGAATTGAATTGACTATTGCAAGTTGTTCTCTGACCTCTACACATATACTCTGGCACATATATGCACCTCCCCCCGCATACAATTGAAAAAATTCTTTTGAGGAAGTAGTATTCTAAAAGATTTCACGATGTGATCTTTAATCACAGGGATAATTTTAGTTTTATAATTTTTCATTTTATCTTTAAAGTGCAAAACACCGGGGCTGGAGGATGGATCAGCAGTTAAGAATACTTGCTGTTATTGCAGAGGACCTGGATTCGGTTCCCAGAACCAGTATGGCAGCTAACAACTGTCTGTAACTTCAGTTCCAGGGGATCTGATGCCCCTTCTAGACTTGTGGGCATTTCATGCACAGTGCACTTTCATACATGCAGGCAAAACACTCATACACATGAAAAATAAAGCCAGATGTGGTGGCACATGCCTTTAGTTCCAGTACTAGGGAGGCAGAGGCAGGCAGATCTCTGTGATATTGAGGCCAGCCTGGTCTACATAAGGGTTACAATAAGACCCTGTCTCAATAATGACAAAAATAAAAAGATTTTTAAAATATATTTTGACAGGGTCTCCCTACCCCCAACTTGCCTGGAACTCATTATGTAAACCAGGCTGGCCTAGCTCTCACAAAGATCCTCCTGCCTCTACTACCTGAAGGCTGGGATTAAAGGTCAGCACCATCACACCCTGCATGAAAGTTTTTTTAAAAAAGAAAAATGTGCAGTTTGACAAGAAAGAATGTGAGCAAGTTTAAAGTTACTGGCAAGGCAGATGCAAAAGCAGCTGTAATAGTTAGAGACCATTACACCATTAAAGAGAAATCTTCTGCCCTGTACTGGGACAGGAAAGGTTTAGGGTAAGAACTCATGCATGGGAGATTCTACCCTATGAAAATGCAAATTCATTTGACAGCAGAGAACTTAAATTGAGAATGCCTTTGAAGGGGTTCCCAGCACTAAAGTGGACCAGACTGCATGCTGAGCTGGAAGCAGAACTCGACCATGTTGTCCAGTGGTACTGGTTTTGCAGGCCTGAAAGATGCCAGACTGAGGGGCTCTTGGAGTCTTGTACCCTGACTCTGGAGAACCGTCAAAGCCAGGCAATATGTGGTGGGGTCTGTGTCCCCGCCGGGGATCCTGAGAGGCCACTGAATGAAGTCTAAATTGCAACGGAGACCTCAGGATGTTGAGATGCCAGGGCCATGGGACATCCACTGAGGAAAGCTGCATATGTGGAGTGTAAGCAGCCTGAGAAATAGGTTGTGTGTGCTGCACCCAGATGATTCCACCCTGGATCCCAAATACCATCCTGGGAGTTGCAGGGTGCGTGTTTATCCTCCTGGGGTTTGGTGTTTCTTTGGTCCCACCATTCCTTTTTATGCTCCAGTTCCTCTCTTTTGGAATGGGAATGTTTATTTTGTGCAATTGTATATTGGAACTATATAACTTTTTTTTGATGTTATAGGGGTTTATACGGATTGCCTTGAGCCTCAGAATAGATGTTGAACCATCAGTGTTAAAACTGCTAAAGACTATGGGACTTTTGAAGTGAGACTGAAAGCATTATGCACTGAGATGATGATGAGCCTATGGGGAGAAAGGGTAGATGGTTATGGCTTAATAGTGATAGGCTTGGGTTTTGAGTTGACAGAGTAGACTTGTGATGCTTAATATTGATGGTCAACTTCACAGGATGTAGAATTATCAAGGAGACACTCTTCTGGGCATGTCTGTGAGAGATTATCTAAATCAGATTCATTGAGGTGGGAAGACCTATCCTGAACGTGGGTGGCGCCATTCTGTGGGCTGGAATTCCAGACAGCGTAAAAAAGGAGAAAGCTAGCTGAGCACGAGCAGTCATCTCTGCTTCCTGTCACAGCCGTGTGACCGCTGCCTCACAGCCCTGCTAGCATCTTCCCCACCATGATGAACTTTAAACTGTGAGAAAAATTAGTTTTTTATTTAACAATTTGAAAGGTTTTATTTTTATTTATTCATTTATTTTTTTATCGATTTATTTTTATGTGTATGAGTGTTTTGCCTGCATGTATGTAAGTGCATAACATGAATGCAATGCCCACTGAGACCAGAAGAGGGCATCCGATACCCTGAAACTGGAATTGCAGATGATTGTTAACTGCTTTTGTAGGTGCTGTGAACCAAACCCAGGTCTTCTGCAAGAACAGCCAGTGCTCTTAACTGTTGAGTCATCTCACCAGTCCCCAAAGGTTTTATTTTTAATGTTTGTGTATGTGTCTGTATGCCACAGGTGAGCAGGTGCACGAGGAAGCCAAAAGAGGGAGTAGGATCCCTTAGAACTAGAGTTCTGGGCAGTTTGGAGCGTGGGTGCTGAGAACCAAACTCAGGTGCTCTGACAGAGCAGGAAGCTCTCTTAATCGCTGTCCCAAACTCTTCTTTCTTTAATTTGCTTTGTCAGGTATTTAATCATAGAAATGAGAAAAGAAATTATCACTATACTTATGAGTTCTTTGAAAAGATGTTTCACAACCTGGTTTTGGTGATTTAAACCATTCTACTGTTCTAAAAGAGAGTGATAAAGGAAACATTTCAATTTCTCTAAGCTGACTATAATTCCTGTACCCTTTACGTGTAAGAACCTAGAAATGTGAGGTTCTTTCAGGCACACAGGTATAGGAACAGGTGACAGATGGCACCTCTGGCCCCAGAGTGTTCTTCGTTTCATCCACTAGAGGACACTTTAGAGTTATTCAAGAAATTACAGTTGAAAATCTGAGCTAGAATCCACAGAGCTGATATTGATCCACACACTTCTGACACATTTAAACAAAATTTAGTTTGCTGAAGGATATTTGTGTTCCCATTCCTGCCCAATTTACAGCATTCTGACATCCTATTTTATATTATACTCACTTTTGAAAATTGTTTTATTTTGCCTATAAAAAAGAGTACTCTACATTTTGCAATATATTAAGTGCAAGTATTTTCCTAGTGAAAACTGTGGTATTTAGTTTAGTAGAAAAGGCTGATAATTTTATTATCTAATCCCAGAGCTGTTTCTCTAATTTGTGTAATTAGTATGTTATTTAATTAAATTCACTCTGAATAGTAGTCCCATGAAAGATGCCAAATGTTATTTTTTTATAGCTTTTATTTTCTACTTCCTGTTCCCATACTGTGTTCCAGTCAGAGCTAATGACCATGCTGTACATTAAATCTAAAAACTGGAAATAGTCCAAATGACCAATAGACGAGACAAAGAAAGCCAACAGTGGTGTTAGAACAGTGAATATTGATAATAATCTATTAATTTTAGTATGTGCAAATTATAGCACTAATGGAAAAGTATTAGGAATGCATTTACAAAAGTATATTGACGACAGAAGGACCAGTTCTGTGTCATGTGAATGACGAACAAGAAAAAACAAATCCTAACTCCCGATTGTGGTGGAGCACACCTTTAATCTCAGCACTCAGGAGGCAGAGGCAGGTGGGTCCCTATGAGATCGAGGCCAGGCTGGTGTGGTCTACATGCTGAGTTCCAGACCAGCTGGGACTATAGGAAGACCCTGTCTCAAAAAGACCAAAGGAAAAAAAAAAATCCTACCTCTTAAGGAGAAAATAAATTATTGTGAATAGTGTGTAGAAAAAAACTTTAATCAAATGCTTGGGGGGGTCAGGAATTCATGTATGGAATCTCTCATACATTTGTTACATGGCCTTGAGCAAAGTATGTCAACTATCTGTGAGCCTTGGTTTTGTCATTTGTTTAATGGGGACAATCACCCACCTTAGTTTTTTCTTTTTTCTTTTCAAGACAGGATCTTGATTGATATAACCCAGGCTTCTCTTGAACACATGATCTTCTTGCCTCAGCCTCCTGAAAGAGCCAAGACTGAAGGCATGTACCACCCTAGTTCACATATCTGCACTACCATGCTTGTTCACATATCTTAATTATTTTATTATGAAAACTGAGAGGATGAACCTCCTCTCAGCTCCTGGTATCTGGTGTTGAGTATGGAGCTTCGTACATGAATGTGGTACTCCTGTGTAGCAGGGAACAGGCTGACATCTATTGTTGAGACCCTCCATGACAGACCTTCTCAGTCAGTCTTCACCAGAATGGTGTAGAAACTAATGCCAATTTGTATGGTTGGGCAAGAATCAGCCATATCCTGACAGTCCAGCTTTCTAGGTAGCCCAGTGGTTTTTGGCTGACTGGGATGTAGGAAGTCACCATGGAGGAATCTTACTTCTCTTAGGGGGGCCTGAGATTCTGCTTCTGTTGCGATGCTCAAGGCACAGTGGTTGAAGAAGCCCCTTCAGAAGTAGTGTGCACTGGCTCCGACGTGGCTAACCAACTTCAGACAGAGTTTTCTTCACTGAGAAACAGGCTAGGGGCCTAGGGCGGCACAGGAAGAGGCTCTCAAGCAAGCTGTGAGTGATACTGATGTCCAGGAGAGCTGCTGAGTCAAGAGTCAGATGGCAGCTGAGCTCAGAAACCAATCGGTGAGCTCCAGAAGGTTGCTAGGCAGAGGTATACAAGAGTGCTGAGATCTAAGATGTGAGGCCGGAGCTGGAACAGGGAAATGAACCTGTGGCTCATTCGCTCCTCCTCCTGGTGCTGGGAGCCTCCAGGCCAATGAGACCAGATGCACTAGTGAGTGACTTTCATATGCTGGAACATGTTGGAAAGAAAGACAGCAGAAGAGTCTGTCATAGCGTTCCTGGAGAAGTGATTTTCTAGGCAGTGGAGAGAGCAAGGCAAACACCCTTCACAGGGTGGGGCTGGGTGGTGGGGGTACAACAGGCCATAGTCACCTTAGCAGAGCATGCAAATGGAAAAGACAGAATGAAACAATTTTAGAGAGGTATTCAGTGACGTCACCTGTGTTTTAGCATGTCTCTTATGAGGCATGATAGAAAGTTTGGGTTTTATTGATACAATGGGAGTTATTAGAAGTTTTCATTGGAGAATGGGGATTGGTATGATTATGAAATCAAACGTTAGAAGGATCACTCTAGCTGCTGCATGGATGATGAACTATACTTAGATAAGAATTGATTATGTGACTAATTAAGAGGTTGTTAAAATAGATCATGCAAGACATGGTTGCTGTTAGGGGAAAGATGGAAGGAAGTAGGATTCAAAATCTCTTTTTAAAAAAAGTATTTTATTTATTATTTTTATCTTATGTGTCTGAGTGTATTGTCTGCATGTATGTAAGTGCACCCATGTCATGCAATGCCTGTGGAGGTCAGAAGAGGGTGTCAGATTCCCCTGCAACTGGAGTTATGGATAGTTGTTAACTGCTATGTGGGTGCTGGGAATTGAACTCACATCCTCCGTAAGAACAGCCAGTGAGTGCTCTTAACCACTGTGCTGTCTCTCCAGCCCCTCTAGATCGCTTATGAAGATTGGTCCATCAGGATTTTACTGGTGTGCTGGACCTAGGACATAAGGAAAAGAAAAGTGGAGATGACTCTTGGTTTAGAGCATGAGGAGACGTGACTGTGTTGTTCCCTCAGGGGGCTAAGGATTGTCAGTGCATGGATTTATGTATTGATTTTGAAGTACCTGCTCATGACTTCCTAGTAGGTGGAAATGTCATGTGAGTGGTGGCATCTGAACCTGGTGGGAAGATCTGGGATACAGAGCTGCATGTGAGAGTCATTAGCATCTGTGTGACATCAGTATTGAAAGCAGGGAGCAATGTAGAGAGAAGAGATAGCTAATAAATCAAGGAAAAAAAGGAGACAGATTGGTCACAGGCACTTTGACGATGAGTATTTCAGTGGGATGGGCTCAGGGAGACACCAAAGCATGATCTAAGTGAATTTAGAAAGAAGGAAAATGAGGGTGAAGCAGGTCTTCTAGAACTTTCCTGTGAAAAGTAGCAAAGGATGAAGCAGATAGATGGTCCTGAAAAATCTAAACAAAAAATTAAATTAAAAAATTTTTAATTATTTTTATGTGTATCTGCATGTATGTAAGTGCACCCTAGTCTTGCAGGGCCCACGGTTGTCAGAAGAGGGTGTTGGATCCCCTGGAACTGGGGTTAGGGACAGTTGTCAGTCGCCATGTGGAGGTTGAGACTCAAACCCAGGTCTTTACAAGAGCAGCCAGTGCTCTTAACTGCTGAGCCCTCCCTCCAGTCGCCCAAATTAAAAATTTTAAAGTACATATATTTATTGTGCCAGTGCACGCACCACAGGCGTGTTTAGAAATCAGAGGGCAACCCGCGGGAGTGGGTCTCTCCTTCCACCCTGTGGGTCCAAATCCGGTTGTCAGGATTAGCGGCAGATATGTGCTGAGCCGTCTTCCTGGCCCTTTGGGAATTTTTTAAAAAGTGAGTGCGGAGCTAGAGGTGTCACAGGGAAGGAAGAGTTGATGTTGCAGGACAAGTCTATGGAAACGAGTCCCTGGGGAACATGAAGGTCCGGGACACAGGACCCATCCCTCCTCCACTGCAGCAGGAGGGCAGGGTGTGCGCATACGTGGTGTTTTCTGTTTTGATTGGTGTCAGTTACACTAGTCTCCAAGACCTTGGAATAGTGAACCTACCAGTGATGTTTATTCATGAGGAAAGACTTGAATCTAAGAAGGAGGGACTGCTGCGTCCAGTCAGACACAAATTGGCATGAGCTGGACCCGAGGAAAATCTGTGAGTCAAATTATATGATCCCTCTTCTCCAACTGTAAATTGTATTTATGGTTAAGCCAGTCTGGTGGGCGGCCTCCCCGCTTGGCTTCTCACAGGAGAGTCTTCGTCCGTGGGGGGCAGGGGACAGGCTGTTGTTGCTTCAGATTTCCAAACAGATGAAGATCAAACTAAAATCTTGAGGGAGCATGACTTGGGGCCACGAGATGGGGTTTCTGCCACTCCCTCCATTTCTTTTGGTCGGAATCTCGAGAAGGAGAGGCTGGTAAGACCTCACAGTAGGAGAACATGCTTGCCACCAAATCTTACCTGAGTTTGGTCTGCAGAACCCACACTGTAAAAGGAGAAAAGCAATTCTGTTAAGTTGTCCTCTGACCGCCACACGCATGCTGTGGCACACAGTGAGCACATGTGTGCGCAGACACACACACACATACACAAAATGCTAAAAAATTTAAATAGATACAAATTGAGAAAAACAGCCTAGAGGGTTTTTATTTCTTTCTTGCTTTAGTGAGAACAGAGAAGGATATTTGAATAGTGTTTCTATTAGATGGACTGGCTGATTATTTAAAAATATAATAAAAATTATAAAAAGAATTGTAATAGCCACAACTAATTAAGTACTCATCACAGTCTAGAGGTTTTATAAATGAAGCAAAATACAAGTTGCTGACATAGAAATCTTTTTCTTCCTGCTATGTATTTTTTAAAAAGATTTTGGTTTTGGAACTATGCCATGTGGGTCTTTAGATATAATGTAGTTTCAAAAATATTTATTTGTTTTCCAGAAAGCTGGGCTCTAGTGCCACCATAGTTTGCAGATGTTGCAATTAAAATTTAGAGAGTGTTAAAGTTTGGATCTGGAATGTTCCCAGAGGCCCACGTATTAAAGGCCTGCTCTCCTTGGCGCTGTGGGGAGGGGTGGAAACTTAAAGTGGCTGACCTATTGGGAGGTTTTCTGATCACGGGGGGTGGGCTTTTGAAGGGTCTAGTGAGATGCTGTCCCCTTCCTTTCCCTCTCTTCTGTTTTTCAGCTCTGAGGTGAGTACTTTTGCTTCATTGCACTGTAGATCCCAAAGCAGCAGACTAGCAAACCATGGACGACCCCAGATTCCACAGTTAGGATCCAGAGTAGATCTTTTCTCTTCCTAAGTACATTTGTCTCAGATATGCATTACAGTATTAACACAGAGAGATTGGATACATGGTCAAACGGAGTCGTTGGTCAGAATTTGAATTCATTCAACTCCAAAGCTCATACTGAAGCTACTCCGTATGAATCACACAGATAGGGCTCTCTGATGAAGGATGTGAACTGCGTAGTAAGAGGACTTGGATTTGGATCTGTTCCACCAATTATTAGCTGTGTTGTCTTTGGATGGTTACTTAATGTCGAGAAGCTTCTCCACCTGAATGGCAGGCACAATGATAAACTCTTCTTTAAGGGTCGCTGTGACGATTATGTAAGATAATGTCTGTGAGACGTGGAATGTGGACCCAGCAAATGGACAGAGCAAGTGTTAGCTATTGCGGTGGACCAGGCTGACCTCTGAAAGGGGCACTTTGGCATCTGTGTGAGACAGTCTCTCTGCTAGCACCAGAAACATATATCCTGTCTTGAAAATGTCTCACATAATGGATTGTGTCTGCTTAACTCACTCTGCACTGTGCTTCCAACACTAGGCATCTAAGAAATGCTCCGGATGATGCTATTACCAGACTGCATGAGTGGGTTTGATAGCTTTTCCAAAGGGCTGGTATTTCAGTTGTGCAACTGTAACTGCTTCGTGGCAGTAGAAAAGATTTATTTTTGAACCCTAATCAACTCTCAGCCCCATTTCTCAAACTCCAGCTCCATCTCAAGATGTCAAAGTCATGCAGTATTAACGTCTGGTCAAAGGTGCTGGTGGCATTTTGTGGATATAATGAAGAACACATTGTCTGAGATTGCTTTGTGATGCCTTCTGCCCTGAGCCCTGCTCACTCTTTAAGACCCAGCTGGTGGAAAAAACTGACTGTGAGCTCACCTAGAAGGCAGGGAAAGGACAGAAAAGTTGTTCAACTTTACAGAAGCCTGGGACCTTAGGCTGCAGGAAGAGTCCCGTACAACGAAGGAAAGAGTCTAATAACCACGCCTCCTTATGCCCAGGAGGACAAAGAAAAAAAGCTCCTACAATTAAAGAATAATTGAACAGTGCCAGAGAGATAGCTCAGCAATCAAGGGCACTGACTGCTCTTCCAGTGGACCTACATTCGGATCCCAGCACCCACATAGTAGCTAACAACTGCCCATAACTCCAATTCCAGGAGATCTGATACCCTCTTCTGACCTCCGAGGGCACTGCATGAAATGGGTGTACTTATGTACATGCAGGCAAAATACTCATATATATAAAATAAAAATAAATTTCAAAAAGTAAACACCTTTAATCCCAGCACTTGGGAGGCAGAGGCAGGTGGATCTCTGTGAGTTTGAGGCCAGCCTGATCTACATAGTGAGTTCTAGGCATGCTTGCGCTCAGGAGGTCCTACCAAAAAAAATTTGAAATGAACACAATGGAATCATTTTCCAACATGAATAATTGCTCAATTCCTAAAGAGGAAACAAGAGTGCATGTGGAAGGGCAGAAAAACAGAAGAAATTTCCTAGTAGGGAACCATTGCAATCAGAGAAGTAAATAAATAATTTTTTCTTCTTTCCCTCCTCTCCTCCTTCCTTCCTTCCCTTCCCTCCTTCCTTCTTTTCTCCTTTCTTTCGACAAGGGGTCTTCCTATGTGGTCCAGACTTGCCTGGTACTTACTATATACCTAGGCTAGCCTCGAACTCACGGCAGTTCTCCTGCTTCAGTCTCCTGAGTGGGAGGCAATGCACCATCATGCCCCCTGATGGTGGAATCGTGGCTTTACTTCAGCTGGAATTTCTTCTAACTAGTTTTCCCTGTGCTTAGAGCAAAGACACCGAGTCATATTTCATATTTTAAGAGCCACTTCTTGTGTCCCTCATGTCCCTATTCTTCCGTAAATCTTGGGAACATAAGCTGTGGCTGTATGAGGAAACAAGCTGAGCGCCAGCATCCATCCATCTGCATCCTGACTGTGGATGCGATGTGACCAAGAGGCCTCAGACTTGCCGTGACTTTTCTGCTATAATAGATTGTATCCTTCAACTGTGAGGCAAAACAAGCCCTTTCTCCCTTAATGTTGCATTTGCCAGATACTTTGTCACAGCACTAAGACAGTAACTAATACAGCACAAGAGAGCATTTAATGAATGGCAGTGAGTGACGTACAACAGGGCCGTTGCTCTTGCTGCTTTCTTGTCTCTCTCCTTGGAAGAATAACATCCCCTTTCTTGGAGGAGGTGGTGGTGGTGGTGGTGGTGGTGTGTGTGTTAGGGATGAGGGTAGATGACAAAGAGTGGTCTACAATAGTTTTATGACTGTAGTAGATGCTCCTGGAGCACATGCTCTGTGGTTTTATTTTAAACTTTACACATATGCATACTCTGGAAAGCCTGAAAAATATAGAACAGAAGAACACATCAGCCACTCCAACAAGAAGGTAAATATTATTGAAATTTTGGTGCCTTTTTAATGTGGTTTGTTTTTCTTCCAAACTGTCCTATCTTTAAAAATAAGACACGATGTTATGATTTGCTTTAGAAAACAATCTTGAAGTCAGGTGTGGTGGTGAGCGCCTTTAATCCTAGCACTCAGGGGTAGAGGCAAACAGATCTCTGTGAGATTGAGGTCAGCATGGACTACATAGTGAGCTGATCACAGGGATCCAAAAAAATTAATCTTGGCAATAGACTGTGAACCTCTCCCTAAAGACAAGCTCTCTCTTAAAATATACATTCTGGTGGAAACTGCCATACCCTGGGCCAAAAGATTCATTACTAAAATTACTTCAAATCACTTCTTTAAAAAACAGGAGGGTGGCTAAACTTGGGAAACATTGTACATTGTATCTCCTTCTCAGAGAATTAATAGCACTCATCAGCATGTAAATCACTCTGAGGAGCTCTTCTATAAAGAACCCTCTTGCTTTGATTAGATCAATGTTTTCTGAGCTAATTTAACACTGTGGAACCATTTATCCTCATGACTTCCGCTAGCTTCAGGGCTCATTTGGGGAAACCATTGCAGGCCTCAGTCTTAGTCCTTGTGTTTGCATACTACTTGACAACTGGGCTTATAAGAAATTATGAAACCTTAAGTTTAGATTGATGAATCCACTTCCTAACCAACAGCCACACAAGTGTGACTAGGGGACCAAGGGTAAAGACTGGGGCTGTGCTCTACAGAGTCTCTCTCAATGTCAAGTTAATTGGCCCCGTTGGGGATGAACCTGTGAACTTGTCCTCGTTAGCACCGGAACAAACCAGCTGAGTTAGTTATTTGAAGCCACACTATTGGTTTCTTACCCTGATTCTCATACTGTCCTCCAGGTGGCGATGCTGGTTTGTCAACCTCCTGAAAACCCGAAGCCTGGGCCTAGAAGAACCTGAAAACAAAAACAACCCAACAAACACTGATGGGGAGCTGCTGTGGGGGAAGCCTGAGTGAACACAGAAAAACACCACTGTGAGGTCTGTGGGTGCCAGATGCTAAGGCACAGCTTAGAACATTGGCTGTCTAGACAGAAGCGGGATCCTGATGAACCAGTAAGTGGTAATATTAGCATTATGAATGTGTGTGTGTGTGTGTGTGTGTGTGTGTGTGCACGCACGCATACATGTGGAGACCAGAGGTTGTTGTTAGGTTATCTTTAATCGCTTTCCACCTTTAAAAAATTTTTAAAATTTATTTATTTGTATGTGTATAAGTGTTTTGTGTGCATGCATGTAAGTGCACCCATGTTATGTGATACCTGCAGAGGCCAGAACAAAGTGTCAGATCCCCTTGAACTGTAGTTAGAGACAGTTGTTGGCCACCACGTGAGTGCCAGGAATTGAACCTAGACTGAGCCATTTCTCTAACCCCACCTCCTCCCCTTTTTGAGATAGCATCTCACTATGCAGGCCTGGCCAGCTTGGAACCCATTATGTAGACCAGGCTGGTCTTAAACTCACAGAGATCCACCTGCCTCTGCCCCGAGTGCTAGGATTAAAGGTATGTATCATCACATCTTGCTTCCACCTTATTTTCTGAAACAGGCTCTCTCACTAAACCTGGAGCTCACTTTGGCTAGGATGTATGGCCAGCAAGCTCCATGAATCTACCTGTATCTGCTCCTCTAGTACTAGGGTTACAAGTGTGTGCCACCATGTCTGGCTTTTTATGTGTGTGCTGGGGATCTGAACTCAGGTCTTCATGCTTGTGTTATCAAGTCCTCTACCAAACTGAGCCACTTCCCCAGCTCCCTATGCCAGATCCTTTTATTATTTCTTCCTTTCTTTCTTTTTCTTTTTTCTTTCTTTCTTCTTTCTGTATGAGTGTATTGCCTACATGTGTGTAAGTGCACCCATGTCATGCAGTGCTCAAGGAGGACAGAAGAGAGTGTCAGACCCCCTGAAACTGGAGTTACAGACAGCTGTTAGCTGCCATGTGGGTGCTGGGATTCGAACCCAGGTCTTCTGTGAGAATAGCTAGTATTCTTAATTGCTGAGTCGTCTCTCCAGCCCCTTATTCATTATTTATTTGAATTCCCTGAACAGACCCTATGAAGCAGGTTCTGCAGCCAGAAGTAGCAGTTTGACACTAAACCCTAGTTTCTAGGCCTAGTGCTATAGCTGAGTGCTTTGCCAGTCTGAAACTACAAGTTATTTATCAGGGATGAGTAAATGTAAAATATCTATCTTCATCTCTTCTAAAAGTTTTTATTATACTGATTTATCTGTATATGAACATTTGCACTTGTGTGCACACACTTGCATGTGTATGCATGTGCCACAGCATGTGTGTGGATGTCAGAGAACAACTTTTAGGAGTTAGTTCTTTCCTTCTACCATGTGGGTCCCAGGGATTGAAGTCAGGTTGTCAGACTTGATGACAGGCACCTACCCACTGAGCCATCTCACCCGCCCAACTTTTCATTTCTTTAGTATTAGATGGATCTGATAGAAGTTCATGAAATGAGTACCAGGGTTTTTTTCTTTGTTAGTTATCCCCCTGTTAAAGTACAATTGTCTCTTGGTTTCCATGGTAGTTAGTTCCAAGTACTTCCTGAACATGCCAAAATTTGTGGATAGTCAAGGTTTTTAAAGTGGCACAATATTTATATATAACCTGTGTCCATTCGCTCATATAATTGTTAATTTTAAATCATTTCTGGACTGCTCATAGTACTTAATACAATGTACATACTACATAAACCTTTGTTACACTGTATTCTAAAATTTTTTATTTATTTTTATTTTATTTGTATGAGTGTTATGTTTGCGTGTATATAAGTGCACCTGTTTGTGCAATGCTCTGGAATGACAGAAGAGGGTGTCAGATTCCCTGAAACTGGAGCTAAGGGTGGTTGTTGGCTGCCATGTGGGTGTTGGTATTTGAACCTGGGTCCTCTGCAAGAGCAGTCAGTGCTCTTAATCTCGGAGCCATCTCTCCAGACTCAGGACAAGGGTACCCCTCTTCAGGTAGAAGTCTTGAGGTCTGTCTCCTGATCAAAAGGAATCTAAGATGGGTCTAAGAACAAAGGCATTAATTGTTTTGGGCATTGGCTGTCCCATTTCCAGAAGTAGAGGCAGGAACACAAGAGAAGGGCTTCCTTTGTCATGTGAGGCTGAACATCTGTGTCATGTTGATGCTCAGAACGGTTCTGATCGCATAGAAGGCCCTTAAATATCTGTTAAACAAATAAATAGCCACTGTCTATTAATCGAAGATTCAAGCTGCAAATATTCATTGAAAGTATCTATGTGTTAGTTCTGTGTGAAAACGTCAGATTCACCCCTGACAAGGGAGTATCATCCTGGTTGGGACCACAAGCTGGAGTCCAATGATCTGGATTTAAACACCAGCTCTGCCATGAACTTTCACTTTGTTCTCCCTCTGTTTCCCCACCTGTAAAATGGGGAAAAATAGCACCTACCCACATGAATTGTTTTGACAGTTAAGTAAATGAGCACTTGGCATCAATCACTATGTGCTGCAATGATTGCTATGATACGTACGCTGCAGATAAATTCCTGCCATATGTTGGACACTCTGCCACGTAGATCTGTACTGGAAGATCTGAGCCCCTAAATAGGCTAATCAAAAGTCATCCCATCTAACTGATGTGCTTTAGAACTTTATCAGGCTTTCTGCTTTCATTACAGGAGAGGGTTTACGCTTAGAGACACGACCACTGTTCACTGTCCAGTGTGTCCTAACAAAATGATGGAGCCCTGTCAGAAGGGAAGGTGGAGAAAGGAGCTCATGGTATCAGCACTTGGCTTTACATTCCAGTATTCTAAGCAATCTGCTCTGACCCCAAACCTGCAGTAACCACTGGGATAAACAGTCCACAGTTAAATAAATGGGACGTAACTAGGGCTTTGCAAGCAAGCCTCTTGAGGGACATTAGTCCAATTCTAAGGGACTGAAAAGAATATTTTTTTGCAATCACAGAGTGTACTATTTTTTTTAATATGCCTCCCCACATACACGTGTGTGTGTGTGTATGTGTGTGTGTGTTCATTCCTCTGTGCATGTGTGTGCAAGTGTGGAAGGCAGAGATTGAATCGGTGTGACTTCCTCAGTTCTTGTCTACCTTATTTGTGTCCGTGCATGCACTTGTGCAGGTCAAAGGACAGCCTGCAGGAGTAGGTTCTCTTGTTCTACCTCATGGGCGTCTGGAATTGAAGTCAGGTCGCTCGGGTTGGTGGCAAGCATCTTTACCTGCCGGGCTGCCTCACAGGTCCCGTGGCTTGCTATTCGGATGGGATTCTAAGAGACACACTTCTTTCTAATTTTGTCGTATTTCCTATGATTTGTTCTCCCTCCTCCCTGGCTGATCAGCTGGCCGCCCTTTAATTCTTCTCTGCTGATGGGTGCTGCTCAGGGTGCCATAGGATGTTTTAAAGGCTGTCTTGGGGGCTGGAGGAATAACTCAGTGGTTCAGAGCACCGGCTGCTCAGAAGACCTGGGTTCAGTTCCTACTACTCACCTGGCGGTGAGCCCTCTTCTGACCTCTGGGGGCATCACACTCATGTGGTACACTTACATGCAGGCACACAAAAACACTTGTACACATAAAATAAAAATAAAGAAATAAAACAAAATAAAAATAAAAGCTGTCCTGCCCTGCCCTGTGAGGAGGACTAAAGGACATGCAGGAATTACCCATGCACAGTGGGGCCAAGAATGGCACAGCTTCTATAAGGCTTGGAGCCAGGGAAAACTTGGGGTGTAAAGGGTTGTTTAATGTAGCTGGTGTATAGGAGATGGGGTGTGTGCTTGGGGACAGAAAGCCAGCAAGAAGCTGTGCAGGGCCAGGATAACTTGACCTTCAGTTGAAGGGCCTTGGAAGTTACAGTAAGTAGCTTAAATGTGATCCTCTGATCCTGAGCCAAACAGAGCAAACAGGGTTTGACTGAAGAGTTGTGATTTTTCTTTTTTATCTTTTTTTTTTTTTTTTTGTCTTTTTGAGACAAAGTCTCCCTGACCAGAACAAGCTAGCCTCAGTCTCACAGAGATCCTCCCAAGTGCTGGAATTAAAGGCCTGCATCACCACACCTGGCTTTGAGTTTTAAGGAAAGGTAGCGAAATGAACAAATTTTCATTAGAAAGAGTATGGTAGCGAGGGAAAAGTTCAGGAGAGATGGGGTTTGGGGCTGGGTGTGTGTGTGTGCTTGACAAGGTGAGTGGCGTGCACATTCCTACACCAGCGCACTGAAGGAATGTTGGTGTGGCATATGCTGAAATGCAGGGAGAACAGTGGGAGGGTTCTATAATCCTGCGAGGGCGAATGGAAGCAGGAGTTACAGCATCATGTATGGGAAGAGTTGTGAGCAAACGAGGATTCATAGCCCTGGACTTCTGACTGACAGCTGAGGACTACATTTGTTGAGTTCTCTGGTTCTTAGTGACACTGTGTACAAGATATTAGGCCAAAGCCAAAGTGACAAAAATGCTCAGCAGACCACCTTTCAAGTACTGCCTTCACAGTTTCCTCCTCTCTCCCTCCTTTTTCTCTGTTTAAAGTCTCTACATACGGGTCATTAATCATGGCACTAATGTTTATTTGAAAGAGCATATCACACCTACGTGACTCAGTGGAAGTTTTTCTTCTTGGACCCAGATTTGGCTCTGCTCCATTGGAGAATGGTGCATTGGCCCACTTTACACACAACATCTCACAGTTCTCCTTTCTCTCAGCCCTGTCAGCCCTCTGCCATGTGAAGCATGGTCACTTGTTACTTTGACAGCTGCAGTAGTTTTGTTTTGTTGACACAGTCTCACTATGTAGTCACGATTGGCCTGGAACTCAGTATTTAAGCCAGGCTGGCCCTGAACTCACAAGGAATTCATCTGCCTCTGCCTTCTGAATGCCTGGTGTCCACCAATAGGCCTGGTCACTGAAGCAGCTTTTAAATTAGTCTCTGTGCTTCCACTTCCTCCTTCAAAAATCCTTTTTCGTTTTCTCTGTATAGTGACCTAGTGATTTTTGTTCTTGTGGTTGGTGTTTATTGAGATCTAATACTAAATATATCCATTTAGAATATGCAATTCAGTGGTTCAATATGTATCCACAATGACACAGGATAATCAGTGATAGATTGTCTATCTATCTATGAACTTACTCTGCAGCCGAGGATATCCCTGAAGTCACTATAATCCTCCTGTCTGAGAGTCCTGGTGGTATGGGATTATTGGAATGTTTTTAAGAGGAACAGAGTCTTTCTTGGCTCTGTTGTGCTTATCTTGAGAGGCTAGGGTCCTAATAACTCAAAGGCCACCAAAGCCACCTCAAGCCAAAGGTTTTCAGATTCTTGTGTTGTGAATCGAAGAATGACATTCACAGACTATGGAGAGTGAGTTTTACAAAGAAGTATCTTATAGGAAATTTAGGAGAGAGAAAAGAGCCAGAGTTTCTGCACAAGAGGGAGGTTCTCAAGAGTGGGACTCCACTGAGCCTCATTGCTTAGGAATTAAAAAGGCTTTAGTGGTGGGAGGAGAGAAGGGAAGACAAGCTGGTCAGTCCAGTTCCCATTCCAGGTGTCCAGGTCCCTCCAGGTTCTGATTTCGTCCTTAGCATGGCTTCCAGGAACAGGGCTCTCCTTTAGGGAACAGAGATAAGGGGAAGAAAGCCCAGACATACTTCCTAGCATCCCAGCCTCTGGCTATGGTAGGACCAGAGACTTCTCTAGCTTAAATAGTTCTGGCATCTTTGGCCTCAGGAAAGGACAAGTGTAGTGGCCAGTCCAAAGACATTTCCAGTTCTTAGCCAATAAAGAAAATAGTCAGTTTTCTTTGAGGTTCTTTTTATCTCATGCCGCCTTCCTTTTTCATGGTCATATACTGTGTTAATTGGTATATTTCTTTTGTCTATGCAGTAACTAATAGACACGAGCTTTTGTGTGTGTGTGCGCACTATTTTTTGTATGCACATGTTTCCATTTTCTTGAGTGTGTACTTAGGAACAGAATTACTGAGTTCTATGATATATGTGTATATCTGTCTGTCTTTTGTTTTAATTATTTTCATTTAATTATTAATTAATTATTAATTATTTTATGTGTATGAGTGAATTGCCTGCATGTATGCAAGTGTTATGCAATACCCATGGAGGTCAGAAGAGGGGTTGGACCTCCTGGAACTGGAGTTATGGATCGTTGTCAACCATTATGTAGGTGCTGGGAATCAAACCTGGGTCCTCTGAGTGCTGAGATTACAGGTGTGTGCTACCATGCCCAGTTATGTTTAATATTTGTGAAGTTATTTTTCAAGGTGGCCACACCATTTACAACCTGTCAATAACCCGTTACTTTCTCTAGATCTCTGCCAGTACTAGGTACTGTCTGCCTTTTGTTTTGTTTTGTCTTTACACAAAATGTTATTAGCTGCCTTTGCAGAGTAATGTTGCAGCTGCTAAGATCCTGTCATGCTGTAGATACTGGCTGGGTCACATCAGGTGACTCTGGCTTCCCACCTTTTTGCTCTTAGATGGGGCTGATGAACAAAATTTCATCTTTAGATTCCACTATGCTAATGTGGGCAGGCAGAGTCTTCATAGGGCCAGTCTTAGCACTTGGGTCTCAGAGCAGCACAATCTTCACTTTGATACATGGCACATGGCTATGTTGATACAGTAGTTAACAGGGTCTCCACTGTGGATCATCAAGCCTTCCACAAACTTATAGACTTAGCCATCTGTCCTCAGAACTAAGTACCACAACTTCACAGTCCTTGGCCCCATAATGAACCACCCCACCAGAGCACACCCTTCACACAGCAAGCCTGCCTAGTTTGTGGCATACAGGTTACACCTGAGCAATGGCACATAGACCTCTTATGGCCATTTTTTTTTGTATAAAGTCCTATGCTGCCCTTGGAGAAGCCAAACCTCTTTCGGACTACTGTAGTCAATTCTCTGATCTGCCCACCCTCTCACCGAGAACATTCTGTGTCTTGGTGGCTAAGATAATGAGTTCTGTCTTGGTTGGTGGAACTCAGACTTCAACTCAGCCAGCTCCTGAACTGATTCAGTTTAGCTTTGAAGATGCCATCAGTAACAGTTCTTCTTGGAACTCTGAAATCTTGCCATCCTGCATCCCCGAAAGGGAAGGCTGCCTGTCTTTTTGAATGCAGCCATCCTGGTGAGTAAAAAGTCATGTCCTATTGTAGTTTTGATTTATGACGATTAATGATTAGTGAAGTAGACATCTTCTCATGTTGATTATTGGCTATTTGTATCTTACATTCTTTATTCATTTTAAAATTAGAGTAGTCTTGATGCTGGAGAGCTGGCTCAGAGATTAAGAGCACTGACTGCACTTGCAGAGGGTCCAGGTTCAGTTCACAGCACTCACATGGCAGCTAACAACTGTCCGTAACTCCAGTTCCAGGGGATCCAGCTCCCTCTTCTGATCTCCGTGGGTAGTGCACAACACGGGTGCACTTTCGTACATGCAGGCAATACACTCATACACATCAAATAAAAATAATAAAGTATTTGGCCAGGCGTGGTGGTGCATGCCATTAACCAAAGCACTTGGGAGGCAGAGGCAGGTAGATCTCTGTGAGTTCAAGACCAGCCCTGGTCTTCAGAGCTAATTCCAGGCCAGCTAGGGCTACAGGGTAACCTTGTCTCAAAAAGACCAAATAATAATAATAATAATATAAATACATAGACAAAATATTTTAAAAATTAGTCTTTTTATCCTTAAATACTGAGTTTTATATATATTCTGCGTTTAAGTCTCTTGGCTGATATATGACTTGCAGATGTCCCCTCTCATTCTATAGATTATAATTTGCCTTCTTGGTGGCTTTATTAGTTACTTTTCTTTTTGCTGTGGCAATCCCCCCCCCAAATTTAAAGGGGCTGGAGAGATGGCTTAGAGGTTAGGAGCACCAGCTGCTCTTGCAGAGGACTTAGGTTCAATTCCTAGCCCCCACATGACACATGATAGCTAACAACTGTCTATAACTCCAGTTCTAGGAGATCCGACGACCTCTTCTGACCTCCTCGGGCACTTCATGACAAAGGTGCACTTATATACATGCAGGCAACACATTCATACACACAAAATAAAAACCAAAACAAAACACAGTCCAGATTCTGTGACTCCTTTGCTTAAGAGTCCCTGCTTGCTGTGGCTCTTAGAACAAAACCCAAGTTCCTCACCGAAGGTCTGCATTCTCTCCTTTGCCTCTGCTTAGTTTGCTGCAGACATGATGGAGGACTACAAGCTTTCTGTCAGTGCTTAGTCAGGGGACCCTCTTCCTGCCTCAGTGATCAGCACTGAAGTTTCTTAAACCCCACAAATGGAGTGCTTGGTCGTGATTCTCAGTCTTCAGGTTTAGAAGTTCCTTCTTCAGTGAGCTCTCTGCTGACTACCCTAAGAGGGTTCCCTCACAAGCCTGTCTCTGTTCTCCTCCACTGTGTCTTCTTAGCTTCTTTCACAGTCATTAACGAGGCCATGTTCACTTTGCTTGCTTTCTTGGTTTTTGGTCCTTTACTTCAGTTAGTCCCCTGAGGGCCAGGGCCAAGTCTCTCTTATTTATCTTTATCCCACTTGGCACCTAATAGGTAAATGTTTCTTTTAATGGCGTGGTAAACAGTTTTTTTTTTTTGTTCCCAGCACCCTTTTCTTTCCTCTCTGCTGTTTCTGTGATCCTATAGCCCCCCTTTGACATCACCCTCTGCATAGATTTTCTTCCACTGCTTATTTTCATGAAAATGAAACCATGGGGAAGAATATTCATTTTGTCCTTTTTGTTTGCTGTCTTTTGCTTTCTGATTTTACCATATAAATCAGTGTTGAGGGCTGGTAAGATTGCTTAGTGGTTACAGCACCTGCCACCAATTGGGCCTGACAACTTAAGTTTGACCCACATGATAGGAGACAACTGACTCCCACAAGTTGTCCACTGACTACCCTCATGTGCTTACTTGCACGCACACACACACACACACACACACAAACACAAATTAGTGTTGGGATTCAGCTTTTTAGTTCACATCAGTTTCATTTTTCTTTTCTGAAAGCTCATCATGTTTTCAAACAAGTAAGACTTTCTCCTCAATGAAGAGGTATACTCTAAGAACCAGATTTCTTTTCTAACTCAGAGAATGGTTGGCTGATTTCTGGGTAAGCAAATCTCAATAAATACTAAAGAGTTGATCATCAGCACTTTTAAAAAAACCCAATGAGACTCAGATATGCTGTGTTTTAAAATGTAATAAATTCCAAATCAGTGGGTTTGGAAATTGTTATTACGGTACACTATGCAAAATTTAATTAGTTAAGCATTTTTTGTGTGCATGTACGAATTCTGAGAAGCAGTCATGTAATAATGTCCCTCCTCCTCCTCCTCCTCCTCCTCCTCCTCCTCCTCCTCCTCCTCCTCCTCCTCCTCCTCCTCCTCCTCCTTCTTCTTTTCTGTTTGATTTTTGAGACAGGGTCTCCCTGTCTGGAACTTGCTATGTGGACCAAGAAGGCTTTGATTTCACAGAGATCTGCCTACCTCTGCTCCTGAGTGCTGGGATTAAAGGCATGTGCCACCAGACCTGGCTAATAGTGTGGTCTTAAATATCCTGCAAAATGGGCTGGAGAGGTGGCTCAGTGGTTGAGTACTTGCTGTTCTTCTGAAGGATCTGAGTTCTGTCCCTAGCTCCCACATCAGGTGACTTACAACCACTTGTAACTCCAGTTCCAGGGGATCTGACATCCTCTTCTGGACTCCTCAGGCACCTGTACTCACATGTGCACAAACCCTCACATGCACATACATGTAATTAAAAATAAAATAAATCTATAAAAAACTCTGCTAGATAATTTCTTACAGGTGACTTTGTTTACATGGAAAACCCAAGGCCCTTGACTTGGTGACATATCTGCACACATTTCTGCCTCATATCAGTTCAGTAGGATTATCATCATCAAAGAAGAGCACACCTTCATCTTAATGTTAAGCTCTGCCTCCTCCCACTGATGGACAACCTTTTGATGAAGACTATAGCTAGGCACATAGGGAAAGCCCGTCTCATCTGAAAGCTTCTCATTCTGGATTCTTTTTCTTTTTCTCACTTTGCCATTTTGCTTATCATTTACAGATATCCTAATATCTAAGAAGCGAGTCCAAAAGATGATTGAAACTTTTGATCCGAGAAATAACTTACACATTTGTTTCGTTTTGCTCTAACCTTCAGAGCTGTGGATCATGCTGACAAGTGCTTGATTTTTTAAAAAACAGATTTTTCCTTAGGGCTTTTTCCTCTTTTCATTGTGGTAATATTTCCTCTTATCTTCCACCTTCAAAAAAAAAAAAAAGTAGGTGTAACAGTCTAATCAGCATTTACCAACTTTTCTGCAAGAACAAGGCAGAAAATATGGAGATATAAATCAAGAATTGTTATTATTGTTTATGCAGTGTTGATATATGGGTCCTCCGGGCTTTGAGTTTTACATGGCCACTTTGAAAACCCAGAATGCTGCTCAGGCACAAGCAATTTGTTTCTGAGCCTTGGCTGGGTGTTTCTAATAAATATTACTCTGCCTCTGATTTTATGATATAAACAAGATACTCATGCAGTAAAATATTTTCAGATTCCTGGTATTAAGTCTACATTGTCAATGAAGAGATAATGACCCTGAATTTCAAGACCAGCAGGTAGGAAAAAACAATAGTTTTAAAATCACTAAATGTTTAAAATTTGTCACTATAATGCTTAGGACAGAGTCTTGGAGGATGTCTATGAACTTAATAAGCTATGTTGTTTCTAGATAGTAAAATTATGGGTGATTTGAATTTTCTTTTACATTTTGACAACCTATCTATTTTACTTTTTCACTGTGAATATGTATTACTCTTGAAATGAAAAAGATTCTTTGCAGAAAGTAGTCCATAGGAAGAGCTGATAAAACTAAAAATAGAACAGGTGACATTAATGGGAACCCGGAAGAGGAAGAGGAGGCTCTGGGAAAGTGAGAAGCTGATTATCTTCTAGTCTTTTCTGAGCTCATATGGTGCCTGCTTTCTGTTAGCTCTGAGGAAGCACTGGCTGTTAAGACCCTTGGTGTGAGCTCAACTCAAGTTCTGCAGATTGGTGATTTTGCTCTTCCCACAGACCCCAGCCTGTGCCACAGCTGCTTTGCCTTTCCACTCTAACCCACTCTCTCTTCCCAGTCTCTGGGCTTAAGATCATCAAGGGAGACAATTCTGAAAGTCCGCTGTTGGAATATCCTGCCACATCATTGACTGGCCTCATCTTGGGTTTAGTGCCTCCACTTGCCTCACTGGCAACAGAAGAACTTAGGTGAAAAACAAGAAAACAAAAAACCTTGAACCATGAGACATACAGTTTCAGAGTTTAGTGTGGTGGTCTCAGGCCACATGTCTGGGAGACATTCAGATGCATGAACTGGAATGGTTACATCCATTTCACATGACTGTGCTTGTCCTGACCGACTAGTACCCATGCCCTATTAGCTGTTAAATATTTTAATTGCAGAGCAAGACTTTAATGTTGCAGATGGACAGTACTTTCCAAAGAGCTGAACTTGTGTATAACTTAGGGCTGCCCATTTGCTTTCTCTAAACTTTAGTTTGCACTTTGGGAAAGTGACAACACTCATACTGCTTTTCCACTTCAGAGAGTTACTGTGATGATCAAATTGTCTTAGTGGTGAAGAAGTTCTCTGCAAGCTGTGAGAGATGGTTCATAGGCAAGGGATGACAATAAACATGATCGATGATGATAACCATGGTGATGGTGAAGGTCAAGGTACTGGGGATAATAAAGAATAAAAAGAAGGCAAACTTGGGAACACATGGACTATCCTCTCCAAGTTCAATACTCCCCAGCACTGCTCCCTGGCTCGCAATTCACAGTAATAGTCAGCCAGAAGTGCATAAACCGGCAACAGCAGCTGTCCCCGCTTTATGCCGTTCTTGTGGCTCCCAGGTTGTTTACTGGCTGAGTGCTGATAGGTGCTTCCCTTTGTGGACATTCATTCCATGATTTATTTCATATCCTGGCTGGGAAATCCTTTTGTCCTTTAATTCCCAACACCTGGGACAGCTCTTGATGTTTGTTTAATGATCTGCTAGGACTCAGAGCCTGCAGAATGGAAGTGTGGAATTACCCGACCCGGTTCTTATACCCCTGACACAGCATAGTCTGAGCAGGATTATTATGTGCCTCCTTCTGAGACATGTGTGGTCCCCAAGCCCAATCCTATGTGTCTTGGAAATGCAGTGGGTTTTGTTCAGATGTTGTTTCCTTTCTTCCTTTCTTCCCTTTTAGTCTGACCTGCTACACTTCCTTTAAGAAGATCTTAGGTCTTCACTGAGTCATAGGATGCTTCAGGCCAACCTTAACAAGAGCCTCTTGCCCTGATAGGAAGACACAGAACATCACAGAGTCTGCTCAAATGGGGGAAGTTCATAGTCAGAATTTCTTCAGAGCAATACAGTTAACCTCTGGGCAGCAGATCTAAGTCCCGTGGCCTCAAGGGAAGAACGTACTCTAGAAAGGAGTCACTTTCCCTTCGCTAACTGTGCAATAAAAGCCCTTCTTGCAGAGGAATCTCCCACCCAGTGAGGCTTTGCTGTCCCTTCGTGTACCACAAAGGGGCCTCCGGGATTTCCTCCTCTCCTTTCCATGCATGCTTTGAGATCGTCTTCACAAAGTTATGCAATATGGGCTGGGGACGTAGCTCAGTTGGTAAAGTGCTTGCCTAGTATGCGTGAAGCCCTGGCCTGACTCTCCAGCAGCACATAAAGCAGGTGTGATGGTGCACACTTGTAATCCCAGGATATGTAATCCCAATCGAAGGCAGGAGGATCAGAAATTCAAAGTCATCCTTGTAAGAAATTTGAAGCTGGCCTGGACTACATAAGATCCTGTCTCAAAAAAAAAACAAAACAAAACCACACTCCCCGCTCCCCACCAAATATAAGTTAAGCAGTGTGTAATACCATGGGGAGAAGATGAGAGGAGCTTCTTGTTCCAAAAGCTCTGGCATATATGGGTAGAAAATAGGTCCTCACCATTGGGAGGGGCCTTTCTAGTGGCTTCACACAATTCAGCTTTCTACACTACTTCCAAATAAGGTTTAGAATACAAAAACACACTGACAGAATTCAGTCATCAAACCATCACGATTTTCCTGGACCTTTTTTAAAATTTCTTATTATACGAAGGAGCTTTCCTGACTGCATGAGACCCTAGACCTGACTAGGAAGCCCCAGGCAGGCTGTCAGGTGGCACTGGTTTGCATATTCATTTCAGGAGGAATTTTCTATGCAGTTGTTATATTGACCCTCACGACAGTCTGTGATGTCGGTACTATTATCAGACCCTTTGCACAGGTGAGCGAAGTGAGACCTTCCGCAAGGTCACATGACCATAGAGTAATAGAGCTGGGGTGTGGTTCAGGCTGGTGAAATGCTAAGATGGCTTTCCCTCCATCCACTGGCAACACAGTGCATCATTTTATTTATTTATTTATTTGTGTGTGTGTATGTGTGTCAGTGGGGTGTGTGTGTGTGTGTGTGTGTGTGTGTGTGTGTGTGTGTGTGTGGTGTATGCATGTGTGATATATGGAGGATGTTGAGTGTCCTGATCTAGCACTCTCTGCCTTACTCCCTTGAATCAGGGTCTCTGACTGACCCTGGGGTTGGGCTGGTGGTCAGCAAGCCCTAGCAGTCCTCGTGTCTTTATCCCCCAAACAGTGGAGGAGTTGTAGCCTGTGACTCCAACGGGCTTTTTTTTTTTCATGGGTGCTGGGATCCAAACTAAAATCTTCCTATTTGCACATCAAGCACTCTTCCCCACCCAGCCACCTTTGCAGCCCCCAGCACATCATTTCCTAGCTCATCCTCTGGCTTATTATGGTGCTTGGGACCCTTGGCATCATGTTCCAGTGGTCACACCCCTCCCAGGGTTGCAGGAGTTGTTGGGAGCTTAGGTTCATGTTTGAGCTCAAATTATCTGAAGTTCCCTCCTGAGTGAGAGCTCAGGGCATCGGCAGCCTTGATTGCCCCATGACATCATGTTGAAGTCGCTCTGACCTCCCTGAGTTCATTTCTTTGTTCTGGTCACCTCTGCTTCCATCAAAAATAACAGGTTGCTGATAAGCTCGCCTTGTGCTTTCCTGCTCAGATGGTGGACTTAGAATCTGCACTCAGAGCAGCCTCTCAAGTCTAAAAAGCCCTTGTGCTCTGTATTTTGACAGGTTGAGAAATCCAATCCATTTATTTTGAAAACCCATTAAGCCCAGCCAATATGGGATATTTAGAAAGGCCAGTTTTTTACTTTTGGTCAGAAGGTCAGTGCTGTCATAAAGTAACAGCTAAAGGAAGTGAAACAAAACATATTTTATTGTGGGGCTATAATTCCCCACCATTCTTTAAAAATACACTTTCAGTAAAATGAGACACAACAAAAACACAGCACATTGAATTGCCGGAAATTGCCAGCATTGTAAGCCGTCTTTGTTCGGGAGCCTTATTCAATTTTGTATCCCCAGTTCTCAGACCTGTGACAAGCACACAGTAAATGCTCAGTAAATGCCTGCCGAGTGAGTCTCAGAATGGTTTACATTGCTATTTAACATTCATTCTAGGTATTAGTTTCTCTTGTTCCCAATGGCTATTAAATCATCTTCAAGAAAAGAACATGTGATTTCAGTGCTCTGGGGTTTTGGAAAGTGAGTTTTGAATAAGTGGGTTTGACTTATTCCTGGCATCTTGAGTTATGCTATTGATGAGACAGATCATGGGATTTTGTTACTGGATTCTCTGAAGATAACTCCATTGATCTTTCTGACCTTGGAAAGGAGTTAGGGGGGAGATGTTATTATTTTTGTGTTACCTTTAGGAAGGGATGGATACATATCACTCCCTGAAAGAAAATAAAGCTTATTATTAGGGGATCCCAAATGTGTACCTTCTTTTATTTTCCCGCTGAGTTGCCTTTCGGGCCTTGTGCTGGTCCCTCTGATGAGCAGCTAGAGGTCCCTCGTTTTGGCTCTCTCTCCTCCTTACTTTCTTACTTTCTACATCTCCCAGATCTTTCCTCCCCCATTTCTTTAAGCTTCAGCCTAGAGCACCACTGGAGACCCTCAAGGCTTTGGCGTGAACCATCTCCGTCATGATGAACTGCCAGTAAGTCCTTTTCAAACACCTGTAGTCACAAGGCAGAAATTTAATTTTCACTTTTTGTTTCCTTGAGGCAGGGTCTCACTGTGTAACCTCAGTCAACTTGGAATTGATTATGTAGACCAGGCTGACGATGAACATGTGGGTGATCCTTCTGCCTCTGCTTCCCAAGTGATGGAATTATAGGTGTGATCTATCACTTCTGCAAGGAGGAAATTCATGACCTGACATGACAGCTGACTCCTGGAGTCTGGAGGTAGGCCAATTAATAGAACTCCTTTTCTCTGCCTGAGTTGTAAAACTAACTCAGAAATAAGACTAACAAGCAAGCTGACAGAGGGAACGGCTCACTTTAGCAAGAAGAGACATTGGAGAACATAACTTATAGCTTTGGCAAATAGCATTCTAAATACAAAATCTCAGCGCTAGGCAGACATCCCGTGCTGGACAGGGTTAGCTGTCCTTCATTACGGCAGAATTGATGCCCTGGGAGCAGGCAGCACCCACAGGGAAACACAGAAGAAGGGGCTCCGTATGGCTGCCCAGTTTCTCCTCCCACACCCACCAGTTCTAGGGTCCTTTTCCCCACCAGAGGACAGCTGAGCCAAGAGTTTCAGAAACCAGGAATGCTGCCTTTATAGGGGTCTCTTCTAGGAGGACTCTTTAGAGGAGGAATAATAATTTCCCCCAATCACATCATGTTTTATAGACCCATTTTGCATTTAAGAAGTTGACTTAGGCCAGGCCTAGGGACATATGCCTTTAATCCCAGCACTCAGGAGGCAGAGGCAGGTAGATCTCTGTGCGTTCTAGGCCAGAAAGGGCTATATAGTACATAGTGAGACCCTGTCTCAGTGGGAGGAAGAGGAGGAGGAAGAGGAGGAGCAGGAGGAGGAGAAGGAAGAGAAGGAGGAGGAGGAGGAGGAGAAGGAAGAGAAGGAGGAGGAGGAGGAAGAGGAGGAGGAGGAGGAGGAGGAGGAGGAGGAGGAGGAGGAGGAGGAGGAGGAAGAAGCTGACTTGTAGGTAATGTTTAAAAATCCTCTATCTGGGGCCAGAAAGATGGATCAGCTCATAAACATGCTTCCTGCCCAACCAAACAACCTGAGTTTGATTCCCTGGACCTACTTGGTGGAAGGAAAGAACTGACTCCTGCAAGTTGTCTTCTGACCTCCACATGTGTGCTGTGGCATGAGAATGTGAATACACCACACACACACACACACAAATAAACATGGTTAAAAAAATTTTTTAAAGCCCTTACCCAATCAGAATTTTTGAATTTCTTGAAAAGTTAGAATGACTCACACACCAGTACAGAGCCTGATTTCTCCATGGCACTGAAGTCTCAGAGTTGAGTTCTCTCTCTCTCTCTCTCTCTCTCTCTCTCTCTCTCTCTCTCTCTCTCTCTCTCTGTATCCTTACTTGAATGGATGGATCAATAAGTGTCTGACTGGGTAGGTGGGTAGATAAACAGACGTCTGGATGGGCACACAGGTCAACGGGTTACTCTCAAGGAGTTTTACACATGTCCCTGAGGTGTATACGTTGCTCTTGCTCTTGCTATACAGGTTTTTCCTGCCTGTCCTTCCAGGTACTTTAGTTTGCTTCCTCTACTTTATCTGTTCACATGTAGAGTGGAGTTGCTATTATTGGCCCAACAAACCTGTGTCTTGTTAATATCATCCAATCTTGCCGAGCATTGTCTCATTTGATGCATGAATTAGCATGCTTTAGTTCTTTTCCATACCAGAGGCTTCTCATCGGAGAGGACAAAAGGAGATGAGGGTAAAGGTAGTCCTGGCCTCCTGGTTTATGAGCAAATGATGAACCCGAAGCTGGGAAGTTGAGGAGCTAGGTGGGCAAGCTGGCTTGCAGAAGGAAGTCACCCATATGGCCCTTTGATGTCTCCTACATTGCACTGCACCTGTGATTGTTTCTGCTTTACTGGGCACCACTGATCCAGATGAACAATCGATGCACGTCTCAGTGTGAGTTTCTGAGCTATACTTTGCCTCCCTGGGGTGACAAGTTGGGTGGAGGCTCCAGACTGGCTGATCGCATAGATGGAAAGAAGTAATAATGAGAAGAGGTGGTCAGGAGCTTTGGTTCCCAGCCTGCTTCTTACAGAGTGCAGAGATGACAACCGAGGAAGAAGCAGCTGTGCGAAGCGAGTCAGGACTCCTCACCCACTCCCCTTGCTGCTCTGCCTACCTTCTATAGGCTCCACCTGCACTGTCCTTAGAAATGTGGCCTAGAGCTAGGCATGGTGGCTCACATCTGTAATTCCAGTACTTGGAAGGTGTGGACAGGAGGATCAGGGCCAGCCTGGGCTACATGAGACTCTGTCTCTAAAAACAAAGCAGGTCTTTCAACCAAAAACAGCATCTTCCAGTACTTTTCAAAGCAACAAAGAGAAAGAGGAGACACTTCATGTATGTTCTTTTAGCTTTTTAGAAGACACTGAGTTGTTTCTTTGGTCACATATATGCAAATCTACAATAAGGATGACATTGCAGACACTAAGGGAATCCACATTGCTCAAAAATGAATACCCTGGACATGTTACCATAGCGGAACGGGAGGAGTCTACAGCAAGCTATTGGCATTACTGTAAACAAACAAGATGAGGGCAAGATTCTTGCCAAAAGAATTAATGTGAATATTGAGCAGATGATATGCTCTGAAAGCCAAAAGAATGTCCTTAAACAGGTGAAGGGAAATCATCAGAAAAAGAAGGAAGCCAGGGAGAAGGTTCCTGTGCTCAACCAATGGCTAATCATCTTTGTGACAACTAATGGAAAAAGCCCAAGCTGCTGGAGTCTATTCCTATGGCTTAATAGACATAAAAAAGAAAGAAAAGAAAAGACCTCCAAATGACATAAATCAGAGGAAAGATGGCTGCTAAGATGGAGGAATGGTTTACAAATGGATGGCTAGATGGGTATGCAGATCAAGGGTTCATCTCAGGGGGTTTCACAATGCTTCTATACATGATGACAGAAGAACACACGTTGTTTTTAGAATTCTGCTTTTTGTTTTGTTTTTGTCTTTTTGAGATAGGGTCTCCTTGTATCTCCAGCTGGCCTGGGACTCACTATGTAGACCAACCTTGATCTCACAAAGATCCACCTCCTCTGCTCCCAAATGCTGGGATTAACAGTGTGTGCCACCACATCTGGCACTTAAAATTCGACTTTTACAACTTAAAGTTCAAGTACCAAGACTGAAAAAATAGAGATACTCGAATAAGAAGGAAGTACAACAGAGATTAACAATGCCGGCTTGGGGTCACTTGTTCCTTGTTAATGCCTTTGAGTTTCCATTTCTTCACATATAAAATGATGATATCACAACACCTTTCTCCAAAAGGCTACTTAGAATGAACTGAAACAAAATTTTTTTTCTCAGAAAATACCAATAACTTGGGGCTAGAGAGATGGCTCAGTGGTTAAGAGCGCTGACTGCTATCCCAGAGGACCCACTGGTGGGTCTGAAGTGCCCCATGGCTCATACACATACATATATACACACACATCTCACACACACACACAGAGTCAAGTTCACATTTGTAGGAACTAACAAGGACAAGGTAATTGCCATTCAAGTGGAAACTGGTGGTGGTGGTGGTTCAGGGGAGCTCTTGGGCGGCCGGGGCCCAGAGAGGACAGGAGACCTTGGTTAGAATTGGCACATGATGCTGTTCAGTGAGGTAATTTGTGCCTGGCTGGCTCTGCCTGCACAGAGGCATGTTGGAGGGCAATGCTGGCCCCATGGCTCTGCAAACTGCTGCTGCTGCTTAATGAGCCAGTCAGCCACTCAAGTACCCCTACACCATGGCAGCACTTGCAAACTGAGCCACTGAAGGAGCACGTTGGAGAGCAGGGATCCTGAGTCCTGAGCAGTCCCCACTTCGAGCCCGCTCCACTCCTGCCCTTTGACCTTCCTGCCCCACTCTTGTCTTTTGTTCACTGTAACAACAACTGCCTTGGCTTCTTTGTTTTTCCTCCAACTTACTAAGTCCACACCTACCTCAGGGTCTTTGCACAGGCTATTCCTTTTACCTGGAACTTTCCCCCTCAGATCTTTGCCTGGTTGCCTCCTTGACTTAATCTGTATCTTTGCCTCAATGTGGCCTCTCAGAGAGGCCTCTTCTAGCTACCCAAAGAGCACCTGCCCTCTACTCACACTAAACTCCTTACTCTCATTTATTTTTCTTGAAATAAATTGGTAGTTGAATTTTTAAATTTTATTTCATAATTTTTATATGGTCTCCCTGTAGCCCCAGTTGGCCTGGACTTACTATGTAGACCAGGCTGGCTTTGATATCACAGAGATTCACCTGCCTCTGTCTCTGGAGTGCTGGGATTAAAGGTGTGCATCACCGTACCCTGCCCAGTTGATTTTTAAGATATTTTATTTATTATTTTTATTTTATGTGTGTGAATGTGTTGCCTGCATGTGTGTAAGTGTACCTGTGTTGTGCAGTGCCCCTCAGAGGTCAGAAGAGGGCATCAGATCCCCTGGAACTAGAGTTAGGATGGTTGTTAGCTGCCATGAGGATGCTGGACTTGAAGCTGGGTCCTCTGCAAGAGTAGCCGGTGCTCTTAACTGCTGAGCCATCTCTCCAATCTTTTTTAAAGATTGTATTTCTAATTATATCTATGTGTGTGTCTGTGAGTCCTTATGTGCATATGAGTGTGGGTTCCCATGGAAACTGAAAGAGGGGATGGGATCCCAAATAACTGAAGTTACAGGTGGCTGTGAGCTGCCCCACAGGGGTGTTGGTAATCAAACTCCAGTAGTCTGCAAGAGCAGAGGGCAGTCTTAACCACTGAGCCATCTCTCCAGGCCCTGGTAGTTGATTTTAATCTATGTGTTTGTCTGCCTACTGGCTGTCTCAACCCATCTGTCACTCCTCTACTTTACTAGTCTGGGGTGAGATTCTGGAAAGTGGAAAAGTTTGCTTACTGCTCAGTTCCCACTACCTCCCAGAACTGCATCCAACTCAGAATCTCTCAATGGCAGCAAAACTTAAATTTATTGAATGAATGACTGAGGCACAGAGGAGTGGGCCACAATGTTGGGTTAGATGCAGGTGGTGAGGGCAGGGTAGGAGGAGTGAGGGGACAGGGACCAGAGCAGGACAGGCCAAGGCAAAGGGGAACATTTTAGAAACTCTGCAGGCCCCAGGAATAAATATAAATTTTTATCTATAGAAACAAATCTGTGATTAAGTGTCGCTCTTGAAATGACTTGGTCACAAACACGTTTCTTTTACAATTAACCATGATGGGTTGTCACCAGACATACTCAGACACTTATTCGAAATGATAACCTAAAATTATTTTCTACTTGAGGTGAAATCTTACAGACATATAGTTTAGTACATTAGCTTTTTATATTTTGTATATTCAATTTTGTGTGTGTGTGCATATACATTTGTTTATGAAGAAGTATACATGCTACAGCATGTATGTGGAGGTCATAGGACACTCTGAGGTGCTGGCCTTGCCTTATGCCTTGTTTGAGCAGGGTCTCTTGTTCGTCGTGGTGCTGAGTACCCAACCCAGGCTGGCATATGAACTTCTAGGAGGTTCTTCTATACCACTTCCTATTTTGCTGTAGGATTACGGGGATTAAGATATGTACTAACACACCAAGCTTTATGTATGTGGGTTCTGGGGATCTGAATTTGGGTCATCAGACTTGTGAGGCTAGAGTCTTTACCCAGAGAGCTATCTCCCCAGCCCCCAAATAGCTTTTTAGGCATTGCCCGAACATTCATTAATTTCAGTTTTTCTTTTCATAGTTTGGTATCAGAACACTGTTTTATACTAGGCCAAAAGCACTATCCTGGGTTCCTTCTTGGAATCGCAAAGCTCTAGGCCTATTGCCAGAAGTCCCTGGTGGGACTGGGAGGAAGGGATCAGTAGAGTTTCTGGCAAGGGATGGTGAGTATCAGGAAGTTTGCAGCTGTGGGAACTCCTCAAGCAATGCTGCCTTCACTTAGGGAATATGCTGAGGACCTGGTGTAGGTGTCAGAGGAAGGAATGAAGGGAGCCAGAGAATCCGCAGGAAGTTCAGAGACAGGGATTCAGAGGCCTAGGAGATAGAAGAGATCAAGAGAACAGGAGGATTCATGGGTGCTGGTTAGGAGGGAAAACGATGGGCTAGGTTCACGAGAAGGGCTGGGGCCTGCCATCTTTTCCTTATCTGCGAGGGAGGTGCATCAACCAAGGGCTTCGTCTAAAGACACGGAAAACGTAGAACAAAGAAGAGAGACACAGATAAAGAGATATGGACATTGCATTTTGCACACACACATGATAGTAAGGAATTGGATTTTTATGTATTTATATTTTGTGTGTGTGTATGACTGTTTGGGCTGAGTGTATGTAAATGCACCATGTGTATGCAATGCCTTTAGCGGCCAGAACTCCTTGGAGCTAGAGTTAAGGATGATTGTTAGCCATGAAGTGAGTGCTAGGAATTGAACTTGGGTCTTCTGCAAAAGCAACCAGTACTCTTAACTACTGAGCCATCTCTCCAGTAAGGTACTGTTTTTCAGAATTATGTCTGGTGCCTAATAAGGGCTCAACAGGTGGTAGCTATGTTTGTTAGTTTTATCAAAATAGAAACTTCTGGAAGGTGATTCCCCTTACTAAGATATACATATGCCAGAGTAGTACCCTTTCCTAGGAAACACTCGTAACCCTTGAATTTAGAGCTTTGTCAGGAGTTGAAGAGTGATATGTCCCTTCCAGGGACACTGCCATTGATCTGAGAATTTATTCCATGAGTCATGTGCAAAGCTTGTTGTCACAAGACCTTAAGAAAGTTCCGAACAATCGTTCCTTTTGGTTCTGTGGTGTGGACTTTAGCTCAGGAGCGTCCCAGGCTTGAGTAAATACGGTAAAGCTGCCATAGTCCTCATCTGTCTATAGCTCTCTCAACGCTGCTAAAAGGCCAGACTCCTCCCAGCCTGAAGGACACAAACAGCAAGCTGTCCCCACCCTACTTCCTCCCCAGGACAGTTTTGTAAGTTCTCCTTCCTACCAAACAGAAAGGAAACAATGCTCATCTTTCTGCTACTTGTGCATTCTGAGGATCAAAACATTATGCAGATGGAAACATACAGACTCTAGAAAGGTACACAGCGATCCCATTCAGACACAGTACTCCAATCAAGGGTCATGTGTTGACTGTCAACACATATACCCATTCCTGCATTCGTGGAGCTTTATTATCTATCTGCTCTGTGCTGAGGCCCTGGGAAACACGGCAGGGAGTGATGGGGCCCACACTGTCTTCCTGAGGGCTTTTTTGGCAAGGTTTTCCCGATTCCTACAGTTCTGTGTGGGTTCCATCAGAGCTCTCCTCTTTTTCTTTGTTACTCCTGATTGTTTTGTTGTGTGTGCATTCTAACTCTTATTTAAGAACTGTCTCTACCACTTAGGACCTTAAACTTGGTCAAGGCAGAAATCTATCTGGTTTTGTTTGCCACTATAGCTCCTCAGTGCCTCGCACACATTGGGAACTCAGAAATAAGTTACTGAAAAATGCATTAATGGGTAGATGAATGAATGGGTGCTTTCCAAGTGGACAAAGATTAAAACACCCAAGTAACTACAGGCTCAAATAGGCATGGTATCAATCAAGGTTTAATATGATAGTGAACCAAGCAAGGGATATTGCAATGTTCATTGATAGAATGCAAAGACAAAGTCAGACATTCCCTCTGAACTAGGTGTGGCGGGGAGAGATGGACTGTTATCTTCCGTGGCAGCTAACTGTTGCATGAGGAGAGGGGGTGGGGGAAGACTCCTGGGCCCAAATCAAGTGCATTAAAGATCATAGTGTCCTCTTCCAGATCCCAGATGCTCACACCACCTGGCCTGAGAGATTAGAACTGGTCTTCCTGTGGCTCCCTGCTGCCTAGATCCAGTTGTTATCTGGCCCAACCTGCTGTCTGGCCTTGGGGAAGCCCTGCGTTTCCACAGAAAACTACCTCCAGCACTTCCAAAGGGTTGGAGTGAACATGTTCCACCAGCTATTGGGCACTGGAAAGAAGGAAGGGATTGGTCTCTAGGACCACCTCTGTCCACCAGCCACCTCCAATGATTTGGGTGCTGCAGGAGTGGAGACTCATTTTTATAACCAAAGGCATGAGGTGTGTAATGTGTTTCTCATTAACTGAATGAGCCTTCTGATGGCTTAGACCTCAGCCTCCCATGAAATTCAGTGAGGATTGCTTCCAAGAAAATGGCTCACCGCAGGAAAGGGCTCCCACCCATTCTGAGTAGAGAACAACTTGGGCATTGTTTGCTTAAAATTTGAAGAATTTCCAGGTAGAACAAAGACCAGACTAGCTTCCTGTGATTTTGGAAGGCTCAGCAATAACTAAATGATGACTCCAGAGAGACTGCCTTGACTCGATAAAAGGAAGACACGTCTGTCAACCATAACTATGTGAAATGGGATGGGCCACCCAGCAGGACAGGGAGTCTCCACATCGCACCTCCAGCCCTTGTTCCTGGAGGTGTTCAGGCCTGACCTAGGTTTGAGCTGTGTATTCATTCTACTATATATTTAACATTTAACGAGAGGTGTTTTATACATAGGCCTGCTGTTCCTGAGGAAGGTTTTAACCCTGGAGCAAGCCCAATATGTTGATACTAAGCATCTACACACATTGATTATTTACACCGTAATTCTGCACGGTGAGCCTTCAGTGAGTCACCATGTTCCAGGCGTGGAGACAGAGGTTAGAGAACTCCAAGGTCACACAGCTAGGAAGCCCAGAGCCAGGACTCAAGTCCATCCACCTCCCCTTGGCTCTGAGGCTACCACATCTTCTCTATTCAAGTGTAAAAACTTGTAGTGCTTTAAAAAGTGACTTCTACCAAGAACTTTCAGCAGAATGAGTCCCAACATAGAACAGCAATTCACAGCAACACAAAAGGCCAAAATTGGAGGAAATTACCCCGCACAATTTGCAAATCACCTCGACAGTGTCTTCCGGGCAAAGTGAAGGACAATTTTAAAACCTCCACATCCTCTGGGCCTCGCCCTTCCCCCCAAGGGTTCTTGAAGCCACTCAGGCAAAAATCCCTCCACTGTCATTTGCATTGTTCTTGGGAGGGGGAAAGTGAGCAAACTCCGGGGTAGCCATTCCCCTGAGAGGATGCTGCATCACACCTCATTTGGCTTGACCAGCCCAGCCTTGATTTCGTGGGAAGTTGGTCTCTGGTCCAAGTGAGTTAATTAATCAGTTTTCGCCCCCAGAGAAGGTAGAACTTGACCTTTTACCCAAAAAGGAGTTTGCCCCACCCACTGCCGTGAAATGAGGGTGCTGACGACCGTATGAAAACAGGGATGGGAGAGCCGTGTTAAGAACTTCCACCTTGTTGAACCCTGCTGACTGGGTGGGGGATGCAGGACTCCATCACTGGTCAAACTACACGTCCTCCTCAGGAAATGGGGAGGAGGAGTCTTAGACCGTGAAATGTGGCAAGGAGGAACCACAGAGTATTGATAGTTTTGTAAATCATTTCCCTAAGCCTTTCTCTAGGCTTGCAAAGATTGATTTATTGTGTATGTGGGTGGACACGTGTGTGCCACAGTGTGCATGTGGAGGTCAGACAACTTTTGGGAGTTAGTTCTTTCCTTTCACCATGTACGTCAGGCTTGGCAGCAGGCACCTTACCCACTGAGCCTTCTAAGTAATTTACTATAAGGATCTTGACTGTTCCAAATATGACTAGAGCTCACACTGTATTAACTTTCCCTAACTCCTTCCTGTGAGCCCCCCAACGAAGTTCCTGCTTGTCACTGGGTCACTGTCCTAGGCTACAGGGGTCCTGCCTGGTTCCAAAAACATTCATTTGCCACTGGGGTCCTGAGGATGACCCAGATAATTAGAACTTTCTTTAGTCTGAGAACGAAAATAACTTTCACCTCCAGGAAATTTCCAAACCAGGCAGAATGTTCTGGGCTCTCCATGGCCTCCTGAAGGTCCCAGGCCCTGTGTGTCTGTACTGTAGGGAGCGTGGGCTATTCGTCATTAGAACAACAAGGCCACAGCAGCGTGCCTCTGGCCTTATCAGAGCAGTTGGCCTAGCTGGATTCTAATAATTTCGGAATGCTATTGGGCTTGGCAGGTACAGGAAGCAGTTTACATGGCTACACAGTGCCCCGGCTCACAGCCTCTCTGAAACAGTATTATTGTAGTGGGATAATTGTGATTAAGGACAGTTCCCTGAGGAAGACCAGGCCTTTGATGATTGAGTCACTTCCTTTCCACTCCACTTCAGTGTGATAGTGTGGCTCACCTCACGGACACACACCCTTTGCTGACTGGAGACTTCTGAGTCCCACAGCAAAACTCTCCAAGAGGAGCAGTCCAGCTCCTCACCAAAGGTAGGATTCCTGGAGAAATGGAAGCAGGACATCTGCTTCCACATCTGCTTGGTAATGATGAGCAGGAGGAGCCTGTCAATCATGAGTTTGTTCCCCAATACCTGCAATAGCAAGTGCTCTGGAACTGGGGGTGGGGTGGGGCAGAGCTAAGGTCACTAGCTATGGGACTTTGGCAAATTAATTCTTTGTGACTCAGTTTCCCCATTTATAAAGTGAGAATGATGAGAGATGATTCAAAATGTTTGTTGTAAGGATTCAATGGGATAAATTTAGTGCTTGTGCATTTAATAAATAGGAGCTATTATTATTGTTGTTATTGTCCGTTCTTTCCCTCCAAAAGCAACAGAGGTCTTTATTTGCTAACTTGCTAGAAACACAGCCTTCTTAAAGGAGAAGGCTCTGAGGATGACACTGGCTGGCTGCAAGGGTCTGGAGGAGTGCCAGCTCGGGTCCCTCTGGGTCTAGTCCCTGAGTGACAGCTCCCTGAAATACAGCCCATTTCTCTCACCCTGAACATGGCATGCTCCTCTGTACCACTGGGTGTTCCCCTCATTCATCCACTCTACCCAAGGCTGCCCAAGACTGTTACCCAAAGCAGCCCCCACTGAACATGCTTATCTCAGCCTCTGTCAGGCTCCTGGGAGAAAAACTCCCTCTGTGCTCAAGGGTGGGAGCCAAGTTTGCTCAAACAAAGGGCTCCACCCTGTTACTGGAACTGGTAAGTAGGCCCCTACATCTGCTTTCTGAGGGGCCTGAGGGCTCCACAGAGGATGCATCAGAGGCGGAGTAGGTGACAACAAGGGGCACACTAGAGCCCGGAGTCTTGGGTTCACACCCGCTGTGTACTAGTTGTATGCCCTTAGTAAAGTCATTTTCCTTTTACAGCCCCAATGTCCTCACTGGCAGATGGGGATAAAAACACCTCAGAGTGTTGTGGCCACAATGAAATTACATACCTGTGCAAAACAGCTGATTGAGTCACACTCATAGCAAATATTTAATGAATAACAGCCAGCAAGGGAAGTCAGGTAGGCCCCTTGACAGGCTTTTGACCCCGCAAAGGGGCAGAGCTCACACTGCTCCAGAAGGGCTTGTGAGGCCTAATGTGATTCATGGACTGTGTGCCAGAACAGAGTCCACACAGAGATGTATATCAAGCTATTTATTTATTTATTATCTATTTATTAATTATTTATTATTCTTGCGGGGGGTGGCACACGTGTGCCATGGCAGACCTATGGTGGCTTGAGGACTACCTGCAGGAGTTCATTCTTTCCTTCCACCACATGGGTCCCAGGGGATGGAACTCAGGTTGTCAGGCTTGGCAGCAGGTGCCATCCTGCCAGCCCCCAGCAAGCCCTTTAAGGAGAGGGACTTTAAATATTTTACCTATTTTGTTCTCTATTATATATCTAGTATCAGTGTATTCTTTTTTTCCTTTTTGGTCTTTTTGAGACAGGGTCTCTCGCTGGTGCTAGCCTGGAACTCACTATGTAGACCAGGCTGGCCTTGAACTCACAGAGATCTGCCTATCTCTGAGTGCTGGGATTAAAGGCATGCACCACCATGCCCTGCCTCAGTGCATTCATTTAAAAGAAAAATTATACTGTAACAGATGTCTGCAGACTTAGTAGCATAAAACAACCCAGATTTATTATTTTCTAGTCTTTGAGGTCTAAAGAAGTCTAAAAAAGGTCTCCTGAGGATAATGTTTGGGTGTCAGAGAGCTGTACTCCTCTGGAGACTCTCTGAAGGCTAGTCAGCCCCCTTCCTTCATCGTCTAAATTAGTCTGGCAGGTGTCTTTGGATTAGACCCTGCCTCTTGCTTTGAAGGACCCTGTGGTTACACGGGGCCCATGTGGATAATCCAGTGACCTCCCACCTCAAGATCAGCTGAGCAACACTGTATTCGCCTCTGTCAATATAGTTGTCTTTCCCCTTGCTGTGACACAGCATATCCACAGGTTCTGGGATTAGGACATTTTAAGGAAGCTATTTTACCCTTCACATCTAGCACGAAAGCGAGCAAAATGTCAGGGGATGGCACTAATAAGTGTTTGAACTGAGCTTCCTGCTAAGGAAAACCACAGGATCTGACAGCCTCTCCCAGGACATAATAGTTACTTGTGAACTGGGACTGATGGCAAGTGCCTGTAATCCCAGCTCTTAGGGAGGTGGAGGCAGGAGGATCAGGAATTCAGGGTCATCCTTGGCTACATCAGGGCCAGCGTGGGCAAGGTAAGATCTTGTCTTAAAACAAAGTCACTTATGGGAACGGTCACAAACACATTATAAATGATTGCAGCAGAGGGGACACTAACTGGCTGTCTGAGCCCTGGAGAGACGGAGTCTTCCAGCAATGCTCCGTAAGTGAGAGTATTTAACAGTAAATATTCTGAGCATTAACTAGTGTGCTAAGTGGCTAGGAGGCGGAGATGAATGACAGGACTGTTCCTGCCTTCCAGACACAGGTGGGCATAGGAAAGCCTCCAGGAAGAGGTAAGGATGGCACCAGGGCTTGGCACAGATCAAGGCTACAGACTGAGGGAAAAGTTTTTAGAGCCAGCATCATGGCGGTTATAAGCACAGAGTCTGCAGCTAAGACTGTCTGAACTTGGAGTCTGGCTGTGCCATGTCCTGGCTATGTCACATCTGGTGAGTTTCTTTCTCTCTCTGTCTCTCTGTCTCTCGCTCTCTCTCTCTGTTATATGTAGTACGTATTCATGTGGTCGTATACATGTGTGTAGGTACATGTAGAAGTCAGAGGTCAATGTTGGGTGTCTTCTATACTGCATTTTCTTTTTGTTGAGACAAGGTCTCTCTGTAGCCACAGCTGACCTGGAACTCACTTTGTAGACCAGGCTGGTCTTGATCTCACCTGCTTCTGTCTCCTAGGTGCTGGGGTTAAAGGTGTACATCACCATCCTCGCCCTGTGCTCTGTTTTTTGAGACATGGTCTCTTAGTAACCTTGGAGCTCACCAGTTCGGATAGATTCGGCTATCCAGTGAGCAAATTCGGGTTCTCATGCTTGCAAGTCAGGCATTTTTCGGATGGAGCCATGTCTTTAGCCCCCTGGCAAATTTCTAAATTCTGTGCCCTTAGTCAAGTCATTAAAAAGTAGAAAAAGGGACCTGGGGAGATGGCTCAGTGGGTAAGAGTACCTGCTTTGCAAGCACAGGATCTGAGTTCAAATCCCCAGCACCCATACAAAAAGCTGAGCATGGCTATGCTTGCCTGTAACCCCAACACTGAGGGCAAAGACAGGCGCATCCCAAGAGCTCGCTGGCCAGGCAGCTTGGCTGGAATAGTGAGCTTTCGGTGAGCAACCCTGTCCCAAGGCAGTAAAATAGAGAGCGACAGAAGACACTCTGGCCTCTGCATGGCCTCGTCCAGGTGAGCACACCTGCACACTAATGGGCATGCAACACGCACATGCACACACACACTAATAGGACCCATTCCGTTGGGAGATTCCATGATTTAGTACATGCATGGTGCTTAGAACAGTGCTTGGTATTGCAATAATGTATGGGTTAGCTAATGTTACCTTCTTACTCTTTTCTCAGTCTTAAAATAGCAGACAGGGACTGAGGGATATTCCAGCAGATAAAAGAAAGGCCACAGTTAGGACAGCTAATGGCTTCTAGTAGGAATGCTCATTTGCAAATGGAATTTTCTATTTTCAAATCTCCCAGGGTGGGGCAGAAAGGCAGTGTTTACTCTGCTACTGGATGACAATGGACTCCATACTGGTTTCCTGATGACCCCTTCCAAAAGGCCAACCTGGGAACACTGCGTTTGACCCGAGGCAGCTCAGATTTACTTCAGTAGATCAAGTCTTGGAGTTGTTCTTCAAAGGCTCCTGGTACCAGATATTAGGGTTAGAGATCCAGAGAGCCAGCAACTCTGGAATCATTCTGAAGGTTGGGGTAGAGGTCTTAGATTCCCACAGAAAGATTCCCTTTGACCCCTGCCTCTTTCATCAGACAGATTTGGAGACACACTTCTGGATACAGACATCTTCAGGTCTTGCTTTTCTTTAACCTGGTGCTAGTGGTTGATGAGTGAGCAAACCCCTCTGCTACTGGAGGTTTAAACTGGATTTGTGTAAAGCATTTTCTCTTTGGAGGTGCCGTAATTGCTGTCCCATCAGACAGGAAGTCCTATTGCTCGAAAAGGAGTCAGTGTTATCAAGAGAAAACACATCAGCGCCTGTCCTCTCTGGAGGGGAACTGTGAGTAATCAACAGGACTCCTCTCCAGCTGGCCCCAGGCCCTTTGTTCAGACCCGATGGGTCAGGGAAAGTTTGAGCAGGCTATGCTTTTAAGGGGACAGTTCTAGCCCTTTCTTTTCATGTTTTCTGTTTCAGAGAATGGGTTAATATGAGGCTAGCCCTCACAAGCCATCAGAAAAAGTTGATCACATCACTCTCCCACTTGAAATCCATCAAAGGCATCCTACTGCCCTCAGGTTCAAATCCAATTCCTTAATGTGGTCTATGACACCCTTATCTCCTGAGCCTGGTGCCTCACCTGCCTCCTGCCTTGTCTGCCACCCTATCAACCAGCACGCTCCTTCAATCCCTTCAGTGCCTGGACTACAGTCATCACTCTTGCACATTATGGCATGATGGGTCTGGGACGTTTACAGTGAGCTTGAGAGACGAGAGATGAAGACCTGAGAGGAAAGCTCTGTAGAAACTGGATTGAATAAGACAAACCAGAGTGTGACAGACTTCTCCAGCCAGCCTCCAACCGAAGCAGCTACTCTCAGCGTGGCTTTCTCTGCGTCCTCGTGTCTGTACACCTCCTAAGGACAGGAGACCCAGGGGCAGGCCTAAGAGGTCCCTACTTCTAGTAGGGGTCATTTATTGAGCATGTGCCACGTACCACACTATGTTAAAAAATTCATGTGCCTTATCTTACAATGACTTTTAGGTAGGCATTTTTCTCCTCATTTATTTTTTTTTAATATTTTATTTTTTTGCAGGTCTCCCTAGCCCCTACCTGCCTAGAACCCACTATGTAGACCAGGCTGGCCTCTATCTCACAGAGATCCCCCTGCCTCTGCCTCCTGAGTGCTGAGATTAAAGGCATGTGTCACCATGCCAGGCATTATTATTTTTATTTTATGTGTATGAATATACTGTCTACCTGTCTGTAAGTGCAAAGCCTATGGAGGTCAGAAGAGGGCGTTGGATTTCTATGAAACTGGAGTTACAGATGGTTGTTAATCATCATGTTGGTGCTGGGAATTGAACCCAGGTCCTCTGCAAGAGCAGCCAGTGCTGTTAACTGATGAACAATATCTCCATTTTATAGATAAGAAAGTTAAGGTCATTTCATTTGCTCATTATCCAGTAGGTAGAGTAGAAAGTGCTGTCTGGGTTTTTCTGAGCCTAGACCCAGCTGTAAGTCAAAGGTGTACTGAGTGCAGACACGTACACAGAGGTGTTGCTGGCTGATCTGTTGCCAGGTTGGGGGCTCCAGGAAGGCCAGGAAGATGTGATCAGGGTGGAACCTCTGCTGTTTGGCTTCACTTCAAACAAAGACGACAGCAGGGAACTAAAGCCCCTGACTTCCCTCTTCTGAAGACTGAAGCCAGGCCAAAAATAGGAGAGAAGGGAAGCATTTGATCCTTAAGTGTCACATGAACATCCTGCCAACTCTGCCATCAGGGAGAGGCCAACAGCAGCTGCCAAAAGGGGCCAGTCAGGAGGTCAGCCTGCTGGTGGTGGGCGGCCAGACCCTCTGGGGCTGACACGGTCTGGGGTCTGAGCGTTTGAGCACCTGGGCCTGAGGATTTTGACTGCTGCCTTTTAACTGCAGCAGGTCCCTGAGCCTTGCTGTCTGTGCTCCCAGACAGGACCCCTGGCTGGCTACATATGGCTACATGAAGCCAGTCTCTTCCCGGGAGACTCTGGATGCCTTTGATGACTGCTTTGGCTCAAGGTCTCCCTGCTGGCCTTCCTAAACCTTCCTTAGACTTCCGTCTGCCTACCCGTCCTCTCCGCTTGACTCAGAGTCGGACCTGCCTTGTGGTCTGAGGCTTTCTCAACTTCCCCTGTGTTTTCCTCTTGGCCATTTCTCATTGTTACATCCTTGTATGTTCCACCTCCTCTTGGTGTATGCTTCTTAGGGGACCTGGGCTAACAAGACACAACTCTAACGATTACCTCATTTCATAGTTCAGGGAGGCAAAGGACTTTTCCGAGGTTCCCCAGTGAATTCCTGGAAAGCAAGGAAATGGGGTTCCCACCTTACAGGCCACATCTGGTTCTTTTACAATTATGTGTGTTTGGGATGGGTGAGGAGAGAAGTGATGAGACGAGACGTGTGTGGGTTTCTTCAAAAGAAGCCCTCTTGGAGTTGGAAATATGGTCCAGTGGTTAAGAGCACTGGCTGCTCTTGTGAAGGACTTGGGTTTGGTTCCCAGGACCCACACGGTGGCTAACAACCGTTGGTAACTCCGGTTCCAGGGATCTGACACCCTTCATGGGCGTTGCATGACACACGTGCACTAACATACATGCAGACAACACACAAAATAAAGATAATAAATATACATAATAAGCCTCTTTGTGCATTCACTTAGTGTTTTCTAGCTTGAAGGTAAAGACAATACTTGTCCTATTCACATCTACCTCAGACACTCCAGACCCCAAAGTCTGGGGTCCTAGTCACAAAGGTGAAAGCACCGTTCAAACCAGAGGGGTTGCTACTACTTTTCAACGGGGGCAGAGGCAGCAATGTTAATAGATGGACTCTAGCAAATGTGTGTGCATACAGCAAATCAGAAGGTAACAAGGAACAGTGGAGCGTCCTTCCCAGTCAGAGGAAACAGAGAGTCAGCCTTTGCCCAGCCATTCAGCCTGTGGAAGCCTTTTCTGATCTGTCAGTTAATAGACCTCCTGCTAATTTCTTTTGCACCTAGCCAGGAGCTGAGCTACCTCATGGCTTTCATCATGTTAATTGCAGTCTCCCCAGTGACACTGAGCTTAGTTCCTGATAAGGTGCTCCCTAATAGTCTCCCATTTCCCTACTGACACCAGAAAATAGGCCTGATATGGTGAGTGCACTGTGCTGAGCGAGGCATAGTTGTCACCCCCAGGCCCACAAGCCCCGACCATTAGTGGACTCGAATCGATAGCATTCAGGCAGCAGTCGTTCCCTGGAAGCATTCATTTGGCATGCTCATTGTTTTTCAGGCAGTTCCTTTCTCTAACATCCATGGTCCATGGCCCTGGCACCTGAGTCTTTCCTTCTTCTACAAAGTGCTGAGGGGAATCTGCAAGCTTCAGATAGCATCAGCTTTCTCTCTTCAGAACACACACACAAAAAAAAGGAAGGGAGACTTGTATTTGTCAGCAGCAGGTTGTGGATGATGACCATCTGTCTGGCTTGTTGGTTGCGAGCAACAGAAATCAACCCTGATGAACTTAAGCAAAGGCAGCTATGCAAAGTCTATTTGGAACTCAGCAGTGAGGCAAGATCAATACTAGAAGCAAATACAAGAGAGGGTGTCTCAGCTGGGTCTAGCCTGGGCTACTTGACTCCCCCCACAGCCCCCCGTTTGGCTAAAGGAGGGTAGAACAGTTAGCTAAACTGTATCCAATACAGATAATGACCATTTCAGAAGAGGAGAATAGTGTGGGTCAGGGAAAAACATAATGAAGGTCACTGGGTAGGCAAGCATCCAGGGAAGGAGGCTAAAGGAGCCGTTAATGGCCCCAGTGTATGGAAATCAGACACACCCTCAGCCCTTCAGACATTTCTACCAGGACTCTGTGAGGAATGAGATATAGAATTCAAGGAAAGCACCTGGCATTGGATACAGTCATGTTCAATAAGCAACAGCTAGCAACATTAGAGCTTGAATCACTGCATCTGAAATGTAGTTCAAGACATTAAGCAGTTAAAGCGCCTGGAAGAAGGTTGGAGGTGTGACTCCAGTGTTGCTTTGAAACTTTTGAAAAGTCCTTCCAAGTGTTTTGTTCTGGTCGTTTTGTTTTAAATGACTGCTGCTAATTTTACCAGGTAATAGGAACAACCCAAGATTTGTAAACACTTGGAGGACATATAAAAGAACTTTTAGCCTCCAAAGATTCTGTAGAAGAGCACTGTGGGTCTTGATTTTGATCAGATAATGGGAAGCAGACAGAGTGGCATCCATCTAGGAAGCCTTAATCCTCACCAGACAGAATTTACATGGTACCTGCTTGTTTAGTTGCCTAGATGTCTTTCTAGACTGGCCACTCCTTGGGGAAGGAGGACAGGGCTGGGATCTACTCACCAGTGGCTCCTCAGGGCCTAGTACAGAGCCTGGTATGTGGATTGACTCAGAAAATATTTTAAATGAATGAATGATAGGAGTCTGGTCAAAAGCACTTATGTTGGCTAATGTGCAGCTGATGCCCCACATCTCCTAGAAGAACCAGAATAAAGTCTCTTGGTGTGGCTTTGGACCATGGACCTGAAACTGATCTCATAGGGGTCTCTTATCTGAAGTCTTGTAATGATGTTGAGTGGAAAAGGAGAAAGAGAATGAAGGAACTAGCAGGGAAATTCATGACTCAAAGGTGGGGCCTGGAGACTAGGAAATGGGGTGTGGGAGTGAGGAAATTCCTCTGCGGACTCAGGGATAGGATGATGACTAGAGGTCCCCTTCTGACCCAATTGCCCAGAGGCTCAAGTGGGGAGGCTGGCCCTATGCTAGCCTACTCCTCCCACAGGGAACATGCTCAGTAGCAGTGTGTGTCAAAGTTGGGCCTTGACTAGAGCCCATGTGCAGGGTGAAGAAGAACTTCAGGTGAATAGGAGACCATTGTGGCCAGAGATGTCATCATGGGTCAAAAGTGAGATTCGGGTTGTCCTTATGTGATGGAAGGGATCTGACTGCATGAAGATAAAGGAGAGCAGGCAGAGGACAGAGACTGTGCAAAGCACAGAAGCAGGAAAGTACAGTGTGCATTCAGAGCTCAGGGGAGGTGGGGAGGCTGGGATCAAGTCAAGCAGAGCCTCTGATGTCAGCCTCGCTTAGCGTTTCTGATTCATATATTACTTTCTGCATATGAATGAATGATAGTGAGAGTGAGCAGGAAGACAAGAGCTAGCTCTTCTGCTGTTTGAATAATTCTGCCCAATCAGGTGACGGCACCTGGAGAGTCAGCCTCCCAGGTGAGCTCTCAATGCTTAATGACCACCTGTGAACTGCAGTTAGGAACTGGGAGAGGATGGAATCAAAGTAGGACAAAACATGCCAGAGCTTTTGGGACCATGTCTATAGCCATGTGAAGATCCTCCCCTCCACCCCGCATCAACCAAAAAAGAAAAAAGATGTTCAGCCAAGTGGGTTAATGTAATAAGTAAAACAAGCTATTTTCCATGAGTAAAGTTTTTGGAGATTCCTATGTCCAAACATCTCACCTTTTCCCTTGACCCTGTTGAATAACATCTGAAATTCCATAAGCAAAGCTTCATCTCTTAGCCAGAAGCTGGGGTTGTTGGCATTCAATGCTGTACACTACTGTAAATGGAAGGCAGGCTTTGACAGCGAGGCTAGACAGGAAAAGAAAGATATACTGAGCTCTGAAGATAGAAATTTTTCTTTTCTTTTTTTTTTTTTTTTCGTTTCATTTTTGAGACAGGGTCTCACTGTGTAGACTAGGCTGGCTCACAGAGATCTGCCTGTCTTCGTCTCCTGAACGCTGGAATTAAAGGTACATACTGCCAAACCCGGCTGGAGATGGAAGATTTTTAGGGATTTATTCAGCATCGATGATGGAGCTAGAAATTCACAACCAGTTTGGCCAAAGGCAATTTTGCAGAGTTCTGGCAACTAATCCAAACACAAGTTCTTTTTTTTTTAAAACAAAACAAAACAAAACATTTTATTTATTATTTTAGTGTGTATAAGTGTATTGCCTGCATGTGTGTAGGTCCACCCATGTGGTGCAGTGCCTGAGGAGGTCAGAAGAAGGCATGGAATTGGAGTTAGGGATGGTTGTTAGCTGACATGTGGGTGCTGGGAATTGAACCTGAGTCCTCTGCAAGAGCAGTCAGTGCTTTTAACTGCTGAGCCATCTATCCAGTTCAAACACCAGTTCTTAACTCCCCAGTTATTGATGAAAAGTTTCATACACCCAGTCTGATCGCAGCATCAGTGAGATGATTGGAATGACCGCATTAGGCAGCTAAATCCATAATCGCTGGCCTCTCTATGGCGCTGGGGAGCTTGGCTAATCTTAACATTTGCAGGTTGCAGGACCTCATCAACAATGCTTCTGCAGAGTGAAGGATGCTGTGGATCCTGGGGAGGCCCAGAGAGCTCTGGAGGATGCAAGTGCTCATTCTTACTCTAAAATCCCTTGAGAACAGCAGGCTGTTTAAAGGATCACTGTGGGGACCATATATCTTCAGAGGGACTTGCCTTACATTCTCAGGCTACATGTTTTCTGGTTATAATAGTTTAGAGAAAAATATTGCTAAATGGCTGCATAAACAATTTTAATTGGCCTGGGCTCCCAAAATGTGCTTTTTTTGTTCTGCTGCCAAGCTTGCTTTTTTACTAGCTAATTATGCCCAGCATTTAACTTTTGGGGGAAGAAAAAGAAAAGAAACAGGAAATAGGACATTCATTACTGGAGTGACAACTTTTCAACAAGCCTACATTTCAACATCCATTGTGTAATTTCCTCTCCCTAGCTTACAGTTAGTTGTTCCATTAGGTCTCTGGACACAAACAGCTTCTTCAGTGGAGTGGGGTAGTGGTGGGCCCCGGAGGAGTATTGCTCTGTTCAAAAGGTCTATCTCTATCTCAGGCAGAGGGAGTGGCTCCCGTGGGCCCCTAGAGCCTGCCCCACGAGTCTCCAACCTTGTTGGACTCCTTGCAGAAATTCAGCTAGGGTTTCTGCTGAGCAATTTGCTGCTAGCTTAGGCTTGGCCATCAGGAGCTGCCTTGTGTCTGCTATTTATGCGGCCCTCCAAGACTCATAAAAGACAGCTAACCCCAGTTTGTTAAGCGTCAACTCTCAGCACATGAAGTAAGGCCATGTCCTATTGCATGATTCATTTTCATTTTACTACGTTAAAATGATCACAGTGCATATCATATATGAATAGAAAGAACACAGATGATTAAGTGTACAGCTCAATGACAAATACCACGTGGCTCTGACATACATCAAAAATATATAATTGAGAGATGGTCCAGTGGTTAACAGCACTTATTGTCCTTCTGGAGGACCTGGATTCAGTTCCAGGGGTATCCAGTGCTCTTTTCTGACCTCTGTGGGCATTGCATGCATGGGTACACTTACATTCATGTGGGCAAAATACTCATACACATAAAATAAAATCGATTCCTTTTTTGAGACAGTGTCTCCCTGTAGTTCCAGCTGGCCTAGAATTTGTTATGGAGACCAGACTGGCCTTGATCCACAGAGATCTGCCTGCCTCTGACTCACAACTGCCTTTAACTCCAGCTCCTGGGGATCTAGCACTTCTTTGAGCACCTGCACTCATGTGCACACACTCCTCCCCTAACACACTACACATATATGCATAATTTAAAAGAAAAAAATTCATTAAAAAAATTCTGATGCTATCATTTCATCTCAGGTATTTAAACGTCATACAAATGGACCCCTATAATATGGGTGGGTGTATTTTAATGTTTGGCATCTGTTGTTTTACTTTGTTTTATTCCTCATGTACCTCATTCACTGCCATTACTACATAGTATTTCATGTATTGATATAATGCAGGCTATCAATGTAACTCTGTAGGACATATGGGCCATTTCCAGTTTGGAACTATTCTGAATGGAGACTCTTGTGCATGTCTCTTAAGGCACATGCTCACACATTTTGGCTGAGTCTTAGTGAAGGGTGGGTACCTGTGTTGTGTATGTATTCGTGTCCATGTTCAAATTTTACATTTTAGGCCAAACCATTTGCAAAGTGGTGTGTATCCTTGGCCTCTGCCGGCTCCTCTTCCACACCAATGCTTGGTGCTGTCTCCATCGCTCTAATTTTAGCAAATGTTTTGAGGGATCTCAGAGTGTTTTGATTTGCTTGCTGCCCCTAAGCGTTAATAAGGAGGACACATTGTTACATTCATGATTGCATCTAGAATTAGAGTTGAAAATAATTCCAAGTAGTTGGAATCAGAAATATGTTACTGTAATATGTGAGGAGAGTGCCCTGAAGTTCTCTACTTTAGAACCCTCAGTGGCAGACGTTAGTTGTTCTAGGTAATGTAGATGAATCACAAAAGCTGATCCTTATATACACAGTCAATACTTTTTAAAGAAATAAATCATTGACATCATTCTATGTCATTGAGTACATATAATTTTGGTACATTTTCTTTTGGGTACCAGGGATCAAACCAAGGATTTTGTGCATGCTAGGCACAAAATCACTCTACCACTGAGCTACATCTCTGGCATATAACATCGTTTTAAATATTTTTATTATATTTATTTACTCACTTATTTACGCAGTGTGTACATGCCATGGTACATGTATGTAGGTCAGAGGACAACATGGGTGGGGGTTGGCTCTCTTCTACCATGTGGGACCCAGGGATCAAACTCAGGCCTTCAAGCTTGACATCAAGAATACCCTCTGAGTGATCTCATTGGCTCCTACAACATCATCTTTTGGGGCAGGCAGGGATGGGGGAAGAGTTGAGACAGGGTCCCCTATGGTTCCAGCTAGTCTGGAACGCACCATGTAAACTAGGCTGGCCTCACAGAAATCCACCCGCCTCTGCCTTCCAAACTGCTGGGATTAAAGGTGTGTACCACTATGCCTGGCTTTAGAATATCATTTTAAATGGTTATATTACATTTCATCATACAAAGGTATTATATTAATCTAAACTAATATAGTTCCCTTTTTTTTCATTGCAATTAGCAATAATACACTGAAAACCCTTGTGATTAAATGTCTGGTATATCTGTAAAGGCCAGACTACTTCAAAATTATAGTACCTTGGGGGCAAACTGGAGAACTCATAAAGATATATAATTAATTTCTTAATTGAAAGGCTGATTTTTCTTGTATCTTTTTCCTTTCATAGGTCTGTCCTTGACCTTTATCAAAACTGAGGGTGAGCTAAATGAATTTCAATAACAATTGTATCAGGGTGACTCTAGGCCTTCCACATCCTGTTTTGACTCTGTATTAAAACTAGTAATAATAGTTATTATCAGTTATTAAGCATATTATACAGGAATTTATACATTAGGAATTTCATATCAGTCACTACCACTTAATCTTCATAAGCGTCATGGCTTATTTTCTGTTGCTGTGATAAAAAGACACCAACAAAAGCAACTTAAGGGAGAAAGAGTTTATTTGGTTCACAGTTCCAAGTTATAGTCCAGCACAGCTTGGAAGTCCAGCGGCTGGAGCTTGAGGGAGTTTGTTACCCTATGTCCACAGTCAAGAACAGAGAGCAATGAATGCATTTACGTGAGTGCTCAGCTCACACTCTGTATTTTATATAGTCCAGGATCCCCTGTCCAGGGATGATCCTGTCCACATAAGATGAGTTTTCTCCCATCAATTAACACAATCAAGACAGTCCCCCACAGACATACTCACGGACCAACCCAATCTAGGTAATCCCTCATTGAGATTTCCTTCCCAGATGACTTTAGATTCTGTCAAGTTAACAACACTGACCATCACAAGGACCTCGTGAAATGGATGCTATTACTCCACTTTTTAAGCAAAGGAAACTGCATCTTGTAAAGGTAAGAATCCTGCAAAAGGCCGTATAGTATGTGGTAGAGAAGGAGACAGAACCCAGCAGCCTGACCCTAATGCCTGTAAACCCCTTATGCGCGACCTAACTTTGTGACTTTCCTGAGTCAATAGAAAGAAGAAATGACAATGAGCAGAGATCTTCGGAGTTTGCTTTTGATCTCTCTTGATCCTCCAAAGTAAGACAACAGACCAAGTCCCTAGAGATGTGAGGATACCCCGTCTAGCCAAGCCAACAGCCAAGCCTACCATTCTCAACCCACCCTTGCTGTACGTGCCTGACTGAGCAATCCTAAGCCCAGGGAAACGTCCCAGTTGATTCAGAGACTCATGAGCAGAGGACTGTTAGATGTCACTGAAGTTTTGTGGAAGTCTGCAGTATGATTGTGTGTACCGTGGTAACTAGGTCCAATGGGTGGAATAACATTTGCTGCAGTGCCTGTGTCTAATGCATAGGGTACCAGTCAGCAGTCAGATATCAGGCTGTCACTTAGGAAAATGTCTGTTTCATGAAGCATGTAAGATCTATGTTCCTGAAGTACACGGGGACATGAATTCATCCACACAGCAGCCTGTATAACTGGATCATTCAGGAGCACTGCCATGCCATGTCTTACTAAATAAAGAAAAATTAAGTTTCATTTTATGACAAGCTATGTGCCACTTTTCCCATGTACATGCAGTTTAGTTGGATTTTTGTCCCTGGCAACTCAAGGAATCCAGATTCTATGGATGGAAGCCTGGGCCACTTGAAGCTCATGCATGGTCCTAGGACTGACAGGGCTGGGGCAGTTCTTTACATCAGCTTCCTTGTCTTACAAAAAGGTCTCCTCCCAGGTGTTCACTAAAGGAGCCATACTCTTTAGGCAAAAAGCCAACTTTGCCAATGAACCAAGGCCTTTGGCCTCTGAGATTTGCAAATTGCTACTGGTTCTCCAAACTCTCTGGCTGTACATAGCAGTTAGACAGTGCTCTATACTTTTTATTATTCCTTTATGTACTTCCGTTTCAGTTATATATGCTGACATGTAAGTAACAAATCAACAACATAAAACAGGGACTTTTTTTTTGTCTGTTTATATGACCGATAGGTAGGGATTTGTAAAGGACATGGATGATGCTTGTTTTCTGAGGTTTTGACTGGGATGACTTGAATGGCAGGGTCATGCCATAAGTCGTCTAGAAGCTTCTTCACTCATTCCGGGCAGTGGGGTGGCTTAGGCTCGGATGTGCACAGCTTCATAGCTTCTTTTGATGGGTGTCTTAGCAGTATGAGGCAAATGCCACAAAGTCTTTGGAGACTTCTCCCTGGAACTCAATGTATGTCTTCACATAGCTCTTACTCTATTGGTTAAGGTCACCACAGCCCTGTCCAGAGTCCTGGGGAGGAGGACATAGACATCATTTCTTTTTTTAAAATTTTTCATTTTTGTATTTTTGAGAATTTCATACATGAATCTTGTCTTTGTATCATTTCTATCCCTTCCAGTCCCCCTCAAACTCCTCCCAGGGGCCCCCACTCCTTCTCATTTAATTTCTTGTTCTCTTCCTTGATTATTATTGTTGCATATACATACGCACGTTGTATAGCATATATAATGCATGCACTGAGTCCATTTAGTGGTACTCCTGTGTACCAGTGTTCAGGGCTGCCCATTTGGGATTAGATAACCTCTCAGGGAGCTAGTCCCTGAAGAAAACTGATTCTTCCTTCCTTGGCATTCACTGATTGCCTTTGCTCTGAATCTTGAGGCGAGAGCCAGTGAAAACTGGCCGTCAGCTGGGTTTGTCATTGTGCAGATCTCGTTAGACTGCCATCCTGTGGAGATGTCATTGGTGCAGCTTCCCTGTCCCGTCTGGAGTGCTGCCATCCCTCTGGCTCTTACAGTCTTTCCACTCCCTCTTTCATGTGTCCCCTGAGCTTTAGGTGTAGAGGATGCAATTCACTGCAAAGGTATCACTTGGAACTGGATGTCTCACAATCACTTGTTATCTGAGTTTGATCAGTTGTGGAACTTTGTAACAGTCTCTATCTGTTACAAAAAGAAGCTCCTTGATGAACGATGGTACCCGGAGGTACACTTGTCTGTAAATATCAAGATACATATTTAGGGTACAGTAAGAAATTACGTTGGTCTAGGGAAGTGACAGAGTAGGTTCTTCTCTAGGGTCTGTGACGTCTCCAGCCATGGATACTTGGCTATATTTATAGTGCCACACATGATTTCCCACCTACTGAGCAGGCCCTTAAGTCCAATCATCAGCTGTGGATTACCCCCAAGATGAAAGTGTCACCTGCTGTTGGTGTGGTAGTTGTCAAAGATTGTATAGGCATGGTTTTAAAATGTCATATCTTAAATTTATCTACCCAGTTTCTAAGATCATTATTTTTATGCAAGAATCTTTTTATTGAAAAAATAAAAACTCAAGCTAGCTTAGGGACAGGGAAAAAAAAAGACACAGATAATTATAAGAATTCAGTTTTCTTCCAAAGTCACTGTGCTCCACATGGGTGTGTGCAGAGGGGTTTGTGAGGCAAACCCATCCTCACTATACCTGGGCAGTACCAAAGACCTGCAGGTCTTCAGGGAGGATCACTGACGGAAGGAGCAGGCCTCAGGCCTGCTGTACAGGAGGGAAGACCACAGTATCCCCAAGTCTCCCCAGTTGGGTGCTGGGAAACTGAGGGTCTGAGGAGTAGAGCTTAGATCAGAGTCCTCTCTCTCTAAACATGGAGGGATTTTCTAAATCGTTCTTCTTAGATCTATTGTCTCCTCCCTAACCTTCAGGCTGACTCTGGCTGTCCCCAGTCTAGCAGTCATGGTCATTCATCCATCTCTTGGGTACACTGGGAACCGTGGCAGCAAAAACACACACCAGATCTGATGAGATGAAGAAAACAAAACAGAACAAAGCACCTAGGAAATGCTCCAACCTGGGATCCAGCAGCCCTGATTCTGTGGGTTACTCCCTCAGTGACTTTGAACACATACTCAGCTCACTCTGGGACTCAGTTACCCCATCAGTCAAATCAAGACCTTAACCTTGAAGGACCTTGAAGATCCTTTCCAAACTCCCTGAACAAAAATGATTCCTGCATATCAGGCACTCCTAAAATTTCAATCTTCAACCTCAAGTTTATTTTCTGTCTTTTGCCTTACTGCCGCATGGCTTGCTCTTGCTGTAATTTATTTAACTGAGCCGTGCTGAGCACTTTGGAACTGAGTTTGCATGAATCACTGTCCATAAAATCAAGTTAAGTGGATTTCAGCGCACGCGGCACACCTGTGTATGTATTCGGGAAGAAGCAGGCGGATTTTCTGGGCTCTTCCAGACTCCTGTTAGAATTGCTCCTTCAGTTATCCAGCATTCACCCTGTGTTTATTGTCCATTGTTATAACAGCTTCCTTCAGAGGACTGAAAGTAAAGTATTGGAAGCAATTTCTCCCACAGATCATTTTATATAGCCGTCCTGTTTCCACATCTAGCTGGAAAAACTGACATTGATTTCCTCTATTTTATCAGCATCAACAAATATCAGATTCACCTTCAATCCAGTCATTCCACAAATTTTTATTGAGTGTTATATGAAGTCATCTTGAGCTAGGTACAGGGGTGAGGTTAAGGTGTTCTAAGACTCTACAAATGGCATGAAGTATTAAGCAACAACTTGGGGTTAAACAATGTAAGAGAACATTGCAGAAAATGGGAGATTCAATATGTTCCGAGCAAGGAGAAGCGAAGCAAGGGGTATGTGACGGGGAGGATTATGGCGTGAGGAGTGAGATGATTTCTATTTGGACTACTGCCATGTTCATCCCCGACCCCCAGGTCCCTAGACCGTCTGCACAGCCATCATCTCAACTCGCCATGTTTTTGTAAAAGGATATGATGGGTATTGCGGGGAATGAACATTTATGGGAAGAAATGCCAAAGGGTCTGCTCCGATGCTTGTGAAAATATATTCGAGAGCCAGTGTGAAGGATTATAAAGGGATTTATTTCATTTTGTAACACAGCCAAAAGCACAGGCGGGCTGTGACTAAAATGGTGGCTGAGGGGACTGGCTATTTGTATCTTTGTTCTTATTTTCTGACTTGATAGGAAATGTGTAATCTCCACTCTGCCACAGAATAAACACTTTGGTTTTCTAGGCTGATTTCAAGTGCTTTTGAAAATGCAATTCCATTTAACCTCCATGGGACTCAGAGAGACATTGTAGAATACTGGGGAAGGGTGTGGTACATCCTCCCCTGACACTGTGTTTATGGCTAAGTAGTCCCTCTGAGAAAATCAAGTTGTTTAAAATGACTAAGTTATGGATGTACCTGTGCTTGGATCCACAACCTAAGCGAAATTTGATTTGCTTAACTGGTTCTATTGGTTGTGCTGTTTGCAGACAAGACATGCCCATGTGTCCCCAGCAATCATTTAGAAAGCTTATGTATATGCTGGATGGCACTTTAGGCTTGAACGGTGCCATTTCTGCACTGGAAGAATAATACAACGGTCTGGTGAGCTGTGCTGTTCCATGGAAATATAATGTGAGATAAATATATCACAGAAAATTATTCTTAAAAACTTAAAAATTTTATTGCATTTTATTTATTTATGGGGGGTGCACATGCCACAGCATGCATGTGGAAGTCATAGGACAATGTATATAAACTGGTTCTTTCCTTCCATTATGTGGGATCAAACTCAGGTTGTCAAACTTAGTGGCAAGTGCCTTTCCCTGCCGAGCCATCTCATTGGCCCAGCAAAAACATTTAAAATCAGTTGGCACACCCTAATTTCTGGGAGACTACCTTAATATATTTTGACTAGTAGATCTTATTATTATCATGTTCTCCCAAACCTGGTCCATGAGGGGAAAGGAACTTTGGAAAGACAAGTGGGCCTACAGAAAGGTCCAGAGCATGGAGCATGGACAAGATATAAATGTGGTATACACGGGTGAGGAGAGACGTGCTGGAAGACCCCAGAAATGTACCATCTCTTGGAGGAAAGCAGAACATTACAGAGTGGAGAACTAGGCAATAAGAGATTCCTAGTCAAGGCCAAAGGAGGTTGGTCTCTTCATTGCCTACAAAGTTACAACAAGTTACCTTCTATGGCTCCAAGAAGCTGAGAGAGGACAGATGGAGAACTCCTGGCCTGTGTTGTCTAAGGTAGTAGTTAGTAGTTAGTAGCCATGTGTAGCTACAAAGCACTTTTTTTTTTTTTTTTTTGTCTTTTTGAGGCAGGGTCTCCCTGAAGCCCTAGCTGGCCTGGAACTCACTATGTAGACCAAGGCTGGCCTTGATCACACAGAGATCCATCTCTGCCTCCTGAATGCTAGGACTAAAGGCATGCACCACCACACCCAGCTGAAGCACTTCTAATATGTCTCACCAGAACTGAGATGTCCCATGGTATAAAATACATACTTGCCCTTGAAGACTGAGTAGAGAAAAAATGAATGTGAAATAGTTCATTAATCATGTTTCCGTTTCCTTTTATAGCAAAACTCACATTATAGTTTAACCATTTTATTTTAGAATATTTTGATTTATTTACTTATTTTTATTTTGTGTGTCTGAGTGTTTGGTTTGCATGTAAGTATACTCATGTCATGCAGTGCCTGCAGAGGCCAGAAGAGGGTGTCAGATCCCCCGGAACTAGAGTTACAGATGACTTAGCTGCCATGTGGGTGCTGGGAACTGAACCCGGGTTCTCTGCAAGAGCAACCAGTGCTCTTATCCACTGAGCCATCTCTCCAGCCCCCAGTTTAGCCATTTAAAAGTGTACACATCCTTGGGCATTTAGTAAAGTCACAGTGCTGTGCATGCACACTCCTCCTCTACCTAGTTCTAGAGCGTTTTCATCGTCTTGTCTCAAAGGAACCCGCGTACCCATGATGCAGACCTCCCATTCTCCCCTTCCCCATGCCCTGCTAACGACCAGTTTGCTTTCTGTCTCTGTGGATTTATCTATTCTGGATCTATCATTCAAATGGTGTCACCCAATACGTAACTTTTTGTCCCTGGATTCTTTGCCACATGGTTTTGGGTTCATTCATGCTGCAGCGTCTGTCAGTACCTCATTCCCTTTTGTTTCTGAATACGTTTCACTGTATCAACATACTACATCTTGTGAGACTGATATGCTGCCTGGTGTGCCAAGAGGGCATTAACCTGCCACATTTACCAATTCAATTATTGACGGGCATTTGACTTGTTTCTACCATTTTTGCTGTTCTTGTTTTTGAGACAGGGCCTCACTGTATAGCTCAGGTAGGCCTTGAACTCACGATTCTCCCACCTCAGCCTCATGAGAGCTGCCATTACAGATGTTCGTCACCTTCCTGGCTTTACCTTTGGACTGTTGTCAACAGTGATGCTATGAACATTTGTGTACAAGTTTGCATTTCGATGTCTGTTTCACTTCTTTTGGGTGAAAGAGTAGACTTGTTGGGTCACATGGTAATTCTATATTTAAGTTCTTGAGGGATGGCCAGTCTGTTTTCCAAAATGGCTTTACTGTTTTATGTTTCTGTCAGCAATAAACTTGGGCTCCAACCAATTTCTCCACATTCTTGCCAACTCTTGTTATTTTCCATTAAAACATGTAATTGGGTGTATGAGTCACTTTTCTGTGGCTGTGATAGAAACACTGACCAAGGGAACTTATAAAAGGAAGAATTTATTTAGCTTACAGATTCAAAGGGGCAAGAGTCCATCATGGCGGGGAGGCATGGCGGCAGAGATGGCTAGAGCAGGAGCAGAAGCTACACACTTCAAGCAGGCACAGGAAGCAGAGGGCCACTGGAGATCCTGCAAGGTCTAAGAACTCTCTAAACCCACCCCCGGTGACGTGCTTCCCCAGCATGGCCACGCCTTCTAAACCTCCCAAAACTGTGCCACCAGCTGAGGACAAAATGTCCAAATACTTGTAGCCTATGGGGGACATGCTCATTCAAACCACCCCGTTGGGGCTAGCTCAGTGGGTAAAGGCACTTGCTGTGCAGGCCTGACCAAGATCCTTGAAACCCATGGTGGAAGCAGAGAACTGAGTCCTGATAGTTACTAGTTACCCTCTGACCCCCCAACATAGCACCTGTGTGCTCTCTCTCTCTCTCTCTCTCTCTTACACACACACACACACACACACACACTTGAACATAAATAATAAAATTTAAAAAATTTTTAGTTTTAGGGGCTGGAGAGACAGCTCAGTGGTTAAGAACACTTGCTGTTCTTCCAGAGGACCAGGATTCAATTCCCAGCGCCCACATGGCAGCAATCATCCATAACTCCACTTCCAGGGGATTTGATGCCCTTTTCTGACCTCCACGGGCATTGCAGAACACAGGTGTGATAACACATTTTTTAAAAATAGTTTTAAACACTGTACTGGGTATGAAGAAATATCTCAATATAAAAATTTTTTTAAAGGTTTGCTTCTTTCATTTTATGTGTATGAATTTTTGCCTGCATGTATGTCTGTGAGCTGTGTATGTGTCTGGTGCCTGAGGAGGCCAGAAGAGGGTGTTTGATTGCCTGGAACTGGAGTTATGGATGGTTGTTAGTTGCCATATGAGTGCTGGGAATGGAACCTGGATCATCTGTAAGAGCAGTAATGCTTTTAGCTGTTGAATCATCTCTCCAGTCCCTCATTATAGTTGTTTTTTTTTTTTTTAATCATTTTTAGAGTTGTTTTAGATTCAAAGAAAAGTTAGGGTACAGAGCGCTTCCATGTACCCCACCCCTATCCCAGCACCCTGCACCAGAGGGGTTCCCAACAATGAGCCTGGTGGACACACCATCACGGCCTCAAATCTGCAGCCTGCATCGGATGACGGGTGCTACATAGTCCGTGAGTTTTAACAAATGCACAGTGGCGTGTGGCCATCCTTACACCGTTGCACTCCGTATGAGCAGTTTCACTGCTCTAGAAATCCTGTATCCTGCTCACTGTGGTTTTGATTTGCATTTCTCTGATGGCTGCTGGCATTCAATATCAGTTTAGTGGTTTTCAGAGTCTTGAGAAGCCCCCTGAGGCCCACCATGGTGAGGAAGAGGGGAAGGCAGAACAGGTGGCAGTGGTACTCAAGACCCCAACACCTCCCATCTGTCACAACCACTTCACTTTCATCTTTCAACAAGTGTGACTTGTCATGAAATGCTCTGTTAGCACCAAAGGTTCTGAGGCTAAGCTGAGTTCGACAGCCGTTTACCTGGTCTTGTGTCACTTGGCTTATGTCTTGACATTGTTAGCATCCCAAAACCAAGAGTAGAGACTGATTTTCTGACTACTGGTCCATTCTCTTTCAGCTCTGCCACCCTGTTAGTCATAGCAATAATAAGGAGAATTACTGCCTTTAAAATATTTTATCATTTTATGCTTACAAGTGTCTTGCTTGCGCGTGTGTAAGTGCACCCTTGTTATGCAGTGGCCAAGAAGGTCAGAAGAAGGTGTTGGATCCCTTGGAATTGGAGTTACAGATGGCTGTTAGCTGCCATGTGGGTGCTGAGAATTGAACCCGGGTCCTCTGTAAGAACAACCAGTGCTCTTAACTGCTCAGCTACCTTTCCAGTTCCTAGAATTACTGTCTTTAAATACTTACGCTGTGCCAGGGGCTGTTGTAAGAAGCATGAAGTCTTTGAATAACAAATCTCTGTAGTAAGTCTCTGTGTTTCACACCACAAAGAGGTATGCTCACATGTTGTGATAGTTAGCTTCAGTTGTCAACTTGACACAGCCTAGAATCACTTGGGAAGAGAGTCTCAGTGAGACACAGTCTACACTGATGATCTGGTTAGTTTTTGTCAACTCAGTACCAACCTAGACACATCCGGGAAGAGGAAATCTCACTTGAGGAATTTCCACCATCAGACTGGCTTTGTGGGCATGTCTGTGGGACATCTCCTTAACTGCTAATTGATGAAGGAGACCCAGCCACTGTGGGCAATGCCATCCCCGAGCAAGCAGACCCGGGCTGTATGAGAAAGGTAGCTGAGCAAAGCATGGAGAAGAAGCAGGATTCATCCATGGTTCCTGCTTCAAGCTCCTGCTTCGGCCTCCCTCAGTGATGACTATAACCTGTAAGATGAAATAAATTAACCCTTTCCTCCCCATGTTGCTTTGGTTATGGTGTTTATCACAGCAACAGAAACCAAAGTAGGACAATTAGGTTGGTCTGTGGTGGACTGTCTTTCTTAAGTTGATCAATGTGGGACAATCCAGCCCAGAGGCACCATTCCCTAGGCAGGGGTTCCTGAGCTATATGACTATAGAAATCCAGATAAGCACAAGCAAGAAAGCAAGCATGTATGCATGCATTCATTTCTCTCTCCTCTTGACTATGGAAGTGAAATGATTGTTTGAAGTCCCTGCCTTGACTTCCCCATAATAAGGGACTATAATCTGGAATTGTGAGCTAAAATAGGTTCCTTTGTCTCTTAAGTTACTTCTTTCCAGGACATTTTTATTATAGCACCAGAAATGAAACCAGAACACGCGAGGAGTGGAAGGCTTTACTCAGCCTGTGAAACCCTTCTCCAGCCTCGCTTCTGCCAGACTTCCACTTGCTCGCTATATCCAGGTGCCCAGTAGGTGGTTCTGTTGAGGCCAGCTCCCATCCCAAGGTCTTCTCATCACTCTACCCTGCTCTCCCCTTCACAACAAATTCTTCAATTATTTGCTTTTCAATAAAAGGTTCTTAGGTTTTCCCAAACCCCTATAGTAGTTATTGATACTCCTATAAGTAACTCCAGGATGTCTTGGGTGAGTAAATAATCAATGGCTCGAGATCACAATTCTCAGATTCATATGTTCCTCAACTTTTAAAAAAGTCATAAGATCTCTGTCTTTTTAAAAAGTTACTGGAATAAGTATGATATAGGCTAAAAAGATGAGACCAAACTAACCAACCAACAAAACAGCCAACCAATCAACCATCAAACAACTAAAGAATCAACCAAACAAAAATCCTTGTCTTCAAGGATCCCAGATGACTGGGAACTCAAGTGTCCACAATACAGCTGATCCATGAACAGCACAGGGATCAGAACCAACCCCAGTGCTGTGGAAAATCCATTCATAGACTTTGATTGCCCCTGAACTGGAACCAGTGTCCTGTTCATGATTGGAAGCCTTATTGATAACATAAAACAGTTAACACATATTGTCAGTGTTATATATATTCTGCACAGTGAAGGTGTGTGTGAATAAGGACAGGTCACTTTTCACTGGTGAACACAGTTTTCTGCAGAGAGCTATGTGGGAAATGAACATCATCCCACAGAGTTTTCAGTGGATCCAGGCAGTACCTGAACCCACTGCATCAGCAACAGTTTGTAGCTATGAAGAGTTGGAGAGTGGGACTTACACACTGCAGTTAAGTTCTCAAGGTTGTGATTTAACACGACATCTTTCTGAGTGCTCACACTTTTCTTGGCTGCCGGTGGTACTGTGTATAGTCTGTAAAGGTTTGTGTGCATACGTTCTGATATATTTTAGCTTGTAATACTAGCTTTATATATATATGGTAGTAAAAGATAAACTATTATCTACATATATTTTATGTATTTATGACATACCTAATTTTTTTAATGTTTCTTGGCTTCAAGGTTCATTCACAAGGTTTTTCAAATTGTCAACCCTCCAAATTGTGTGTGAGTGAACCCACACAGTTCAGTGTTGTGTGTTCTGTTCAAGGGTCAACTGTAGAGGGTAAGAATCAGAAGTGCCAGATTCCATGATCATATATATGTGCAAAGATCTGATTATAGGTTCAACTACATACCATGGGAAATCCCAATAACAGAAGCTTAACAAGAGAGACGTCTGTTATTTCATCACATAGGGGAAATCTGGAGGGAAGCGTCCCTGATGGGAGGTCCTCAGAGACCAAGTCTCCTCTGATGCTAGGCTCAACCACCTCAAATTGAGACAAATGGTCAAAAATGGTCTGGGCCAGGCCACCAGCCACTCTACCTGCAATCCAGGCAGGAGGAAGGCAGAGAATTGGGGCAAGAAGAGAGAACTTTCCAGCGAAGTCAGTGCCTGATGCACAGCTCTCCAGAGGGTCATCTACACTTCGACTTATGTCTCATTGGCTAAAATGTGGCCTCGGTGAATTGAAAGGGGAAATGAACATGTTTTTAGCTTGTCTTTTGTCACAAGTAAAATTGAACTCTTACTCCAAGTAATAAAAGGATATCAAATATTTGGAGATATCTAGCAGTCTGCCACAAATGTTTGCTTAAAATAATACTTAAAAATTATTTATGGGACTGGAGAGATAGCTCAGTGGTTAAGAGCACCGACTGCTCTTCCAGAAGAATCGAATCTCAGCACCCACATGGCAGCTAACAACTGTCCATAACTCCAGTTCTAGGGGTTCTGATGCCCTTTTCTGTCCTCTGAGAGCACTACATGACACGAGTGTGCTTACATACATGCAGGCATAACACTCATACACATAAAAAGAAATAATAAATAAAATAAATTTTTTTGTAGTTTTATGTGCATAAGTGTTCTGCCTGCATATATGTAAGTGCACCCATGTGTACAATGTCCATGTAGATGAGAAGAAGGCATTGGATCCCCTGGAACTGGAGTTACATATGATTGTTGGCAACCCTGTTCATGCTGGGAACCGAACCTTGGTCTTCTTCAAGAGCAGTCAGTGCTCTTCATTGCTGAAACATCTCTCCAGCTCCCTAAACTATATTTTTATTTTGTTTTGTTTCGTTTTATAAGGCAGGGTCTCCCTCTATCCCCCACTGCCCTGGAACTAGAACTCACTATATAGAGCATGATGGCCTCATCTCACAGAGATATACCTGCCTCTGCCTCCCAAGTGCTGGGATTAAAGGAGTGAATCATTATGCCTGGCCCCTAGAAATACTGTTTTAAAAAATTTATTTTTAATTATATGTAGGTGAGTGTGTCTGTGCATGTGTGAGTGCAGATATACTGAGAGTCTAGAACAGGGCATTGGATTCCATGGAGCTGGAGTTACAGGTGGTTGTGAGATGCCCAACATAGGTGCTGGGAACCAAACTCTGGTCTTCTACAAGAGCAGCAAGTACACTTAGCCATCTCTCCAGCCCCTGAAATATTAAAAATTTGGAAAGATTATAAATATTTAAAAACATGTTTGGATCAATTAATTAATTGATTTATCAATGACATACATAATTAAATATTTTATTCTAAAAGGACATTTAGTAACATGGTAAAAAGTTTCTGATACTATGCTAAGTGCTATGCTAGTCCTAAGAAACAACTTGTACCATAAAAGAGGAAAAGAGGAAAGTTGCTTGATGCTATACAATAATTACGGTACTGGGGTTTGGAGGAATGGCTCGGGAGTTAAGAGTGCTGATTGCTCCTGCAGAGGAATCAGGTTCAACTCCCACCACCCACATGGCAGCTACCAACCATCTGTAATTCTAGTTCCAGAGGAATCCAGTGCCCTCTCTGACTTCCACAGGTACTGCACAACACACGTGCACTCATACACATGAAGGCAATACATTCATATACATAAAATAAAAAGAAGTTAATTAAAAAATGCTTTTAAGAATTATGATACTGTGGTTATCTTTTAGAAAGAGTGTGTATCATTCAGATGTACATTAGTGGATGTTATGATGTGATATAAGTAATTAAGTCTATAGTAGAAAAAAAAGGATATTTAAACAAGAAGGGCCATGTGTGTGACCATTGTTGAAGCTGTTGAGCAGATACATAGAGATCTAGAATCTTTTCTTTTATGTATGTCTGAAATTTCCATAGTAAAAGTTAAAAATAGAATAAGTATGACTCACCTAACCTCTATCTTGTTTTTCAAAGGACTAATAATACCCTTCTCACAAGGTGGAGGGGAGTGAAATGAAATCATGGAGTGTGTGAACATAAGTGCTGGCCGCTCCATCAGGACAGAGCTGGGATGAAGCCATGCTTAGGTCCTCTGCCTTCCCAACTGTGTATCCCCAGAAGCGGCAGGCAATACCGGGACAGCTGGATGTAGTGTGCATCCATCCGAAAGGCAGGTTCCATTGTCCAGGCTCTCAGTCCTCCAAGTCCACCCTGTGGATATTGACCTTGGTCTGTGCAGGGGACTGACTGCACACTGTGCACACATCCTGCCTAGGCCATCACTACAGGCTGTCTCATAGTCACTGCCTCACTGACTGGCTCTGGGGACTCTAGCAAATGCCTTCCCTCCTAGGGTCTCAGTGTCCTGTCTATTCAAGAAAGGCTGAACACATGGGTTCCAAAGATTCTTTCAATGATATTAATTTTTCTTGAGAACTCTGCTTCTTTGGTTCTGGGACTCCCTGCTCTTGATTTTCAGAAGATAAATGTTGATTGTATTAATAGCATGTGTTGAATACCAACTATAGACCAGTAATAAAGTTAAGTATCTTTTAGACCTTAACTGGTTTAATTTTTACAACAGCCTCCATGAGGCAGGTCTGTTACTATTTCATTTTAAAAATGAAAAGCAGGACACTGGAGAGATGGCTCAGTGGTTAAGAACACTGAGTGCTGTTGCTCTTGCAGAAGACCTAGGTTCGATTTCCAGCATGCGTACCAAGTGGCTCACAAACACCTATCACTTCAGTTCCCAAGAATCTGACAACCTTTTTTTGGTCTCATACACTGCACACATGTAGGCACAAGCAGACACACATACACATACATAAAAATAAATAGTTTTTATAAAAGAAAGAAAAAAAAGCAAGTGGGTTCACTGAGAGTAAATGGTCAAGGTCACAGCACTGATGTATAATAGAGCTGAGTTTCAGACCCAGACAATGTCCCTGAGATGAACAGGCAGGGCAAAGTAGCAGACTAAGTGGCATGTGATGGCAGCTCTCGTCAGACTATTGTAGAGCTCTGGGTCTATGAAGCTCAAGAAAGAAAAAACAAGTACTTTCCACAAGGAATGATGCCCATCCTAGACACCCCTTGTGGGTCTGGGAAGGAGCAGGTTTATAACATGCTACTTACAGTAAGATGATGCCAGAAGCCAGATGCACACCTTTAATCCCAGTACTCAGGAGGCAGGGGTAGGCAAATCTCTGTGAAACTGAGGCTAGCCTGGTCTACGTAATGACCAGGTCATTGGGGCTACAGGGAGATGGCAGAGGGGGCTAGAGAGATGGCTAAGTGGTTAAGAGCTCCTCTTGCAGAGTGCCCAGGTTTGGTTTTCAGCACTTATATGGCGGTTCACAACTGTCCATAACTCCAGTTCCAGGGGATCTAATGGCCTCTTCTGACCTCCATGGGCACTGCACTCACATGGAGCACTTGTATGCATTCAGGCAAAACACCCATACACATAAAATAAAAAGAAAAAGAAAATAAACCTTTTAAAAAAGATGTCAGACAGAAGGTCAGCTTGTGCTAGGGTTTCAGTGTCCTCACCAAAACTCACATCAGAATTGTATTTCCATGGTGAGATACTGAGAGGGTGGAACGTTAACTTGTGGTGTTCGGAAATGCAACTTATGGGAAATAATTCATGTTCAGTGAGGCATAAAGGCGGGGCTCTAAGCCAAAGGGAGGAGAGAGACCTGGGCTAGGACACTTGGTCCTTCTTGCCACGTGATATCCTGAACCACCACAGGACTCTGCAGTGTCCCTGTCAATAAAAATACCCTGCCCAGTCACAGCACTTGATCTTGAACAGCTTGGGCCCAAATAAGCCTCTTTTCCCTATAAACTACACATTCTGTCATATTTGGTTTAGCAACAGAAAATGGTAATAGTTTTGGTTAGTCCATGTCTGCTAAGTAGTATTCTGAATTTAATTTTAATTAAATAAGTTCATGTATTTATTTGTGGGATTGGGGTGCCTGTGTGCCACGATGTGCATAATGTGCATAGGACAGAGAACAGTTTTTGGTAATTGGTTCTCTTCTTCCACCATGTGGGTTCCCAGGATTGAGCTCAGGGCATGCAAGACGGCAGCAAGCATCTCTCTCTACCCCTTGAGTTATCTGTTGACCCTGAAATATTTTTAATATCACCTTGATAGAGCAGAATGTCTGGTTTTTTAGTTTTCTTTTTTTTTTTTTTTCTTTTTTTGGATTTTTGAGACAGGTCTTTCTGTAGTCACAGCTGACCTGGAACTTACTATGTACATCAGGCTGGCCTGGATCTCACACAGATCCACCTGCCTCTGCCTCCGCCTCCCCAGTACAGGGATTAAAGGTGTGCACCCCCCTGCCTGGCCAAGAATATCTCATCTATAAGGATTTAGAAGCTGGACAATGTCTCAGGAAAAGCAGAAGTGTCTCAAAAAATAACAGGCAGCTTTCTCATGTGGAAGGACAACTAGGTCATACACTTGATGGCACTTCAGAGTCCTGTACAGGGCCCAGGGTGTCATACATTTCCTGAATACTGACAAAGTGACTGCCTTTATTTGGATAAAGTAGTTTATAACCACTAGTGATATTCTGTGATGAACACACATTTTTTCCAGTCCAGTTCTGCCTTTTCTTCTTGACTTTGACATTGTTTTGGGGAGCTCATCCTCACTTTCCACTTCTTGGCAGGACTGTCCTGCAGGGGCCCATCCTCCTGATCCAGGGAAAGGCTATGACGGGGATTCCAAGAGCTGTGTCTGGAGTATGATTTCTGGAATCAAAAGACACAGACAGAAAAGAACACAGATACCTCCTTCAACAGCACCTATGAGAAACTGAATCAGGTTGTTAAAATTTCCAAGGCCCAACTGTTTAAATTTTCCATCAGTTACACTCTATAGTAGGATATAATTTTTACTAAAATACTTTACTAATACTCTGCGCATTCCATTTCTGTTGTCTATTTTAAAAACTCAAATAGGGTTCAATATTAAATTTCAAGTATTACTTTTTTAGAAGCTCTTAATCCTAAAAGACAGACTTCGTCTTCCTGGCCCATCCTCCCTCAACCCTGGACTCAAGTTCTTTTTCTTCCATTCCCTTCCACAGCTTCCTGGGTCGGGGTAGACAGGGGCTCTTGTCAATGTGCTAAGCTTTATCTTGAGGGATGAGTGAAGACACCCTTTAAATTACCCATAAAACCCTTTGACTCACTCAGCAGAGGTTGCCATGGGCAATTTGCTAAGCTTATTGATTATTTTCTGTTTAAATTAAAGTTTGATGTCCTGGAACAGGCTGTGCAGTGCATGGAGTTAATGAAAAAGGTTGAGATGGAAGGGAGAGACACTCACTGGGGAAATGGAGGGTATTCAAGGGGAAAACAGGGAGTCTATGAGGAGGAGATTGCCGGCATCGAGTTGTGGTAAATATGATGCTGATGGAAAAGAGAGATAATGGACATTTTTTTGCGGAGGTGGGCGGCTCCCCGACATTAAAAGCCTTAGGGAAACATGCGGGCCATGTATTAATTCCACAAATATTTGCTGAGGGCCTGTTGTATTGTTAATCACTGTGATAGGCACAAGGGAGGAAACGGAGAAGGCGTCTGTTTTGACTCTGTGCTTTGAGTCAATGATTTTCAAAGGGTGGCCCCTGAGGCAGCTGAATCCCTGCTTCCTGGTGTACCCGTCACCTTTCTGTTACCATAACAAAATACCAGAGGTAGGCTACTCTATAAAGAGGGACAAGTTTATTTAGCTCATGGTTCCAGAAGTGGCCATGGGACTGCCCTTGGCTCAGCTAAATCCTTATGTGTAGAGGTCGAAATGGTGGAGTGTGCAAGAAGAGATCACATCACCACACAGGTCTCGGGTTTTTATTTCATTCAGGATCCCTTGAGAACTACCTAATGCCTTAAGAATGTGGAATCCACAATGACCTCCCACTGGATTGCACCCCTTAAAGGTCTTGCCACCTTTACGGCAGGACACCAAGAATCAAGCAAGGCTTCAATACAGGAATCAGCCACACCCAAATCACAGTTCATTCAAAAAGGGATGCAGGTTTGCAGGCCTCACCCTGGACCTTCCCGATCAGAAAGTCCTCAGATGGGTCCCTTGCAAATTACAATTTGAGAACCCCTGCTCTAGATCCTTAGGTGTCTGACGACCTCAGTCTGGATGTTACTATTGCTAACACCTGTCGCCTGTTTATCCTGACAGATACGCTGACCTGCCTGTGAATTACCCCATTCCATCCTTACAGCAACTCTTCAAATGGAAGATGACAAGGAAACACTAGAAGAGAAGAATTCAAATACAAGCACTCAGCCCCCTGCTCAGCCCCCTCCCAGAGTCCAGTCCCTATAAGCTCTGTGATTCATTCTGTTCTGAACAAAGCTGATCTTCAGACAGACAAGGAACCATGGTTTTTCCCAGACCAGTTCTATCATGACATCTTAGATGCTTATGAGAGAAGAAATACTGAAAGGAGGGCTTTAGGGGCAGGCAGCTGTGACGAAAAGCCTGGCCAACAGCTACCCCAGGGAGCTAGAATTCAAAATCACCATGGAGGGACACAGCAATTCATCCAAATGCTGAAAATTTGAGCTCTCTGACTCTCACACTCTCTAAAGTGTGTTTGCTTCCTACTGTTGCTGTAACAAAGGCAGCACTAGCACCCTGTGGCGCCTATTAAGACACCACTGAACAGGGTCAGCAAGATGATACAGTGAGTAAAGGCGCTTGCTGTCAAGCCTGACAACCTGAGTTCGATCCCTGGGCCCCACATAACTCTCATGGTGGAAGGAGAGAACCGACTTCTGCAAGTCATCCTCGGACCTCCACACCTGTATTTGTGGCACACACACGTGTGCCACACAAAATAAATAAATGTAATTTAAATTTAAAAACTACCATTAATCTCATGGCTTATGCCAACGTAAATGTATTCTCTTACATGTCTGGAGATTAGAAATCTCAGGTGGAGGGCTATGTTCTTTCTAGAGGCTTCAAGGGGAAATCTGTCTCCTTACCTTCCCAGCTTCTAGGAGCTCTGTACATGCCTTGGCTCGTGGCCCCTGCCTCCATCTTTGAAACAGCAGTTCAGCACTCACTCTCCTAACTTCCGCGTTCTTTCATTTCTCTCTGACTCCACCTCTCTTGCCTTCCTCTTATGGGACTGGTGCAGTTATCCAGAGTATCTTCCCATCTCCAGGCCATTTGCCATGTAAAGTAACATATTCACAGGTTTGGGGGATTAGGATCTTAACACTGGGGAATGGCACCAATTATTCTGCTTATCCACCTTTGCTAACCTTCACAAAGTAATTTTTCCATCTGAAAACCTCTATTTCTCCCCCTGAATGGCTACAATAGCACTTCTTGGTCATAATCTCACAGGAATATGCATGTTATTTCAACCGTAGACATAAATATTGTCATTATCATTAGGCAAGTAGGATAAGAGTGATGGTGTTTTGAAAGAAGAGCATGTCTAAGTCTCTGATGGGTGGAGACAGCCCCAGCCCTGTTGCATACTTCTGGGAGAGGGGAGGGACATTCTGACCCTTATGGAGCTTGGCCAACAGACCCTTAAACTCATGAACACTGGGGCATCTTGATACAAGAGCTTATTGCTTCACTTTCAAGCATTGTCTAATGTTGCCAGGCATGATGGCAGAACTCTATAACCCCAGCACTCAGAAGGCCGAGGTGGGAAGATCAGAAGTTTGAGGCCACCCTGAGCTATACAGTGAGTTTCAGGTCAGCCTAGGACACATGGCAAGAGCCTGTTTTTAAAACAAAACGAAACAAAAAAGCTTTGCTTATCCACTCTGTTGTGTCCATATTGCATTGAAAAGGGGCTAGACCCGTGTCTGGTCCAGAGTTGGAAGAAAATAGTCAATAAAAGGAAGTTGTGGGGCTTAAAGAGATAGCTCAGCAGAGGACCCAGGTTCGACTCCCAGCACCCACATGACCGACCATCTGTAACAACCATCTGTAACTCCAGTTCCAGGAGCATCTGATGTCTTCTTCTGACTCCACAGCCATTGCACGACATGGGTGTACTTACACACATGCAGGTAATACACTCATACACATAAAATAAAAGTAACAAATTGTAGGATGATTCAGGCCAGGCCAGACAGGCTCCTGGCCTGCTGGCCTAAACCGGCTAGAATCGATATTGAGCATGCATGCGCAGTGAACCGCTTTCTGGGATCTAACCTGGGGCAGCTCTCAGGCCCTAGCAGCCATCCAGAACCAATGGGAATGATGTATGTCAGATCATCAGAGGTGTTCAGGACCTACCAGAATGAAGCACGTCAGATGACCAGATAAAGACCTCCCCTAAGCCTGGCAAAAGTAGAAGAATCTGTTCCCTTCTTAAAGTAAAGGACATCATCCGGGTCTGTGTCATTGACTCCACGCCTCCTTGCCCCCTCCCCCAAGGGACCAGCCAATGCCAGCCAACAATAAATGAAATATATATATATATATTTAAAAAGGTAGTTGTGGCTGGAGAGAAGAGTTGTGGCTCAGTAGTTAAGAGCACTCATTGCTTTTACAGAGGATCCAAGTTCAGTTCCCAGCGTCAGGCAACTCACAACTGCTTGTAAGTCCAGCTTCAGGGGATCTGACACCCTCTTCTGGCCTCTTCAGGCACTCACAAATGTGCATACATACACATACACATAATAAAAGCAAAGTAAATACATAAATAGATAGTTGCAACGATTGTGTGAATTAGTTGGGCTGGTTTTAGAGCCTTAAACGTGTCAGCAAAGACAGAGCTAAGGCCGATTCTCTTGAGGAACCAACCATCCAATGACTCATATTATCCTGCAATGCTTGGAAGAGAAGCAATAAGCTCAGGTCCCAGGGTGCCCCAGTGATCATGAATTTAAGGGTCTGTCCACCCAGCTCAATGAGGATCAGAGTTCACCTCCACTTCCCTGGCCTGAAGTAGGTGACAGGGCCACTGGAGGCTGCTGTTGCTCCCCTGGAACAGTGTTTGCCGACGATCAGGAGAGCAGAAAGCAGCAGCTGGGTCCAACAGAAGAGAGACATTAAAGTTGATTAAGTGAGTGGGCCAATTAGTGTCTGGCTTCATGCAGTGTGGAGTTAATTAGCCTCTACAAAACAACAACAGCTGCCTTAATGGCGGGGCAAGAGGCCCAGGGAGAGGAGCCACGGGGAAAAGAAGCAAGAGGGCAGTGCTTAATAACTTGGCTGCAGTTGGCTCTGCCCCACTGAAAATGTAGAACAAAGCCTGGGGCAAACTTCTCTGCCTGCTTAGACCGTGCATAGGGTCTAGCCTCCTGCCCTGGGGAGAGGCCAAACGCCCACCTCTTTTTAAAAAATCTATAAGATTTTTATTTATTCTTTGAGAATTTCATACATATATACAATATATTTTGAGCATGTCAATCTCCCCCTCCCCCCACTTCCTCCCAATCTGCCCATCATGTCTTCCTTGCAACCCAACTTCATGTCATCTCTCCTCCTCCTCTTTCTCTTCCTCTTCCTTAACAACCCCCTGAGTCTTGTTAGTACTGCCTATCTGTACAGGAGTGTGAGGCCATCTACTGGAACCTGGGCAACTCACCAGTGGCCTCACCCCCAGAGAAAAATGACTCTCCCTTCCCCAGCAGCCATCAACTAGCCATAGTTCCTCAGCTAAGGATGGGGCTTTGAGAGTCCCTCCCTCATCCATACTGGAATTTTGTTTGCTTGATCTTGGGCAGGTCTTGTTCAAATAACCACAGTCGCTGTAATTCCCAAGTGCCATATCCACATCATGTCCGGGAGACAGCTCGTCACAGCACTGCTCCGAATCCTCTGTCTCTTACATTCTTTCCACCCCTCGTCTATGTTGTTCACTGTGCCTGGAGATGGGGGTTTGACAAAGATGTCCTATTTAGGGTTGAACACTCACAGTCACTTATTCTTAGTACTTTGACCAGTTACAAGTATCTGAATGGCTGCCCACTGCAAAAAGAAGCTTCTCTGACGGATGCTGATAGCAACACTAATCTATGGGCATAAACAAATATTCAGAAGGCAGCTCGACAATATGTCATTTAGCACAATAGCAGGTTCCCCTTGGGGCCTGTGATCTTTCCAGCATGGGCTTTTGACTAGGTTTCCAGCACCAGGCATGACTCTTAGAAGCAGGCCTTAAATCCAACCAGAAAGCAGTTGGTTACCCCTATAGGAGTCATGCCACTGTGACATCAGTGGTCACAGCTGGCCTAGTCAAACTCTGACCTCTCTCGCTTGAATTATTTTCAAGACTTTGTAGCAAAACTTAGTTTCCATTGTGATAAAAATCACTGGTCCACACACTTTGCCTTAATCTCCAGGTCCACAATTCACATTTTGCACAATGGTGGTATTTCTTTCTTATTACAAAAGTGGTATATACTTCCTGGGGAATGTTTGGAAAATACAGGAAAGCAGGAAGAAAGCAGCCCCTCCCATCCTGAATAGATTCTTTCATTTACTAACGATTTGCTGCTTGCTCCCTTACTAAAGGCTAGCACTGTGTAAGATGTTCAGACAGAGTATATATAACTTAGTTTTAAATCCCTGAAAGTAAACATGTATGGATGAATGTGTGTGCTATATTACAAAGTGGACTCGTTGTGCATGAGTTTTAATAACCCACTGTTTTCATCAATATGTCATCAGTATTTTTTTTCCTGTCTCATTAAAATATTTTAAAAACTACTCAGCCTCTATGGCTCCACTAATTATGCTAAATTGTAGGTGTCCATTTATATATGCCTCCTGACTCCTCTTCCAACAATTCTTGAAGGTAGAGAAAAGATGTCTACAATAGATTAGAGCCTAGCTCAGAGGCAAGCCTGTGGCAGGCACTCTTTAAAATTTTGATGAATTCATAAGCAAATGAGTGAATCAGTCTAACTAGTTCTTTCTTTGGTCCACTGAAGTTGTTTATACTTTGTTTGTTTGTTTGTTTTAAGATAGGGTCTGGCTATGTAGCCCTGGCCTCCCTGGAACTGGATATGTGGAACAGGCTGGTCTGGAACTCACAGAGCCTCTGCTTCTGGAGTGCTGGGATTAAAGGCATGTGCCAGCAAGCCCAGCTTCTACTTCCGTACTTTTATAAAGGATGCTGAATCAGATAAGATTAGATTCAACTACAAGTGACCCAACTCTGCCTCAAGCATGGCTTAAAGTAGTTGATTTCTCCTTTGTGCAAGTTCAGGAAGCGAGCCCAAGGTTAGGAAGGTGCTTTGCTGTCCACTGGCATAAATTCCATTTCCAAGGCCACCTCATTGCTCAAAATAGCAGCTAAAGCTCCAACCAGTAAAGAGAGGAGGACATGGGCCTTTCTTTGAGGAGCCTTCTTGGAAGTTTCATAGCCATTTCTGCTGGCATTCTTAGTAGTCAGAATTTACATAACCATATCTAACTGCAAGGAATTCTGAGAAATGTGACCTTCCTTTGCATCTAATATTTAGTGTAACTGTTAATAAGAAAGAGAAGAAAATTTGGGACTATTAGCCAGGATGGCTTTGACCCCTGGGCTGACCTAGCATGACCCTTAGTTGCATGGAGGTCTGAGTATCTGTCAGGTCAGCCTGGCTTCTTGGACTTGGGCCTGGGACCAGAGCACTGGGAGGGTTTCAGTGTGTCACCTCTCTCCTGTGAGCTTCATCTTGCCAGTTGACGTAGTAGTCAGTGCCAAAGACTGACTCAATAAAGATGCCCCATTTCCCGGAGGATGTTTTTCCAATTAGTGCGAAGAGGAAGTTCCAGCTGTGAGGACAGGAATCCGGGTTTTTGAAATGCAACGATTATTAGTAACAATCAATCAAACAGCCTCCTAGGACAATGGAGGAAAAGATGCTATGTGGGGCAAGGATGACGGGCAGCCTAGAATAAGAGACAGTGTGGTTCAACTGCAGTGTGGCCAAGCCCCTGAGACAGCAAAGGACTATGTAACCAGGCTTTACTGCCTGCAGTAAAAATCCTGCCAAAACGCATTCAGGAGTGTGCAGGGAGACGCACATTCATTATTCTGCCCCTAGCAGCTATCGCAGGAAACCATCTGTGCTCAGTTGGCCTATAAATTTGCAACTTGCAGTTGGGTGGGCTACAGGGAATCAGCCAAGCAGGAAGTCAAGGTGTGAAGTGGATTCTGGCAGGTTCCACACCCAGGGTTAGCTCTGAATATTGCCATTCCTGGTGGTTATTTTTCTTTTTAATATGAAATATCTCACATACGCCATGAAACATAAATGTACACTTTAAAAATGATCACATTTTAAAATGAATACATAGGCAACTATGATGAAGGTCAAGGAACAGGACATTGTGAGCCTTCTAGAAGTCTCTGTGTGCCCTTCTAAAAACAGTGCTCCTTACCTTCCAAGACAGAATTGTGACTTAATGAAAATAACTTCCAAAGTGAAAAAGCTTAGTTTATTTGCCTTTAAATGCTATATTGTGCAGAATCATAGAGCCTACATACTTTAAAAAAAGATATTTATTATGTGTATGAATGTTTTTGCCTGCAATGTTTTGCCATGCATGTAATACCTGGGAAGGCCAAGAGGTCTCAGGATCCCCTGGAACTGGAGTTACAGACTGTTGTTAGCTGCCATGTGGGTGCTGGGAACTGAACCAGCCAGGTCCTCTTCAAGAGCAGCCGATGCTCTTAACCACCGAGACGTCTCTCTAGCCCCTAAATGTTTATTTTTATTTTTGTTCGTGTGTGTGTGTGTGTGTGTGTGTGTATGTATGTGTGTGTCTATGTGTATGTATGCCACATATTTGTGGGTATCCTCAAAGGCCAGAAGAAGGCACTGAATCCTCTAGTGCTGGAGTTACAAGCAGGTATGAGCTGCCCAACATGGGTGCTGAGAACCAAACTCTGCAAGAGCAGTCAGTGCTCCTAACCACTGAACCATCTCTCTAGCTGTCCCCCATGATGCAATTTTTTTTTCTTCTTCTTTGAGAGAGGGTCTTACCATGTAGCTCCAGCTGGCCTGGAATTCACCATGTAGACCATCTTAGGCTGGCTTCCATCACACAGAGACCAGCCTGCCTCTGCCTCCTGAATGCTGGGATTAAAGGCATGTGCCACCAAGCACAACTTTTCTTTAAAATTTTAAAAATTGAATTAAATTCATTTAATTATTTCATGTGGGGAGGCGTGTGTGTGTGTGTATGTGTGTGTGTGTGTGTGTGTATGTGAGAACAGTTTGTGGGAATCAATTTTCTCCTTCCATCATGTGGTTTGTAGCAACTGAACTCAGGTCATCTGGCTTGATGACCTGATCTACCTCTTACCAGCTGGACAACAAACATTAAACTTCTTAAAGAGTTTAAGAACTCTTTCTGGGGGGCTGGAGAGATGGCCCAGTGGTTAAGAGTACTGGCTATTCTTGCAGAAGACCTGAGTTTGGATCCCATCACCCACATGATAGTTAACAACCATCTGTAACTCCAGTTCCAGGGAATCTGATGTCCTCTTCTGTCCTTCCTGGGCACTGTATGACATGGGTGCACTTACACACACATGGAGGCATAACACTTATACCCATAAAATAAAAAATTTTTAAAAGAAAAAAATCAACTCTTTCTGGAGTTGGAGAGATGACTCAGTGGTAAAGAGTACTTGCTACTCTTGCAGAGGACCTGAGTTCAGTTCCCAGCACCCACATGAACACTCACAACTACCTGTAACTCCAGTTCCAAAGGATCTAACACCTTCTTCTGGCCTCTGTGGGCACCAGGAATGACCAAGGTATATAGGCAGGAAAAAACACTAACATACGTAAAGAGTAAAAATGAAATCTATTTTTAAAAAGAACTTTCTGGGACTGGAGAGTGGCTCTTGCAGAGGACCCAGGTTCAATTCCTAGAACCCACATGGTGGCTAAGTACTGTCCATAACTCCAGTTCCAGGGAATTCAACGCCATCTTCTGACGTCCACAGGTATTACACGACACGGGCACGCATATACACATACAGACTCATGAATATACTCAGTCTCATAAAATAAAAATAATAAATATTTTTAAAATAAGTAGAAAAATAATAATAAAAGAACTCTTTCCTGGGTAAAGGGACATAGTGTTTGTAAAGTGTTTGTTGTGCAATTTGAGGACCTGAGTTCAATTCTCAGCAACCATGTAAAAAGCTGGACTTGGTGGTGGACACTTGTATCCGAGCACTGGAAAGGTGGAAACAGGCGGGAGCCTGGGGCTCACTGCCCAGTCAGTCTAACCAAGTCAGCAAGCTCCATGTTCTAGTGAGGGACCCTGTCCCAAGACACCAAGGGGCATCTCCCAAGGAACAATACCTGAGGTTGATCTCTGGCCTCCACACACATTTACACCCTCCCCACAGCATGCACCACACACACACACACACACCCTCTCCTCACCTAGTGACCTTGAAAATATTGTCCTATATTATCATTTAAAAGTTCTGTTGTTTTATCTTGTACATTGAGGTCTTAGATTGCATGGAGTTAAGCTTCGTATGTGGCGCGAGGTAAGGTTCGGATTCTATTTTATGGGTACTGATTCTTTCCAACACTATTCGAGGAGTATGCCTTTCTTACTGTTGTTTGGGACTACTTCGTTACAGAGCAGCCTAATGTATGGGTCTGATTCTGGGCTCTCGGTTCTGTTTCGTTGGGCTACTGGATTATCTTTGTGCTCATATAACATACAATAAATGACTATGTCCTTATATGTGTTGATATTTGGTAAAATGGGCCCTCCTTCTATCCCAGTCTTTTAGTTATTTCTGGCTCTGGAAGATCCTGCATCCCTCACTCACCTTAATTTTCTTATAAACTGCAGTTGAAGGACAGGGTCCTAGTTTGCTTTTTGTTTTGTTTTGTTTTTAAGACAGAGTCTCCTTGTAGCCACAGCTGGCCTGGAACTCACTATGGAGATAAGGCTGGCCTCAATCTCACAGAGATCTATCTGCCTGCCTGTCTATCTGCTGAGTGCTGAGATTAAAGGTGTGCACCACTATACCTAGTCACTTTGTATTGCTCTGATAAACACTGTGACCAAAACCAACTTAGGGAGGAAAAGGTTTATTTCAGCTTATGGCACAGTCCTTCACGGAAGGAAGCCAGGGCAGGAACGCAGGGCAGGAACCTGGCGGCAGGAGCTGAGGCACTGCTTACTGCCTTGCTCCCCCTGGCTTGCTTAGCCACATCTTTTTTTTAAAAAAATTTTTTTTATTTATTATTTTTATTTTATGTGTATGGATGTATTGCCTGTATGTATGTAAGTGTACCTGTGCTGTACAATGCCCAGGGATGACAGAGAGGGCATTGGATCCCCTGGAACTGGAGTTACAGATGGTTATTAGCCTCCGTGTGGGTGCTAGGAACACAACCCGGGTCTTCTACAAGAGCAACCAGTGATCTTAACCATTGAACTATCTCTCCAGCCCCTCAGCTCCCTTTCTTATACAGCCCAGATCCACCTGCCTACAGAAGTGGTACTGGGCTGGGCCCTCCTACATACTTAACTATCAAGAAAATGCCTCCTAGATTTCTCCACAGGCCAGTCTGATAGAGGAAATTCCCTAACTGTGGTTCTCTCTTCTCAGTTGTGTCAAGTTGACAAGTGAAGCTATCCAGAAAAGCCAGTAAAATGTCACTCCTCACTGGCAGTAGGGTCAATTAGTACACATTCTTTGGAAAGCAGTTTGCTTCACTCTGATTATTGAACCTCTCCCACAGAACATATTTTAACCCAGTGACCCCATTCCTGCAAATTCCTCTAAATGAAACGATCCCAGCTGTGGCTTCAAAACAGGGAGGAAGTGTCTGTTCAACCGGCACTCAGACTCTGCAAGATCTACACCGAAGGCTAGAGGTACAATAAGGAAGCCCATTCTTCCAGAAACTTCTAGTCCCTTTAGCAGAGGCAGTCATGCAAATACATCCTGTCAGTCTGGCATGGCACTTGTTCAGCTAAAGGTACAACAAATATTACAGTCACAGAAATGGTCATCTAAGCTTTATGCTTCCCTAACAGGGTAAGCACAACAAATCTCGAGTGATAAGATGACGATATGACCATATTTTGGAATACTGTTTGTTTATTAAAATAAAGATGTGGTAACACGATTAAGTGAGTTTAATATAATGCCAAGCGACAAGAACAGGGTGCAATGCAAAAAAAAAAAAAAAAAAAAACAATAGCTAAATCTATAAGAAAATAGGTCCATTGGGTAAGAACACTGGAAGGAATATGCTAATGATTGTTGGGAAAATAGGTATTTTTTTTCTTTGCTGCGTTTTTGGAATATTCAGTTTTGTGGTTATATAAAATAGTAAAAATATAAGTAATAAAGCCACTTCCTACTACCAACAGCCTTCTTTTCTTCCAAGTACCTGCCCTCTGCCTGTCAATCTGTTAAATGCCTTATTCTTCTTGTGAGAATTCATTTAATCCGCACTGACTTTATTGAGGTGGTATATTATTTTAGTGAATGTGTGGAGTGTATACCTATGTATGTGGTCTTACACATACATATGTGTGTATGTGTGTGTAGAGGCAAGAGGGTCAATGTCAAGTGTCTTTGCCACTCTGTGTCTTATTTTTTGAGACAGGGTCTCCCATTGATTCAGCTAAAGTGGCTGGCCAATCCTACCTCTGCTTTCCCAGAGCAGGAACCATCGACATGTACATCACTACAACTGGATTTTATGTGGGTGCTAGGATCTGAGCTTGGGTCTTCATGCTTGCCCAGCAGGCGCTTAGCCGACCAAGCCATCTCCCTAACCCTGGAGTGGTATTTTGGGGTTATTATTGCCTCATAAATAAGAGGAGGAAAGGAAGCTTGGGAGTTAAAGGAATTTACCAGAAGTCACACAGTCAGAGGGGGAGAATCCCTCAGGTACAACAAAGGGTGGTCTTACCCACTTCTCCCAACTCCATCTACTACAGAACCGTAGCTCTTTCAAAGGGCAGCAAGTTCAAGATGTACCTGAAGGAAAGCGAGTTAGTAGCCTCTCCACCACTGAGCCCAGGACTCAGATTTCTAGCCCCTTTCCTACTCACTTGCTGTTTCAGAGAGTATGACCCGATCTTGCTGAGTCCCTGCTTATTCTGCTGTCAAATTCAATAAATAGCCCCCTCCCATCTCCTAGAGCGTTGCATTGATTAATGAGATAATACATATCCTCGTTCTACAAAAAGGAGACACTTGTGAATTTATTTCCCTCTGCCCAAGGACACAGGAAACTTGCAAAAGCCCCAGGCTTTTCCTGTCACTTGGCCTCTGGTTATTGTCCTGGGTGTAATGGAGTGGAAAACTCTCTACAAGGCTCCCTCTGACAGGGAATTTCTAATCTCAGAAAACTTAATGGTTTTTGTCAACCTGATTGTCCAGCGAGAGCGGATTAGGAGAGTGACTTTCCTCGTCACTGGAAAGCTGACTTGCTTCGCGGCATTTTTCCTGGTGCCAGTGGGAGGCATGATCAATACAACACAGACCTAAATACTTACCTGTGGTTTCAGGGCTGAGGACAAAGGTTGGGAGTCCCATTTAAGCGCCTTCAGCCATTTCCAAGTGGACGGGCGTGATGTGCGTTAAGTGGTTCAGGCCGGTGACCCAGAGCTCCACAGTCTGAGGGGCACACCAGCGACTGAGTGTCTCCTGCCCACCAGAGCAGAGGCCCCCGGGCACAGGCAGGATTTGTCTTCTCATCTGTGCAAGGGAAGCCCATTAGTTACTGTCTGCGCTGCCAGGGCTGGATGGTCTTGCGGTTTCTGTATCAGGACTCCTCAGCAACATTGCCCTGGTGCAAAAATGAACAGGGACTACCAATGGACGCTTGGTCCGCAAGTCCTCCTGCACACTGCCAGCCCCAGATCTGGAGGCTGTGTGGCATCCGAGCAGCCCCAACACCAGGCTACATTGTGCACCCAGTGGAAATGCAGAGACAGATTTGAGCAGCAAGCATCCACAGGAAACCATCCCTGGGTGTTCCTGCATGCTCTGTCCTGATGTCACAACAGAGCCTCCATCATGGCACTTGAAGGCACTGTCATTGCCTTGCAGAATTCATTCCTGAACTTTTAGTCTAGCTCAGAGCTTACTCATTTTCCCTCACAGTAACTGGAAATAAACGTCTCTACAAAGTCCATTCAAAACCAAATGTGTGCCAGTTCTGTTATTGCTTCCCCTAGTAAGTTCTCAGTAAATCGTCATTGGCTTCATTCATAAAAGCTCTGTCCCATCACTTGTCTGTGACTTGCTTGCCCCATGTGAGGAAAGCCTTCTGAAAGAAGGGACTCTGTCTTATTTACCTTGCACTTTTAGCATACAGAGCAATGTCTGTTGCATAGTAGTTGCTCAGTAAACATCAAAGGACTGAGAAAGTGCTTACAACATTTATGCTGAGCTAATCTAAAATTAGGAATAGGAATTCTAATAGTTGAAGCAATAAAACCACAATACAGATCTTTAGAAGAGTTAAGTCGAAGATCTATCCTCCACTGGCAGTACCATATAGATACAGATATTATATAGATATTTCAATTATTTTGCAGTTTTTCACATATGTATTTTGCACTTAATTTTAATTGGATTATTTTAAGCACACACCTGGAGGTCCACTCACACATAGAAACACGTCAGCGACTTCCCAGGTGTCAGTTATGTGGATTTCAGGGCAGGAAGGGAAACCTGGCTCCCCTTTTCACTGATGTCTTTCTCATTGTTGTAATTAATTGTTGATCCTACAAGTGAGATTGATAGCCTCCTGGGAACTGCTGGTAGGAGGTACTGCTCTCTAAAGGTTCACCCCTGGGGTCAAGGCAAACTAGACTACGGAAAAAATGTGCAGGTTAGAAATAATCCACAGGAAAAATTTTATTTTTGTGCTCACAAATCAGAGAAACTTGCCACAGCCATTGCTAAACATAAACCAGTTATATACACTGTGGCGGGCTTAGTGGCTCAGAGTTCATTTCTCATTCTTTTTTATTTGAATCATTATGTGGAAATCACCCAGTTTCCATCAGTAAGCCTCTAGTGATACAGTGTCAACAAGTGACTTGTTGTTATAGAAGTGAGGAAATCACTGTATAATTTAAAAACACAAATCATATCAAAACCCTGCTCCGTTGTATTCAAAATAATGTTTCTTTCTCAGAAGCAGGCTATAATAGTAGAAAAGCTCTCCCATTACAAGGAGGGAAAGTTGTGTAAATCCTTTGTCATGCAAATGAGTAAGGCAGGAAGTTGAGTGCGCAGATTTATCACCTATCAGTGGGGAACCTCTTTCTGGGGTGAACACAGATGCTGTAGTAAGTAGAGAAAAAGGAAGGTATCTTGATCTTGATCCTGGTCTTTTCTCCTGTTTAGGATCTGGAAAGAGACACCTTCGGGAGCAAGGGCTGAGGATGTTGTGGGCCGAGATTAATGAGCCCCCTTCTGGGTGAGGGACTGGAGGGCAGGCAGAGGACCTTGAGTGTTAGTTAATGCGAAAGCACATCTGTACCTGTCACTGTAGCCCGTCCCCAATCCTCTCTCCCCCACTCCCACCTTTTATTTTTGAGACAGGATCTTGCTATGTCTCCTTGGTTGACCTAATACCTGTAGCTCAGGCTGGACTCATAGCAATCCTCTTGCCTCAGCCTCCTGACTTGCTGAGATAACAGGCATGAATTACCCCCCGCCCCCAGCTGTTTCTACTTTAAATTTCCTTCCCATGATATTTCTGTAGAACTAAGATGAGTACTCATACAAAACATTTAAGAAAGGTAGATTTCTGGTGTTGTAATTTTTTTCCTTTTTTTTTTTTTTTTTTGTTGTTGTTGTTGTTGCCATCTTATTTGGTTTTTGGGTTTCTTTTTGTTGTTTTTGCTTTTTTTTTGAGATAGGGTCTCGCTATAGCTCCAACTGGTCTGGAACTTGTCATATAGAATAGGGTTGTCTCTCTCTAACAGAGATCTGCCTGTCTTTTCCTTCCGAGTGCTGGGATTAAAGGCGTGCATCACTAGGAAAGGTAGATTTCTAAGGCTAAAAAATTTTTTTCTATCTCAGATTCCCCAATTATAAGGAAAACTATGTGATCTGATAAACAATCTACATTTCTTTCTATGAATTCACATATTAACTATGTACTGAGTACCCATCTGAATGCACAGAAGGAGATAATTGGCCCCTCTAGGGTGAGCCTTACAACCTCTCTAGGGCACCTCAAATCCCCATAGAAGAAGCCAACACAACATGGAAAGCTCGAAATGCAGTGCAAATTCAGAAAAGAAACTTCGCCTGGTGCAGCAGGGACAGATAGGTGCTCACAAAACCCACACTTTCCTCTTCCTCCGAGGCACACACTGTATTTCTCAATTCCTCTTCTATCTCCCTGTGTCCATGGATGGATGACAGTTCTTCTGCAGCACTCCTAGTCTGGCCTACAACAGCCTCTCCTTCAGTGTCCTTCATGTTCCATTTCTCATGTGGCTAGCTGGCCTGGAGAGGATCTCCCATGCTGAAGACAGCAGAGGCCCCCTCAGCCTGGACCTCTGAGCATCCAGAGGAAGCTTGCTGCTACCTGCTTGTCAGTTCAGAACCATTATGCATTATGTCAATCATGCTGAGTCATTTTTCATTGGGGGATCTGTGGTTTCAGGAGTTATCCTAATTTACCCAAAACACAGAGCAACTAAACGTTCAAACTTATGCCTGCAAGAGGGAGGAAAGGAAGAGCAACAGATGCTTAATAGCAATGAATAGTTTTGTTATTTGTCATAGACAAAAGCAAGCAAGGAAACAAACAAACAAACAAAAACCCCAAAGCATTTGGGCTTGTTTTGACCACCCTGGAGGCTTGCCCTCTCCCAGTAGGATCTGCTTCATATATTTTCCTGCCTTGCTTTGGTTCCTCTATGGCAAGGTAGGTAGGTAGACAGATAAAAAGGCAGACAGAGAATAAAAAAATGATTAAAAAAATGTGTGTGTGTGTGTGTGTGTGTGGTGTGTGTATGTGTGTTGGGCCTGTATGGGTGCATATGTGTCATGGTCCATGTGTGGAGGTCAGAGGACCTTGATAATCAGTTTTCTTCTTTCATGATGGCATTTGGGGATTAAACTCAGGTCATCAGGCTAGTGTAGCAAGTGCTTTTACCTGATGAGCCATCTTGAGGACCTAAAACAAGTTTTTTAAAAAGTAAAGTGTAGCCATCCTGACATCTAAATGGTAATTATCCATTGAATTCTTTCAATGGCAGATGGAAATGTTAAAGCAGATTTTAAGGTAATATGGTACACAGAAGAACCTGGATTTCTATAGCTGGTCATTACTCATCCAGCCTTATTGAAATACCTCCATTAATGTCAGGTATCTATAGCCTGAGCCTTACCCGTATGCTAAGCCAAGCTACCCCAGGAACTTGCTCTGTGTTAACAAGCAAATGGGATCTGGAAATTAGCTGTCTTTGGATGTTTCAGCCTTCAGTTAGGGTGTTCTTGCTTAGTAGTGACAGAAAATTCAAACCAAGCTGATTTGATGCAATACAGAATTTATTGAGCTATACCACTGAAAAATTCAGGGACAGGAGCTGGCTCTTGGCACAGCTAGATTGAAAAGTGGCAATGCCATTAAAGCCTGGTTTAACCTTGCCTCGCCTCTGTGTTCTGCTCTCTTTCATCTGGCAGTCTTGACTCTACATGGTGGTAAGATGGCTGCAGTCACACCAGCAATCTAAGATGTCTGCATGTCACTGAGGCCATCCTAGTGGCCAGAGAAACACAATACTCATCACCTGTTATTATTATCTTTAAATATATCTTTATTGTTTTTTAAATAAGAAATAAATTTCTTCCTTTTCCCTGAGATCTAGGTTTTTTTTTTAATGATGCTTATCATGGACATCTAACCACTGAAGCGTTCTTAATTCCCCTGATCCAGTGACAAAGGATGGCGCTCACGTAAAGAGAAACAGTTCATGATCCCTTCCATGGTCCTCTGCAGAGTCCACACTACTTTTTCAGCCCACTCAGGATGCTTTCTGTCCCTAAGTTGTCTTCAGGACTGTACTGTCATCACTCACGGGTACATTAAAATGATTTCATTTTCAAATCTCTAAACAGCCCCAGAATGCTCATGTCACAAGGCCAGAAAAAGACCTCAATGTCAGAACTCAAGGGAGTCTAAATGGGATAGTTGACTCTCTGGATAGGATCAACTTAGAGACTACCAAATCCCGATGAGCTTCCAGGACCAGTCAAGACAAGGCATGACTCAGCAGATGAGTGGGGCTGGGTTGGTTGAATGAGCGAGTGAGGCTGAGTTAGGAAAAAGCAGCCATTAACAACACCATGAAACCAGACAGATGGGAAACATTTCTCATGAGAACTTCCCAGTAAGTATGAAGGATTTTGAGCCAAACCCAAGTGCAGAGTAGGCAGATGACAATGACCAAAGAGCCCAAGCTGATAGAATAGAGAGAATCGATAGAGCAGGTAGAATGGCGTACAGGGAATGGGTGTCAATTGAGATTAAGAGGCAGAGAAGGCAGTGTTAGTAGTTCTAAAAGTCAATAGCAAGAGTCACAGGCAGAAATTCTACTACAGAGCCCAAAGTCTGCTTCCCTCCATCATCTACAGGATAAGAGAAAACTAAACGCTGCCCTGAGCAAAGAGTTTGAGAGCCCTCAGGCAAGTGGAATAGGATTTGTGGTGTGGACATCCAGTCCAGGTTCTAAAAGAGCAAGGGAGACGTGTTGGTGCTACAGGAGTGAGACTCTGAGAAGGTGCAGCCCCTGAACTTAGTGTCTGCTCACCTCTTGATACCCAGTGAGGTTTGCATGCCTGGCCTCCACCTATCCTTTTGTAGTGATAGCCCTTGATGGACCTTCAGAAAGTCATCCTTCCCCATCTCACTCTCTGGGATCTGGGTGGAATTCCCACATCCTCACTGTAGTACTGAGCCCAGAAAAGGTTTTGGAACGTTTTTACTAAGGCTGTGGGTGGGACCATTGTGTAATGCTATTTTTAAGGCAATGAGTCATTTTTAAAAACTTACTTTTTAGTAATTCAATAATATTTTTCATTATAAAGTCCTGGGTATTATATTATATGCTTGGAACCTCTCTGAGCCCTACTAGATGGGTATTATTTTTACCACGGAGGGAACAGGGATGAGCTACAGTGATTGAATGACATGTGCTAGGCCCTGGGTTCTGTTCCTAGAACCAGAGGGAGAGGGGGAGAGAGAGAGAGAGAGAGAGAGAGAGAGAGAGGCAGAGACAGAGAAAGAGAGAGAGAAGAAAGGAAGGAAGGAACTTTTCCCATCCAAGGCATGACTTTACGATCTCCCTTACACAGTGCTAGAGACTGATGGCTGCCCGGATGCAGTCAGTGAGCAGAACGGCCAAGACATACACAACCCACTTACCTAGTACTACAAGCACTATGACACGCGCAGTTTTGGGAGTACTGAAGATTGAATGATGACCACCAAGTCACTAAGAGGACTGTCATTTAGTCTGGACCTGAAAGAGTGAGCAGGATTTGATTAGATGGGTAATTATGGGTAGAGGAAGGGCATTTTATCCAGAGGGAACAGCATGAACGTCAAGTAGGATGATGGGGCATGACCCAAAATATTGGGAAGGCCTGAGTGCCCTGAAAGGTTGCAGAACTGGGTCCATGAGAGAGTGGCTGGAGAGGCCACTGGTCAGGATTTATAGATGACATCGGTGGAAAAATTCTGTATCTGCACTGTCCTGTACGAAGCCACTGGCCACATGTGGCTATCAACTATGTAACACAAAGCTAATAAGGTTGAGAGATGGGATTTTGACTTTTATTCAATTTTAATTAACTTAAATGACCACGTGTGGTGAGCATCTAGCACACTGGACAGCACATCCATAGACTGTAGGCCAATCATGTCAAGGGTGCAGGAGCAGCCCCCAGGCCCTCCTCCTCAGCCCACAGATCAGAGCTCCCAGCTAGCCATCCTCCGCTGTGGTGGAAAAGTTGGGCTAAATCCAACCTGTCCTCTGTTCACTAAAGCTGTGTACCCTGCTGTGGCTATATTGGCCCAGAGGAAGGGCAACTTTCTATCTTACAAAGGCATCATAGGGCCAGCGGCCGCCCTGCAAAGCTTCTGTCTGTCTTTGTCTGTCTGCAGGTAGAGTCAGATTTCCTTTGTTTCAGCTTCCCAGAGTTGCTGGGCCCGGTGAGCACGCCTGGGGCATGGCCCACGTGGCACATGCTGGGTGGCAGCTGTTACTATGTGATGCTCCCTCAGTTGGTCTGTGGCAAGGTCTTTTTGCTGCTAGACTCTCTTCTCAGCAGTCCCTTGGCCTGGATCCGGGAGGGTGCAGTGGGAGGCTCCTGCCCTGGCCTGGGTTTGTTGGGTGGTCGTTTTTCAACTTTCCTACCAATAGAGCATATTTCACAGTTTAACGCTCACTTGGCTCCCTGGTCCATTGCCCAATTGCTCTTATCTAAAGGAAGGACAATGAGTAGTTAGGCAGTGCTCCTTCAGAACCTCCCTGACTCCCAAAGGAGACAGACACGCATTCTAGCCTTGAGTACAAAGGCAATGGCAGATTCATGAGCTGACATATCTATTCTTGACGTACAGCTCTAAAACACAGTCACACTGTCAGAAGCAAGAGTATTGAACCTTAAAATCTCATCATACAATGAGGAAACTTTCCTAGCAGGGAAGTTTGATGACCTGCTCAGTCCATGTAGGAGGCAGATCCCAGTTCTTGTAAAATCATCCAGTCCTACTTGTAAAAATCAAAGGTTGCAAACTGGAGGTTGTGGATTGAAGTCATCCTCCTTCTACTTTTTAAAAAATATTTATTTGGGGTTGGAGAGATGGCTCAGCAGTTAAGAGCACTGGCTGCTCTTTCAGAGGACCTAGATTTGATTCCCAGCACACATATGGTGGTTAACAGTCATCCATAATTCCAGTTCCAAGGGATCTGATGTCTTCTTCTGACCTCCGTGGGTATTATAAGACATAGGTTCACCTACTTACATGCAAGCAAAATACTCATACACATAAAATAAAAATAATAAAATCTTTTTTAAAATATTAATTTTTATGTGTATGAGTGTTCTACCTATATTTAAATGCACCATATGTGTGCAATGCCCCATAGAGGCCAGAAGACGATGTCAGATACCCTGGAACTGGAGTTACAGACAGTTGTTGGCCATCATGTAAGTGCTGGGAATTGAACCCAGATCCCCTGCAAGAGCAACCAGTGCTCTTAAGTGCTGAGCCATCTTTCTAGTTCCTGCTTTTTTTTTTTTTTAATATAATGTCCATCCTGTTGTCTCATGCATGGTTTAAAAAATATTCTCAATCCTCCAATAATTAAAAAGCGGAAGAATTCAAGTTAGCTTTTATTTCTGAACTTGTTAAACCCCAAGTGCCAAGGGCTACGTAGTGTCTGATCTTTTCCATAAAGAAGGGTCAATGTGGGATGTGGACCATTTCCAGAACTGATAATCACAAGATAATGTAAACTGTCTTTAAAATGTCTGGTTCATAATTCATTACTGCTTATTATAAGGACTAGGAGTTCTGATCTGTAGAAGGTAAGATAAAATAGGGATCTTAGAAGGCAAATGAACTTGGCCAATTTGTTTTACAGATGAGCATTATGGGTCAGACCCAAACCACACACAGATAAAAACAAGTGTGGCATGCCTGAACATACACGTGCGTGGGTACACATGCATGTGTGTGCACACTTAGAGTGTAGCAAAGGCAATATCTATGTAGGGGCTGATTGATTCTACTAGCTGCTGCAGGGGCACCACACCCCATGTCACATCCTTCCCACCTCCCTGACGTTGGAAGCAAATCCCCAGCAGTGTTTCTGTGGACTCACATGTATTGGGATTGTTGATTTCTGCATGAAAAGCATTGATGCTCAACTTGACACTTAGACATTCCATAAAAGAGTGAGTGAATGAGTCAGTGAATGACCTAGAAAGTAGGCGCTGTCTTCCAAGCCAAGGCAGCTAGAACTGGCCCTTAGGGCATTGTCTTCTGAAGCCACTGGTGCCATCATCTTTGTTCACAGCCAAGCAACTTGGCCCAATGCTTTGTGTCTTGCTGTTCCCCGGACACTTCGGTGAAAAGCCTGTGATTCAATTTTCACTCCCTCTCTTATTATAGCTCACTTGCTCTAAGACTCTACTGGGGGCCCCAGAGCTGTTCTCAGAGATGCTTCTGCCCTCCCTCTGTTCTTACCTGTTATTCTCAAATGAGACAGATGCTCCCCCCACCCCACCAGCCTTGCTTCTCCCTGGGACTAGCTGTACTCCACAAAGCCCCTTGATCCTGCAGTAATTAGGTCCTGGGAAGGGAGGTACCCTGTGGGTATCAGACTGGTTCAGGCATGTCTACACCCAGCTTAAGCTACCTTGCTTGTCAATAAAGACGGGAACACACTGGAAAGAAATGAGACAAATACTTGGCTGCTGTCTGGTGCAGCAGCGTGAGGTCCTTGCTTATCATTTGTGGCACTCCACTGGCCAGGGGCCATCACAGATCTTAAGTCCTAAGATGGGATCGACTACGTCAACAGCCTTTGCAAACTGAAAGTTTTCTCTTCATGAAAAATGGGCTAGAAATTCTGTGAAAACTCTTTTATTCAGGATTAAAATAATTGTCTTGAAGTAGACACAGTGGTATACACTGACAGTCTTGTCTACTTGGGAGTACTCTACGAGAGGATTGCTTGAGCCCAGGAAGTGGAGGCCACCCTCAACAACATAGTAAGAACCTGTTTCTGAAGTAAAATAAAATAAGTCTCAGTATGTGCTTTTGGGACAGATGGACAATAAATTACTACTTAGTATATGCCAGAAATTATAATCGTGGAGTATCTTTTTATCTATCATTGAATATCTTATTATGTTTTCTCAACAGCCTTAAAAGAATTTTATTATTTCCATTTACAAGCTAAAAGTGGAAATGGAGAGACACAGGATTTTTTTTTTTTCTTTTTGTCTGTCTGAGACAGTCTCCCTATAGCCACAGCTGGCCTGGAACTCACTATGTAGACCAGGCTGGTCTCCATCCCACAGAGATCCACGTGCCTCTGCCTCCTGAGTGCTGGGGTTAAAGGTGAATACTACCATACCTCACTCATAGGCTATTTTAAAAAATGTTTTAAAATTACTTTTATTTTATGTGTATGAGTGTATTGCCTGCATGTATGTAAGTGCACCAGTGTCATGCAGTGGCCACAGAGGTCGGAAGAGGGTGTCTGAGTCCCAAGAACTGGAGTTACGGATGGTTGTTGGCCCCCATGTGGGTGCTAGGAATCAAACCCCAGTCCTCTGCAAGAGCAGCCTGTGCTCTTAACTGCTGAGCCATCTCTCCAGCCCCCACAGGCAATTTTTCAAAAAAGATAATCTCACTGTATATCTCAGGTTGGCCTGGAACTCAGTGTGTATCCCAGGTAGCCCAGGCTGGCCTGAAACTATTAATGGCAATCCTCCTGCCTCTCAGCCCCTTGAGTTCTGGTATTAAAGGTGTGTGCCAGCATGCACTTCAATCCAGGTTTTTTAACTACTTGTAGACGCATCTAATCTGTTGTCCATGGGCTGTGTCCCAGGTGTAACCCAACACAGAATCATAAACTTGCTTAAAACATGAGTTGTGGTGGTTTTTTGTTGTTGTTGTTTGGTACTTGATCACACGGTTCTTGAACATGAACTTTGTAGATGACAATGGCATAGATGATGTCTTTGTTTTAGTGTTGCTCCTCTGAAGAAACTGTTGCATTTTTCTTTCAAGCCTTCCAGATTGCCCCTTGCCTGATGGCCTTTGGTGTAATACAAGTACCAAGTTCCCATGAATGCTATATTCCCACCTTAGCTGGACACTGCAGATGACACATCAAGTTAAACTGGAAAACAGTGTGAGCATCCCTTCAGAAGAAGTAAATGCTCAGAATCCTGAAGACATAGTCAGTCCATGGCAGGTGCCATCTGATCATCCAGCCCAAGGCTGGGCCTAGAATTTCTGCAGGGTCCTACTCTAAAGACACCCCCAAGGATTCACTTCTTTCTGACTGTTCAGACAACAATTACAGTAGCAGAACTTAAGACCTAAAGATCAGCAGGGTAGAAATGAGGAAGGAAATGGCATGCTCCGTGACTATTGTTCCCCAACTTGTCCTGTTCTTTCTAGCTACAGCCCGGAACTTGCATGGTTATAGTTCAGTCATTTGATTGGTCAAATGTGGAAAGTTTTCTGTTCATTTCATGGCTGTTTCTATCTCTGCATACTTCGAAGGCTGGGCTGTGGGAGTGTTCTTCATGTAAATTCATCTATGCGAGGCTGCTTTGACACAGATATCCCTTTCCAAAGCCACTGTGTAAACTGTCCCAGATCTAGCCATAAAGTGTGTCATCACAGCTCTCCGCTCTGCAGATCTGATCTTGACGCACTCCTGACTCTATCAGATTCTCTGCCTCCGCATTTTGCTCTTCTCCCCCTTTCCACTTCTGATCAAAGAACTCACTCTTATTTTCCCTTCTGGACTTGTTCCCTTTAGGGCAAAGCCAGGTTCACCTGGTGCCCACCACCTTGTCTAGGTATACAGGTGCTCCTGGGATACCAAGCCTCCGACCTCAGTGCCACCCACAAGGTTTCAGACTCAAAGCTGTAGAAAGAGAAAGGGCTTCACTTGATGTGGTTGTTAGTCTGTCATCACTGCTCTCTGTAGTCCCGCTCTTGCTCACTCCCTCGCCCTCCGTGTCCTCCAATGGCCTTCACAGCCTCACCTGAGGCTGAAGCAGGACCAGAAGGGTGGCATGTTTCTCTTTGCCAGGATTACCGACTGATGTGAGTAGACCAGGCCGATGTGGGCTCAGGATGGAGACCAAGAGAAAGAGAAAGTGAGAGCGAGCAGAGCTGTAAAGGCTGTTGTTCCACGGTTTCCCTTCAGCCCCAGAAATAGAAAGCCAGACTTCCGACTTGTACAGCCCCTGTGCAAACCACCAGACCACACTGCCAGATAAGAAAAATGTTAGATTGTGTCATGCTTCCTTCATGGACTTCGGTTTCTGCAAATGGCTCTGCGTGTCAGAGGCCTCACCAGGGGATTTAGAGTGGATGCAAAAGGAAAGACAAATGAGTCAGGCATCTCTGTTTTTCTAATATAAGTATGTTTAGCCACAGAAATAGAGGAAAGCTCACGAGCGATCATGGAGGAGCTAACTTTCTCATTTGTATATACGAGAGAAGGAAATGAACCAGAGCCCAACAAACAGTGAGAAAGAGAATCTGCTAGCTAACCATGTGTCCTTGGCCTTTTCAACCTCCTCTGTTCCCCATATGTTCATTTACTGGGTACCTACTGGGTGCTAGCTGTCACATTAGTGCTGGCAATTTTGAGCATAGAATAAGATACCTCCTTGCAAAACAAGGAGGCTGGTCCAGAGTAAGATCCACCTAGATTCTACCTCTATGCTCAGTACCACCAACACCATGGAAATAATTTTACTTCACTCTCCTCCCATGGCAGCCTCGGCAGGCGCCCGAGTTGTCAGCCGCGGCAGGAAGAGTGATGGTCCAGGTGTTGACAGGCTCCTAATTGGAAGGTAGGAGGTGCCACAAGAGATCAGCTATAAAAGTTATCTTTGGATGGGGGTGGGCTGCTGATGCTTGGAAGAGAATTGGGGGTGAAGCTGGGTGAGCTGTCAGCCTGGAACAGGGTCTGGCCTGGCAAATACTTGATGCATTGCAGGAGGAGACAGCTGACAGATGAGGCCATTTCAAGGAATGGCAACCACAGTGTGCATGACAGACTTCAGGACCCAAAGAGTACACTGGGCATGAGGAAGAGGATGGAAGGGGGGTGAGGTGAAGGGAAATGATAGTCTGTAGTGGACCCAAAGACTAGGATCAGAAAGGCATGTCTAGGGAACTGGAGAGATGGCTCAACGATAAGAGTACGTGCAGAAGTTTGATTCCCAGCACCCACACGGCGGTGAAGGTTTTCAGGGTATCCGACGCCCTCTTCTGATCTCTGTCGCTACTGCACAACATGAGGGCACTTACATCTATGCACGCAATACACTCATATACAGAAAATGAAAATAATACAACTTTTTTTTTAAAGGCAAGTCTGAGATAGCTGTTGGTAAGAAAAGAGAGCCTCAAGTATCCCTTTAGGCAGCCAATAAAGAAACTATAGCACACATCACTGATTCAGGCCCTGACGGGTTCAAAGGAAGAACAAAGTGAGAATAGTTTATATACTTCAGAAATGATCAAATCCCTATTCTGAAGTTATCGCTGGGTTAGATGATGCTCATATTACATAATATCAGCACTTGTGCAAGCTCTTTCCTGTTGTTATCTCAGGGTTAACCCTGCTAAGTGAGTATCATGGTCCCTGTTTTAGAGGGAAGCCTTGAGTACCCTCACTAGGTCTGTCCAGCTAGTAAATGGCTGAACCAAGCTTTCACCTAAGTTTGCTCTGAACTTTCTGGAGCAGTGTTGTGGCTCCCCTGTACTGAAATGACAGCACTGTATTGAGCAACAGGGAAAGGTACGTGCTGGCTACTGGTGCAGAGAAGTCTCAAGGGAGGACTTTAGTAAAACGGAAAGATGTATGGGATCTGCAGAGAGGAGGCGGCAGTGTGGGGCCAGGTCAATGATGATTTCTTGGAATTTCGGGGTCTGTAGGAGGAATTTAAAACAAAGGTTTATCATCATCATTGAGGGGATGGGGATGTTGCTCCATGGTAGAGCATTTTGCTAGCATGTACAAGGTCCTGGGTATGATTTCCAGTAGCACAAAATCAATCAATCAATCAATCAAAACTGAGAATCCTGATACAGAAGACGAGGGTCTAGGTGAGGATTTGGCCATTGAGAGCTTGCTGTCTGGTAGCCCTTTGGATTGCCCTGATGGCTGGGTGATCCCTAAGCGCATATCCAGCATACAAGGGCCCAGTGCAACGGTATAATCTCTGGCTTGTCAAGTAGTTATGACACTGGCAGTTCGAGCCCTCCAGATTCTGGATCTGCAACCTCTGAAAGAGCAGTGACTAGCTTTGAGCAGAAGTGTTCAGAACGGAATGGCCCCTTGGGCTCTGGGCTGGGCTTTGCTGTCCACAAGGGCCCGCGAGAATCCTGGCAGAGCGAGGAAGCGGCAGAAGTGCCGGGTGCTAGGGTACCAGGGCCTCTGGAGAAGGAACAGGTGCGGAGCAGGGTAATTAGCCCAGAAGCGTCAGTGGGGCAGACAGACTGGATTTGATCACGAGCCACTGGGATTACATCACCTGCTGGTGAGCAGGCTTCACTAAGTCTCCGACGCATGCAGGACTATGAGGGAACTTGTTTCTTCTTCAAGGGGCCAGAAGATATGGTAATTAAAATAGTGTTTTAAAAATAAAAACATGCTGAAGGGGGCCTGAGCCTTCCAGCTTCTCTCATGGTGTTCTGGGTACTCTGGCTTCTGTGGAGGAGGGAGGAAGAACAGTGATTCAGACTCAAAGACTTGGAGAAGCCTGCGGTGAGTCAGGTGCTCACTGTGCGTGCTGGCAGCTGCTAATGTCTTTGGGAACTGCTAATTTACCCATCTAATTTGTTCCTCCGCACCAGCCACAAAGGGGGACCGCTCAATTATTCTCATTCCAAAAAGAGACTGGTGTTTACCTTGATCTCCCTAGCCTGCGCTCTCTCTCTCTCTCTCTGTCTCTCTCTCTCTCTCTCTCTCTCTCTGTCTCTCTCTCTCCACAATGAATAAGTGAGGTCACTACCCTTGCTCATATTTCCAAACACTTTCTCATCTGCATGGAAGACATAGATTATAAAAGAGGAATTTGGAGAAGCTTTGTTCCCCGGGAGGTTCAAAATTGAAGGATATTTTTTAAAAAATGAGGTGGATGGGAAAGTGGCCACAAGTTCCTACCACCACAGAGGACCAGTGAAGGGAAACAGATATTTTGAAGAGTCTGCCTCTTGCCACATCCTGTGCCAAGGTTTTACATATTGTATCTTCCCCACATGCCACAACCTCCTCCCGGAGCAGATCCTATGTTTTCATCATTCCAAGTTTTTGCTCCAATGTTTTGGCTTGGACAAACTCAACCTTCCTTCGATACCATCTGAAGAGCTGAGTCTTCTTGAGACACCTTCCTGACTTTATCTGGTGAGAAAGTGAAATTCGCCATTGTTCTCCCAGATAATCACTTTAGATTTTGTTTGGCCTCCATTTCCTCATCTATACTGTAGTGTAAGGACCCCACAAGCTGTTGTGAAAAAAAGGTAAGAGAAACCACAGAAGTCTTAGATAAGGACTGGCATTTAGTCCATGTTAGCCATTGTTATTAATAATCCTAGCAATGATAATATTATTTGTTATAATGGCTTGACATTAGGTAGGGTGTTAGTCAAAGTATTCTAAGGAACAGAATTGACAGAATGACTATATAGTGAAAACGGATTTATTAGATTGACTCACAGGCTATGGTCTAGCTAGTTCCACAATGGCTCTCCAGATTGGAGAGGTCAAGAACCTGGCAGTTGCTCTGTCAATGAGGCTGGATATATTAGCAGTCTCAATCTGATGCTGAAGGCCCAGAGGATTTCAAGAGAGTCATTGGTCTTCAGTCTGCATTGGAAGCCTAAGCTGGGTCCTAATACCAGTGAAGGAAGGCAACAACAAGGTAGATAAACTTGCTGCTAGGAGTGAAGGCAAATAGGCAAAAAGCAGAAATACTTTCTTCTTCCATTTTTTATCTGTGCTGCCACGGCCCACGTTTAGGGTCACTCTTCCTCTTCAGGTAATGATCAAGACATTCCCTCACAGGAGTGCCTAGTGGCTTTCCTTTCAGTTGATTCCAGATCCAGTCAACGGTACCATATCTAATTTATTCTGACGACCCTAATGCCCAGGACAGCATCTGACATACAGGAAGTGATCATGTGGCTATGTTTCACCTCAAAGAGAAGTAGACACCCACGTAGATTTGTCATCTGTCCTCTGAGTCACCTAAATTGCTCCATATCCCCATTTCTGTTTTTTTTTAATATTTTATTTATTATTTTTGTTTTATATGTATGAGTGTGTTGCCTGCATGTATATAAATGCACCCAAGTCATGCAATGTTCGTCGACATCAAAAGAGGGCGTCAGATCCCTTTGGAACTGGAGTTACAGATGGTTGTTACCTGCCATATGGGTGCTGGGAACCAAACCCAGGTCTTCTGCAAGAGCAGTCAGTGATTTTAACTGATAAACCATCTCTCAAGCCCCAAACCCATTTCTGTTTTTAACGAGTCCTTTTCTTAGTTATAAGGGTCTAAAATTATTTGGTAATATGGAATACTGCCTGGGTTTGTGGTCAGAGTTTTCTCAGCTTAAATTTGGCTTTGGCAATCACCATCCGCCCTTCCCTGTCAAGTTGCTTGCGCTTCTCAAGTCTCAGTTTCTCCTTCCAACAAATCAGGATCACACCACAAACTGTCCATTCAGTCAGCATTTAGTGGCCACCTAATACATGGTGGAATCATTCCAGGTAGTGGAAATCCATGGATTTCAATGAAACAAAGATTGTTCTTCCCGGATAGAGCTTACAAACCAGAGAAAGCAAGCAGGACACTGAACAAAGAAGCAAACATGTAGTATGTCAGAAGGTCATTATGTTCTTTGGAGAAAACACAGATGGAGTGAGGGGAAGGGAATCATGTAGCCAAGGCCATCAGTATCTAATTTGGGTAACAAAGGAAAACCTCTCTGATAAAGAGGATTGGCACTGGGGAAGAATGTTCCAGGAAGATGGCAAAGAACAAAGACCCCAGAGCGAGTGTTTTAGGGCAGAGGGCTATGTGACTGACATCATAAGAGGGCACAGCTGAGACACCACACAGAACTTGGAGCACTTTGACTTTTGCTCTGACTGAGCAGGAAAGCTTTGGAAAGCTTCAAGCAAAGGCATGAGCTTATCTGACAAGGGTTATGAAGGCTCTTCCTGGCAGTGACACGGAATGAGGAATGGCCAGTGTGGGTAGCACATACATGTGGGAGGCCAGTCACTTGTACTCCACAGGCTTAGTGTGTGGAACACACCAGATAGTGCATGCATAGGCTTGGACAAGCCTGTCAGAAAGTAAGTACCCAACCCAGGGCGGTAGTTAGAGACTGCCAGCACCACATTATAACCCGTCACTCAGTGAGTGTCTTGTCTACTCACTAGTCTCTGTCCCCACACCTCCTTTCTTTAACCCTTTCCTGATGATCATTCTTTACTGTAAAGTGTTACCTTGTCTTCTGTTACCCTAATCCAACTGAAATGTAGCATCATTCACAATTTTCCCCACTCAAATCCTCAGTGGACTAATGGCTCACTAAATCACAACCATGGAGGCTGACCTTCGAGGCCTCCCACAGTCTGATACTTTTCCCGCCCATTGCTACGTATGTTACCCTAGAAGAACATCCATAGAGAAACAGAATTGGATACAACATGTCACTCGCAGCAGAATCACTGAGAAAACTGCACTGGTGATAGAAAAAACAATGATCAAGAGCCCTTACTGTAGACCTCCAGGGATACCCAATACGCCCCACCCGTAGTAGACATGTATCCACGGCCGTTCCTGGCACACTTCTCCCATTGTGTTACCATAGATACTACAATCATGAGTCCTCTTAAAGCTCCAAAATAGTGCGTGCTTTCCCAAATCAGTTTCCTTTTATTACTCCTGTCTCCCTTGCTTCCTGCCCCTGTGGGCCCCTCATCCGTAGCAAAACGCCCTCATTATCCCTTTACTAGTTCTGACAAAAGATCCCGTCTCCAAGTCATAGATTCTTCTTCATAACTTCCTGCCCCACACGCCTCCATTTCACCATCCTTTTCCAGTGTGGCTCACTTCACAAAGGATGAGTGCCAGACTGAGGGCATTTAAAAATTGGGACCTGCTGGTTACAGAAGGAAGAGCCAAATCCCTCACAGTACATTTCTACCAGCTCAGAAGCCAAGCATTGCTTTCCCTAAAACAGGCACTGGTTATGATGAATTTAAAAGCTGGATAATTTCTCCCACAGGGGGACAAAAGTTTTGGCACCTGAACTGATACCTACCACCATGTGGATCTTGAAGAAGACAAAAGGGATCCTGGTCTCCAGCCCCAATATTATAAATTAGCATGCCTGAGGCTATCTATTCCTAACACACATGCCAAAGCATAGACAACCACGCACAGCTGTGGGACACAGATGTCCCTAGTTCTTGTGAATGGGCAGCCCCAAATGCTATTATGGAGCTTTAAAACCCAAAAATGTGATTGTGAAAGCGTTGGGTTATCAGTACCCAGTTCTGCCTGATATGGCTAATGGCTGGGTCTGGGATACTGTTCCCCTACTCTGTGCCAGACACCTGGGCAGTATTGTATCCACCGTTAAGTCCTATCTGTTTGGAATATATAACCCTTCTGCTACAACACCACAGGCCAGAAGTGTTCCATTACTGCGAGTAGCTACCATGAAAAGCAAAAGGCAATGTTGACTTGAGCTTTTAGACCTTCTCCCACGTCCACCAGCTACCTTTATCAGAATTATCGTACCTAGTTGGCAGCTCAGGACAAAGCTAAATGTGCCTTCAAGTGCCTGTTCTATTCTGTGCATCTTTATATGCCTCTGTGACCTGAGTCTGACTTAAGAGTTTTGCTGGCTCTAGGTGTCACCACATTGAAAGCACTCAGTCACACCTCTGCATCCCAAAGGAAGACCACCCAGTAACCTACATCATCTACCAAGGTGCCTCTACTAAGCCACAAACATCTACCCTAGGGGACCCCCATGCTTCAAGTGTCACAAACCTCAATACGGTGTCCACCAGACAGATCATCCAAGTTGTAACTTCTCCCCTAAGTCCCTATTGAGCATAATGCATCTCATTCCATTGTCATTGAAACTTCCCTTCCCTGGTCTCCCAAAGCAATCCTAATGCTTAAAGTTATTCTGGGTTAATGTGTGTGTACCTATGACTGAGGTCATATTCCAAGAGTTGAACTTCATGTACTATTGGGCCTGTTAGCTCCCCACTCTCCTCACCAGCGGGGCATTCCCTTATTTGTATCACAAAACCATCAAAACCAAATGCTACTGCTGTAGACCCCCAGGCTCTGCCCTCTGCTATTCTGGTCAGACTGATAGAGCTTTGATTGACATAAATCTGGTCCCTAACTCTGAGGCCTGGTCACGTCTCTATCCCAGTGTACATATCAGTGTTTATATCTTCTTTGACTTACACAGTGCAGCCAATGGTACTGACCCACAGATAGTAAATAAACACAAGAGGTTAGAGCCTCAGAGCAGTTCAGTTCACCCGTGTCACGCCGCCAGCTATCTCCTCTTGACGTCCCCTTTGTTCAAACTCACCTGTACACTGATAACTCTAACCAGTGCCCTAACATTTTCTTGACTCTCTGTGATTGCAGTCCCTAGTCTGAGGAGGTGATAAACCAACTTCCTTCCCATGGCTCTGAGTATGAGTGTGTGGTGGAAGCGTGGCACTAAGAGCTTACAATATATTCATACTACGAAATGGTAGAGGCAGCTGAGGAAAGCCCTGGGTTCCATCAGCCCATGCAATACAGAGAGAAGGGGCACTTGGAAGAGTCAAACTATGCCAACTGCAGAAAGCTTGCTAGATTGAGGGACATATCGCATCCCTCATGTGGATAAAATTTGCAGGCATAGTGGTTGTCTACCCAGCCCAGCACATGTACCACCTAAGATGAACTCTCTAAGGTTAGATGTCCTCTGCAGCCTGGTGCAGGCGGATTTCACATACTAAGATGGTTACATGGAACTGGTAGAGTCTACACATGAGCATGTTAGCAAGAATCTTAACATACTGAGTCAAATATCAGGGAGTGAACTGTAGAGAAATTAAGCTGACTGCAAAAAGTTGCTCACAGCAAAATGACAATTTCTAAGTGCTAACACACACAGAGATGGAAACCATCAGCTGCCGAGCTCCGACTACTTCTGTCATAGCTAGTGAGTCTCCTGCAAGATACCCAACCTTTCCCTTTTTGATAGACTCCTGTCAGAACAGATCACCTGAAATCAATCTGGGCCCTTCCTTGCTATCATCATTATTCAACAGGCAGCCTTCTGTCCTGTGCTGTTGTCGCTAGTTCTTCCCTCCCCTTCTCCCCGCCTCTTCCCTAGTTGTCAGAAAATCTTCTTGTCAGGAGACACTTCACCCAAAGACTCCCTTTGATATCTACTTGTGTAAGGAACAAACTATCAAATTACTCAAAGTCACAGGCTCAGGTGTGATGCATTTTGGCATGCCATACCTTTAAATAGGAGAGAAGGCTGGCCTGTAGCTCAATGGATGAGCATTTGCCTAGAATGCTCAAGGCCCTGGGATTTCTCTCCAGCAAATCAAATGGGGAAAGATGGGAAGAGGGGGAGGAGAGAAGGAAGGAAAGGGAGGGAGGGAGGGAGAAGGGCAGGTGAATTCCTTTCACTGGAACACTGGGAATATCCAGCAGGTGAGTGGTTCCATCTATCCCCGCTCTTTACCTCTGCCCTGACCCCACACTCAGCCATCATTTGAGCTGTCTCCTGGCAGACACACTTACTCTGCTTCCTGGGTGGGTTAAGAGAACCAGCTTTAAAATCATTGGCTATTAATCCCTCCTATGTCCTGTAGCACGGACAGTAGGAGCAAGTTCCTTAGCCTTACTGTGACTCAGGTTCTTCATCCACAAAGTTCTGATCGCAAAACTTACTTTAGCAGGGACCATAAGGACCAGAGAAAACACTCTTGGTGAAGGTGGCCTTTCAGACCCGACCTAGTAGTAGGGGCCTTTCAGAACGCCCCCAGGCAGCTCCTAGGTACTCACCCAGCAAGGGCACTACCATATCGGGCTTTTCCTGGAAGCCTTCCAGGTCTGCTCACTCTGACTGCTCATTGAGGTCTTGATCAGCACCCTGCTGCTGATTGGGTTGTCATCCATTACAATCTGAGTTCGTTTGATTTCCTGAGCAAGAGAGAACCACCGTTAAAGGAAGGGGGTCCTCCGAAAGTAGTCTCTTCCTGCACTTCACTTTCCAGGATGGCAGATATGTGACCTGTGGCAACATCACGCTTCACCCACAGCCTTTGCGGGGGCGGGGAACATCACTATTCTCTGATGATCCTATTCCTCCAAGAACTGCAGACTCATAATTCTTAGCATCGTGCTTTGGACAGTGCCTACTCATCCTTCAGTGACTGTGCATTGAGTAACCACTGGGTACCATTCTCTTATTCGTTATCTGAGCAATGCAGTTTTGAATGTCTTGTCCTTGCACTTCTGAACTGTATCCCTTAATGTAGAAGAAAAATGATACTCAGTTACAAAAGTAAGAAAGTATCAAGCAATGATAAGCCTGGCAGTGGAAATGAGATGGTGGTGTATTCATGGCTGAGAGAGGTACTTCAGACCTGGAATCCCTAGAAACAAGCACTGAGGCCCCTGAAGATATTGACCTGATGTGGGCCTGAGAATATGTGTGGTTAACATACAACTGCAGGAAACTTGGGAGCTATTGACATATTGATTAGGATGAGGACTCAGAATCTGAAAACCTAAGTTCAAATCCCATCTCATGTCCCTCTGCAGTTGTAGGACATTGTTAGTAAACTTCTCTGGCTTTCAGTTTTTGTATCTGCAAAATTGGAATAATACAGTACTAGTCTCAGAAGGCTGCCATCAGTATTAAGTAAAACAAGACATAAAAAAATATGGCATATAGTAAATTCTCAATAAAAGATAACGATTGTTGGGGTTGGAGAGATAACACAGTGGTTAAGAGCACTGGCTGCTCCTGTGAGGACCTGAGTTTGGTCCTAGCACCCACATGGCAGCTAACAACCATTATAACTCCAGTTCCAGAGGATCCAATGCCCTCTTCTGACCTCCATAGGCATTGTACCACACAGGTGAACTTACATACATGCAGGCAATACACATAAAATAATAAAAATAATAAATGCAATATTGTCAAAGGTGGCAATTGTGATAGGTGGTTTATTTACAACCATCATAAATTACTGCATTACTCAAAGCCGAACCAAACAAATGCGGTTTCCCATGTAGTGTGAGTTTTACCTCATGAAACCCTTTCTCTTGAAAAATAAAATTCTCAGAAGACCTCCTTGTGGGCTGGGGAGGTAGATAAAATGCTTGCTACACAAACATGAGGACCTGAGTTCAGATCACCAGCACCCATGTAAGAAGCTGGGAGTGGTAGCACAGGCCTGTAATCTCAGAGCTTGGGAATGGGAGACAGAGACAGGAGGATGCTGGGGGCTCACTGGCCAGCCAGTCCAGCCAATCAGTGAGCTCCAGGTTCAGTGAGAGATCCTGTCTCAAAAAAGAAAATGGAGAGCAGCAGAGCAAGACACTCACCTTTAACCTCTGGCCTCCATAGCACCCACAAACATGTTCTGATGGTTAATGTCACTTGACAGAATCGAGAATCTGTTCTGAGATGGGCCTCTGGGCATGTCTGTGGGGGATTCTTGATGGCATTATTGATGTAAGAAGACCTGTCTATTGTGGGTGGGATCATTCCCTGTTGAATCCTGGACTGTATAAAGAGAGAAAGTGCACCGAGCATCATGCAAGCATTCACTGCTCCCTCCTTCTGACTGGGGACACAGTGTGACCAGCTGCTTCAAGCTCCTGCTGCCTTGACTCTCCCACCATGATGGACCTGGAACCATGAGCTAAATAAGTCCTTTCTCCCTTAAGTTGCTTTTGTCAGGGTATTTTATCACAGTAACAAGAAAATGAGCATGTGCACACACACATACGTTAAAACAAAACCCTTTTCTTGGTGAATCATAATAACCAGAGGCTTGTGAATAAGTATCCCGTGACTCTAGTTGGGACAGCTTAAGATTTGGAAGGACTTTGGTCCACTTTCTTCTCCTATCAGATGGGAAACTATTTGACCTTTCCAGTTCTTCTTGGGGGATTTCTAAAAGTTGGAAGGTTGTACGGGACAGAGCACTCCTTAGGCTAGCCAGAGAATCCAGCCTTAACAGCCTGAGTGTTTGGAGAAGGGGGCCACTCCTTTGCATTTACAAGCTGGGCTGGTAGGAGGAAAAAACAAAAAGCTGGGCCGGAAGCAGCCTCTTCAACCAGCAAAGATACCGTTAGAATCCATCTCTTTGCCCATGCCAAAACTTAGCCTGCCCCACCCGGCCCCATCCACTATCAAGGACACTAGCTTGCTATCAGAAAGCCTGGGGGTGTTTTTCCTACTTTATCAAGGACTCCTGGAAACATTTCTCTAACTGAAGATAAGGACTTTTTTTTTTTTCTCTCTCTCTCCTTTCCCCCCCTGTCTCTTTTCTGTTTCTAGCTACTTAAACCTTAGGGTTCCTCATATTTTCTGGAAAGAAGGTATTTTCAATCTGGATTTGCAGTGACTGGCGGAGAGGCAGGTAAGATGGGTTTGACTTGCTAATACTCTCACTCCATCAGTCAACACTGAGTACCTGTGCTGGATAGCTTTAGCATCAACTTGACAAACCTGGATTGACGGATCCTCAATTGGGGAATTTTCTCCATTGAACTGGCCTGTGGCCATGTCTGTGGGGTATTTTATTGATTGCTGAGTACTATGGAAGGGCCCAGCCCACTGTCAGTGGTGCCATCCCTGGGCAGGTTGTTCTGTATTGTATAAAAAAGCAGGCTGTGCATGGCCAGGGGAGCAAGCCAATAAGCAGTGTTCCTCCATGGCCTGTGCTTCAGCTCCTGCCTCCAGATTCCTGCCCCAAGTTCCTTTCTTGGACTCCCAGATGAACTGTGTGACCAGGAGATGTATGAGAAGTAAACCCTTTCCTCCCCAAGTTGGTATTGGTCAGAGTGATTTGTCACAGCAATTGATGCAAACTAGTACAGTACCACACACTGAACAAGGCTCTTAGGTTCAATTCTGAGCCACTTTGGGGAGCTAGAGCCAGTGCTCTGTTCTGATCCCAGTGTGGAATTTTACAAAATGAGATCTGAGTTTCGGAGTGAGATTCTTCAACAGTGGGTTCTGATCTTGTGTGTCTTGGAGGGATGTGGTGGGTAGAGGTCTTCCCTAAGGAGGAGATGTCCGAGCTGATCATGTGTACTCCTTCACCTTTGCTTTCTTGTGCCTGCTGCAGGGTCATAAAGATGCCCCAAGCTTTCAAAGACGGGCTGCAGCACCCTGCCGGCCCTGATTCCCATATCAAGTCACCATTGCCTGACCTTGTGAAGGTTAGAATGGGAATGACTTATTGGAGTGAGAGAGCAGCCAGCATAAACCTGCCAGGGCCTCCTTCAAGATTCAGTTTGCTTTGCAAAAGTTGCCAGATAAAAGATATTTCCAGATGAAAGGCCACACAGGATATACAGATGGAATATTTTTAATAGCTCTTCTTTCGCAAGGTCTGCTCCAGGTAACAATCTGAAAGTATGAGGAAGAGCTGTGGAAGAGGCTGTGGCCCGAATGAGCAGAAAGTATTGATGTGTATGAGACCCCCCTCTCATACCTCCATGACCCAGAATGCAGCTGTGTCTGCTATACTGTATCTCTTGGGTCCTTGGACAGGGCAGATGTACAGAAATGCTGAGTTCCCAGAGGAAGGGCTGTGCGTAACAGCAAATGTACCCACCCATTCCCCGCTACCTTGGAGCCAAGTTGGCTTTCCAGATTTGGGAAACTGGCACTGTTCCCAAAGGCCTGTATGGGCAGGTATGCCATTGAGATATCCGAAGAATGTCTCAGAGCTCATGGACTTGGCCTCATTGTAAAACTAGGGGTGTTAAAGAAACCATGGATTAGCCTCAGAAAGCTGTGTGCTCCCTGACACAACAGTAAAACTCTACATGTGGGATAGACGTGTACCCAGGGAATGGCCTTTAACTTTCACCAGGCTTCTTTGTGTGCAGTAGTAAACAGACATAAAGTTTTACAGTAAATATACACAAAATCTACCAGCTAACCACTCCCAAGTGTACAGTTCAATGACATTAGACACATTCACATTATTGTGCAACCATCACCACCACCACCTATCTCTAGGGCATTTTTTTATCTTGCCCAAGTGAAATGCTGGCCCCGTTAAACAATAACTCCCCACCACTGTCCCTGGAAACTGCCGCTCCACTATGTGGTTTCATGAATCTGACTCCTTTAAGTACCTGCTGAGAATGAAATCTTACTGGCATATTCCACTTAGCTTAATATATTCTAGGTTCATCCAGGTTGCAACATGGATTGGAATTGCCTTTCTCTTTAAGGTGGAACACTATTGCTTTGTATGTATGATACTCTACCTTCTAATCTATCACCTGTCAGTCGATTCTTGGTTGCTTCCACCTTTGGCTACCATGAATAATACTGCTATGACCACAAATAATCTGTCTATGTTCTTTTTCCAGTGATTGAGGTATATATCCAGAGGTGTGGAATTGTAAGATCACATGGAAATTCTATTTCTAAGAATTTTTTTTGGAAACTGCCAACTGTTTTCATAGTGGCTGTACTATTTTATGTTCCCGTCAGCAATGTATACGTGTTCCCATTTCTTCCTCACCAACCCTTGCTATTTTCTGTTACTTTATTTTACTTTGGTTTTTGTCTTTGGTGCCAGAGATGAAAGTCAGGGTTTCATGGGTGCTAAGAAAGCATGGCTAGGCACACACATTCTGCCTCGCCCTTTTCTTATGGTAGTCATTCTAATAGACATGAGGTGCTATCTCTTTGTGGGCTTGATTTACGGTTCTTTACTGGTTAGATGGAGAACATGATCGCCTGCTTATTTGCTTGCATATCTTCTGTAGAGAAATGTCTTTGGTAGTTTTTTGCTCACTTTCAAACGGGGTTGTTTTTGTTGTTGTTAAGTTATTCTTTAGCTCCCATCAGACAGATCCTTGCAAATACATTTTCCCATTCCAAGGGCTCTATTGACAGTGCCCTTTGAGGTTCAAAATCCCTTGATTTTGATGTACTCCAGTTTGCCTATTTTTAATTTAGTTGCCTTTGTCCTTAGTGAGATACCCAAGAACTCATGGCCAAATCCAATGTCATGAAGCATTTTCCCCTACATTTTCTTCTAAGAGATACATGGTTTTAACTACTGACATCATGAGTTACCTTCAAGTACTGATTCTGGGGAGAACTTCCTTACCAACATGAGGACCAATCAGTCATTGTATTAATGTGAATCTAGGGATTGGGCAATTGATAACATGAACATGTTATTTAAAGCCTTCAGTCCAAATGAAAGTATTGAACACCTCCAAATTTATCTAATGATGTAGGGAGCTAACCCCAAATGAAAATCATGATCTCTCTTCTCCAAGAACTTAAGGCACTTCTTTTAAGGTGACAAGATCCTGCACACACACACAAATCACAAAAGTTAATGAGGCATGCAGCCAGGTCTTAGAGCCAAGAGAGCTACAGGAATTTGGAAAGATTGTCACCATGAGCTTTGGGAACCGGGAGACCAGACCTTAGCAAGGTCTCTGCCAAACAGGGAGAACTGAGTGATCATTGGCGTTTGATGAACACTTACTTTATGCCAGGCACTGTTCTCTCTCCTTCCCACACAGTATCTCAATTACTGCTCCTAACTCTGTATTTATCGTGGCTTCGGTTTTATCATCACATGTGCTGTAGTTCGGGGATGTGCTCTAGATTACCCTGATAGCAAGTTGTGAAGTAGAAGGTCAAAAATCAGGTTTATCTATGTTAAAGCCTCTGTGCTTAGCCATCAATCTTAGCCCCAGAGCCTCGAAGCAGGGGCAAACCAGACACTTCAGAAACGGAGAAAAGAGTAGACAGTATACAGACATGTGCACAAGCAGCGTTTGAGCCCAGAGCAGTCTGGATGGCAGGGTCTACGTTTGTGGGATAGAAGGTTGGATCAATAGAGTGGGCACAGATGGGCACTCCTTCATGGGACTTGGGGAAACTTGACTTTGACCTGAAAAAATGGCAGAATCACACCCAGAGCAACACCTTTAACCTTTAGTTCACTTCTTTTCTCTAGAAAAATAAGAAAATTGAGGCCTCAAGGGATTGATCAACTGACATAGGGTCACAGGAGTCATTGCAAATTCTTGAAGAAAAGAGTATTCCTGATTAGTTAGATAGGCAGGAAAACACAAAAGGGATGGTTGCAGGAGAGCAGAGAGAGTGGGCAGAAAGAAGAACGCACTTCTGATTTTTGCTGGAGGCTACTTCCCTCAGCAATGGGTCTTCTTTCCAGAACCACCGTAGATGGAAATCCAGCTCTGCTTCTCTCTATGGTTTGTAACTCGGAGAAACATGGAGACAGGTTATAGGAGACAGTATTATCAGAGTCTCCTTTCTCTACGAGGCTCAGTGCCCTCAGCTTCGCCATCAGCAGTCTGGCCTAAACATGGCCCCCACCATCCTTTCTTTCAATGGAAGGTCCATCTGAGATACAGAGTCTTAGACCAGAGACCCCTGACTGTGAGGAGCCTTGGCTAGGGCAGGCACCTCACTCCACCTCTTTATGTTGCTTTCCTGAGCCTGATGCTGGGCCAGACCTCTGTGGTCCTATCCCATAAACTATCCCATGAATCCTCAAAGGGTTGCCACAGCAGGAAAGGTAGGCCATACTTCCCCGCGGCACAGATGCCAATTCCACCCCACTTGGGTTGAGCTCCCATGTGGCAAATTTGTTATCCATCTATCTATCTCCAACCAGAAAGAGCCTGTTGATTGACTCTCTTCCTCTGAAGTTCTCTTTGCTTAATTAATTCTAATAATAGCTACTGCCATTGAGCTCTTAGTCCACGATGATCACTGTGCTAAGCATTTGGTATGCATGATCTCATTTTATCCCTACAACCCCATGATGAAGATATTATTATCCCTATTTTGCACATGATGAAACTGAGGCTTGGTGCTGTTACATAATTTGCCTAAAACCATGCAAAGGAGCCAGGACTCAAACACAAGCCTGTCTATCCTCAAAGCCCGAGTCACTGCATTCTTTCACAGAGATTCTTGCTGGTAGTAGGGATCCTATAGTAGGGGGTCGTGTGTCAGAGTGCCTTGCCCCTGACATCACCTGTATCTCTCACCATTCTAGGAAGGTGGTGGTGCATATCTATGGTCTCAGAAACGGGAAACTGAGACAGGTGGATCACTTGAGTTCAGGAGTTCAAGACCAACCTGATTTGTATAGTGAGACCCTGTCTGAAAAACAAAAACAAGCCAAAAAATCCCAAACTCTTGGCCCAAATCTGAATGGTATTGGGCCATATTCTTCTTTTAAAAATTCTATTCAAGAAAGACAAAAGGGCGACTCTTCTTGGAGAAGCCCACACCCATGCTCTCGGTGTGTCTTCCTATCATCCGGGGGCTTCACTTTCTCTCACCCTCATACTTAAAGTCTGTCTTTTAATAAATTATAACTCTGCTTCAGAAGAAAAGAAAATGCGAGAAAGAGAAAGAAAAAGAGAGAGAGGCTTTCCTTTCAAGTCCCTTCTCTACTTTTACCCAGAAAACGTTGACTGGGAGCATGTTTGGGGCACGAGGAACACGACTGCCATTGGTACATTCACCACCCACTCATTCTATTTAATTTATCAAGGACCTGCTGTGTGTTGTCATGTTCTTAATGCTAAAGACACAGCTGAGAACAAGTCAGAAACAGTTTCCTCCCTCCCCATGAAGAAGGGTCCCAACCAAGCCCAGTAAGAGCAAACAGCCTACTGCTGCAGACGTAGCAAAGATGATGATGCTGGGAAGAAAAAGAAAGCAGAACACTGGCCAGAGAGTGATGAAGGGTTCGATTTTAAAAGGCCTTTCTGAGGATAAACACTTGAACAGAGAACTGTACGATGTACAGGAGAGCTGTGGAATGACAGAGAAGAGCGCAGAAGGCGCTTGTGGTGGCGCACACCTACAGTCCCAGCACTTGGGGGACGGAAGCAGGAAGATCAGGACGGCAGGCGGGGAGGTTGGAAGGGAAGGAGAGAAGGGCATCTCAGACAGAGGAAAGAGCAGAGCAGAAGTCCTCAGTAGGAGCCAGTTTGGTTTGTTTCAGAGAATACACAAATGCTAGTGTGAGTCAAGCATAAAGACTGAGGGGAGAAGAGGTCACAGGGTCTTTCCGGCCACATAGGGAGTTTGGATTTCAAGTGTGGTCACCCTGGGTCCCAGGCACTGTGGTGTGTTACTGCATCTGTAGCTATAGAGAAGAATTTTAGAGACAGAGCACAAAGACCGCTCCAGAGTCAACCCACCCAGCTCTGACTCACCTTGAGCTTGAAGCAGCTGACAAACTCAGGGTCTCTCCACAATTGGAGAAGGAGCCGTTGACTCTCATTTGCCCTGCTATCAAAAGGTTTGAATTACAAAACTACCTCGAAGCTGGACTCTCAAAAATATTCCTTGGAAGATGACCATCCATGCCTCCACAGTTCAACCGAAAGTTACCACAAGTCAGTTTCCTTTCTAAGCACCTCATCTGTTTCATTTCCCTCAGTCCTTTAAACGCAATAGGAGACAGAGCTCTGAAGAGTCCCACATTACAAGGAGGAAGCTAAAGAGTAGACAGGCCGTGTCACAGGCATAAGGTCAATAAAGACGAAAGTGCTATGGGCAGAGCAGGGTCGGGCTCACCGGGAGGCAAGCCCTTCCCTGCTGCTGCCAGGAGTGAGGGAGGAAATCACACTTCTCCACAGTTCTCAGACCCTTTCCACTAGGATTAACAGCACTATGTTAAGACCTTGTATGGAATTATAGAATTGACATTTCAGGGCAGTTTCTTCTGTACCCAATTTAGCCTTGTGTTTGTGTCTCTCCTCCTCCTCCTCCTCCTCCTCCTCCTCCTCCTCCTCCTCCTCCTCCTCCCCCTCCTCCTCCTCCCCCTCCTCCTCTTCCCTCTCCTCCTCTTCCCTCTCCTCCTCCTCCCTCTCCTCCTCCTCTTCCTCCTCATCCTCCTCCTCCTCCTCCCTCTCCTCTTCCTCCCTCTCCTCCTCCTCCCTCTCCTCCTCCGTCTCCTCCTCCTCCTCTTCCTCCTCATCCTCCTCCTCCTTCTCCTCCTCCTCCTCCTCTTCCTCCTCCTCCTCCTCCTTCTCCTCTTCCTCCTCCTCCTTCTCCTCCTCCTCCTCATCTTCCTCCTGTTCCTCTCTCTCTTTCTCTCTGCTATGCATGTGTACATGTTCCTACTTTGGGGGGCCAGAGATCTATGTCAGGGTGAGTGTTTCTATTACTTTCCACTTTATTTTTTTGAGACAAGGTTGGCTAGGCTGGCTGGCCAGTAAGCCACAAGGATCCTCTGTCTCTGCACCTCCAACCCTAGGTTATAGATGCTACCAAGCTTGGCTTTCACATGGGATCAAAACTCAGGTTTACATGGCAAGCACTTTACTGACTGAATCAGCTCCCCAGCCCCTGGCTTCTTTTCTTGGTTCTAGAAGATGGTCTGTAAGTGTTTGGTTTTGTTTTCAGACAGGGTCTTCCTGTAGACCCAGCTGACTCGCTGTGTAAACCAGGCTGGCCTCAGTCTCATAGAGATCCACCTGCCTCTGCCTCCCAAGGACTGGGATTAAAGGTGTGCATCGCTATGCCTGGCTCTGTAAGTGGTTGTTAGGCAGAAAGTCAAATGGAGATCAAGAATGTGGCTGAAACAGGCAGTTAGCTGGAAAGCCGTGAAGTTGCCAGCTTCCCTGAATCCCAATGGGCCCAGTCCTCGGTTCTGAGCCGAGAGTTGGAGATCCCTCCTGCAAATGCTGGAGACTCACTTCAGCTCTTCCCACTGTGCCCCACTCTCTGGCAGGAGTCTTGATTGGCTGCAAGATTGTTGCTTCCTGAAGTGGTGGTGATTGCTTCTGAAGGATGGGGTAACAGCAACCGCTATCATTTCTGAGCATTTTCTCTATACCATCGTTGTGCAAAGCATTTTTGCACATATTATCCTCTTGAAAATTCCTTTAAGCTGAGCAGACACTCAGTGGTTTTGCCCCCAGTCTAGGCCCTGTTGCACTTCTTCGTAGCAGCTCCATGTGACAGATATAGAAACCGAGGTTCAGAGAGGTAAAGTAACTTCCCCCAATTCACACTGCTAGTAAACCACTGAGCTGTGTCAATGTGACTCCTAAGTTCATTTTAAGACACAGTCAATAGGGAGTTTTGAAAAAAGATTTATTTGAAGCTCTTTCATACTGTATACAAAATCTGATTATTTTATCACTAAGGTTACTAACAGAAGTAACATTCTGTGAAAGCACATGTATCAACCAGCTCTGAACTGTTCCCAGATGAGTTTGGGAACCAGATGCCTGTGACAACTGACTGCTTTAAGAATTCTGCATGTGGGCTGAAGCCATCTTAAAAGAGTTCTTAATTTTGCGAATGTCACAACTTACAAGGCCCCTGTTGCAACTCAGCTTTTAGTGGTTGAAAAAAAAAAAGTCAATTGTCACTGTTGGCATTTTCCCAGTGACACTTGTATCCTCATTTCTATCAGAAGTCTACGTTAGCAAAAGAATGTAATCTTAGCTGCTTGAAACTGTTCTTCCATGGAAAATAACTGTAAATGTAACAAGAAAAAAACAAAACAAGAAATAGAAAAAAATGCTAATGGGGAAAAACAGTCTGCCTGGGGTGTAATATTTACTATGTAGAGTGACTCAGACTTCAGACATTTTCATTCAGGAAGGAAAATTTGGAAAATGTCTAAACTTCAGCATATTGAGTGGGAAGGAATTAAAGTTCTGTCCTACTGGATAGGGAACAAGAACTGGTTTCTTTAGCTCTCAAGAACCATTCTGCATGTTCAGATCTTCTCCCAGTGATGGAATCTCTCCTGAACACAGCAGGTACTTGTGCTAGGGTGCTAGGACAATAAGGTCATGATTGCTTTAAAATTATTCATAATAAAAACACATTTTGAGACCTGATTCTAAATGTTAGAGTTAAATTTGAGTGATTTAATTGCCCGTTGAATAGAAACGAAATCCCAGCAGTAGGCAGTTATTTCTTCCAGTCACTGTGTGTGAAATTGAAATCTTAAGATACCATTTCAAATATGTACCTTCTCGAAGGAAGCTCTCCCCAGAGAGTTGTGAAAGATAAGAAACTGCCCCAAAGTCCCGTGCAATCTGCCCCTATCCCCTTCCCCAAACCAGAAGCATATTATTAGAAGGAAAGTTTGGCCCCCAGAGTTGGCCATTCGGAGGTTACCTCTCAGAATTCAAGGAGATATTTATTTTAACAACTGACTACAGTCCCATGGAAAATTGAAGAAAGGAAAATCATAACTTATCAGGTTTAGTAAAAGGATTACTCACCAAGACAGTGAGCATTAAAAAGGAAAAGGCATATGTGCTTGCTTAGGAGACATAGAGTGTGCGGAAAAGCACTCCCCACCCCCCATTTTGGTTTTCTGGAGACAGTCTCCCTGAAGCCGCAGATGGCATGGAACTCTCTATGTAGACCAGGCTAGTCTCAGTCTCAGAGAGATCTACCTGCCTCTGTCTCTCAAGTGCTGTAAAGGCGTGCTCACTATTCCTGTCTCCTATTTCACTTTTAAATTTAATTTCAAACTTGCTTTACATTATCTCAGTGATGTCTTTTGCTATAGCATAGCATTGCCATGTAATATAGGGACATGCCGTGTATCTCCATGCAATCGATTTCTTATCAGTTATTGCCCCATTCCATCACAAATCTGTGTGCCACACTTTGCATGCATGATCTAAGTTCAACCTATATAGTAAGTTCCATTATTCCCATCCTTAGTAATGAGAGTACTGAGAATTTAAACTCCTGCATGAAATCGAGTTCCCACAGGTGGTAAAGGGTGGGTTAGAAAGTAGGCAGAGCCCTGGGCCAGTACCCATACTGTCACTCTAGAGCAGTTTTCCTAGTCAACACTCGCTGATAAGAACCTAAATCAAACTCAGGCAATCTGGTTCCAGAGTCCCAGCATCAAAACATCACTACTCAGTAGATAAACTGCTAATCACAACTCATATACCTTCACTTCTCCTCCTTTGGTTTTATTTTTGAGACAGGGTCTCATGTAGACCAGGTGGGGCCTCTAACTTGCTGCATATGGAGGATGACCTTGAACTCCTGCCTCTACCTCTCCAGTGCTGGAATTATGAACCTTTGCCACCACGACCAGTGTTTATTTTCATTTCTGGCAGAAATGAAAGTAGAGTTGTAAATGACGTATTTGTCATATAATGTAGGCGTGCCTAAACAGTCTAGAGATTTTTGTTTATAAATTTAAAAAAAAAAACAGGGCCTAATTAGGAAAATGCCTTTTTATAAACTAAAGGTGGGTTTTGGACCAACACAAGGGCATATGCACAGATTTTAATGATCCCTTTTAGGTACAGAAACTTTAAGACACTTAGACAAGAAAATGACAGTCTTTTGGTAATTAACTCATGTTATTACTAGTGGGAAGTCAATGAGGATTTGGCTCTGTACAGAGAAATTAAGTGTCTAGAAATTCACTTCTGACTTTAACTCTCTTCTTTCTGGGTGAGCTCACCCAGGTTGCTGGGCAGCATCTTCAAAATGGGAACGAAACTCCTGTGGTCTTGATCTAGATTTTTCTTATAAAACAAAACAATGGATTCTGAAAGTATCGTCTTCAGACCGCTCGTCTTCACAGGCCTGATGACTGGCATTACGTGGTAAAGGGCTTCTGAACTCAGACATTTTGAAGGAACTTGAGGCCCACAGAAATCTAAGTTTTTAATCCCTGGAAAAGAAGCTTGCTAGAGTCCCTCTTCCCTCCCGCTTTGTTTTCCTTTCTCCATCTAGAACTTGCTTTCCAGCTTGAAGGAGAAACCCAGATCCAGTGTGCCTTCTTTCTCTTGGCCTGACCCAGGGCAAAATAGTAATAATTGTAAGGTCCTGGATGGTTGCAAAAGCACGTTCTCAACCAGGGTATTACTGGCACATTACAGAGGACCAGCCTAACCGCAGGAGTCCGCTCCTTGAAAGATGCTGAGGGAGGGAATTCTGTGACCAGCAGATGGAGAAGAGACCCGGACCAGCGTGGTCCCTCCCAGCCACCCTCCCTGCGGGATTAGCTGCCCCCAGTACAGCTCAGGCGTACCCGGCGCGTGCGGTCGGTCCCTGATCTCTCTGAGCGTGGACGCAGCCACAAGCCCGCCGCCAGCAGAGCCGCGCTGTCCGGAGCATCCCAGCGCACCGCGACGGTGGACCTGGGACCTCGAACCCGAGACGCGCGCGCGCGAGCTAGCCGCTAGCAACGCCTGCGTTTCTGTAGGTTCTTATCTCACATTCTTGTTTTTAATTGCTTGCTAGAGCGGCCGGGTGGTTACTTTCAGCCTAAAACGAAAAGGGAAAGGCGGAAAGGGGAGGACCCCTAAAAGAATGACTTGGTGGCAACGCGGCTTACTCCCCAAGGTGAGGTGCTCACTGAGAGACTCCCGGTCATCGATGCTGGCCCCTTTAAGAATCCAAGTCTGTCCTGCTGCGGCTGCTGTTTGTATTGCTAATCCCCAGGAGCCCCGTTTAAAAAAAAAAAAAAAGGAAGAAAAAAGGGGAGGGGGCGGGCAGCTGTCTCTTTAAATGTGATTTCCTTCTATTGTATTTGAATCGTGATCAGGAAAAAGGAAATGAAACCAGAGACAGAGGGAAGCTGAGCGAAAATAGACCTTCCCGAGAGAGGAGGGAGCCCGGGGAGAGCCGCCGGTCCGCTCCCCGCCCCCAGGCCGCCGCCCCCTGTCTGCCCTCGGCGCCGAGCCGCGCGCCCCGACCCCGGCTAAGGTGCGAGGGGCTCCGGGCGGAGCCGGCGGCAGCGCGCGATCCGGACGGCGATCCGACCGGCGGCGGCGGCGGCGGTGACAGCGGCGGGACTGGGATGGAAGGTTAAGTCTGTAGCAGCGGCAGCTGCAGCAGCCGCCCGGGGCCAGGCTGCTCCCCGGCTCCCCCGCCTCGGCCGCCGTGCGCCCCGCAGCCCGGTGATTCGCTCTCTCTCTTTGGCATTTGAAGGGAGCGCGGTGACTGTCCTTGAGCGCGGAGGGGCGAGCTCGCCAGAGCGCCCGAGCAAGAGGAGGCGCAGGAGCGGCGGCGCCCGAGCACCCGAGGGGGTCCGAGCCCCAGCAGCCGGCCAGCCACGCGCCACAAAGGGAGCGCCCCCGCCGCCCGGCACGCCGCCTCCCTCCCCAATGTCCTCGGCCATCGAGAGGAAGAGCCTGGATCCGTCCGAGTAAGTGTGGCGCTCCGGTCCTTGCACCCCCACGGTCCCGGGCTGGGTGCAAAGGGCTCCGGGTGCGCGCCCGCAGCGTGCCCTTGGTCCCCTTGCCTCGCGGGTGACTCTGGGGACAGCGAGAGGGACCCAGCCGGAGGGCATCGAAACAGGGGTCGGCCCGGCGCCTCTGCGGGCCGCTCCCCAAACCTTCACCCGGGGCAAGAAAGTTTGGCCAGGAACTGGCACCCGGAGCTGGGAGGCGCAGGTGCAGTGCGGGCGGCGTACAGGGCCCTGTCTGACCCTTCTCTGTCGCTCCCTCTGGACTCCTCTTTGTCCATTTGGACCTGGGAAGGGGGGCATTCCAAGAGGACGCCGCTGGAGTCCCCGACGGTCTCCCACCTGGCCCCAGGTGGAGCGGCTGCGGACGGGGCGGGCGGGTGAGGGGGTCCACGTGCCTCCCTTCCCCCTTCCCCCTTTGGAGCTGGTTCTGGCCTCCAGAGACTTCTAGAACAGCTAATCCGGAGTTCCTCCGGGTACTGTTCATCCTTCCCATGAATCCTCCAGTGTGGGCCTGTAAACCTCGAAAGTTAGCGCCCCATATCGTGTATAGGTGTTTTTCTGGGGAGCTTTCATCTTCCTCTTAAAAGGGCTTGGGGTCAGGGAGGCAGAACTCTAATGAGCAGGAACAGTGTGCTCTCAGCTCTGCGCTGAATTGGAAGGAACACTCCCCATGCCCAGCATATACCCCAACCTATTTTCTAGCCTTAACACGGGGAGCTAGGGCTGTTTAAGGTATCATTTTCTCTGTCCACGCAAATGCCCTTTTAAGAGTCATTAGCTGTCTGGTTTTGAATTCTTATTCCTTTGAAGTCCCCATCTAATCCTTTGAAGGGATTTGTTAACACAAGACCAAAGGAGCTGGTTAATGACTTGTCCTTTTGTGCCTTTAAGAGGGATATTTTTTTTCTTTTCCTGTTTTAAAAGAATTGTGCTTTCCTGCTGAAAGTTCCCCGCTTTTCCTCCCCCCCTTCTATTTCAGCCTTCTGTGGTGTTTATTTACCTGGGTTTTACCCTCAGTCAGCAGCATAAAAACCCAGCATGTTCTCGTAAAACACAGGAAGTACCAGATCCAATGCGAATATAAACATCACTCTTCAGTCTTGAAGGTTAAGACGCCATCTCTATAAAGAGCTAGGTTTGTTGTAATAAGAACCCAGCTTCCTTCAACTCTAAGGAGAAAGAGAACTCTTTTTAAAAACACATAGTTGTCAATGCAAATGATGGGCTTAAAGTATGGTCTGTTCACTTTAAAAAATAAACTTAGAAAATTACAACCGAGTCCTAACTTTCCAAAGATTGGGAAAGACTCAGGAAGGGAGTCAATCAGATGGCTTGGTGCCTAATGCTTTTTCTATCAGTACTACTTAGTCACCAATCCTTTATTAGAAGGTAAATCTGGAGGGATCAGGATAAAAGATTTTATACTTATTTTAAATTATGTGGGTGTGGGTGTGGGTATGTGCACATCAGTGCAGGTGCCCTTGGAGGCCAGACCCCTGGAGCTGGAGTTCCAGGTGGTTGTGAGCCCAGATTCTGGGACTCAGACTTGAGCCTTCTGAGGGAAGAGCTGTAAGTACAGTTAACTGCTGAGCCATCTCTCCAGCCCAAGGGTTCAGTTCTTTAAAGGAAGTAAATTTGCTCCTTCCAAAGTTTGTGTTTTTTCACCCTGAGACTAGAAAACTGAAAAGTATCTTAAGGTTCTAACAGTGAGCACCTACTCTGGGGGGTTCATTCATAGCCCAGTGAAGGCAAGCTCTAATTGTAAAATGGACAGGCTAGCTGGGAAATGCCTACAGCAGGTTTTCCCCACTTTCTGGGAAATTATTGAGAATTTTTGCCAGAAACTCAAGCTGAAGAGATACCCAGATAGCATATCCCCAATAGGCTGGTGGGAGAATATCAAATATTAACTTGAAGTGACTCTTACTCAGTCATTGGCTTGGATTGTTCACCAGAGATAATGTCACATTATCATTAATTATAGAAAGATAGATGGAGCCAATATCTTATCTTGCTCTCTATCTGCTCTCGGGCCATCACATCTCTTTCTTCTGTGACTTATTCTCCTGCTAGCTGCTTAACTGTGTACTTGCTCAAAGCCAACTTGGGCCTTATGGTCACATCTCTAAATATAGGTCGATCCTTGCCTAGGCATGTTGCAAAGGAAGCATAGGAGGCAGAATTCATGAACCTAGATTCCCTCTGTCATGTTATTGGCAGCCCCTTCTGCCTTCCCGTGAGTAACAAGAGCAGATCATTTTAATTCTGGGCAGTTTTACACCAGTTAAGTGCTAATTCTCTTTTGCAATTGGTTTTCAGCAACATCAGCACCCGAGCATCTCATATAGTCTAGGTTCCATAAGTGTTTTTGAAAGCCCAAAGTAAGACCTTGGGCTATGCAAAGAGAGGAGATGCACTTGAAAAGCCAAGGATATTAGCTAACTTTCAGAAAGGAGGATGGAAGCTCTTAAATATACAATATAGAAACAAAGACTCTGGTGTATTATTCAAATTGTTTAAGGCATACTGGTACTCACCTATAATTCCAGCTACATGGGAGGCTGAGTCAGGAGAATGGAAAGTTCTAGAAAATCAGTGAGATCCTTTCTTTACATGAATAAATAATAAATAAAGGCTAGAGAGATGGCTCAAGTGATAAAGACACTGCCAAACCTAATGACTTGAGTTCAATACCCTGAATTCACATGGCAGAAGGAAAGAACCAGCTCCTATAATTTGTCCTCTGATCTCTCTCTCTCTCTCAAACACACACACACATAAACACACACACACACCTCTACTCTTACAAGTTGTCCTCTGATCACACACACGACTCACACATACACAATTAAAAAATAAAATAAGACCCTGTCTCAAAATATAAAAAAAAACTGAGGCTTAAAGCTCAGGGGTAGAGCACTTGCTTAGCATGAATGGGGGCCTGGGTGTGATCTCTTAACATTATAAAAACCATCAACAACAGAAAAGTCTGCAACTAAAATTTGGTTGTTGTTTTCTTTTTTTTTTCACTAAGAAACTGACCTTAGCTTCAAATTTCCTTGTTCTGAAAGAAGGCAATCTTAAACGCTATCTGAAAACTGTGAATTTGGCTTTAGCATTCCTAAAATATTCATAAGGAATGTTTAATACTTTCCTAGATAGTCACCTGAAGTATCCTATAGTGTGCTATAAACACTGATTCCCTGAGTCTCATTGTCTTTAATTATAATGGGGCTGAGCTTTGTGGGTTGAGGTCAATTAAACCAGAAGGTCACTTGGTAAAAATGCCAAATAAAAATAAGAGGCCCAGATTTATAACCCCAGGGAACCTAAGAAGAAGCTCCCTGTGTGTATTTCACAGTAGGAAGAAGGTCCATTTTTAAAAACTAGCTTTTTTAAAAAGTAGGTTTGGGGCAGGGCATGGTAAAGCATACCTTTAATCTCAGCACTTGGGAGGCAGGGGCAGGAGGGCCTCTGTGTGTTTGAGGCTTGCCAGGTCTGCATAGGGAGTTCCTGGCCAGCCTGAGCTACATAGTGAAACCCTGTTTCTGGGGTTACAAAGAGCACTTGTTAATTATTACAAATCAAGTACTAAGCGTTCCAGGTCTGCCGTTGATGTCACAAATCATTTCTTTTCTCCCCTTTTCTCTCAGCAAAGTTACTTCTTTTCAAATGTAAAACAAAACTACTCAGGTTCCAAAGAGGCAAAGTAAGTAGAAGGCTCTGTGTGTGACTTAAGACATTTTTCCTTTATTTCTCTCTCTCTCTCTCTCTCTCTCTTTGTGTGTGTGTGTATGTTAGTGGTACACTGGAGATCAGAGGACAACCTGCTGAATTTCACTCTCCTTTCACTATGTGGGTCCTGGGGATCTAACTCAGATCATCAGACTTGGTGGCAAGCATCTTTACCTGCTGTGCCATCCTGCCAGCCCCTTATGTATAACTTATTTATTTATTTAATTTTATGTATATGAGTGTGTTGCCTGCATGTATGTATGTAAGTACACTTGTGTCATACAATGCCTGTGGAGGTCAGAAGAGGTTGTCAGATCCCCTGGAACTAGAGTTATAGATGGTTGTTAGCTGCCTTGTGGGTGCTGGGAATCAAAGCTGGGTCCTGTGCAAGAGCAGCCAGTGCTCTTAACCACTAAGCCATCTCTCCAACCCGCTATGTATAACTTTTTAATGAAAGAACACGTACTTCAGACTCATTGTAAAGAAATTGCCGGACTGAGATTTTAGTATCAATTTCATTGCCTTCCACGCTCTTTGAGATCATTGTTTTAGCTCCTCCCCACTGTCTTTACTCAAACTGTTTTTGCTATTGTGAAAAAATTTGTGTGAAGAAAAATCTAGCTGATGTTCTCTATTAGTTTGACAGTGACTTTAATGTCTGGATTTTTCCCAAAGGATTCATTCAGGTCTAACATGTCTTTTGTTGGTTTGGGACAGGGTCTAATGTAGCCCATGGCCTCAAGCTGGCAAGCTGGCTGAGGATGAGTTTGAAGTTCTGATCTTCCAGTTTCCACCTCTGGACAGACTAGGATTACAGTCTCATTTTACATGGTGCCGGGGAATTGAACGCCGGGCCTCTGATATGCTAGGTTATGCCTCTACCCACTGAGCTAAATCTCCAGCCAAAGATTCATTCAGAAATAGGATGGGATACAAAATTTCTGTTTTAAAAAAGTTAACTCTTGATAGAATTTTTTAATAATTTGTTTTTCTTTCTTTCTTTTTTTTTTTTTTTTTTTTTTTTTGGTCTTCTTGAGACAGGGTCTTCTTATAGCTCCAGCTGGCCTGGAACTCCCTATCTAGACCAGGCTGACCTTGAACTCACAGAGATCCACCTGCCTCTGCCTCCTGAGTGCTAGGATTAAAGGTGTAGGCCACCACCTGGCTGATCGTGATAGAATTATTTTGGAAAGAGGAAGCAACCTAATGTAATTTTGTTTTTCCTTTTTTCTTTACCTTTGCTCTGTGCCTTGGGAAGCGCTTCCGTAGGGGGCATTCAGTAGAGTATCTGTAGGTTTTTAGCATTCTAGGTACTTTGATTCCTTTGGTCCCAATTGTGTCCTTGGGGTTTGGCAGTGCCTGGGTCCTGGGTTCCAAAGTAGAAAAGGGGGAGGGACTGGGAAGTCAGAGGAGAGTGGAGAGGGGTGTGTGTGGAAGAAGCAGAGGGTCACATGAGGCTCCCTGAGGGTGCTGGACTATGGGTAGCAATCCAGCGCCACCTGCCGGCACCTTGGATGCCCCTTGTTGCTCTGTCTGTACTTCTGGTTTTCAGATGGTAAGGCCCAACTCTCTCCCATTTGGTTGACTGGGTGCTTGCAGTCCGAGACACAGAGGTGCTGTCTGGTCCCTTCTCCTTGTATTCCTGTTAGGAAATTGAGTGAGGATCCCCGTTTGACCCAGTGTTTCCTAGATCCTGGTGTTTGTCTCCTCAGCGAACTTGTCCCTAATGCTTCGCTTCTTCCCCAGGGAACCAGTGGATGAGGTGCTACAGATACCACCATCCCTGCTGACATGCGGTGGCTGCCAGCAGAACATTGGGGACCGCTACTTCCTGAAAGCCATCGACCAGTACTGGCACGAAGACTGCCTCAGCTGTGACCTCTGCGGGTGCCGGTTGGGCGAGGTGGGGCGCCGCCTCTACTACAAGCTGGGCCGGAAGCTGTGCCGGAGAGACTATCTCAGGTACCTTGCTCACACCCCCGGGGGACTCTGCCTGGCCCAAGAAAGCTAGGCTGTGGAGGACAAGGGTCAGCTGCCCCTGCAGACAAACTGTAGTCGTGTTCTCAGATAGCATTCCTAGGTGGCAAAACACTCATGTCTTTAAAAGCAAGAGAAGAGTAAACACAAGAAAACTCAGAATAGGGACAAACTGGAGAGCAGGGGGTCAAAAACCAAAGGTTAGAGTCAGTCAGGTGTATGTCGGGACCATCATGGAAACCGGGGTTTGTTTGTAAGTGTGAGAGTTAGTTCTTAAGAGCTCACATTAATGCTTTAACACACACATGTTGTAAAAATTCTTTTGTATGGCTCCAACACTATGTGATGAGAAATTCAGAAATAGTGAGCATAAGACTGGGAAGATGAAGTGCTCAGCAGTTAAGAGCATCCCTAACTCCAGTTCCAGGAAATCTCATGCCCTCTTCTGGCCTCCATGAGCACTGCATGCACATGGTGCACTTACACACATATAGGCAAAACACTCATACACCTAAAATTAAAAAAAAAAAATTTTAAAAAAACCTAAGCATATTCTTGCTGTTGAGCTCCAAGCATTGACTGTCACAGTAGAAAGATAGTATTCAGTGGCTATAAGGGTGAAGACCCTGGAGTCAGAGGGGTTTGCTTCTTGGCCCCATTGCTTCTTAGCTTTGTGGCCTTGGGCAAGGTCCGTATGCCTCCATTTCCTGTCTATAGAATGAGGATAATAATTGTAAGGATTGGATAGAATAATACATGTTAAGTGCTTAGCTTGGCACATCCGTTAGCACTTTTATAACTGACATGTATCATGACAGTTTCACACATCATTTTCCAATGTAATAGACAAGGAGAGATGGCAGAATGGAAGGGTGGAGTAGGAATTCTACAAAGCCAAGTGGGACAGGAACCAAGGACATTTCTTGTGTCCTGGGGAACCCCACTGTTCAAGTGAGGGTCCTGGCACTGTAGGACTGTCTGCCTGGCATGTTCTGGCATCTCTAGCTTCATATTAGTTATGGGGGACGTGACTCTGGGCCCTCTACAGTCACATCCACTGAGCTGTGTAGCTGTCAGTTCTCTGTCATCTTCCTGTGGCAGAGGATCCACGGAGCATGCAGCCCAATACATTAGAACCATCCAGACCATGGAAGAAGCTTGCTTAGACTTCAGTGCCCTTGGCTGCTGAGGCCTCTCTTCTTTGCAGATCTGCCCTCAGAGCATTGCACATGTGAAATAAATATAAAGCTGCAGGTAATTCTACAGTTGAGCGAAGCTTATCTATTTACCTAAAGACTGAATTAGCTGTTACTCTCTTAAATTTTTTGATAAAGTCCTTGCAAATTTAGTGGTTCTAGTGGGGGGAAAAGCAGGTAGGGTCTTTCAGTGACCACAGCTGTCATTTTGTTGAATTTTCTTTCTTTTTAAGTCACAAGAAAATAGAACTGGAATAAACACAGACCTGGTTTTGCTCGCTCTTGGTGTGCCGAATCAGTCAGAAAGCAGACGGGTAAATGATTCCCACTAGGCCCTGACTACATCCCTGTCGAATCATTTGAATCTTATTAAATGAAGTCAGATACAGTAAGGTCAAAAGAACCGATTTCTCCCTATCTCCATGGTTTTATATAACATTCAGGAAGAAAGCCAGCACTGCCTGGGCTTGTTAATCTTTTCCATTTTCAAAAAGGAGAGAAAAAAAAAAATAGTCTGGGAGAACCCAGTGTTAATTAACTTGTGTCTTGGTGACACGAAATAATTCTTCTCCCTGGTACATTCCCAGGCAACATGTTAATTAACTCTGTGTTAGTGCAGGCGTTCCCAGCCACCCTTTAATATTTATATTATTGTTATTAAAATGGGCAGCAGAAAGCTTAAGGCTTGACACCTCTTGACAGAGGAGGGAAATTGTTTTTTTGCTGCAGGGATGGATGGCCCTTTAGCCACCGACTTGTTTACTTCCACTCTTTGGCATATCTGATGCCGTGTTTTAAACAGGACAAGCTGGAGTGATTCATTGGGTCCTCTGGTAGGGTCTGGCTCCTCTTCCCCAGAATAAATTCTCCCCATGAGGATCTTGAATGGATGACTGTCATCTTCTAGTCCTTTTGAGACATTTAGCCCCAAATGTTCATGAAGTTCCCCACCTCATGCAGAACCCAAACCTGCTTTGTTCTGTTGTATCGCCCAGAACCTAACAACAGTCCTTAATGTCAGTGCCCGGTCCAGATTCCCTCGGATCCAGTTATTACGTGGGTAATTATGTGGGGAATCCCCGCCTGCCTGTGGTTCTGCTTTCAAAGGCTGGTACTTATATCTAGGCAGTACCCATTAAAACCAGAAATATGCAGTCTCACCAGACTCTGGTGCCGAGGACTTACTTACAAGCCAGGAGGCCCAAAGACCTGCAGTCTTAAAGGGGAGCCAAGGCCCCTTGGAGACCAGACTTACACTCCACACTCCAGAGTCCCCAAGCATCAGGTGAAAGCTCCTTCTGAGACTATCTGTTCGAGACTGCCATTGGCTTAGCTTCCTCCCCTCCCATCCACTTTCCCTGAGGACAGCATAAATCACTCAAATATAAACTCTTGCCTCAAGTTTGCTTTCTGAGATATGAAAGACATGAATTCTCTGGGCCAGAGGTTAATGCACATGTTAAGTGTCAAGTCTTGGCTTAGTTTTTACTACTGTTAGCATCTCAGAGTACCTAAGTTGGAAGAGGCTGCAGAGACCTTTGCTTCCAGGTCCCCTGCTTTATAATATAAGACTCAGAGGCCTGGAGAGGGCACGTCACTTGCTCAGGTCAGCTGGTTAATTAGAGGTAATACTGGGACCTGAACTTGTCTCCCAAATATTAGTCCTTTGTTCTCCCCTTCATTAGCTACCAACTGAGTCTCCCATTCTCTTAAGTTGATAAGAACAACCTGAAATGGTCGTGGAGTTTTGCATGGAACCCACGTGCTGACATAACAAGCCCCATGTGAAAAGGACCTGTAACAAGATTGGAGTGGTTGTGAGCACACTCGAGATGTGTTCACATAGCCAGTGTTGGCTCAGTCCTTGACTTTTGGTGCTCTGACATGCCCTAGATGGATGCTGCTAACACTTGAGCAAGGCAAATATTGTGACAGCTCAGAGACATCAAAGGCCAAACCAGTCCCTTGTGTTTTCAGGGCTTGACTAGACTTTGAAGCTGTGTCTTCTGGTTCTTTGTGTTGTTCCATTCTTGTAGGCCTCTTTTCTTTTCTTTTTTAGAAACTATTTTTATTTTATGTGTGAGTGTGTTGCCTGCACGTGTGTAAGTACTCATGTCATGCAGTGCCCACAGAGGTCAGAAGAGGGTATTGGATTCCCCTGGAACTGGAGTGCAGATAGTTGTTAGCCATGATTTGGGTGCTGGGAATCGAGCTCTGGTTCTCTGCAAGAGCAACCAGTGGTCTTAACCGCTGAGCCATCTCTCTAGCACGTAGGCTTATTTTCAAACCATCGGAATCATTAGCACACAGTCTACTGAGCCTTTTCCCCTGTGTCTCCATCAGGTGTGAGGATGCTGGAGAATCTGTATTCCTAACAGGTTTCTAGGCAGTTCGGCTACTGCTAGTCCCTGCAGCAGCTCTTTGAGAACCGCTGCAATAACCCCCTACCAAGTTACTTCTCCCACCCCAACACTAAAGATTGCTTGATTAAGTTGCTAATTCACTGGAGCTAAGGAGAGACTTGATGTGAGAAGAGTGGTCTCCCCAGAAAGTCATGGGAAAGGGATGGGAGGAGCATAAACAAAGCTCTCCTATGCATTCAGGAGAGATGCTGCTCCTCCTCTGGCTCTCTGAGGCACGATTAATGCTATCTCATTTCCCCTGGGGTCTTTATTCTCTGTTTCCTGAAAGCTGGGGCTCCAGTGGTCATGTGGAGACAGGCTTTGCAGCTTGGGCGGGAGAGGGGAGATGGCTCAAGACCCACCTTCCCATGGGTGGAAGTAGTGGCTGTTGACGTGGTAGAATTGGGAACCTCGTAGTGATGCCCATTTTATTGCATTTCTGGTGAGTTGTCCCTCTAAGGGCTGACTCCAGTTCCTCTTCTGCAGTGGAAGATCCTCTGGGAAGGAGCACATACTCCATGCCTAACTTCTTCTCCCAAGTCACTCACCCAGGGTCTCTTCCAAAGCTGCCTGGGACAGCCTAGAGGCATTGCTGAAATGTAGGGGCAGACTCAGAAAAGGAGGAGTAACGGCAAATAAAATGCCATAGCGCCACCCAGCCTGCCCTCTGCCTCCAAGGAAAGATTCATGCGCATCATGTGGGCTTGGATTTTTTCAGTTTTTGTTTTTGATTCTGAGATGGCGTCTTGCTGTGTATCCCATGCCTGTTTCAAATTAGCCATCCTCCTGCCTCAGCCTCCTGAGTGCTGGGATTACAGATGTGCACCATTGTACCCGACCACCTCCAGCTTCTCCTACCCTTGTGGCATCCTGATAGAGCCCATGCCAGGCCCTTCCTTCCAGTGTTGTCTTTACCCCTGGCTCTTAGCGTTTCTTTCTCTTTGGGCAGACTTTTCGGTCAAGATGGTCTCTGCGCTTCCTGTGACAAGCGGATCCGTGCCTATGAGATGACAATGCGGGTGAAAGACAAAGTGTATCACCTGGAGTGTTTCAAGTGTGCTGCCTGTCAGAAGCATTTCTGTGTAGGTGACAGATATCTTCTCATCAACTCCGACATAGTGTGTGAACAGGACATCTACGAGTGGACTAAGATCAATGGGATGATCTAGGCCAGAGTCCTGGCCACCTTTGGGGAGGTGTTCAGTGAAGACACTGTCATGGAGTCTTCACTCTTAGGCACTTTGGGGACTTGAGGGTGGGGTGAGGCATTTCTTAGGGGATAATGGAAGCATCGGGCACCAAGACATAGCATCCAAATGACATATTGCAAAGGCCAAGACCTCAGTGACTAAAGGACCAGCCATAGCAGAGAGGACTTATGGTCACAGCTTATCCATAGTAGAGGACTTGATTAGCAGAAGAAACATTTGGGGGCCAGCATGCACTGTACCATCATGATGGAATTTCCCACATAGGAGGTGTTGGGTAAAGACTCTGTGTGACCTTAGCATTTACGAACTAGAAGTGTGCAATTGATTTTTTTCCTGGCTTTGTCAAGAACTTAATTCCCACCACAGTCCTCCATACAAGGGAAGGAAAGAGAAGAGAGTAGTCATTTTTCTTTTCTTGATCACCTTCCCAAGGCCTTATGCTTTAGGCCCAAGGCAAGCTGCATAGAGACACATTTCAGTTGGGAATGAAAAACACGTCTTTTAACCAAACAAATATTTAAAGCAATGTTGATGAGTCACTGTTTTTAGACACCTTCATTTTGAGGTGGGGAGTTCCACAGATTGTTTCTATACAAATATAAATCTAAAAAAAAAAACAAGGAGTCAAAGTTGTTCAGCTATTTTATTATCTTAGATTATATCAGAAGTCTTTGTTGTGTGTTGTGTTAAAAAAAAAAAAAACACCTGACTCTGAAGACTTAATAAAAATGATAAACTAAAATTTGTTGATTTGATAATGACTTACAATGTGGAAGAGCAGGGAAGTGGTTTGCTCATTTTCTCTTGGAAAGGTGAAGTAAATAAGCAATTTATTTCTAGGTCAAATAAAAGCTTCCATTTATTGCAAGGGTTTATATGAGGCTTATATAGGTTTCTATATTACCAGCAATTATATAACAGGTCATCATGTAGCTCAGAGGGATGTAGAATAATTAAATTGTTGTTGTAAAATGTGCATTTCACTTCAGCATTGTGTGGAGCCAGTGGAAGGCAGCGAGATCATTGCCTTTGGGAAACTTGTAACCTAGAAAGCACACAAATACATAAAACAGATTCCCTTTGGGAGAGAAGGTAATTACCTAGTTTGAAATGTGGCAAAGATGCTGAGCTTGACATTTCGATTTTCCAAGACGTGTGTCTCAGGATGTTTTATGACAAGTGGTTAAGAGGACCTTACTTTGAGGATTTAAGGCAGGCACCTTGGTGTGTGTGCTTGCCTTTACCCCATTGGGGCCATGAACTGACTCCAGGCGCCACCTGCTGGCCGTCCCATCTCAACCGGCTAGTCCAAGAGTGTCCCAGAGAATGACAGACCTCCATGAAGGATGTTCTTTCAATAATTTCATAAAACCGTTGGCAAACACCAGCAAGTCTAGATGTGTTTAATTATCAAGATATCAGAAACATGCAGCTAAAGCTACATTTAATTAACTTGAAAGTCTTCTAATGTCTCTGTCAGCTGAGACTTTTTCTTCTAGAAGAGAAATAATGAAGCAATGTCTCTCTTGGCCTGTAAAATGTTGAAAGTGGTTGGGAAATCTTACTGCTTAAGGTGGCCTATTTAAAATAAATCCAATTATATTGTAACCCATCCTAGGTGGCTACAAGGTGCTTCCGGGAAGAGGATGTAGGCTCTAACTCGGCAGTTCTAAAGCTGCGGTCCCTGAGCCAGCAGTTATCAGTGTCACTTGGGAACTTGATATAAACACAATCCACAGGCTCCACCTTCAACACACCAAAGAGGAAATGCTTGGGCCTAGTGGTCTGTCCTGTAACAGGCCCTGAGGGCAATTCTAACTCCTGGTCTGAAGTCTAAAAATGGCTATTTTACCTCATCCCCCAGTCATCACCACCTTGTGTTCTGAAGTATTAGTAGTTAATATTCCACAAGGTTAATCACTGAGAAACTAACATGTGTAGACAAACACTATTTACCACAACACTATTTCCAAAACAGAAAACTTTTATTGTTCTTATTCAACGAATAGCTGCCTTGTTCTTCATCTAACACTGACCACAGTGCAGCTTAACATCTTTAACCATATCAACAAACAGCAATAGTGCTATTGCTATGTAATTGTGTTTGTTTGAGACAGAGTCTGCTTGTGTAGCCCAGGCTGGTTTTGAACTTGAAATTCCTTTGTTTCTTCCCCCTGAGTGCTAGTATTATAGACATGTACCATCATACCTGGCTATAACCAGTATTAAATAAAAATAAAATGATCCTTGCCTTGGAAATGCAAACTTTATTGCTAATCCCTATTATAGTACAACTCATGTTAAGATTTAAGAGATAATCAACTAAGATCACCATCTTCAGCAAAATAATTACCGACCCTTTTTTTAAAACTTCCTTCCTTCCTTTCTTTCTTCTTTCCCTTTCTGTCTATGTGTGTACATGTGTGTGCCTGCCATGGTGTATACATGGATAGCTCTCTGGAGTTGCTTCTTTCCTGCCCCCTTTTAGGATCCAGGGATTGAACTCAGGAAGTTGGTCTTGCATGCACACACCTCTGCCTGCTGAGCCCTTTTGTCAGCCCTCATCAGCCCTTTCCATTTGTCAAGGCACTAGCTTGTAGAATCATGGGTACACAAGCAAAGTCACTGTCAGCAAGCCACCCTAGGGGTTTGCATATCTGACCGAGAACTGACTCCAGAGAAAGACTTCAAGGGAGACAAACACTGCTGTCTCCCCTGGTGGTCTTGCCCGAATGTATCACTGTTTGCCTTAGACCATAGTCCGTAGAGCTGGGTACCCTCCTTTACCTGGCTTACACAGTGATTCAGCTGTTTCCTGGGAGTTTCACTTTCTCTCCTATCATGAGGTCTGCTTAAAACCAGCTTCCTTTCCTTGCTCCTCTAATACAACTGGTACTTCTTAGGAAAACTTGGGTTCCTACCAAGCTAGAATGCAGGCTACTTAGGAGCTTTGGCATTTGAAGTCTTGAGTTTGAGTTACAATGAGAAGACTTTACTTAAACCTTTAAATAGCACTTCCTGGGCCAGACTGTCTTCTCATTGCTCTGTAACAATTCTTTGCATCCACTGAGCCACTTGCCTGAGGTTCTGCAGTAAAGCACAGTTGCAGCAGGTGGCTCCTCTGCAGTTCCCAACCCTATGGCCTGTTGCCTGTCCAGGCTCAGCTCACTGCACAGCAGTTTGTGTGTGTGCGTGCGTGCGTGCGTGTGTGTGTGTGTGTGTGTGTGTGTGTGTGTGTGTTGTCACCAAAGAGAGAAAATCAATACCTATCTCTCCAGGTTACAGGATGCTTGAGTTTAGTCTATCTGGAAATGTCAACAAAGTGCAATAACACAAAATTAGCACATAATAAAGACATATGAAAAGAACCTATGGGAACGAACATAACAGATTAGCCTAGGGATACAGAAGAGGTGGAATTTGAAATGGCCCTAGACCCGGGAAGAGCAAAGAGTCAGATACCTTGACCTGGGAGGACATGCCTACAGGTGAGCTCAGAGCACATGGGTGGAGGTTTGGACATTGATTGGAGATAAACTGAAGCTCATTAAGATAGGGGACTTGGCTACTTCTGTAGCTCAGTGATAGAGTACATGCCTAACATATATGGGAGCCTGGTTCAGTCACCAGCACTGAAAAGTTTTCAGTCCTGTCCCTTTCTGGTAGGGTGGTCTTCGATTCTGCTTTCTCATAGGGTATTACTATACTGCCATGCTAGGCACAAGATCTGGGCCCAATGAACATTCCTGACCTCTGATCTGGATTCTCAGTTCAAGGCCCTCTTCCAGGGGGTGTCTTCAATGTCTCCAGTTGCAGACAGTGACCCAGTAGCTCTGACTTTAGTGCTGAGTAGTCTCTCTCAGGCTCCTCGGCTGAACTTCAAATCTGCAGCATTGGGACCTCTTTTATGAGCCCAGCAACCTACACATCTACAACTCCTTTGCCTGACTTAAATAAGAAATTACTGCTGGGGCTTAGAGAGATGGCTCAGGGGTGAGAATGCTTACTGTACAAGAATGAGGATGTGAGTCTGGGTCTCTAGCACCAACGTAAAAAGGCAGTAATGGCTACTGTGGTGGTTTGAACGAGAACAGCCCCCCACCCCCACTTGAAGTATTTGACATTTGGTCCTCTGCTGGTGGCACTGTTTGGGAAGGGTCATGGAAACTCTAGGGGTGTGGCTATGCTGGAGGATGCCTGTCACCAGGGGTGGGGGGGGCGCGGTATGGAGAGTATATGGCCTCAACCCACTTTTAGTCTATCACCCTGCTTTATGCTTGAAGATATGAGTGCTCAGCTTTCTGTTCTGGCTTCCTCCTGCCATGTCTCCCCCATTGTGATGGACTCATCCCTCTGGAACCATCAGCCCAGTAAATTCTTCCTTCTATGAGCTGCCTTGGTCATGGCATTTTATGAGAGCAACAGAACAGTTACTCAGGCTTTATGACTGTAACCCCAGTGCTGAGGGGCAGGACAGGAACAAGAGGGTCGCTGAGGTTTGCTAGCCATCCAGTCTAGCCAAAGAACGGTGAGCTCCAGGCTCTGAGAGGTCCTGTCTCAAGGAAGCAAGGCAGGAATCCCCATTTCCTAGTCATCCTCCTTTAGCCTCCTCATGTGCATGCATAGGTGCATACCTGCACATATACATTTGCCCACACAGACATATACCACATAGACACACACACACACACACACGCACACACACGCACGCGCACACACGCGCGCACACACGCACGCACGCACACACACACACGCACGCACACAAATCACTGCTAAACTGGTAATTACTCAGGAGGCTGAGGCAGTTATGCACAGGAGTTTGAGGCCAGTCTAGGCGACACAATGATGTCCTGTTCAAGGGGAGAGAGAGAGGCAGGGAGGACCAATGGAGAGAAGGGAGGAAGTGCTCCCAAACTCCAAGTCCCAGGAAGACAAACATCATCTCTCTTTTACCCTGGCGTTCCCAGACCTTTATGCTTGCCTGACACTTGGTACATGCTGATGTCATTGAAATGATTTTTCACTCTCTTCTAAGCTTCCAAAGCATTTATTGCTTAGCATACTTTATTTTATTTTCCATTTCATTCTCTACTTTAAAAGTTCATTAGGGAAGAAGGTTTTATCTCTAATTAGCAGAGCATAGGGTTAAGAGCCGGTGGTTAAGGCTTGCTTCTGTAGCTTACTAGCTGTTGGACCTCAGGCAAGCAACTTCACCTATCTGGGCTTCAATTTCCTCAGCAAGTGACAATAAATAGAGGCGGCCACAGAGGGCTCTAGTGTGTACTTGAGGATTCATATTCATAAAGCCCCTGGTTCTTTACCACCACGGACACCAAATAGGTCAAAGTTACCTGTGTGAAAGAGAAGGAATAAATGTTCATGGGGTGAGTAGAGAAGAGCAGAACTGGTAAGTCAATTTACTGGGGAGGTGAGCTTTTCCGCAATTAAAAAAATTCTAATTACATTTGTGTATTCATTGTATTGTGTGTGTGTGTGTGTGTGTGAGTGCGCACGCACAACTACATGTATGTGGAGGTCAAAAGACAATTTGTGGGAGTTGATTTTTTCCTTCTACCACGGGTGTCCAAGACTGAACTCAAGTCAACAGGCTTGGAGGCAAGTGCCTTTACATAATGGACCATCTCATTGATCCACATTTTAAAAATAATTTTTATTATTTTTAAGAAAACGGGAAAGAGAAAGAGCAAGCACAAGAGAGAGGCAGAAAGAATGTACATCTGAGTACAGGGTGAGGTGCTTAAGGAGGCCAGAGGTGTCAGACTCTCCTGAAGCCGGAGTTACAAGTGGTTGTGAACTGCCTAACCTGAGTCCTGAGAACTGAACCTGGGCCCTCTGCAAAAGCAGTAGTTGTTCTTAACCACTGGGCCATCTCTTCAGTCCCCCAAATTACTCTATTTTTTAAAGGGTGGGGTGAATTCTAGTCTTTGAATATACTGTTAAGGTTATAGAAGATGGGAGAAGTGTGTGGAATGCTCCACACTAAAGAAGGCTCAGGTGACCTGACAGCTAAGCCAAATGTGGCCCCATTCTATACCCAGTACTCTTGGGTAAACAATGCAACAAAAGACATCATTACGGACTGGAGAGATGGCTCTGCCAGGAAAGCACTGGTCAGACAAGAGCAAGGATTGAACTTGGAGCTCAAGAACCTATGAAAAAGGTAGGTGGCCATGGGAGCCCCCCTATAATTCCAATGCACAGGAGGTGGAGACAGGATCCCCAGAGCAAGCTGGCTAGACTAGCAGAAATGATAAGCTCCAGGTTCAGTGAGAGACTGACTCAATACATAGAGTGCAATTGACTCAATATATAGAGTGCGATTAAGGAAAACACTTGACTTCAGCTTTGGTCCTCTGCATGCATGTGTGCCTATACACATGTAAACATGCACAACACACACAGACACACACACACACACACACACTCCACTCCTAAACAAAAGGCATCATTGAGTCAGTTGAGAAAGCTGGTATGTGAATGCATAAATTAGTTAAAAGTGTTCCACAAACTAAAAATCTGTTGAAGCTGATAAGTGTGCTGTGGGAGCAGAGAGGTGAAACACACACTGTAGTAGTCCCCGAAGGGTCCTCATATATCTAATTTATTCTCTGATGATTGAGGAAAATTGTGTGTGTGCCTGTGTGCACACAAGAGAAAGAATTTGAATGTGTGTGTGGAGAGATGGAGAGATGGGGAAGCAAGTGGGATGGCAACGTCAACAAAAGAGAAACCTAGGCAGTGACAGGCAAGTGTGGCACTCTCAGTCTTGGCAATTCTTCTGTGTTTGGGACTACTTCCGAACAAAAAGTTTTGCTTTGTTTTTAACCCAGAAATCTTAGCTTTCTCTCATTTGGATTTCCGCTTCAGGTAGTAGAGAACATGGGGAAACATGCAGTCTGGAATTCAGTGATACACCACTGTTCATTTATCACAAGTTAAATGCACTGTTGGCCTTATAAATAATCTATGCCAGGAATGGCGGTTTGTGCCTGTGATCTCAGCAGTCTCAGCACTTGGGAGGTTGAGGCAGGGCGATTGCTGTGTTTGCGGCCAGTGTGGTCTACAGTGAAACCTTGTCTCAATAAAAACCAAACCAGGGGCTGGAGGGATGGTTCACTGGTTAAAAGCACTGGCTACTCTTGCAGAGGACCCAGGTTCGATTACCAGCACCCACATGGCAGCTAATAACAGTCTGTAACTTCATTTTCAGAGTGCCTGACGCCCTCTTCTGACCCCTGCAGGCATTTCATGACACGGATGTACTTGCAGGCAATATACTCACACACAATAAAAAAAAAATAATAATAAATGAAATACTTTAAAAATCCCCAAACTATCTAGCTGAAGCAAGCAATCCCCCATTGTCACCACACATAATGCTTAGAATGTCTTTAGGAACATTCATTAGTGCCAGTCTCTGAAGCAGGTTATTTTTCAACCTCATAAAATGAACTTACTGCTTTTTTCTTATTTCCTTTGTAATTAGGATCAAGATTCAATCAGGCAGCTCTGAAATGTGTATGATTAAGGCAAGAATGTAAGCTATCACCTTTGCATGTACATCTAAGAACTGACTTAAAAGAAGTTTCAAAGAACTGCAGTCACCGCTGCTCTCTACCAGTGGTTGTGAATTAATTCTCCTGGAAAAATCATCATTTCTACAAGTTAATAGACTCTTTGAAGCTAAATCAAGTCAATTTCCATTGTCGCATTGTGATGCTTTTGAACTTGGTTCATTGAATTATCTCATTTGATGGTCACCTTGAAGATGGCTTTGTGGGTGATCCTAAGCCACAGCAGCTCTCTGTGGCTCAGTTCCCACCCCGTTCCATTCATCTTAATTGCTTAATGAGCAGCTTCAGGTAAATGATCCCTTTCATTATATAGTAGTTAAAGAGACTGGTAGCCAATGCGATAGAAACACTGAAATCAAGAATCCTGATTTTGCCACTAATTGGGCATGTGCCTGTGACCAAATCTGTTTCCTCATCTGCAAAATGGGGAACTCCTCCAGGAATCTGGTATTCAGAATTTGATTTACAGACAGGTAAGTATTCCTGTAAGAAGTAAACATTTGTCGGCAACTGATCTGCAAGATGCATGCCCCAAAGATTTTTATGTCCTGATTTTGAGCCCTGGGAAGTCTCTGCCCACATCAAATAGAGATCATGTGTCCAACCAACAGGATATTGCAAAGTTGATGAAATATGACTTCTGAGGCCAGGTCAGAGAATATCGTGCAACTTCTACCTTGCTGTCTCTTGAACCATTTATTCGGAAGAAAACCATCTATTCTGACAACTCCACAGGGAAATCCATGTGGGTGAAGAGGAACGGAAGCCCCTCGCCACCGGTTGCCAGCATTCATTTGTCAATCATGCAATTGAGTTACCCGGAAAGGAGATCCTCTCTGCCAGAACTTTCAGATGACTTCAGTCCCAGCTTGTGCCTTGAACACAGCCTCTCAGAAACCCCAAGAGCATAGCTAAACTTCTCCTGAATTTTGGACCCACAGAAATACATAAGAGATATCATTGCTGTTTCAAGACACTGACTGTTGCAGTGATTTTTTTTTTTATGTAACAAGCTGTGATGGTTGATCCTAGTTGTCAACCTGACAGGCTTTAGAATCACCTAGGAGACAAACTTTCAGGTGTGTCTGTGAAACTGTTTCCAGAGAAGCCTGAGAAGGGAAGCCCTGCCCTGAATGGGGTTGGCATCACTCTATGCACTAGGGTTCTGGACTGAATAAAAAGGAGAAAGCAAGCTGAAGTAGTAGCATTCACCACTCTCTGCTTCCTGTGTGGATGCCACGTACCACCTGCCTCAAGCTCCTGCCGCCATGCCTTCCCCACCACAACGAACTGTAGTCAACCAAAATAAATCCTTCCTTCTTTAGGTTCCTTTTGTCACACATTTTGTCATAGCAACAAGGAAAGTAACTAATATGAAAGCTCCAATGAAACACATTTAGAAACGTTTATGGCTATTTAAAAGAGCAATTTTACATCAAATAAATGTAATGATAAAAACCTGGGGCTCTTGTAAGGTTTTTAAATTTTTCAAAATTATATGTTCCTTGTCACTCAACTTCTATTATACAAAAGCATCAATAAACGGTGGGTTAGAGAATTAAAAAATAATTGGCCCCATGTCACAGAATCTGAAAAGCATTGATCAGAATGTTGCAATCTTGTGGAAAGTTGAAAGGTTTTTGAAATTATCCAGTCTAACCTCCCACTCCGAGATGAATTGTCTCTTACAGTGTTTCAGTAATAAAATTCTGATTCTTAACAGCATTATTACGATTAATGTTACAAAACATTCCTTTTACTGAGTATTTGCCATGTAAGTGCCTATCCCAAGTATTTATGGTCTTTATGACAACATGGCTTAGCAGATGCTCTATCCTGACCTTATATAAGAGGAAACTGAGGCTTCCTGAGGCTTGGGTAAAGTGGACATTTTAACTAATTCAGGTCATCTGATTCCAGATCCATTGTATTGCCTCTAATTTCATTAGTTTGTTTGTGCCCAATACCTTTCACTTTGTATAACAAAATTATATGCTTTCTCTGACTGTTGGAAATTACCTTTCCACTTATTTTAAGGACAGAATTCAAAGCATAATATAACCAACAAGAACAGAAGAGAGTTAAAGGCAGAAGATATGGCTCAGTTAAGAGCACTTGCTGCTTTTCCAGGGGATCTGAAGTTGGTTCCCAGCACTCACATCTGATGGCTCACAACCACCTATAACTCCAGCTTCAAGGGATCTGACACCCTCTTTAGGCCTCTATGGGCACCTGTAGACAAGTGGCATTCACTCACACAGACACACAGATGCACACACATAGATTTTATAAAAACTCTAAACAAACAAAAACTAGACTGTTCAAAGCATTTGCCAATATGGAACTTTTTCATTGCTGTTAATGCTACCTGACAAAATAGGAGGGGCCATCAGGAAGAAGAGTAATCTCTAGAGACAAATAGACATGAGTTCTAATCATTCTTTTCATCTGTAAAAATTAAAATAACACTTTTTAATATTATTATAAAAAATTATGAGCATCTACATAAAGCACCAAGAACAGCTTATGGAATTCTTACATGCATCTGTGCATCCAATAAATATGTACTAAGCATTTTTTGCAGGCCAAGTGCCGTTCTTGGCAATAGCAACACAGCAGTGAACAGAACAAAGACCCTGCTGTCATGGCATTTACAATTCAGTAAGAAGAAAAGAAAGAAAGAAGCACACAGAGAGACGAAGCTCATGTTCTGTGAAATTAATGAAATTATATACAAACGCAATTAAGAGAACAAAGTAGGACAACACTATACAAAGGACAGAGATGCAAAGTGATGCTTTCATTTTGGAAAAGGTGCACATGAGCCAGGGCCAAATGACATAGAGGAGCCAGCCATATACACCAAACAAAAGACTAGGCAGAGTGAGAAACCTAAGAAAGCAGACAGATCCTCAACAAAACAGTAGGCTGAAAAAAAATATCTATCACAGAAACAGAGCGTTCTCAAAGAAGTCTGTAATCTCTGTCTGGATTCTGGTTCAGAGAAAAAAGTTTCCTCTGAGCACTCAAAGACTCTATCCACTATTTGTTCAAAATCTACAATAAATATATGCAGCCCAGGAGTGACCTTGCCTGATCTAAGAAACTGATAAAAATGTATACTTGGTCAGTGATTCCCCCCTACCTCATTAGGAAGAGCAAACATTAACTTTCTCTGAAAGGTATACACTGTAAGAAATTATGTGCCTAACATGTATTTGATAAGGGACTTGTAACCTGTCTATATGAAGAACTCTTACAAGTCAGCAGACTACAATTCAGTTTAAATGGGCAAAAAGCTTGAATAGACACTTCATTAAAGAAGATATACAAATGGAAGATTACTGAGCAATAAAAAAGGGGGAAACAGTGACTGAGGATATGGCTAAGTTGGGAAGCACTTACCATGCAAGTTTAGGACTAGAAGTTGCATCCCTGTCACCCACATAAGTGTAGGATGGGTGTGGCAGTCTGCCTGTAACCCTAGCATATGGAAGCAGAGATAGTGGATCCCCAGAGCAAGCTGGCAAGATAGAGAAGCATTAGTGAGCTTTGGGTTCAAGTGAGGTCCCCAATAAATAAGATAAAAAATGATCAAGGGAGACACCCATCATCAACCTCTGGCCTCCACATGTACACACACACACACATACACGCACACACACACACACGCACACACACACGTGCACAGATTGCTGCCGATATGTGGCACATGAGCACATCTCCAAAGCATTGTTCTGAAAGAAACCAGACATAAAAGACTATACACTGCATGATCCTGTTCACATGAAATTCTAGAAAAGGGAGAGCTGCAGGGAATAGAGTGAGTCTGTTCTAGACCACAGTCATGGTTGTGGTTACTTGTCTATATGAGTTGATTAAAACTTGGACACTTGAAATGAGTACATTTGAGGCTATGGGTATAGCTCAGTGGTCAGACACTGGACTGGATAGCTTTAGCTGTCAACTTGACAGACCTGGTGAGAAGGAACCTCAATTGAGGAATTTTATCCATTAGACTGGCTTGTGGCCATGCCTGTGAGGCATTTTCTTGATTGTTGAGTGATGTGGGAGGGCCCAGCCCACTGTGGACTGTGCCACCCCTGGGTAGGTGGTCCTCTATCATATAAGAAAGTAAGCTGAGCATGGACCAGAGGAACAAGCCAATAAGCAGTGTTCTTCCGTGGTCTGTGCTCCAGGTTCCTGCCTTGAGTTCCTGCCTTGACTTTTCTTGATGATGAACTGTGCTATAAGCCAACTAAACTATTTCCTCTTCAAGTTGGTTTTTATCAATGTTTTTACCACAGCAATCAAAAGTGGGCCAGAACAAACATTCATATTTGAAGTCCTGGGTTCTATCTCCAGCACGACAAGCAAGGGAGTAAATTTTATATGTCAATTATACATCACTAAAGCTTTACAAAAAAGTCTAGGTAAGGTCTTGCACTGAATAAGACTAGAAATATGCAAATGTACATTTTTTTGGTACTTTTTGAACATACAACTGCAAGACATAATGGCTGTATGACCCTGGCCAATTTAATTAACTTTGTCTTGGTCTCCTGGGGTAGACCATTGAAGACTGCTTTCAAGACCAAATTTTATATATATGTTACATATATTGAAGCATTTTTTTCAGTGTCTGACAATCAAGTCCCCAACCCAAGGATAATTTCTAAGCCTCCTGCCTTTCTCTGACTCTCTTCACTCAGCAACCTTCTCTTATGGCATGGGCTTCTTTCTTCTCTTTCTTCATGGGCTCTCTACAGTGAGAGTTAGCTGTGGGGCAACCAGTTCCCTGGACACTTTGATTTCAGTTGGAATCTAGAGACATGTCTCAGTCAGTAAAGTGCTTGCCATGCAAGAATGAAGATCTGAGTCTGGATCCCCAACACTCAAGTAAAAGCAGGGTACAGTGATGCATCTGCAACCCAAGCACTGGGAAAGCGGAGGCAGGCAGATCCCTGGAGCTTCCCGACCAGTCAGTCTAGCCACATCGGTAAGCTCCAGGTTCAGTGAGAGGACCTGTCCCAAGACACAATGAGGAGAATGACTGAGGAAGGCACAAGATGACAACCTCTGTCCTCCATATGCACAACACACAAATGTGCACACACATACAGCAACACACAGACCAAAAAACATCCCAACAACCTTTTGACTTCTAATTCAATCCTGGACAAGTTTGGTTAGTATTCCTGAGACACTGATAAGATAGCACTTCTAGATCTGCAAGCAAAAGACATGGTTCTCTAGATTGTGTGGAACAAGGAAGTCTAACTGAGTAAAAAAGCCAGGAACCTTCTCAGCCATCCTGGTTTAGTGGGAACACAAGATGGCTGCAAAAACTCCAGAGTGGACCTACCAAGCACTTCTAGTCTCTAAAATACTTCTGGACACAAGCAGTCCCGTTTAAACACATAGGATGAGAATGGGCATACAGATTCATTTTCTTGAGGGAACTTTTCAATGCAATATTTTAAATAATTATTTGAAGAATGCATGCACACATACAATGTACTTTGGATCATATCCACCCTGACTCTTCCTAACTCCTCCATATCTACTCCCCCTCCTACATCCCACCTTTCCATTTATTTATAAATAATACTCTGAGCTGTATCAAGTTGACAGTTGAAGCTAATCAGGGCAATGACTTTTCTCTACGAGCAACCTGCATAGTGCCTTCTAGTACTATGAAACTAGCCAGCAGGGAGAAAGTGTCTAGGTTAGTACCAACTTAATTTTTTCAAGTCCTGTGACAAAGGGTGTGATGTCTTCTTGAAGGAACTCTTCAAGATTGGAATAAGCACAACAGCTCTGGATTGTATTGAGTGGTTATTTTTATTTTATAAATCTCTCTCTCTCTCTCTCTCTCTCTCTCTCTCTCTCTCTCTCCCCTCTTTTTCCTGAGGAATCCTGACCTTGATTGAAATGAATGGACATTTTGGATTTTGGTTGAATCCTCACTCTTAATACACACACATACACACACACACACACACATGCACACACACACAGAGAAACAGAGAGAGAAAGACACACATACAGAGAGAGAGAGAGAGAGTAAATTCTGCTGGTGCTTCTTGACTGTTTTCATCCTGGCACCTACAGAATGTAACCCCATGGTAAAGGAGGTAGCCTTTTCTGGCCCAGCAGTCTTTCCAGGGTATTGACCATAAGGACCATAGTTAACTCTTTCTAGGCACAACAGGGATTCCCTGGCCCATTGGCTGCATTGTTATTCACTAAAAGCAGCAATTGAAAATGACAGTACTGCTAATTAGTAAGAAACAACATTCTCCATGCCAGCTGGGCTAATCTGTAGCGAGACACTTAAGTTCATCAGAAAAGTTTAGTGTGGACTCGCAACCACACTCCTGGGCAGCACTCACAAGAGTGAGTGGATTCCACTGTGGAATTTATCTTTGCTACTCAGACATTAACTTGATGACTTAATGTTGTACCTATATTCATGAATTCAAAAGAAAGACTAAATCTGGGGGCTTGTTCAAGTTGATAAGTTTTTACCTACTTACCATACTTATTTGAAGTCTGTCCAAGGTATTTCTATAACAGAAACGTGATATACTATAAATCATTTCTTACAACTGTATTACATATTGTAAGTAGTATAGAGATGATTTATACCAGAGGATGCACAGAAGTTATATTCAGACACTGTCATTTTATATTGGGTGCTTGTGCACCCATAGATTTGGCCTACGAGCAGAACCAATCCTCCACAGATACTGAGAGATGACCTATTATTACACGTTCATATTCTGAGAACTAATTATTAGGTCAAGAAAATGTCAAATAATAAATGTGCCAAAATCATTTTAAGATTTAACTTTTATTATTTTAATTATGTGTATGTGTACATGAGTGCAGGTGCCCATGAAGGACAGAGGTGGTAGATCCCCCTGAAGCCAGAGTTACAGGTAGTTGTAGTTGTAAGGTGCTGGATGTGGGTGCTGGCAACCAAGCTTGGGTCGCCTGCAAGAGCAAGCCCTGTGAAAATCATCTTATAGGACAGTGACTTTTGTAGGAGAGAGGGACTAGAGATACCTGGAAATTTTGCCAAGGTTATTGTTGGTTTGGGGCTGTTACCTGAAATAACAGAAGTGAGGAATTGGGGACCTGCAAGGGGAAAGACTAAGCATGGAGGAGAAGAGATCCAGAATAAGAAAGTTATAAAGCCTGAAAGTATGACCAATAATTCCAGGTCCCTGTCTAAGAGTCTCCAGACCACAGCTGTGGGTAGAAAGGCTTAAACACACACACACACACATACACACACAGAGTGCTTCAGACCACTCAACACTCTTGCAAGCAAGAACACTCTATTTGGGCAAATAACAAAGGCAAAATCTGCTTATCAGCTCTGCTAATAGAAATGACAACCAGCACAAGCAAAATGCCTCACGATCCACAGGATAACACAACCAGCTCACGGGATCTCCTGTTATTACTAATGGAGGCCTCACAGCCATTACACCTGGGAAGAATATTAACGCGTGCAGCCAACAAAGACAAATCTAAGGGAGGAGGGCGCAGGGGCTGCTGCCTGGTTCAACACCACAGATATTCAAATTGCACTCTTCTGAGCTGTGTCTAATGCCAGCACCATTTTTTAAAAAGAGACATATCAGTTTCAGTCAAGGTTTATATTTTACTTCCCCATTCTTCACTGCTAGGATGGAGGTGGAGGGAGAATCCCCAGCTACATTACTTTTTAATTTAATGCCCTTGAGTAAGGGCAGTTTCAGGAGACTTGGTGGAGACTGCTGGGAGGCGGTGCTAAGGCTTCTCCTGTCCTGCGAAGGCTTGCAGCTGCTGTTGCCGCATCATCCTCTCCAGGTAAGACCTTGCCTCCTATTGTCACGGCATTTCAGCATCAAATTATTTGAATTCCAGACACATCGACAGCACACTGAAGGACTCCTGCCAATTTTTGCAGCTCACTTGGAAAAGAACATCAGGAAGCATTAGTCATTTATATGACTCCCAGGCCCCTGTTGTAAATTCAGCGTGCAAGCCTACCTGCAGGTGCCAGCCTACGGCTCTGCTCTCTAATCCTATAACCACCCTTCGGTCACCAGTTCTTTCTCACAGACATGTGCACCAAATCTTAACCCAGCCTGTCTCCTTCTCTGAACCTCTTTTTAGGGGACTGAAGCATCAGCTGCCAGAGGAGTCCTGGACACAGAACTCAGCTATTTGCCCTCAGCGGGCCTGGGTGGAATCGCGCAGCGTCACACACGGTTGTGCCCACAGCTGCCCTTCCTGTGTTTTCATAAAGATCAAGTCTGGTTAAAATAGACATCTGTAGCCCGGAGTGATGGCACATGCCTTTAATCCCCGCAGAGACAAAGGCTGGTAGATCTCTGTGAGTTAGAGGTCAGCTTGGTTTACATATCGAGTTCCAGGCTACATAACGAGACCCTATTTTTTTTTTTAATTGACAACTGTCCAACAAAGGTGAAGTAGCTGAATGAATATATTCTAGCTCCTCTCACTGGAATATGAGCAAGAGAAGCAACAAAGATTCATATTCTCTCATGTTCTTTCATTCTTTCTCTCCCCCTCTCACTTCCTTCCTTCCTTCCTTCCTTCCTTCCTTCCTTCCTTCCTTCCTTCCTTCCTTCCTTCCATTTTGTTGCATTTTGTTTGTGACAAGATCACATCTAGCCCAGATGCAAACTCACCATATAGCTCAGGCTGGCTTTGAACTCCTGATTCTCCTGTTTCCATCTCCCAAATGCTGTGATCACAAACATGTTGTTTTTTAATATTTTATTATATGTGTAAAGTGTATTGCCCTCTTGTGTTAAGTGCACTGTGTCATGCGATACCTGAGGAGACAGAAGAGAGTGCTGCAGAGGTGGAAAAGGAAAAGAAAGGAGAGAAAGAATGAGTTCCTGAAATGGCCAGGTGAGGAGGAGGCAAAGAAACAAGGGCTGAGGCCTGGGGAGAGGGCACAGTGGTTAAGAGCACGGCTGCTCTTCCAGGGGACTGGGGTTTGGTTTCCAGCACCCACATGGCAGCTAGCAACCATTCATAACCCCAGTTCCAGGGGAATCCAATGCCCTCTTCTGATCTCTGTGGACACTGCAAGACCCAGATGCACTTACATACATGTAGGCAATACACTCATACACATAAAATAAAAATAAAATATTTTAAAAGCAAATTTAAAGAAATGAGGGCTGGAACTGTTGTAGGCCCTTGGGTGAACTTCCGGTTCTAGGAGTCTATGCTGTACACATTTCCACAATTCCTCTTTTTCCCACAAGGTCTGGTGGCTGGTTTCCTGTGTGCATACAGGCATCCTTATCACTGTCTAAGGTTCATTAAAATCCCCTCCTGAATAAGAACACATTTTGATTCTTTCAACTACGTGACACGGGACTATCAAGATACCAAGAGCCTGTGACCAGGCTAATAGGTGTCATGGGTCATTTATCCCTTATTAAGTACATTACCTAAACCAGGGCTACCACCAGCTCTATGATACATTGTACAAATTTGATAAACTTTAGAGTTATATTATGTATTTATTTTTTAAAAAATAGTTACTAAAATAATCAGTTTTAGGGACTAGAGAGATGGCTCGGCAGTTAAGAGCAAGTACTGCTCTTACAAAGGACCAGAGTTTGGTTCCCAGCACCCACACTTATAAACTGGTGGCTTACAAACACCTGTAACTCCAGCTTCAGGGATCCTCTGACCGCCGAGAGCACCTGCACTCGTGTGCATATGACAAGTTTCTTTTCTAAAATAATATTTTATTATTTTTATTTTATGTATATGAGTGTATTGCCAGCTCTGTGACAAGTTTCTTTATCTGCATAGACACGTGATTTAAAAAAATTAAATTTCTTAAGAAACCTAGTACTCTAACATTATACACATAAGGATTCATCTTAAAATAATAGAACATTCAAATGATTCACTGTAATATTATGAATTCACAGTCATATGGCTCTAATGCTGTGATGTACAGCAGATAGACATATTCCTCAGGAAAATAAAATGATTTTTGATGGTTTTAGTGCTTGCTGTCTTGTCTTTGGAGCTCATTTTTATAGGCAGGGCCATTGAGTTAGTGGGACTTTTCTAACTGATTATTGATTTTGTTGGTTTTAACGTACTTAACAAATGTAACTCTCATTGATCATGAGCTTTATGTTTTTTAATTATTAACTAAATTAATTGTGGAGAATCTATTTCTCTGTGTCATTTCCATACTTGGTTCAAGTCAGCCCTCGGTGTTCTTTCTTGTCCTCCCCAGACCCCTGACCCCTTTCCCTTCCTTATTAATCCCCTTTTTACTTTCAGATCATCTTTTTTAATGATACATAGGAGTGAAAATGTATAAAGTTTGTGTTTTTTTCTGAGTCTGTCTTATTTCATTTAACATGATAAAATCTAGTCCCATCCATTTTTCCTGCAAATGACAAAATTTATTTATTCTGAATAATATAACTTTCTTACATTGGTCATATTTATTTACATTACATTTATTTATTGTTTGTGTGTGTGTGTGTGTGTGTGCATGTGTATGTGTGTGGACATGTACATGGAAGACAGAAGACAGCTAGCAAGAATCAGTTCTCACCTTCTACTATGTGGGTCCCAAGGATCAAACTCAGGCTTTCAGGCTTAATGACAAGCACCTTTCTTTACCCACTGAGCCACTGAGTCATCTTGTTGGCTCTAATTTGTTTATTATTGTAGTAAGAAAACAGATTTATTGAGTATATTGAGAAGGAAAGGGGCCTGGGCAGTAACTTTAGCACCACCTATCAAACCATTGTTTTGTGGTTTTTATGGCACTCCTGGGTAATGAATTCAGGTCCTTCCACATACTAGGCAAGGTCTATACCACTGAGCTATATCCCCAGCCTTAGCTTTAATATATTAATTTATTTTTATTTTATGTGTATGAGTGCTTTGTCTGCATTGTATGTAAGTGCATTATGTGCATACAATGCCTCCAGGGGCCTGAAGAGGAGTTGAGGAGTTCGGATCCCCTTGTTACAGATAGTTACAGATGGTTGTTAGCTACGCTGTGGGTACTGGGAAATGAACCCAGGTTCCCTGCAAGAGCAGATAGTGCTCTTAACTACTGAGCCACCTCTCTAGTTCCCACACATACCTTTTTTTTTTTTAAAGGAAGAGTCTTAACTAGCCCAGGCTGGCCTGGAACTTACTATGTAGCAGAAGATGACACTGACTTTCTGATCCTCCTGTGTCCACCTCCCAAGTGCTGGGCTTACAGGTGTGTACCACCACACCCCACTTACTGTATTAAATTTTGATAAGCCACATTCTCCACTGATAAAACATTGGAAAAAATTAGTTGTATCTGGAAAGGTATAAAGTTATTAGAAAATAGACCTGATAAATTATTGCCACAAAAATATAGTAAAATTTTGGCAGGGGGATATTACCCATCTATCTTCCTTCTTTCCTTCCTCCCTCCATTCCTTCCTTCCTTCCTTCCTTCCTTCCTTCCTTCCTTCCTTCCTTCCTTCCTTCCTTCCTTTCTTTTCTTCCTTCTGTTTTTTGAGACAGAGTCTTCCTGTAGCCCCAGATGGCCTATATAGACTAAGCTGGCCTCCATCACATAGAGATTTGACTGCCTCTGCCTCCTGAGTGCTGGGAATAAAACTATGTGCCACAATATGTGCCCAGATCCATATTACATTTCTAAAAGAAAGCTTTGGGTTTTTGGTGCATCATACATCAAAAAATGATATATAAAAGTCTTTAATATGCTTAGCAATAAATTCGCACTGTAATTTTTTTGTAGTAATTGGATCAAACCCAGAGCCTCAGACACATTAGTCAAATGATCTACCACTGAGCTCCAGTCCAAGCCGCTCAATTGTTTTTTTTTTTTTTTTTTTTACCCACTTTAGTATTTCATATCCATTGTAATTCTTCAGGTTATATGAGACATCTAGACTTCACTACTACAGTTGTTCAGCATCAGGACACCACCATGAGCTTGTTAGAAACAGAATTTCAGATCCTTACTTAGAATTACTGAGTCAGATTTTGCATTTTAACAGATCCCCAGTACCTTATATGCATAGGAAAATTTGAGAAGTACTGATTGATGACACTAAAAAGGACAGGACATTCTTTAAGTAGCAGACATATTTCCTTTTCAAGCTAGGCAAGATGGTACACAACTATGGTGTCCACTACTCAGAAAGCTGAGACTGAATGATCAGTTAAGAACACACATTCAAGATCAACCTGGGAAACATAATAAGAATTTGTCTAAATAAATAAGTAAACAAACATTTCCTTTAAAGACAGTATTATTGTGAACAGCACAGAAAAAAAAAAACTAGGTGTAAATATGATTCAGACTTTTGTGGACTGATTTTGCAATAGCATTTAAAACCCATCTGCCTCTCCTTTCTAGAGTTTTTATATTAGAGAAATTGGGGGTTGTTGTCAAGAATCATTTTTAAGTTGTTTTAAAAGATGTGTGTGTTGTGTGTGTGTATGTGTGTGTGTGTCTGTGTGTGTCTGTGTGCATGAGCACGCACGGGTATGCAGGTACCCCAGAAGGCCAGAAGAGGACATCAGATCTCCTGGAGTAGGAGTAGCAGCTGATTATGAACTGTCCACTGTGGGTGCTGGGAATCAAACTCTGGTCCTACAAAAGAATTCTCTTAACCATTGAGCCATCTCTCCAGCCCCTGATGTTAAGAATATTAGTAATTTGTTTAGCAGCAGTAATATCTTTTGGTAAATATCATAAATTAATTTTTCCTGAAAGAGTTTCTAAACCATTATATATTTTCTTAGGAATTTTATGCATTCACTTTGTGGTTTCCAATTTTGTTCATAACATTAATTTTATAATCACTCCTCATTGGTACTGAGCAATGTAGACATTCTCAGAAGTATATTTCTGACTTCCATTTTGTGGCCCCTGTTTTTCCGTCACCTGCACGCACTGCACACTCCCTCTAATCAAGCTTGACTGGCAAGCTGCATCCATTCAACTCTCCCATCCTGTATTCAGCAACAACTTAACATTTTATGTTCCATGATACCTTTACATTATAAGCCAATATTTGGTTGTAGCAAAAAGCTGTATAGGCTTTGGATGATATAAAAATATCATTGCTGTAAAATGGGTTTTTGCTACATCATTCAGTACCAAATTTAAAGATGCAAAACAGGAAGCACAGAATACTCTAGAATTTTTGAGGCTCTTCTGCAACAGCCTGTTACATTGTCTGCCATATATGTGGCACTGTGTAGGTAACTTTGTTCTTAGACCCAATTTTTGCAAGTTGTCTTCTGAAAATGTGCCCATACTTCCTTTTGTTATTGTCCAGTCTCCTTTATGCAAACACAAATGAAATATTTTCATTTTGAGAACCCACCATTTTCCTAGTCCTTTGCTTGCTTGTTTTTGTTTCAGTGTTTGTTCTCTCTCTCTCTCTCTCTCTCTCTCTCTCTCTCTTTCTCTCTCTCTCTCTTTCTCTGTGTGTGTTATTATGATGAGTTTATGAGTGTGTGTACGCATACACATGCTACAATGGTGTGTGTGGAGGTCAGCGGACAACCGCAGGTGTCAGTCATAAGCTTCCACCTGCTTGAGACAGGGTCTCTTGTTCGCCCCCGAATTGCCAGGCTAGCTGGACCTTGGGCTTCTGGAGAGTCTCCTGTCTCCACCTTCCACTTTGCCATGGTAGCACTGGAATTCCAGGATGTGCCCCACCACACCCACCTTTACATGGGTGCCATGGATCAAATTCATGACCTCATAAGTGTTTTACCCCCTGAGCCATCTTCCCAAGCCCATTGTTGTTTTTTCGAGATAGGGTCTCATAACATATGTAACCCAGGCTGTCCTCAAACTCTCTAGCCTCCTGCCTCAACCTCCTGAGTACTGGCATTACAATTGTATGCCACTGTGACCAGCTCACAAGTCTCACAGCTTTATCTGTTTCATATGGCTTCTTTCAGGGTCTGTACCTAAAATAATCAAGAGTAATATGTAGCAGTTCTTGCCTTTTTCAAAATTAGTTCATTGGTGGCCTCTGCCACAATTTGGTTTTGTATTTCATTCCTTTGAAATGTGAAGTATAAATTGGTGTCAATGTGCCATTGCTATCAAATGCTGAATAGGTCCCATCAAAGGAAGACAATGTGAATCACTGTCCTGTCTCCTGGATAATTTTCTCCCAAGACGTTGCCTTGTCGAAGCTGAATCGTGTGTGATGTGCATATGATGCCATCTCTCATTTCTATATTGTCTTTGTTGTCTCTGTCTTATATGTATTATATCATATTTTAACTTTGATTTCTTAACATTACCATTGAAATGCATCTTACTTTCTGTCTACTTATATTATGTGACAAATACTGTCCATCCTTGCTCCTGTTTTCACTCTTCAGTTAGTACATCTTTCCATCCCTAAAGAATTTGTAACAGAGAAAATACAGAAATCAGAACAATAGGCAGGGGTCAATACTGGTAAAAATTTATGAATATTGTTTCTGAAAACTTCCTACCTGTGCTGATTGTAGTTAAATTTGAAGAAAATATATTTTAAGAAAAGTTAATTTTCCTTTTTTGTATGGAGACAGTATATCAGGTAGCCCAGGTTGGCTTTGAATTTCTTATGTATGTAACTGAGGATGACCTTCAAATTCTGATCTTCTTGCTTCTACCACCTTCTGACTACTAAGATTTCAGGCATGTGCCACCATGCCTGATTCATTCGGTGCTAGGTATCAAACCTAGGACTTCACACATGCTAGGCAAACATTTTACCAACTGAACTATATCCCCAGCCTCAAAAAGTTAAATTTCTCAGATTTTTTTAATAGATAAATTTCAGCTACAGTTTCATTGTTAAGTGCTCAAATTACATTGTCAGGTATTCGGATAAGAAAAATCAGTTTACTGTTTTCTTTTCTGCTTTGTCTCAAGTTATACTTGATATTATACTAGCAGTAAATTCACATCCTAATCCAGCATTCTTTACTCCTCCACCCTACATATTGTCTCCGAAAATATAGTCAGTGTGTGGTTGTTCTTCATTTCATTCCCTGCAGTCTGATTCTGAAAATAATTTTTAAATGCCTAAGTCTTTAAACAAAAAAATCCCAACAGTTGATATTTTATCTGAAAACTTAACATGTATGGAAGATACAGAATATACAATTAATAAGCTGACAAGTATTATATTATTAATAATCATTATTAATGGTTATTAAGTATTAATGTTTCTACTAACAGGATAGTCATAACAGTAAGCAATTTCTATTATATAATTACCATATCATTTAGTACTAATCTCTAATTTATATTCACATGAATTTATTTTGTGGCTTGATTGGTGCTGATTCATACAATAAAATTCTTGTAGCTTTCAACTGGTAATTTGGCAATGTCTTTTGGATACAGCACACAAAAGATGCTATGACATATAACAAGTGTAGGAAATACTAAATTGCCTGGCACATGAGTAACAAGGCTTTGATTTTTAAAAATAATATACATTTGAGCCAATGAGGTGGCTCAGAGGATAAAGGTACTTGACATACAAGTCTTTACCCTGGAACCTGGGTAAAGATGGAAGGTTAGAACTGACTCCACAGGATTCCTAACTGACTCAACTGTCCTCTAACTTCCACACAGGCACCATGTCACGTATGTGACCCTAATCTGTCTGTCTGTTTGCTTGTCTCTCTCTCTCTCCTTTCTCTCAGATAAAATGGTTTTGAATCATATATTTACCGGTAAGTATAAGTAAGAACTAGAAAAGCAGCTTCTTTTTCAGAATTTATTTTTAGAAAATGTTAGAGCGCTGAATGTTTTGACTGTTGGCTCATTTTTCCTTTGTGCAGAAACACAACAAAACACACTCAGCCTTGAAGAACAAGACACTTCACTGCCATCTGCCGGGGACGTTGGAAAACAAATACTCAGCAACCATCTTTCCAATAAGGAAAATAATAAGTATACAAAACTTCTCAGAATGACAAAGGCGAATTGTGCTGTATTAGATAAGACACACTAATGCAATGGCCAACATAGACCACCATACTTGGATTCATCAACCCAGTTATACCTTCCAATCTTCTGCAAAAGTAGGAAATTTCTTAATCTTTCTAACGCTTGTGGGACTAAATCCGGTTTTATTCACTCATACTATGGGTGGGAAAATTGGGAGGGGTATGACATGCAACTCAACTTCTTGTCTGCATTAGCAAGCCAGGTTGGGAGTCTGAAACTTTCTCACTTGCCCAGGGTGAGTGGGAAGAGGTGGACGTGGCGTCTCTTCAGGGCTAAAGGCATTGACCCTGCAGAAAGTGGGAAGAGAGTAGAGACTGAACTCAGGCAAAGTACTGAAAGGAAAAAAAGTCTCCTTATAATCAGGAATACATAGCGGCCAGGGAGATGGCTCAGCAGTAAGAGCACTGGCTGCTCTTGCAGAGGACCTGGGTTCAGTTCCCAACACCCACATGGCAGCCAACAACTGTCCATAACTCCAGTTCCAGGGGACCCATCACCCTTCTCTGGCCTCCATGGACATTGCACACATGGATGCAGTTACATACATGCAGGCAAAATACACACAGAATAATGCATAAATTTGTTTTGATTTAGGAAGATTGGAGATGATCCAGCAAGATTCCTAATAAAGGAACTTGAAGTGACATTATTCCTGGGGAGACAGGAACACACCCCAGATAGGGAACAAATGACAGGCCAAAGTTAAGATACCACCAAAGTCCAACTAGGTGGACCAATGAGTTTTATTAGGGTCAGGGAACAGGAGTATGGGCAGAGGGTCATTTACTTATGGAAGCAGAATTGAATCAAAGACAGCTGTATCACCAAAAGCCCACCACTACTCACCAGAGCTAAAAACCCGGAGCTCTATGCAAAGCTGGCAGGCAGCGCAACAGGCTGGAGAATGTCTCCTTCAGATAGCTCAGTAGGTATAAGCCTATTCTAACTCCAAGCGGCTCGGCTGGCATGAACCTCTTCTAGGAATGAGACGTCAACAATGTCTATGCTCTCTTTAAAAAGTCCTACAATAAACCAAAGTACTATTCCACCAAAGTCCACGCTGGAGAACGAAAGAATTGATTGAGCTTATCTACAAAGCCCAAGTGGAAAGTAGTTAACGGGAGTGTGGGGAAACCCAAAGCAGCTGCTTACCAGAGTCTTCAGCATGGATGATGGTTTACCTTCCCCAGCCTACAAACTCTAACCTCCCTAAACCCAGAGGCCACCAGGCTCAGTTAGGGCAGAATGGCATGTGAATGGTTGGGAAGCACAGGAGGGGATGGCAGAAACTTCAGGTGCAGCCCATTGACTTTCCCCAACTCCTCCTTCTCTTAGGGAAAGTCAACACAAGAGGTTGGGGATCTCAGGTCTTTTGCAAGAAGGCACTGCTGTTCTGATGGCAGTGATTTTTTTTTTTTTTTTTTTTTTTTTTGGCTTGGAAGGTAGTACTGTTTAACAGGCAGGAATGATAAGACAGAAATAAAACCCAGGAGTTGACACATCCAAAGAGAGGTAAGAAAAATTTTCGAGTAAGTGAGGAAGCGAAGAAGGCTGCTTCTCTTAGCCCCTAGCCAGGGAGCACCCTTTAGAGGCCCCGGCTCTGCCTGGTTTTGGACTCATCCTTCCCACTGGTTGAGAAATCCTGAGGCTCTTCACCAGGTGTGCACCCTCAGCCCATGTCCCTCCTAGCTCGTGCTTTGTTCCCATGGCAGGAACTCCAGGCTAGGAAGGCTCTCTTCCGATCACACCATCTCAAGAATAGGTAGACTCGGGTCTGGAGAGACCGCTCAGAGGTTAAGAGCACTGAGTGCTCTTTGCAGAGGACCCACATTCGATTCCCAGCACCACATGTCTGCTAACAACCGTCCATAAGTCCAGTTCTAGGGGGTCTGACCTTCCTATGACCTCCATGGGCTTTGCACGACACTGGTGCAGTTACATACTTGCAGACAATACACTCATACACAATTAAAATAAAACATATCTTTTAAAAAGAATGGGTTTGCACATCCTAGTCCCTGAAGTGGTGTGGACCGGGGCAGTGGTGTTCACACATGTGCTATGGGGTCCTCTCATAGCACTGACTGAAGCTGGGCGGTGGGGTGTTCTGAGAAAGGGACAGGGTGTCCAGGTGGCAGGAGGGTGTTCCCTTCTGCTGGGGTCTAGTCTGGTAATGGCTGCCACCATCGGCACTGACCGCAAGGTGGTGCTCCCTCCCTGTCGATGTCGCGGTTGGACCCCAGAACTCGAAGTTTCCAGAGTTAACTCAATTGCTGGTATTTTAGCCTCAATGTTCTGTGGTAGAACTGGAGGACACGAAGGGTCATGAACGATAAACGAGGATCCAGGTCATGTGAATCTGGGGAGCACTTTACTCTCTGCTTTGACTTTCAGAGGCGCTGGGACCTGTGGCTGGCCCGGAGGGCGGGTGCGCAGCACGCTCCGCTCAGCTCCGGGCCTCGGGGTTTCCTTCTGAGAGTGCCTTTCTAAGGGATCGCTGAGGTGACCTGGCGTTGTGCCAGCAGCTGCGAAGCAGCAGGGGAAGCGCCCATTGGGGCGTCCCCGCTGCGCTGCGGCTCACCCTACTGCTGCACATGCAGGGCTTGCTGAGACTCCTCGATCACCTAGCGCCACCTTCGGGACATCACTGGTCACTTCGTCCCTCACTAGGAACAGGACTGGGAGCTAGGTTTGAAGCCTGGGAGACATCCCGCAAGAGGTGGGATTTCAGGTGGTGACCCAGAGTTAGGGGCTAAACTCCTGAGGGGACTCCAGGCTGGCTACTGCGGCGCCTTTCTAGGACCTCGCCAAGTGCCAGAGTCCAGCTTTTGCCTTTTTGCCTGAGGCAGTGCCAGGAGCCTCCTGGCAGAAGGGGCGTGCCCTGGGTCACGCCCCTCATCCCCGCCTCCTCACCCAGCCTCACAGAGTTCGAGTCGCGTTGTACTTCCAACAGGGTCCGGGAGATAGACTTGGTCTCTGAAAGTAGAGAGGTCGTAGACTTGATACCTCAGAGAAATGTATTACTTGCCCACACAACTGTTTCATTAATCTGCAGTTTGCCCAGTGTGGGTACTAATGGTGATGCACATGGGTTGAGTGTATGTATACCAGAGGCCCTGGGGTCAAACGCAGCACCACACAATACACCAGCAACAAGAAACCTAGTGTAGTTTAGTGGAAAAAAGACAGACTATGAAGCTTGTCGGCCAGGGCTCAGGTGACACCTTTTCTTATAATTTACAGGAAGAATGGCCGATAGTTATTAATATTACACAGGCTTGAGTGGTGAATTACGCCTAGTCCCAGATACTGGGGAAGGTGAGGCAGGGGAATGGCTTGAGATCAGGAGTTCTGAGACTAACTACTGGAGAGGCAGCAAGGGGAGCAGTTCAGGAAAAGAGCTGAGAAAGGATGGGGCTGTACCCATGTCTACTGGAGAGGATGAGGGGGAAGAAAGAAGAATCGTTAACCAAATTAGTCGTGACATTCTGACACCAGGGTCCAGCCCAGGCCATAAAAACAAACAAAAAAACCCAAGCTCCTCATTTTGGGTGGAGACAGATCAACATATATAAATATGTTTTCAGCACCTTTATAGGTTTTGGATGAGTAGATGGACTGGGTCCTTCATTCCAAAAATTTCTTATACCCTGATCCTCTGAAAGTGAGTGGGGGGACTGAGCTCTAAGCAAAGTGTTCCACAAGCAGTCTGACATAGTACCCAGCAGCAGAAGTGTGTATATACACCACACACACACACACACACACACACACACACACACACACACCATTTTTGTCTTCTAAATGTAATATGAGGAAAATGAGGCTGATGGATAGGAAGTGACTAGTGCAAGGTCATTTGGTCAGACACTTCTAGAATAGGAGTTTGAATTGACACCTGTACCCTTTGGGAGCCTTTGGTGGGGAATGGTTGGGAGAACTGGACAAAGAGCTCAAGACCAGGATGAATCTACTCAGCTTAAGGGGATGAAGTCAAGGGGAACAGTGTGCTGGGTCCTGCAACCAGGTGTGTAGGCAGGGCCAGCAAACCACGTAGACATGGGATGCCCTTGGGATGCCATGTATGCTCTTCCCACTGGAAGGGGGTGGTCTTTTGTGTGATAGAGGAGAAGAAGCAATAAAAAGTATAGTTTATTACTATAACAAAAGAGGCAAAGGGTGACCACATGGTCTTCTGCTTGCTCTATGGGAGGGCCAGCTGAGCCCCATCTGAGGACAGGTCTCTGGTGAAGTGATAATGTTGCAGGAGCTTTGTACAGAGAGATAGGACACCAGGGGGTTTTCTTCCAGGAAGCAGGCTATTAGTGCCCGCACTGACAGTGGGTTCATATCCAAAAGACTGAGCCCAAGTGCAGCAGAACCCAGCTTTTTAGAGGTCTCCTTTACAGTTTAGCCTGTCCCCTATACATAGTAACATGTATTCTGATTGGGTGTTTCATGCAACAGGCAGGGTTGTGACAGAGCTGTGTATGTGCCCTCAGGCACAGAGCATGCTGTGTTTTTTTTCCTTTGTTCTGGGAGAGTAGTTGCCACAGTAGGACACACCTGATTGGAAACTGCATTTGCACAAAGGCCCGAGGGTATACTAGATGCACAAAGTAAGTTGAGTCCCTTCTAGTGGTCAGACCTCTCTGAGCTCTGTCCATCTGCATACCCATCTATATCTGCAGGCACACCACAGATATGACTAACAGGAGTAAAAAGGCTGCAGCAGCAGCTCTCTGTCAGAGAGACTGATAGGGGATCCGCACCTTCAAAGGAACGATGCTGTACTTGGTGAAGTGAATGGTGGTGTAGGGACACCCAGAAGTCACTGTGAGACCTACACTAAGGCTGAACGGAGGGGTGGTTAGGAGGAAGAGAGAAGGTGAGAGAGTTTAGATAAGACAAAGAGTTTCTGCAAATGATTGAAGGGGGTAATACAATATCTTCCAGAAAGCAAATCAAGTTCACAGCCTGGAGCACAGAATGCGGGTGTCAGGAGAAGCTGCAGAGTTGGAAATAGCTTGCTCTTTGTTCTACAGAGGCTGAGGGGACATTATTGTCATTTGAGCAGAAGGAGCCCTGATAGAATTCATTCTGAAAGCTGCCTCTGTTTCCTTAGTGGGATTTGAACTGATGATTCACATGATTTGGGTAGAAGCCTATGGTGGTCCTGTAGTTAAAGGATGATCTTGGCAGACTTAAGAATAAAGGCAAGCTGGGTAGTGGCTCATGTCTTTGATCCCATCACTTGGGAGGCAGAAGCAGGTGGATCTCTGTGAGATCAAGGCCAGCCTAGTATACATAGTGAGTTCTAGGCCATCTGGGGCTACAGGGAAACACTCTCTCTCTCAAAAAAAAAAAATATATATATATATATATATATACACACACACATACATGCAGGTACACTGGTGCACATCTCTAGTCTCTTGAGATCAGGAATCCAAGACCAGCCTGAAAAACATAGCAAGGCTTTCTCAAAAGAGGCAAGAAAGGAACAGTGGAAAGGTGGGATGCTGGCAGGGAGGGGGATGGAGTTTTGTTTGATAGAAAGAAGAAACTCAGCTGTAAAACTGGGTTTTGTTGTTGTTGTTCTTAAATTTATAAATTTATAGGAGCTAGAGAGATAGCTCAGTCATTAAGGGCACTGACTGTTCTTGCAGAAGACCTGATTTTGAATCCCAGCACCCACATGATGTCTAACAACTGTCAGTAACTCCAGCTCTAGGGGATCTGATGCTCTCTTCTGTCCTCCCACGGTACTGCGTGACCTGGTTGCATGTATACACATGCAGACATAACATTCACATACATAAAATAAAAATAAAATGTTTAAATTATAAATTTTTGTTTAATCCACAAGCTTTATTAAGCTTTATTTTTAAAAACTAAAATAAAAACAGTGAAACCAAAGCAGTTTCACAGTCTGAGCCCTTCCAGCCTTCCAAATGTAAGAGTTCTTAAAGTCATGTGTACCCATGGGAAGAGTAAGAAAAAAATATAAATGGGAGCCATGACGCAAAACGGTTTTGATGTGCATGTCGAACTAATAGATTGTCATGTCCAACAGGCAACTGGCACCATGGGGCAATGGTTTGGAAGAGATCTGGGAAGGAGCTCACAATTCAGCCAATGCTTCTCTGTTATCAAAGTCCCTGCTGTAGACCCAGTATGTAGGAGCCTTCTGCCCAATCTCTCTGAAAAACAGGAAGATTGCTCCAGAAAGGAGAAAGAAGGCCAATGTTTAGCTTGACGTTTCAAAGTAGACAGATTGGAGTTGATTTACACACTGATGGGGCGATTCCTGGAGAGAGGGAGAAGTAGAACCCACGGGAAGGAGGGCTTGTTAATGAACGAATGTCTCTGGAAATCTAGAATGGTCTACATGCAAGATGGGGCCTGGACAGAGGAAGAGAGACCGGGAAAGAGTGCTCAGGGGAACCTGGAGAGACCTTAGGCAGGTCTGGGGGCTGGGTGACCTTGACCCATGCTGCTTCACAGTGACAAGAGTCAGGTTTTTGTTTTTCTTTCATTTTTGAGACAAGGCCTCACCCTATAGCTTTGGCTGATGTGGGGTCTCTGTGTAGCTCATACTGACCTTGAGTCTGTGGTGATTCTACTGTTTCAGCCTCCCAAGTACTGTGATTTCAAATGAGTGCTTCCACACCCAGAAGTACAATCATTTCTAAAAATTAATTAATTTTTATATGTATTGAGTGTTTTGCCTGCATGCATGTAACTGCACCTGTGTCATACAGTACCTGCAGAGGCCAGAAGAGGGCATTGGATCCCCTGGAACTGGAGTTGTAGATGGTTGTTAGCTGCCATGTGGGTGCTGGGAACCAAGCCTGGGCTCTCAACTGCTGAGCCATCTCTCCAGCCCCAGACAAGCCACCTTTGGCACAATGTGCACACCTAAGCACTCACTACTCACTAAGTCATAAACGGGTCATTGTGGTGGGGAGATTTCTCCAACAACATCCAGCCATGTTTCTGCAGGTAGGACAATAGTCGGCAAAGAGCTTATCTTGCCTGGAATTGCCACTCTCTAAATAAAGCCAAGGAAGGGAGCTGTGGATGTGTGGGCAAACCAATTACAACCGAGAACTGTGGAATTCAAGCAGTATGTTATTTGAAAAGTGTAAGAAACATTAAATGTCAGGCTTTTCTGTCAAATACCATAAAACTTTAGTTTTTCACAAGGAATTCAGATCTTTTTATCTGCCCTGTCTCGTAAAGCTTTTGTTTATGCACGGTCCTGCTGCATTCCTGGAACCTGATGGCCTGGAGCAGCCACCCTCTTCCCTCTCTCCTTCATTTCCTTTGCAGCCATTTCTTTTAAAACTAGCCAGCCTGGAAGGACTGCAGGGTTAGACTCCAGACAATGGGGAAAAGACACAGTGCTTTTGTTAGGATAAGTCTTGTCGAACTTCCTGCTCAGTACCCGTGCATCTCTGCTTTTGTGAGCTCTTTACTGCTTTGATCAGAAGTAAAGTTTTGCTTTGCCTAGATGCCGGCATCTTGGCCGGCGGGACAGCAGTGAGCTTGAGACTCTAGGAACCTGAAATGAGTGGGGACAGACAGACGGAACATGCAGGACAGTGAAGACAGACAGACACACAGAACAGGCACATAGGACAGACACACACAAGACAGAGACGAACACGCAGGACAGACACATAGGACAGACGGACCTGGGAAAATGTCTCTCTTCAGGCCGCGCAGACACACAGGACAGACACACGAGGATAGACGACCTGGGCTCTTCAGGCCGCGTGCTTTATTGTTCCAGGGGGTATTTATAGTTTTGGGGAGTCAGGAATACAGATGTACCCATACAGAAATGTGGTAATTAACAGAGACACTATCTCTAACCTTCAAAGCCCACCAGGAAGTTGTATGCATACCAGGAAGGTGGCACTAAGAGGGGAGGCAGGGGCTTTGAACCAGGGGAGTGCTAAGACCCTGGCGACGTCTGGTAAGATAAAGAAGCTGAGCCAATTGATCAGGCCCCAGGACATTCCTGTGAAACTTAGTTACAAGGATTAAAGACTGAGTTTACCTATAGGTGGTCACAGGGGGGTGGAATTTCCCTAAAGCTGATTTCTCTGAGATGAACTCAAACTACAAGCTGGCTATTTTCTCTGGCTCATGGCTTACAACAATAAGCAGCCCAGCCATCATGCCCAAGTTCATGATCTTTAGTCTCTAGCAGGTCCATGAGGGAATGGTGCTTGTAGATCATTCATCTCCCACTCCCCAGACTTTCTCAGCCCTCATCCTCCTCTATCCATGCATATCCTGGGAACATCTGGAGCCCCTGTTCTGCCTGTTTCTGATGGGAGAGCCCCATCACTGACTCTCAGAGAAGGAGACTGAGGCAGTGAACTTGTGAACAGGGTTAGGTGGACTTTCCAAGCAAGACACAAAGGCAAGCAGGCAACCAAAGCTTGGACCTCATACTGGAGCTGTTGCTGGAAGCTGCCACCCACGTTAAGCTTGGGCTTTCCTACTTTAGTTAACCTACTCAAGTATGCCCAGAGGCTTGCCTCTTAGTTGATTCTATATCCCATCAATTTGACAACCAAGATCAACCATCAGAAGCCTCAAAGCTCTGGGAGTTGCAGGGCCCAGAGGACTAGAGGACCAGATCAGAGGACTTCAGAGTACACCATGAGGACTGTGGAGGGACAGAGATGGGCAATGCACAACAGACCCTATGTCTGCACCTACAAAGTCTCACCTAGTTCATGGGCATGTGTTTCCATAACCAGAGTAACAAGCTTAAGATTCAAAGTTGAAGCTGTTGCTTCTCGAAGCTGCTCTAATCAGACAGTGGTGAGATGGCAAAGGACCGTAATAGTGAAATGCCAGAGGTAAAGAGAGGGTCACAGGGTGGGAAGTGAACATGGGGACTGTGTTTTTCATCTCCACTCTTTGAGCTGACTTTCACACTTCTGCATCTCTCCTCCAGCTTGGTAGTCCCTTTTCCTCACTTCTAGCTGCTGCTTCCTGTCTACCCAGGAAAATCCATAGACCACCTCTAATTTTACGACTAACTGGGGTCAGTCCACCTTTCTTTCTGGTCCAGAACGTCCCTCTTTCAATTGACCTTTGTCTACTCCCATCATTAGTTTTTCCCATTATATGGGGTCATTTTTGAGCAAATGAAAGCATGCTGGGACACTGAACTTTCTTAACCAACTGCATTAAAGTATAATTTGGATCTAGACTGATCTACATAGTGAGTTCCAGTCCATCTGAGTCTACAGGGAGACCCTGTCTCAAAAAGACCAAAACAAGTATAATTTGGGTTTAGTATGCATCCATTTTAAGTATAGAGTTAGATGATCTTTGGCAAATGTTTGTACCCATTCGCACACATGTAATCACCTCCAGCGCTATCAAGTTAATAGAATATTTCTATTACCTAAATGTCTTCCTGAGGCTGAGTGGAATTCCATCGTATGAATGCCAGACAGTGCATCATTTGTCTACTCATGGACAATCAGACTCTTTCTACTTCCTGGCTAGTGGCAATTCAGAATAAAATGTCCATTCAGGGTCTAAGAAGAGAGCTCATTAGCAGACAAAAGATTCTTGTCATTTCCAAGATTCTGAGAATTCTAGGAGCTGTTGGCCAGGAAGTAAGAGAAATCCAATATACATTTCACAGTATCATCCTGTTAGGCTTTGGGGAGGGAGAGGAGAAAATGAGAGAAAAAGAGGTGTTCAGTCAAATTGCCCTTCAGGCAAGACGTTTCTTAATGCTGCAATAAGTAGTAAGGTAGAGGCACAGGTTAGAAGTTTCTTTCCTTCCAGACAAAGCAAGGTGTTACACTTAACGGTTTCCAGGGAAGGGGAGGTATTGCACTGTGGGGAAGCAGACTACTAAATATATGACTTATACTACGTGACTCAGGTAGGGGAACAGGGCATATGTGCCATAGGCTACCTGACAGGGATCACTCTTTCTCTGAGAATGGGAATGGGGCTTGGTTAATGTGTGACCCATACAACATGACATCAGTCAGGCTGCCTTCCACAGCCACACTCCCAGGCAGCTGGGAGCCCTGCTCACAGCCCTAAGGGCCTGATTACCTGGAGGGCCTGGGTTTTGTAACAATATCTTTCCAAGTAAATGATATTTTCTAAGGTATCAAAAATAGATAAATATTGCAGGGCTGGAGGAGTAGCTTAGCGGTTAAGAGCACTTGCTGCTCTTATAGAGGACCTGGATTCAGGTCCCAACATCCACATATTGACTAACAACCATCTGTAACTCCAGTTCCAGAGACTTGATGCCTTCTTCTGGCCTCCATGGGTACCAGGCACACACATGGTGCACACACATACATTCAGGCAAAACACTTAAACATATAAAATAAAAATAAATAAATCTTGAAAAAGAGAACTATAAGCCAGGCATGGTAGCTCACACCTTTTAATCTCAGCACTACGTACATCAGTAGGTAGAGTGCCTACCTAGAATGCATGAGGCCCGGGGTTCAATGCCCAACACTGAATAAACCTCAGTTGGTTGTATATACCTATAATCCCAGCACCTAGGAGGTAAGGCTGGAGGATCAGGACCTCACGGTCATTCTCACCTATTCAGTAAATTTGATTCCAAACTGGACCTGGAAAGAGATCTTGCAAATGAGGTACAAAGTAAGGATTACTCAAGCAGGCAGGATTAAAGACGATTAAGGAGGGCCAGTGAGATGGCTCAATGGTAAAGGTGCTTGCCAAGCCTCATGACCTGCCTTTGATCCTCAGGTCCTACTGCTACTACTGCACACACGCATACACATGATAAGGGCACATGGGAAGAGTAAGGTGCCCTTGTTCTAGAGTCTGGTTGAAACATCTTGAGAATCAAGAATTCTAGCACAATTAACATTTGTTGTGAAGGCTACACAGACAGTATTCCTTTTATGCAGAGATATTTTCAAGTAAGAATGTTACAATAGCAGTGAGCAATTGTTAGCATAGCAATAAAGTCTCATTAAGAAAAAGCTCTTTTTGTCAAGAGAACAGACTCTCTGGCCTGGGTGGAGATCTAATAGTCCAATTGAGCCCGATCAATCACCTGACCAAGAACCACCCTGGGAACGTGGATTCACTCTAAGCCATGCTAAAAAGATAGATGGAATACTTTTTCCTTTAATGAGATACTGTACTTTTCCTTCCAAAATTCCTGCACCACTCCATCCCGGAGACCCCCACCCCGACACCCCAGCACAGTCCCTATGAGCCACCATGAGGGACTGCCTACTTTCTGAGGCCTGAGTCAGAAAGAAATAACTTTTCCTTTTTATTTATTGTTTTTGGCTCTTTCCTTTGGATGTTGGCAGGAACCTACATACACTTCTGATACTTTGGGTTTCCTTGCTTTCTTTAAAGCCCCCTCCCCACTATGTGGCTGCTTGATACCCATGTGTCTGATCTCCATGCTGGCTTAACCAGCATGGCGTTTTTCTTTCTCTCTTCCATCCTCCTCTTGGGGGCTGCTGAGATTCACAGTTTGCCTGCACTGGGGTGTTTTTCTCCTAAACTCTAATGAACTTGTCTTTGAGCTTCACCTTGAGTCTTTTCTTAAATTCTTTTGTTAGTGAGACTAGGAACCCCAAGAAGGGACTCTTGTGGGTGCGTCTCCATCTCCAGCACAGCTGTTGTGCTCCAGCCATGCCAGAGAATGGAGGACGATGGAACGGGACCTCAGGTGGCTCAGAGTGCGGCGGGAGGAGTTTCCTCCCGGAGACTACGTCGGTGGGTAGTTCGGTTATTAGAGCCAATGCAGGGGTTTATATAGGTAAGCCTCTCTGACCGTTACAGACGGCGGGAAAGGTGGGGTGTTGGGGTAAAGGCGGGAAGGTTGTGGAAGTTCAGGAATGAGGAAACGAAACCCCAAAACCTGGTTCTGGTCTGGGGTGGGGGAAAGGAAGATTCATATCACACCAGGCAGAGCAGGTCATACACCTGCCATCCCTTTAGGGTATCTGGAGTTACTTGCCTTGCTCAAAACCCAGATCCCAACAGACTCTGATTTTCCCTGTATCAGCATGCTGAAGGCCTGGGCTTCACAGTGAAAACTTCACTTCCTGCACAGCTTTGGAGCTCTAGAATGTTATCAGCTGTGATCCCCTTCAGTGCACCAAAAGAATAAGTCTACTTCAACCTACCCAATTATTGAATTGTTACACTCAAGCAGAATAAAAACAACTCAGAACCTTAGGATCAAAATTCTTGGTAAGCAAGAAAGGAGCATTCATTTGGAATTCTATTTTGTCTTTTTTAAAAACTATTTTTATTATTTTAATTTTAAGAGTACAGGTGCTTGGATACATCGGTGCACCTGTGTCATGTGATGCCCTTGGAAGTCAGAAAAAGGCATCAGATCCCCTGGAACTGGAGTTACAGACAGTTGTTAGCTGCCATGTGGGTGCTGGATATTGAACCTGGGTCCTCCACAAGAAAAGCCAGTGTTCTTAACCACTGAGTCATCTTTCCAGCCCCTTATTTAGTCTTTTTATTTCAAAAGAATGTGAAAGCAGGGTCAGAGAGATGGCTCAGTGGGTAAAGGCCCTTGATGCCAAGTCTGACAGTCTGAGTTCAATCTCCAGGACCCACATAAAAGAAGGAAAAAACTAACTCTTGAAGTTGTCCTCTGACCTCCGTAGGCATACTGTGGCACATATATGTCCCTCCCCCATGAACAAATAAATGTAATTGTTTTTTTAAAAATATGAAAGTGTGTGAATGTCCCAATAGGCTGCATTGAAAGACACAGTGTTGTGTGCTATTGGGTCCTTTTCAGACATGGTGGGTCACTTTCTGAATGTCTCAGGCACTTTCCAGGAGTGTACAGAAGGTTTCCTATCTTCTTGCATTTGGATGCTGAAGTTTCCAGCCATTAAAGAAGGATGCCATTCTCTTTCATCCAGTTACATGCCCAGAGGTGAGCTCATCTCAGGAACTTCAGAGTCCTGTGCAGTTTCATTCACCATTCCAAACACTTTCAACCTGAATAATTTGTTTTTGACAAGAAGAATGCTACTCAGAAATTTTAAATTACATTTTATTTATTTGGGGGAGCATCACAATGCTTATGTGAAGGTCAAAGAACAACTTGTGGGAGTAGGTGATTTCTTTCTACCACATGGGTCCCAGGGATCGAACTCAAATGATCAGGCTTGACAGGAAGCACCTTTATCTGCTGAGCCATCTTGCTAGCCCTGTGAAATGAAATCTTATCCAGAAATTTCATTGGTAAAGCACTTTAAAGTGAAGCAATCTTAGTGGAGGGCATTTTGTATTAGGGCTTTTGAGGGACTACTGGGCTCTCCCCGTCCCCATCCTCCTGTCCAGTAATTAGAAAGCAGCAGATAAGAACATTGCTCAGTTTTGTTTTTTAAAAAATATTTAGTTTTTTTTAATTTCCTGTGTATGAATGTATTACCTGCATGTATGTAAGTGCACCCATGTCATGCAAAGCCTGCAGAGGTCAGAAGAGGGCATCAGATCCCTGGAACTGGAGTTTCTAATGGTTGTTAGCTGTCATGTGGGTGCTGGGATTTGAACCTCTGCAAGTGCAGCCAGTGCTCTTAACCACTGATCCATCTGTCCAGCAGCCCCAAATCTGTAGAAACTTTTCAAGAATGTACTTCTAAAATATGTTCAATCCAATAGGAGTAAGCATTTTCCAATTCACCAGTGTATGTTTTATTGGTATATTGTTTCTGAAAGAAACCACAGAATTCCAGTACATAGGCAATTATTTATCTAAAGCAAGAGGCTTGTAAATTTTGTAAATACCTCTCTCCCCTATTGTGAGCATATATAATTATTTCAAACCAAGAGAGCTAATGATTTCCAATCAGTTGACTTTAAAATGTGGGAACCCTTTTCAAGAGCGAACATTCTGTTTTTATTAAATTAGAAACGGCACCAGGTAGGGAATACCCCTCTTGGGGTATGTGTCCTCCCAGCCCCCCAGTTCCCCAGGCTAAGCTCCCCTGCTCTGCCCCAGGAGGGGCCTGCTGTGCGCTGTCCTCATGCTGGAGTGCTGAAGAGGCTTCAGGTCACGTGGTCAAAGAGTGCTGTACGGCTCGCCCAGAGCCTGAGTACAGTCCTAGGTGACTGGAACCGGAGATGTGCTGTGCACCCTTTGTAGCGGCAGGCACGGGCTCCTGGAACCAAAGCTAGAGCCAGTCTGTGTCCCTAACATGGACACTGGTGAGTTCATCTGCCCAGCATTGACGCTCAGAGCCTGCCTGGAGCCAGTGGACTTTGGGAACCAGCTTGTGGCATAAACCAAAGAGTGCTGTGGTTTGGGTGTTTGTGGTCCTCCCAAACCTCATGGAAATTGAATACTCAAGTGTAAAGATCAGGCGTAAATAGGAGTGAGGACCGATTGTTGGGGTAAAGGGCTTGGAGAGGGAATTTGGACTCATGTTTCCGCTCTTCACTCTTGAGAGGACACCTAGACCTACATACATATATATTGTTTTGAATTTATTCTTTGTGTATTTCATACATGTATATATGTATTTTGATCATATCTCCTCCCACTAGATTTTTGATCTCTGACTCCCCATCTTCCAGAAACATGAGAACTAAACTCTATTTGTGTTTACCTTCATTCCATTATGGAGCAAGAACATGTTTGTATTATTAAATTGATTAGGATTTGTTTTATGCTGTATACCAGAGAGAATGTCACACTTGCCAGTGCATATTCTGATATTGTGGATACAGTGTTCCACAGATGGCGTGGGTCTAGATGGTTTATAGTGGTGTTAGATCTCCTGTTTCCATATTGGTTTGGCTAGTTGTTCTGTCTAGTTTTGAAATCTGAGTGTTAAAGTCACTAATTATTTTCAACTGTTTCTCCCTTTAATTTTTTTTTTTTACTTCTTAATTTATTACTTATGCATGGGTAAGATGGGGAGCACACATGCCATCTATCAGAGGACAACTCCATGGAGTCTGTTCTGTCTTTCCACCTTTACGTGGGTTCCTGGGATAGAATTCAGGTCATTAGGCTTGTGCAACACTCACCTTTACCCCCTGAGTGGATCTCACTGGCCCCACCCCCTTTCATTCTGTTAGCTTTTGCTTTTTGTATTTTGGGACTCTTGCTTTTGGGACGTTTGCTTCTTGTATCTTGGCTGGCATGTTTATTATAGTTCTGTCTTCTTGCTGGATTACTATGTCACAGAAAGGTCTTTGAGTGGGGAAGCTGGAGAAATGACTCAGTGGTTAAGGGCACTGACTCCTTTTGAAGAGGACCTGGGTTCAGTTCTTAACACCCACATGGTGGTTAACAACCATTTGTAACTTCAGTTCCAGAGGATCAGATGCTCTCTTCTGGTTTCCCCAGGCCCCAGGCATACATATATACACATATGCATGATGCATATACATACATAGGCAAAACACATAATATAAAATAAAAATACAAAAAAGGAACCATCTGTAGTAACAATTCTTTATTGGTTTATATTCTGACAAATTTTATTTTTTAGAGGTAGACATCTTTAAAAGTCAACCAGGAGTGTCTGGAGAGAAGGCTCAATGGTTAAGAGCACAGACTGCTCTTGCAGAGAAACCAGGTTCCAGTACCTACATGGCAGCTAACAACTCTCTGTAACTCCAGTTCCAGGAGGTCCAATGACTTCTTCTGACCTCTGTGGGCATTGCACGACACAAGTGCACTTGCACACATGTAGGCAATACACTCGTACACATAAAACAAAAAAAATAAATTTTTTTGAAGTTAATCAGAAAATAAAACATGAATGTCTCTCAATTTGTAATCTGTAAACTTTAGAAACTAGGAAAACTGTATTTTACTTTCTTAAAATTAATTTTGTAACAGCGTACAAAGTAATGAGTTATTCTTGTTTTCAGTTCTATATTATTTTCTATATTATTTTATTAGTATAGTTCCTCCCTAGTTTTCCTTTGGTTATTTTCTCCCTGGCAAATACGTTTCTTGCTTCTACTTTCAATATACTGTGTTTCATTCAATCAATGCATAAGTAAATCACATTTTTGTTTGTTTCTATTTTTATTGCTTACTTTACTCCACCAATATCTATCTTAAAATATTTATTTTGTTCACACACACACGTGTGTGTGTGTGTGTGTGTGTGTGTGTGTGTATGCATGCAGAAGTCAGAGGACACGTTTCAGGCATTAGTTTTATCTACCATGTGAGTCCCAGGGATGGAATTCAAGTTGTCAGGCTTGGCAGCAGGTGCCTTTACCCACTGCCCATCTTGCCTACCTACCCAATATCTATCTTTTGATTAGAATGTCTGATCCATTTATATGTATGCAGTTAACGATGTGATAAGATGTATGCCTGCCATTTTGCATATACATATATAGATAGAGAGATAGATAGATAGATGATGTATTTTTTGGCCCTTGTCTCTTTCAGTCTACCCATATGATCCCAGAAAAAATCAGCCTTTCCTGGCCCAGTTCAGGGGATCCAATTCCCTGTCCCGCCCTCCACGGGTGCTGCCTACATATGTTCCATGTATGTACACGCAGACAAAACACTCATACACATAAAATAAAAACAAATTTTAAAAATTCTGCAAGCAAGAAAGAACAAAGGAGAGCCAAATCAACAAGGAAATAAAATTAAAGGAGTCAGATAACTTGTGTGTCTATTATTTTAAACAAAGAATGAATACTTTTTTAGTATATGGCCTACGTGATATTTTTATCTCAATGTATATATGAATACGGGCAATTAGGGAGAATTTGTATTTCACTGGTTTCCTTGCTGTTGTGTTGTTCTGGTTTCATGTAGTTTATGTTTGTTTGTTTGTATGCATTGGAGCTTGCCTGTGCACCTTAAATACAGCAACCCTGACAGTACAGCTCTGAGCATCTCTGTGTGTTCCTCCTGTAATAGCCAAGCAAAGAGATCACAATACCAAGTTCAGGGATGCACTCCAAACATCAGAACACGAAGCCCTCTGAGAACCTGGTATATACTAACCTCATCGCAGCTCTGACGTTCTGCAACATTCTCTTTGTCCTCCTGTTTCTGTGATTTCTAGTCACAATCCCAAATACCATAATCCCCAGTGATGAAATTCTGAAAGACCAAAATCTGTGAAGTCTAATATTTTCAAAATTGCTTTCTTAAAAGATTAAAATTTGGAATGCTGAAATCCCGAAAGCTGAAGTTCTGAAAACAACAATTCTTGTAAAAAAAAAATGCTATGAAGTAGGCATGTGGAATGGTTGCATTGTAACAAGTGGAACAAATACTTGAAAACCTGGTAAAGCATTTTTCTGGGTATGTCTGTGAGGATATGTAACAGGCGCTTTAACAAGGAGACATGGTCCCTCTGATCTGTCTTAATCAGACGATGGAAGCTGAAGATGGGAAAGAGGACACAACAGAAGCTCCAGCCAACAGCAAACCCAGACACAACCCAACCTCCCCAGGTGGACAGTAAATGCCCAGGGTTCCTTTTTCACTCTCAGTCTCCAACCAGTGCTTCTTAATGACTAAGCTCAAGTAGACTGGGTAAGGGAGACCAGGTGAGGTGGCTCAGAGGTCATTCTGAGCACAAAGGTAGAGACAAAATTTTCCTTTTTCCCTGGAGATTATTAAAAATATAATAACTAGCTCCTGCAAGTCATATCAAGTGCTACTAATAACACAATTATAGCTCAGTCACTCGCATGACACCAGCCTTTGGTCACTGCAAGACCAACTGTGGGCATTTACCTGTGTAAGCCTCAGTACAACAGCTCTGGACAGTAGAGCACCCCAACCTTATAAGATCTTTAAACAGGTAGGGGCCTGTGTTCAGCATCCTGGCCACTGTCCCATGTTGCATGGAAATACATTTTTTTCTGTGCCTGGTGAGAGATACTGTTTCAGTGATACAATCTCATAAGGTTTGGGGACTACAGGCCATTCTTGGCTACACTTTCAACCCACCACATTAGAAGCTACCAATAGGGAACACTTAAAATGTATCCAATTGGCAAGTCAACTCATGGAATGTTCATATCTTTGGGCTGCAAACAAGAGGCTTGCTGCAGACAACAATGGACGCTTGCTTAGTGCCAAAGGAAGGTCAAAGACAACCAAGTTCCAATATTCAGTGTGAGTAGCTAGTAGAAATCTGCCTATAGTCCTCCGACTTCCCTTCTGTGCTTCTTAATGGTTATAGGATTGGCCATGCCCCACAGGAGCAGCTAAATCAGTGCCACACTTTGGCATCACTCATCAGCTTGAGCAGCCTTGGCAGCCCCTAATCTTCATTCATCCCTGTAAAAAGCTGTCTCCTACCGCTGCCTTCCTGGCCGATGCACTGGAGCTGTAGCGGGAAAGATCAGGCAGGGCACTAGGCGTATATTTTTATTAGGCTGCAACCTGGTCCACTGGGCTCAAGCCTCAAAATCTGGACCCCAAACGGAAGCAGCACATATCTTCTATACCTTAGGCAATGGGTTACAGTGAGAAAAAGAAAAAAATCCTTATTTTTCCTGAACATTCCATTAGGCTCTATATCATAAGGGCTCGCGCTCCTGGACCTTGCGCACATACATTGTTCTGCAAATCTCCATTCTCCCTTAGCACGTTGGAGAGAAAATGGAGCCTGGGTCTGGCAGGAGGGGCTGTCAACTCCATGGCATGGTCCATGGGATGTGACAGAGGCTGGCAGCATAAGAAGGGGCTGAAGGGGCGTGGCAGGACTTCTGAGGTACCCGGGGAAGCAAGCCCTCCATCTGAGCACCCTGTTGGCCTTTTGGACTCGGGAAATTGACCATTTAAAAGTAAATAAAAGCATGCATTCAGGAGTATACCCCACCCCCCTTTGCCTGATGCTTCAATTGACACTATGTGCTCTTGTTTTTCATTTGAAATTTTGGTATTTTGTCCAGTATGGAATTTTTTTTAATGGATTTTGATTTTTAAATACTGCATCAAAGTGTTATTTCTCTCGATTCCTGAAGCCTTTTTCCACCGATAGGGCAGCAGAGACAGGCCAAAGAAATTATTCCACTCACTTCTAGCTTAACCACTGAGTTTACTGGGCTTACTTACAGGGGTATGAATGAAGGATTATTTACAGAAGTAGGGGTGACCCATAACCAGAAGTCCACCCTAGCATGGGGGTGTTACTGTGAGGTTTGGCGAGAGGCTTCTGAGGATGCGGTGTGTCAGCTCGCTGGAGGACAGACCCAGAAGATTCGGGGACACACTGGCAGGGGTCTGGGCTAACAGCGGCGAGAATGTGGCCGGAGATTTGCAGGAGACAGAGCTACGAGAACAGCCCAGACCAGCGCGCTGCACCGCAGAACCCAGCGCGCAGCTGCACAAGCCGCGGGGTAGGCGTGGCCTCGAGGGGCGGGGCCAGATGACGGTTACATAACTCAGCAGGGCAAGCCCTGGCAGAGCACAGAGGGCGTCGGCGGGGGCGGGGCCGGGGCCGGGGCCCGGGGTGGCGTCGGGCTGCAGCGGGCCAGGCAAGATGGCGACCCTAGACGCCGAGCCGGGTCCGCTGACCCTAGAGTCACTGCCTACCGACCCCCTGCTGCTCATCCTGTCCTTCGTGGACTACCGAGACCTAATCAAGTAAGGGGTTGGTGCTTTTGACAGGAGTGGGGACGCGGCGGAGGCGGCGAGGCCGGGAGGGAAGAGGCTGGGGTCGCACCGGGGATGCCGGCTGCGGGAGCCCCTCACTGGATGCGGGCTCCTGATGCAGCCGGGGGCGACGCCTGGACGGCCGTTGTCCTACAGAGCCACCCGCGAGGTAGAAGGAGACAAGACGGCTAGGGCCTAGCCGCGAGGTTTCCTCCTGTGCAGGCCGCAGGTCCCCGGGGACTAGCGCCTTCTCCCTCAGGCCTCGGCAGGCCCGGGTCTCCGGGATAGAGGTGCCGCCTTCGGTGCGGTGCTCCGCGGACCTCTGCTGGGGCCTGACGTAGCGTTGTGCACCAACCAGGGCCCGGCCCACGTTCATCCTGGTCCGGCTGCGGGGATATCTGAGTCCAGAGCCCGCGTGGGCAGGTAGAGCGCGCCCGGGGGAGCCGGCGACCTTCTGACTTCCCCTGGGTGCAAGCCCCTGGTATCGTGATCTCCTGCAGCATGCACTTTCTCTTATGTTTGCGAATTATTTGGCTGTCAGTCTTCCTTCTTCCCGTGGGTGGTTGAATTTTGTGTTTTGGTACTGACTTCCGGTAAGGCCGTGCAGGTGACTGCGGTTACCCCACGGTTTTGTGCATTAACTGCATCGGCTCCAAAAATAAACACCGTCTGTGTGTGACCCAAAGCCCAGCTCTTTCTGAGGACTGGGAACCCCCTGGGGTAGAGCTGGAGAAATGGCGCTACCTGCTGTGGTTCGGATCCCGCCCCCTTGATGTCAGGCTTGTTTACATCCTTGACAGCATGGCTCTGGGTTTCTTGGGCAATAGAAAGGCAAGATTTGGGGGTTTTGATTGTTTTGATTGATTATTGGATCCTAGTCATTTGATGATTGTATCCTGTGTTTTTAGGGTCCTTTTAGAAGTACGGGCTTCTTGGAGTTCCGAATAGCTGTTGGTTGGCCTAGCTAAGTGGTGACAGATACCTGTACAGTGTCTGCTAACACCTTTTTTTTTTTTTTTTTTTTTTTTTCCCTAGAAAACACCTTTTCCCTAGTCAAGCTGTACTAAAATAGAGAAAGTTTTTCTTTAGGAAAGGCTATTCCAGCTCAGATTGATTTCATCTGAAATAGTCTGTTGCTGTAACTTATTACTATCCAGACAGCCCTCTACCTTGATTGCTGCCAGGGTAATACCATTTTCCTTAAAGCCTATGATATTCCCCTTATTTACAGTCTGTAGCCTGAACTTCTGCAGCATTTAAGGCCCTTATCATCTTGCTTGTTATCTAAGGCCTTTCAGGCCTTGTTTTTTCTCCAGTATCTTATCTGCTCAGTCCACTCTACTTACAGCAGACCTCCGCCAGCATATCACCCATGCACTTACATATTTTTGTTGTACAAGCTCTGGTCATTGCCTGGAATACTTGCCTCACCTTAACTTGGCAACCTTACGGTTCACCTGCTTCTTTCATCTATAGAATTTATTTGTCATAATGGCTAGAGTGTGTACTTCTAGAATGTAAGGGTTGTTTATTTTGGTATTCATTTATTCAATAGGTCTTTTTTTCCTTTTTTTAATTTCAGTCGTGTGTCCATTAAATGTCGGGATGCAGTAGTGAATAGGACAGATAAGGTACCTCTTGTGTAGCTTGCATACCATAGACAAAATGGAAAGTCAAGTGCATAATTGCAAGAGGTGCAAAGTGCTAGGAAGGAAATAGATTGCTCTGTTAAGGAGGGAAAGGAAGAGATGACCAGTCCACAGTGAAAAGAGCAACTCTATATGAAGTGTGACATAGTGTGATTCTGTGCTGGTAGAAGGAACTATTTTCAGAGCTTGATGGGTCTGGTAACAATGGCATGGCCTGTGTGAGGAGCTAGAAGGCTCTTTTGGCTGAAAGTGGTAGTGACTCACAGGCAGACTGGATGAGGTGTGGCTAGTGAAATCTTGTAGCATTTTCTAAGAACAGATTTTTATTTCAAATGCTTTAGGTAGTAATCAGAATTTTAGGCTGAAGTAATATGACCTCTCCATAAATGTGTGTGGAAATGAGTGGAATCCAGTACTGTTCTCATCTGCACACTGCACACGTCCGGTGCGCTGCAGCTTCTTTCATGTACAGTATAGCCCAGCTCTGCCAAGTGTCCAACCGGTTTCTAAACCCTGGCAGTTTTGGTGCATATTTATTCAACTGTGTTGGTTTAACCTGTATTAATCCATTGGGATTTTGTTGTATAACAGTTGCACAGTTTGAATCTGAGATTGTATGATGCTTCCTTGACTAATCACAAAGCAGCTTTACTAGCTAACACAGATAGGTTTTAGAAAATACTGTTCTGCAGTTATAAGGATAGTGAGAAGATATAAGAAAAATAAAGGGACTCAAACACAAATTAATTATGACTATTTTAATCTTTAATTTTTTTCCCTTTTATTGTAACTATATCTGATTACTGCCAGTTGTTGCTATGTCAGTCGAAGACTTAGCCAGCTGTCAAGTCATGATCCACTGTGGAGAAGACATTGCAAAAAATATTGGCTGATAACTGAGTAAGTATTCTATGAAGATGTGCCTGTGGGGTGGGATGTAATTTTTTTTTTTTTAAGAGTAAATTTTTATGTTGTTCTTGGAGGCAGGGTCTCATTCTGTAGCCTAAGCTGGCCTGAAAGTCAGTATGTAGCTCAGGCTGTCCTTCTGACAGTCCCGCTTCAGCTTCTCCTTTTCGGGATTACAAGTATGAGCCACCACGCTTGGCACTAGGATAAATTTTTAGTTTTACTTTATGTTCTTAATTGATATACAGTAAATATGTTTATGGGACAAAGTATAATTCAATACACATGTACAGTGTTTTGTGATTAAATCAGGCTAATTAGCATTTCCATCTTCTTTTGTTTTTGGCATTTATTTGTTTATTTTTTGAGATAGGGTCTCCTTGTAGCCCCAGCTGGCCTGGAACTTGATATGTGGATCAGGCTGGATCAGATCTACCTACCTCTGCCTCCTGAGCACTAGAACTAAGGCGTGCACTTTGCATTTCTTTAAATATGTATCATTTCTTTGTATTGGGAACTTTCAAATTCTTTCTTTTGGTTCTTTTTTTTGGCCTATTTGAGACAGGGTCTCTGTAGTCTAGGCTGGCCTGGAACTCACTATGTAGACCAGGCTAGCCTTGAACTAACAGAGATCTGCCAGCTTCTGCCTCTTGAGTGCTGGGACTAAAGGCGTGCACCACCACGCCTGGCTTCTTTTGGTTCTTTAGATGTTGTAACAGTGCTGGGGCTTGTACCTAGGGCCTCACTCATGCTAGGCAAGCACTTCACAATTTGAGCTATACTTACCTCAACCTTATTTTTTGGTACAAATTTTGATAATAGGCATATATACTACTTGTATTTAAGAAAAAAAAAAGCTTTATTCCCTCCTCACTCCTAAACCAAAAACCTACTTGGAACCAGGCGTGATAGCACTCTCCTGTAATCCCAGCATTTGGGAGGCTATATCAGAAAGATCCAAAGTTTGAGGGTAGCCTCAGCTACACAAACTGTTTCAAAAGACAAAGCACTTCTATCCTGATTTATTCTTTCTTTATATTAAACCTGTCCTCCATTCCCAGACTTCACTCAGCAATACTGTCCATCCGAGCATCTTAGTGAAAACTAAGAATCATCTTGGGCTTTCTTTCTTTACCTCCATTCCCTTTGTTCGCATACCTTCTTGATTCGTGCTTTGTGTATGTCCCACATCTCCCTACTCATTTTGCCTAGTTACCGTAGCTTTTGTTCAGTTTATCACATCTCATCTGGGCTACTGCAGAATTTTCCTAACTCTGCTTCTATGTCTCTAGTTTTCACCCCTTAAGTCTACCTCCAATTCTCAGACCAGAACCACAATTCTCCTCTTTAAACTTCCCTTTTAAAACCTTTCAGTAGCTCACCAGGAAAAGTGCAGCCTCATTTTATGGTACTTTAAGGCACCTTCTAGTTGCTTATCTTCTGCTACTTCAGACTTTTAAGTTCACATTTCATTTTTGTTCCTAATTAGACTGTCTACTTTTTGAAGGCAAAATTGTGCCTTATTTTCTATGTTCTCATTGGCCAAGTGGATACACAAACGTTTATGGAACTGTAGCAAGTAAAAATGCTGGCTCATGCATTTGTTTTGATGATTTATGGTTCTCTGATCTAATGTAGATGTGCTAGATCAATATTTTGTTATTAGATTCTAAATATTCTCTAAAATGAGACAACTACACCTGCTTTTTAAAATCCTATAATTGAGACCAGGTGTGGTGGCACGTCTATAATCCCAGCACTTGGGAGGTGGAGGAAGGAGGATCAGAAGCTCAAGGATATCCTTAGCTAAACAACAAGTTTGAGCGAGCCTGACCTAAACTACATGAGTCCCTACCTCAATCAATTTATTTTCAGTTGGTGTATTTTAAGAATAAGTTCAAATTTGTACCAATATTTTATTTTATAAGAATTAGGAAACTTCCAAAAAATTAAGTAGAGAGTAAGAAAATACGTGACTGATTCTACCATGCAAGCAGTAACTCCTGTTACAGTTTTTGATGTGTGCATCACTTTTTGCTATCTATTCTCCATTTGTAGAGACTAGAAACAGGTTTAATGGAAAAAGAGGCAAAGTAACCACAAGCTCCCAATACAGTGTGTTGGTAAGTGTCTAAATATGTGCCAAGCCGAGTGTGGTAGCACACATTTCTAGTCTTCGTGCTTGGGAGCTGGAGGCTGGAGGGTCAGAAGCTCAAGGCTACCCTTAACTGTATAGCTAGTTCAAGGACAGCCCAGGCTACATGTCATCCTTTCTCAAAATAAAAAGAAAAAAAAAGATGTGTTAATATTATTTCAAAAATTTTTAATCTTATTTTTTAATCTTTTTAGGGAAGAGAAAACACGGAAGAATCAGTGCTGGAAATCTCTCTTCATAGACACTTACTCAGATGTAGGAAGATATGTTGACCATTATGCTGCTATTAAAAAGGCCTGGGATGACCTCAAGAAATATTTGGAGCCCAGGTGTCCTCGGATGGTTTTGTCTCTGAAAGGTATTAGAAATGCAGGGTTCCCCTTTCTTATTTTAATTACCAACTCTATAGATAAATTAAACTCTGAATCTTCTCTACTTTGAATCGTCTGTGCTAATCTGATCTCATCTAATTTACCATTCACAAGGAAATAAAATACTGATATTGTTAAAAGATCTTGCCCTTTTTGGCTTAGCCATGGTGACCCATATGGTTATTAGAAGAAAAGGCTGAACTTCGTTATATATGTTTCTATAGAAACAATGCTAAGATTGCCTGAGATTAATCATTATGATTTATTTTAATTTTTTGCAATGGTAAGGATCATACCCAGGGCCTGATGCATTCTTGGCAAGCATTCTACCACTGAGCTATGCTCCTGGTCCTGAACATTATTGTTTTGTGTGTGTATGTATGTGTGTGTATTTGGAGACCAGAGGTGGACCTCGATTGGCTATCTTCTTTGATTCTCTCCACTTTACTGAGGCAGGGTATCTCGATGAACTCAGAGTTCATTGATTGAGCTAGTCTAGCTAGCCATCTTGCCCCAAGGATCTCCTATTCTGCTTACAGGTGGGCTTTCTCACCTGTCCGGCTTTTGTGTCCAGCTTTTATGTGGGTTCTGGGGATCCAATCTCCAGTTCTCAAGCTTGTGTGTCAAGTGCTGATCTACTGAGCTATTTCTCTAGCCCAAGATTATTTTTTAATTGAAAGCCTTATCAATGCGTGTTCCTATTTTCAGCACATATAAATGTTTGGCATTTAATGTTTGGAGAGAACTTGGTTCTTCAAGAGTGTGAGAGTAACATAGAGCAAGGAAAACTTTATTTTGACACTTACAAAGTAGTAAAAGTAAGATTTGAGCTGGTCTATTTGACTCCAGAATCTGTGCTTTTTCTGCTGTATTGTCTTAAGTATGGTTAGAAATAGAAGTTAGCCAACTGTGGTGGCCCATTCTTTTAATGCCAGCACTCGAGAGGCAGAGGCAGGCAGATCTCTGTGAGTCTCAGACCAGCCTGGTCCACATAACAAGTTCCAGGCTAGGTAGGGCTACAAGGAGACCCTGTTGCAAAAAGAAAACAAAATAAATAGTACATTCTTTCCATTTATTTGTTTTGTTTATTAATGTCTGTGAATACATAGATATATTATTGTTTATCTGCTTTACACTCCTAAGTTTTTTTCAGACGTACTAAAAAGAATTGTGTACATGTTTTGATTTTGCTAATCTAAATTGGTATCAGTTCTTTTTGATTCTTTTTCCTTAGACCCAGTCTTCTTGAAATAGCACACTCATTTTACCTTTCAGATTTCCACTTTCAAACAAACCATGACTTCGTGACAAGGTGCTTAAATCTGAATTGATAGAGGGTATAGAATGAAATGGTTTTAGTAGATGAAATGGAAGAACATTGATGGAAAGTACCCCTAATTAGTTTTTTTTACAGCTTATTTTGTAGGAAGAAATGAATAATAATATTCACTTGATGTGTGGGGTAATCCACTTCAAGATAATAATTTGAAAATATGTGGTTAGTAGTGATAAGTAAAATAAATAACGGTTTATAATAGCTATTATTTATTAAGCACAAAGTTAGCCACTTAACTAAATGTTTATATTACTTCATTTACTTTGCAAAAATCCTGTAAGGAAGGCAATTATTCTCATTTTATAGGGATAATATTTAGGGCATAAAGGACCAAGTTTATCATCAGAAAGTAAAAGGCAAAGCCAAGAATTGAATAGAAGGCTCATTCTGGAGGTATGATCTTCACATTGGTTGTAGTTGAAGGGAGAGGACCTGGCCTATTTTGTTTAGAATGTCTTAGGTCTCTTTAAGAGTCCATTATCAGTGTGTTTGGAATATGAGATTGTAGAAATGGTTGTTCTTTTAGCAAAAGAATTAGAGATCCTTTTTTCTTTTTCCTTTGGTGTTCCTAGGCTCCTCACTCTCGTCCTATGGTGGTGAGGCTATCAGATTCCTTGACCACTTCTGTTTTACTGTTAGATGTCATTGTCAGGATTTGTCATGAGTTTGGAATAAGGCTAAAAATCATGGGATATCTACAGATATGTGGAAACTCTAGGCTTAGGAGTTTTTAACTAAGTTAGGAACCCAGCTACTGACCTCAGGTGCCATATTCCTGATTCAATTTTAAGGCTATAAAAGTGTCAAGTAAAAAAGAAAATGAATGGGCAAATAGGCACTGGAACTTGGGATAATTTTTATGGAGCATCTTAAAACTGTATTGATGGTCTTGAATATGTATCTTCAAATTTTATATTTCCTTGTGTGTTGGCTAAACCATATGAAATTTGAAGAGTTGGGAGTTTAACAGTCAGGAACAGATAATATTTTAGGTTTTGTGGGACACATGTCTTTGTCACAGCTATGTAACCCTGCTGTTAAACTGCTGTTTCTGGGAAACAGGTATAAACAATACATAAACAAATGGAGGTGACTGGGTTCCAATAAAAGGATTTAGCTTATGGGCTATAATTTGGCAAGCCTGTATTTATTACTTGTACCCTCATTCATAGAAGAGGAGTTATTGGGAGAGCATAGGTGACCCAGTGAGGTCCACTAGCTAGTAACTGGCAAAGATAAAACTCTTACCTTGGCTTCTGATAGCCCTTCACTGCCTCTTCATGCATATGCTAAAGGAGGAAACAGTAGATGATTATTTATTATATTCCAGGAAATGCTTCACTAAATAAGCATATGAAGTTTTATTCAGTTCTTTCTATAAGTCTCTCAGGTAGGTGCTTATTATCTCCTTTTCTTGCAGAGGAGAAAACAAGGTCAGAGGTCAAGTAACCTGTGGGAGAGCTCCCAAGTAGCAGGGCCAAGATAAGAGCCCTGTGGAATGCCTTTTTCAGTCTTGCTTTTACTGTACTATAAACATTATATTTCCTTAAATATCACTTTTTGTTAATTTTGTTTTTACTTTTTTCTGCCACCAAGAAATTCTTGGGTTCTTAATCTTAGGGGTTAAATAATGTAACAGCACAAAACCTACAAATGTTAGTTTCTTTTCTTATCCAACATACTACTTCAGGCCTCTATCAACTCAGTTCCTTTTCTATTAAACTTTATTTTTAAAAAATTTCTTTTGTGGACAAGTGTGGTGTGTGTATGTGTACTTGTTTGTTTGTGTGCGTGTGTGTGTGTGTGCGTGTGCGTGCGTGCGTGTGTGTGTGTGTGTGTATTTGTGCATGTGAAGTCCATAGGTCAATGGCAGCTGTCTTCCTAAGTTGTTCTTTATCTACTTTAAAAAAAATTACTTTTGTGTATATTTTTATTGAATTTTTGTGCATTTCATACAAAATATTTAATCATCTTTATACTCCTTCCCCCATCCACTTCCCTCTACTTTTTGAGATAGAGCCTCTCACTGAACTTGGAACTCATTGATTCAGCTTGGTGGGCTGGCCAGGGAGTTCCAGGAATCTGTATATCTCTGCTCCCCTCCTCTCCCCCCAATGTTGGGATTACAGACATGCAGTTCAGAGCCTGGCTTTTTACCTGGGTGCCAGGGATCTGAGCTCAGGTCCTTGTGCTTGCACACCAAGTTTTTTATTTATTTATTTTTTTACAGACTGAAGAATCTTCCCAGCTCCTAAGTTTTTCTTTTTTTAAATAAATCTTTTAAGAATAATTTAGATTTGAAGGAAAGTTGCAAAGATGGTTTAGAGAGTTGTGTGTAGCTCTTGTTTGGTTACTCCTAATAACACTGGAGGACATTTTTCAGAACTCAGAAGTGCTGATGTGTTGCTCTGTACTTCATTTGGATCTCATCAGGCTTTCCATTGATGTCTTTGGGGTTCTTTCAAGACTCAATAGCGCATGACATGGAATTGTCATATATTTTTAACTGGCTGTAGCAATTTCTCAGTCTTTCCTTATCTCTAATGACTTTGATAATTTTGAAAAGTACTCATGAGGAATTTCATAGAAAATACCTCAGATTGATTTTGTTTGATATTTTCCTCATGATTAGACTAGAATTGAGGATTTGGAGAGGAGATTTCCTTGTACTATCACCAGTCAACCTCTGTCTTGACTGCTAATTCATGAAGCAGTTTTCTCTTGGCTTCATATAAATTATATGATGAAGTATGTATTTTGGTTAATTTTATTTTGGTTATGGGAATTATGCTTGTAATAGTTTGATTTTTATAATTTAGTACTATATATGAGTAGATTGTAAGTATACATTCATTCTAGTACTGATGGGTCGTTTTCAGTTTTGACTGTTAGAAATAAATGTTTATGCACATTTAATCATATTTCTGTCAGATAAATATCTAGTGTTGGCTTTTCTGAGTTACAGAACATGCTTATGTTAAATCTTAACAGACACTGAATTTTCCAGTGTTGTTCTTTCAATTTTCACTCTTTCTGAACTTTACTGTTTGTTTTAGCTTTCCTGGTGGTGATGTAATTTGTGTTTTCTTGAGAATACAGACTATTGGTAGTTGTTCTAGCTTTCCAATCCTTACATACCACTTCTTTCTTTTGTTAAAAGAATTATTTTTATTTGTACAAATGTTTTACTTGCCTGTATGTGTCCTGGTATGTGCGTAGTGCCTCGAAGGCTGGAGGAGGGTGACAGAGCTGCCATCTGAGTACCTGGACTCAAACTTGGATCGGCTGGGTCCTCTAAATGAACAGCAAATGCTCTTAACCCCTGAGCCACCTCTCCAGCCCTGTCACTTATTTCTTTTTCTCGCTTTGATTAGGACTTTTAATGTTGAGTAGAAATAATATCTTATCCTAGGGGGAAAGCTTTCAGCATTTCATCTTTAAATATATTGTGTTTTCTCTATAGTTCTGCAGATACTCTATTTTTGTTATATGAGACAGGTCTCACTAGGTAGCCCAGACTGGCGTCAAAATTCACAATCTTGGTGCTAGGAGATGTCGTCGCAACAGGTAAGAGTACTTGTTGCTTGTCCAGAGGATCTGAGTTTGGTTCCTAACACCCACGTTGTGTGGGGCACATTGGGTGGGAGCTTCTAACTCCAGCTCCCCGAGATCTTGATGCCCTCTTTGACCTCTGCAAGCATCTGCATACATGTGGCACACACACACATGCATACACATATACATACAAACAGGAATTAAAAAAATTTTTTTTAAAGATCACAATTTTCTTGCTTTAACCCATTGAGTGCTGGGATTATAGGCACACCGTGCCTGACTGTGTGTGTGTCTGTGTCTGGGTATCTGTGTGTGTCTGTGTATTTTGAGACAGGGTCTCCCTGTATCCCTAGCTGACCTGAACTTGCTATGTAGATCAGGCTGGCCTTGATCTCACAGAGTGTAGGGATTAAAGATAGTTGCTACCACACCTGGCTTAGCTATATATTCTTTATTGAATTGGAGGAAGTCCCTTCAAGTTCTAGTTTGTGAATAAAATTTTTTGGTTTTGTGTTTTAGATGGACAGTGGATTTTTTCCAAAGTCTCTTGTGCCTTATTATTGTCATATGATTTTTCTCCTTCATTCTGTTAGTGTGGTGAATTACCTTGATTGATTTTCCAAATATTAAACCAGCTTTACGTTCTTGGAATGAACCTATTTTAGGTGTAACACATTATCCATATCCATACACACACTGACACGTATACATCCACACGCACATACCCAAGCATGATTGGATCTACTATTGGCATTTTTACATTGCTGTTTAACAGAGAGTTTGGCCTATAATTTTCCTTTCTTTCGGTGTTCTTACCAGGTATCAAGATAGTGCTGACTTTGTAAATAAGTCAGGAAGTGTTACCTCTTTTTGTATTCAATGGAAGAGTTTTATGTGAACAACTGTCAGCAAGCCATTTGGCTTTGGATTTCATTGTAGTAAGGTTTTTAATGATTCAGTTTCTTTATTTAATATAAGACAAGGCTTTCTATTTTGATAGCTTATCTGTGTTTTCAAATTTATTGACATACTTTATAACATCCTCTTTATTTTATTTTTTATTATGTTTTGCTTTGTTTTAAGTCTATGAGTATATTGCCTGCATGGATGTAAGTACACCCATGTCATGCAGTGTTTACAGAGGTCAGAAAAGGGTGTTAGTCCCCTGGAACTGGAGTTATAGGTGGTTGTTAGCCACCATGTAGGTGTTGGGAATTGAACCCAGGTCCTCTGGAAGAGCAGCTGGTGCTCTTAACCACTGAGCCCTGATGAGTGGATACTAGGGATCTGAACTCCCATGCTTGTGTAGTAAGCATTTCTCAACTTAATCATCTCCCCAGATCCTGATTTTTACTTTATTAATTAATATAATTTGTTTTGAGACAGGGTCTCATTTTGTGTGTGTGTGTGTGTGTGTGTGTGTGTGTGTGTATTTATGTATGTATGTGTCGGTCAGAGGACAACTTGCAAGAGTCAGTTCCTTCCTTCACCATGTGAGTCCCAGAGAAAGAACTCAGGTCTTCAGGCTTGGCAGCAAACACCTTATGTCATCTTACCTGGGCCGGGGTGGGGGTGGGGGAGAAGGGTGTGTTTTCTTGTTTCTATTAGTTACTGAGAGGTCCTTTGAAATTTCTCACTCTGATGGGCAGAGTTCTGAGGTAGCTCCCCAAGATTCTTGCCCCTTGGTAATACGCTTCATAGAGTTCTCTTTCCTTGAATATAGGCAGTGAATGTAAATAAAATTGTTTTCATTCCCATATTAAGCTCTTTTATTTAAGAACAGTGAAAAGATTTTTCAGGTATAGTTAAGGACTCAAATGATTTGAATTTGTTAATCACAGGGAAATTCTCTTGAATAGATCTGCCTTAATCTAGTAAGTTCTTCAAAGCAACTGGATCTATAAGGGGAGCAGAAAAATTCATAATGTGTTTTGCCTATTGACTTTGAATAAGCAAACTGGTATGCTGCAGAGAAGGGTGTATGGTAGAAAATGGCACCAAGGGTAAAACTGCAGGAAGTTGAAACCTACAAGTAATCAGTGGGCTTAGATGAGGATATAAAGCAAAAGATACATAAGATGAGCTCGAAGCCACAATTTTAACATTGTGATGTGAACACAGGGTCCAGTTAAGTCATGCCTAGACTTTTGACCTATAGAAACAATAAATGAGTGTCCTGGCTCGGTTTCCTGGGGGGTGGACTCAGCCTATTCCACCTCCACTCAGCCAAGCCTAGAGTAGAAGGGCAAGGTGTCCACTTGTTTGGCAATGGTGTTTAAGCAAGGAGCCTTGCCTGGGCTGTTCTGCCTCACATTTACTTGCAAATAAGCAAACAAATGAAAATATTTTAAGCTGCTAATACTGCAGCAGTGGAAAACTAATGCATACCCTGTGCTTGTAGATATATTATTTTGCCGTTTTAGCTCTGACATTTTAAAAATATTTGGGACTGTAGGTCGTACTCCACTGCTCCGCCTGCTGTCCCCTTGCAGTGTACCCCAAACATTAAGAGAAAAAAGAAGTGTATGTATGTTTATACATACATACATACATACGTGTGTGTGTGTATGTGTGTGTGTGTATGCATTGTTATTTAGGTACACAAAATTGATACCTATACAGTGAATTTAACTGTTTTGTAATTATTAAAATCTTTCATTAACTCTAAGAAAGCTGCTTAAAGTTTCTTCATGTGATTTTAGAAGAGCCGTTCTAGCTTGCTTTTCTATGTCTAGATTATGAAGTGTCTTTTATAGATAATTTTGTGGACTTGTCTGGAACTAGTATTGAACCTAGGGCCTCATATATTCTAAAACCTGTGTTCTCTACCCTGAACTGTACCCTTCTGAGCTCTTTGTGTTTTATCTGGTCTGTCATTTCATTAAATTATTTGGCCTCTTGATATTTAACTTATTTCTAGTATATTTGAATTCAAACATGTCATTTAAACATGCTCACTGTTATTTTTTATGTTTTAAATTACGTTTTATTCTATTGCCTTCACGTTTTAGTGATGAATATATACATCTTTGACTTATTGATACCTAATGTAGTTTAATATAGTCATCACTTCCTGGACAATAGAACGAACCTTAGAATACTTTAATCACCTCTCCTTTATGGGTTCTTTTTTGGAGGGTAGGTCCTTAAGCCCCAACCCAGGTCTCCTGCAAAGTAAGCAAGTCTTCCATCACTGAGCCATACCTGAGTCCCCTCGTATTATGATTTTTTTAACAATATCCTGAACACATGCTAGGATTATAATCTGGAGTCACCACACCTGGCTCTTTGGGCTTGTCCTTTAGTTCTTGTTTTTATTGAGGCTTAGTTCTCTTTTTTTAAAAATATCTTTTATTGAATGTTTGTGCATTTCATACAATGGTTCTTAACCAAATTCAGACCCCCTCCACCATCCCCAGCCCACATAACCCCTCAGGCTGTTCTTTTGAGTGATTGCCAGGTATTACTTGAGTCTTAGGGTAATATATTTTTCTTATAGAGATTTACTTCTGCTTTTGGCTAGCTGTCAGTCAGTGGATGATCACTGTAATCCAATCTGGGGTTGATGTGATTGGAAAAGCTAGGCTTTTAGTCTGTGAGAACTGGGCTGTTTTCAGTTCAGTTTTTCATAGAATTTGGCCTTCTGTACACTACCTAAAAGTGTGTTTGTTTCTTTTTTAACTAGGTACATTTCTCCTCTGTGGACTCTAAACCTAATTTTTTACCCCATCCTGAGATACTGTCTAAAGGTGTCCTTGGTCTCTTGTTTTAGAGTCGGCAGTTGCTTAAAAACAGCGTGGTTTCAGATGTCTGGCCTTATATGTTTTTATTGTTTTTGCTTTTGCTTCTCTGAGTCTACCTGGAATTCTCACTCTTCCTCCCTCAGCCTCCTAAGTACTAGGGTTCTGTTGTGTGCCACCATGCCTAGCTACTTTGTGGGTCTTTTTGACTTGGGTTTGTTTTTGACAGTGGTGGTGGTTTGTTTTTATTTTTCTCTGATGTCTGGAATTTTTGTTATAATCATTCATTGCTGAGAGGCTTGGCCCAACAACCCGGCGGGCCATGGGTGACAGTGGGTCTCCTCTCCCTGCGTGTACTCTCTGCCTGCTTCTCACAGCTAGAACACGGGGCAAGTTTACGAATGTGCAAACAAAATTCAAGTGGCCTCACAGCATGAATTTACATCTTATGTCCTATATTTCCAGCAAAGGGACTACATTACAACTCTAGAATGACATCTGTTTATAAATTCCAGAGTTGTTGTTTTTTAGTAAACAAAGCAGTATGACTCTGTTCGGTTTGGGAAAATGAGATCTACCCTGAGTCTGTGTTACAGTGTGAAGTGTTGCTTGTTTCATTGGTGGTGCTTCTCATACTCTACTTGTACCCGTGTTTTCCCTACTGAGAGGAAACTGAGGACTTTGCGCAGTGCTTCAAATTAATTTCCAAATCATCTATGTTGAACAAAATTCACTTACTCTAAGATTGTTTCATGGGTTGACAAGCTGGATTATGAGACTGACATCTCATTGTGTGTTCACAATTTTGTCTTTGGTATGCATTTATAGAAGGTGCCCGTGAAGAAGACCTGGATGCTGTAGAAGCTCAGATTGGTTGCAAGCTTCCTGATGATTATCGATGTTCATACCGAATCCACAATGGACAGAAACTAGTGGTTCCTGGGTAAGATGTTTATCCTTAAGTAATTTTTAATAATGGAAGTTGCCTTCTAGAATGAAAGTAAATTTTCATAGTTATCCTGAATAAATTGTAGGAATTCCCTCTTCTACCTTATAGTAATCCATAAGATAAAATCTATAGGTTAAATTGGATTTTACCCAAATAAATATATAAAATAAAAATATCATTTCTACCAACACATTTTTGTGATTACAGTGAAATGTTGTCAGGAATAGGAGCTATAGGACAGGTGATGATTATGTGAGTATAATTCAACTAAACTGTTAAGACTACTTGACACATTTATCCTGTTATAGATGAGATAAATTGTTTTAGGTTAAAACAGTTGTTCTATCTACTATACACGTAGAAGCATAATTTGTTCCAAGTTAGTAATATTATAAGGTAGTACTAAAAAATCAAGTATCAGGATGAGTTAGAAATAGGCCAGTTAGGTCTAGAGAAAGCCTGTGGCTATATTTTCCCAGTCTGTGTTCCTAATGAACTAAAACTTGAGAAAGTTGAAAATTTGTCATATTTTTGAGAGCAAACAAGAGAGAACTTTGTTAAAAGAATTGCCCAAAATTGACATGATTAGTAGATCATGAATTTTACCCAGTAGTGCTTGATACCTATATTGTTACCACACACACACATACACACTCACATACACACACACACACAGAGCGATTAATACATATACATATATGGAAATTAATTCCTACCACACATATTTCCAAGGTTTAATTGATTTACGTTTGTGCCATTTGGTTTCATGAGATAAGCTGAAGGTTGAATCAAGATAAAAGTATCAGGGGCTGGAGAGATGGCTCAATGGTCAAGAGCACTGGTTGCTTTTGCAGTAGGCCTGGGTTCAGTTCTCAGCACTCACATGGCAGTTAAAAAACATCATAATTCCAGTTCAAGGGTATACAACACCCTCTTCTGACCTCTGCAGGCATTGCACAACAAGAGGAGCAGGTAATACACTCATACACATTAAATAAAAATAATAAGGGACTGAAAAGATAACTCATTGGATAAAAGAGCACTGACCAGTCTTGCAGACAGCCTGGGTTCAATTCGCAGAATCCACATGGCAGCTGACAACCGTCTATAACTCCAGTTCCAGAAGATCCAAGACTTCTTCTGATCTCTGTGGGCATTTCACAGCACGGTTACACCTACCTACATGTAGTCGTTACACTCATATACATACAATAAAATAATAAATAAAATATTTTTTAAGAAAGGATGAAATAGACTAGAGAGAGCTCATTTGTTAAAAGCACTGACTGCTCTTGCAGAAGACCCAGGTTCAGTTCCCAGCACCCATATAGGTAGCTCACAACCATCAGCAACTCGAGTTCCCGGGGATTTAATGCCCTCTGCAGGCATTGCACGCACAGGTGCAGTTACCAACATGCAGGCAAAACACACATACACATAAAATAAAATTTTCTTAAAAAATGAAACAAAGGGACATAGTGGCACATGCCTTTAATCTCAACACTCTAGAAGCAGAGGCAAGGAGAAATCTGTGAATCTGAGGCCATTCTGATCTACATAGCAAATTCCAGGCTAGCTAGAGTTACCCAGTGGGACTCTGTCTCCAAAAAAAGTAAAATAGAAAAAAAAAGATGAAATAAGCTCTTTGATGGTATTTTTTTGATTGTACATTTTGAGTCTGTATTCTCCTCAGGTTGTTGGGAAGTATGGCTCTGTCAAATCACTATCGTTCTGAAGATTTATTAGATGTTGATACTGCTGCGGGTGGATTCCAGCAGAGACAGGGTCTGAAATACTGTCTCCCTTTAACGTTCTGCATACATACTGGCTTAAGTCAGTATATAGCAGTGGAAGCTGCAGAGGGTCGAAACAAAAATGAAGTTTTCTACCAATGTCCAGTAAGTAGGAAGTGTGTTTGATTGTGGTTTTGGTAGTGCTCTAATGATAATATAAATGTATACATTAGATATTTTCAGATACAAAGTAAGTTCAAAGCATTATACATTATAATTAACTAGAGAGCTAATAGTGTAATATAGTGGTATAGAATACCAAAAGAAAATTTTACCATTAGAAAAACTATTACATCTTCAGATGGAAAGTTGTGATTCATGTTAAGGAATTTTAAGTATAAGAAAAACTAATGAAAACTAACGAGGAACTTGTTGAAGTAGTTAATTATAACATGTAGACTTTTTTTTTGGACCTTTTTGAGACAGGATCTTGTAGCTCTGACTGACCTGGAACTCACTATGTAGATCAGGCTGGCCTTGAACTCACAGAGATCTGCCTGCCTCTTCCTCCTGAGTGCTAATAACATGCAGATTTTATCTTTTAAATATCCTAGATGTTCAGGTCTGTTGACTAATCCAGATCTCTTTCTTCTAGGATAACAAGCCACATGTTTATTACTTCAACTTTCCAATTATATTCTTGAAGGATATTTTCTTAAAGTTTGTTTTAATAAGAGTAACACTATTCAGATTGCTTTCTTTTGCTATGATAAAACAATGACCAAAACCAACTTGGAGAGGAAGGGCTTTATTTGACTTACAGGTATATCATCACAGGAAGCCAAGGCAGAAACTTAAAAACGCTGCTCCTTAGCTTTTCTCTCTGGCTTGCTCAATTCCTTTTTTTTTTTTTTGAGACAGGCTCTCTCTGTAGCCCCAGCTGACCTGGAACTCAATATGTAGGCCAGGTTGGCCTTGAACTCACAGAGGTCTACCTGCCTCTGCCTCTCAAGTGCTGGGATTAAAGGCACGTGCCACCATGCCCTGTCCAGTTACCTTTCTTCTACAGTCCAGGCCCACCTGCATAGGGGTGGCACTACCCACAGTCTCCATAGTTGCCTGGGCCCTCCTACATCAATTAGGAGTTAAGAAAATGCTTTATAGACATGGCCACAGATCAGTCTGATCTGAGCAATTCTTAGTTGAGGTACTTCTTCCCAGATGACTCTAGGTTTGTGTCAAGTTGACAGCTGAAGCTAACTATGTCAAACACTATATTTTTATTTTATTGAGAAGTGCCTGGTATTTCTCCCCAAATTTTATAGAAACCTAAACATAGAAGTTATAATAGTAGGAACTGATGGGGATATCTGAATATTGATTACAGCATCTAAATGTATTTGTTTCAATTGTATAATTGTATTTTTTTTCCTCATGTAGGACCAAATGGCTCGGAATCCTGCTGCTATTGACATGTTTATCATAGGTAGGAGAAAAAAAGAATAGACTTTTACCCTCCTTTCTCCTGATTTAAAAAGGAAAGAAAATGAATTGGTAATATTTTGATTACTTTAACAGCTGGCAGTTTTATATGTGTATTTCTTTAAGACTTTCTAGTTTGTAAAGTACTATATATTCTCTCTCCCATTGGAAAAGCTACTGTGCTTTCTTTGAATTTTGTTTCAGTTTGGGAAAAAAGCCGTATCTTACACAGTCTTGTGTCTCTGGTTTTTGTCTAAAGTGAGATGCAGAGAATTGCTCTGTGTATTCAGCTCCTGTATTACTTTTCTGTTGCTGTGATAGGATACCCTGCCAAAAAGCAACTCTGTAAAGTGAGTAAAATCTAAGCAAGGTGAGACTAGATGAATAGCAAAGGGCAAGCAACATAGGGGAGGAGTTTATTTCAGCTTACAGACTACAGTCCATCTTTGAGGGGAGTCAGGGCAGAAACTCAAGCAGGAACTTGAAACCCAAACCATACAGGAACTCTGTGCTGGCCTGCTTCCTGGCAGGCTCATGCTTAGCTAGCTTTCTTATATAGCCCAAGACCACCTGCCCAGGGAATGGTGCTGCCCGCAGTGGACTTGGCTCCTCTACCTCAGTTAATAAGACAGTCCCCAGTCCCCCATAGACATACTCACAGGTCAGTCTGATTTGAGAAATCCCTCAATTGAGACTCCCTTCTCAGGTGACTCTAGGCTGTTAACACTAACTCATACAGTTCCCTTAACAAAATAACATTCTACATGCTCTTTCCATTGAACATATTAACATATAATTGGAGATACACTTATATAAAGTGATATTTTTTTCCTTTGCTGCTAATGCCATAGTAAAATACAAGTCACAATAGAGACTTGAGAAGCATTAGTCTTCAAGATAAGTATAAATTATATGCTATATAAACTCCTTGGCCTTAGAAGGGTGTTTTTTTGTTTTTGTTTTGAGGCGGTGTCTCCCTGTAGCCTCACCTGACTTGGAGCTCACTATGTAGACCAGGCTGCCTTCCATCTCACAGACATCTGCCTACCTCTGCCTCCCAATGTTGAGGTTAAAGGTCTGTGCCACTATGCCCAGAAATGACGATTATTTAAGTTTTTAAAAATTTTTGTTTATTTTTATTTTATTTTTTATGTGTGTTGCCTTTGTGAATATAAGTGTACTTATGTCATACAGTGCTCATGGAGGTGAGAAGAGGACGTTGGATCCTCTGGAACTACGATTACAGATGGTTGTTAGCCACCATGTGGGTGCTGGGAATCGAACCCCAGTACCCTGAAAGAGCAGTTGGTGCTCTTAACCCCTTCTTACAAGTTCTTGAGAACTTTTTAGCTGGTATGCATGTGTAACTGACACTTTTCCTTTTCTCTTAGTCTCATATTGCTTAGATTTTGCTTCCCTAACAGAAACTGACTGCATATCCATTCTGCATTTTAATGGCATTTTTGACACATAAACAAACATCTCCATGTCTTTTATTTTATCTGTATGAGTGTATTGCCTGTATATATGTAAGTGCACCCATGTTGTCCAGTGTCCTCAGAGGGCAGAAGAGGACATTGGATCCCCTGGAACTAGAGTTGTGAACAGTTGTTAGCCATGATTTAGGTGCTAGGAATTGAACCTGGGTCCTCTGCAAGAACAGCCAGTGCTCTTAACCACTGAGCAATCTCTCCAGCTCCTTCCATGTATTTTTAAATTAATTTCTATATCTATGAGTATTTTGCCTGCCTGCCTGTAAGTGCCATGCATTGCCCTTGGAAGCCAGAAAAGGAGTGCTGGATTCCTTGGAACTGAAGTTATAGACAGTTGTTAGCCACCATGTAGGTGCTGAGAACCAAACCCCAATCCTGCTAGTGCAGACAGTACTCTTCACCTCCAGGCCATCTCTCTAGCCCCCTCCCCAGGTATCAGTAGTACAGAAGGTGTTGGGCTGTAGTGTAGAGCATTTAGTTGGTATACACAAGGCCCCAAGCTCAATCTCCAGCATTAAATAAAAAACAAATAATAGTTAAAGAGGCTTTGCTGACTAAGTTGTTGGTATTTAATTTTATCCTGTTATTGGAACCTTGAACAAAGAATGAATGTGCATTTGTTTCATACTATAACACAGTCTAGGTTTGTAATATCAAATTCACAATATCCAGAAAGATCTTACTACTACTCAAATTATGAAAACTTTTAAATTTAGGCCTTAACTTTCAACTCATTCTAACTTGTGCAGTCTCTTGTTTCTAAGTTGAGCACTCTCAGGATGTCTGTCAAGCCCTTGCTCACTGCTTTCATTGGCATCTTGATACAGCACACTTTCAGAGGTGATCATCACAGTTCTAGTCCAGCAGTGCTATTCTTATTCTGTGAGTTAACAGCTACCTGATCAATAGGAAAGCTGCTGCTAGACTCTTAAGTTTCTTTCTTTTAGTTTCATGCTTATCTGATTTGATATGAAATAAGCCACATTATTGCAATAATACCAAGGTCTGATACTACTGTCTTAGAAACTGAAAATTATAGGAGAGCAAAAAAAAGTATGAAATATAGTAAGCCTTGGTGAGGTGGGAAGTTAGCGCTGGGCTAAAAGAAAAAAAAAAAGCTTTCTTTGGGTACCTTGATAAAACCCTAGAACTATCAAAGAGGCTCTCAAATATGGGGTTATTTAAAGGTAAAATACCTTAGAATGTATAAATTATATCTTAGGTTTCAGTTCTTAGGGTTTTGGTAACACACAAGAAGACATCTGGTATATTCTGGATTTTTTTGTTTGTTTTGAGACATTGTCTCATTGTATATCCCTGATTAGCCTGGGACTCCCTATGTAGACCAGGCTGGCCTTGAGTTCAGAGATCTCCTTGCCTCTGCCTCCTGAGTCTGGGATTAAAGGTGTGTGCCACTATTCCTGATATATTTAGTATTCTATTAATAGAAAGCTATTTAAGAAAACTAGAAGCTCTGCTCAGTTTTGTGCCTATTCTGTCCTCACTTGAAAACATATTTTGATACATATAAACTACATTTAAGTATACTATGCTAATTTTTAATGCAAATTGTAAGAAGTTTAATTTTTCTTGTGCAACATCCTTGTATTCTACAAATTATACAGTGATTTTTGAAAGTCAAAGTTTTAAAAACAATAAAAGTACATTAAAAAATCAGAAGAAAATAATTGCATGCAAGAAATTCATTAAGAAACAAATACACCTTATGTTTTTTTTGGATGTGGTACTTCTGTGAATTTAATGACATGATTCATAGAGCTCCTCAAAAACCTCTTCCAATAAATAGATGACCACTAGTTTTAAAAATATCATAGTATCTCATAAATAGTAGATAAAAATGGGCCATGGGGGCTGGAGAGATGGCTCAATGGTTAAGAGCACTGATTGCTTACCGGAGGTCGTGGGATCAATTCCCAGTACCTACATGGCAACTAACAACTATTTGTTAACTCCAGAATCTGACTCCCTCCTCTGACCTCTGTGAATATCGTATAACATGAGTGCATTTGCCTACATACAGGCAATACACTTGTAAACATAAAGTAAAAGTAATTAAAATTTTACAAAGAAAGAAAATCTTTTGGCTAACAACCATTCGTAACTCCTGTTTCAGGGGATCTAACACTCTCTTTTGACCTCTCTATGGGCATTGCATGACACAGGTGCATTTACATCCATGCAGGCAATACATTCATACATATAAAATAAAAATAATAAATAAAATATTTTTTAAATGAGCTATAACTAGATGTTGTAAAAAGACCTGACCACTATAATATGCTGTTTCTCAATTAGCTTTAAATTTTTAAAACTTCCTATTTTCAGATAAAATCCAAATTATGTTTTCTAGGATTCCCTTAAAGAACATAATTGGTAAATGTTGTAAATTGAGCATCTGATTCTCAATATGGCCAAAAAAAGAATTGGTTACTTGAAACCAAGGTTACAAAGAAATTCATTGAACAACATTAAGGTAGCAATATATTCTAGGTATTAAACTGTATTAACAATAGATGATGGGGTCTGATAGTTATATTGTATTACCTAGAATGTTCAGGCTTAACTCATCTAAATATTTGTAATTGATCCATTTACTACATTATGGACAAATGGTCTGAACTGGACCATTCCAGCAATTCATTTCTGTTTTGAGCTGTGCAACTAAATCTGTAGTAGTAAATAACTAGACTATTTTGGTATTGGACTGATGCTCGAAACTTTCTTTTACTTACTTTTCCCCCTTCTTGGTTTATAGGTGCTACTTTTACTGACTGGTTTACGTCCTATGTTAACAATGTTGTATCAGGTGGTTTTCCCATCATCAGAGACCAAATTTTCAGGTATTCATTTGGTAATTTTTGGATTGAAATGACTGTAAATTAGAAAAACACTTGTAAATTATGAGAGGAAATTTCTCTAGAACATTAATAGCAAAACCTCTCATCATCTTACATCTCACAGTGTTATTCTCATTTCTAAGCTAGGACATTGAGACATTTAATCAGTCAGATTTTTCACATCTTGAAGAGTCAAGAAGAAAAACTCATTTTGATTTAGAAGCATGACTTAGTAGTAGCTTTATAATTTCTCTTTGTGAAAAATAAAAGGTAATAGATTTATTATGAATAGCAACTAAACAAGTACTAATTTCTAGTAAGCATTTACTCTTTCTAAATAGAACCTTCAGATATTACAGTTAGCATTAGATGTGATCACAGGTGATACTAGTTCATAGTAGCTTTCATGTCATAAATAATAGATTAATTCTATATTTAGTACATCTAGATTAGAGGTGGGAACAATATATTGTGGATAAGAGGCTCAATATGTTTACATTCTTATGCATTATTGTCCATAACCACTATTTAGCAAGTATAGCTAGGTTTTCAGAAATCTCTCAAATTTTCATAGCTCTGAAAACTAAAAAAAATTAGTTTTTAAACTCATTATACTGATCAGTTATTTGAGTCACTGACCATTGATCTTTGATTACTGTCTTTACTGTCCCAAAGTCATTAGTTCAGTACAGTTATAATATGCTCAGTTCAATAGGACTATATTAAATGTGATTTAGACTTTTAGTTTTAAGACAGTATGGATCATATCTTTAAACCTTTTGTAGACTTGAAGTTAATAGATTCTCTTATTAAATGTTGCTTAATTTTTTTGGATTTAAACTAGATATATTCATGATCCAGAGTGTGTAGCAACAACTGGAGATATAACAGTTTCAGTGTCCACATCATTTCTGCCAGAACTCAGCTCGGTACACCCACCCCACTATTTCTTCACATACAGAATCAGGTAAGAAATTTAAGTAGGGTTATGGTGGGAGTCAAAATACCTGGTGAATCCGCTTAAAAGAGGTGGTTTTATTTTGACTCATAGTTTCAGGGCTTAAGTCCATGACTCATTTCTGGGCCTGAGTATGCTGAGGCAGAGCATTCCGGAAGTAGAGCAGTGCAGCAGAGCAAAGCTGCTCACGACACATGAGCTCCGGGTCTGTTTTGTATCTGGACCGTAAGAGTCGCCTTTCAGTTAATGCAGCACAAATCCTGTGACTGTTGTCTCATTTAACATGAGATGTAAAATGAAGGTTAGAGTTTTTGTTTTGGTTTGTGGTCCTAGGGATCAAACCAAGAGCTTTGTGCATGTTAGGCAAAGACTCTTATCACTGCACTACAATTCTAGCCCTAAAATGCATTAAAACTTTCTTTTAAGTTTTGAATTATACTTATTTTTTTAGGGTATGTGTATTTGAGTTCACATGTATATGGGTACACATGTACGTGAAGGCTCAAAGGTCTTCCTCTATGACTCTCCACCTTATATTTTGAGGCAGGGCCCCTCAGTTAATCTGGAGTTTGCCAACAGGACTAGTCTAGATAGCTACCTTCCTCAGGGATCCTGTCTCTACCTCCTGAGAGCAGAGATTACAGCCAGGCTCCAAACTCCAGTCCTTATACTTGTGTCCACTGAGTCATCTCTCTATTCCTAAAGTACATTAGAAATTGTTTCTGTTACAGTTTTATTTATTGTGTATGGGGGTGGGAGAGATGCTCCAGCCAGAGTATAGCTTGTAGGAGTTGGTTCTCTCCTTCTGCCATGTATCAGGAAGTGCCCTTACCACCTGACCCATCTCACCAGCCTGCTAATGTGCATTTTGAAAAATAGTTTCTTAGTGAAGTTTGAAGAAAGGTGAATGCATTTTTCACAACATAGTGATCACAAAAGTGTTTGACAAGTTATTACTTGCATATATGCTGAATATAAAGTAGTATGCCAAATACTGTGAACTGGACCAGTAAGTTGTAATTGTCAGAGCTTTATTTTAGACTTATAATGCAGTCTAGAAACTGGCATTTTATCTGACCTCTATACTCAATTGAAAATCTAATAAGTATTTATTGGTTGCTTTTTATATGTTGTACATGGTCTTAGTTGTTTGATTTTATCAAATATAAAAGTTTTAAATTCACTTAGTTGGAAGTATTCTGTGCTTAGACAGAAAGGCAAGTCATTGCTATAAGAGATTAAGGATGCTTTCTTTTCAAATATTTGTGTATACATAGGCATATAACCTATGAATACAAACTGGAAAGTATTTTAGTAATATAAACTTTCTTGGAAGCATTCTGGCATGTGACATTTGAATAGTATAGGTATTTACTGGTTTTTATTTAGATCTGCCAATACCTGGTGACATTTTGCTTTAAGCTTTTTAGAAACTGATGGAAAAGAATTCTGTTATATAACTTTGTCATGAGTAGAAGACTCTGACCTCTTTAGAAATTTTTTGTGACACAGTATCTAGAAAGTATTTGCCAAATGGATATTTATTTGAACAGCCAAAGATGGTTGTCACTATTGTGTTTACATGTGTTTTTCTTTCTATTGTTGGTCTTATATATAAATTGAGTGAAAGCATTTCTGTGGGGGAATTAACCTATTGAAGAAATCTTTTTGAGAACTTAGAAAAATAAGTGGCTAATGTAGATTTTAGAGTTCTTAATTTCCTTGAAAATGTCCTTTCATAGTATTAACCCAAGTGCTGCAGCACTTAAACAAAAGAAAGCAAAACAAATAGATTTGTACCCTGTTCCTGTCTTCAGGATTGAAATGTCAAGGGATGCACTTCCTGAGAAGGCTTGTCAGTTGGACAGTCGTTATTGGAGAATAACAAATGCTAAAGGAGATGTAGAAGAAGTTCAAGGACCTGGTGTAGTTGGTATGTCACCAAAGATTTAAGTTTATCAGTTGTTTCAAAGACATTTTAGATTTTGCATCTATAAGTATGATGTGTAGAGGTCATCATCCTGTCATTTTAAATTTTTTTCTAGTTTTGTTTTATGTGTATGAGTGTATTGCCTGCATATGTGTAAGTGCACCCGTGTCGTGCAATGTCTGAGGAGGTCAGAAGAGGGTGTCGAATTCCCCTGGAACTGGAATTACAGATGGTTGTTAGCCACCATGTGCGTGCCACGAATCAAACCCAGGTCCTCTGCAAGAAAAGCCAGTGCTCTTAACCACTGAGCCATCTCTCCAGCCCATCCTATCATTTTAATCCCTGAAATGGGATTAAACATAATTATTCAGGAATTAATTTCTCTTTCTATGGATCACCTGAGGGTCCTTGATTATTCTTGTATTCTTTTTTTTCTAAACTTGCTAACTATTCATTATTCTGTGAGTTAGATGGCATAGAACAGAAAGAAATATATTTTATATTGGTAATCTTCTCAAAGTTTGGGGATAGATACTCAAAATTAATTTTGGGGGAAGGGTTGCATGCTACAGTGCATACGTGGAGGTTAGAAAACAGCTTTGTGGATTCAGTACCCATATGTGGGTTCCAGGAATTGAATTTAGGTCATCAGGCTTGCATTCTCAAGGTACAGCAAGTACCTTTATCCACTGAGCCATCTTGACAGTCCTGATACCACAGATGTTTATTGTTTGAATTTTAGTTCTAGTTACCATTACCATTAAGCTTTAAAAAAAAAAAAAGGATATTCTACATTTCAGAACTGTCAGGTTTGAATATGTACTTTAGGACAATAGAAAATAACACCTAAGGTATGTACTTCTGTATCAGGCCTAGGCATATGCAGAATGCAGTCTGTGTTTCTGTTTTTAGTGTTCCTGGAGGTGGATGAAGTAGAGCTCTGCGTGCTCAGCAAGAGCACTACCACCGAGCTACATCCGAGCCGTTTCTTTTTCCATTTCTTATTTTGAGAGAGGGTCACCCTAAGTTATCTACCCAGGCCTGAAACTCTCCATTCTCCTGTCTCATTTTCTCAGGTTTCTGGGATTATAGCCCTTTACCACCAGCCTGACTAGTTTTTTAATCCATTACCACAAGTACATTCATATTCTACCTGTTGCTTTAGTGGATTTTTCTTGAACTTACTTGAGAATATAGTGCTGAGGAGTTTTATTAAAGCCATAATTCTTTTTTGTCATTTGACCCATTGATATAAGTACTCCCCCTTGTGACTGACATTTTATTTGATCTGAGTACTCTTTACAACCTTATCTTTTAGTCTTTTGTTACTGTTACAGGCAATCTTAACTTTAACTGTCTTGACTAAGACACTTTTTTTTTTGTCTTAAAGATTGTGTCAGCATTGAAAAAAGTTAAATTTTGATTTATTAGGTATCCTCCCCACCACCTGCAATATTGTAGAGAATTTGAGAAACAGAAAAAAATGTCAATGACTGGTAAAATGGCTCAGCTGGTAAAGGTACTTCCACCAAGCCTGATGACCTCAGTCCATCCACAGAACCCACATGGTAGAAGGAGGGTCCCACAAGTTGTCCTGACCTCCACGTGTATTCCCTCCCAAATAGATAGATGTTAGAAATTGAAACACATGTCAAGAGTAATTAATCATACTCTCATTGCTATTAATATGTTTTTATATCTTTTAAGTTTTTGTTTTCCTAAGTGCACATTCACTTTCAAATTACATACATAGTAGCTAGCTTAGGAAACATAATTACTATAACAAAGAACTGAATTTTATATTTTGGGTTATTGTTACTGTTTTTTTCTGCAGGTGAATTCCCCATCATTAGTCCAGGTCGAATATATGAATACACTAGCTGCACCACATTTTCTACAACATCAGGATATATGGAAGGATACTATACCTTCCATTTTCTGTACTTTAAGGACAAGATCTTTAATGTCGCCATTCCTCGATTCCACATGGCATGTCCAACATTCAGGGTGTCTATAGCGCGATTGGTAAGTTAATTTTTCTCTAGTGCTGAATTATGTGATTTTGTAGAATTACTCCAAAGAAGATCTTTGTTTAGGCAGACAAGTGATTTATAAATGATGTTCCAGAAACTCCTAGACATTTTGAGGAAATATCTTGGGAGTTGTATTAATACACTGAGGGAGATGAACAAAAAATTTATCTAAGCTCCCTATTCTTCAACCAGAGAAACTCTATTGTTAGCTGTTTTAAAGATTTAAGTTCTTTTCCACTGCTCCCAACAATAGTTCTGTGGCCTAAATATATTTGAGAAAGAACCCAACAAGACCAGTTAAAATTGACTTTTTTCATTAAGACTTGAGAAACAATTTCTTACAGTATTTTTGCTAAAATTCCAAATTTAGTAAAATAAGCAAATACTGTATAGCTATTACAGAGGATTTATTGAGTGGGCATATACTTCTAGCAGTCTCTCTGTGATCATAATATCGATTAAATAATATCAAATTACATGTGTCAACCAGGTATAGTTTTAAAATCTTGTTCTTAGTGTTACTTTGTAACAGGTATAATAGCAACCCCAATCTTAGGGACTGTAAAACGATTAAGCAAAAAGTATGAAGTTCTATATTCTGTAATAGGAAGAAAATGTGACTAGTATATTCAGAATGTATCTGAACTAACTGAGTGATTAGAACATGCTCTCTAGCTTCTGGAGTTGGGTGGGTTTGAGGTAAGTCTGAAAAAATGGACAAGCTATTAATCTGACTGAAAGATGATATAGTTTCAACTCTAGTTTGGAAAGAAAAAGATGATGAGCTTTTAGGCCAGTGTACTTGTATTATGGTGAAAAGGACCTAAAAGTTTTAGCTTTCTTCCCAGTGGAAGAATGCTAGAAACTGTCTTCCTAGTACAGGGAATTTGCCTCTTCCTGTTCTAGATATAAATTTTCTTTCTTGTGGGAGCTGGGGAGCTTGAGATAGGAACTCATTGTTTAGCCCTGGCTGACCTCGAACTCACTGTCTTCTTGCCTTAGCCTCCTAAGTGCTAGGATTACAGATATGCACCACCATGCCTATGCCAAGTCAGACTTCCGGCTAGCCCATTATCTTTATGAGCTTGCTGTGATCTTATCCTTAAATGGTTGATATTCAGCAGTAAAGTTATTTGGGATAGGAGTTTTTCTTTGTGGGGAAAAATTTTAAAGACAGATTTAATTTCTTTAATATGTATATTTTCTATTTCCTCTTGTTTCAGTTTTGGTAATTTGTGCCTTTCAAGGAATTTGTCCATTTCATCTAAATGTTGAATTTATTGGCCTAATATTATTCACAGTATTCTCTTGATATCCTTTTAGTGGCACAGGATCTGTAATCAATAACCTCTTTTCTTAATATTGACCATTTATATCTTTTTATCACATTTTCACTTTTGTTGATCATTCAAGGGAACAACTTTCAGTTTTGCTGATTTTTTTATATGTTTGCTCTTTTTCTATTTTATTGATTTCTGCAGCTGCCTTTATTTCTCTCCTACTGTGGGTTTAATTTGCTTTTCTTGTGGCTTTTTAAGGTAGCAGTTTAGATTATTTAGACCTTTCCTGTTTTTAAGCACAATTTTAGCAATATTTCACAAATTTTGGTTTGTTACATTTTGGTTAACATTCAGTTCTCAAAATACCCCTACATTTCCCTTGTAACTTTGATTTATGACTTTTCATAGAAATATGTCAATCTCCAAACATTTGGAAAATTTTCAGTTATCTTTTGTTTATTGATTTCTGATGTTGTGGTTAAAGAACTTACTATGTATTTCTAGTATTTTTAAATGTTTTATGGCTCCAAATTATGTGAAGAATCTATACATCTTGATAAATGATCTTTGTGTATTTGAAAAAACTGTATATTCTGTCATGTGAGAGAATTTACTCTATAAACAACAGGCAATGCTGGTTGATTGGTTGACTGTTTTTTCAAGTCATCTGTACATATATATATATATTGCTCTTTAAAAAATTTTTGTTCTATCAACTATTGAAGAGATTGTTGCCATTTCCAGTTAATACTATGGCTTTGTGTGTTTCTTGTTTTATTCCTGTCGGGTTTGCCTTATGTATTTTGAAGTTTTATAATTATGTGCTCATATACTTAGGGCTGTTATATCTCTAAGGAAGTAGTTCTTTGATTATTGTTCAATCTTCCTCTTCATCTCCAGTAACATTCTTTGTCCTGAAGTTTAAAGAGCATTGAGGTATGATTTGGCTGGCAGTGGAGTTGGGTCAGCTTGATCTTTCTGATGCTTGTTTCTAATGTTTGTTATGGTGGGTGTAAGGTATAGTTTTACCTAAGGACAGCAGTTCTTAAGCATTTCAGTCTCATTACCTCTTTAAAATTCATTAAGGATCCCTAAGAACTCTTGTTTATGTGGGTTATATTGGTATTTACACTATTAGAAATAAAAACTGAGAACATTTATAATAGTATCACTTCTTTTCAAATTACAACAAATAAACCCATTTCATGTTCAACCATCTCTTAACTATGTATGTATTTAGATTTTTGTTTTCGGCTTAACTACAAGAAAAAATAGTTGACCTGTCTGACAGAACATGTTTTCTCTCTAGGATGAGGAGACATTAGAAAGAAATGAGAATTGTAAACTTATTTCTTGTTTTTTACATTTTTGTTTGTTTTTTGGTCTCCCTGTAGCCCCAGCTGGCCTGGAACTTGACCAGGCTGATCTCAGTCTCAAAAAGATCCTCCTGCCTTTGCTTACCAAGTGCTGGGATTAAAGGTGTGCACCACCATGCCCAGCTGTAGACTTATTTCTAATTAACATTTTAAAAGGGTAGGGGGTGGGTGTCTTTTGACCTTTGTTATTTCTGTTAGTTTTCTTGATACAGAAATTAAATGAGTTTTTCCCCTTTTTTTGGTCCTCTGCCAGTCTGATTAATTACTAGACTTTATGGTTCCTTTTCCTTTATATTTGCCACTGTTAAGTACACTTTTGGTTAGTCTAAGGCTGTTTCCTGTGGGGGTGTTTATCATGCTTCTTGCTGGAGGGCACTGTAGACGGTCCTGCTGCTCACGCAAGTCCACTATTCTCTGCTCCTCTTTCCATCTGCTGTTGGTATAACATACTGCTAGGTGTCTCTCTGTAGTTAGCCACATTTGATTCCTTTGGCAGTTTTTTTTTATTAACATGAGAATCATAATAATCATTACCTGGAGATCATATTTTAGAATTTTCAAAATTCCTCATCTCTCCTTTTCTACTTCCTACAGAATTTTGAAATCTTTATTCCTTAGTTAATAAAAACAAAACCCAAAGATACAATAGTGAAATATATGTGACATTGATGTATATTTTGTTATTGTTGTGTTGTAATAAATCCTAAATGACACAGTTCCTTTCCTTTCTCCATTCTCATTTGCTCCTTCAACAGATATCTGAGTTCTGTAGTAAACAATTGAATCAAAATCCCTTCCTTGGACTTTATATCATAATTGTTAAAAACAAACTGTAACACTGTACTCTTGTGAAATAACAAGTCCCGTGGAGAAAAAATAGGGGATAAAAGGAGTGTCCTGTTAGGGTGTAAATCTAAAGATGAGTCAGGATAGGCACTGGGGACATGTGAACTGAGGCATAAAGGGAGTGGAGGGAGCCATGTCAATGTGTGGAATAATATCTAGCCAAAGAAACATCTAGTGTGAAGGTCCTGATGCAATTACAGGCTTAGTTTGTTTGAACCAAGGAGGCCCATGTGGCTTAAGTGCAGAGAATAAAGGGGAACAGTAGTTGGAGAAGAAATTAGAGTAGCTAATCTAGGATACATCAAAGCTTGTCCAAAAACAAACAAACCACCAAACAACAACAAAAAGACTAGGAGGGATGCTGAGGTAAAAGCCATGGTAGAAGGACTTTTGTTGGTGGCATGTACTAAGTTTTCCTGTACTTCTCAGATTACCAACTGAAATCTGGCTGTTCAGATTCTGGCCAATATAGCATCTCTTTTCATTGAGTCTTGAGATGTGTGTGAGAGAAAATTGGTGGCCAAATAAAGCCAAAACTTGATTGTAGATACTTACTTATGCCGAATGATTTCCAAGAGATGTTCAGATACTGCATGCTCATCATTACTGCAGTCCAAAGTCTAGAACCTCCAGCAAGTGAATTTCCATATAGAGGCTACCTTTTCCCTGCAATGTGGGCAGATCTCAGGGATGTACTTCTCTAGTGAACGAACAAAGCGATACTATGACTGCTGAGGCCTAATCAGAAAAAGGCAATGTGCCTTTGGCCTAGTTCTCTATCTCCCAGAACATGTGCCTTTGGTGCCCTAAGCCACTGTGTGAGAAGTTTGGCTACCATGAAGCAACCATGCTGGAGAGACTTTGTAAGAGATCCACCTTACAGATGAAAGGAAGTGCCCACTTCAGGCTCGTGATGTGTGGATCCTCCCAGTCCAGGTACCAGACATGAGTGAAGAAGCCCTTGAGGTGATGGTTGGAGACACTGTGCAACTGCGATCATCAGAGACTCAAAGCTAGAAGTGCTTCATTTAACGCTTCCTTGCTATCGAGCCACAAGACCCCAGGAGAGATAATAAAGGACTGTCGTGCCTAAAAGAGTAAAATTAAAAATTTCAAGTGGATGCTGCTTCTGATGTTTGAATTAAGATGATGGATAATAGGAATTCAATAAAAGTCTTTTAAGCCCTCTTGCTTACTGTGTAAAAGTTACCATTAGAGGTGATACCCAATTAATATTTTTACATCCTCTTTTTTTTAAGCATGTAGATAATAAAGAATTATTATGCACATTAGTATGATAAGTTCAGTAAAACTTTATCTTGGATTATTAGGAGTGATCTATTTACCTCCATGTATGAATTACCAACTACTATGTGAAGAATAAATACTGTCTTAATGAAATATGTTTTTCATTACAACCATACTTTTTAAACATTATTTAACATATATATATTCTAGAATCTGTATCTGCATGTGCGTTATGAAATCGTACTACTATTCATGTCTGTGAAAACTCATGTTTGGTATGTCTGGTTATTTGTATTCTAGGCTATGGAAATATTAGCCATCCTTCTTATCAAAAGATTGTTTTCTCTTTAAAGGAAATGGGTCCTGATGAATATGAAGAGATGGAAGAGGAAGAGGAGGAGGAGGAAGAGGAAGAAAATGGTGATGACTCAGCAGACATGGATGAATCTGATGAGGAGGAAGAGGAGGAGAGACAGAGAAGGGTCTTTGATGTTCCCATTCGCAGACGCCGGTGCTCACGTCTTTTTTAGTGAGCTGCTGCTGCTGAGTGACGCTCTGGGATGATTCCAGTCTGCTAACTAGATTTCTCAGTAATGTAAATAATTGTGCCCAGCATATAGCAGGAAATTAGCATGAAACACTGTTCCAGCCCTAGGCTCTACACGATACTACATTAGGAGTTGGATCATTCTGGTTTGCTATGTGGTTGTGAGGTAGAGGAAAAAAATGGGAAGCTTCTTCTTTTTTCTCCTCCAGGAGTCAGTGGAAGAACAGTTCTCCAGCTAAAGAACAGAACAGAATTCTTTGTTTAAAAATATTTTCTACTTAAAAAAACAAATGGAGAAAGAGAATTGTTTTGAATAAGGATTTTTAAATGCATCAGAAATGCAAGGATAGAAAGCAGGGGAGTGACTATGAAAAGACCTTGTCAGTAATTTAGACATGAACAAGATTTGTAATTAGCTAATCCACTTAATGATTCTTAATATTTTGTACTCACAGGGAACTAAACTAACTTGAATGCAAATAGTTTTCCCTTTCTTAGACAATCTGTCCTTGAGTTTAGTCTTTATCACATAGACCTTGAATTGAAAGTTTTCATCATTACCTTTGATTTAAATTCTTCAACATGATAACTTTGAACTTAAGTTAAAGTCCTCATGCTGTGACCTTTATCACATTTACAGACTCATTATTTTTAAATGTAGTTTGTAAAAGTATATAGAGTGTTGTTTATTAACAAGATTCCTCACAATGTCTCATGTAGTCTAAATTTGTAAATACTCTTTGTTTCTTTATACATTTGTCTAACTTTGTGATAAGTGATATGAATATTTTGTTAGGGTTAAAGATGTTTTCCTGAAATGTGGATTTTTTTTTTTTCACTTGAGAGTTTGGAATGCAACCTTCAAATGTCAACTCACATTTTAAAAACAAATTTTTGTTTCAATCCTGTATTTTGTGTGCCTATTTACCATAAACTAATATTAAGCTTCTGCTCTTCAGATAGAAGATGGGCTTGGTGTCTGTTTGCCTGCAGCCAGAGTATAGCAGTAGTCTTCTGGCATTGTATTCTCTGTTGTCCTCTGTACGTTTTCCTCAAAAATAGTTCTTTGGTAGACCAGGAAGAGAGAGCTGTACTCAAGGCTAAGTGCCCATGAAAGCAAACTTATCTTTCATATTGACACATCAGAATATTCTGAAAATGGTCACTTACTGTCCCACTTATTTTCTATATCACAGTACAGTCACTACAAGATGTTTCAGCAACAGTTTGCATATACAGCAGGCCAGCAGCCACCTCATACAGCTTGTGTATACCATGTCTGTTGACTGTATCATTTTCTCTTGTGCTTGCTTAAATCTCATGTTTTGCTCAGCATGGCCCCAAAATCCAAGATCCAATGTTGTTGAATGTAAGTTGGCAGTAAGTTCTCATCAAGTGATTGACCTGGAAAGGAAATTAAGAGTGATTAAGGACTATGAAATGAGAAGGTTCACTGATGACTGGCAACCACCAGCCGTTCCACCGTAGATACGCCCTCAAAGGACAAGACCAAAGTAACAACAGCTGCTCGAGGATCTACTTCATCGGAGGCAACAAAATGTAAAAATGCAAGGAAGGATTATATCAGATATGGAGAACCTTCTAACGGTCTAACTTGAAGACACAAGTGTATCTTAGTACCATGACAGTTATGAAAAAAGCAGAATTTGTGTGCAGCCTTGAAAGTAAAGATGACCTCACCAGGATGTTAGAGTTACTGCTAAAACTGCTAATCATTCTTAAAATGATTCAAGAATTGTTATTTATTACAAAATGTGGAAGTGAGTGTTAAGTCTGCAAATGAAGATGTGAAGGTAGCTGACTAACTTTTAAAAGCTAGACAATTTGATTTTAAAGGGCAATTATCAGAGCAAAATTAATTCGTCTAGGTTTGTATAAAGTACACTTTATGATGTTTGCACAGTGATGAAATCACCTAGCAGTACAGTGACCTAATGACTCTTGGAATGTATCCCCATTGCTTAGTGATACAAGACAATTATCAGGATGCCCACATCGTGGTCAGTCTCCTTTTTAAAACAGTCACATGTCACCGGGTTTGATGGCATGTGCCTTTAATCACAGCACTTGGGAGTAGGGCAGGTGGCTGTCTGTGAAATAGAGGACAGCTGGGGCTACAGGGAGACCCTGTTTCAAAAACAAAGTCAATTGCCTTTTATTGTAATTTACAATAGAAGAATTATTAGCCAGGCATAGTGGCTCAGACCTGTAATTCCACCACTGGAGAGACTGAAACAGAATTACAAACAGTTTGAGGTCAGCCTGGGCTAGAGTGAGACCATGTTTCAAAACAAAAAAAATGGGCAGATGTAGTATACACCTTTAAGCCTAGCACTCAGGTGGCAGAGGCAGATGGATCTCGAGTTCAAGGCCCACCAGAGCTACTAGTGAGACCCTCTCAAACAAAATTCACAGATTCTACAAACTAAGCTGTCTCTGAGGACTTTTGAAGGGCAAAGTTCTCATAACTGAATGTACCTGCAGGCAATGCACTCAAACATAGAAATGTAAAAAATTTGCATTCTCTTGATGTATTTCAAACTTTGTTGCATTGCTTTTTAAAATTTAAAATTTTTTTTATTTGTACAAGTATTTTGATTGCCAGTATGTTTGCTGGTATGTGTGTAGTGCCTGCAGAGTCTGGAAGAGGGCAACAGAGATGCCATGTGGGTGCTGGGAATTGAACCCAGGTCCTCTGGAAGAATAGCAAATGCTCTTAACCTGTGGACCACCTCTCCGCTCCCCCCCTCTTTAAAAATGTTTTATGTGTAATTAACTGCCCGCACATATGTGTCCATGTCGTGCAATACCTGTTGAGGTCAGAAGAGGGCGTTGGATTCCCCTGGAACTGGAGTTAAAGATGTTAACTGCCATGTGGATGCTGGCAACCAAACTCAAGTTCTGTGCGAGAGTAGCCAGTGGTCTCAACCTGAGCCATCTCTCCAACCCCTGCATTACTTTCCTTGGGGAGATCATTTCTGGGGGAAAGATAGTAACAGACCAAAATTAACAGTAGCTTAGTTTGGTTCTCTTTGAAAACTTGGAGTTCAGGACTGACGTGATGGGCACTATGTCATCAGTGTTCTAGGTCAAGATTTGAGTTTCCTATCCTTGCCACAGGACACTCCCCCAACCCCCAACAATCTCATGTAGTCCAGGGTTCCTTGAACTTAATCCTCTTGCCTTCTATGTGCTGGTTACAGTTGTATGCCACTTTGCCTGGCTAAGTCTCCTTTTAAAGGTCACCGTATGGATCTAAGTTGGCAACTGCAGTCTTACTGAACTCAAGGACGTGTAAGAACAAAATGAAGGTGAAAATAAAAGGTGATATATTAGAGAGGTTGATAAACTGTTTAAGAGTTATGTAGAGAATGGGCCTAGAATGCAGAAATTAACACAGGCAGCATTGGGATCTGTTTGGGGGGAATCTTGACCCAGGCAAGCTACACACCTGACTTAGGGCAGTAGCAATAGCAGCAGAGTGAAGTGGGGATGAAACAGATTCCTAAGTAGAAAAAGAGCATAGAATTAGTGAGTAGGTATGACTGCAAGGAATCCAGTTGACTCGCAGGGTTCTAGCTTTACTTACGAAAAATAAAATGGAAGAAAAAGTTACTGGAAATGAAATTTGTACACACCATGTTAAGTTGTCTTTGGGACATAGATAGAAATGCCCAACAGATTAGATGTGACTATGCAGAGGAGGGAGATGATGTGCAAATCATTTACAAACATAAACTCCCAGGGTGAGAAAGCAGAATGTAGCAATAATTCAGTCTAACCCCAGGAACAACCAATTATTAGGGAGTAAAGGAAGAGAATTTCAAATGTGAGTGGTCAAGAGATGGAGAGCAAAGAACTGGCATTATAGAATGTAAAACCATTTGAAGAGGAATAGGTAATAGGATAACAAGATAATGCACGTGAAAGCACTTTGTGAACCATCATAGGAAGCAGGCACACCTTAAAAGGCAAAGCAAGCCTTCTGCCTTAAATTCCCATGTGTGTAGAGGAAAACCAGGGTTTAGGCACTACACTTCCCAAAATTTCATCAGGGGATCATGATAGAAGAGACATGGCAAAAGTTTTAGGATTCTGCCTGCTTGTAATACCAGCTAGTATGTGGGTTCTTTTTCTCTGTCAGCTAAAGAATGAAAAGACAGGATGATAGCACAGTGTGAAGGGAAAGTGTTTACTTGTAAGCCTTACAGACTTCTCTGGTAGAGAGAGGACACCCCTCCCCCAGAGCTGGAGACACCCACTTTTAGGGGCTTTGGGTTTTTCTTTGGGTTTCAGAGTATCCTACATGGTGATTTCCTCCTCCTCCCCTTTTCTAGTTGTTTAAAGGTGTCTGTCTCTTCTACAGCAGGGACTGGGTCTCTCTAATTGTTGACTGGCTGGGGTAAACGTAGGTGTCCCACCCTCCTCTGTTCTTGGTAGTATGGCAGGTACCGAGAAGCCTACCTCTTGCTAGGGGTAATGGGTTGTTCCGGAGAAACCCAAATTGCTGGGGTCAAAAACCACAAAGAATTGGAACATAGTGCCTATTGCTTGGGGGAGGGGCTGTCCTAAAACTGGGATTATGATGTTCTGCTTCTCCTACCCTGAGACACAGGGCCTCACCTAGATTTTCTCCTACCCATTCTTCCCCTTCCAGTTCAGTACAAGCAGTCCTGAGATGCTTGTAGCTTTTGGTACTGATGCTCAGAGATTATATCATGCCCCCATCCCACCCCCAGGAGACCAGCCTGTAGGAAAGTTTATTCTTGTAGTATGTTGCTCTTGGCTCTTCCACACTGTTCATTTTGTTACTGGATATGACCCTTTCCAAGTGATAAATTGGCAACTTCGTCTTATATTGTATTTTCACACAGTGGATTAAAACAAGCTTTCAGATGCACAACAATTTGGTTTTGCTTCCAAATAATACATAGGCACAGATGCAACTGTGTCTGAAGGCTATTTGGAGACTGTCAGAACTTGGGAAGAAGTCAACTGCTGAGCAGGTGGACAGACGAACCCTGACAGCTAGGCCACGCGGGGATTTTGTGCCCACTAACAAAGTGTGGGCACAAAAACATTTTAGAAAAAGTTTTTAGAAAGGGGGACATCAAGAGCCGTTGGAATTTTCGGTATGGAAAGGGGAAGGGGAGCTTTCCGTTTTCTGTGTTGACTCTGTCTCCTCTGAGCCCTCTGAGCCTGGCGCCTCAGGAGGCACTGCTCTGTTTGGGCCTGGAGTCCTGCTAGGTCTTGGGCGTGGCGCAGCCGGGCGGTGTCCAGTGGGCGGGAGGAGCCCGAGCCGCAGGGTAAAGAGCCGAGCGCTCTGGCAGCTGGAGGCAGGAGCGGACAGGGAGCCAACAGCAGGTAGGACTGCGGAGCCCGCACCGGAGCCTGGGCTGTGGGGCGGTGGGCTGTGGGGCGCGCATGCGTCATGGGCTTGGGGGCCCGGTTCTGGGGCGCCCCCTTTTCTCTCTCGAGCTTGCAGCTCCCCGGATGGGCTTTGTTTACCCCGAAGCAGGGCCGCTCCCGGCTTTTGCCCCGCATTCCCGCACTCCGCTCTCTGCGCTTGGTGCAGGCTCTGCGCAGTCGCTCTGCCCCTGGCTCTCCCCGGGAGCATTGCAACCCTGGGAAGCCACGGGTGAAGCCAGCCGCCTGCTGCGCTCTGCCTTTTGTCTCTCTTCCCAGGTCTAAATTTGGAATTGCTCTCGCAGATAGTTTTGTTTCCCTGGCCGCGCCATCCTTCGGTCTGAGGGCCGACTTTGAGAAAGAACGTTAGGTAGGACTCCTTGTTTTCGCTTCATGGGTAGACGCAGCAGTTTATTTAACCTCATTTTCTCTTCGGCAAAAGGATAGGCCTTAGTTCCCCAGGTGGTGGTGAGAATTAAATGAGGGCTCAGCGAAATGCTCATGCTGGCGTCTGGGAAGGTGGAGAACAACTCATGGTGCAGGTACCCGATCATTTCATCAGGAAGTTGGTTCCAGCTTTCCCGAGAAGGCGTACGGACCTCACAGGGTCAGTCGAGGGAACTCACATGCCCAAATGTCATTTACAGCGCTGGGAAGTTTAAGAGGGATGTGCATCATCATGCACCAAACGTGACGGGAAAACTCTCTGGGACCAGGATCCTGGAGGAAGGGAGGGGCTTTTCCCTTTGTGATGACGGTTTGCTGTTTGTCCCTGGCTTCTGATGTAATTACTGCTTTGAACTGAGTAATTGAACTTTGGGCAACTCGCCGTGCTTAGCTACTGCCTGTTCAACCTGGTAAGGACATAAAATCTGCAGGCCTCTGACACTGCTAATTCTGGGCTATGTTAGCTGCTTGTGTGTTAGCAGCCCTTGTTAAATACAAGCAAGCTGCATCCAATGTGACTTGGTGAGTTTGGGGAAGGTAATTCCATCCCCCTGGCCCTCTGAATTTCCTATAAAATAAGAATGTTGGGATTTTGTTTGTTTATCGACATGGCCCCTCTCACTATGTAGCCCTGCCTAGTCTGGAACTAGCTATGTAGATAAAGCTGCCCTTTAATTCACAGAGGTCTGCTGCATGCCTCTGCCTCCCAAATGCTGGGTCTAAAGGTGTGTGCCACCATATCTTGCTCCCGAGTTTTATTTATTTATTTATATTTAGTTAGTTAGTATGTACTCAGCTTTAAAGTCTATCAGCCCCAAGCTTCCTGGAGTAGTAACTACGCCCGGGGGCACCTGTGAATCCTGATCTGATATTAAAATCCCTTAATCTGGCTCAGGGTATATAGCTCAGTGGTAGTGTGCTGAATAGTGAATGCTCTAGGTTCCATCTGTAGCACTACAAAACTAGTAAGAGAAAGAAAGAAAAGGAAGGGAGGGAGAGAGGATCTGTTTGTAGTGGTTCCCAGCTGCGTCCATTTTGGACGTTGGATTTACAGTAAGTCTGTTTATGGGCCAGAGCTCAGAACGGTGTTTAATTTCTGTTCTAGCATATTCTAGTCTTGAGGTTGCTATATTAAGGTTTTTAGGTTTTGTTTTTGTTTGGATTCAAGGTCTGGCTTTATTGACCAAATGGATCTGGAACTCGTGGGTTACTGTGATCTTCCCACACAGCCACCCAAGTAGCTGGGACTGTAGGCACATGGTACCATGCTTGTCTTATATTAGCTTTTTATTGCTGCAAAACAAAAAAATTCTCAGTCTTAAGACAACACAAATTATGTTAACAGTTGTTTCATTTGTCTGGTGTCTGACAAGGTTCCACACTGGGCTAAAATCAAGGTGGAAGTCTCCATTCCTTTCTGGAAGCCCTGCAGGGAGAAAGACTCCATGTGCTTGCTCAACACATTCTAGTATTATCAGAATGCAGTCTTTGTGACTGGAGAACCCAAGATATCACTTAAGGATCATTCTTAGCTTCTAGAGGCTTCTTATATGCCTTGGGTCATGAAACCCTGTCTGTCCACAAAGTCAGCAATATGGAGGTGAATTTGTCTCCTCACATGTCTCTATTTCTGTTGTCACATCTCTGGGAGATTCTGCTTCCTTCTCCACCCTCAAGTACTCTGTGATTACACTGGGCCAGCAGAATAATAATCTCTATAACTGTAACGTTATCTGGTCACTTGCCACCAGATGCCATTTGTATTCACAGGTTCTTGGAATGAGGGTCTGGCTGTCTTTATGAGAAAGAGACAGTATTCTGCCTATCACAGTTGCTGCTTTGTAAACTAGCTCTCTAGTCTCAGTTGTTTCTTCAATTGCAAGATATTACATTTACCTTATATTATTGTTTTGAGGATTACTGCATTATTGTGACAAGAGCACCTAACCGTAGCAATTAGCTTGTAATATTTGCTCAATAAATAGAAGTTAACAAACAATCGAGGACTTGCCTTGAGGTTAGTATTTGGTAACACATTGCACCAAGTGGTGGTGTCATATTGGCCCTGAAGAGCAGAAGAAACTCTTAATTATTTAATGAACGCGAACAGATCACTTTACAGCCCTGCTGGGAGAGTCACAGCCCTGTGCCAGTGGGTCTCAGTGCGGCCCCTAGGGACATCTGGATGCTTGATGAAATTGAGAGCCAGTATTCAAACCCTCTTTTTTTGTAACCCAGTGTATCACACACCTGCTTGCAGCGGGCTCATAAATTACTGCTGGAGAGACGAGTGGGAGGTAGGTGTGGAGACCAGTCTACTTCACAACAGTAGTATAGCCACACAAAATTCCCTAAGCACTCCATCATTAATAATTAATGTTCTTTGCCTGTTTTTTCTTTTCTTTTCCATTTATATAAATATGTTTGGTTTTTAACTGGTATTTGGAAGACTGGGTGTGTTTGTTAAACATTTAGACTGACACTATGTTTTCTACCCAAATATCTAAAGCATTTGCTACTGAAACATTTTCAGCAATTTGATAGGGAATGCTTGTTGGATTTTTGTAGTTTTCCCTGACATCTTGTGAATGGCAACAAATAATTATCAGGTTGGATCTATTATAGGATGATTTTTTTTTTGCTATATTAATTTTTTGGTTTTGCGTCTTTAAAAATCTTAAAATTACATTTATTTGTGAGTGTGCATGTGCCCTGTATGGAGGTCAGAGGACAACTTGTAGGAGTCAGTTCTCTCTTTCTACCATGTGGGCTCCGGGAATTGAACTCAAGTCCTCAGGGTTTTGCAACAAGCACCTTTATATGCTGACCATCTTGCCCTGTTTGTTTGTTTAATCTCTTAACTGTCTTCTAAAGAAATCTCTCAAAGTATCTCTGCTCTGTGACCTCCATTGTCTGAATATTCCCAATGGATCAGAAACACTTTGCCCTCATTAGAGGAATGCTTTCTAATGTGCTGTCACTTTGCACAGTATCCACATGTGGCAAGGCAGTTAGGGGATGGCATTACTTAGGAAATCCAAGATGCAGAGCTGGGACTCAGTTAGCAGAGTGCTTGCTAAGAAAATCCAAATGTATCCCTTGTTGATCCTAATCCTGTTTTAGGACATTATGTAGAATAACCTTTCCTTCTCTGTAGCCCTTCTTGTACTACTGAAAAATAACTGTCTCTGATACACTTCATACAGAACATCTCTGGTTCAACATTTCTCCTGGCATCAACACCTATTTGTTTTTCTGTCCTGATATATTGGAAAATATTCTTTCCAGGTGAGGATTCCTAGAAATAAGTTTGAGGTCACAAAAAGAAAGAGACTACCAACTCCAATTGTAGTGTCTGGACTACACAAAACTTTACTTCTGACCAGAAGGGTATGTAGCTCATAAAAGCTGGGAAGCAAGCGCACAGCAGGAAATTTGATGGGTTTTAATCTAACCCAAAAGTGCAGTGTCTTTCTGGCTGGAGTTTGATCTCACAGCCTTTTGAGGTTGGCTGGTTTTAAAAGAATGGCACACAAAAGGGGCTGGAGAGATGACTCAGCAATTACAAGCACTGACTGTTCTTGCAGAGGACCTGGGTTCAGTTCCCAGCACCCACTTGATGACTAACAGCCATCTGTAACTCCAGTTCCAGGGTGTTCAGTACCCTTTTCTGACCTCCACAGGCATTTCATGACTTGCAACCAATACACTCATATACCTAAAAACAAAAAACACCTGTCTTTTATCTTAGTACCTTGTGAGCGGACTTCTGTGCCCTTTATTCTTCATGGCTGTCAAATCCCCAGCATGGAACATTTCCCCAGTCTGCTCCTTGGATTGGACATGCATGTCACTACATTTTTGCTCTTTTGATCATTATCAGTGTTTGCATATCCTCAACTTTGATGAAAAGTTTCTATTAAAGACCGCTTTAGAGTGAAGTTAATGAGCCACCCAGAAATATGTCCTTACCACCCAAGGCTGCCTTCAGGTGTGTTTTCTACAACTTCAAATGGTGTTTCCCAATAGACTTACTCATTTTTTTCTATGAATTTTTCTCAGAATGACTTTGGACTTTTCCTTTTTCGGAGACAGGGTTTCATTATGTAGCTCCAGCTGGCCTACTAGACCTTACAGGGACTCACCTGCCTCTGCCTGGAATTAAGGCATGGGTCACTAGCCCAGGGAAGGGCTATTTCTGATAATTAAGGAGAGTCTTGCTGGGTATGGTGATGCATGTCTTTATTTCCAGTATTGAGGGGTCAGAGATAGACTGATCTCTGTGAGTTCCAAGCCAACCTGATCTACCTGGTAAGTTCCAGGCCAGCCAGGGTTACATAGTGAAACTCTATCTCAAAAAAAGGAGGGGGGAGTGAGTTGAGGGGGACAGAGTAGCTTCAAGCCAATCTCTATTTCTTTTTCTGTTTCCCCTCCTTCTGAATTTGATACTCTGCTCTTGGAAACATGTTAATAGTGTTAATAAATAGTTAAGAGCTAGGTTTTTCGGGGGGTTTTGGGACAGGGTCTCCCGTAGCTAATGGTGACTGCCCCACTACCCCAACATGGTCCCTGCCCAGTTCCTTCACCCTGTGACTTCTCTGTCTCTGTGGCTTCTTTTCTTTTTCACGACCCTCTTTGGCCAGGCCTTGTGCCTTGCAGCACATAAACAGTCCCCACATTTATTAACTAAAGAATGGAGGCCAGAGGTGACTCGCAGCAAGTATGTGGCCAGAGCAAAGTCAGAACGATTGAGGCTTTGTTGAAAAGCCTCTGAAGTAGACTCAGAAGCCCTTGCCAGGCCTTCGTTTCACCCCTCCTCTTTCTCTCCAGTGACTTCATCACCACCTCATCACAGAACAGTTCTGGGTAAGGGATCCTGTGTTACCTCAGTGTTATGTATGTCAGGGATCGGTACCAGAAGCTCCTGATCCTTTCCAGTGGTAATGCCTGACCCAGCCAGTCTTCCTAACTTTCAGGAAGTATCTGAGAACCAGGAGGGCTATTTGAGGTTTTCAGGTCAACACCTTACTCTCCCTGTCCCCTTTACAGCCATTTTCTTTTTCTATCCCTGCCCCCCGCCACCCCCTCCCGCTCATGGCACCGCTCCGCCCATCCTGAGTCTGTAAATCATCCTTTCTCCTCAGAATCCTCTAAGCATGAGTCAGAAGGCAGGAAGCTAGCCGTACACAGAAGGAAGCAGGTAGAACTCCCCTTGTAAGGCAAGGCCAGGCCCTGTTCTTAACACACGCCCCATGGTGGCTCAGCGTGACTCAAGGGACAGCACTGGACATTTCCCTTTTTCAGTCTTCCTTTTGATCAGCAGATCACCTTCAAAGACAAAGGATGATGACCAGATAGCCTCAGAGAACTCAGCGTACCTAACACTAAGGGTCCGGGTGGCTCTCCCTGCCTCAGGCATGCCCTATGCCAGGCCAGAGCCCTACATGTAAAACCTCTGGTTCAGGGGACACAGGAAGGTCGGGACACTTCTTGGATCTGCTCCCAAAGTTTTGCACAGAAGAGGTCAAAACCTGTGCCTTGGCTTCCTTGTTGGCTAAAAGGGAAGTTGTGGGCTTTTCAGACCTTCTCACTTCTGCTCACTTCTGCTTGGTATCTAGTCACCTGGTCATGTATATAATGAGGATAGTCACCAACATTACTTAGAAGCTCTTTCCTTCCCTAAAGTGAACAGACATGTTAAGTGACATACTAGAGCCTCCATGTATGTCAAGGCGTGCCAACCCTTCTTTGTGGCAGTGAACACCAGCTTGTATGGACTGAGTTTCTTCAGAAGTTACATGATTACCGAAGGTTAGAACTGGGGTGAAGTTCAGAGTTCCTGACTGAGTTGGATGAGCTTTGAGTCCTGTGTAACTGTTCTCTCACCAATGCGAACATTTCTTCAGTAGCTGAGGGCTTGGGGCAGGAGGAGGGAACCGCGCCGTCCTTCTAAGAGCAGCCCTTAGTTTATGCAGCCTAGCCCAGGAAGTTTTCTGGCCTTGCCTGCTCCGTTACCTCCTTCCTTGTGTTTCCTGAGGCCTCCGTGGCTCTAGATTGCGGTTTCTGAGCCAACCAGAGGGCCTTTGTTGGTTGGTGACAGCTTTTCTGTCCTTGCAGATTCGGTGGACAGGCATGATGAGAAGTCAAAGAGAGCTGCTCTCACTCGGGCTTATTCTGGCTGTTCTCTGCTCCACAGGTGAGTGATCCAGACCATCTAGGCCTCCCTTGGCCTTGAGGCATCTTTCTCTTGTGCTTCTGGGAGTCTGAGCTAATACCACTGGCCTATTTCCTGTGCTTTCAGTAAGGACTCTGATGGTAGGACTTTATCACTGGGGTGCCTTCCTGAGTTGCAGCCCATCCCCACGCAGAGCAGCTATCTGCAGGGGTGGAGAGCTGATGATGGTCTCATGACCTCCCATCACACTTTATCTGGGGACTCCAGCAGATGTCATCCTTAAAATGTTGCACAGGCCATTTTTGAAAGATTTCCATGTGGGAGTTCAAGGTAGACATGGGCAATTTTTTTCCTTTTGGGTAAAGAAGTGTACTAGGTTTATCAAGACCATGGATAGACATACAGAAGCTAGCAGGGACTCTGATGAGAGTTCAGACCCATTAGGCAGAGTGGGGGCTCCTTCTTATAGGTCTCAAAGGGGGAACTTTTCTCAGCATGAGTCGGCAGCCAGATTGTCTCTGATGTAGAAGATATGGTTTTTGCTACCCCTGGAGCCTGGAAACCTGAGATCTGTGAACTTTCAAGAGGAAGTAAAAATACAGATTGCCCTTCTACTGGAATTCAGGGCTTAGGGATTCTCCACAGCTCCCTAGAGGTAGTGGATTTGATATTCTTTCGCAGAAAAAAGATGCTGCACCAGGTGATGTGGCCCGAGCAGCAGTCTGGTCTGGATTCTAACACATTTGGGCCCATGATATTAAGAATCTTTTGAGTTCAGTCCTTCCACCTACCATTTTCCTATGCAGCAGGAATTCATAGTGATAGAAGCAACAGCGAAATAAACTAAAACTTAGAGCCCTTACCCAATAATCGCTAGTCTAAGCACTTGACATGCATGTATGTATTTAGCCCTTATGTCAACCTCATGGAATAAGTACTAATGTTATGTCTGTTGTACCAAGACAAGATTGAGGTCTAAAGAGATTAAGAATTTATGAAATAATACCCAGAAGTGTGTCAGAATGTGAACCCAGCGTGCCACCAGAGTTCCTGACTTTTACCCATCATAGGCCACCCACGGCACCCTCCCCTAGCTACCCTTCCTGGGCCATCCTTTGCTGGGTGCCCTTAACCTGGCTCTTGCAGGAAGTTGTCCTGACTTCCATAACAATAGGAACATCCAGGCTACTTGCTTTTCTTTATCCTAAAGATCAAATGTTGTTTTCTGCCTGTGTCCAGTTGTTCTTACAATACCCTGCCATCACTGGCTTTTGTTTTCTTTTAGGGTAGATTTAGGGGGAAAGCAACAGAGTGAGCAGTAGAAAGCCGAAGAACCTGCAGTGTGGCAGTTATTTGCAGTGTTATTCGTAATGTCCATACTCTGGTTGCTTAGGTACCAGGAACTATGCCACATTATCTCCTTTGTTCCTTCTCACCATCCTGTGAGAAGTCAGTGCTGCTGTGTCCATTGGATAGTGGAAGAACTGAAGGACAGTAACTTGCCCAAGGGAGCCTTTTTGATCCTCTCTCCCTATCTAAGAAAAAAATGATGGCGTCCCTCTTTGCCCACTTCCCTTGTTTGCCTCTGGTGATGCCAATGTAATGTGCTCTACCTCTGTCACAACACTGCATTTCTTTCTCAGTTCTTCTTTCCACTCTGTTTCCTGTCACTGTGTTCACAATCCTTCTCACAATCATCTGTATCTGTCTGGGTAACAGTGTTGAGTTCAAGGCCATTAGCTGCCCTGTGGCACAGGTCTGAGATATATTTAGCCCCTTCATCAGATAATTGGGGTGTGAAGTTGAGAGGGGGGGAGAAAGAGAGAGTGAGAGAGCCTGAGAACCCTAGAGCCTTTCTTTGTTACTGTCTAAGACCCTAAGAGGCTTCTGGAGAATTTTTCTGACACAGACCAGTGTGTCAAAGGTAATAACATCTCAGACAGGAAATGACATTTGATCCTTGTAATGAAGCACATCAAGTAGTACAGGTTTCCCTGTTGTGACAGTGGCTGAAACAGAACAACTCCCTCCAAGGACTAGGGCAAGGACAATTCAGGAACTGGTGACCCGGAGGGTTAAGCCCCCATGCCCACCCCCGGCCTGGCTCAGCAACAGCCACCCATTGACTTCTGCGTTCATCCTCCTCCGAAATCTGGGCAGGTAGAAAATGTCTTGGTTAAACCAGGTTTTAGAATTGGTAGTCTGACAGAGTCTCACCTCTGTCACTGAGTAGCTGTGTGTCTTTGGGCAAGTTTAGTTAACATTTTAGGCTTAGTTTTCTCATACAAAATAGGGATGTGGCCACTTGTCTACCGCTTGTAACAATCCTAGGAAGGGCCTGGCATATCAGTGCACAGACAGTGGAACACTGAATGCATGTGTTAGCTATGGCTATTTCTGCCCTACAGAAGGCCAAGCATTGCCATTGGCCTTGACTTTTCCACCTAAAGGTTTATCGGTGAACTAAATGAGCTCTGGTTCTAACAAGTAGATAGATAATTAACCCCATGAGTGATCTTTTAACTGACCCTCAAATAGCCAGACTGGTATAATAGTGTCCTCGCCCATTCTTTGTTTTTTGTATGTATGTCTATGTCTCTGGCACAAGGAAGGGATAAATGGCATCCTTAGGCCTTCTCACTTCCCCTTGATATAACAAATGCTGACAGGGGGAGGGAGCAAGCAGACTGCCTGATGGAGCCCTGCCCTCAAATTTGGGGGCTAGTTTTGACACTGTCACTTTATAGCTAGGTGTCCTTGGATAATTCATTTTACCTTGCTGGGCACTGATCTTGTTACCTGCAAGTAAAATAGAGAAAGAAGTTTGTTTTGTTTTGTTTTGTTTTTTATTGGTGTTTCTAGGGATTAAACTGGAACCTTCCTGAATCAAAAAGTCCTTACAGGAATTTCATACCTGTAAAGGAAGACTTAATCATTAAGATGATAAAGAAAGCTTGCTTCCTGACTGTGCTCAGAAGTGAAGATCTGAATTTCTGGAGAAGTCTTCTTGTCCCCTGGTGAAAAAGCATTATAACTAGAAGTTAGCTGTTGAGTTCCAAAACCCACACTTCATTTAATTATGACATTCTTCTATGTGATTGTGTGAAAATATCTCTGAGATATTTTCACCTTTGAAAATATCTTTTCTCTGCCAAATATTGGTGTTATGGCAGAAGGGGAAAGGAAGACCAGTCACTCTTTCTCTCTGGTACTGGGAGTGGACATATCCACATGAGTTGAGATTTCCGTCCAGTTCTTGTCTCAGCTTCTCATCACATATGTTGACTATAATTCATCTTTTCCTTGTCTTTGTAAAAACAAAGAAGGGAAAATGATTCAGTAAAACCTAAAGTTTAACTAGCAACAGTAGATCATAGGAACGAGAGTGACAGTTTTTCTCATTTGAATAAGAAACTAAGGTTTAATGTTGCTGCTGTGACTGAGTTACCGTATCCAGGAGATTTTAGTTGACTTGCTCTTGTCAGTATGTGCTTCTGGCCCAGGGCCTGCTTTAGCAGGAAGCAGTTCAGTGAGGTTACCCTATCTCAGGGGCCTTAACCTTTTTCTTTAAAAGAGCTAGATGGTAAAAATTTTAGGCTTTATAAGTCAAGAGACAAAGATCAAGAATACTGTGAAGACATTCATATAAATAACAAGAAAGAGAACAAATTTCTCCAAGATTTTGATTGACAGAATTCACAGTGTAATAATTGTCAGTATATACTGTCTATTTATTAATGAGTAGGATAGAATTTTGCAGGGGATTAATATTTTGCATATTGATTCAAAATTAGTGTTCTCTATCACCAAATCCAGTTGCCTTTTTCTTTTTTTTAACTTTTGAAAATGTCTTTTCACACAAGTATTGCCAAATACTGATTATCAGCCCATAAGAGTATGATTAGTTGAGCATTTTCTTACCTAGAAGACCCTTATGGAATTCAGTTAGCTTATTTTCTCTTGATAGTTTCCATTTAATATGTCATTACATTGCAGATTAGTCACTTTCCAATTGAAAGGTTAGGAGGAAGCTTCACTGTTACAGTTAGATGGTTTTTTTGTTTGTTTCATTTTTGAGACAGTCACATGTAGCCCAGGCTGACCTTGAATTTGCTTTGTGGCAATACTGGCCTTAACCTCCTAATTCCTTGCCTCCATTTCCCAAGTGCTGGGATTGCAGGCACATACAGCTCTGTTAGATGGGTTTGGAAATGTAGGAATTCCCTCTGCACTTGCACCTGAGTCTGTTCCTAGTTTACTTTCTGTTGTTGTGATAAAAACCATTACCCAAACAACTGGGGGGTGGGGGGTAGAAAAAGGGTTTGTTTGGCTTATACTCCCTCATCACAGTCCATCATCACAGCGCATCCTCAAGGTATCACAGCAGGGATTCAAGCAGGAACCCCAAGACAGGAACTGTAGTAGAGACCAGGGAGGAAAACTGTCTCCTGGCTTGCTCCCTGCTCATGTTGAAGCTACCTTTCCTATACAGCCCAGGCCACCTGCCGTGGGATGGCGCCACCCACAGTGTGCTGGGCCTTTCCACTACTCCATTTAGCAGTCAAGAAAGCACCTCACAGACTTGCCCACAGGCCAGTCTGGTGAAGGAAGTTCCTCCACCAGGTTCCTTTTTCCAAGATGTGTCAAGTTAACAACCACAGGGTCCACCCTGCTTCTAAAAGGTTTTACAGTTTATGAATCTCATGAAAATGCATACGCTCATACTGGTGAAGTGGCTGATGAGTCTTTACTCCTGCTTTTTGCCAGCCCTTTCCACAATCTGCTCTGTTTCTTTTGCCATTTTCATGGGGATTTTTTTTTTTTCCTCATGCAAGCCATGTCTTCTAAGTCTGTGTTTGGGCTCATTTTTCTTTGGCCAACTCAAGGAATCATAAATCATGCCAAAGTCAGTTGTCTTCCTGCCCCCAAATGGATTCTGGATCCAAATGCAAAGGCACCATTTCCATTGTTGTGTTAACATTTAGGCTGGCTTTCCCCCTCTCTCCTAGGTACCTCAATGCAAAAAACCAGCTCTCACCTCAAAGGGGACAGGAGATAGTTTATTTTGGAGCCAAATATGAGTGTCTAGAGCCCAGGAACAGAGATTTAGATTACCTCTAAATTCAGTGTTCCTGTGTGGAAACAGTTACATGAAGTTCTTATAGTAACAACAAAGAAAGTCATAAATCAAGATACTTCTCAAATGCATTGGTGGAAACATTAGGTAGGCAGGTTACAGCAAAGCAGGGAGACCTCTGTTACAGGCCTCAGATGCTATCTGGCAGCATTCATAGCCTTTTGGTTGGAAAACTGGTATTCTATTTGTACATTCCAAAGGAAAACTAGTGCTCTATTTGTACATTCTAAAACTGCTCTGTTTGTGCATTTACCTTAATGGTTACAAAGATGTTAAGTTAGGTACAGAGAAAGGCAATAAATGGCTATTTAGCAGGTCAAAAGATGGCCCAAGATCATTTGACTCTGGGCTTGCAACATTCCAAGCTGTTAAAATCATTAAATCAGTTAATTAGCCTTGCTGAAGGTTTAGTTGAAGGGGTAGCTTCTTTCCAGAAGCTGTGGTTCATAGCACTGAAAGCTCTTGGATATGATAGAGGACACTGAGGTACGGATTGTTCCCTGAGGCCATAAGATATATTTAACATCAGATAGAGTGTGGTCCAAAGTGAGAGAGAGGATTTCAGACTGCCTGGAAAAACAAGTCTATTTGAAGGCATTTGGGGAAGGGGGCGGGGGCGTGTTGCACTATGGGAAAGCGAAGAAGGGGCTAAGAAATCAAGAGGATATGGGCGATGCAGGGAGGAAAGCCACCTTAGATGTGTTTACTAGATAGAGGGAGCTGGGCTGTGCCTTAGCTCTTTTGTGTCTGAGTAAGTTCCTTGACATCTGTCCCTCTCCTGGAGTTCAGATACCTAGGGAGTTGGCTTTACAAACACAGATGGGCTCTTTCCCTTCTCTTTCTAGCAGTCAAGATCCCAGAGGATCTTGGACTCTGAGAACAGGGCTACTGGAGACAGAGATAGAGCTGCTGCTTCTCTGGAATTTAGCATTTCTTCCCTAAAGTGTAGGTGTGGAGAGGAGGTGCCGGGGCAGCCTGTTACAGACTCACAGACCTGTCCCTGGTGAGGTGCCTACTCGTATCTGTAAGACTGCATGGAAACGTGGTCTGATTAAGCCCCTACCTCAAATCTAACAGGTACTATTTCCTTCCAGGGTAAACGATATCAGGGACCGTTTGTATCTTCTGAAGAAGGTGGTTGGTCATGAACTTCCTGGTTCAGATGGTCACTCTGTCATCTATGACTGAGCCTCAGGCAGCCCTGTAGGAAAAGAGCTGACCTCTTTCTACCCATGCTCATGCAAGCAACCCTGATTAAGCTCAAGGAGTCACACAAACATACGAAAGACATGAAAATAGGAAGACAGTTTGGGGAGAAGGGGATTATCAGCACTGGGGCAGGGGACAAGAGAAGGTAAATGTGTATGTATGTGCTTACAATACATTGTATACATGTATACAAGAAAGAACTGACTGTTCCCTCTGCTAATGTCAGTGGTGAGGTTTGTTCTTCTGCCTGGAACTTAAGTCCATACTGTTTAACAGGTCCTGATAGACGTTCTTCTGATTCTAGGTTTTGGCCTCATGTGCTACAACTGCCTAAACCCGGTTTCTCAATGCACGCTGAATGGTACCTGTACACCTAACCTTGATTCTTGTCTCATTGCAGTATCCGGTAAGAGCCTCTGGGTTTCTTGTCTTCTGAAGGTGGAGAACCTGGGAAACCTGGACCTCTCTAATTCTCATTCAGTTTGTATTCAAGTGGTCACTACCATTTACCAACCCCAGCTCTGTATCAGACACTAAGCATTTTCTGTACACTTTAAAACAATTTCAATGTTTCTCACACAACTCTCAGGGAAGTCTTTTATTTCTGGATGACAGATGAGAAGACTGAGGCTCCCATAAAGCAATAGGCTAGAGTCAAGCAACTAACATAGGAGTTGAACATGGAAATCCACCTGATTCCAAAACTCAGGCTTCTTCACATTGACCAGGTACTTGCCTCCCAAATCTTTGAGGGCCTTCTCAGTGTGCTAGGACCTGAGCTAGGAACCAAGGATGCAAAGATGAAGAAAGGCTATGAATGAAAACTTTGACTAAGGCCTGTTTGGATGTCCCAAATGACCATTTATACCTATGTCTGAATCTGTGGAGTGTCAAGAATTCTAAAAGGACTCAAGCATAGCTCAGATGATACTACACGAAAGAGGACTAATAAGGAAAGTTATTTATAAGAGAAGCAATAGAAATATCCAGGTGAGGTGGCCTCAGAGAACAGGTCATAACAATAGGATGTGGAGTGTGATTACACAAGTCCATCTCCTCTGCTTCTTCAGACTGGCTAAACTATGGAATCTCCAATTCCTGTTAAAACAGAAATTTAGAAGACAGTAGACCGAGGAAGGAAATCATCAGATATGCCACCCCTCCCTTTTTTTTTTTAGTGATTATAGCTCTATGTTAGATGAATGTGTGTCATTTATGATAGTGGGAAGCAGTGACATTTTCAGTGTGTCTGGTATATGAGATAAAACCCCTAAGAGAAAAGAATAAATGGTCTCTCTCTTCAAGGGTATTTTCATTTTTGCCGCCTACCACAAATTCTTCTTCTTGTCCATATCCAAAAAGAATGAGCATGTCAGATCAACTCATAAAAAGCTTAAGAGCCACAGGTCCAGAAAAATCTACAAAGATTAATTTACCTGGAAAAGAGAAACCCTTCAGTGAAGTGTGGACCAATCAAAGGTATCCTGTTTAAAAAAAATAAACAGGAGTATCTGTTTGACACAGATTCCTGGAATGTAGCTAAAATTCCAAGCCCTGTATTCCAAGTACTTAAGACCACTTTTCTGCCTTCATTAAATAACATAATTCACTGCTAATAGAATAATGCTCTTGGAGAAAGCATCCTCCTTCCTCAAACATCTGATCCCTAGTTACACAGGAACACAGAAGACCCGGAATTTTCCTTGTTCATCTGTCTGTTGAACCACTCGTGGAAAGAATGTATTTCCCAATGAGAGAATAAAGATCAAATGTATGTTGGGATAAGCAGAATTTCTGACCTCTGTCCTGCCACCACTCAGGTCTTTTCTACCTGTGTTGTGCTCATGAAATGTGTATATTGGGTAGTAGAGGTGGGAATGAGAAGGAAGTAGACTAAAGCTAAGGTCTTTCTTCCAGCTCTCAAATCCCTTGGTTTCTAACTGGAATGTTACGCTTTATAAAAGTAGTTAATATATGCAACAATGAGGCATGCCTACTAGAAATCAAAATCTCACACGTCATTTCTTCCCATCACACTCTGTGTTTCCTGCCCTCACTCCTACCACCATGATAATGTTATACCCAAGTGCATGGGGCCAAGTCACCTTGAACTGCACCCTCTGAAACCATGAACCAGAATCAGTTTTTCCTCCTCGATTTCAAGCAATAAGAAATAACAGTTATACTGCCAAACATTTCCAACTTATCTGTGCCATTTTATGTTCCCTTCAGAGGGTTTCAGGTTCTCAGTGTCCTCACCAGCCCTTGTTGTCATTCCACTTTTCTTTCTTTTTTTGAGGCAGGATCTCTAACTCTTGCTAGCTTGGAATTTGCTATGTAAACCAGGCCTCAAACTTAAAGATCCTCCTGCCTCTGCTTCCCAAGTACTGAAATCATTCCATTTTCTTGGTATTACCTCTCCTTATCTCCCTCACTCCCCATCACTGTGTAGCAAACATTAACTTTTTTTTAGCTTCTTGATCTAAAAATAGAACTACACTTCTTTTACTAAACTATAAAAGTAGAATGGGGCTGGAGGGATGGCTCAGTAATGAAGAGCACTGACTGCTCTTACAGAGGACCTGGGTTTGATTCCCAGTACCCACTTGACAGCTAACATGCATAACTCCAGTTCTAGGGGATCCAACACCCCCTAACCTCCATGGGCATTGCATAACATGGATGTACTTACATACATGCAGGCAATTATAAAACATTCATTCATATAAAATAAAAATTAGTAAAATATTTTGAAAATGGAATTGTTTGATCAAAGAGAGTATGTGTTTAAAATCTTAGTCGATATCACTAAGTTTCCCTCTTAAATGACAATACAGGAGCTGGAAAGATGACTCAGCAGTTAAGAGCAGGGGCTACTCTTCCAGAGGGACCTGGGTTTGATCCAGCACCCACATGATGGCTAACAACTGTCCATAACTCCAGTTCCAGGGGATCTGATGCCCTCTTTTGGCCTCTTCCAGCATTGTACACGCATCGGGTACTTACACATAAAATAAAAAGCAGTAACATAAATGCCTATACTGTCCTCAACATTCACATCTGGCTCTGACAAGACTTTAGTTTTATGGAAAAATTTCCATCATTTGCTTTTTCCTTTATGCCTGAGAATGGGAGGACTATTTCTACCCAAACCTCTTTATTTCCATAAGATAAGTTCTAAGACATAGAATGGCAGGATTAAAGGCAGGTTCAGAACTGTATTTGCATGATTTCTGACCTCATATGTGTCTCTCCGCAGGAAAACTAGTGTATCAACAGTGCTGGAAATTTTCAGATTGTAATTTCCAGTTCATTTCGACCAGATTAGAACTGCCACAGTTTCAGTACAGATGCTGCCAGATGGACATGTGTAATGGAAAACTCGAAGAGAAAAACAACGCAGACTCCTTATCAGGGAAGATGGTGCTGCTGGTGACCTCAGTTCTGGCAGCTGTTTGGAACCTTTGTTTCTAAGTCCATCACCAAGAGGGACTCTCCTGAGTTCCTTCTGTATCTTCCCCATTTCCTACTGTTGCTGTACTCTAAAGCCTTTGTTATTTTCCAACTATATCTTTCTGGGAAAGAATAAAGTTCACTGAAACATCTTGGATAAGAATAAGGGATCTAAGCAACTTAGAAGACCATCCTACTCACACACATAAACACACACAGACACAGAGGAAGGCCCCTTTGAGGGAAAAGTTTAAGGGTGAAGGATATGCAGTAGGTTATAGGACTCTTCCTCTGCCCTTTGGAGAATCAGCTTTGGAGTGACAACTTCAGGGGGTTCTTGTCAATCCTTGGGTATCTCCCTGGTTCCTCAGATATAGTTATAGTGTCATTAGTACCTTTGGGAGTAGCTGGGCCAGGGCGATTCTTTGCAACATCCAATCACATACATAGAATGCTTTTATAAACTTCACAGTTCCTGAGTTAGTGTGCTGAAATATTCCAGATGTGAGCTATCAGTCTGGAGCAATGTTTTTTTTTTTTTTTTTAAACAAAACTGGAGATCAAACACAGAGTCTTAAGCATGTAGGCAGGTGCTCTTTACTTGATCTACACTTAAGCCAAGCAATGAGATTCTTAATGCAGACTGAGTGGAATCACTGTTCTCAGAGATGTAGGACATTGAAACAAGGTCTGAAGCAGACATAGCAGTGCACATCTCTAATCCCAGCCCTCGGGAGTCAGAGGCAGAATCTTCAAAAGTTCAAGGGCAGCCTGGTCTACACAGTGAGTTCTACACCAGTTAGAGCTATATAATGAGACCCTGCCTAAAAATAGAAGAGGAAGGAAAGAAGGGAGGCACACAAAATCTGTTTTTAGAGAAGTAGTTGCAATTTGGGTTTTTTTTCGTCCATCTCTGAATTTTATATGAGCTTTGCCAGCTTTCACTCTACCTCTTTCCCAAGAGAGTTTAAGTTTCCTTTTCTCTGTGGATGCTAGTGATAATTCCCAAGATCCATAGACTTAACTACATCTCATCATAGAATCTTGTACTCAGTGCCACAGCTTGACCTTTGTAAAGGAGGAATTCTTAAACTCTTCAAAAATAATGTTAAATCCAAAATGTTAATAATATAAGGTAAAAACCTCCCTTGGTTATATCTATAAGATGAATAAAATATGTAATCTTGTAGTCAACAATGCAGTGATGCTTTTCTCAAAATAAAATCTAAGCAAATGAATGAGTGTGGTTATTGGACCAGAAGGATGAGAGCTTATACAATGTTCCCACAGTAGCAAGCAAAAGAAAAAAAAATCTGTTGGGTGGATTTGCCTTGGTACTCTTGTTTTCACTCAGCTCAGTGTTTTTCTTTATGTCATCTTGATTTCATTCTCTGTTCCAAGACAAATGATCGGTTATGACTATTTCTTCAAAAGGATTTTTCCTCCTTGAGTTGGTGAGAATGCCCACAGCCCCTGGCTGAGCCAAGTGTGTAGTTCAAGTTTTAAGAAACAAAACCCAATTTTGACTCCCTTAAACAGAAAAAAATATAACTAATTTGATGGGGGAAATGTATCCAAGACTCCCGAAAGACAGGAATCTCACTGTTCCAGAAGTCTCTGTTAAAATACAAATTCCAGTGTAAGACTGTCTGACTGGGATCTTGGATCATGTGTCTATTTCCTGGGCAGAATTCATTGGGAAAAAAAAAATTTTTTTTAAGGGCTAGAGAGATAGGTCAGTAGTTAATAGCACTGGCCGTTCTTGCAGAGGACCCTGGTTCAACTCCCAGCACCCACATGATGGCTAACAGCCATCCACAATTCTAGTCCCAGGGGATCGAACGCCCTCTTCTGGCCTCTGTAGGCATTGCAATGACATGGGTGCACTCACACATATGCAGGCAATATACTCATACAAACAGAATGAAAATAAATTTAAAACGTGTGTGTGTGATGTGCTACAATACACCCATAGAGGTCAGAGGACAACTTGCTAGAGTCAGTTCTCTCCTGGGGACCAAGCTCCAGCTACCAGGTTTGGAGGCTAGTGCTTTTACTCACTGAATCTTCTTAATTACCCAAAAAGAGTCATTTTTTGAAAGCAGAACCTGGGGCTGCTGGATAGGGGGAGGGAAGGCTGGTCAGTTAAAAATCATCCAGGGACACATGAATGGCCTTTAGCCTTGAGGTTTCTTTCTGCAGAAAGTTGCTGTACTCCTGCCATAGACTATGGTTTATATGCCTGGACCCACAGGCAGCACTACCAAGGCCAGATGAGTGGACAGCCAGCCATCTTCCAGTTTAACAGAAACTGTTGAACTGTTCAGTACTAGGTAGTGACAACTCCATTGGGTCTTTGGGGGATGAGCTGTCGGTTCAAGGCAGACCCAGTGGGTCAGCAAATAGAACCCATATATATCCTGAAAGATGCTAACCAGTATCTAACTTAATCCTGGAAGTACTGCAAGTCAAGGTATGGGCAAATTCCTCTTGTATCCTTGTAGTCAGCCCCATGCTTTAACATACTGTGTATCCTGACAAAAGCCCACCCAATTCTGGTTTTCTCCATGTTTTGGATTTGAGCCTCCTGAGAGACTGAACCACATGTCCAGATGTATACATACATCTTCCTTCTCAGTAGGGCCAGGTGATTTATCTTGCTCAAGGTAAGTCCGTTATCAGTGTTCAAATTTTTAGCTCATACTGGTTTCTTCTGCTTGTGAACAGATCTGAACTGATGCTAGACAGTCCTAAGACCTGCTTGTTCTGGGAACCAGAACTGTCTAGAGGTATATTTATCTCACAATCATTGTGAGAACATATCAAGCGTAAGGCTTGGCTCCTACTCTGTGCCTTGAGTACATTTTCATCTGTGCTACCATCTCACCTTGTCTAAGAGTTGGCACTGGGGCCCAAGAAATGAATCAGTGGTGAAGAGCACTGGCTGCTCTTGCTGAGGACCCACATTTGGTTCCCAGCACCCACATGGCATTAATAATCATCCATAACTTCAGTTCCAGGGGAGTTACACCCTCTTCTGACTTCTGAGGCATTCATGACATACATGCAGGCAATACATTCATGCACATAAAATAAAAATTATATATTTTTAAATGAATTGGAACATTTGGAGAAGTTAACTGAATTCCTCAAGGTCACCAAAGGCAATAAGGTGATAGGATTCACAGTAAGGTGTGCAGGTCAGCCATCATCTACCCTGCTCTCTGCTCCATCTTCAGTATACTACAGGGTAACTTCGGAAAGAAACTTGGGATGGGACTTTGGTGCTTTTGTACTTTGAAGAAATCAATTTCTGACTTTGTTTAGAAAAGAAAACTGTAAGTGCAGCTGTTTGCTACTGAAGACTTTGCCAAAAGTGTGAGGTTTGTAGGACGTCAATCAGGGCTTCTGGAAACAGGATCATTTCAAAACACCATCTGTCACAGTCTGTCCTAAATACCCACTGCCTTTTGTAGATACTTCAGGATAGTGTCAGTTAAGTGTGTGGGTTTAGTATTTGGAAACATGTCCAAATCCTCTCTTTCATTAATTGGCTATGTGTCTAAATACACACACATACACACACACAATTGTGAGCCAGAATCACATGTATCCCAGACTGTCCTTGCACTCATTGTGTAGCTGAAGATGACCTTGAACATATAATCCTCCTTCCTCTACCTCCTGAGTGTTGGGATTACAGAAGTGTGCCATCATGCCCAGTTTATTAGGTACTAGGGCTGAACCTAGGAAATCATTCATGGCCGTCGAGCACTCTACTAACAAAGCTGCATTCCCAGTTCTGTTTGCTGCTTTGAGAGGAAAAAATCCCCAACTTTCTGATTTAAGTTTAGAGACTGCTGTGTGGTTTGAAGGGAAGGGTATTATAAGTAGTATGCAGACTACAATAGAGGTTAGTTTTTGGTGTGCTATGGTTTGCATCTTAAATGTTCTCCCGAACGTTATGTATGAGTAGCAAAGCCCACAGAGCGCTTCGGAGGTGGCAGAAGCTTTAGGAGGTGGGACCTGGTTTAAGGAAGTTGGGTCACTGAGGAACATGCCCTTCAAGGGGATATTGGTACCTCAGCTCCTTCCTTTCACTTTAATTTCTGACTGTCATGAGGTAAACAGCTTTGCTTTGCCACATACTCCTTGCCATGATGCTCAGCCTTGCCAGAGATCTAAAAGAACGGTACCAGCCAACCATGAATGGAAGCCTCTGAAACTGTGAGCCAAAATAAGCTATCTTCTTTTAAAAATTGTTTATCCCAGAGGTGTTGTCACAGCCACAGAAAGCTGCCTAACATACCAGAGGACAGGGTTAAGACTACAAAGGCCTCAGACCTACAGTGAATCATATATTTATTCCACTGACTGATATAAATAGGAACAGACCAGAAGTCTCCTTTTCAAATTTCTTATGTTATCAAAATGAATTTTTTGATAGTCTTAGTTTTTTCAACTAAGGCTTCCTGTTATATACAAATTACATGGGAGTAAGAAGGATAACCACACTGAGTGCCTACATCCTTTCTCCAGTGGAGAAAAGGATGTTTTCTTTTCCCCAGTCACTATGTAGGTCCAAAGCCTCTGGCAGAAGTAAAAACAGCTTGTGCCCCAAAGGGACAGACAACCATACTGCACTGGGGAACTCATGCTTCCTTGACTATGAAATGGGTCTCATTCTCACCTTTGCTACTCTTGGCTCTGGAAACCCTAGTTGATCTGTCAGTCAGGAAACCTAGATGTGGATGTAGTAGGACAGTAATGGCTTATATTGACTTAGGTAGCTCTCATGTTGGTACGATCTGGTATGAGGACCAGAAATGGAATTTTTCATTGTAGCTTGTAAGCACTACTTGTATAAACCTCATAAGACCTGGCACATAGTAACTTTTCAACAAGGAGTGTAGTGGTTGCAATCTGAGAGGTTATTTATTTTCACAGTGCTAGAGTTTGACTCCAGGACCTTATGGAGGCTATACACATGATCTATACTCAGCTACTTTCTAGCCTTTTCACTTTTTATTTCAAGACAGGTTTTGCTAAGTTTCCCAGGCAGGCCTTGAAGGTTTAATCACTCTGCCTCAGCCACCTGAATATTTTGGATCACAGGCCTGTCCCACCAACCCTGGCTCTAGCTGAAAAGGATATTTTGTGCACTTAAATTTTCTCAATTTTTAACATGAATAGTATTTCCCATACCCAAACCCAGCAAGTGTTTATAGATTAGAGATGGCACCTGCTCTGACTGGCATGTTGGGGGTTTAAGCAGCTCTGCCCTGGGATTCAGTAGGGTCTATCTTTATTACAACCACTTCTGCCCTTTTCTGTGTTTTGATCGTCTTGGAAAAGGTTTCTATTTCTTGCAACCAAAACTCCTTGACAGAGACAATTACTTATTACTCGTGAAAGGGTTAACAGGCTGGGAAATGAAGTCACTGTCCTCCCTGAGCTGTGGGAGACAGTGATGAGAACTGAAGAGCCTGGCATTTCATTAGTGGTAATGATGGGACCTACTGCAACCAGGATTTGGTTCTTTGCCATTTGGTTTCTGTTCTCCTTCTTTTTATAACAGAAACCAGTTCCCTTTTGGAAAACTATGTTCATCCTTTCAGTGTTGGGGTACTATTACTAAATGTAGTTCCCCCAACCAAAAAATAAAAATGGGCATATTCTCCTGGAGAGTGAAATAAAAAAAAATAAAATTTGTTGTTGAAATTGTACATCTTTCAAGTACAATTTCAGCCACAAGCAACAGACGGCCCAACTTGAAATAATATAATCAAGCAAAGTCTGGTTTTTCGTGCATAAACAATCCAGAGATGAGCAGATGCTAGCTTTGGCTCATGTGCTCAAAAAATGTCTGGGCTGGGATATTCTTTGGTTAGTTTTTGTCAATTGGACACAAACTCAAGTCACCTGGGAAGTTATGGAATTGCTTCCATTGGCTTGGCCTGTGCCTGTGTGGGAAGTATTTTCTTAATTGCTGATTCTGATGTAGGAGGGCCCAGCCCACGATGGTTGGTGCCATCCAGGGGAAGCAAGCAGTGAGCTTTCCTCTATGACCTCTGTTTGAGTTCCTGCTTTGACCTCCCTCAATGATGGACTGTGATTGGGACATGTAAACCAAATAAAGCCTTTTTTCCCCAGAGGTCATGGTGGTTATCACAGCAATGGGAATCTAACAAATGAAGTTGGTATCCTTGGTTTTCCTCTAAAAGTACAAAGTGACCACAGAATTTTCTGCATCGAATTCAAGTTCAAGGCAGGAAGAAAAGGTGAAGAGAAAACTTCAAATGTTTCCATACCAACTCTCCTCTGATCATATCCTCTGGCTAGAACTATCTTGTAGCAACCTTAGCTGTAAAGGGATGGGCAAGGCTAGTCTTTCCTTTTTTCAGCCTCTGTGAGTCAAGGAAGCAAAGGAAAAAGGCTGTGATTGGTTCAGTCACCGGGAACTAAGCACCAGCGTCTCTACCCCAGAGGTCATATTGAAGGCCCTACCGGGCCCTTCTGGCTCCTCGGTGCTGAGGCTGCCTGGGCTCCGCACCTCCTGAACCTAACTCTCCAACTTTTAATCCCATTGTGGTGTGAGTGTAAAATACTCCCCAGAGGCTCATGTTTACACGGTTGGTCCTCAGCTAGTATAGTAGTGCTATTTCAGAAGGTTCTGAAAACTCTGCTATGTGGGACCTAGCTAGAGGAAGCAGACCAAGCTAGTTGGTTTTGGTTAATGGGGTTTACCCAGATGTCTGACCTTCCAACTTTCTTCATACCCTAGTCTACTGAACTTCCTTCCTCTCAGGCTTCAGTTTCATTAATTTATTATTATTATTATTATTATTATTATTATTATTATTATTTTGCTTTCTCTACAAATACATAGGAACACATCTACCTGAGAAACAAACATAAAGACTGAACTACATTTTTGAGAAATTTTCTCAAAATAGTGGCAGTTGTGAGGGAAGTGGGAATACGTGAGTCATCAACCAGCACAATGGTTGATTCAGATAAGGAATAAAGAAACAGTTGTTCTGTGTTTCTTAGACTACTGCCCTCAGTAGAATGGCCCAGACTACTCCCAATGAGAGCCATTCTGCTTCCAAGAAGAGGGGGTAGGCCACCAGATGCTGTAAAGGCAGCCTTGGCCTTGCCATGAAGGAACACAGATCCCTTTTAAAAGCTGGTTCTTGGTGTCACGGATAAAAGAAGTTGTAAAACAGACATAGAGGGAAACTTGAAGACAATTTATTGGAGTTAGGAAGAGAAAACAATAGGGCACACAAACCTGGAGGAAGAGGGAAAGGAAAGGTAGCTTTTCTGAGCCAGAAGCTGAAACTGTAGGTTCAGCAGTGATGTCTGAGGACAATTGGATGTGGGGTAGTTGTATATAAATACATATCTGGTTAATGGGACAGTTATTCAGCCTACTTCCTTAGCCTTTTTCTTTAGGTGAACCTACCATATATTTAACCTTTGGCTCAAGCTCATCTTGTTTAGGTTGTAAAACAGCCTTTCCTCTTTAACATGAGGGAATGGGGGTGTCTTATGTCAAAGGTCTCCCTCTCTAGGGTTTTCTTGTAGCCTCAGCTGGCCTACAGCTCCTGACTGCCTCCGGAGAGCTGGGATTAAAGGCGTGCACCACCACAGCGGGCTACTTATCATACAGAAAAATGACCAAACAACCCTCCAGGTGTGACGATTCTTGCCTGTAATTCCAGCAGGCAGACAACTTGCCCAGGATTCACAGCTTGGATACCTGCCTGTGCTTTGCAGGCCCCCACACATACATAGCACATATACAAACACAGCATTCACTGTTGGAACGCGCTGACTGAACGTGACTGACCTTCACCCATCCGTGTTCATTCACACCAGTGACTAATAAGCAGAAGTTCTCAAGATTTATTTTCCCTAGTCAACGGCTAATACCCCTAAGCTACTCACAGGAATGAGCTGTCCATGTCCCTTGATCAGAACTTTCAGTCCTCAGGAAAGGGTGCGGTGTTTGAGGTGGGTCCAAGAGGATTTCCTCTTGGTAACTTCGGTGTTTTACTGAAAATACTCTTTCAGAACCATTACAAATCCGAACCACCTCTCCTTTTCCAGAATCTTCCACAACACTGCTAAATTTAGCAGAAAAAGAGGCCTTCCCAACCAGTCCTCTGTGGAGAATGAAGTCAGCCACCCAAAGACAGGTTGTTAGCAAATATTTTCATTCGCTGCTTAGGAGAGCAAGGCTGACTTTCTAAGCCCTGGTTAGCTCCCTGTTTCCTGCCACGGTGTGCTTTGGCTCTGAAAGCTGTCCCGAAGCCTTCAGAATTGAAAGACTAAGGGAGGAGCGTAGGGCCGGGAAGGAACGGAAGCTAGCTCTATTGACTGGCCTGGGAGGGCGCCGGCCCGACGCAGCCGAGACTGTAGGTGGGCATGGCTTGCCGGACGCCGGCTCTCTGGCCAAGGGACTGCCGGAGTTCGGGGGCGTGGCCTCCGCAATCCAGAGCCCCGCCTTCTCAGGGCGGGGCCAGAGCGAAGGGCCGGGCCGCGCTCCGTCGGGGCGTGGCCTGTGGTACCTCCGAACGCCTAGACGCGGGGCCCCGGCTCGTGTCTCCCGGCGCGGGGTTCCTCTCACGCAGCCTCCCATTCAAAAGATGCCGAAGGGGCAGCGCGGCAGCCAGAATCCCAAGATGAGCCAGCGGCCGGCCCCGCCCCTGTATTTCCCGTCGCTCTATGACCGCGGCATCTCGTCGTCTCCGCTTAGCGACTTTAACATCTGGAAGAAGCTCTTCGTGCCTCTGAAGGCGGGCGGGGCGCCAGCGGCCGGCTTGACTGGCGTGGCTGGCGTGGCCGGCTTGACTGGCGTGGCCGGCGTGGCCGGGGTCCGACCCCTGCCTCTGGCACCCCCTGCCGCGATGCCACCGCCACCGCCCGGCCTGGGTCCCCCCATCGAGCGCCCGTGTCCTCCCTGGCCATCCGGCCTGGCCTCCATCCCCTACGAGCCTCTGCGCTTCTTCTACTCGCCGCCTCCAGGGCCCGAGGTGGCAGCCTCCGCCCTGGTCCCCGGCCCCACGACCCCCTGGCTCGCATCCGCCTCCCACCCGGAGGAGCTGTGCGAGCTGGAGATCCGGATCAAGGAGCTGGAGCTGCTCACCATCACTGGGGATGGCTTCGACTCCCAGCGCTGTGCGTGACCATGCCGGGGCCATCCCAGCCCAGCCTCAGTTATTTTAATTCCCTGCTTGACTCCACGCCCTTCCCTTGAATGTCGCCTCAGTCTCAGTCCCCAGCCCTAGGAGTTCCACACCCCAAATCTCTCCTCCAGAGGTCCAGTTTCCCCACGTTCTAGATTTCAACCGACCCCTGTTTCATCACATACCTGAACTTCTCAAGCCTTATAAGTCCTAAACTCCATCCCTCAGGGACTCGCTCTTGAGGTATTCTAGGCTCTGAGTCTTCACATCTGAAACTCCACCCACTAGTACCCGATCCTGAATTTGTCCTTCCTGCACAATAATGCCCCATTTCTGTAATCTGGAGCCCAACAGGCTGCCTTTATCTCTAGAGAGTTTAACCTTAAATTTTCTAACTTAGACAGGGGTCTGTGGGTGAGAGGAGCCTGAAGAAGGTGTCTTAGAGGAAGATAGTAATTGCCCAAACCTGGTACACTGAGGCCATTCCCTTTGCAGTGCTCTGGGTAGCATCACCTGGACCTTGTAACTCCATAGCCCTCTGCCTAGGCTCCTGGACTCTGTCACCTGATCTTAGGTCTGAGGTCTTAGGGATCTGAACCAAGTCAGGCAGGCAGTCCTTTGGTATATGAACTGATATCTCCCGGTTGGAGAATAAGGCAGTTATATCCAGATGCCTTTCCAGAGGACCTGTTGCACAGTAGTTAGTAGTCATAGGCTGTCCTTTTCCATGGCTTGCTGGAGAGAGCAGATGGTTCGAGAAAAACCATTCCAATTGTTCTATACAACAGGTTAAACTGACCCCCTCTGTAACACAGGGAGGTGAAGTATGAAATAATCTATATGCTTAGGTCTGTGTGGCCATGAGAATGGTCCCCAATCCATTGGACACTCTGTAGCATACCCGTTCATAAGTCCCCAGAAAAGCTGACCTTTTCAACGATATCTTCTTCAGTTAGATAAGTCGGTGTGTTAGCCTGTTAGATTTTAGGTTCATGCAGGATTCACAACTGCTTCTCAGAAGCTTGTTCTAGAAGAGGTAGAAAAAAACCATCACAGAGCACACCCTTGTAATATCAGCACTCAGGAGGCTGAGGCAGGAGGATTAAGCAAGCATTCCAGAATAGCCTGGAGCTACATAGGAAGACCCTGTTCCACCCCCATGCCCCAAATTCTACCTGTCTACAGTTGAGTTTGTTTTGCTCCCCTGCAGATAAATTCCTGAAGGCGCTGAAAGATGAAAAGTTACAAGGACTGAAGATGACCCGGCAACCTGGAAAGTCTGCCTCTTTCTCCTGAGGAGCTGCCCTCCAGAGCTGGGCAGCCGCCTCCTTAGGTGTTAGTGCTTAGATAATGTGTCCTATTTGTTGTCATTTCAAAGATGGTTATTTTCTGTTCTGTATTTACTACTGTTATTGTTGCTCCCAGCACATACTCGACATACAGTGTCCACTTGCATGGTAAACTTCATGGTCTCTCTCCTCTGTACCGATGCTGGGGATCTCCCTCATGGGGTATAGAACCTGCTGTGTAGGCTGACTTTCAGAGTCTCTTGTGGCTAGAGGAAGGGACCCAACAGTGCCACAGTCAGACAAACCAGGATAACAGTTGTATAAGAGAACTACAACTAAAACTAGAATTTTAAGGGCTGGAGAGATGGCTCAGCAGCTGCTCTGGCAGAGGACTCATATTCAATTCCTAGCACCCACATGGTCACTAACAACAGTCTGTAACTCCAGTTCCAGCGGCTCTGATGCCATCTTCTGGCTCCATATGACTTGGGTGCACTTAGATACATGTAGGCAAAATATTCTTACACATAAAATTAAAAAAAAAAAAAAAAAAAAACCTAGACTTTTAGTTTCCCTCCCTTCTAACAGCTTTAGTCCTTGAAAGTGCTTATGTTTTTGGTTTTGGTTTGTTTTTAAATTTAATTATTTTTATTTATTTTTTTTATTTTTTAGACAGGGTCTTCCTATCTCAAAATGACAAAAAAGAAAAAAAAAATTCTTTTTGACCACAAAAGTTTGCTAACCTTATCAAAGACATGGTCTTTCTTAGAATTTTTATATATATTCAAGAAATATTTATCAAGTGCTTATTATGCGCTTAGATCCTCACCTAGGCTTTTGGAATGGGGGGAGGGGAAGACAAATCAGAAATAGTTTAATAATTTCTCTTTTGTGTGTATGAGTGTCTTGCCTACATGTATGTAAGTACACCACTTGTGTGCAAGCCAGTGGAGGCCAGAAGATGGTTTTAGATTCTCTGGATCTGGAGTTACAGATGGTGGGTGCTAGGAACTGAACTCAGGTGCTCATAACTGCTGAGCCATCTCTCCGGCTCCCAGAAGTATCTTAAACAAATCACAAAATGGCATCATAGAAGATGACAAGCTGAGGGCAGTAGGAGGGGGGAGTGGAGCGTAGGGTCAGGGCACACAAACAGGGCCAAAGGAATGTGGGGTGGAATTCCAAATATCTTTGAAAATATGTTTTGTTGTTTTGAGATTGAGTCTCACTGTGTAGCCCAGGCTCACCTCAAACTCCAAATCTTCGGCCTCCCAAGTGCTAGGATTATAGGCATGTGCCGCTGTACCCCTGCAAAAGATAGCATTTACACAGGGTTTGGAAGTGATTGGTGGATATAGGTATGTGGAGGATTTTCCAGTGCAAAGGCTTGTACTGAGAGCATGCCAGCATTTGGGAGACCTAGTAAACAGGCCGGGTGGACGAGCAGGAGGTGTGAGGGAAGAGTGATGGGACTGGGTGAGAAGTCCATTCACATAGGGCTTTAGAGCCAAAGCAAGAACACAAGGTCCTTGTGGAATGAGTCTTTAGAGGTTTTCAGTGGAGGTACAGCATGGCCTGGGGCTACAGGTTCTCCCTGCTGCTGTGCTATGAATAGACCCACATGGATGCAAGAAAGCTGGAAGAGCAGTTAGCAGTCAGTAACCCAGCTGAAGAGATTATGCTGATTGAAGTGTATGTGGCTGAAAACAGGCCGTTGGTGTGGGAACTTACTGTGGTCAGAGAAAAAAGCACAGGTCAGACAGGTCCTGGAAAGATCAGAAATTGAGTTTGAAGTTCTGAGTCTCCCAGACATCCTGATGAGAGGCTGTATGGTGACGGGATGTATGAGCCTGGAGTTCAGGACAAGGCCTGGGCTGGAAACAGACGTTAGGGAATTACTGACAGGAAGATGTATTTAAAGGATAAGATTACATGAAAGCACCATATGAGTGCATTTGGGGGGGAAAAGGCGCAGAGCACCCCCGATCCAACTATTTGGAATCCAAAATACTCCAAAATCCAAAACTTTGAGCACCAGCTTAACATCACAAGTGGGAAGTTCCAAAACTTTGTTTCATGGATAAAATTATTAAAAATGTTGTTTAAAACTACCTTCAGGTTATATTTATAACCTGAGGTATAAACAAAACAGAATGACTTGGGTCCTATCTCCAAGATATCTCAGTATGTATTTTCCAAAATCTGAAGGAAAAAAGATACCTCACAAATCTGTAACACATCTAGTCCTAAGCATTTTAGCAAAGGGCCAGTTCTGAACCTGGAGGCATGTAAACTCAAGATGTTGGGGGAGAAGAGGCAGAACCTGTAAAGGAAAATGAAAAGGTGTGAGTCATGAGTCAGCTGTGTGTGACACAGACTGAAGAAAACTTTTAGGAGGAGAGTATGACCAGTTCTGACAAACAGTGCTGACAGGGCAGGCTAGACAGGCAGTAGGATAAGGTGCTTCCACCAAGCTTAACAACCTGAGTTTGATCCTCATGACTCACAAGGAGAAGATTGCCAGGCTCCATAGCAAGTGTGTATTTTTTTCCATATATATATATATATATATATTTTTTTTTTTTTTTTAAATAGTGCTGACACAACATAGGCTAAGCCTGAGAGTCCACTCAGATTTAACAGCACACATTTTGTACTGCTGATCTCTTCATGATCAGTTTTAGTTGAGTGTGAGGACCAAGGCCTGAGGGGGTAATTTTAAGAAAGGCTGGGAGGAGGGGGTGAATTGGAACTGATGGACATTGTTCACTCCTTGGGTTTGGCAGCAGAGGAGAACAAAGAACTAGAGCCAAAGCCAGTAGAACAGGAAGTGGTCAGAGAATACTTTTATTCTGCATTCTGGGAATGGCTGCATGTTTGTGTTCTGAGAACAATCCAACAGAGAGAAAAAGGGGTGGAACCGGAGAGGGTGCGGATCACTACTGCAGCATCCTTGAGTCTGCAGGAGGGATGGTGTCTTCAGGAGCTCCTCAAACAGAATTCCACAGATCTGGAGATTTAGAAAGGATGGAAATTTGTTCCTCGGAGTTCCACAGACTGGGAAGTCCAATGATCAAGACACTGGTAGGTTAGGAGCCCGATCTCTGTCTTCAAAGTGGTATCTTGAAACCCGCCTCACTTGAGGTGGGGGGAGCTGAGAGAAGTGAGGGGGCGGCATAGGGGCTGGGGAATGGTTCATGTTTCCTCATGTGGCAGAAAAGCAGGCGAGAGAACCCACCTCTGCTAGTCAGGTTCATAGAGGCATTAATTCATACACAAAGGTGGGGCCCTCAGGACCTAAACACCTCTGCAACGCCCCACTTTCCACCTTATACAGTTGGACTGAAGATTAAGCCTCCAGGGTAAATTTTGGAGAAGACGGATGCAACCACACCATGGCCCAGGATCTCCAGTCCTCAGTGGAGGAACTGATTTAGAAGGAAGCACAGGTGACATTGTAATAATAAGGAAGTTACCTCTGTGGTGTGCTGGGGAGTGATTTAAATGGAGTGGTGGGAGCCCTGGAAGACGCATAGACATGCACATGGGTTTGTGCGGCAATATCCAGCTTGATGAAAATGTGCATGTCTCCAAGGCCAGACTGGAAACCATGGAGCTGGATGCTGGGAGCTAGGTGGGACTGGCAAGCCATGGGACTTGAGCCCAATGTTAAAGGCGACAGGTTCTGAGTATAATCAGTTGTTGCCAAGGCTGGTGTGTGAGCACAGGAGCAGGTTTCCTGGTTTCTCAGTCTTAGCAACTAATTTAGAATGGATCCAAAACACTATGCAGGCCAAATCCATGAAAGACAAAGTCCCCTGAGTAGGACCATCCCACCTTGGCAGGGTCTTTGGATCCTCCCTCTCCTTCCTGGAAGATGACAGACTTGAATCTTACCTAGGCTAGTTATGAGAGCTGTTCTTGTTTTCCCCAAGAATTTCAGGCTTCCAAGCCAGTGACCACTGGGGCTTGAGAACCTTATTGAGAAGAACTGGGTGTCAGCCAGCCAACCAGAAATCCCAGCCTAGAACTCAAAGGGAGACAGAGATGTCCCAGGGGGCCTGTGGTCTATTACCTTCCCTGAGTCCAGAAAGCCGCTCAAAGGCCATATCAGGAGTGTACCCAGGTGTTGCAGTTGCCATGAACATCTCCTTTAATTCTCTCTGACACATCGTAAGTCAGGTCCCATTTGGCATATTTTCCTAATGAGAGGCAGAGGCTCAGAGGCCAGCTCACTTCCCCACAGGCATGGAACAGGCGAGGCCTATACAGCCCAGTTAGAACTCAGGTCTGCCAAAGCTGCGTCATGTGTTCCTTCCTCAGTGAGTTCGGACGCTGGGGAGCAGAGTGGTGATGCAGGCCTGTGATCTCAGAACTTGGAAGGTTGAAGCATGAGGATCACAGCAAGTTAAGACTAGTTTGGCCCACATAGTACCAGGACATATAAGGCTACATAGCAAGAAGCTGTTTCAAAAAACAAAACAAAACAAAACAAAACAAAACAGGGGCTGGGGAGATGGCTCAGTGAGTGAGGGTACTTGCTGTGCAAGCATGAGGACCTGAATTTGAATGCCTAGCACCTGTACAGAAAGCTGGGTATGGCCAAAAGTGACCACACATGCCCACACTCACACACACACCTCATACACACAATAATGAATAACAAAAAAGAGGCCCCAGAGAGCTCCCTCACTGCTTCCACTGTGTGAGGACACAGCTAGAAAGAGCCATCTATGAACCAGTCAGCAGGCCCTCATCAAACATGGAGTCTTGGGGCTGAAGAGATGGCTTAGTGGTTAGCAGCACTGACTGCTCTTGCAGAGAACCTGAGTTCAGTTCCCAGCACCCACATGGCAGCTCACAATCATCTGTAACTCCAGTTCAGGGGAAGCTGATGCCCTCTTCTGGGCTTTGTGGGCATTGCACACTTGTGATGCACTTACATACATGTAGTTACTACTCTAGCACTGTAATTCTCTGAACAGAAAGCATTACTCTAAATTTAGCTTTTAAGAGTGGGCTGGACTTGGAGGACACTTGTTCCCGGGGAGAGCTCTAATCTCCTGGAACTGTGCAGACAGAACTGTCTGGTTGGAGAACTGTCTCTGGAATGCTATCCCCTGTCTCTGAGTCAAGCCTTACCCATAATTTTATTCAAAATGGTTTCTCCAGCTTCAATTGGGGAAATATGAGTTTGGGTTCCACCCTAATTTTAACAGTCTATCCAGCCTTTTCATTCCTAGTTCTAGGATATCTCAGTCACCCAAGGTCATTCTTCCTTTTCAGGCGTCACTGTGTACAGTGGAGATGGGTACTGCCTTTCAGCACTTTGATACATTAATTCTCAAGCACACCTACATTCATTCATTATCTTTTTAGGTGAGGTACCAAACTGAGGAACGAGATCAGGTGCCCAGGTCACAAGACACAAGAGTACATGGTTTTGCTGGGGCTAATTAAGTCATTAGTCCAGATGATGTCCATTTATAAAAGTCATACATGCAGACAAAACACTCAAACACATAAAATAAAATAAATTTAGAACACATTTTAAAAAGGAAAACAGGGCAAAACAAAACATGGAGTCTGCCACCACCTAATCTTGAACTTCTCAGCTTCCAGAGAAGAAAACTTGTGTTGTTTAGGAACCCTTCCGTATGTGGTATTTTGTTGTTATAGCTGAAATGGGCAAGAGCAGACAGTTTAGGAATGTGTGGGCTGGGTTTGGGAAAACACCAAGAGAGATATTGCAAACCAAAGATCTACAGGTGTGAGGGGAGTGACAGGAACAGAGAGGCCTGTATGGACTGGGGCCCTGGTAGGAGGTATGACCTTTATTTAGGGCCACAGTCATTCACAGTCAAGGAGCAGGGAAGGAGCGTGGAGTGTCCGCAAGAGACCAGAGGGGGAGGAGAATGAGCCCTGAGGTTTTGATAAGTGTAAATACTGATGTATATTTGGGGTTGGCTGCATTGCTTCCCACAGCTTCCCCCTGTTCCAAAGTGAGAACAGGTTTGACACTATTCTGGAATTGTAGCTACAGTCCCAGAGGTGCCCACACCCAGCTCTGCCATCTGCTTGCTCACCCCATGGCCTGACCCAGCCTTGGTTATAGCTCTTGTGAACAGTGGTCAGTGGCACGGACAATCATGTGGTTGTTTGCTTCTCTGGGACAAGACAGAATAGAAGAGGTTGTGGCGGCAGGGTGGGGAGGGGAGGTGCCTGGCAGTTGAAAAGTATTAGGCATAGTGATGGAGGGGGTCGGAGGCAGCTATAGTAGATGAGGTCCGGCTGCATGGCTCAGGAAGGTTAATTGTCCATTTTTAGAAATTCTGTGACTTGGTTGTTAAATATAGTCATTACTAAAATTTAAACTATTTGGGAGGCTAAGTTAGGGGAATCAGAACTAGAGACCTATTTGGACTTCCAAATCTAGGTTAGCCTTAGCTATACATTAAGTTGGAGACCAGCCTAGGCTACAGGAGACTCTGTCCCAAACAACATCAACAGCAACCTCCCCCCCACAACAATTTACAATGGAACTATATTTAAAACTAAAGCAACACACAATGTGTCACTCTCTAGTTGGTTAGCTATGTTTTACCGCTCTCCACGCTCCTGAGATTGTTTACATCTGTTGTATCTATGGGGAGGAACTACTACCTAATAGTGTGCTCATCAAGTCTCTTCCTCGTGATGCCATGTTGGTGCCCTGTTTCTTAGCACATCTAGAATATTTATGCTACGGAAACTGGCAAGTGTACCAATCTAGGGTTATGTTCCCCTTCCCTGAAAGGTTGTTAAACATTTACAAGCACAGCTCTAGCTAAATGGGGAATAAAACCCCAGCTTGATTGTAGCTGAGGTTCAGGGACAGGTGCTTGAGAGCAAAGCCAAGCTGAAGATGTAAGCAAAACCAGTTGCTTTCTCTGGCTTGGTTTACCCTCTAGTAACAGGGTGGAAAAGGCATGAAAGGATCAGCTAGTCCTGACTCCCAGTCACCTAGGAAGGCAGAATGACCTGGGTCTGCCTAGTCACAGACACAGGGACAGGAAGGACAACATGGCTGCTGACATTTATGATGTGGCAAGCCTGGTAAAACAGGGTGAAGAAATAATGTCCTGGAACCTGATTAGATTAGCAAATTCTACTTTTGGGAAAGCAAGATAAAGGGTCAGCGGAGGCAGGAGCCAGTACACAGAGATCAATGTCTTTGTGTGCTCCCTCCCCCCGTGACTGTTTTGAACAAGACAGAACACGAAACCTGATAGGACATGTAACCAGCTATTTATACTCTGATTTTTTGGCCACAGCCCATCAGCCCTGAGAGCAACAGAGATCTTCATTGTGAGGGGAGAAAACTTTTACTATCTTATCTCAGGCATCTGTGCTCACCCCATGTGCCAAAGAGATCAGAGAGGTTTGGCGCCTCTAAGGGTAAGACAGCGGATTGCTGCTTCAAGTTTTCCATCCCACTGCAGGTGAACATGTTTTTGCTACCTTTTCCCATCAGTGGTGTCACTAAGCATATATGTAACTTTGGGAATGAATCTAACCTCTGAGTCCTCGTCCTCATGTGTAAAATAGAGACCTCTGTCCCAGGTTGATTGCTGGGTGGGCAGAGGGGGGATGACACATATGTAACAGATGTGCACTATGCAACTGGCCCACACAAGCGGTCATTCTCCTTGGTGTTCAGCTCCTGTAGGACACAGCCCTCACTACTGAGCTCAGAGGTCAGGACTCTGAGCTAATGGAATCCTGGGCTATAGGAAGAAAGAAGCATTAACCTTGTAGAGTCTTAGGGTTCAGCCCCACAAATGGGGATAAGGAGATGAATGTGGCTTGGAAGCAGTTTGGGGAAGAGGATTCTTTCCTAACACAGAGCTCAGGGCTCTGGCTCTCTGTAGGTGGAACCTCAAAGGGAGGGCTGTTGTGGCCCAGATATTGCCTACATCCTGCATACCAGGTGTGAGCACATCCAAGATGTGAATGCACCACCTGGAAGGAAGAACGAGATAGGAATCCCGAAAATCCATGACATGAAGCTGGAGGATAACCTGTCCTGGGCTCTTGTGGTTGGCAAACAACTTCCTTAAGTAACATTGTGGGTAATAGTGCAGATCTTGGGTAACAGGCCATAGAAAGTAACTCGGAGAAACATACGAAGGAGTCCTCCAAACACTTAGGAGGACCTGGAATAGATGGCGCAAGGCTCAGCTTCACAGCCATTTCTCAATTAGAAAAAATGAGGTTGCCTCAGCTGGGTTACCCTGACACCTGGCCCTGTCCGTGTTGGGGAGGGAGTGATCAGGGTTCTGTGGTTGCAGCCCCAAGAGCCACTTGAGGCAGAGGAACAACTGGTTCCTGAAAGAAAGGGGTCCCAGCAGACAAAGATACCGCATATCGCCTTCTGAACCTCATTCAGCTTGGTCCCTGCCCTGAAGCCATAAGAGGCACAGGCAGCTCACCTCTCATCTCTCTACTGTGCCCTCTTGCCTTCTGCAGCCAGCTTCCTCACAATTTAGCTGCTACAGATCTGTGAGAGTAACATTAGGGTCCAAATGCATTTGCTTGTAAGCACATAGTTCTCTCTAAAAAGGATGAAGGGCAGTGTGTGACTATACATGCCCAGTTTATTAATTCCCCCAATTCTGAATTACTCAAGCTCCTATCCATCCCTGGGTACCTAGTAAGGAAAGAGGCAGAAAGGCCAGATTGGCTCTGCTAAAGGAGCCGCTGCCTTCTGCCAGACTTTCTCTGGGAAGTCTCTCCTGATCTTTCTCTCCAGTCTGGCTTGGGTGTCCCTGCTCTGAGATCCCTTGATGCCCTGAGCATCCCCTCTTCTGGAGCTTACTACCTGGAGTAGAACTGTCTATCTGTTTCCCAGCTCCACTGTGATTTTTTTCTGAGACAGGGTCTCCCTATAGTTGGCCTGGAACTCATTATGTAGACCTGACTTCGATCTCATAGAGATCTACCTACTTCTGCCTCCTGAGTGGAGTGCTGGGATTAAAGGTGAGCACCACCATATCTTACGGGTCTATGATCTTAAGGGTCAAGGCTGTGTAGTCATCAACAGCACCCTGAACCTGTGGTTTGGCTCATAACACACACTCCTTGAACGCGTTTTGAGCACACTGGTGGCTGCCAACCTGGGAGGGAAAATTGCAGTTAGGCTCTGACATGTGGTCCAATCTGTTGAAACATAAATTTGCATAAAACCACAAGAAAAGATCGTCTATCTGGCATATATAACCTATGGCCTTCAGTCACTTGTAGCCAAAAATTTATATAAATGCAGCCCAATAGAAAAATCATAGGCTTACTTAAAACACTATGAGTTTTATTTATTTATTTTAAACTTGATGCATGGTTTTCAAACAAGAACTTTGTAGGTGACAATGACGTGTTGCTATGCCGAAGATGGGCAATGTCTAGATGTAGTAATTTCTCAGGAACTATCTGGGCCAGGTGGCTGTTTACAATATCACTGGGGCAGTGCCTTTAATTCCTGACTGGGCCTTAGGGACAAGCCTTGGATATCCCCTCTTATCTGAGAGGTTATTTGTAAAATACTGACTAAAAAAAAAAGTGCATGTTCTTCAGCTACACTGGCTCAAAATCCCAGCACGTGCCAGCTTTGTGACACTTAGAAAACAATTGAACTCCACTGTTTCTTCATCTGTGAAATGAGGACATTGGTGGTAACTAACTTCACAGGTTGTTACAAGGTTGAAGTAAGTGAACGTGTGGGAAACATTCTGGATAACACGTAGCTCAAAGCAAGCGCTCAAATGTTAGCTCTTCTTTCTATCCATTCACAAATTCACTCAGGGTTATTGCTTTCATCTCAGGGTTTAAATCCAGTGCAGACTTACTGCAACTCTAAAAACGGCACGTGAACGGAGCCCGTTCTTTCCTTGGTTATTTATTCATGTGTTCGTCTCACTGTTGGTTCCTCATATGGAAAAACATGCACAGTAACCGGGTGGTTACCAGTTAACTAAGCTGATATATGTAAACTGCTTGGCTCATGATGTGTCACACAAATGCCACCCAAGTTCACCCCATCACCTTTGTCTCTAAGTTTCCTATGCAATTTGCATCAAAGTTCTTAATATAAACGCCCCATGTTTTTCATGATGGGCAGCCACTAGGTGGCAGTGTAGATTTAGAAGTGTGATGACCCTCCCTCTCCCCACATCCCCCCACACCCTCACTCTCACCCCAATCCTTTTTCAGGCAGGGCTGATATTTATCCACCTGTTCATTATTATCTAGAAGAAAATCCAGTTGGGAAATCTTTGGGGGATGGAGAGACACTGCAGTAACTGAAGGCATGAACTGCAAAAATAAACACAGGTCCAGCCCCTGGCCTTGCCTGGAGGCTGCAGGTGGCTGCTTGTTTAAAGACATGTTCTACTGCTCCTGAAAAGTGTGTTCTTTTTAGATCTAATTTGAAGGTGAACGTCCAGTTCACATGAATAAAAGAAACTGAAGCAGACTCATTGACTATTATCTGTTTGGGTCTACTTGGGCTGCTGTTAAGGAATACCATACAGTTAGGCCTGATGGTACATACCTATAATCTCAGTTACTTGGGTGGCTGAGGCAGGGGGATCACAAATTCAGTCAACCTGGGCTACAGAGTCAGTTCAAAGTCAACTTGGGCAATTTAATGAAACCATGTCTCAAAAAGGAAAACTAAACCAGGCATGTTTGTACATGTCTGTAATCCCAACACATGGGCGGCAGAGGCAAGAGACTTCCTTATAGTTTTGAGGCCAGCCTGGTCTACATAATGAATTCCAGGTTAGCTGGAAGAGTGAGATCTTGTCTCCGATTCCCCCCAAATAAGTAAAAACAGGCATCGCATTCATATTTACCACCTCTACCCTTGAGGAAGATACGTTCAAACCCCAGGTTACAGATACTCTAAGAGGTGTACATACAATGTAACCAAGTCAGAGGTCTTAAACCCTTAGTTCAAAATGACAAATAACCCAAGAAAATTAACTGAGATAGACTTGAACTATCTCCAGTGTATCTGTGAGAAAACCCACTTTCCAGCCTCACTAGTCAATCATTTGCTCCTAGGACCACCCCTAGAGAGGCATAATTTACCTTAAATTATGCTAAACAGATGGGCGGAATACTTAGTATGTTAATGAAGTCGTGAGTTTTTATTACCCCTCTCCCCTCCCTGCAATCTCATCTTCTGGTGCTGTACCCTCTAATTCTCAGCCCAGAGAGTGCAGTCACTAGCCCAGTTAAATAAATCTGTCTGATTTGGAACATCTGGAGTGGTCCTTCCCAGAGGCCTGCATGCCATAACATTTGGAGGCTTCATTTCTGGGTGATTTGCTTCAAACTATTACATCCTCCCTGTTTCTATCAGCCCATACCAGCCAACAAAGACGGAGAATGTTCTCATGGGTAGATGTTTCCACCACCAAGTTTGGTCTCCAGAGGGAGGATGGACAACTGTTCTCTCAGTTCTAAGACAAGTGAACTTCACTGTACCCATGCTGATTATTATGGTTTGGAAATGAAGTGTCCCTTCAAAAGGCACACATAATCAGTCTTCATCTCCGATATGAACAGTGTTTGGAGGTGGGGTCTGGGGGAAGTGACTAGATCATGAGTATTCTGCCTTCATCATTGGTTAATCCATTGATGGATTCAAATTGTGAATAGACCATTGGGAGCTGATGGGACTGTGGACGGTGGGCCCTGTTTGAAGGAAGTAGGCTCAGGGGTTATCTTATCCTGGTCACTTCCTGTCTGCTCCTCTGCATTCTGTCTGCAGTGAGGTGAACCGTTCAGCCTCTCCCAAGGTCCATAGCAGTTGCAGAACAAGTTGATCATGGATCAAAGCCCCCAAAACCATAAGCCCAACACAATCTTTCCTCCTGTAAGTCGTTTATGTCAGAGATTTGTCATAACAACAACAGCAAAACTAACATACTGTCCTTGAGTGGGTATACCTGCAATCCCATGGACTTTTCTTAAATAAAGTCTTAGTTTCCATTGGCCAGTCATGTGATTCTGGGAATGTACCCTTGTGCTGTTTGTTAAAATATTTTCCTGTGGCGAATGGAGAAATAGGAGAAAGACAAGCTGTAAGCCCAAATCTCTACTGACACTTGGAAGGAAAATTGCCTTTAAGTGCTTCATTTCATATGTAGATTTGCTAAGAGAAAACAAACACAATTTCAACTAAGCTAAACAGAATAATGCAGCAAAGAATAGTATCAATGCAAAGCTCAACCCTGCTTGTTGGTTTAGATTTACTTAGTAGATTCCTAGATTTCAGAGGCTGAATAAAAACCAAAACCTGTTGGGGGTCCCAACACTCAGGGCCCGCCCGAGGGGGTGAAGGGTCTCTGCCATGGGGTGAGGGGGCGAGTAGGCAGGAATCAAGATACTGACTCTGGGAGTTGAGCAGAAAGCCAGCAGTGGTGGTCTGCTGCAAACTCATTTATTCAAGAAAGAGCAGAGAATCTTATAGGTCTTGTTAGCCAATAGCCTTGTGGGGTGGGGTCCTGACTATAGCCAATCGCAGTTTGCTTCCAGGTGGATTAGGTCCCGACAGGTGCTGAGCAGAAACTGGCTTCACAACCAACCAGTGTGGTGCACCACACCCACAAGAGCCATTCCTTCATTCCTCTTGGCAGGTGGCCCAGCTAGGCCCACCCTGCATTATGCCCAACAAAATCCATAATGCCCACACATTAATAACCAAGGAATTATGATTGACACATCATTGACGCAATTCAAAATGACTATGTTCACGTTTCTTTCTTTCTTTTTTTTTTTTTTTGATCTTTTTTGAGACAGGTTCTTCCTGTAGCTCCAGCTGTCCTGGAACTCACTATGTAGATCAGGCTGGCCTTGAACTCACAGATCTGTCTGACTGCTTCCTGAGTGCTGGGATTAAAGGTGTTCTCCACTATGCCTGGAGACTACAGTTATAGCTGTACTCCCGTGTTCGCTATAGCAAGGAAATGGAACCAACCCATTTGTCTACCAACAGGTGGATCGATAATGAAAATCTAGTACATGTATGAAATGGAATATTATTCAGCTCTAAAGAAAATTGAAATAAAAAATTCACAGGAAAGTGAATGGACCTAGAATGTGTAATGCTAAGCAGGGTCATCCAATCTCAGAAAGAAAAAAAAAATGTATGTTCTCCCTTATCTATAGATCTAAGCCTAAGGTTAGTTCCACCAATCTGGCATTTTTTAATTACTATGTGCTATGTAGATAAAGCTTGGGCAAAAGCCAAACATTCTTGGGCAAACCTTGTCTAGACACATATTTTGTTCCTTAAACTACTTGACTAAACTATTACTTTAGAAAATTTAAGATTATCTATATGTAATTTTGTCTCACCTTTTATACATCATAACTTATCAACTTAGATCTTTAATAACTTGTATAGACTTTTAAATTTTTTTATTTTGGCATACTTAAATTCTTCTTAATAAAATATTTTCCTGTTATTTTTTACCTTTTTATTTTTCTAACATTAACAAATAATTTTTTCCATCTATTGTAAGAATTCTCTTCCTGGGGGTACTAAGCAACATTTATCCACTTTCTAAGATAGTTTTAAACCAATGTTTGATTACAGTTCGTCCTGGGGAATCAATGACTTTACTCATAGAGATGGGTGAAGTGTTATTGATAGATACACAGGTGACCTAAGAGTAGTTTCACTGGAAAGTCTTTATCCAGCATGGATGCTGACTTTTTTTATAACCTCATGGGTCAAATCCTCTCTTCCTAGCCTTCCCCAGACTTTCTCCCCAAATCAAGGAGACTGTATGTGATTAGGGCAAAATTGCATATGGCTGGCTGGGAAGAGTGGCTGGATACTCAGGTGAGGGTCCAATGACTCTGCTTACCCCTCCTTCAGTGAAAGAATACAATAGTCAATAAACCCAGCTGTGATGATCTTTTGCAAGCAGGCACAGCTGAAGTCATGAAGATGGCAGTTATTTGGCTCAGAAGAGTGCTGTGCAGTATCATCTTACTAAAAGAATATGTAATGTAAATTACATACATAAGATAGTGTGATGAATTACTATTATCTATGTACACACTGCACTTTATAGGTTCCCAGGTAAATCTTATAGAAAACACAAAAACAGTTAAAATCTTTTTTACTTCATGTAGTTTAAAGAGTGGTCTACCAAAACCTTGCTTTAGGTCTTGAGGGAGTATAATCATTAGGTAGAGAGATGCAACTGGTACATAGCAATACATTATCAAAATGAAGTTCACAAACTCCAGCATAATCACTGACTGAGGAATTTTAGGCAGAGGGTGCTCTCTATTTTTTCCATGGACTGTGAATTGTCCTTTAAAAAAACCCTCTCTTGTTGGTTTTTTTTAATTATACATTTGTATTAGTCTGTTAGTGAGTTTCCTCAGTGTTGTGACAAAATAGAGAATCCTATTAGCTACTTTTGCTATATACATTTTATACCATGAGATAATTAACAATAACCTCTGTTAAAATTAGTTTATCCCTTAGTTATTCTCAGTAGCACAATGCCTTTACTCTTAGTCTGTTTTGTTGTTTTCCTTATCACAGGTTGGGGGGCAGCCTTAAACTGGACAAGAGTGTTGGAGAACATTTTGAAATAACAGGCTTGAGTCTGAAGTGGGAGGGCCAATCCCATCTCCAGAGTCATCTTCTCAGTGAGCTCAAACAGCACCTGACAATTTACCAAAATGATTTACACAAAAGACATGTGTTTCTCTTTAGAATTTAACTCAGTAGTTCACATTGGACAGGGGAGCTATTGGGTCCAGTGACTACTGGCAGGAATGAAAACACTTGTCCTTCTTATAACCTGATACATTTGTCTAGGCAGGAGAGTCTTCTCATATGCCCAGTCCTTTATAGGGACCAGGAATTGATTGACAAGAGGCAGAACATTTGATATTAAGAGGTTATGAAATCATAGGTACTTGACAGTGAGTGCCCAAGATCAAGCAGGACCAGCTTGACAGAAGTTTCTGCCTTTACCAATGTCAAACCTGAGAGCCTCTCTGGCTATACTTGATGTGACCAGATGCATGAAAGCTTATCCCACAATCAATTAGTTTGTATCTATTTGTATTCATGGCGATGAAAACCTGAAAGATTTAATAGGTACCTTCCCTCTTTTATATTTTTTATAATAAAGATTAGGACTACCCAACAGTGACTGAGATGCAATTTCCAGGCCCCTTTGACTATTCTTCCCCCCGCCAAAGAAGAGAACTGTGGTGGAGAAAAAGGCCCCAGGAAAGAAAACATTTTTTTTTTCTTTTCTCCAAGAGGCAAGTGCCTTGAGGTCAGATAGCAAACTAGAAAAGGCTTTCTGCTTAGAAACTGCATGGAGGTCAGACACTTGGCTGACTGGCAGGCATATCCTTTTTCTCCATATTTTACTTCCTCCTGGAATTTTGTCTGGAAATATTTTAATATACAACCAAGTGGAGTTTTAATGGAGAGGTTCTCCTCCCATTTTTACATCAGTAATTACAGGTGCACCAAAGGAAGACAGTCCACAAAACAGAAGACAAGACACAAAAGATTGGAATAAACATGCAAAACACACAGTGGCCGTGTCCATTCACACATCAGAAACCAGTGGAGCAAGAGGATGTCTCTTCTTTCCCTGGAGACTGGGTCAAATGATTGTGTCTAATCTCCCCATCTGTCTCCCCAAATATCTGGACCCCAGAAACTTACCAATGCACCTCCAGAGGCACTTTGTTTTCCCATGATTATTTTCATTCATTCTCATGATTATTTTCATTTTAGAATTTTAGAATTTGCAATTTTGTAAAAGGGGGCAATGCCCTGGGGCCCCTGCAGGCCTTAGGAGTCCTGAAGACTTCCTCCCCTGAATTGGGCCAGACGGCAGGCACTTGCCCTGAGTCTAGGTCTCTCTTCCCAGGATCTCATTGAGACCTCCAAATATTATGGCGCTTAGACCTCTGGGAAGGACCACTCACACTCCAGATGTTCCAAATCAGCCAGATTTATTTAACTGGGCCAGCAATTGCACTCTTTGGGCCAAGAATCAGAGAGCACAGCACCAGAAGATGAAATTGCAGGCTGGAAAATCTGACCTCATTAGCATACTAGGTATTCTGCCCATCTGTTTAGTATAACAAGGTGAACCTGCCTCTCTAGGGGTGGTCCTATGACCAAATGATTGATTAGTGAAACTGGAAAGGTAGGCTTTCTTAATAGATATCTTGGAGATTGTTTGGTCTATTGCAGTTAGTTTTCTGGGACTATTTGCCACTTTAACAGTTTAGCAGTGCTTCCTGGAAAGTTCTAGTTCAGTGAAATATTAGTGGTCAGTGGAGTAAATACATTACCAGATATGCATGCCCCTGGCAGAAGGACAGTCTGGCAGCCCTTCTCCTGGCTAAAGCCTGCTCAGTTGTAGTGTTTAGTTTCTGCTCTTAGCCATTGGTTCTGTTCTAAAAGAGTCACAAAGAAGGGCAGCTTAAAACCTACCAGTGTCAGAGCAAAACCTTAGAGAGAAGCAAACATTTAGTTACAGGGTCCCTGAATATTCATACACAAGGTGACTCTGGCAGTCTTAAGTCTTAATCTTAAGTCTACCCAGGCTCTTTCTCTTGGTGATGCCAACTTGATGTTGAAAATAGACTTCCTCCAAGTTTTCAACCAGCTTCTGGTTTCACCTACCCAAATCTCCACAGGATGGGATAAAAATCTGTGAAATCCAGCTCAGTATCCAGCTACTGGTAGATTCTGGGTTTCAAAGTCAGCTGTTTCTGAATCTTCCCTGGGAAGGTAGCTGGGTGTTACACTAAGAAGCATACAGTGTATGGGGCATTGCTTCCACAGGCCCTGTGGGTCACCTAAAGGCCACACTCCCTAGGGATGATGGGCTGGGCTATAGAGTAAGCAAAGGGAGAGAAACAAGCTCTTTTATTGGTTCGGTGAAGGTCCTTTAGAGTTCAGAGGCTTACAGGACAGGCTGGTGGTAAAACTGTTAGCTAACCAAACTTCATTTCAGTTCCAGTGAGTCATATGGCTTCTGCCCAAATTCAGATTCATGTGTTTATTATGTAAACAGTAACATTGAGATTGGACAAAACAAATTGTCCAACAGTGCAAACTAGTGTTCAGCAAAGTTTTCCTCCAAGTAGTCATGGAGACACTCAGAGTGTGGATTGCTACTGTTTGGGTCTGTGTGGGCTTCTATAATTACAAACCACAAGTTGGGTAGCTTATAAACAATAGGAATTTATTTCTCACAGTTCTCATCTGTGAAGTTCAAGATCAAAGCACCGGAAGATTTGGTGTGTGGTGAAGGTGTGCTTCCCTGACTGTGGTGGAGGAGCCAAAGGATCTCTCTGGGGCCTCTCTTCATCTTGGAGGTCTCTGGATAGAAACATGTTCCAAAGGGTCAATCCCAAATGCCTTCGCATTAGGGACCAGGCATTAGTATGTACATGAAGTATGCGGACACACAGACATTTAGTCTCTAGCACCTACTAGCCATCTTCGTACATTTTGTAGATGGTTGTCCCCTATCAGTGCTTTTACTCTTGGCTCCACACTACTTCCTAGATACAATCCTTCTGGTTTTCAGTGGCCAAAAGCTGATGACGAATGGCATTTACTCAGAGGAATGTACAAACTATCCCTTATGGTTTGGCTGCTCATATGTTTGAACATCAGTTGTGCTATTTGGGCAGGTTATGGAATGTTTAGGAAATAGAGCCCTGCTGGAGGAAGTACATCACTGGGGGTGGGCTTTGGGGTTTTACAGACAGGCCCTACTTCCTGTTCAGCCTCTGGACTGCTAACATAATGTGATAGGCTGGTCTCATGCTCCTGCTGCCACACCTTTTCTGCCAAGATCGACTGTATCCCCTCCGGAAGTGTAAACCAAAAACAGCCCTTTGTCTCTGAAGTTGCTTTTGTCAGGGTATTTTAGGCTGTACTTTGAAGTAAGTTTGCTGCTCTTGCTCTTCAGGGAGAAGCTGAGTTTGTGCATGCCTCCTCCAGTGCCCTGGGGTAGATGTAGGTCTCACCACTTCCTTTCACTCCATCTTCTCATGTGTCCTGTGAGTCAAGAGCCACCAGGAGGAAGGAACAGAAAATGGAAGGGGAGGGGCACCCTCAGCTTCTGCACCAAATTTGCTAGTCTCTCTGGTAGTTCCCACCTTATGAGGCACCTCATTAAATAGTTTTGTGGGGGTCTTTATATTTATTCTTCTGGGCTATGTTGTCACAGCAGTGGGAGTGTCATGTGGGGACATCTGAGTCCTCTATACAGAGTAGCAGGACGAGTAAAAAATTACTCCTTTCTCCTCGGAGATCTGTGGGGACTGGGTCTATGTAAGAAGGTATTGAGCAAAGCCAAGCAACCCCGGAAACCCCGAAGAGATGGTAGGGGTCTGGTCTGCTCTGCCTGATAACATAACCTGGTCCCAGGAAGCCACTGTAGATATGACCTAAAGACCCTACCTTTAACTTCCCCTCCTTCTGTAACGGCCAGAAAGGCCTCCCTATATAAACCCCTGCTTTGGTTTTGATAACCAAACTGCCCACCGTAGCAGTCTCCCAGGAGGGAACTCCTCCAGCCACACTCTGAGCCACCTGAGGCCATGTTCAATTGTCCTCCATTCTCTGGCAAGGCTGGAGCACAACAGCCATGCTGGAGATGGAGACCCACCCACAGAGATTCTGCTCAAGGGCTCCACAGAAGCCCCAGGTTTGTGACTTATCATTAGGCATGGCGGTGTCCTAGAAACACACAGGGCTGGTTTGCTTGTTTGTTGTTTTGTTACAAGAGACAGGCTTCTTGCCTCTGGTCCAAATCTCCTTGGTCTCAAGCCTACTTCTTACTCAAATTTCTGCTTAGATCTCTGCTTTGCATTTGCCCACCATGGCTTCTCTATGTCTTGACCATCCGGGTTGGACATGTGCTGCTAACAGACTGTCTCTTGGCATTTTATAGAGGGAGGATCTAGTTGGCTTTGTTCATGTAGTGAGCCACATTTTCAGGGTTGGTCCACCTGAGTCTATGGCTCCTGGCTTGAGTCTCTCTCTCAATGGAAGGCAGAGGGAAGAGCAGGCAACAACCCATGATCTCTCAAGAGGACTGAACACAAAGCAGGTCTCATGATTGCTTCCTGCAGCACAGGGTGGGATCAGTAGGTAGTCATTGGAGGGACCATTGCTGTCCCTGGACTCCTCAGGAGCCCTTGACCTTCCTGGGATTTGTTTATGAACAGTTACTGGCTGGTTGCCTTGGAGCCCCAACTGCTTCCTCAGGGTCTGGGAGCCACTCAAAGTGAGCATTTCGTTTTTTGCCCATGAGCTCATGTCCAAGCAAGTGTGGTTTCTGAGGGCACACTGGGTCTATCAAGGCTGCCCCTGCTCTTTAGTTAACCTCCAGCAGGCACCACTGTGAGGCTGGGCTGTGAAAAAGACACCATCTCACCATCTGGGAGAGGTAGAATGAGAAACAGCAGGCAAATTTTGGGGTATGAAAGCGTTTGTCATTTTATTTTACAATAAAAAATTCTAACAGCATATGAACACTCTGTTCCCGGCAGAGGCAAAGGACGTACAAAGTTAATTAGAAAGCAAAGCATTGAAATAACAACAGCTACATTCAGAGCTTCTGTTCAGTACTCTGCCTGATGCATCTAAAGTGGTTTGAGAGAATCGCCAGTCTGGGTTTTCACCCAGAGTCAAAGCACATGTGAAGGTACTTAACACATCATCCCAACCACAGGCGACAAACAACGATAACAGCAACTCCATGTGGGGCTGACTTTTGTGGGCAATTACAGACTTCGGAATTTATTATTCCTTGATAAGAAATTGTGTCATAGAATACATGACACTACAAATTAATTCAGTAGATAGCAGGAGCTAGATAAAACTGAACTGTGAAACCAATAATTTTAGCAATAAATCCTTCTAATATACTTTCCAAGCCATTTTCAGATACATTATTCGAGTGCTCCTCACAACCACCATAGGAGGTAGGAAGTACAGATGTTGTTATACCCATTTGACAGATGGGGAATTGCAGACTAGTTTAAAATGAGACACTCAATACCTAGGATATTTACACCTTTTTAAGATTTCCAGTTCAACGATTCTCCTCTGACTTGGTTTGGTATATTTTTTTTCTTTCCTTCACTTGATTTGTGACAGCAGAGGTGAGTTAGACTTAAGATGAAGGACTGGAAGGTGAGGCCATAGCTAATTATGTAAAATACATTGATGACCTCTTTCCATAATTTACAAAAGTGTGAATGAGGCCATAAAATGGGAATAATCAATTTCTAGGTTTCGTAACAGAATGGCTTTCACTCAAGCATGGGTTTGGCCTCAGGGCACAAATTCCACCTTCTAAAATTTCCTTTATTTTTGAAACTTACAGCATCAAAGCAACCCAGTATCTTCTAAGAGAATTTGTTTCTGGAACAGGTGTATTTCCTAAATATTCCTTTTCAGAAACACCCTACATTTCAGTATGACCACCACGTAGGATTCTGTAACAGTTCACTTAAGCAACCAAAAGACCTTTCAATTCTCAGGACACTAACTTATAGCCGGAAGGTCAGAGCCCACGATAATATCAGTTTCACTTGAAACCAATTTTGTTTCAAAAAGACTCTATTGAGAGGCTCATCAGTTTTCTCATCCATGCAAGTGTGTGGCTGTGAGCCACGTTAATAGCACCTGAGCTAAGATCATGCAATTCAATTTACAAGTATTTATTGTCTGCTGAGCAAGACATTATGCTAACTGGGCCTTAGTATGGGATCTCTTCTCAGGCCCAGCAGCAGCATTCAGTAACTAATGTGTGGGTGGGAAGTGGCTTGGGCAGTCTGGCCAATCTATCCAGGGTTCAAATGCAGGCATTCTCACCTGATATATAAGTGAGGGATGCCTTTTCTTTGCAGGGGCAGTATCCAGAGGGACTGCCCTCAACTGCTGGCTGCCATGTGGCATTTTAGGAGTCTCCAGCAGATCACCTTTGGAAGTCCTGAACAAACACATTTCTTCCGCTGGGTACCAGTCCTCAACAAGAGCCTCTGACAAATGGGTCAATCCAGGGACCATGCCCTTAGGACAAACCCTGCCTCCATTCTTACAGCCGAATGGATGGACAGCTCCCTCTGGGGCAGCTCATCCACTGGCTGGATGAACAGAACTAATCAGAGATTCTCAAGCATTTGCCTAAAGAGACACAGAGATGCCAGTCATAGAGTAGTGGGCACTGGGGAGGAAAGGTATGGTATGAGTCCTGAGGTGGGTATTTAGCTCCATATGCATGAATAAGCTGGTGGGGCCAGAGAAGCAAGAGAGAAGAGCAGATGCACTGAGACAGACAGAGAGGGAAGCTGGTGAGGAGAAGAGCCAGAGTGCCGACGGCAGGATGGATGTCGGATGGATGGTGCCTGTCCCCTGCCCAGCACAGGGAGCTTTGTTTCTATCACTTGTTCCTGTGTCCTTCAGGGGGTCGCTGCACTGCAGCAACGGTGAATGGGTTTCTAGTCTTTGAGAAGTTCTGAGGTTAGAACCTTTTGAGGTTGGTCTAAACGGCAGAATTTTTTTTTTCCTTTTTTTGGACAGGGTCTCACTGTGTAGTTGCGATTGGCCAAGAACTCACTGTGTAGGCCAGGCTGGCCTCAGATTCACAGAGATCTGCCTGTCTCTGCCTTCTAAGTTCTGGGATTAAAGATATGCATCACCACGCCCAGCCTAGATGGCAGAATTTTACTCCCTTAGCCAATGACTATTATTTCTTAAGAGTCTTGGGCTGTAATTTGTAAGGAAAGTCTGAACTATGAATTCAGGGTTAGGTTCAAATCTTTTCCTCAAGTTAAAAAAAATCTGTTATGTTATTTACTGAACTTTGAGAACCTGTGTGCTATAAAGAAAAACAGTGAGGGTCTTTATGTAATTATTTAGTTTTTTAAATCCATTTCTCCAATTTCTGCATGATAGGAAAGCATTTCTTTTAGTTAGATATTAGAATTCTTCATCTCATCCTCTGTACACACTTTCAAGAAGGTTTTCTTTTCTTTTAATCACAGATCTGTTTCCTTTCTTGAATCAAGATTGTTCAGAAATTTCATGCCTTTTTTGCTGGGCTCAAAATAGCAAATGCACAGTATCAGTTCTGGCATGAGCTGATTCTTACATACTACCCTCTAAGAGGCCACTTTTTGCTCCATACCTAACAGCTGCCATCTTGTTTCTGCACAAACCTCAGGTTATGGTACCTGGCCACTCAATAGACATTTATGTTGCTGCCCCGCTGGGTTTCCCAATGCAGAACATGACATCTGTTACCTCCCAATGACAAGCTGTCAGTGCATCTCTACTTGCCCATTTGACCCATGGTGCTGAACAAGGAAGTCACCCCACAGGCTTGAATAGTAACGGAGGACACCATTTTCCTGATGGTGCGCTCTGGAAAAAGCCAAATTGATTTCTTTTTCATTCATGAAGAAAATTCAGGGCTGAAAAAATGTTTACGCCACAAAGGCATCATTCTCTGAACTGTGTGTGAAGGTCAGTATGTACTCGGCCTTTTTTTTTTTTTTTTTTTTGGCAGGAACATTATAGAATCTCTCATTTGACTTTTTAAACTTCTGGGCACAGTTAAAGAAATGTGTCACCAACAAGAGCACAGGCAGCATGGTGAAATGGAGCAGCCTGGGACATGAGTCAGCAGGCTTGGCCTCAGCCCTCCACTTGTCTGGGCGTCTGCTTCTTCCTTCAAGGTCAATGAAGTCCTTTATAGCTTCTGTGACTGTCTGGACGATCATGATAAAAACCAAGCTCATTGCTGCTTCTTCTGGGCTCTCATGGAACCTTATTTTCACAGCCATGATATGATTTTAACCATGTGAATTTCTCAGTCTCCTGCCAAGGTACCTGTCACCTATATAAGGTTAGAAGACTCTTTAGAGAAGGGACATCTTAGTCACAGAAAAATTTACTAATGGTAGGTGTCTTCCTGTTGGTGGAAAAACACAAACACATTGATTTATTTTCAATTTATGGTTTTCTTCACATAGACTTCTTGAATCTATGGTGTCTGGTTTAAGAGAGTGTCTGACTTAACATGCTATACTTTAGCTATCTCAATGAACTAAACATTTCATGGGGGTTCTGTGAAGACTCCAGTGAGTTGTAGCTCCAGTCCCCTAGCAAACTGGAGCCACATTACTGCCAACTACAGATTCATAATATGGAAGTTACTGGAACATCCAAAGTTCATATGCTGTCTTTTAAAGCATAGCTCTATGGTCTTGAAACGTCCTTTTTTCACTTTCAACATTTCCAGGCATTTACCAAGTACACAAAGTACTGTGTTGATATCACTGCACTGATGGAATATTGATATTATTGATAAAGTGGGTCAATGTAGCTGACTTTATCAGACATACCATTCACATGAAAAGGCTGAGTTTCTTTGGCTCTTTGTTCATTCAAGTGCATCAAACGCCCGTTTGGATAGACTTAGGCATTGTGTTAATCTGTCAATAAAATCGTGCACTGTCCACAGTGTTCTACAAGCTGATTTAAGTTTTGGACTACAACAACTGGCCATTGGTAGAAATATACCATATATACACATGGAAATTACAAAAATACATTTTATTTAAAGCTGATTTCTTTTTAAGTAACAAAAAACTAACACTATGAAAGATCAACCAGCATACTAAAAGGACACTATCTAGTATCATCCCAACAAGAGACTTGTTGGGGATTCCATGACATATTATCTCTGCACATTCCAGAAAGGACAATTTGCCATTGGGAAATAGAAACAGCTTCTTGGGAAAGTCTGTGCTTTGACAGTTTGAATCTCCCATTCTAATCAGTTCCAATCCTACTTTTCTCTCAACTCTTAAGTTTCTATTCTCTTCCTTCAATAAAGACCAAAGAAACTCATCGAGACAATGGACAGATGGTTTAAGAAGGGCATGGATACAGCTGAAGCCAGATGGGTCATGGGTAAAGGCAGAGTAGGACCATGTTCTCCAACAGACACCAAGCAAGCATTCTGACAACATACATGGCCTCCAAAGGTGGGAAGAGAACTCAAGGCTCCCTTTCCTCATGGTACCCAAATCAATTTTGCTTGTGCTGATGGGTAGTCAATGGCTGGCATCCCAGTGTTGCAAGCATCAGCTATGGGCTGATGCTCCATGCCAGGGAGGGGAACATGGGGCATCACAGTTCGAGGTAACTGCCCTGGTGTCTCAGCAAACATCCTCCTATGCCCATCAATTATGGAAGAATTGATGATCTCCATATACTTTTAAAAAAGATTATTTATGTTTAAACTCAGATCAGATTTTCTACATCCAGAAGCTTCCAGAAACAGAGGCTGTATCCTGGGATGACTATGGATCCATCTCTCCCATCTCCAGTGGGAATCAATGACGGTTTTCTTTTATATCATTCAGCAGTGTGTGCTGGACGTTACTGTTGAAGAGACAGATCTTCTTGTAAAAGGTGATCTATTATTTGCCCAAAGAGAGCAGCTCTGTTCTCAGACCATCTTCAATATACACAAAGAAAAGACTTCCCAAATATTTACTTTTCTTTTGTAGGATTCTAAAGCTCTTAAAATTGATTCTCTTTCCAATAGATTCCAACTTGTACGACACACATTTTCTAAAATGACAACACCTTTTAAAAAGCCTGTTGATACAAATTCACCATTCTGGTTCATCTTCTCTTTCTTGGCCTCTAACAGGTGGGAAAAAAGAGTCAGGACTATTTATAGGCACAGCCATTGGAACTGATTTTCATCATTTGACTTTGAACATGAGCCTTTAAAAGCAAAGGGACTTGAGTTTCTTGGCTGGAGTCAACGCCTTCCTTAGAGACTAGAGATGATTTTTAGCGATCATGGTCATGGCTCAATGAGAGAGTACAGTCTAGTGCTTATTTCACACTCCTGTTTAACACAGAAGGAGTTAACATGCAGAGGTCACTGAAGACAGAGCAACATTCTCTCCCTTCTAGGGATTAAAATGGGACACTGGACAGTAACCTGTAGGCTAGCTAGTACCTCTCACAACCAGGGCTCTTTAGGGAAATTCCATCCATAGTTCAAACATTCAATCCAGAATATCAAACACAGAGGCCTAATCAGGGACTTGATCCACAATCTGATGCAGAATCTAAAATTCAGTTACTCATGAGTTTCCTGCTTCCCAGTAGCCCCACTGTTCATCTTTTTCAGAACCCAAGGGTGAAAATGACCCACCCATTGTCTATGTCTGGAGTCCCCACACATTAGGGGAGAGAAACCCATAGCCTCCTTTATGCCTATATAGGTGCAAGAGTCCCTCAGGGCTGAGGTGTTAGACCTGGAACTCAAACATGTCTGTCTGCTTCTTAGCCAGCTTGGCCACCTCCTCCCGGATGGCCTTCACGAGGGCTGCGGTAGAGATGTTGGTCAGTGGAGTGTCCGGAGGCTCGTTTTCTGCTAGGCTCTGCTGTGAGGCAGCTGTGGAGGGGATAGGGGCCTGCTCAAGGCTGGGGTGCAGGTTGGTTGGCTGGCTGTACTGGCGAGGGAGCCTGGAGGGTGAGCTCTGCTGATACCGTGACCTGGGGTAGGCCTCAATGTATCCAGGAAGGGGGACCTGCACAGGAGATGGGAGAGAAGAGAAGGGCCTCAGGTTAGGAGGATGCCTACAGCATAGGACATACTCAGTACCAGAAGCAGAAGGGGACTGGGGCTAAGGAGAAAGGTTTGGAGGAAAATGGGTCATGTACCACTGTACAGATACAAAACCCCAAACCTGGAGGCAGTCTGTTTAGAAAAAAAAATGGATTTTGGACTCACTGAATATACTGGTGGGATGAATTACATAGGTGTGTTTCAACCTTGCTGAAAACATTAGAATACAACTGAACCTACAGTTCAACTTCCCTGGCCTTCTTTTTAAGTACAGCTGAGTAAACAGAACTGTTCCAAGGGAGCTCAGGGACTTCTTATTAATGATAATAGCTAATGTCCACGAGCCTCTGGAATTCTAAGGATTTCCACTCAGTATCTCATTTAATTCTTTAAAATTAAAAAAAATTTATTTAGAAAGATTTTTTTATATGTATATAAAAAAATGTTATGCCTGCATGTATGTAAGTGCACCGATGTCATGCTAGGGCCCATGGAGGACAGAAGAGGGCGTCAGATCCCCTGGAACTGTAGTTACAAATGGTTGTGAGCTACCATGTAGGTGCTGGGATTTGAACCCAGGTGTCTGCAAGAGCAGCCAGTGCTCTTAACCACTGAAACAGTTCTCCAGCCCCTCATTGAATTCTTAAAAATTTAAAAATTGAATCATTGTGTATTTCATACAGACCATGTCAATCAGTCTGAATCATCTTTACACCTCCTTCCCCACAAGCACCTCCCCTAGCCCCTAACTGGAATCCATACATTCTTTCATCTGTGGGCATGGCTGTGGGGCATTTTCTTGATTGCTGGTTGACGTAGGATGGGATCAGTCACTGTGGGTGATTCCATCCCTAGGCAGCTGAGCCTGAACTGTATCAGAAAAATAGCGGAGCATGCAAGCCAGTAAGTGGTGTTCCTCTATGATTTCTGCTTCAAGCACTTACCGTGCATTTCTGCCTTGACCTCTTTCAGTGAGGGACTGTAAAGTATAAGCCAAATAAACTTTTTCCTCTCCCCAAGTTGCTCTGGGTCATGGTGTTTATCACAGCAACAGAAAGCAAACTAAAGCAGTCATTAATTCCATTCACGAGAGTTCCACCCTTACAACCTGACCACCTCCCCAAGACCCACTTCCTAATATTACCACTTGGCATGATGGAATTCAATCTGTAAATCAGGTTGGGGGACATAAATATTCAAATCCCAGCAACAAGTTGGATGATTCAGATATCTGGGATGAGGAAGTACATGGTAGGATGCTGGATGCTCTAGTAGTCTCTCCTGCGGAGTCAGGTTTCTGAGAGGCATGCATGGCTGACCCTGGGATGGATACCGGCTGGGTGACATCAGAGGAGGGCTTCACTCTAGGGTGAACCCACTGGCAGAGATGAGCTCTGAAGTTACTTCAGTGGTCCAGGTGAGGGTAGGAAATACTCAAGAAAGGGCTCTCCCTTGCTTTATTGTAATTGGATTGATGTCCTGAGCTTGACTTTGGGACTTTAATTTGTCCAACCAAACCTAGCAAAGAAAAACAAAGTGGCAAAAAGCTGCTAATGATGGGTCTTCTCTATACCCAGGGCTGGAAGGTTTCACCTGCCCTTTAGAGGAAATCTAGAAGTGGACTGTCCCACTTCTTGGGCCACAGGAGCTAGGGATATACAGATGACTAGAGCTGACCAAGAACCAAGGCTGGATACAAGAATCATTTCAGATCTCGGCTCAAATGTCCCTTTGTTCAGGACCCTTTCCAGCCTGACACCTGCTGAGGGTCTCTGCAAGGTGCCTGTATTCAGGTTCTTCAGTGTGACAGGCATTCCTCCTGGGGCTATCTCCTGTCTCAGACCATTGGCTCTGTGAAGGCAGCATCAGAGTTGTTCCTAGTGTATAGCAGAGAGTCTCCCAGAGCCTGAGAAGCACAATTTGGAAATCACTGAAGGATGGCCTGCAGGTGTCAAATGTGTGAGAAGGAAGCTGCTACATCTCCTCTCCCTGCACCTCAAATTCAGCTAACTGCGCATGCTGGAGCCGAGTGAGTCATTGTATAACTCCTGAGACCGCCCCCCTCCTCTATGGTATCAAGTTTTGGTGTTGGTGGCTGGATTAGACAAGGGACAGCTAGTAATTGACCCAACTGGGGTGGCCTCAGGGTAATACTCAGAAGTAGGGAAGATGAGGAAATAATCTCTTTGTTGTTTACAGCGGATACAGGCTAGCACCAGTATGCTTTGCTGGCCAGAATTCAGGGCTCGCAATACCACTCCTTCCTTAGGCAGTACCATGGCAGACATCACCAACTGATCACAGCACAATTTTCTGTGCTGTGTTGCAGTTTTGAATGTGAATGTACTCCACAGGCTCACATGTTTGAACATGTGGTCTCTGGTGCTGTTTGGGAAAGTTCTGGAACCTTTAGGAGGAAGAGTTTTGCTGAAGGCAGTGAGTCCATGAGGGCAAGTCTTGAGGTTTTATAGCCTCTTCCCCTTCCTGTTCATTCTCTGCTTCCTAACTGCAGGTGCAATGTGACCAGCAGCATCTTGCTTCTGACATCATACCTTCCGCAACACGATGGGCTGTGTCTCCTTGAACTGTCAGCTAAAAAAAGCTCCTCCTTAAATGACATGTCAGGTATTTTGTCACAACAATGAGGAAAGTAACTGATACAGCCTGGATGCTTCCTCCCAATGCTTCTCCACTAGCACCAAGAATGAATTCTATTTGGTACCCCACATCCAGATGATTTTATTCAAGTTAGCTTTGGGGACCAGGAAGGGGACCACCAAATGAAGGTGGGGGCCTTGTCCTTCTCCATCAATGTGCAGGGTGTTCATTCTCTCTGGCCTAATAGAATGTCTTTCTCTAGGTGACTCCCTCAGCGTCCGCATTGTCTCTCATACGCTATGAATCCCCTGTATAGCCCAGCTAGCTCAGTGCCTTCGCATACCTCTCAGCTTAGCTATAGGTGGTCCCTGGGCTCCAAGGAAGATCTAGTGAGGCTTTAGTACTTCTCCTCCTCTTCACTAAAAACAACCTGTGGCAAATTTGATGACTGCTAGGAGGAGGAGAGATGGTATCTTAGAGGGGTCGGAATTCTGGTGGGCCCAGTGCCTGGACTCACACTGAAAGACATTTTGGGACATGAATCAGACTCTATAGACCATATTATATAGAGAAGAGAGTATATTAATGTGGGTGGGGGCAGTGCGGGGAGGTGTGGGTAGGTGAGGGATCTAAATACCATCAAATTATATTGTATGAAAATCACAAAAATTCAACCAACAACTAGTGGGAACTCCTCCTCCTTCACACCTATGGGGATGATTCTAGAATGATCCAGTCATCCTGTCAGGAGAATTAGGCTAGCATTGGTTGTACTCTTTTACCTTCTTCACTGAAGGCATCTGGATGTAGTTGTGAGCCTAGCTAAGCCATCCAGTGTAAACTGTCTTAAGGACAAGGGCCAAGGATTTGGAAAACCTTTCAGCTGAATCCTGTAGAACACACCTTCTACTGTGAAAACCATGTACATTATTTATAGACTTTAAGACTTAAGGAGTCAAAGCAGCTTTGAATTGATCAACTTCTAACCAATGATGCGAGTTCTTTAGAAAAGCGGGGAACAGAAAAACATTGGGGGAAAAGAAGGAAAATAGAGCTGGGCATGGTGGCTCGAGTCTGGAATTCCAGCACCAGGGAGCACCAAAGGAGAAGGATTGCCAGGAGTTTAGGGTTGGCCTTGGCTTCATGAGTTCCATTGTGAGTTCCAGGCCAGCCTGGGCCACCAAATGAAACCCTGTCTCAAAAAAACAAAAATAAACAACAAACAAACAACAAAACCTCCCAAACCCTAAAACAAACAAAAGCTAAAGGGGAAGAGCAGAGAAAGATAAAAGATAAGGCCCGCGCAGACACACAGCTGCTTGCTATATAAAGTCCCCCCTTGGAGTCACTGACCTAATGACAGGGAATCCCTCTAGTTCCTCTCTTACAGCTTATTTATTCCAACTTTGCAAACAATTTTAATGAGCTCAGGCATGCTTCATTTGCAGAGAACAGCACATTAGAGAAAGCACATTTAAGGCTGGGTATATTAGTACACATGGGGATATTGACAGCAATATAAAGTACCATCTGGGAAGAAGTTCAAGCAAAGAAAAAATGCATCAAGCCATAGGAACAAGTCCAAGGATTATCAGTTTGAAGATACTTGACAAAAGGACCATGATCCTCAAACCACTGGAGCCCAACCTCCAAATGCCATCTGATAACAGTGAGACTTCAAAATGATGTTGAGTCGCAGACAGAAGATGGGCTTAGTTAAGTCCTTGCCTCTTGAAGAAGGAAGGGGGATGGAGAGCATTCATTTCAGAAATATTTTTTATGCAACACAGTATATATTTTTATATGTGTTGGAAACCAAAGAAGTAACTTTGGTCAACCAGAAAGTTAATATATGTGGATTACCTCTGATGCTGTCATGTAAATATGGAGTCATACATAATTCTGAGCTGAGGCTGTAAGGTTCTATGACCTCAGGGTGAGAGAAAGAAGAGGAGAGGGGAGGAGAGGGGAGGGGAGGACAGAAAAGGGGAGGGGAGAGCACATTCTAGTGCCAAGGCTCTAAATCTAGAAATTTATCCCAAAGGCAGAGACCAACACTTTCTGAAAGTGACTAGAGTACTCACAGACTATCTATCAAAAAGAAAAGAAAAACAGGCTGGGCATGGTGGTACACACCTTTAATCCCAGCATTTGAGCGGCAGAGGCAGGTGGGTCTCTATGAGATCAAGGCCAGTCTGGTTTATAAAGCAAGTTCCAGACCAGCTGTCTCAAAGCAAAAACAACAACAAAAAAGCCTCAAACCAAACCAAGGAAACAAAAGCAAAGTCACCTGTGGCCTCTGTTTTATTTCCAATGGCAGGTGACAGGTGACTCTAAAGGCAAGAATAGACTGTGTCATATACTTCTATGTGTAATGAAGGGAGATATCAAAAGACTGGGACAAACCAATCCCTGGCTGAAAGCAAGACGTCTTGGGATTTAACCATAAGGTAATTTCAGTCTTGGATTTCTAAGACTTCATTTGCTGAGATTTGAGCTAAAATTGTGTAGAATGTGACAGCTGATAGAAATAACAAATACTTGGGGCTCAGTTCTAACTCTGGACTTAGCACTTTACCAGCTGTGTGGCCTTAGACAAGTTATATCATGTGACTAGGCCTCAGTTTCCTCATCTGCAAAATGTGAGTAATCATAGGAATTAGAACACCCACTTGATAAAACTGTTGTGAAGATTAATTGGGACAGTATAATGGGACTTCCAACATGGTTTCTGGCACACAGAAAATACTAAACAAACAGTGATTATTTGTTTGAAGGTCACTCTGCTAGGCACAGGTAGTATCTGCATTAGAAGACATGTCTGAAAGGGCAAAGATCACCCTGTCTCACCACATGGCCTCTGTCAAAAATGTGCAAACTCGGGGTGGGAGTGCGGTGGGCCGACAGAACTGAACACTGGGCCTCAATCTCCCATTTCATTTTCTCCTGGAAGCGTGCTAAGCACGTAGTTTCCTGAGAGCAACAGCAAGTGTCTCACCGAATCAGCCCACTGGCTCGGGAGCTCATTCTCTCCTGCATAGGACATCCAGGCCTGGCTCCTGTAAGATGAGGGAGGCGTTGGGATGAAGTAGCCGGTGAAGCCAGGTCTGTTGGCCGCTGGGATGGCAAACACTGCCGGCACTGTGTTACCTGGCATGGAGGAAGTGGTTAGAAGGTCAGAAGAGGCTGGGCTCTGGGGTCCAGCCACCCACGAGTCAAATAAAGCCCATTTCGCAGGCCACCAGGCTGCCTGCTAGACATGAAGATGCAGTAAATGGGCCTGAGGTGAGATTATGCTCTCGGCTACGAGACTGACTCAGCTCCATCTAAGGGACAGCAGACCTCTGGCTCGCAAGGAGGAGGCTGGCCAGGGCGGGAGGGTGGCTGGGGTAGAAGGGCTCCTGGCTTTTCTCAGTGAAGCTCTTACAAGGTTACTGTGACTTCCAAGGGGAACAGGTGGCGCCCTGGGACTCAGGGTATCTGGCATAGAAGCCAAGTGGGACTAAAATCCAGGCTGTTCTCTCTTTGCTGGGGATGGGGGCTGCGTCACACAAGGGGAAGAAAGTCTTTTCTGATATCATGAGAAGTTTCATGCTCTGTTTTCCTCGTTTTCCTATTCCCTAGAGCTGGCGCCCTCTCCATTGGGCCTGTGATAGCTCTAGCTCAGGGAGCTGGAGAACCTAGAGAGGAGTCTAATGTTGGACCTGGTTAGGGTATGTGAGGAAAAAATTCATCATGGAGGGAGTCCTGCATCCCCAGCCCTGTCACCTGTCTAGTCAATCACCGGCCTGAAGCTCAGACCAGCATTGTAGGCTTTGAAGGACCAGTTCTCCCTACTGAGCCCCCAGATAGAACCCTCATCCCCACTCTGCTGGCCAGAGGGAAGGACATCTTGGATGCAGATGATTTCTTTGCAGAAGGATGTGTATTTTTAAAGATTCAAGAAAAAATAAAAAGGAACAGACTTCACTGGAGGAATTCCTGGAAACTGCAAATGCTTTAGTTGTGTTGGCAACTGGGCATTGGCAAGTTTAGCCAAAAAGGTACAGGATGAATACAGTAAAAATGCAACTAGGTCATGAACAAACTAGGACACACAGCTTACATAAACTTAAAATGCCCGATGTGTTGCCATATACTCCTATATAGGCATATACACTTAATCTCAGATTTAAAATGAATGGATGGTATGAGGCCCGGAATTATCTTGGGGAAGGAAAGCTGTATGTGTAACACTGTAAAGATGAAAAAATTGTCATCTATCTATCTATCTATCTATCTATCTATCTATCTATCTATCTGGGTCTCCCTAGTCCCAGCCTGGCTGGAAGTCACTATGTAGACCAGGCTGGCCTCAGCCTCCTGAGGACTGGGATTAAAGGCATGTGCCACCACACCTGGCACCAGTAATTTTTATTTAATGTGTATGAGTGTTTTACCTGCATGCATGTAAGTTGCACCCACATCATGCAATAGAAGAGGGCATCAGATCCTCCTGGAACTGGAGTTATGGTCAGTTGTTAGCTGCCATGTGGATGCTGGGAACTGAACCTAGGTCCTTTGCAAGAGCAAAGTGCTCTTAACTGCTGAGATATCTTTCCAGTCCCAAGACAGAACAATCTTTAAGCAAACAGAACCCTGAAATATGGCAAAATGCCAACAGGCACCTTGACTTTAGCATAACTTGTTATTTTGCCTGACTTCAGAATTTGTGTTTAGAAATAAAACCAGTGGCTCTTCTGGTCAATGCTAGTGAAGTCATGGGACCCAGATATGGGGTGGCTTTGGTTCCTGATGGTGATCAGTGGTGTAGATGGGGGTGGGGGTGTAGAGGGGCTCAGCACAGGAAATAGGGCTTTCCTCTTTGGGCTCACCTGAGTAATTTAAAGCCGACTGATCCAACTGCGCCACTGACACAGGACCTCTGGACACCTGGGCAAATGAGGCACTGTCATGCAACTGGGTGGGCTCAGGCCCAGAGGACTCAGCCATTCTTGTCTTGCTGCCGATGTCTGAGGTCGACCTGGGCAGGACAGAGGGACTGTGTGAGCACACCTCAGGCCCCAAGCAGTTGCACTGCATGTAGAGGTGATCTGCTATCTTCAAGCCTCATCCTCATGGAGTCTTGAGACTGGTTTGCCTCCAAATATCTAAGGTGGTGCCAGCATGCAGGAGGCGCTCAGACCTGCTGTAGTGGCTGTGGTGGCGCTGGAGTCATTTTCAACTGTCTGAGGTCAGTTCTCCAAGGATGGTAGTAAAACATTTAATTTCGATGTAAAAGCAGCAAGGCAATTAGTACTGGGTGTTAGCAGGGGATGGTAGACTTAGGAGGTGATGACATCATCTGTAGCCAATAAGAAGGCTCCTTCTGAAGTGTAAAGAATGTCCTCTTGCTGATACTAGAAAGAGTGACCCAGACAGCTGGAGAGCCACATTTGCTGCTTCCACTTGAGGGAGGCAAGAAGCCCACAGCTCTGGGAAGCATGGGTTATATGCAGGAGCAGAAAACCATGGGCAGTTTGTGAGCATTATGTACAAGAGAAACTCCTCTCTCTTTCTTAGCCTCGCAGGCAAGCAGAGAATCACGCCATTTAACACATCTTCATCTTTCTATTTAGTGCTCAAAAAGCCATGGAAGAAGAGGCTAGTTGCTTCTGCAGAGACACCCATGTCCTTGCAGCTAGAAAGGGTGCTTTCCCCACAGACTACTTTCCCTCAAAGATGACACCTTTTGCCTAAGGGGACCTTCCAGCTCCCTAACATTAGTCAACTGCAGCTAGTGCCAGGTGGCAGCCCAGAGGGCCACTGTCAGAGAAGCAGCCATCACAGTAAAGGCAGATGAGAGCCCCAGCAAGGGAGGACAGAGACGCAGGGGTCTGGGTCTTCATCGGCCTTCTCTAAGCCTGTTTCCTGTAAAATGAAAGAGATGGGCAGTTTCACCTTGAAGGTGTGCTCCTGGTCTCATGTCCTGGGTTTCTGTGAAGGAAGTGACTGTCTCATGTTGGTAAGCATGGTGGATGGTGCAGAAGGCAAGGGAAGGGCTGGCAGTTGGTGGAAGAAATGAAGAGATGCTGGCCATTCGCAGACCTGACACAAAGGACTGGACTCACATGAGTAACTGAGAAACCCCTCAGCTCCGCTGGGAGGTGATGAAGAACTGATCTGGGAGGGTGGGGGCAAGATGGGAGCTAGGTGGTCAGGATAGAGTCTCCGTTTCTCACCCATTCCCTTCCTCCTCTGGATCTGCCTTATATGCTTTGCACTCCTTTTTTGAGGAATCCCCTTTTTGAGGTGTTTACAGATAAAGAATCAAATCAGGAGTCAACAAGACAAGGCAACCTGCCTGGGAGATTAGGGAACAGACTCTTGGTCAGCTTCTGCCCACCCCACTGAGGTCTTCACTGGCCTCAAGGGGTGATGTCAAACTACCTCCACATTCTAAACCACTAGAACCGAGAAGAGCATCTTTTCTGGGGAAGCTCCTGGGGTGACTGGTGTGTTGGGGGAGGTTTGGGGGACAGAGCCAGGACAAGTGGCCCATGCATTCCCCAGTGGCGGGTACTTCTAACCCTGGGTATCAGGCTTGTTCCACTCTTTCCTAGTGTTGTGGTTTTAAAACTTATTATCCTGCTCTATTGAAGATGTGTACGCATTATCTTATTATAGAGCAAAGAAAATGTTTAACAAATGCCTCAGACTGTGAGGCATAAACTCATATATTATTATCCTCTTCCTTTTAGAGGAAGAGTTGAGGGTGGGTACCCAGACCCACTGCTCCATGGCTGCTTAGACACTGTCCTCTAAGTAACAAAGGAGTTTCTGGGTATGTACACACCATCAGATTTGTAGCTTGAGCTGAGTAATTTTCATATCTTCAAGGTCAGGATATGGGACAGTCAAGACACAGGGCAATTGACCTTGGGCTGTTTTGACTGTGGAGTCTTAGAGATTTTTCTATTTAGAAAGACATGAAAGTTGGTCAATGTTCTGGGGTCCCCATTTCCTTCCCGATACTCAGCATACCCTACCTCAAATGGGGCAGGGAAGGAAGGAAGTTCACTGATGCTATGACCCAGAGGACCACATAGCACAGGATCAAATCTTCTCTAAATTGGGAAAGAAAGGAATATGTTACCGTCTGAGGGAAGTAACAGCCACAGGACCAGTCCGAGGAGGTACAGGTGGAGGGGGAGAGCCCATGACCATTTCAGGAAGCTGGGAAAACCGGTAAGCCTGGGAAACAAGCAAATTAGAGGAAAGTTGTGAAAACTCAGCATTGATCAGCACAAATTCTCAGTTAAGGAAGAGCACATTTCCAAAGGCCAGACTTTCAGTCCTTCCTCAGATCTGTTCCTTAACAGGTTGCCCAGTCACCTTTACCATCCAACCTCTGCAGTCACAGAGCCCTTCAGTGAGCTCAGAACACACGGAGCTCTTTGTGACCTCGGACACTGGCATGTCCCTTCTTCCTGGAATACTTCTTTCCTGGTTCAGCCCATAGCTGTTCTTTCATGTCATTCATCCTATCCCATGCTCCCCTAGAAGCCCTTTTTTTGATGTGTGGAAATGAGTACTCTCTGGCTAAATTACATGACTGCATGCTTATTTATTATGTGCCATCAGCTAGACTGTAATCTGAGGCTATAAAGGCGAGGTTTTGTCCTCAGTAATATCTGGATACTTGGAACGGTGTCTGATATATTACAGAAGATCGATAAATGTTAGGTGAGTGGATAAATGACTCATTGGAGATATTTTATTATCTTATGGAAAGTAGGTTTAATGGGAGAAAGCAATGAGTTTTGGAGGAAGGAGGCATGCGTGAGGTTCCGATGAAAAGACTTTAAATCCACAGGCAAGTCAGGTGACCTCTGTGGACTTCAGTGTTCTCTTCGGAAGTGGAGACACTGATGCCATGCTCAGACAGCTACTGAGAAGACAGGCAAGGCAGTCTGTGTGCAGGAACTTTGCAATCTACAAAGCACTATTCAAAGATAAGGGATTGGAACTGTTACCAAAGCAACATGTGAGTAGATAAAAGAAAGGTGGACCAGAACAGGGAGAGCCAGGCTATGGCCTCCCGTAGCAAGAGAAAAACCTAGAAACACTCTCAGAGAAGATAAAGCTTAATCTGTGCTTCTCACCCATTTCTCTCTTTAGGGTTACATGCTTGCCTGCCAGGTTTCTCAAAGAACAAGATGACAGGCCTTTAAACCCAAAAGTGTCAAGTTTAATGCAGCAGCGGAAAATGGTCCTCCCCCTCAAGCATTATGGCAGACAACCTACCTGTCAGGGCCATCCCACTCAGTAGCAAAGAGACACTGGATAAAGCACACTCTTATAATGCATTGTGAAAATTGCAAGCTGTAAGGGACATCTCCAAGGGCAGCCCTGGCATCCTCCCACCCCTGAACTTCAGCAAACCAAAACACAAAGATGAGATGAAATCAGATATGGAAATTGTGTGCAAGAAGCAAATGCAAAAGATAAAGTTGCCCTGAAGGCAAACTGGGCAACTGATTATCAAGTAAGATATTAGGTCTCAGCACACGGCAAGCCAAGGCAGCTTCACCTGAGCTGTGCACACCAGGGAAGGGGCTAGCTTTGGTCTCTCTTTAGAAGACAGACTGGTGAGGTTCCAAAGCTCAGATGGAAATAATTGCAAGTTCTCTTTGGAGTGGAGTATCCCCAAAGTAGGCTCGAAGGACTGGCACAATTAAGAAGAATTAAGTAGGAGTTCAGAATACAAGAGTATGAAACATGCCAGAAGAGAGAAACAAAGGTTAGTATCAAAGAAACAGATATAGGCCTTTAAGGACTTTCACATTTGAAATGTCCAGACATAAAACAACAACAAAAAATAACAGTACAAGAAATACTTTTAAAGAATTAGTTGACCCTGGTTGGAGAGATGGCTGAGTGATTAAGAGTGTGTACTGCTCCTGCAGAGGCTCAGAGCTTGGTTCCCAGGTGCTAAAGGGTAGAAGTCAGGGAACAGAAGAGAAGCAGATCCAAAGAAACAATAGCTAGCTGGGCATGCGGGTTCATTCTTTTAATCCCAGCATTCTTGGGAGGCAGAGGCAGAGGTAGGTGGATCTCTAAATGATGAGTTGCAGGCTAGCCAGAACTATGTAGTGAGACCCTGACTAAAAAGAGGAGGAGGAGGAAGAGGAGGAGAAGGAGGAGGAGAAGGAGGCGGCATTGGTGATGGCAGTGTTGGCAATGGAAGAATATTCCAGAACTGATAAATAAGGAAGTACATGTCAAAACAGAATAAATAGGATAAAACGCATATCTAGATACACTGCAGTGAGATGGGAGAAGACCAAAAGCAAACAGGAGACCCCAAATGCAGGCAGAGAGACACGGGCATGTCACCCACAAAGGGATGCTTAGGCTGGCAGGTGCTGTCTCATTAGCCAGCAATACTAACTTCTCAGAAGGATATCTTCCCAGATCTAAAATCACAGATTATTCCAACAGAGTAATAGTGGGTGATTTCAGTAGTCTACTCTCACCAACAGACAGGTCATCCAGATAAAAACTAAATAGAGAAACCATGGCTCCTATTTCTGGCCACTTGCTGCTTCCTAATCCACTACAATGTGAATAACTGCCACCACAAACTCTTGTCTTCACAGTCTGAGCCACTCTGCCATGCCTTCCTTACTAAAACGGACGGCAACTCCCTGAAGTCATGAGCCAAAATAAACCTTTCCTTCCTTATGTTGTTTCTATCAGGTATTTTGTCACAGGAACCCCAAAGCAATGAACATAGACAGTGCTCAGGGAAGCACATTGTCAGCTCCACTGACGCTAAGCTCTGAAAGTAGTAGCTATGTCTGTCTCACATTGTTGCACATTTGTTCCCAAATTGCCTCACATCCAGCCACGCCAAATCACTATTTCTGAATACACGTTGTGTGCGCTGGAAGTAAGTTGATTTCAGTTTGAGTCACCCATTCACTGAATGTGGACAGGTCATTAAGCCTCTCTGGATCTTGGTTTTCTTGCTTCTGAAATAAGGCATTGACTTTACTCAGTCTGCCAAATATTTCTTTCGTCATGAAGCCATTCTTAAAGTATATATGTGAATGCATCTCTCAACTCTCACCAGAAAAGCCTCCTCATGTAACAGAGAGTGATTAATACAGAAGGCCACAGCTAGCCAAAATGTAGAGACTAAGAGATGGCAGAGTGTATGTCTCTGAATAGGATGCTTATATTAGACCTCTGCCACTCAGGGTTCAGGAATCACTGTGGAACAGAGGGCAGAAAGTCTGTAAGAGATGACCACAAGGAAGTAGAGCTTTCCAGGTGATTGGGAACTTGCTCATGTGAACTTACAGCAATAGTGACAGCATGCACAAGGCCCACCCAAAAACCAGATAAAACCTAGCATAGAACTACAGAAATGGGTAAGAAGACCCATCCTTAGCTGAGGAACTACTAAGTGATCACTGCTGGGTGAGACAGAGTTGTTCTTCTTTCAGAGAGCGATGCTAGATAGGTTGACCAGGCTTCAGTGGATGGACTCATAATACCGAGGGACATCTGGGGACACAAATTTGACTTGATAGACTTTAACATATTTGACAGAAAGCATGAAGCTTTCTGTCAAATATGGGACTACAGATAGGAGAGAGGGTTTAAATATGACCAAGATGTGCTGTATGAAATGCACAAAAATTTAATAAAATAAAAGCATGTGCACATGTGTGTATGTGTTCACAAGTGTGTATGTACATACATATATATGGGTATGTATGTGTATGCATGTGTGTGTGAAGGCGAGAAGCTGATGCTGGTTGTTTTCTTATATTGTTCCTCACTTTATTTACTAAGGCAGGGTCTCTCATAGAGCCTGGAGCTCAACAATTTTCCTAGTCTAACTAGCTGGCTTGCCCCAGGGATCCCTTGTCTCTGCTTCCAGTGTTGGGATTATAAGCAGGCTGTCACACCATTCCAGTTTTTATGAGGTCCTGGGGATCTGAACTCTGGTCCTCACACTTGTGCACCAAGTGTTTTATCCACTGAGCCATCTCCTCAGACCTATCAAACCATTTTGACAGATCTGAATATGTAGATGAAAGTCACATGTCTAGTTGAAACGGAGAAGGGGGCGGCCTGGTGAGTTTGACCCTTCCCTTATTTTCATGATGGTTTCCTGAGGACCTCTCCCCAAACCCTGAGTTTTGCGGACAGATTGAAAATCATTGTCCTGGATGTCTTCCCAGCCTTTCCCTCCATGATTCTCAATAATTCAACAAGTGAAATGCTCCCTTCCCCAAATAAAGGAGTTTACAAGCCTCTTCTCTCTTCTGAACTCTCATACTGTTCAGCAGAGGAGGCAGGCATTTATTTTTTTCTCTGGTTCTTGGAAGGCTTATTCTGTAGTCAACATAGATTCCCAACCAAGAGAAAGCTCTCTATGCCTGTCTGTCTGATAGTAGCTCACTAAAAGATGAGATGAAAGGTTCTGAACTGACAAGCTCTGAGGAAGTTCCCTTTCCTAGTAAGTAGGCTTTTTCAGGCATAATGCATGACTATACAGATGAGTAGACAGCTATCGTTGGGCTGTATCCTTGGGAATTTGCTGGTTATGGGGTGATCACATAAAGAACAGAGAAACAGCCATTGCCAGGTGTGCATGGGCTAAGGAAATCTTCCCACATCTCCCTCTACGTAGCTTCCAGTGGTTCTAAGGCCTCTTCTCTTTGAATGCCAACTCCCTCACTCATGACCATGCAATCTGGCACTTACTTACTTGTTGGTTGCTGTGCTACTTGGGGACACCTCCCCCCACCAGAAGCTGTTATTCAAAACTATTGATAGTTTCCAAGTTTCTAATTCCACAGTTGTATTTGTGAGGGCTCAGCCTGACCTCTTAGGGCAAGGGGTTGGAGGTGTGTATCTGGGCAGGAAAGGCTGGAGACTCAGAACTGAAGGCAGTCTTCGTAAATAAGTTTGAGGCTGAAAGAGGCTGATGTGATTAAATAGGTCAATCCTTGGGTTCAGAAATTAGATTATAATGTGGAGGAAAGGAAGGTGATATTCTAGTCCAGCTTGGGTAGGAAGTGAGGAAATGGAATGGCACCATCTTTTCTAACAATCCCTACGGAGTGAACACAGACAAGTGGGGACCTCCCGCGGATGGGGAGATCCTGTGAGCGGGGACCTCCTGTGAGTGGGGACCTCTTGTGAGTGTTCTACTTTCTAGAAAGAGGCAGCTAGGAACGAAAACCTCAGGGGCAGCACTTCAGGGATAAGGGCTGATGAGGGCTGCCTACAGATGCAGAGGCAGGCTAGGGGATCTTGGGCTTTGCCTTGTCAGTGGGAAGTGGACCCAGAGGCCAAAGCTAATCCATCCTCATTAGAAACTGCATCAGTTAGCAATCCATTACCATAGTAACTACCTGAGACAATCTATCATCCAGGAAAAGATTCTTTTCTTTTTTGACTCAGAACTTTAGAGGCTTCAGCCTATGGTTGGTTGGTCCCATTGCTTTGGTTATGTAATGGTAGGTATGTGACAGAGCTACCTCATGACCAGGGAGTAAAAGAGAGGAAGAGCCTGGGGTCCCATCCATCCCTTTAAGGGCCCACATCCCCAAGGATCTGAAGATCTCACAATAGGATTCATCTTTTAAAGACTCTATCACCTACCAATAGTGCTGGGGACCAACCTGTTAAAATGTGGGTCTTTAAGGGACAGTCCAGATCCAAATTTCAGCAGAAGTCCTTGCCTAGGGCCAGCCAGTTAGGCCCAAGTCCAAGTAGAGACTCCTGGCTTTCCATGGCAGTTAGAGCCACTGGACTTCTAGCCACGGCATCCTTCAGAGCATGATGCTGACCCTGAAGAAATGGCTCTGGGCAGAACAACACCCACGCCATTCATATTCAGTGACTAGTGACTCTCTATCCTGCTGAGGTAGAATCTTCTAGAAAGATCATTCTGATTTAGTTGAAGGTAGGGGCATGGTCATTAAAATCTAACTCCAAGGAGAAACAAAACCCAGTGCTTATCTTGATCTAGCAAACGACCAAGCACTATGGATTGAGAACTGCCTGAGAGCTTTGGATAAACATTGCCTGAGGCTTCCTCAGTCTCAGAAGTCAGGAAATTCAAGCTGGAAAGAAAGCAGATGACACTGAGATCACACTCCTTGCCTCAGCCTCAGAGAGGTCAACTGACTTGTCCAAAATCATGTAACCAATTAAGGACACCATCTTGTCTTGTAATTGTGAGGTGAGGGTGGCTGGTACAGAGGACGCGGGTTTTGATGTCAGACAAACTGGAGATTGGCTCTTGACTAATTCTTCACAGCTGCTTGGCTTCAAGGAAGTTGACACCTTGTCCCTGCTTTCTTATTAGATTTGAAGGGAATAGCATCACACCCTGATTTCAAAGCTCTTTTAAAACACTAATTTTCTAACAGTGTACTATCTGATACACAGTAGATATACAGTAAGTGTTATCCTCTTCTTCTGAGACAGAATGATACTCTGATATGGTAATTACAGTAATCAAGATTTGTTTCCCTCTCACAAGTCTTTGGATCTAGGGTCCTTTTCCTGCCCCAGTATCTAGGACATCCTAACTTCCTGCTGCAGGTAAAGATGTTCTCAGCAGACTGAAGTAAGAATCAGTTCTTACTAGAACTTCAAAAGCTAGAGCTGCCAAATCATAAGACCCTAGATTGTGACTGTCAACTATTTAAGTCCTAAAGCACTTGGGGCCTAAATGTGAGGCAGAGACAAAAGACTTGGAAGAAGTGAGGGACATTTAGACCACCCTGACCCAGGACTTGGTAAACATTCTCCAATAGGGAGGAAAGCTGGAGGGAAGGCAAGACAGCTTAGGATGCTAATGAATGGAGCTGTGCTCTGCCTCACCTCTGTAGGAAGAGGACCTAAATTCCATTAAGATTTGGAGAATTTTGAAAGATAGGACCTGTGTACACCTCTGGAAAGCTTAGGAATCTTCAACCTGCCCCAGCACAGGTTGGATGATTCAAGTGATAAGGGAGTCTGATGCAAAGGCTTTTAATAGTCCTGCAGGGATAGGTGGGGAAGCTGCTGGTGGGTGGGGAGAACGGGGTGGGACAGGTGTGGGTGTAAGAGTCTCTCTGAGAGGGAGAACAGGTGGATGGGAGGGGAGAAAGAACCAAAGCTAGTGTATATATAAACAAAACAAGGGAGGAAAAGAGGGAGGGGCTTAAGGGCTTCTCCCCAGGAAATGAGAGAACCCCTGTGCCCTTCTGGACTAACCCCTGGGGAATACTGAGAACAAGGACTTCTCATGGATGTCATCTAGGGCAGTTAAGGGAAGAAAACAGATCAGAAATTGTAGCGCTAACCCAATGTTTTACCCCCCTCAGATACCCAGAAAACAAGCAGCGCCTGAGCTGACTGAGAAGGTGACAGAAGAACAAAGTTACTTTTCTGCTATACCTGAGTCATAGGTACTATGGCTTCAACATGACATGTACCCATAGGCTCATGTGTCGAACAGTTGGCTGCCAGCTGGTAGCATTATTTTGGGAGGTTGTGGACTCCTTAGGAGATGTGGCTTAGTTGAAGGAAGTAGGTCCCTTAATCTGGCATACACTAGGTGGTCAGTGAGTGCTGTCCCCTTCTGACAGAAGCAATACTCCGATAGTCATTACAGTAATAAAGATGTCTTTCCTCCCATAGTTCCCTCTTACTGGGCGTGGGTCCTTAAGGGTACCTTGTCCTTGGTCCTTTCTTTCCTTGCTATCTGCTTCCTGTCTTCTAAGAAATGAAGATTGGCCCTAACACCCACTCCTGCCACTATGATGTTCTGCCCAAAAGCATGGGACCAAGTCACCATAGACTGAACCCTCTGAAATCATGAGCCTAAATAAGGCTTTCCTTGTTTTGAGTTGTTCTCTCCAGCATTTTGGTCACAGTGACATGGGAATAACGAGTGCAGTGGGCTGAGCTAGGCATTCTCCAGCTTCCTACCTTCCCATTCTTTTCCCATGCAACAGCCTTCCTGTGGAAACTATGGCTATTATTCTTTCTAATGACTTTTCTGAGTTTAATGGCATATACGTTTGCCAGCTATTGGGAACTCAGCAAGATTTTTGAGGGTGAGGGGGACTGAATTTCTCAGGGAAATGAAAAGGCAATGACCCATATGCCTGCCCAGTCAAGCCAGTGTGGCACAATGGCCTGCTGTCAAGGATCCTGAGAAATGCACCATGCACGATTAACAGTGACTTGTTGGGACTCTCCCCTCCAATTTGATACCCACCTCATCAGATGGAAGCTCAGGACATGTTCAAGTTTTATTTGGAGAAACATAATCAATATAATACATCTTGAATCCAAATGCTGTGTTGCTGTCGCCATGCCTGATATGTCTGCATGTTTCATTATTAAAGGTTTTATGGGGATGATTGCTTTGCTTGTAAGGAGGAAGGAAGAAATCCGGGTTATCAAACCCAGACTTCACCCTCACAGGGCTGTTTTCCTTAGTAAGCCAGTAACAGGAATGGACAAAATGCTCCCAAACTCTATCAGTTTCCTTACAAGATGATCATACTTCAAAGCTGTGGCTATCCGAGTTTGCATTCTTGCTGGAAGGACAGTCCTATAACTCAGTTTTAGTCAGGGAAAGGAAAAGGTGTGAGCTTCAGTGTTAGAAAGCAATGAGTCCTAATACCAGTTCTGTCACTAGTAGCTGTACAGCTGGCCCTGCATCCGAGGGTTCCACAACAGTAGATTCAAGTAACTGCAGACAAAGTATTCAAAAAGAGCACTGAATCTGTACTGAACATATATAGACTTTTCTTGTCATTTTCCCCCAGACACTACAGGATGGCAGCAATATACGTAACATTTAATTTATATCGTATTAGGTATTCTAAGTAATCTAGGGATGACAATAAGAAAGTACATGGGAGGATTATATAGATTACATAGGAAAATGGTGCCCTTTTATAGAGGGACTTGAGCACTGAGGGATTTTGCTGTCTTTTAGGGGATCCTGGAACCAGTCCCTCCCCCCCTAAGGATATTGAGGAATGATGCTAAGTACTTTTTCCTAATTGCATACTTGAGGCTAATGATTGTGATATCACAAAAGGGTTGATGGATTAGGAGAGATAATGTCTATACAGCACTTAAGTCAGTATGCAGTCAACAACGGGAACTCAATAGACGGCAAGCAACTGTTATTATTACTGTTAATTCCCTCTGTAAAGAGTCTGATGGGGAGGATGTTTTAGCCCTAATGCCTTTTTAAGAATCCCTACTCTATCGCCAGCAGGAAAGTTGTAGGATATTTTCGTTCCACTTGATGTAGACCCATTACGGTTACTAGCAAAATTGGATCGGTCATTAGGTGTTGAGTCCAATTTCTTTAAAGATTCAAGAGGTAAAATATGATCAAAGCCTCCAGAATTGTACTGCAGAAATCCCAAGTTGCCAGTGGTAACCTTTCCTGTGATGTAACTGCCATGCTGGCCTAGCACATTAAAAAATACCAGCTTCTAATTATGCTCCCTCCCCAATGGACAGAGTTTGGAGCACTTTCTTTTATGGAAGACAATAAGTAATCACAGTTATGCTAAACTGCTGCCTTTTCTATGGATTTCCACATTATCAGAGCATAGGGGGTCTCTGTAAGCTCTTGGGTTAAGAATCATCATTTTTACTGTATATTTTTGCCTATCTTCTCCTTTCATGGAGACAGAAGTCTCATGTGTTGCTGACAGACAAGGAGGAAACTTTAATAATGAAAGGACTGTGTTTAGTTTGTTCTGGTTTGATGGTTTGAACCTCTGCTGGGTTTTTGTTTCAGTCCTTTTCCTTATGAGGAGCCTCATTTTCTGATGTGTGTTCTTCCTAGGATAACAGTGGCTACTTCCCAATGACAACGAACAGCCATCTGATTTTTCACATATCCCACAATAAAGTTTTTAGAGGGCTTTATTGGATTAAAATGTAGTGGTGATGGGCTATGGCAACTTCTCACTGGCCACTGCAGACACTTCTGGAATGTGGAGCATCTTGAATGTATTTCCTAGCAGCAGTGAAAAACTCATATTTTTGTGACCTGGGCATTGCCCCAAAGTGTATTATATCTTAAAATTTATGTTAAGAAGACATGAATAGCTAACAAGATCACAGAGAGATGCTCAACATCACCAATCATTAAGGAGATGTAAATAAAACCATAATCAGACCCACCTCGCACTCATTAGGATGGCTACTGTCAAATAACAGAAAATAACAGGCATTTGGTGAGATGTGAAGAAACTTAGAAGTTCTTCTGCACTGCTGGAGGGAATGGAAAATGGTACAGCCACTGTAGAAAACAATAAGGCGGCTCTTCAAAAGATTAGACATGGAATCCTATATGATCCAGCAGTTCTAATCATGGGTATATATCCAAAAGAATGAAAGCAAGAACTTGGAGATATTTGTACACTTATGTGAATAGCAGCATTATTTAAAATGGTCAAAAGGCAAGGAGAACTCAAATATGCACACCTTGTCAGATAGACTAACAAACTGTGTTATGTACAGACAGCTGGCTATTGTCCAGCCTTACCAAGGAAGGACATTCTGATGCATGCTATGTGGATAAAACTTGAAGGCTATGCTAAGTGAAATACAGCAATCAGAAAGACAAATATTATATATGAAATACATAAAGTGGTCAACTTGCTAGAGACAGAAGGTAGAGTGATGCTTGCAGGGACAGACGGAGAGGGAAGAAAAGGGAGTTGACTGTCACTGAGTGTAGAGGGTCACACTGGCAAGATGAGGAGCCTTAGAGATTAGTTGCACAAGAATGTGAATATATTTAAGGGGCTGGAGAGTTGGCTCAACAGTTAAGAGCACTGGTTGCTCTTATGAAGGACCTGAGTTCAGTTCCCAGCACCAACATGGTGGCTAACAACTGTCCGTTACTACAGTTACAGGGAATCTTAGGCTCTCTTTTGACCTCTCTGGGCATTGCACACACGTGATGCACTTACATACATGTATGCAAAAACATTCATACACATAAAATAAAAAGAAATATTTAAAAATATGAATGTAGTTAGCACCACTGAACTGTATACTTAAAAAGGGTTAAGATGCTGTTATATTATGCATACTTTACTACAATAAAAATAAAATGCTATATTAAACATTTTTATTCATATTCTACCTATAGTTTAAAAAATGGGATACAAAGATGATATCTTGTGTTTACCTTATTACCTTTATTTAGCTTGTAGTCTCTGGATTTGCATATCATAAACTGAGGAGATGACTTTAAGGACAACCAGCTCTCCTGATTGTGTCTTATCATCCCCAAATTGGCATTTACTTAATGAAAAAGTTAAAGTCCAACAAGCATGTGTTCTGCCCACTTGGACACCCACTATTTCATACTCACTGGAAGTTGGTAATTATTGGTGATCATTAATCTTGATTGTCAGTTTGGTAGGATTTAGACTCCCCATGGAAACAAGTCTCTGTGCATGTTTATGAAGGAGTTTCTAGATTACATTGAGATAGAAAGACCCACACTAAAGGTGAACAGTACCATTCCATAGTCTGGGTCTCAAACGGAATCAAAATGAAAAAGGGAGCTGAGCAGCAGCATTCATCTAGTGCTGTTTCTTGAATGTGGATCTAATGTGACCAGTTGCACCATGCTCCTGCTGCCATGCTGTCCCTGCTGTGCACTGTACCTTCAAACTCTGAGTCAGAGTAAATCCTTAAGTTCCTTTCCTCAGATATTTTGTAACAGCAATGAAAAAAGACAGAAAACTGGTATAGGAGTAGAGTTGTTGCTATGACAACCTGACCATGTGGCTCTTAGGTCTTTGGAAATGATTTGTAGGAAGAATATGGAAGAGTTGGGAACTTTGGGCTGGAAAAGCCCTTGAATACTGTAAGCAGAGCTTAATGGGTCATTCTGGTTGGAGCTTGGAAGACAAGAGTGCTAAGAGAAATGTGGACAGTAGAGGCCTGTCTCATGAGGTTTCAGAGAGGAACAAAGACTCTATCAGGAGCTAGGCTAGAAGCCATTTATGCAATATTCTGGAAAAGAATCTGGCTACATTCTGCCTGTGTTCTGAGAACTTGAATGGTGTTGAACTCAAAGGTAATGGATGGACTAATTTGTTTGGTGGAGGCAAGTCCAAGAAAGGCTAGCATTCAGATTGTGTCATGGTTACTGCTCATTACTTTTATTCAGGTCTAGAGTGAGAGAGAACAAAAGGTGGATCAGAAAGATAAGAAAAATGTGAAGTTTGATAAGGAAGTGTGTATGACCAGGTTTAAAGTTTGGTACAAGGAAAGTGCAGATGACATGGCATCTCTATTTCTTAAGGAGATTAGCTCCATTATAAAGAAACTGGTGCTTTGCACTGGGACATCCTGTAAACAAGCCATCAAGGGCTGCTTCTTGTGAGATTCAAATTCATTTGAACTGAGAATGTCATTGAAGAGGTTCTCTGATCCTTAAAAGCTATGCCTAGGAAAGCGCTTCCCCAGGGCCAGCACATAGAGACTGCCATTGCACACTAATATTAACTCTTAGGTAGTTACAGAGGAAATTCCTAATTACTGGGAAGTAGGTTATTGTTTGTATTTGTTTATTTTTACCAGCAGAGCTTTGAAGCAACTTCAATTTCCAAAGCTGGTAAATGGTAGAGCTGTGATTCAGTTAAGCCTCCTGACTCACAGCTGGCCTGTGTTCTTAGCCACCAGGATGCACAAGCCCTTCACACAGGGCTCTTTGATCCCTTTTGACATTTAAATTGGGTTTCCTACATGAAAGCAGAAAAAGGAAAGCCACCAGTGAATGGAGAATAGGTCAGCTGTTTGCAGAAGAGAGGCAGAAATGCTTCAAAAATGTATCAGGGTTTCACGTAAGGCCCCTCATGGAGCTGACACACAAGAATAAAGGTCTGGCGATGGATCTTGGCTGAAGGGTGAGACGGCATCCCAGCTTGTCTTCAAATCCCGAGTCCTCGTTTGGGTCCCGTCAGAATCCAGCGGGCAGACCAGACCTGAAGATGGCAGGTGGACAGGGTGTTTGACTTACCGGCCGAGGCAGGCTGTATTGATACATTTCCGGGCGATAGGTGGGCACCCACTGCACCCCAGCCCTGGGCCGTGTCATGGTTCCTGGAGCACTGGTCACCACTTCTGAGTAGGGCAGATGCTGAGTGGAGCCGTAGGCCTCCTGGTGCCGACTCTGGCCCGCGTGGCCTGCGGAAGCCAGGCTGAAGGCCTCCTCCAACAGCATGTGCATCTGTTGCCGGACCTCATCGATAGAAGGCTGTGAGCTCAGTGTAGAGGTCTCTGAATGGCCCTTGACCTGCCGGGCCCTGCCATAGCCCCGGGGCTCATGGACTCTGTCAACATTGGTTTCCTCTATGATTTCAGGCTCAGTCTGTAGGATGAAACAAAGGAATAATTTGTTAATGAAGTGCCTTCCTATGAAGGTGGCCTGTAACATATTCTAAAATAGTCACTGGGATTTATGATATTATGAGTTGTGCTCATCTAAGCTATAACCAATGTGCCCTATCCAGGAATTCCCAAGGCAGGAGTTGTTAGCTAGTGTTGTATAGGAAAGGCTACATTCTAACCTCTATTGGAATCTTAAGGTATCCACAGCTAGACCAATGCTGCAGACTTGCTAATTAGCATACTTAATGAGAAATGGCTTTCACTAATGAAATTAATGGCATTCTCAAAATTTCTGATGCCTTTGGGTATAAGAATCTGGAGCATCTTGTAAGTCTATGTCCCAAAGCATGGTACATCATGACTCTAGACTAGCTCTTTAAATGAACTTGTGTCCCATCATTGGTTAGGGAATTGCTGGTTGCCTGATTCCATTTATGAGAGAGTAACGAATTCCTCCTTCTATGCAGCTGATCTCAAAAGTATGATGTGTGATGAATGAGAAGCCCTGCATGGGGCCCAGCACTTTGCTTTCATGAGCATTCCAATGACTGTTCAAGCTTGATTATCAAGTTTGAGCAGGCTACTGGAACTGCCAGCTTGGGTTGTCTGTTGAATGAGTTCTTGGCAAGTAAATTGTCTCCTCTGTGTTCTGAGGCTTCTTTGCCGGTTCTGTGGGATGTCTATAAGTGTTCATTCTATCACACTGCCATGCACAGACCTCAGAATGCCAAACAAAACAAAACAAAGCAAAAAAAACAACCAAAAACCAAACAACAAAGACAAGACCCTTGTTCAGGTGACACAGCATGCTGTCCTGCGGCAACTACTATGGCAAGAGCCAGGTCCAAGGTGCACTAAAAGCCAAAAGACAGCACATTAAAGATGTCCCAACCAGGAAAGCTGCTTTAAGGAATTTCCGTTTCTTCACTGGTAAAAGGTGACGTACCACCTCATAGGGTTCAGTGAAGGTCTACATAAAGACTCAGAACACTAGCACATATATAATAATGTGATACAGACATAATAATGGTAGTCACTGTCATCACCGCAATCACCCTTAATACTGTAATTTGTCCAGATTCTCATGGAATTACTATGGATGAAGTCCTTGGATGCATCAGAGGAACACAGTAGGAAGATGTGATTAGGGAATCCATTCACACAGGCAAGTTCTGTCCTCCTTAAATATCACATACAGATGTTGGAGCTGTGATGTGTTCCATATTTTAAAATGCATTTACTTTTCCTTAATATGAAATAAATAATTTAATATTAAGTTAGTACATACACATTACAAAATTGAAAATACAGAAAGTACAAAAAAGAAATTAGATATTTCCTATAATCTTATCATCTAGAGTTAGGACCTAGCTGCAGGTCAAGACCAGAAGTAAGGCTTTCCATCTATTTTCAAGACTAGATTTATCAACAGCTATAGTAATCCAAAATACTGTTTTTTATATTAGCACAAGAAAATACAGATCATGGGGTAAAAGATAAAATAATTATCCTTGTAATAACAAGAGTTCTAAGACATGTCATGCTCCTAAGCCCTGGGGATGGAGAATGGGGATGGAAGAAGGATCCCGAGGCTCTCTAGGAAAGCCTGTGATCAGTGTCTGGAAAGCATGTTTCCTGAAGGCCTGTGCAAACCTGCTTGTTGAGATTTTGCCTGGAGATACCTTCTAGAGAGTGAATGCAATTTCTAGAAGAAAGTTTCTGCATAACACAGAGAGATGTCGATGAATTTCAAAGTCTAATTCAAGCCTCATTTAAAAGCTTAGGGGGCTGAGGCCAGAGCTGTTAAATGGCTTGCCTTGAGCTACCCAGAGGTGAGCTGTGGTAGCACCTGGAGTCTCCTGTCCTGTGTTCACCCCACTCTACGGCAACCGCCTCATCAATGCTGGTTGCTATCCACACATGGCCTTCCTCCCTATGTCCTCGATCTCCCTAATACATAATAGATGCTTAATACTAAACTACTCCCCGGTGGGAGACTAATGGCACCAGGGTGAGCAGAGCTAGGATTTTCCCACCCTGCAGTGGGGCTCTGCATCTGCCACCGGGTAGATTTACTACCATGTGAATTTATAGTTGTGCCTTAGGCAGGGCAAAAGTGCACACACCCTATTCTCCCTCTCTTCCTCAAGTCCCTGGAGTGGGTTGTGGGGAGGGAGGGAAGGAGGGAGGGAGGGAGGGAGGGACAGAGAGGGAGGAGACAGAGAGAGAGAGATTGATTCAGGGGAGCACAATCTTTGCTCAGGAAGTGGTGGCATTTTCTCCAGTCTCCTGCCATCTGCCCCCTCCATCACCTCAACAGAAGTCACAGCATCTTCTGATGGGTTTACATTCTGCATAGCGATTCCTTAACTGGAGGGGCCAGTGACATAATCCGTATATCACCTTAACTCATTTTCTCTAGCCACATCCTAAAGAACTCCTGTTTTGCCACAATTCTCAGCTGTTTTTCTGTCTCTCCTTAGCTATGGTTGGGAGCAAGGCTAGCTCCCATTCCTCTTCCTCTGGTTACACCTGGATTTGTTTAATGTCTGTCTTGCCCCAAACCAGACATTTCCTGAACCCAATGTACCTCTGTTTCTCACGAGCCTAGCACAAGGCATTTGGCATTCAATAATACTTTGAGAACTTGACCTGACTTGAAAGAACTCTATCTAAATTCCCCATGGGGTGAGTTTGAAGTTAAGATAAAAGGTTTCCTTTCCTAACACATTCCCTCCAATGCTAATGAGCTGTATGACACATGAGCAAGCTGCACAAACTCCCTTAGCCTGAGGCTGCTCCTCTCTGTAATATAGAGTTGAAATATGGTCTGGCATTTACCTTCTCTTGAACTCTAGAGCTCTAGGAAGTACCACATTCCTCTTCTGATCACAGTCCTTGGAATCATGTGGTGTCTACTCATGAAGCTGCCTTCTCTGTTTCCTGCCTGCCGCATGAGTCATAAGTTTATTCTTGTACTGATGGGACAATTACTGCTTTCACCCCAAGTTGGATTCTGGGCTGAGGTTATCAATACAGCAATAAATGTGTGATTCAGCCATATAGGAGGAGATAAATAACTGCAATAACAATATCAGCAAACAATGGTGAACTGTTTACATGCATTTATTTTTATTTTTATTTATTGTGTCTGAGTGCTTTGCCTGCATGTATATAAGTGTACCTATGTCATACAAAGCCCTTGGAGGCCAGAAGGGGGTATCAGATCCCCTAGAACTGGAGTTACAGATGGTTGTTAGCCACCATGTGGGTGCTGGGAATCAAACTCGGGTCCTCTGGAAGAGCATCCAGTGCTCTTAACTGCTGAGCCATCTCTCTAGCCCCTAAGAGTTTTTTATGTACTGACCCTTTTGATTCTTACAATCATATTAAGAAGTATGATTACAATGGTTTTACAATAATGCTACCAGATATGATTATTCTCATTGTACAGATGAGGAAACTGAGGCAATGAAAAGTCAAGCAAGTTGGTAGATCTGACAGAAAGAGCGTATCCACTGTATGTATACGAGAAGATACTTAAGTCATCATTCTCTAGTTGTGGGATCTGGCCAAAGCAGGACTAGACTTCTGAGATGAGAACAGAAGGCATAATAATTACCAGGACAGTTTATATCAGAGGTGACCATAAGGATGAGATGCATCAATATATGAACCAAAACAGAAGCAATGAGTAAACATCAGTTGCAACTATTACTGTTGCTATCTGTCTCCTCACATGGATAGGAGCTCCTTTGGGGTAAACTATGTTTTGTTAGTTATTATATCCATAGTCCCCAGGATGGGGCCCATATCTAAAGTCAAGGATTGGCTGTCAAGTAAAATAAATTAACACAATGGGTGCTCACATCTGCTTGAAGACCTGTAATGTGCCAGCCCTGTGAGGAGTTTGCCACATGGGTTATCCTGCTTAGTCTCACAGAACCAGGTAACAGACATATCCCTTTTCAGAAGAGGGACCAGGTTCACTTGCTTACCTTGCCCTGGCCCCTCCCCTTTACCTGTGCATTTGTAAAAATGCTCTTCAATTGAAAAGATGATGTGCTAGATAGCTTTGGTTGTCAACTCGACACACTTGGGTTGACGGAACCTCAATTGGGGAATTGTCTCCATTGGACTGGCCTGTGGTCATATCTGTGGGATATTTTCTTGATTGTTGAGTGATATGGGACGGCCCAGTCCACTGTGGATGGTGCCACCCCTGGGCATATTGTTCTGTATTGTATAAGAAAGCAGGTTGACCATGGGCCAGGGGAGCAAGTCAGTAAGCAGCGTTCCTCCATGGCCTATGCTCCAGCTCCTGCCAGGTTCCTGCCCTGAGTTCTTACCTTGGGCTCCCTCTGTGATGAACTGTTGTGCCCGGGAGGTATAAGTCAAATGAACCCTTTCTTCCCCAAGTTGGTATTGGTCAGATTATTTTGTCACAGCAATTGAAGGCAAACTAGATAAGAAACGTCTCCCTGTGTTGGCTGATGGTTGGCTTGTATACAATGTCTGGGAGCATATTTCGGCCAGAGAAATGTATTTTTAAATCTCTTTAACTTGGAAGTTAGCATATTTGCTTCTCAGCTTCATACTCTTGAAAAATTCTGGGAAGCTATTTTTATAAACTAATCAAGATATACTCCAATAAAAATTCAAAAAACCAATCAAGATATGTCTGTTAATAATAATAAATACAAGACAGAGATAAGCAAAATGATGAAAATTAAAATTCACCATAATCCAACTGCTAGAAATAACCACTGCTAACAGGGTGACCTCCTGCATGTCCTTCTAGATGTTTCTGTGCATATGAAGGGTTTGCAGATCATGAATGCTCGTGCACCTTTAACCCTACCACTGCCCAATACATCCCCAATCCTGGCCACAAAAGAGATAACAGCTTGGCCTAGTCAGCTTCCTCCGGTCTATGGAGGGCTCATCCTTGACACAAAGATTCTCTGCCATAGGGAATAGGAAGTGGATGGAGGCAGCAAACAACAGAGAGGATTATGTACTGGAGAGATTTTAAATAGGATTTTCTGGAGAAGAACAGAAGCAGCAATGGTATATGAATGGAAGAGAAATTAAGATTTAAAAAGGATCACTGAGCATGCTGTATTCCACATATGTGAAAAATCCATGATCTTTGTTAGCACAGTTCTTTGATTTAGACACTCCTTCAGAAAGAGCTGTTTGGGTTGTGATTTCTATTAACAGAATACAAACATACATGCATACATGGATTTAAACATATAAGGAGTTTATAAATAAAAGATTTTTGTTTCTCTCTCTCCTCCCCCCCCCCGCCACAGGTTTTTAGGTATCCCTGGGGCCAGAAGAGAGCATCAGATCCCCTGGAACTGGAGTTACAGATGGTTGTGAGCTGCCCAATGTGGATTCTAGGAACTGAATTCAGGTCCTCTGGAAGAGCCACAGTGCTCTTAACTGATGGGCTGCCTCTCTAGTCCCATCTCTCTCTCTCTCTCTCTCTCTCTCTCTCTCTCTCTATATATATATATATATATATATATATATATATATATATATGTATATAATATTTGGAACCTTTTTATCCAACAATATTATAAACCAATGTTCTCTGTAAATAAATATATACATTTATAAAGAACAACTTTAAGTAATTTTATAGCACTCTGATATATGGACATTCAAGTTATAATGAATAGCCTTCTTATTTTATGTGACATCCAATATCTTACTACATAAAATAAGCTGTAAAAGATATCCTTGCGATTAAACCATGAATTTATTCTTAGGTTAAATTTCTAGAAGTAGAATTACTGGTACAGAGAATATGCACACATTTAAAGTTGTATCATAACTCATAGAAGAAACAAGCCATTCTTCTTCCCTGAACACAGGAGCCCATAGTCTTGTACTTTATGGTGCTCTCCCCACAAATAGAATAAACACCTACAACTTTCCAAGTTGTTTTCAAAAGAGCAACCCAGACCCCCACACAAGGGCTATTGCATGGCGGCTAAGAATCCCTGTGACCTCAGTTTCTCTCTGAACACCAGGAACAAACTTGTGGGACATTAGAGCCTGTTAAGAATCCCACAGTATTTCTGGGAAACAGTGCAGCAAACTTAGTCCCACTGTTTGGATTTGGCACACATATTGTAGCCCTAAGTCATCAACAAAATTAGCTCGTTTTTAAAAAGTAGACTAATGAAAAAATAAGCTACTGACCGATAGAAAATATTAGGCTTTGAACCCAAGATATAGAAATAACTTCTACAAATGAATAACTAAAAACCCTTCAATTTAATAATGGAGAAAAGGGCTTGAAAAGACACCTCAACAAAGACATTATAGAAGTGTCCAATAAACATATTCATAGGCACTCAACATCATTAACAATTAGGGAAATTATACCATTTCAATTTCAGTGAAATGGGTAAAAATAAAAAAGCCTAATAAGAGCAAGCACTGGTGAGATGGAGGAATAGGATTAGAACAATCTGATTAGAGGGAATAGGTTTACATGCTTTTGTAAGTCTGACTGTGGTTGATGAACAAGTCAGACTGTACCTACTCTACAACCCAGCAATTCTATTCCTGAATATTTATCTGAGGTAAACAAGGGCATACATGTCTATAAAATAACTAAGATGCTTAGAATATTTTCATAATAGATCTAAAGTGGAAACAACCCAAATGTATCAACGAATGATGGATAAATAAATAGCACTGGATTTAAACAGTAGAATAATACTTAGTAGTAAAAAGGAGCGAGACTGAGGCACACAACAATAGAGACAAAGAATCTTAGGTAGAAGAAATCAGACCTGAAATAGCACATGCTGAATAGTTCCCTTTACATGAAGTGCAAGTAAAGCTCTGATTGCAGATATCAGAAAGGTGCTTGTCTCTGGGAGAGAAATGCTTGACTGACATGAGGGAGATATTTGGGAGATAATAATGTTCTATACTTATATTCAATTAAAAAATTGCCTCTTTTTATTTTATGTGTATGAGTGTTTTGTGTGCATGTATGTAGGTACACCTGTGTCTGGCAATGCCTGCAGAGGTCAGAAGAGGATGTCAGAGCCCCTGGAGCTGGAGTGTTGAACAGTTGTTAACTGCCATGTGGGCATTAGGAACCAACTCTAGGTCATCTGCAAGAGCAGTCAGTGCTCTTAACCACCAAGCAATCTCTCTAGCACTAGAATGCTCTATATTTTGATTGAATATCTGTTACAGATCTGAACATTTTACTTCATATCTATTTTGCCATAATAAAAGGAACAAAATGGGTTAGAGCAGCAAAGCTAGTTTGTTGGGGTGGTCAAGGACACCTGAGGAGGTAATATTTTTGGTGACTTGAAGGAGAATGGGTTGCCCTCGCAACTATTACAGGGAAGCTTACGAAAAAGCCTTCAAGTAAGAAAGAGCTTATCGTATAAAAGCCAGAGAAAGAACTGCTATGGGGTGAACTGTATCCCTGCCAAATTCATACACTGAAGTGTAATCCCCAGGATCTCAGAACACGACTGTATTTGGAAACAGGGTCATTTAAAGCAGTGATTAAATTAACATGAAGTCATTCAAGTGGGCCCTACACCGGTCCCTACAGATGTCCTTCTGAGAGGAGGTGATTTGGATATAGACATGCACGGAGGAGAGACTACATGGAGACTTGGGCAGAACGGCTGTGTATGGATCAGGAGGAAGGAACGGCTGTGTGTAGATCAGGAGGAAGGAACGGCTGTGTGTGGATCAGGAGGAAGGAACGGCTGTGTGTGGATCAGGAGGAAGAAACAGCTGTGTGTGGATCAGGAGGAAGGAACGGCTGTATGGATCAGGAGGAAGGAACAGATTCTCTTTCCTGCTTCCCAGAGGGAACCAACCCTGCCTACAACTTGACCTAAGTCTTCTGACCTTTAAGACTCTGAAGAAATGAATTTCTATTGTTTCAGCTATCCAGTCTGTGCCCTAGCAAACTAAGACATGACCTTGCGCCAATTGTCAGGAGTTGGGACTGATCCCACAAGGCCCCAAAGGTTGCAGTAAGAGGCTTGGACCATTTTCAAAGGACAATTACAAATAACTAGAGACTTTTAAGCAGAAGAGAAATGTGACTGGGATTTATGGGAAGTCACTTAGGAGGTTCTTGCAATATTCCAGGCAAGAACACTTCCTCCTGAGCTTGTATTTCAAACACTTCTCTGCCAGTGAAGTGAGACTGATACTCCTCAGCACAGGTGGGACTCTAAAGAAGAGTTTGGTGACTTCTGCAAAATATCCCATTTCATTCCAATGGCCCACCATAATTACTCCAGGGCCATGGGGTGAGACAAGAGCATAGTTTGTGTTCCAGGTGAGCTGAAGAGATGTGATGGGGTTTCTCACAGACTTCTAAGCAAAGAGGGGGCATCTTTTCTTTCATTTAAACTTTCAAGGAGAACTGAGACCTTGTGGATAAAGTGGTGAGAGAGAGAAGAAGGCACCACAAGTCTTCATCACCACTCTCTGCTCCAGAGTCAACATCACCTGCGGCAGGAGCCACCTCCAGCATTTCTGTCCCATAGCCTGCTGTCCTTCACAGAACAGTGTGAGTTTAATCCTGAGTAGGTTAAAAGATCCCACCAGCTCACACTGGGAGAGTACAACCTTAGTGATCCCCTTTGGAGGTGTGGTTATGGCCTGGGGTGACAGGGGAAGGTCTCGGGCATCCATCAGCAAGCCCATCTCCAGTTTCACCACACCTGAGGAAGGTCTCCTTTGAGGAGTACCAGTCCTCTGGCACTTTGGTGTGGGACACAATTTGGAGCAGATGGGAGATATCTACAGGACTAGGATGGAAAGGAAACACAAGGCAGAGAGCATCACGCAGTCTTCCTGGCATCTTCCCTGACTGCCTCCTACAGCTCTGCCAGCATTGGCCCATTTGTTCTCACAGTGACCCTGGCAGGCAGGAAGGACCATGTGCCTCCCCACTTTATGCATGAAAGCACAGACAGGTGAAGTAACTAGCCCTAATTTGCACAGCTAGTCTGTAATTCAGCTCCAGGTGCTGAGTTCGGTCCCTGCACAGCGTTGCTTGTGAACCTTAAAAACAACCTATAAGCCACGGTCACCCAATTAAAAATACCATTTCAAAGGGAGTCAAGCCAGTCCAAAAGCACCACGGGAAGCTGGTTTGCTTTTTTGCTTTGAGGTGAGTCATCTTGGCTAAGCTGGCACAGCTGGCAGGGAAGGACTGGAAGGTCCTCTCCCATGAGTCAGCACTATTCCACAGCCTACACTGTCCCTACATCTACCCAAATCTGCTCTTCCTCCTCTTCAATCTTGCAAAAGTCAGATAGTTACCCCAAATCCCTTTGACACTCATCTATCCCTGACTCCTAACTGAGCTTGGGTTTCCCAAGTCCACAGTGAACAGTAGCTCCTGGTATGACCCTGGCTGGCTGTTTGCTCTGTGGGAGGGCCACCCAAAGAGGAGAGGCTGAAATGGAAGGGAGGAGTGACATGGAAGAGTATATTGGGTCTCCTTAGAAAGGCACCTTCCTCGAGTGGCAGGCACTGTGATAGTCTCAGCACCAGTTCTTTCCAATTCCTGTGTCTCAGCCAGGGGCTCCAGTTGGGACAAAGGTGATGTTGGGTCTATCACCGAGGCTTGGCTTGAGTAAACCAATCAATGCTGCTTCTTGTGGCTACTGTGATTGACACAGAGTTGGGCATTTGCTTTATGGTTGTTCAGTCAGAGTAAAACCCATAAATTTTGCTTCATAGTTGGGAAAAGAAAATTTCTCTTTTGTGTTGGTCCATGCAAGATGTAGATGTGACGGCTGGAACTGCAACTTACTGAGAGAGTCAAGTCCATGCCTAAGACAGCACAGTCCTATATAAGAATGAACTAGAGCATCAATCAAACCATGCCTGGATGTACTGTAACCAAAGCATTTCGGGGAGAGGGCAAGGTCCCCTGTAGCCTCAGCTGGCCTGGAACTTATTATGTAGACCAGGCTGTCTGTCCTCAATCTCACAGAAATCCATTTGCTCTGAGCCCCCTCCTCTGCCAACAAGAATACTGGGATTAAAAGTGTGAGCCACCATGCCCAACTTTCTTACATTTTATAACAATTGAGTTGGGTTTTCTGCTACTTTTAGCCAAAGCACCTGAATATCAACTTTGACTGCACAAATGGTAGCGTACATTGGTTTACAGTCTTGATAGTGCTTATGTGATGGAGTTATAAATGTCCCAGTTTCTCAGCTTAGGAGTCACCTCTTCTGGTTGACACACTTGTTCATTTGCTCAACAAATAGAGACACTCCATCTACTGTACGCCAATTTCTATTCTGAGTGCTGAGGTTCCAGGAATGAATAAAACATGATTTCTGCCCTTGAAGAGTCAACTGGAGAGAAAATACTAACAAACCAACAAGCAGAAGCTAGAGGCAGGAATTAAGGATTTGGGGCTGACAATAAGGTACTACCAGAACATAAAAAAAAAAAAAGGCATCTAAGCCCAGTGCCATAGATAGACATGGGCGTTCAAAATGATTCCAGGCAAGATGATATTTAAACCAAGTTCATGGCCTGCCTCAGTGTGTTTGCCTCCAAGGACACATATGTCTAGAGACATCTGTGATGGTCACAACTGGGAAGGGCTACTGGTAGCTACCAGGTAGAGCCAGGGATACCACTAACCATCATACATGTGTGTGAGATTACACAGCCTCGAGTCCTAACCTCAGGGTGATGAGACCATGCAAAGACAGGAAGCTAGGAATCCACACAGCTTAGGGACGGGTGTTTGGGCTGCAGCCGGTGGGCTGGGTGGAGGCCCGAGAGCATCAGCTAGCACAGCATGGCTGGATCAGCCACAGCAGAGGAATCCTGAGCTGCAGGGAGCTTAGACTCGACTCATAGGCTTAAAGCCATGAGGAGCTTTTAAAGGAGACTCTGCAACCAGGGTGGGTGTGGTTGAAGGATTTGCCCAGTCAGTGGTGGTGAGCAATAGTGACTGGCCTGGGCCAGGGCTGTGGGACGTTCAGGGAAGAGCAGAGAATCAGGAGACTTTCCTTCCACCCAGCTGTCACAGTATGCTGTGTGTATCTCTACCTTTCCCCTCCACTAATCTGTCATCCTGAGGCAGGCACCAGAGTTGATTCAACATCCTCATGACAGCCTCATCTAGGAAGGTACAATGGAGCTATGTGGGGCTTAGATGCTTTGTTACTTGTCCAGTGGGATGCTGCCTGCATGAGAGAAAAGTCCTGGGACTGCAAAGGAGGCCTGCTTTTAGTCACGTTACTAGGCCCTCTGAAACACCTCCTTGTGTGTCCCAAGCCTGCAACAAGAATCTTACCTCTCACTCTCCACTTGATTTAAGTGGTTTCTATTTTTTTGTGGGAGTAATAAATATCTTTCTTGGCAGTCACCAGCCTGGTGAGATCAGGTCTTTACTTACAGCTCCTTTGCTATCAAATACCTCAACCTCTCCCTCAGGTTCTCTTAGAGAGTCTGATTTCCCATTATCAGACATTAACTTTGGACTAGAAACCCCTGTAAAACTACAACACACTGCAAGCTGGAGTGACGGCTCAGTGGTTAAGAGCACTGGCTGCTCCTGCAGAGGACCCAGGTTCGATTCCCAGCACTCACATGGCAGCTAACAACCATCAGTAACTCCAGTTCCAAGGGATCCAATGCCCTTTTCTGACCCCCACAGGCATTGCACTACATAGGTGCATTCACATACATTCAGACAATACATTCATACACAGAAAATAAAAATAATAAAAAATATTAAAAAATACAACACACTGTAAATGAGCTTCGGCTAACATATCAATTAGGGTCACTATAGCTTAAACTACCTGGCAGAGGCAGGAGAAAGAAATTAAAAGGATGAGATAAGGGACTAGATAGGAAAGTTCTAGGTAGGATGGTGGTGGGGTCAACACAAGAGACGCTAGTTCAGGGAGTAACAAGCAGGTTGCTTCTAGAATAAAGGACAAAAATCTCATAGAGGAAAGGACAACCCAAATCTAACCATCTGCTTCCCAAATGAGCCAAGAGCTGGCTGTAGTCTCAACGTGAACTTCATCACTAAACAGTACAGGATGTGCCTGTGTCCCCTTGGTTTCTACGATAGCCATAAGACCCTGGGGAAGAGCGGGAGCCAGAATGCTTTGTATTCATAACAGGATTACAGATAGACTTAGAAAGAGCCTGCAGTTGCTATAACCTGTTGCAGGCAGTCAGGGTGGCATTCCAGGTCCTAGCTGGCTTCCTTCCAGGTGGAATCCATTAAAATAACTGTTCTAGTTCCTTTGCCTCTGCCCTGCTTAGCTTTAATAGTCAACTTAACATAGAGTTATCGTAGAGAGTCTCAACTGAAGGTTTGGGGCCACACTGTGGCCACATCTGTGAGAGACTGTCTTGACTGAAGATTGACTTAGGAGAGCCCAGCCCACTGTGAGTAGCACCTTTCCTAGGCGGATGGGCCTGGGCTGTGCAAGAATGCTAACTGAGCAGGAGTCAGTGAGGCAGCCAGCAGCAGAATTCCTTCATGGTTTCTGCTTTAAGCTCCTGCTCTGAGTTCCTGCCGAGACTTCCCTCAATGATGGACTGCAACCTGGATATATAAGCCAATAAACCTATTCTTCTATCAAGTTGCTTTTGGTCAGAATGTTTGATTACAGTAACAGAAAAGTCACTAGAACAGCTTCCTTCCAGTATTACTTTTCATCTAAACAAAGGGACTGGGGCTTCACCACCAGCAGTGGCATAAACTCTATTTTCCATGCCTCTACATGCCAGGCTACAGCAGTCTCTGGGAACTGAGCTCATAACTGTGGGTCATTTTCCCCTTTGCTCTCTCCGCTTTTCTCCACTCATTGCTCTGACTGCTTCCTAAGTGCTGCCCTTCTGGGTAATTCTGGTTTTATCTAGATTTTGCGTGGTGCCTGCGGCGCGGATGGTGAACAGACACATGGCAGCCCCCTCCTAGAGTGCATTTCTGTGGTGGTGAGGCTGGTTAACATATACTGCCCAACCATGCAGTGGGATAGTGCTTTAAGTACTCTCCTGTTGCCGTGATAGAACACATACTTATTTTAGCTTATGATTCTAGAGAGACAGGCAGACAGACTATAATGGCAGGGGAGGCACTGGAGCACACAGGCACGGTGGCTGGAGCAGGAAGCCGAGAGCCCATATCTTCAACAGCAAACACCGAGCAGAGAGTGAACCAGCAGTGAGGTGAGGCTGTAAACTCAAAGCCCATCGCCAGTGACGTATTCCTTCCAGTAAGGCTACACCTCCCGAAGACTCCATGACCTCCCCAAACAGTGCCACGAACTGAGGAACCAAGGGTTCAAATAGTTGAGCCTACGGGGCATTTCTCATTCAAACCATCACAGGTAGTGTAGAGACTGGCCTGAGGAAATACGGCAGAGCCTCTCTTTTTGCTGCCATAGCAGTTCTGCTACCATGAGTGGAAGCAGATTATGTAGGCTGTCCCATTCCTGGCTCACACGGTAACCATGGTTTCCTAACCATGACAGTTCCAAGGCAGCCTGCTCCCCACCTTCCTGCTTAGCGCATAAGCAGCAGTCCTTCCTGGGTGCCATCCCAGAGGCACTGTCTGAAGATTCTGTGTTCCTCCAGCTCTCTGATGATTTTGTGAGCACCTGATTCTGCCAAATTCTGTCTATTAAAAATAGCTTGTGGCTTTCTGTTTTCTGCAGCTTGATCATATCGATATGATAATTTATCTTCATTGTCAACTTGACTGGATTTTGAATCACCAAATCACCATGGAAGCATAACTCTGGGTCGGTCTATGAGGATATTTCCAGAAAGGTTTGACTGTGGGTGGCACCATCTTATAGGCTGGGGACTAAGCAAAGAGAACATGAGCCGAGCACAGTCCTCTCTCTCTGCTTCTTGACTGTGGATACAAGATGACCCAACATTCTCTTCTGGGTTCACACACGTGCACACACATACACCAATACAATACATGTAAATACCCTCCTACACACAGACAAAGATACTTAATGCACTATATATGTAGATTTATAAATGTCTGCATGTATATGTAACAATCATAAAGAAGACATATTTGGCACGAGAGAGGAGAATGGGAGGAGTTAGAAGGGGACTGGGAGGGATGGAAATAATGCAAAGACAGGACTCATTATGATATTTTCAAAAAATTTCCCAAATTAAAAATACTTAGAGATTTCCTCCTCCTCCTCCCCCTCCTCCTCTTTCTCCTCATCTCCCTCCTCCTTCTCCTCCTCCCCCACCCCTTCTTCTTCTTCCTTTTCCATGCTAGTCTGACATTTTCTTTTCTACCCATCATATGCATTGAAAGGCATTAATTTTCAGGGCAAAGGTAATTTAATGCTAACAGTTTACCTGTTAAAAGTGATCAGTTTGGGGCATCTTTTTAAAAATAATGCATTCTCTTATTAGGGGTGTGTACTCTTAGACTATTACTACAAATGAGGTGATAGTCACCAAAAGTCCTGACTGATGGAGTGACCAACCAGGAAATTCAGGTTGATGCAAAAGAAAAGAAAAGATGATCTTGAGCCCCTGAGCCCCCTGCAGCAATCTCTCCTCTGCAGCCCAGACCAGACAGCTCTTGCTTTATGGGAATTTTGAAACAATCCCTAGATTGGCAGCCATCCATCCTTGAAGCTGAGATTTGTGCGTGTAACATAGCTTATTTGCTTATTATGCATTTTTATTAAAGTGTTTTTATTTTTATTTTATGTGTATGAGTATTTTGCCTGCATGTAAGTGTACCATTTGCATGCACTGCCCATGGAGGCCAGAAGAGGGCATCAGATATCCTAGAACTGGGGTTACAGATTGCTATTAGCTTCTGTTGGGGGCTAGGAACCAAGTCCTGATCTTCTGCAAGAGCAGCCAGTGCTGTTAATTCCTGAGCCATCTCTTCAGCCCCTTCATTTATTTTTGTATGCAAGCTTTTCCTTGGGAAATCTAAAAGAGTCAGCTTTTGATAAATTCAAAATTAAATCAATTTAATTTTGTTTCCACAGTGTCAAGTTTCCCTAACCTGGCAGAAAGGACTTGATATTTTGGCCTTGTTTGAGATCTCTAGACACAGTAGGCAGAGTGACACATTTCCAACCAAGTGACAGGTTCACTGCTGGGCTAAATGGATTTTTTGCCAAGAGTGCCTTGACATTTTGGAAAAATCAAGGGTTCAGAAAATGAATGCGTTGTTTAAAACTGTGGCTCACTTCTTTATTTGCCAATCCATTTCTCTTTTGTTGGTGTGCGCTGATTCTGTAAGGATCCTTCTGAGACTTGACATCTAGTCTCTCTCAGACAGACATACAGGAAATGTATTGTATGAGAAGCTATGCCGCACAGCAGTTAAGAGGACGCGCTCTGGAAGGCAAATTATGCAACTACTCTGAGCCACAGTTTCCTCTTCTGTGTAAGGGGTATAACGAGAGTGCCTTCCTGACCGGAAACCATGTGGTCAGTTAGATACTGTACATAATAACACTAGAATAGTACTTGGGTCTATACTGTGCTGTCAGTAAAGATTTCCATGGGATTAGTGTGAAAAAAAGCTCAAGGTATCATGGGTAAGATAGACACACAGTTCACTGTGTAAATTCTTAAAATTATTTCCCGAGAGACTGTTTTTTCATAAAGAAGCTTATATTTATGTGTTTCAAATAACATGAATTTCCCTTCCTCTCTTTACATACACACACACATATATGTAAAAGTTCATTAGAATAATGAAGGTCTTCCTAAATTTATACACAAATATTTGTACATGGAATATTTATGGATGTCATCTGTGAAGGCTGAACAATCTTTTATTATTCTAAGTAATTTACTGGTATGACCTTCCAAATGTATCAGTTATGCTACATAGCTAAAACTATAAAGTGTTCTTTTAAGATTATTAGTGAAATCTATGGCCCATTTCTTCATAACTATAAGAGTGTTTGTGCCCAAACTCTTACCAAAAAAAAAAAACTGTTAACACTTGTCTTGACTAAAGAGTCTATCACATCTCAGGTGCTAGAGTAAAAGAAAATACTCTCCAAACTAAGCAAGCTTCCAGCAAGGATGGAAGGATCCTTGGCAGGATGCCGGGATTGATGTTAGTTAAAAATTTAAAACTTGGGTTGAATTTTTTTTTAAAGCCAGGGCTCTTACTTCTTTCTTCCATTACTTGTGGGGTGGGAGCTGGGGGGAGGGTGATTGCTCGCCACCTTATTTTGTCTTCTTTTCCTGTGTTTCTGTGAGTTTGAGTGTTGGGGTGCATGTGCAGGTGCATGCCTATGGAGGACGGAGGATGATGCTGGGAATCCTCCTTTATAGCTCTTCCACCTTCGAAGAGGCAGGGTCTCTCAGTCAAACCCAGAGTTCATTCACTGATATAGCTAGTCTCTCTAGCCAGCTTGCTTGCTAGTCAGCTCTGCCTTCTGTGGTGGGACTCACAGGGAAGCTACCACATCCATCTTGCATTTACAGGGGTTCCGGGGACCTGAACTCCTGTCCTCTGGCTTAGGTGACCAGTTTTAACCTCAGGACCATTTTTGCCAGCTACTCCATACAATATTTTGAAACAGGCTCTCTCACTGAACTTGGTATTTGCCCTTTCAACTGGGCTGGCTGGCCAGTAAGCTGCCAGAATCCACTTGTCTCTCTCTAGCCACAAATTTTGGGGTTGCAGGCATTAGTGGCCATGCCTGGCTTTTACATGGGTATTGAGGTGCTTCTCTTGAGCAATCTCTCTAGCCCAGAAATATTTCTATAGAGAAAAACTCCATCTCCTAGGAGAGTTTAACAGAGAACAGATATAATGTCAAAAAGAGGTGGTCAAAGTGTCTAGAATTTTATAAAATGAAACCATCAAGCTTTTTAAAAAAGGAACATTTGTTAATTAATATCACTGAAGAGAAGAAAAAAGATGAGTGGGTTAGGGCTATAACTCAGTGACAGAGTGCTTGCTGAGTGTGCACAGGACCCTGGGTTCAGTGTTTGGCACTGAAGAAAGGGATGATCTAGCATCACCGTCAACAAAACATCAAATTTCAACTGAGTAAGATCATCAGAAACTCTAATTATGTAGAATGTCCCTGTTTTTAATTGAACCATTTAAAAAGCCCATTTAAGTGCTTGTGCCAAACAATGATTAATCTCAAAGGGGAAAATTTTTCTTGCCTTCAAATTTGCATGACATATTTAAGAAATCAAGTGTCCTATTCAAATTACCACTTCTTAAGTTAGAAAATTTTCTCTAGATATATTTGAATAAGTCTTGCTATAGAAAAAATTTAATTTGTAATTAGAGAGATATTTTAGGGGAATGGGAAAGAAGTATTTTTCATAAAACTGAAATTCTATCTAACATCTTTGAAATTCTGAGGCAGGGGTTGGGGATGTAACTTAGTGGTAATGGACTTGCTTAGCACATACAAGACCCTAGGTTCTATCCCCAGTACTAAGAAAAGAAAGAAAGAAAGGAAGAAAAAGAAAGGAAGGAAGGAAGGAAACATTTTGGCACTGCATTGTGCACGCCTTTAATCCTGGCACTCAAGAGGCAGAGGCAGGCAGAACTCTGTGAGTTCCAGGCCAGTCTTATCTATATAGAGGGTTCCAAGCTAGTCATAGCTATGTAAAGAGACCCTACAGAAAATAATAAAATCTACCTTGGCCATAGAATCATCCAGGTGAACCAATGAATACAACTTCTAGTTTAGGATGTCCGCATCCTGAGGAGGCCCTGGAACCCACCTCCTTGTCCTCAGAAGTCTGATGAGACTGGAGGAATATCTGTAGTTTGGACCCATGACTAAGAACAGACATACTCTGACATGAAATCAACTCATGCTGTTGGACACTTCATTGTTTCCAAGGCTCACTGAAGAGTTATAAAATCAAATCTCGATTTCCAACATGGCTATAGATTAAAAGCAGCCTATGTTTAAATGAATTCTGACCCATTGTCACATTCTGAAACAAAGGGGGAAAATTAAGAACACATACAATCTTCACTGAATTTCAGGTTAGTAATATACTATTTTCAGAACAGCACAGTTTAAAAATCATTATCGTCTCATAAATAATTACTCGGACACCTTCCAAGTTGTCCAGTTTTGCCAAAAGACACAAATGAAACAAAACAAAAAACCAAAAAAACCTCCAGTTAACACTGAAAACACTACAAGGTACCTTAAAATTCTACAAACATGTAGAACACTCTGGGATAAGGCATCCTCTTGCTTTCCTGGGAAAGCTATGTCCGTCGGGTCCCCCAGACACTTACGTCATATCCACTGTTCCGTATTCCACGCCGGGGTCGCTCCCGCGAAACCAGAAGGTCCATCTCAGTTTCTCCCGGACTCGGGCTGTTCAGAGACTGCCGGCTTCGGTAGACAGAGTTCTTCATCTGTTGCCTGAAGAAAAATCCAACAACTGTTACGATGCAGCAAATGCCCTGACAGATGGAATTCACCAATCCAAACCTACAGGCAACCAGTGGAGGGTTTGGATTCGCCTCATAATTTCAGAACGGATGGTACTCGGTCTCTGGACATCTGAGGAAGAGGGGACTAGGTACCCCGCCCCACCCCGCGATGCTATAACCATTTGGCAGAATTATATGTTCTTTCATATCAAATTAGGCAACTACAATCAATTGCAACAGCGCGACCTCATCAAAAATTCTGCTGATGGCAAAACCAGGGTTCTCCCTTGACCCTGAGGACAGCTAACCGGGTTGTTAGCTGTCCTGAGTTTGTTGACTCAGCAACCTGCTGTGCCTTTTTCATCTTTCTGATTTCAGGCATGAAATTCTACAACTCTAGCGGGCTGTCTGATGCTATGATCCTTGATCAATTTCTTTTGTACAATCATCATGTGGATTCTTGCCTGGGCTAAGAGGCCATAAGCCTGGAAGACAGCTTGGAGTGCATTCATTCATACACTGTTCTTTTTTTTTTTTTTTTTTTCCTGAGTGCCTAGTGTGTGCGAGGCGGTGTATAAGCTGAGCGTTCATGGCCCTAGTCCTCCCAGAGCTTACATCCTGATGAGGGAGACAATTAGCCTGGTCATTTCAGAGTGATTAGTGCTATTAATAAAAATAAGGAAGGCTGGAGAGATAGCTAAGTTGATAAGTGCTTGCCTTGAAAATTTGATAACCTGGGTCCAATTCTCAGAAAATACATTTAAAGGAAGGAAAAGGAAGGAAGGAAGGAAGGAAGGAAGGAAGGAAGGAAGGAAGGAAGGAAGGAAGGAAGGAAGGAAGGATGATTACAATAACAGCACTGGAGAGACAGAGACAGGAGGATTCTGGGGTTCACTGGCAAGTTCCAGGGCAATGAGAAACACTATCTCAAAAAATGATGGGTGACAACTGAGGAATGGCACCCATGGCATGCACATGTACATGCATAACTACACACACACACACACACACACACACACACACACACAGAGAGAGAGAGAGAGATAAATTAAAAACAAAGACAGAGGGTGATTGGGATGGGGGAAAACCAGATAGGATGGTCAGGGAAGGCCTCTCTGAGGAGGTGATATGAGCCTTTCAAACTCAGGCAGTAGCCTGTTCAGGGACTCTACTTGGCTACTTCTGGAAATTTCATATATTTATCACTGCCTTGTATCCACTCGTCATTTATCTGTAGAGAGGACAAGAAACAACAACATAAAGAAGATGTGGTACACTCGTTTTCTTCCATAAGTGGCAACTATTATCAACAGGCAGGAGACTCATTAATAACAGATGACTCCCATGGGATTCTGCAGAGTGACAAAGGGATAAAAATTTGCCTTCATTCAATAGCAAAATAATCTGCACCCCCCAGAGCATCTTGAGAAAACCCCCAACACTACCTGTTATATGTTTGGCTATTCATGGCTGGAGGTGAAGACATGGTATTATTTAGTCCCAGTGGTTGTGGGAAGCCAGAGACCTGGCAGGCACACATACTATTTCATAAACACAGTAAGTTGATTACAGCATTACAGTCACACACAGTCCAGCAGACATTAGAACTCTAAGACGAAGCCCCAACCTTACAATTAGGCATGGAATACAACAGACACTCAGATTTCCTTCACGAAGAACTACACCCCAATTTGAGAGCATCTGTTTGTTCTTTTCGCCTGCCTGGTCCCATTTATCATTGCTGTCCTTCTTGGGAAGTATAGTATGATGCTGTTTGGAGCTCCCTTTTCTGAAGGGGTAGGCAGCTGACTCAGACTGGTTCAACCACAGGATCATATCCACGTATTCATGTGATTGGCCAGGGGGTATGAGTGCATGGTCTTATGACTTGAGGTGGTCCAATGAAACCAAATCTCAGAGTTTTTGCCAGGGCATCTTGAATTTGAGGGATGTTTTGTTTGTTTCTTTCTGCTGTTTTTCAGACAGGATCTCCCTGTAGCCCCAGCTAGCCTAGAACTTCCTATGTAGACAAGGCTGGCTTCAATCTCACAGAGATCTGCCTGCCTCTGCTTCCCAAGTGCTGGGATTAAAGGTGTGTGCCTCCACACCCTATAGGATTTGAGATTTCTAAGAAGATGGTGACACAAGTTTAGCATCTCTGACAGTGAACTTGCCACCAAAGTATGCGAGTGAAGAGAGAGAAGAAAACGCAAAACCAGAAACATCATTCCCCCTAGACTGGGTCTCAGTCCTGTTGATAATAGTTGCCATTGCCTTCAGTAATGCTCAGTAATAATACCAGTTGGATTTCCACTGTTTGTAACCAAAAGAATCCTGGCTAATATGACAACTTATAACCTGACGTTATAAACTGTACCCTCCAGTTATCTGCAATTAGAGACTTTCATTAGGAAAGGCACCCAGCCGAAGCAAGCTTGCAAGACAGAATCTGTTCTGAGTGACTCACACTTTAAGGCAGACCCCGAAGGATTCTCATGCTTGACTTAATTACAAATAAGTTTTTGAAAAAGCTCTTCACAGATATTCTGATATTGTCAATTACCTCATTAAGAAAAGATTTACTAATGGGGTGGTGGCAGATTAAGTAGGAGGACTGGCAATTGACAACAAAAAAAAAAAGACTATTTGATAAGCACCAGACTCATTCTACTGAGAGAACCAGGAATGTAAGGAAAAGCTCAGACACTAGAGTACCCATCAGTCTATTTTTCCTCCAGAGAAAACATTATATTACAGCGCCTAGCTTTCCAGCAGTGTTGGGGATTGAACCCAGGGCCTTGATGTAGGCAAGTGCTGCTCTCTACCACTGAGCTACATCTTCAGCTCACAATGCATATAGCTGAAATGCTTTTATCTAGCACTTATCTCAGTGACCAGACTACCAGTGTGGATGTGTGCCTGGTGTGTGACTCTCTACTTGAAAATAAATTAGGCTCTCAGGTGAGAAATGCCTGCTTTATTTTAAAAAAATATTTATTATTTTTATTTTATGTGTATGAATGCACATAGGTGGGTACGCTTGTGTTGTCCAATGCCCTCAGAGGTCAGAAGAGAGCATCAGATTCTCTGGAACTGGAGTTACAGATGGTTGCTAGCTGTGAGTGCTGGGAATCAAACACTGGTCTTGTGCAAGAGCAGTCAGTGCTCTTAACCACTGAGTCATCTCTCCAGCCCTGAGAAATTCTTACTTTAATCAAACAAAATTCTATGAGGTGTACTTATTGTTGTTCGTATTTTGCTATATTTTGGAACATGCCAATTAGAGAAGTTTATTTTTAATCTGAGAAGAATTTTTTTAACCTCTGCTTGTAACTGGGTAGATTTGGATTCTTAAGGGCTTTTAAATTCCCATAGAGTTTAACAAAGTAATTTTCAAATTGTATTCCATGGAACACGGAGTCTGTAGAGATAGCTTAAGCCTTTGAGAGGCGGAAAGCACAGGTGGGATAGACGGTAGTCCACAGAGGTGCGATACAGAACTGACTAGGGTTGACAATAGCTGCGGTTCAAACTTACTGGAGAAGTACAGGAGACCATGTTTTAATTATCATTATTCTATGGCAGGAGAAGCCTGCTGTTGAAAAGACAGTTAATTACACTTGTAGATATCAAGAGAAGGATGCAAGTCGTACCACAGTAGGCCAACAGGGTGAGTTAAGTACCAGGGCAGGTCAGAGAGCTAAGTGACTAAGCAGAAGTCATGAGCAAAAGTTTTAAATTGTGTGGTTCTTTTGAGGGAAGCAATGGGCCAGGCAGAGTAAGCAGGCTTGGGAAGGGCTGATTTGGATGATCTTGTTAGACCCTGGACATACAGGGATGCTCCTCATTTGTCTAGTATTGGCCCTGGGGTGATTTGGGCAGGTGGATACTGGCCCAGAGGGAGAGCCCTGAGAGGCCACCTAAATGAAGTGAGTGAGATCTGGGTTCTAGATTATTTGGTTTGTATCTGGAAAGTCTACCTGCAGGTGTGTCCTTTCCTGTCACGAGGTGTTGGGTAATCACAGGAGGAGTGGTCTCTCCACCTGACTGATGAGTAAGCATCAAATATAGAAACTAGAAGGTGTGAATATTTTAACAGTACCTCTTGTCAGAGGTATTGATCCATCAGTTCTAATCTGTCATCAGCTGAGGATGCTCCACAGTACATTAACCACCCAACACTTTGGGCCAGTAGCTGTGGAGAAAAAAGCCCTCAAGTGGAAGGTACAGAGGCTTCAGATAGCAGGTTACTGCTGGCCAGAGCAGGCGCAGTCAGCAAAGCAGATACATCCAGTTGTGGATAGCATATGCCTCAGGCAGACTGTGCACTTTGTCTCTGCAAGAGTGTGTGATGTACAATGGGATATTTTACTGATCTTAGAAAAAAAGAAGAGCTTTGAATACTATTTTAAAAGATTTAGAGTAAGTCAACATTTAGAATCTCAATTTTGTCTTTTATTTGCTCACTTTGCTGTAAAGGTAAAATTCTAGTTGATGATATACCTGGGAATCAGACAATGATTTAAATGATTCCCTCCCTATGCTCGGTCCCATGGGTGGCTCACAGCAGAGGCTCTGAGGTTCTGCTGTGAACAGCAATTAGCAGGTCACTCTCACAGCAGGCAGCTGTCTAGAGTCAATGTCAAGATCCACACCATAAGCTCTCTCTTTTTCCCTTAGCTGTCTCGATCACCCCATCTCCTGTTCCTGATCCTAGCTCATGCAGCTTATGGCTATCTTTTTCTCCTTCAGTAGAGAAAATTTGATTTTTTTTCAAATTATTTTTAGTGCTTTTACATAACAGAACCATTTTTTTCAATGGACATTTGCTGAGAATTAATTGCACGTGGACAGCACCACCAGGCTACCATGGGGCCCCAGGCACTTGGCCCTGATCTATGCTGAGGAGTCCAGCCATAGCACCCAGAAACATCTTTGCTCCTGAAAAATCATCACTGAAGTGTTACTTGTCCCTCTAGTAACTTTCAAAACAAAGAAACCCAGGTCGAACAGCTTCCGCTACAGAGAACCCTGAGAGCCAAGTGTGAGTTAAAGATGCTATTGGCCTCCCTGTAAAAGTTGTACCTTTTCCTACACTCATTAACATGGTGACATGTGTATTGTGAACCCTGTCACAGTGTGATTTTATGTCCGCAGTTTGTCATACCAGCCAATCTCTTTTGGCAAATTAAGCCCTGGCTTAGAATTCCCTTTTTTTCCTCTACCGAAACCAAATTATGTTGATTTGGTTTATAAGACTTAGCCCCAACTTCCAGCTTGGTTTTGTGCCTTCCATTAACAGCAGCCATCATAAAACAGTCTGGCATAAAACACTGACGGAATGAATGAGAAAAGGCGCATGGGCCCTAACAGTGCACAGCACCTTGATTGATGCTGATGCACACCAGGTGACAGTACATGTTGAATAACTGAACAAATTTATGAATGGGCAAGGCAAGGCAAGGCAAGGCAAGGCAGCACATGCACTGAGCGGCAGTGCCACAGATACGTACTGAGGGTGAGTGAAGGGGAGGCATGAAATTTGCCTTCTGTGCAAGAGCCACTAGCATAATTGAGAAATATAATGCCTCTTGATCTGGAAGTTGCATTAACTCGGTAGGTGATAATTCTATTTCACCCAGCTCTTTTGAAACAGCTACTGGCTTGAAAATATCATTAAGTGAAGGACAATTATGGTTGTTTGCTCCTGTATTCTTTTAATGGCTTCAATTTTACCCTTTCAGACTCATAATGGAGCAGATGCTTATGAGGCCCAGGTCAGCAGCCTGTGAATATCACAATCCTAAGTCACCAGACCAAGGGAGCAGGGGTATAATGTCCACGTGTCCTCTGCTCTCATCCCACCCATGACACAGGGACGTAAGAGCACCTATGGAGCCTGTACCTGTTTTTAGACTCAGCAAACGGAGCACACAGTTCTGGGTCTGGGTCCAAAACATGCTCCATTTCCTTTGGTGCCTTCTCATATATCTTTTTTCTTTCCGTCTGGCCTTTGCTTGTCTCCACCGGGGGGAAATCGTAGTACCCCTTCCTCTTGGCTTTCAGGCGTAGCTTGTTCCGGTAGTGCTCAATGTCTGACTTCTGCTTCAGAGCCTTGTTCACCTTGGGGGAAGGGACAGAGAGAGAGTCTTTGATCCACACCTGACCCAGCACAGTGACAGACAGGGGGCATTTACTGTTACTAGGTCAGCTGAGGAAGAGGACCAGAGGTGAAGCATAGAAGGGCTTTTCTGAGAACTGTGACCCTGGAATAAAAGCTTCTTCTATGTCACCAGCACCAGCCCTCCTATAGTGTGGAGCCAGCCCCTCATTCAGCTACCTGACACTCTGTTGCCCAAGTCTGTCCTGATTTTGTTGCAGCCTATGTCTGGCTCTACATGCACTCTTACCATTTCGGTTAAGAGTGGTCCCTACTCTGCCCACACCTTGAGGTTCCTCAGTGTGGAGGCCTCTGACCTGGCAGCCTGACTAGTTCTTGGTGCTCTGAGTTTAGCTCCAACCCTGCCTGAATAACCTCATGGCCTCCTCTGCCCACTTAGCTTGGATCCTGTGGATGAGTCCCAGAGTAGATTGGGTGGATGTGTTGGGAAGGTAGAACAAATGTCCAATTCCAGAGGTCTTTCTACATGATGCACTTTCCCATGAGTGGGTATTTCTGTAAACCCATGACGTGTGTGTGTGTGTGTGTATGAGAGAGAGAGAGAGAGAGATCATGAAGGTTTGTGCCAACCAGGTCTTGCTTTATAAGGCAAAGCCAGCCTGACCTTTCAGAAAGGAACATGGCAAAAGTTACTAGCAGAAGACCACATTTAATTAACTACAAACGATGTGGCAGTTACACGCATTTTGAACTTTCTATGTTTTGATGTTTTCTTTAAAATAATCTTTAGAAGAATTCTCTGTAACTTCTAAAGGAGAAATTTATGACTTTGGATTATGTTTTTTTTTCTTCCATTTTAATCAGCCATTCATGAGAGAAGAAAAAGAATTATAAAGCAGTCTGTGTCAAGCTCTGCAAGGCAGAATACTACAGAGAGATGAGGTTAGGGCTCTTTTCTAATGTGAGTGCCAGCAAGGCCCATTCTTTTAACTACCCAAATGTAACATGCGTCCATTTCTGAATGAGGAAAACATTCAGGTGCTCTCCTTATGTGACAAGGTGATGTGCCTGGAGGAAATGGGATCTGTCCCAGATTTGGAGTCTGTCTCTATGATGTTCATATCATTAAGCTGGGACAAAGAGACCCAGGCATGGTGGCCATTATGAGGCTCTTAACTTGGCAGACAGTCCTAATGAGACAGTTATCAGTGTATTGGCAGCAATCTCAGAGGCTTGGGTGGGGGATCGGGAAGGCAGAACTGTGTCTGTGAAATGGTTATAGAGCTAAGGGGTAGAAAGAACATGACTAACTCAACTAATTCTTCCTCATTGATGAGTCAATAACAACAACAACAACAATATTATGTGTTAGGCAGTGTTCTAAGTGCTTTATGTATATCCTCATTTTGTGGAAAGAGGTGCTGAGTCACAGAGGAATCAACTAATGTGCCTAAGTCACACAGACAGCTGGAAGAGCTGGAATCGCACCTCTGGTAACATGGCTTTTGAGGTCATGTTCTGTAAGCACAACACTCGTTCTCACTGATGGGCAGGGATAAGAATTAAGAGTGGGAAGGAGCACTGGACAGGGAGTCAGGGCATCTGAACATTATGGTTGCCTCAACAGCCTTTACCATGACCTTGAGTCAGCACGTCTCCTCTCAAGTTTGGAGTTGAAAGAGGGGTGTTGCTTATGAGTACAAATGGCTCGTTTTTTAGAAGTCTAATCTGAACACATCACATTTTTGGACCTGATCAGTCTTTCTGCGCAGAGGTGCATACACACTATCACTAGTGTCCTGGATGGAGGGACAAGTCTCTGGTGTGCATTTGTGACACCAGAGTTGTACAGAGCTGCAGCATGTTCCCTGAGGTGTGATGAGAAAGAGGCATCAAAACTTTGGAAGTCTCTCATCTGCTGCAGGCAATGACAGTGGGGGATAAACAAAAGCAAACAACCAGCCCAACGCTTTAACATCAGAGAAAAGTGTATGCTGTATACATGGGTGACACATACACACAGCTTTCACATGTATTCCTATAAGGGTCATAGACATTCCCTAAGAAAGAAGATGAAAGAATGGCATTTTCAACCTTCCTGTTCTTCCTCTGAGATAGCTCACTTCTCTACCAACCAATCAGCTATTATCTATTATCCTGACCTGATTATTTCATTGTTTTTGATAAAATCACTCTTCGACATACAGATTTTTGGAGTCTTAGACGTTTTTTAAAAACATTATTTTATTTTTATTTTTAATGTGTATGAGTGTTTTACCTGTATCAATGTTCACCCAGGCATGCAATGCCCACAAAAGTCAGAAGGCACTGGATCTCCTGGAACTAGAGTAATGGATGATTGTTAGCTACCATGTGGGTGCTGGGGACTGAACCTGGGTCTTCTGCAAGAGCAGCCAGTGTTCTTAACTGCTGAACCATATCTCTAATCCCTAATTTTGTTTTTGAGACAGGAGCATTTCATTGGCTTGGAGTGCAAAGATTCAACCAGACTGCTTGGCAAGAGAGCCAACTGTCTCCGCCCCTAGTGCTGATGTGCAGATGTTGCTGCCCCACTTGTTTAGCATCTTTATTGACTATGGAGTTTCATACAATGTATTTTGATCATATTCAGGCCCCTCCCCTCCTGGTACCCTTACTTACCCCCCACTCCCACCTAATTTCATGTCCTCTATTATTTTTTTTAAGGCCTGTTAAGTCTCATTTGCCCAGATGCCCTCAGTGTGGGCCCATCCCCTGGAGCCCGGTCAACCTATCCAGCTACGCCCCACTTTGATGTGAGTGCTAGTGATCCCAACTCAGGTCCTCATACTTGCAAGACAAGCACTTTACCAAGAAAGTTGATTACCATACTGATGCCCATTGATACTATCCAGAAAGCAACCAGTGGGCCGTCTCAAGCTTGTGCAAAGGCATAAATGTTATTTCAAGGTCTATAGAGGACCTGGTCCACATGACTATTTCAGGGTCTATAGAGGATCCCTGTCCACATGACAGTATGTTCTCCACTTCCCTCTAGGTTTACCCTCTCTTATCACCACCACAGTGTCAGCCCTGGCAAGGAGGACAGGAACGCCACGCAGGAAGGCTGCAGGAACTGGGGGAAGGAGCCCTTCTGATGTCTGCCTTTCTAACCACCGCGTTTAAAGGGTTCCCTCTGGGCTCTCAATGCAGGTGAAAAGCCCTCTGAACAAAGACACTCTCGTGATTAGTATCTGAAGTCATCATTTGGAGGCCTGGTGCAGGCAGAGGTACAGATGGCCTCTGCAGTCCAAGGTGCTTCAACACAAGCTTCTCACCACATACTGATGGATCACTCCTTAATCTGAATCCTCAAGGCCCAGCTGGACTCTCCGTACAGTCAGGGTCACGGGTGCTCACCTCACCATTGAGGACCGTGGGGGGCTCCTGGCTCCTGTCCGAGGTAGGGTGCACGACTGGCAGGCCTGCGGGCTTGATGGCAATGAGCTGCACAGACCCAGAAGATGTGTCAAAGGGATCTGCCGTCGCCTTGCCAGAGTTGTCAAAGAGACCCGCTCCTTCTTCTTCATCACTTGCTGTCACTGAAGCCAGACACAACACATGGGTTTTTATGACGAAGGGAGCTGCAGGAGTGGGTTAAGAGGCTTGCTGCCTAAGGGCTCGCTGCTACACCTGGTTGACTTAAAATTTTTTTAATTTATTATTTTCATTTCTAGTTATGAGTGTACTGTCTGCATTGTGTAAGTGCACCTGTAGTGTGCAATGCCTGCCGGGGTCAGAAAGAGGTGTTGGATTCCTCTGGCATGGGCGTTACAGATGATTTTTAGTTGCCATGTGGGCTCTGGGAATTGAACCTAGGTCCTCTGCAAGAGCAGCCAGTGCTCTTAACCGCTGAGCCATCTCTCCAGCCTCTCCAGGTTTACTTTTATAGTTAAGATCTATACTGTTTATTTAGCTGTTATATTATCAGTGGGTAGGGAAGAATTTTAAAGATTTGCATTTAAACAGCAAAAGAAAAATCTTTCAAAACTGGGACAGAACACATTTAAAAATAACAAAAAGTAAATGCATTCTCTATAGAAAGGAGAAAACTGAATTTGGCCAAACCCTGCACGTATTCCTAAGGCTGATTACTGCCAGAGTACAGCTTTCATTTTAATCTCTATGGACAAAGCTACCAAGTTTTGCACAATGTTAAGTGACAAGTTTTCTCCAGTCAATTAATCATGTTCCTTGCTGTGGTCACTTTGTTTTCTCTACGAAAACTGCTTCTCTAGTGACTCAAGATTTGATTTCTTTCACTAGTCTATAACAAAAGAAAGCTATGAAATAATCACCAGAAAAAAGTAACTTAAAGCTGCAGACAACTCCCTTAATTAAGTGGATTCGTTGCCACCTACGCTCTGTTAAATGAATTCTCCCATCTGATGGACCATTCTGCTGCAGTGGCTGAAAGATGCCAGTCGGCTTTGTGTTTCCATAACTAAGCTGACAGAAGCTGTTTCAGGTCCAGCAATATCTTGCTGATTTACTTGTTCTTAAAGCATATTCCATGAAGTAGGTGTGGGAATGACAGCTTATTGAGCGGGGCTCAGAGACAAATGAAACCTGTTTAAGCAACTGAACTAGTAGACAGTTTAGAAGCAAAATAGGTGTTACATAAAATATGAATGTAGCTGAAGTGTCTTCATCTTTCCTCTGGCCTGTTCAAGAGACTGGGATATTTAAATTATTGAGAAACATAGTGTTTAGATCATTCTGTCACTTAAAATCACAGAAGATTTGTCAAATTAAATGAAGTAAGTTGTTATTTTATAATGTGGCTAAAACACATTACAGACTAACACCTTACAGACTAACAGTGGATTATAATTGGATTTGTTAAAACATTCTGTGAACCGGTTTGCAAATACTGGGTTATGAAGCAGCGAGTGACAGGGGGAGATTTCTGTCAGACGTGGCACCAGATGCGCGCACGCTGTGTGTGTGTGTGTGCATAAATTGTTTTTTAAAGAGGGTAGTTTTGCTGTGCAATGTATGCCTGGCCACCCTCATCACCTCCCATCTGGACAACTACTGAAAAGTTATCTATGGCAGCCAGGCTCTAAGAAGGGTCCCGACCAATTCTCACCACCTGATACGCAAGCCTACCATGAACAGGACTGACCTGATCTCTGTAACAAAAAAGAACCTGGCAGTGTGTTGCTTCCAAGACTTTGTTATAGAATACTAAGATAGCTTCCATCTTGTTCGCTCTTGGGTCACTTACTCTAAGAAAATCACTGACCATGTTCCGAGGACATTCAAACAGCCCCGTGGAAAGATATGGGTAGTTTTCCACCAAGAGCCACACGAGAGAGACATTTTTTGGTGACTCTAACTCACTTTCTTGGCAAGGGTCAAGAAGAGTACTTATTTTTACTTTGCTATGTCAATTAAGTGGACTTGCCTTTCTTACTTTTATTGTTTTGTTTGGGGTTGTTGTTTGCTTGCTTTTGAGACAGAGGCTGATATTATAGCCCTGGCTGGCTTGGAACTTATAGAGATCCACCTGCCTCTGTCTCCCGAGAGCTGGGATTAAAGGCGTTCACCGCCACCACACCCAGCTGGTTTTATTTCCTTTAAATAGACAAGTAACCGTTGTACACATTCATAAGGTACATCTTGTATACACGTGACACGATCAGATCACGGTGATGGGCAGATCAGGTCAACAGCATTGGGCAGTGGTGCTGGTAGTAGATTGTCTTTAAGAACATTTCAGAAAGGAAATGCATGCATGAGTGGCTCAAGAGCACTTCCTGCCTCCAACAAGAGGGCTCTCCAAACACCAATTTAAACATGAAGAAATGAGATCTCTATCTCCATAGTGACTGAAATGAAAACCAACAATGCAAATGAGGCACAAGGTAGAAGTTGGCATCGTGGTGGCATCTGTGGTGACGTGCTAGCACCCTACAATGCTCTTCCCTGTGACTCTGGCCCTTGCCTTGAGCATCCTGCATGATTTTTACTATAGGGACTAATTATGTATTAAAATTCCCACGAACCTGCTGTGTTCACCCAGCATTTTAATGTATTAATATTTAATGTAAAATCTTTTAATATATTTTTTCCATAGTCTTTTGGGGATAACTATTTTTTCCTCTTTAAAACAAGCTTGAGGAGGCTGGAGAGATGGCTCAGAGGTCAAGAGCGCTGACTGGTCTTGCAGAGGACTGGGGTTTGATTCCCAGCACCCACATGGCAGCTAACAACTATCCCTGACTCCAGTGCCAGGGGAATCTGATGCCTTCTTCTGACCTCCATGGGCATTGCACGACACAGGTGCACTTACAAACATGCAGGCAAAACATTCATACATACATAAAATAACCTGAGGAATTGTATAAATCTGAATGTGACTTTTCTGAAATTAAGGATGTTAACTGTATCTTATGTAATTTCCAAGATGTTATCTTCCTGTCTTTTTACAGTTATGCTGCCCTCATGACCCTATGCACTGGTCAGGGGTGAGTGTGTCACGATCCAGAAGCAATAAAAATACTAAGTGCCATCTCTTGACCTTCTGGATGCTTTAGTGGTAGCGTGATTTGAACTTCTACACGGGTGCCTCTTCTGCTGGTACAAACATTTCCTTTTCTCAGTTAGGAGAGCTGAGCCATTCATCCATCCACTTACTCACATACTCACCAGATCCTTAATGAAAGCCGGCTACGTGTGAGACACTGTTAAAGGCAACAGGCATCAGCCAAGTGTGGTGACTCACTCACTGAGCGTAGCACTTTGGCAGTGCCAGCAAAATGTTCAGGAGTTCAAAGTCATCCTTGGCCACATACCAAGTTTGAGGCCAGGTTGGGTTACGTGAGAACCCCAACTCAAAGAAGAAAAAAACTATGATGAATGAAAGTGAAGCTTATATTCTATCAGCAGGGCGGGAGCAGATGTACACGAGCGCGGGACGTCGGCAGCGAGGAGAGCACACGGGGTGCGAGGGAGTTATGGTCGGTGGTGAGAGGAGCGAGTCAGTAAGAAGGGCCTGGGCAAACCAAGATCTGGGGAACCATTCTGGGAAGAATGAGCTAATGTGAAACTCTGAAAACAGACAAAGTTGCATGTCCCAGAGAGCCATGGGAGGGCAGAGGAAAGAGGAGAGGTGGGCAGTGCTCTCACAGCGTGGCTGGCACCGGGTCCTCCAGGGCTTGAGTAAAAACAAGCCTCTGACTTTCTTCTGGAGAGAAGAAGCCTGGGGGCGGGGGGGATGATATGATCTGGTTCTCTTTTGAAAAGACCACTCATATGGACATAGTGGTGCACACCTTTAATTCTAGCACTGAGGAATCCGGCAGGCAGATTTTTTTGAGTTCCAGGCCAGCCTGATCTACATAGAGCAGGCTAGGGAGGTCTATATAGTGAGACCATATCTCAAAAAAAAAAAAAAAGACCATACATCTAAGTTGTTGGCAGAATGTATTTTTTAGAGGAGGAGGAAGCGGGTAGGAGCTATGCACTGAAAAGTTGCTTAGGGGATATCGAATTATTTATTGCTGTGTTTTCTCAATAGTTCTATTCAATGCTAGTTTCTTCCTTTCTTTGGTCTATCTCTTAACCCAACCAAGTATATTAATGATTTTGTTGTTTAACTCTTACCTAGTATAAAGATAAAGAAGGATTATCCTTTGATAAGAAAGGAAATGTATATTTCATAAAAGTTTTGATTCTAGAATTCTGGTGTGTTTCCCCACCTATTTTTTTTACAAAAAAATGAGTTGATCTTACCCTTTCTAATAGAAAATCTCAAACCTAAACCTCACTGATCAGAAACTTGTGGTTACTCAGCAGCAAACAACTCTGAAAAGTCACCAGGTTTGCTCTTAAAGTTCAATGCAACCAAACGGACACTATGAATCCGAGAAGAGCAGCTTCTTAATACAATAAACGAAAAGTTACTAACTGCGTCTTGTTCATGCACCTCTCTGCTGGTTTTCTGAGCCTCGCATCTAAATAATCCAAGTGCCCCAAATAGAAGAAGATGGAGAAGACAGACAAATAGGAATGCTGAAGGTTGGCAGTGACCCTTGGAACTGGTCAGTGACTGAGTGGGGAGAGATAGGGTCAGGAAGCCACTCACTCCCTCCTCCCTGTGGAGTAAACGCAGGGAGGGGAAAGGCATCATTTTGTCAGTCTCTTGATTGACAGAGGTCTCTGTATTTCATAGATTTTTAAGAAAAAGGGCATAGAACAAAATGCACATTGATTCCATGTTATAAAAGGAGAAAAATGAGAGGACAAAACACAAAGATCCGTGCGTCTTCTCTTGTGAAATAGTGACAAGTTGCAGAAAGAAACACACTAAGTTATTTAGTGTCAGCTGACACCTAGGGGTGTGTGTGAGGCATCTGGGGGAGTGAGTATCTTTGATTCAACCTTATAAACTTACCAGAAGTAGAGGAATGAAGGAAATGCAGGAGGTGGGGGGGGGTAGGTGGAGCTGGGAGGCCAGGTGGCTGCCATCTTGCTTTAGTTAACAGTGTCCCGTGCAGTACAGTCATCCCTTAGTATCCACAGGGAGACCTGAACAAATCCAAATCTACAGATGCTCAAGTCCTTATCTAAAAGGGCTTAGTATGCACATGTAACCTATTCGCATCCTCTCATAGACGTTAAGTCATCACCAGATGACTTACAATACCCACTAGTGTAACTGTTACATAATATTAATAGTTGTCATATTACTTATGGAATAATGACAGAAAAAAATCTATGGTCAGTATAGACACAATTGTTGTCCAATGTTCCAATCCACAGCTGGTTGACTCTGAGGTTATACAACCCTTGGATAAGGTAGGCTGAGTGCATGTAATTAGTTAAAGCAGTTTCCCCGTGGCTTCCTGGCCACATCTCTGCTGTCACCCTGCTCCTCGACCCATGTCTCTTAGCATCTTGCCCACTGAGACCATAGAAAAAACAGTTGCTAAACCTAAATTCCTCTGAGTGCTAGAGTTCTGATTCTAGAACACCTTGTGTGTTAGAGAGTCAAAGAGGGTCTCTGGAAGGATAGATAATCCAGGAAAATCCCAGAGGTCAGCCCTAATTCTGGTGTTTAAAGCATGGCATCTGTCTGTCAGTACACAGTTTCAGGGGAAGAAAAATTCAAGAACCAAATCACCACGACAGCTTGAACGTGTTTTTCATGTGACAGATGGGAGCAAACAGGGCTTATTTTTCTGTAATATACAAATCCATCGTGTCAGAATTTCTTCTTTTTCTTTTTCTTCTCTTACTTTTATTAGGCAAAAAGAGAGAGCGAAGGAAATAAGTGACAGTTGAAAGCAGAGTATTCTGGCACTAGTTTTTGGAGAGTCCTTGAGCTATACACCATCAAATTCTTTTCAAAGGGAAGCCTGGCTGAGCAGAGTGCCAGGCCATTTTGCTTTTCACCTCGTATTTTGAAGCATTCCCCTGCAACTCACTGACACCAACCATTTTATCTAGTCTGGAATCAGTAGCACTGGGTCCTTGAACTCTGGGCTCCAGCAAATCAGCCTCGAGTGCAGAAGGACCACGTGGGGCTGAGAGTCACAAGAAAGCTGGGGTCAGGAGGAGAGTGACATTGCCCAATGACCTCTGACAGGTGTGATCTACAGATGATGCCACAACCTAAAGGGGAGCTCAGAGGACAGAAAGAAACCCCAAATGCCAGTCCTTTATAGGGAGAGAAAAGATCTCTGAGGGGGAAACTGAACAGTTAAGCATCCCAGAGAATTAAACATTGAGCTAAATTGTATTCATTCATTCATTTATTTGATTTGTGGTACTAGGGATTGAACCTAGGGCCTGAGCACGCTAGACAAGCATTCCTCCACTGAGACCTCAGAGTCTCACTAAGCTGTCCAGGTTGACCCTGAACTTTCTATCATCCTGCTTCAGACTTGTCAGTAGCTGAAATTACAGTTGTGTACCACACCACATTTGATAAGGCTGTTTTATTTAATTTTTTTAATTTTATGATGGATCTATTTGTTGTGTTTTTCAGGGAGAGGTAGGTTTTCAGTATTAGGACTCAGTAGTGAAAAATAAGCCCCTGAAACTCATCTCTCCAAGATGGGCATCATTTTGGAGACCTGTCACCTTACTGAGCCTGGCAATGGATATCAAGTAGATTCACCTGAGCATAAGAAAAAGCTCTAGGGGATGAAGAGCTGGTTCAGTGATTAAGAGCACTGGCTCCTCTTCCAGAGGACTTGGGTTTTGGTTCCCAGCACCCACATGGCTGCTAACAACTGTCCTTAACTCCAGTTCCAGAAGATCCAATGCACTCTTATGGCCTCCACAGGCATTGCACAATAAAGATGCACTTACATATATGTAGGCAAAACTTACTCAGCCACATAAAATAAAAATAAATGAAGATTTAAAAAAGACAAAAGCTCTAGGAACTGGAGAGATGGCTCAGCAGTTAAGAGCCCTGCTATTCTTTCAGAAGACCTAGGTTTGAATCCCAGCACCCATGTGGCAGCAAACAACCATTCATAACTCCAGTTCCAGGGGATCCAACGCCCTCTTCAGTCCTCCACAGGTTCTGAACAACACAGGTGCACTTACACACACACACAGGTATAACACTCATACACATAAAATAAAAATTAAAAAAATTTTTGGTCTTTTTTTGAGAGGGGATCTTTCTGTTGCCCCAGCTGTCTTGGGACTCACTATGTAGACCAGGCTAACTCACAGAGATCCACCTGCCTCTGCCTCCCGAGTGCTGGGATTAAAGGTGTTCACAACCATACCCGGTGAATTTTTTAAAAATTTAAAAAAGAAAGGAAAAAACTCTAAGTAAATATCCATTTGTTCTATAAAGGCGTCTTCTCAGGAAATATACTCTTTCTTATAAATAAGCTGAGGAGGGGAGCAGAACAATTCAGGGAAGGAGGTAAGGCAACTACTCAAAGGTTCACAGCAGACATCCTGCCTTTGTGGGGCTGAGTTGAGAGGCCTGGGGTTAGAGCACACCAGGTGAGTGAATGTGTGCATATGTATGCAGTCATGTACACGGGCTCACTCGGGAGGGGCTGGGAAGTGCTTGGCGGGAAGACTTCTCACCGTTTCTCTTCCTTGTCTCCTCCTTTGTCACTTTCTGTTGTACCATTAGGTTCTGGGGTGAGTGCCTCCCTGAGCTGGGCTTTCCTGATTCGTTGCTGATGACAGAGCCATTCTCACTGGGCGACCTGCTGGAAGTAACCATAGCAACAGGAGAGCCAGTAAGTTTCAACCAGAGCAGCCTCCTCTCAAGGTTATTTTATTTGCACAGTTTATGTCTGCAGTCCTTCATTTCAGTTTCACCAGCAAAGAAGAAATAATACAAAGAAAAAGAAACAAGAAAAGAAGAAGAAGAAAAACCACTCACACCTACTTCACGTCAGGTAGCAGGTTGTTCTGAAGCAAGTTTACACGCTCAGCCAGGAGACAGTTCTGTGAGCCTGGCTCTCGGTCCCATTTTTGTTTCATTAACCCTCAGTGACTGTGAAGATGGTGATGACATTATAGCCTGTCCTGCTTTCCCACAGCACTTCGATGCTGAGTGGTTGAGTCACATGAACAATTTTAGGCATGCAAAAAACATGGTTCTCTTTAGATATTTTCCACAGCACAGACCTAGACGACTATTACTGATTAAAGTCTCTCCACCATGGGGTCGCTATTGTGTCAGCCACACCCACTTGCAAACACAAACACACTCTTTAACTGTGGTGAATAGTCACCACTTATATTTTGGGTCACCAATCTGAGCTGCCTGCTCCTTGAGGAAAGTCCTTCGGTGCATTTTCTCTGTGTAAAGCTTCATTCGAGGTACATGAGTCTACTGACATATCAGAACAGATAGAATACCTGCTATGTAATGGGGCTGTGCTGAATGCCTTCAAACCTGACCGGGAGGTATTATAATGATCACGGATGATTGCTTTGGTCAGCAAACGAGGAATGTGAAGCTCGTGGAGGTGAAGAGTGGTTTTCAGGGTAGAGCAGCGTAATGACAAATCTCCTACGCCCCAGAGTACGCTCGTTTCACTGTCTTGGACAGCAACCCTACATGAGAATGAGTCATAGGGCTTTCATTCTGTCCTCAGGGGTAGACTCTCACCTTTGGAACTCTGGGAAAGCAGTCTCTTGAGACTCCCCTGCCTCTGGAGGTATGTTCTCCCTCAGGCCTCTCACTGGGTGTAAACTGAGCAAAGAGACTGACCACTTCCCTTCGTAGAAGATGATCAGGAGGCCAATACCTAGAGATCCTTTATCTTCTACAGTCACTTGTCTGTCCACATTCAGAAAATACTGTCACCCAGTCCCTAAAATGGAAAACTGACTGGAAGACTTGAATCTGTGAATGTCCTTGGTACATTGGTCAAAGTTCCTTAGGTAGAAGCTGTGTCTCCTCCTTCCTCCTCCTCCTCCTCCTCCTCCTCCTCCTCCTCCTCCTCCTCCTCCTCCTCTTCCTCCTCTCTTCCTCCTCCTTCTCCTCCTCCATCTCTAGGAGTTTAAGGTGCTCAGTTCTGTGCACAATGGCACCCTAAAAGTTACCAACAAGGAAGGCTGGAATGTCTATGGTCAAGGTAATATCTGGCAAGAATGTTCTACAGAACATCTGGACCAAATTTCTACACATGGGCTTGGGAAATGTTCACTACATTCCTTCTTTGGGTAACCCTAACTCAGGTTAGCATATCAAAAACTCAAATCAATTCTGTCATGGATTCACTTGTTTTATTTCATGCAACACTATCCAATTTATGTGGCCAAAAACTTTAACATCTTATTAAACTAGTAGTACAAAGACTACAGGCTAGGAAAATATGGATCAGGCATTCATTTATAGAAACATATATTTATTATATATGTAGCTAATTAACCAATAACTATTAATCGGTGAGTGCTGGTTGTATGTGCAACATATACATGCACGCACATGCACACACACACACACGCACAGCACACGAGACATATGCTGCTGGATTCCTTTCAGAATCTGATAACAGCACCTACTCTCCAGCTGGCTTTATTGGATAAAAGGTTTTCATTTAATTCTAGGGTGGGGAGGGAGAAGGAAAAGCATTTTGTTTTCTATTTTACATTTGTAAGCTGCTTAATGATTTTTATAGCATTTTAATACCTCTTTCCTCATTTGATCCTGAAACAGTTTTCCAGTGTTTCTCTCACTCTGAGGAAAGGTGATGATGAGCAAATTTCTATAGAGAAAAATCTGATTTTGCTTTATTCTTTGTTTCAGTTTATAGACCCCTGTTTACACTGGCTCATCAACTCAAAACTTCTGGTCAAAAATAGATGTATGTGTGTACGTGTTTGAGGATGGGGAAACCAGAAACACGATTCATAACGGGTTTGCTCTCAGATTCGATACTTAGAAATCTCCCTAAATGGGGATGAGGGATGGCTCATTTTGTAAAGTGCTGGTTGTACAAGTATGAGGACCAGAGTTTAGCTTCCCCACACCCATGCAGAGAACCAGGTATGGAGGCACATATCTATAATCTAGTGCTGGGGGAAGAGACAGGCTAATGCCAGGGCTTGCTGACCAACCAGTCTAGTCAGTTGATAAGCCCCAGGTTCAATGAAAACCCTGTTTCAAAAAAAAATGGAGAGCAATAGAGAAAATATCCATGGTTTACCTCTGGCCTACACATACATGCATATACATGGACACCCATGTGCACATGTACACACAAGCACACATACACACACAGTCTCCTCAGATGATCTCAGATTTCCATGATCAGATAGACATGAACAGAGATAACATTTACCTAATAGTCTGTGCAATGATATAACCAGACCTTAGTAAAATTGCATTTTTATGATGAGATACTAAAGCAATAGTAGAAATCATGCAGCAGTACAGACACCATTTCCTTTCTATTTTTATATGCATGTATATTTTAAACTTGTATGAGCATATTGCCTGCATGTATGTAAGTGCACCTGCATCACGCAATGCCCGTGGATGTCAGAAGAGGGTGTTGGATTCCCTGGAACCTGAGTTACAGGTGGTTGTTATCTGCCATGTGGATGCTGGGAATCAAACCCAGGTCTTCTGTAAAAGCAGCCAGTGCTTTTACAGTGCTTAACTGGCGTGAGCCATCTATCCAGTCCCTTCATTTCTATTTTAATAAGCTACCATTGCTTAACAAAAGCTGGGAATAAATAATTGAATTTAATTAGCAAGAGGTGACTGCTTGTTAACTTAAGGAAAAATGCATTGTTAAAAACAAGTTTTAAAAATTAATCTTTATAAAAATTTAAATTACTCAATTTGAATAAGTAGAAACGATTTCTTATTCTCCCTAGAAATACGTTGTCGATATCTCTATTTTACTAATTCTCCTCAGTTTCTTCAAAATGGGTGATAAGTTGTCAACATGACTTTGTATTTAACAAAGATCACCATACAAATAATCATTCTAGGAATATAGTTGATGAGCCATCAGATAAGTCATCTGTCTTTTCTCATGTGTTTCAGCTCTGCTCTGATCACTGTCTTATGCTGGGTAGATCATGATAGCAATGATCCCCATTTTGTTCATACCTGAGTGTAACCAAACTCCTACAGTGTCTTTGAACTTGACTAGATGATTTGCTTTGGCCAACAGGAAGGGAGTAAACATAACAAAAGCAGAAACTTGAGAAATGCTTGCATTTGGGGCTGTTTTTCTTGTTGCCCTTGGAACCACCTTTTGAAAAAGTCAGGGCTAGCCTGCTAGAACATGCGCCATGTAGAAAGAGGACCTAGTGTCATGGGCTACCCTAGATAATGCTATCAGTAACAAGGTGGTCTAGCTGATGTAATTTATATCACCCTACTGATAGTTCTGGTAATCCCAGATAACAGCCAACTTGGCTCAGACCAAAAGAACCACCCAGGGGAGCTCAGACCCACCAAGTTCATGAACTAAATAAACGGTAGTTATTTTAAACAGTGAAGTTTTGGAGTGGTTTGCTACAAGCAACAGATAAATTCACATGCCTTCAACCTTCTTTCCCACACAAGCTGAGGTCTGCCTCTCTGTTCCTCTACCTCATTTTGAGGTACAAAGAGCTTTTTGGAAGAGAACACAACCTTGTTGCCTGAATGCATATAAAATCTGCATATTTGGGATAGACAAGCCCCTTTTCCTCACATGACTTTGTCCCTTGGCTTCATGGATTCCACTCTTCTTGGCTTCCTCTCATCCTTATTCGCATTTTGACTTTCTTTGCTAATTCTTGTTCACCTTCCGCACCTCTAATTGCCACAGCATTTCCAGGGTTTAGTTCTTAGAGTTCTTCCTTTCTTGGTCCGTCTCCTCCTAGATGATTCATTCCAGTCTCACGGAAAGACAGCTCTGCCAAATCCCATAACTCTATTTCTACTCTGCACCTCTGCTCTAAACTCTGGATTCACAAGGCTAGCGACTCTCAGCATGAACACTTGTGTATCTATTAGGTGTCTCAAACCCTTTATGCTCACATCAATCAACATACTTGATCATCCCTGACAGTCAAGGTACCACAATGCAAGGCAAACTCCTTTCATTAATTTCCAGATCCCACAGCTCTTTCCTATTGACAGCTCTAGTCGGCATCCTTCACAGTATTTTCTAAGTCCTGCCACTCAAACCAGCAGACCCACCATCATCAATATCACTTGGACCCCACTGATGGACTTCTGGGGTTTCTGTCTTCCTTCCCAAATCCCTACAGCCTATTTTCCACACAGAGCCTTTATATCATATTATGTCATTGCTGTTTTCAAAATTCTCTTACAACTTCTGATCTTTATTTACAATAAAATTCCAAGTCCAGACTTTAGTCTGTAGCATCTGACATGATCAATGGTCGGAAACCTCTGTGACTCATCCACTGCTTCTCTCTCCTTGGTGCTCACCAGCCTTTCTTGGCCTTATGCTTTTCTTTTTAAAAAAGATTTTATTTATTGTTTTTTGTTTATGTGTATGAGTGTATTGGCTGCATGCAGGTAAGTGAACCCTTGTTGTGCAATGCCCACAGTGGTCAGAAGGCTTTGGATCTCCTGGAAGTGGAGTTACGGATGGTTGTTAGCTGCCATGTGGATGCTGGGAATCAAACCCAGGTCCTTTGCAGCAGCGTACTTGACTGCTGAGCCGTCTCTCCAGCCCCCTTTCTGCTTTTTCTTGAAGCATGTAAGTTCTCTCCTCTAGGCTTTGCATCTACTGTTCCGTCTGCTTGGCACATTCTCCCCTCAGGAAGCTTCATGACTGACCTACACATCATTTCAATGGTGTCATTCTCAAATGTCGCTAGTCAGCAAGGTCTTCCCCGATTTCCTGCCTAAAGCAGCACTTGGCTCCGTCTCCACCCCCTGTCTCCTTCTCCATCACCACTTCACCTGGAGCTGGAGAGACTGTATCTATATTTCTATTTGTTTATTGTCTCTCTCCTATATCAGAGTGTAAGTTCCTTGTGAATAAGAAACTCGTCTTGTTCCCTGGAGTGGTTCCAGTGCCTGGTAAACAGCAAACAGGCAATAGACATCTGTTAAAGAGGAGAGGAGAGGCCGGGAGGAGGCAGGGTTTCCAGCTTCCAGGCTGGTCTGAAGCAAAGAAGATGGGGTTGGGTTGGTGATAAGTGTTGCCCTGCCGAGCCTGCTATGGGCTTCACTGCCTCTTTATGAGTCTCCTGGCCCCTAACCTAATTTTTCCAGTCTATCATGCACATTGCTATGAGAGTAGTCCTAAAGGACAGGCTGGGAGCCACTGTCGCTCTGAAGATTTTCAGTGGCTTCTCACTGAATCTACAGAATCTCACTTCCCTGCAGAGTCAAGGTCAGTCTCCTGAGCCTGGTAATTAAGGCTCTCCACAGTGTTAATCCACGTGCTTTCCTGTCTTACTACATCCCAACCACTGTGAAGTCCAAACTTCAGGGAAATTCTCCATGTAGAAAACCACCCCAGCCTCGCTTCTTTCCCCACTTTCAGATGATGGATGCCTTTGTCTCTTCCTGCATCCTCAGACCCCATCTACCCCAGTGGATAGAGCAGCCTGCTGTGTGACATCTGCTGGGTGGCACCGTGGCTCTTTACTTTCCGTATTCTCTGCCAGTCTGCTTTCCCGAGACTCCACAGTGGGATCATTCATTGTCATGATTGCTCTTCCATTATTTATCGTCTATCTCATTCACAGGACTCTTGGGCAGGAATCAACCTTACACATCTTTTACGATCCTAACGCGGACCATTTTTTCTCTCTTCCCTTTTCAGGAATATGTGCGGTGTGCGTGTGCATGTGTGTACATGAATGTGGAGGCCCAAGGTTGTTGTTGGTAGTCATCTTCGATTATTTCAGAGCTTTGTTCATAGTAGAAACTCAATATGTGATTCTGACTGAAAGCAGAAACTCTAATGAAAAACTGCCAGATAAACTATGACTCTCATGAATCAAAGGCACTGCTTTTTAAAGAGGTGTTAGAAATGTGTGACATAAGAATCAAATTTGTTAGTGTAAATAGAAGGATCTGTCTTCACTGCTGTGGTTGATTATCAAAGAGAGCCATGAGGGTTGCTCATGTGGAGCAGGAATTGTGATTTTTGTCCTTTCCCTTACTCTCCTTTTCAGTATCAAAACAAGAACAGGGGTAAGCTTTAAAGAGTGGAATTCACTTGAGGGTCACAGTTCCTGTCAATGTCCATTATTTCTCTTACTGAGAGAGGCCAAAGCTGACCACACCTACCTCTTTCTGGTTTCTGTAGACTTGGCCGTCTTGATGGTGCTCTCGTCCTGAGCTGTGTCTCTTTCCTGAGGAGTATCTCTGACAGGGAGGGGGAGGACTACCGTCTCCTGAGTCACAGGGATGACCTCCTCATCTGCCCCTTGCTGGCCCAGGTGCTGCTTGGCATAGTCAAAGCCTTGCACAGGCTGTGAAGAAGAAGCAAGTTTGAAGTAACGTTTCAAGAAAAGTGTCTCTGGTGACACTTCTGAGAACAGACAGGCAGCAGAACACATGCAAGGGGGAACTGAGCTTCTAGTGAATGAAAATTAATTCAAATATGTACCGTGATATGTTTTACAAAATCAGAATTCCCACTAATGCCTCCTAATTAGGACTCTCCACATGTAAGACTTGCTCAGAGAAATGAAGAGTATCACCAGGCATGGTGGCGAGTGCCTTTAGTCCCAGCACTCAAAAGACAAAGGCAGGCGGATCTCTGTAAGATAGAGGCCAGCCTGGTCTACGCAGTGAATTCCAGGGGCTACAGGGAGACCCTGTCGCAGACCAGAAAAAAATAAGTGGAAGCATGCAAACAAAATACAATCAAGGATTTGAGAACAAGCTTCTTTCAAGGGTCTTATGCCTTGAACAGATAGATTAGCAGATCCTGTTAATGATGAACATTCATCTTGGATATGTTAAGACACCACAGGGCCCATAACATACCCTGCCTAGAAATATTTGGTTACTCTGGTGTGTAACAGCATGTATGTGACTTCACTAAGTCAGCAGGACTAGAAAGTTTGTTTCTCATCTGAGAAATGAAGATGATCTTATTGTTTTATATTCACCCCCTTGCATAGTAAAGCAGAGAGCAGATCGGAAAACAGAGTGAAATGTGTTACTATGTGTAAAGCCACAAAGTCATTGATAATGACATGGGATTTAGTCAATCACTTTCTCATTCAGACTTCTCTCTGAAGCATGCAGGCTTTGATATCATCCACCTCGGGAAATTTAGCAAGGCTTTCTCTGTGTCTGAAACCCCGAATAGACAAGGCAGCTGTGAGCAAAATCCAACAGCCATTTATTAGTGGGTCATGAAAACCAAGAGGCTCATTGAATCTAGCCTGGATGTCTCTCTATTCTCTCTTCTGCCTCAAAGCAGGGCTGTGCAGGTCTGAGGCAGTTAGTGTGGTGACTGAGAGCTGCAGGTCTGAGAGCCCACTGATACCACATCCCATTGGTGTGACTGGGTAAGTGATTGCTATTCTCTGACATCAGTCTCCTAATCTATAAAGGAATAATAGTGAATAGGATGCAAATATACGTAGATGAAAGCAGCATTTAACTACCCTGAAAACAGTGCAACAAGGATCAAGTCAGAAATTCAAGTTCAGGTTAAGTGCCTGATGTACAGTAAGTGCTCAGTCCTTATTAGAGATTGCTATTTGCCTTCTGGCTAAATCACAGTCCAGTTTTTTTCAAGAAAATGTAGAGGTGAAGCTCAGTTGCTACCATGCAGGCATGTCTACCCTTTTGATATTATGACATGACGCTGACATCTACAAAGTTAATACTCGAGACTTACATCATCAAATTGCAAAAATAAAGTGCAACAAACACGCAAACAAAGCTCCTAATGTTTCAAGTAAGTTTACGATTTTGTGTTGGGTTATATTCATAGCTATTCTGGAGTGCCTGTGGATCACAGATTGCAGGACAAATCTGGTGGAGTCTATCAAGACTTGTTATAGTCAAAGCTCTTCCTTTGGCACCTAACAAGGCTGAGAGATTCCAGCCTGGTTGTGGTTATTTTGCTTTTGTGGTACTGGAGAATTGAACCTACAGCCTGCATGCTAATTGAATCTGCATGCCAAGCAGGCATGTTATCACTGAGCTACATCCCCAGAATCTGCTCCAGACAGAATAAAAAATCCATATTCTGGATTGGAGGACCAGCCTGTCATCCCTCACTACTATGTATCACAACAGGATGAAATTTATTTATTTATGTATGTATATATGTATGAGTGTTATGCCTGTATGTAAGTAAGTATACTCCTGTTGTGCAGTGCCCGTGGGGGACAGAAGAGGTCATTGGCTCCTCTGGAACTGGAGTTACAGATGATTGTTAGCTGCCATGTAGGTGCTGAGATTCAAACCTGGGTCTTCTGCAAGAACAGCCAGTGCTCTTAACTGGTAAGCCATCTCTCCAGCCAGAATAGACAACCCTGCAAAACTTTGCTGGAGCGACTTGGAGATTCACCATGGACAGTTCTCCCAGTTCCCTGGAAAGATTGTTCTGAGCAGTGTGCTCATCTGAGACGCACCTTCTGACCTGTGTATGACCAGTAGCATTTTGAGGCCAGGACCTAGGATTGAGTTTCTGAGCTAAGGTCTTCTAAGGAAAGATGTTTCTTTCCCCTCCAATTCCTTAGTGCTACACAAAGCAGAATGAGGCAGGTGCCTTGACCAACGTCCCTAGAATATGAATCCCTTGCTCCTCCAATAACCAATTAGTCACAGCTGAGTTCAACTTTTGGACTGTTTCTGGAAGTTTCGTCTTTATCTCCGGGTCCACTGCTTCACCATCTCTTGCCCTGGTCAGTGTGTTCCCTCCTTTAGGGTTTGTTTTTTTTTCCAGGCCCACCCTTGACAGGTCTCCCTTTAAAACCCCATTTGGTCATGTCAGTTCCTCATGAAAAGTGTTCTACAGCATTCACACTCTCTGACAAGGCATTCAAAGTCTTTCACATTTGGCTGAACCCACCTGCCCAGACTTATTCCCTATTGGCTCACTTCTATCACACAACCTCATGTTCCCTGTTGTCCCCCTGATGTTCCAACAACATCACCTTATGCCTGGTACCGTGGTAGATGCTGGATACGAAATGAAAAATAACTGATATTGACCCTCAAGGAGCGCACAGTTTCAGTCTCCTGTAAGAATGCTGGCACAGTAGAGGCTGCATTACATAAATTACATCACTGCATCTTCACTGTGGTTCACAAAAATGGGTGTTATTTTGAATTTCCATTTTATAGATGGAGAAATAGATTTGGAGGTGTTAAGCAATTTGCCCCAGATCACACAGTGGTCTGTGATGGAGTCAGCATTTGAACCCAGGACTATGTTGATCCAATGTCAGACCATCTAAGCACTGTTTGTTGATTCATTTCACATCCCTCCTTCCCCTCTGCTGTCAAAATCTTGCCTGGATGTCTTCTACTATGCTTGGCCTGGCCCCTGGCATGACAGGCCTGTCTGAAAAGGATCAGAAGTCTCCAACAGCTAAGACTTTTTCCAAGATCCCAATGATAGGACAATTTGGTCCTATCTCCAGTCTCTGGTCACTCTCTCTGGATTTGACCCCTCGCCCTTCATATTTGCTTAGCTATTGGATACTTCAGATGGCTGGGCCACTCATGAGTGTGTGGAAACAGAGACAATGAGAAATTACAGATTAGGACTGGAGAGATGGCTCAGTGGTTAGGAGCACCTGTTGTTCCCAGTACCTGCATTGGAGCTTACAAATACCCAGAGCTCCACTTCCAGGGGATCTTGTACCCTCTGCTGGCCTCTGTGGGTGCTGCATGGACGTGGTGCACACACATACATGCAGGCAAATACTCATATACATAAAATAAGAAATGACAACTATTGTTGTCAATAGGTTAATCATAAAAACCCACACAGGCGTTTGTCACTTAAAGGACACAAAACATCAGTCCCTCTTTTTGTTTTCACAACAAACCCATAACAGAAGCTATGCAAAATGTCTTCACTTAATGAAGAAGAATATAAAAGCTCAGATAAGTGCTGAAAACTGAAGACAGAAAAGTTCCTCACTTTTCTGACCCTCAGGGCTGGGTTCAACTTTTAATTGAAAATTTCCTAAGATTAATTAACTGCTCATCTGACATATACAAATAACTCCCAACCTCAATGATACAATACCAATCCAGTGACTTTTATACAATTTTCAATTTAAAATAATAATATCCACACTGGCACAGTGGCAGAATACTTGCCTGGCACACACAAGCACTGGGTTCAATGCTAGTACCACAAATCATCATCATCATCATCAGCAGCAGCAGCAGCATCAGCATCATTTCAAAGGGAGACAGGTATATATTACCATTTAAGAAAAAAAGCAAGCATATCAAACAACAAAAGCCAACTTGAAAAAATAACTAACTCGTGTAATATTTTGTTAGGGACCAGACATAGCTTAAAATAATTTATATACCTTAACTCACTAAATCCTTACAACTGCCTATCTATGAATATTGTTACTAACCCCATTTTACAGATGAGAAAATTTAGGCATAAAGAGGTGGTATAACTTTGCTGAGGCCATACGGATAATATATGGGAAAGAAGGAACAGTGGCCCTTCTTAGGGGATGAATTAGCCTGTCCAAGAGGTTCCAGCCAGTCCCTGCAGGCCCTCTAAGGTCCACCCTACATCTGGGTGGGCTCTAACTCCTTTCTCCTAAGAATGCCTGCTCCCAGGAGCCATGTTCTCTTCACATGAAGGGAAAACTGAAAGGAAAGGCTGCAAATCCAGTGACAAAGAATAAAGAAGAGCAACCTAGGAGGAAAGGAGGTGACATGCCAGGTCCATTACGTTTGCTCAGCACTCTCCCTGCAGAAGCCCACTCACAGCAATGGCAGCAGGGTGTGTCCGTGTACCTTGTCTCAGAAGGTGTAGGATCCTCGCCCTGGCCTCAGCTCCCAGGAAAGCCTCACTCGCCTCCGCTGTTTAGCATGCTAAGTTTATCACTGAGTCTCAGGAAGGGTCCCCAGGACTCTGCTGCCTCTGCAGCCTGCATTCTAAAGACGCAGTGATATCCCCAGGGCCATCCGCCTAGGCTCAGGATTGGTGCCCCAGGCTAACTTTCTCACCGTGACTTGTCCCTGGCAGTCACTGAATTCTGCTCACACACGCGCGCGCGTGGTGGTGCGAGCGTAGCGGTCAGCAGTCGCGGCTCTGACTTGCAGCAGCAGGACTGCAGTGACAGGCTGTTCCGCTGCTTCCTATGACAAAGGGGCTTTGGAAACGTAAGTGTTTCCCTGCAACCTCACTGCAGGAGCACAATCAGCAGACACAGAAGCGTGCAGCAGCTCTGAGACAGAAGATCGGCTTGAGTTTTTAGCACCAGTCAAGCATCTCTGAAAGCACACTGCCCCGGGTAGGCACAGGAAGGAGCTGTGAAGAGCCACCAACATTCGTCTGTTCTCGTCTGAAGGCCTTTCAAGCCAGAAGGGATGCTGCTCATCTCGGCGGATGAATTACAATTTTGGTTTAACACAAAACTGCCACTTCCAACTCTGGTATGGCATGTTTTGCATTCCTGGACTCGGCTGCTATTCTGGTAATTACTTGTTATGTCTAAAAAGACTCACATTGTGAGCAAGTGCAGATGGAAAGGAAATACTCTGTCTTGGAGTGATCTCATTTTTCAAGACTTGGCAAGTCCCACTATACCCTTCTTCCCAATACCCTACTGGGTCTGGGAAGCAGGTGCCTGGTGTCAACCGACATGGAACGAATTCTTTGGGGTTTGGTGCCTTTGTAGTTAAGAGTGTCTAATCAAGTTGTGACTTCCCAACAAGTGAATCAGTTAGTAAGCAATAAAAATCCCTTTGATTTCCTTTGCTCAAGTGAGGTGTGATCATGCAGAAAGAACAGAAGCCAGTGTGACCCTTCAAGGACAAGCTCCATGGCTGACATGGGAAGGAAGTAAGACAGAAGGGTAGCTTGCTGTCCCACGTCTGTACAGGCAGATGAGGCTCAGAGGTTCAGATCTGGGAGAGGAACTCACTCCAAAATGTTGGGTTTGGGTGTGTGTATAATGTAGAAGTTCCAAGAGGTTTCTGGGGATGGCTCAGTCAGGAAAGAGCTTGCTGTGCAACCATGAAGATCTGAGTTCAGATGCCCAGAACCCATGTAAAAGTCAGGTATGACAGCACATGCCTGTAACTCCAAAGTTGACAGGCAGAAAGAAACAGATCCTTGAAGATCACTGGTCAGCCAGCCTAGGCTGAATCAATGAGCTTTAGGCTCAGTAAGAGACTCTCTCGAAAAATAAGGGTGGAGAGTGACCGCATCGCAACCTTTGGTCTCCGCACATGAACACTTGTGCACACACAACTTTACTAACAACTACATATATCGCCCACACATTAGAGAGAGAGAGAGAACTAGAAGACACAGATGTGGGGGCCTCAGTTGCCCCTCTGCTGTTTGTGGTATGACTAAGCAAGTCCTGATGTCTCTCTCTCCAAGGTTCCTTGACAGTTAAATGAGGATAACGAAGCCTGCCCTGACTGTGACCTGCCTCCCAGGGCTACTGTGATGAACAAACAAGGTGACGGGCCTAGAAGAGCCAGCAGATTGTAAGGCATTACTTAAACACTGGGTATTACAGTTTGGACATTTCCCTTGTGGAACATCACAAAGGCAGCTACGTGACTGGAAAATTAGCCTTCAGAATGTCCTCAGTTCACCGCCCTCCCAGTCACCAGAGGTGGTTGCAGCAGAGATGTGCTGGTGACAGGCCAAGCTTCAAGGGAGTCTCTGAACTGGCATTTGACAGCTGCCCAGTCCAGTTCTATAACTTGTCCATCATGACAGTGGCTGGAGTGGAGTTATCAGTGGAGCAGAGAAACTTCTAAGAGTCTACAATCAAAGAAACATTGTATAGGAGCCAATAGACTGTGCCTTGAAAGAGCTACTTTAGAAGGAAGGAGTCCAATGAAATGATATCCAAGGACCTTTCAAGTCTTGATCCTAGTTGTCCATGCCTCAGTTTCTCCATCTGTAAAGCAATGTTCTTTCCTCGCAGGGATATGGCAATGGCTAGAGTTGCTGTGTGTGAAGCACTTGGAAGTATTTGTGGGACAGAGTGAGCATCAGAGAAGCATGTGCCACCATGTCCTAACTATGAAGGAAGGGGTTCCCTTCAGAATGAGGACCTGTGACATTGTTTCTGGAGGTGCTTGATGGCCTCAGAAGGCCAGAAGGAAAGGAAGGTGGAGCCTCCGGCAGAGCTCCCACCCGTCCCCGTAGTCCCCACGTACCTTTGCTCTCTGAGGCAGATTTATCATGGTGTCTGGCTTGAAGTCGTTCTTGTTCTTCCTGCACAGCACAGCAGTGATGATGATGATGATGACTGTGACCACAGCAATGGGTGCCAGCACTGCGGCAATGATCCACAGGTTGTTGGGTGGGTTCTTCACTACGGCTGTAGGAAAGAGCCAGTGAGAAGCACATGACAAGGAGTCTTAAGAAGAGAGTAGCAACCTGACATAATCCTCACCCTAAATCAGGAGACAGGAAGAGATGGAGCTTGAAAGTCTCGGCCTCCACAGCTGTGTGACCTTGAACAAGTTACTCAAGTTCTCTGAGTCTCTATCTTTGTCTATAAAATGAGGATATCACTTTGTGGTGTGGCTCCTAGAAGATGCTCAGTGGACAGTAGCCAACACTATTACTAAGAGAAGAAGGAGGAAGAAGACAAATCAGTGTCAGTTTTCCTCACTAGTGATATCCAAAGGTCAAAAGAGAGAAAAATGTGTTGATTAGAAGTATATGTTATAGGACTGGAAAGATGGTTCAGAGGTTAAGAGCACCGGCTGCTCTTTTAGAGGACCCAGGTTTTGACTCCCAGCACCCAGATGGTGGCTAACAACTGTCTGTAATTCCAGTTCTAGAGGAATCCAATGCCCTCTCTGACCCTCTCAGGGATTACATGGCATAGGTGTACTTACATACATGCAGGCAATGCACTCATATACATAAAGTAAAAATAATAAAATATTTTAAAATCAGCATATGTTGGAGAAGCTGGAGAGATGGTACAGTGGTTAAGAGCCTTGGTCTGTAAGCATGAGGATCTGAGTTCAAATTCTCAGCAGCCATGTAAAAACTGGGCATGGCTTTGTATGCTACATTGGGTGACAGAGACAAGTGAACCTAGAGAACTTGCTGGCCAGTCAGCCTAGCTAAAATAGAAAGCTTCTGGTTCAAGGGAGAGACCCTGTCTCAAGGCAACAAGGTGGAGAACAATAGAGGGAGACAAGTAGCAGCCTGCTCTGGTCTCTGGATGCGTAGATATGGATGCGTGCACAAACATGGGGTGTGCACCTGTACACACACATATATGTACCACCATACACCATACAAACCAATGAATAAACACATAAATAAAGACACATATGCTGAAGTTGGGAGGCAAGAGCCACCAAGAGATGATTGCTGTAGTGAAATCACCCTGTGAGTGAGCAGTGAATAAAACGTAACGTGAGCAGATGGGTCTCCTCCAGAATGGTGTCTGGGAAGCTCAGTCTAGTAAAAGGGAACAGGCTGTTCTCAAAGCCAGAGTAAAGAAGTAAGCAAACTGCTTCTCAGTGTGGGGCTATAAGAACAGCAGGTCCCTTTAGGTGGTGGGACAGGAATGAGTTAACCCGGAAGGGTCATTGGGGACTTGGTCATGCTCTGTACTGTGGTGATGATTTGGTTCATCTAAGAGTATAAGCTTGTCAGAACTCATCAGAGAACACATTTAAGATCTGTATATCTCACTGAATGTATGCTTAACAATGAAGCATCATGAATGGATATTGAATTCTAGTCAATGATGTGACTGGCAAAGTGTTTAGGCTTGACGTGTGCTGAAACATGGGAAAAAGATAGAGTAGACATATAAACTAGTACATGACAGAAATATACTACAGAGCTAACTGTGAATTCCAGAAAGGGGTATATGAGTGTTTGCTGCATGAATCTTTCAACTTTTTGTTAAGTTGGGTCAGGATGATGTGAGAAAAAGGAAACACCGTTGACAGGTGAATTAGCAGCTTGCAGGATTACTGATGGGGATTCCAGTCCAATTAAAAACACAAACAGCTCTCAGAAGCAAAGTCAAGAAAATCGGGCATCAAAGCAAACACTGTGGGAAGTCACAGGAAGGGAGTGGGGTCTCAGAAACCCAGAACAGGGACCGAAGAGCTGGGGGGACTTGCTCATGGGGAGTGCATCTCAAGCGCAGACGTGGGGAATGGTCTGATGGCAGGCCTGTCACGGTGGGCTGCAGCTAACCGGCTCCAGCTCAGTGGTGCTCTATTAATGTCAGTATCATCCAACTTTACTCTCCCTTCCTTCAATCTCACAACACAGGGCTCTAAGCTTCATCTCAGGGATGATGCCATTCCTTTCTAGATCCCCTGTCAGGACTTCTGTCCCAGAGCTCTAGACTCCACTCAAATATCTATGTGATTATCAGATACGACAAACTGAGTATGTCCAGAGTACACTAATTTTTAAAAACAGTTTTACATTTGGTGTGTGTGTGTGTGTGTGTGTGTGTGTGTGTGTGTGTGTATGCAAACACATGCAGAAGCCAGAAGCTAATTTGTAAGAGTTGGGTCTCTCTTTCCACCACATGGGACTCAGGGAATTGAACTCATGTCGTCAGGCTTGGCAGCAGGTGGCTTTGCCCATTGTGCCAGACCCTATAGCCCAACTCTTGATTTCCCCACCCAACCTGTTCTTCCTGACACATTTTCACTACTGTTTCAATGAACTGGGGGGGGGGGTTCCTTCCTTGCTCGGACATATCACCTCACCATCAACGCTGACCCTTTCTTTGTTCACTCAGCATCCTGCTCACAAACCCTGTCACTCTTGCACTGTGTTTGATATGAGCCTGAGATTCTGCCTCTTCTACAAGCTCCGAGGTGATGTCTCTGTAGCAGGCCTCAGGCCACCCTTGGGATATCAAGACTGCGAAAGCACATATCAGCAGTATTTGCTCACCTCCTGTCACCTGTCTACTAGAATGGTCACCCCAAAGGGATAGGGATGTTTTTGTGTGAATTTTTCATTGGAACATTCTCAGGACTTGTGACAGGCCCTTGCAAATAGTAGGTGCTCAGTTAGAAGTTCAAGGAGAGGCCCTGTCCGTCCCTCATCAGACAGATTTCCTAATAGGCCTGGGTATCAATAATGTAGAAGAAGAGAAGAATCTCATCTCTATGGTAATTCTAGTCTATATTTTAAATTAACTTACTTACAATCTACTTTATGTATTTCTCTCTTTTAAGTTTGGTTAGCATGAGTTCGTTCTCCTGATTCTGCAGAACGCTGAAGCCGGCTCTGTCCTCAAAGCTGAAGACTGAGACCCCAGAATCAAAAGGCCCCAGTGGTAAGCACCACACAGGAAAGGTCTGTCTGAGGAGCCAGGCAGCCTTTCTCTGACTTCAACTACTTCCTGACTTTAGCAGTCCCTTGTTATCTAAGATCTGCCTGTCATCTGGCTGCCCTTGGCCTCTGGATCCTATTAGTACATTTTTTATCTTTTCATGGTTTGTATCATAGTGATTAATCACATTATTAACTTCTGAAAACAGCTCATTAGATAATGTGCCTCTGTTGACATTACACTTAATTGCTACAGCTCTTAGTAACTCAGTGTATGTTTGTGAGCTCTATGCCATTAGCATTTTTTTTAAGTTTAGGGGTTCTGTGGGACATATCACTAATGACTCTTTGGGGCTAGGCTATTCCATCCTGATGGCAAGACATTTGCAATATATCAGTGTATACTTTAATACATACATATGTATTTAGCAATACATGCATACAGAGCACATGTATTCATATGCATATAATTAGCAAGAACAGAATATTTATGTGCTCTAGTTTTATTGTTTAGGTGGATGATTTTTTTTTTTGGTACAGAATTTAATTTCTTCACCTCCATTTAAATAGAGGAGAGAACAGATTTATCTTAAGTACATTAATAAATTCAGTTAAAAGTCTAAAGGTGGGTCAAGTGAAATCATCCAAGCTCAATATAGTCACCGGCATATAGTCTAAAAGTACAGGACCATGTACAGGGTGAAGGGGAATGGGTAGTCACGTACACTGCAAGAGTTTCATAGAGGATGGAGAAGATGGAGACATGCTCTGAGCGGACACAAGTTTGATAGCAGTGATGCTGTGATCGGTGCGGGGAAGACATGACTGTCAGGGCATCAGAGAAGGAGCCGCTTGGAAAGCTACTGCTGGAGATGAAGGAGGGGAGACCAAGGAAACAGAAAAGGCACTGGGTGTGCGGGCTACTGTAGAAGGGAACTGAGAGGGTCTGCAGACTGGAAAGAGACGAAAGTATGCGGGCTACTGTAGAAGGGAACTGAGAGGGTCTGCAGACTGGAAAGAGACGAAAGTATGCGGGCTACTGTAGAAGGGAACTGGGAGGGTCTGCAGACTGGAAAGAGACGAAAGGCAACGGTGAAGGGTCAGAGGGCTTTGGGAGCAGGTGGTACAGTTCACGGCCTGGCCTCCCGGCTGATACCAGCCTCCTTGTCGTTCCTTAACCCCTTGTTACCAAAGGCTCTATGCATCTAGCCTGATAGGAACCCCTCTTCCTCAGCCTCGTCCCTGTCTCCAGCAACCATCATCAGCAAAGCCGTTGGCCTTAACCCCTGCCTCTGACACTTGTTCATGTCTTGCTTTCGGCAAAGCCAGTTCTCCTTCTCATCCTTTTCCGTGTTCCACAGACCTGGAGCAGAAAGAAAAAAGTCACAAAACCAACAGACCAAAGTAACAGAGTAGTGAGGGAGAGGAAGGCTAGGAGTCAGGTGCCGAGAATGCCTGGGCGCGGTGGGGGTGTCCTGGGGACTCTAGAGATGCGCACGGCAGGGGAGTGCCTGGGAAGAGCTGGGATCTGTATATATGCATATATGTGTGGTGTATGCTTATGTGTGTGCTCATGGGTGCACATGCCTGTGCTCGTGCATGGAGGCCAGGGGAAGACCTTGGGTATATTACGCTATCAATCTCCACCTTATTCTTTTGATCTCTTGTGGCCCTGGAACTAGGCCAGGGACCAGTAAGTCCCAGTAATCCTTCTGTTTCTACTCCCTACAAAACTGGGGTTACAGGTGCACATGGCCACAGATGGCTTTTTATGTGGACACTGGGAATTTGAACTCGGGTCCTTATGATTATGCAGACAGCTCTCTTACCCACTGAGCTATCTCCCCATCACCTGGGAGTTTGGAAGAAGAGATGGAACTATCTGGACGCAGCAGGGGAAGCAAGGGGAGGGAGCCCTGGCAGCTTGTTGTCGCTGCTCTAACCAGTTGACTCTGCTTAAATCTACCTCCAGCCTCAAGTGGTCAACCTCACTTCATGATCCCTCAGAAGAGAACTAACCAGATGCAGCCTCAGGCTTGGGTTACCAAGTGCAGCCAGTGCGCTCTCTCCCTTCTCCTTACAAAAAAATCCCCATGGAGCCCACTACACTTGGCCCACTTCCTTGTTCACTTGAGGACTCTGCTACAGTTCTCACTTTTCTCTTCTTTGCTGTTACCTCCTCCCTCTTTCTCACAGCCTCCCCATTGATAAACTTCTCATGAGGTCTCCATGTGACCCCCCCCACACACAATTGCCCCATTCATCTTTCCTTTGTTGACACAACTCCCCATCTCATGATCTTCTTCTTTATCAACCTTTTTCCAGAAATCACTGCTAGTGGAAGTCACCAATAACTTCCATCCTAGCAAGTCCTGCTGGCCTCTACCCATCACACCATCTCTGGAAGATCTAAATGGACGCAGTGATCCACATTTTCCCAAGAGCGTCTCCAGTCCGCCTGGTTTCTGGGCCCCGGTCTCCTGCCAACTCTTGGCCATTCCTCAGCATCCTCCTCTGATCCTCACTCTTCCATACGTGGAATTTCATGAACTTCATTCTTGTTCAACTCCTCCTACATCCTCACCCCTTCCCTTAGCTCTGGGGGCTAACGTCTCCTGAGTTTCTCTCTCCTGAGCTTCACGTGGATATCTAGCAGACATTTTGAACAGGTCTCTCTATTTCTCCCAATCCCATCCCAGCCCCATGAAGCTCACTCACACCTTCTGCATCTCAACAAATGTGGCCCAACCAGGGCTCAAGTCAATTCCCACAAGTCTCAAGTCTCTCTCGATTCCTCTGATTCCCCTCTCACTCTGCCATAACATCCATTGTCTGGACCCATGAGCTCTGCTCCTCAAAGTATTCTCAATCCACCCACTTCGGTCACCTCTTTCTTGGCATCAGAAGGGTTTTCACTCCTGTACCGATGATTTATTCTCCAGAGCAGAAGAAAGGAGGCAGAAATAGCCGAAGACAGAACCTCAGGGAACTCACATAGTGAAGATACAGCAAAACTCAGGAAGTGAATTGTTAACCAGAGACAAGGTCAGAGCCCCCGAGGAGGAAGGGAAACGAAGGGAAACAGGAAAAGGAAGAGAATCACAGCTGAAAGAGTCATTTCCAAAACAAGACTGCAGAGAGGGGCTGTCATCACCCCTCGGCACAGGTGTGTCTGTGTGGGTGTGCCAGTCAAACGTGACAACATATGGTCTATCACCAGCCATACTCAGCAAAAGCAAGAGGAGGAGGAGAGGAAAATCATGAGTCGGGCGAAGTCACCAACCTGTTGCTCTGTGGGGAGAGCAGACAGCAGTGAGGAAACCTGTGGGAGTTTCATGATCTTCCATGCTTGGCATGTTGCTGAGTTCTAAAACTGCCACATGTGATCTCTCTCTCTCTCTCTCTCTCTCTCTCTCTCTCTCTCTCTCTCTCTCTCTCTCTCTCTTCTTAGACCCCAGAATCCAAAGGCTTGACTAAGAAGCACCATACGGGGAAGTTCTGTCTGGTTGTAGCTTTGATTGGGTCCCCAATACCTGGGACACCATATAATAGATCCCAAGAGTTCCTGTCTCCTCCCATCCAGGACAGTACTGCTTAGTTAACATCCCCTGGCAATGGGTACTTCTGATGGTGCTCTCCTGCCTAGAAATCCTCCATAGCTCCCCACAGCCTGGGATAGCATCCTGCCATCACTAGGTCTGCCATGTGACAGGCGTTTCTTCCATCAGTATCTCCACCTGCTTCTTCAGCCCAGGCCACTTGAATTACTTGTGCTTGAGGCACAGCTGGTACTTCTCCTGAATTCTTTACTCAGGATGTTTTTCTAGAACACCTACTCTTCCCTCTCCCTTTACTGGGCTCTTAAAGGTATAATACAGCTAAGAACATGAGTCTAAAGTCATAAAAATCCAGATCTGTATCTTGGCTAAGCATTGGTATTGTAATGGTAGGTCGGTTATTTTACTTTTCTGAGCCTCAGTTTCCTCTGCTGTTATCTGGAGCAGAATAAACACAGCCAATGAGAGCAGGGGTAGAAAAATCCAGCTCTTTGAAGTGACTCATAGCAGCTGTCACAGGGAGGCTGTTACTATCCCCTCTCTGCCCATTGGTTGCAGATTCCCCTTCAAAGCAAGCCCTTCCTCCGCAGGGCCCAGCGCCGCATGGCCTTTCCTACCTCCTTGGCACCTGGATCAGCTCCCCTGTCTTTCACAGCCAGAAGCCAGGAGTCACCCACTTCTGTGTGTCCTCCAGCACCAAGCAGAGTTCACATAGGACTCCATAAATGTTCACTGAATGAAATTATCTTCAATTCTCCCAGCATACAAATACGCTCTCCACTGCAGTGATTCCTTCCTTCCTTCCTTCCTTCCTTCCTTCCTTCCTTCCTTCCTTCCTTCCTTCCTTCCTTCCTTCCTTCCTTCCTTCCTTCCTTCCTTCCTTCCTTCCTTCCTTCCTCCCTGTAGTTGTTCGCCAGGCTATACAAGGAGGAAAGTGAGGCGGGTAGCACTTGGGGCAAAACCAAATTGCCTCCATTTAGAAATTGTAAAACACATCCCTTACCTAGAGTCTATTGTTTCAAAGAAGCAAATAGCTGATTGATTTAATAACTTTCCAGAACCAAAATATGCGTATCTCTGAAACTATTAACATGAGTTTGGGGGACCACCTTGACTCGCAGAAAACATTTAATAGCATTAAAAACATGGAATGAAGAAACTCTCCCCTTACGGTCAGCTTGCAGGAGAACAACGTGATGCAGAGTCAAGGCCATCCTCTGGGAATCAATGGTGCTCAGGATCTTGGCTGCTGCAGTCCCCAGCAGCGGTTTCCCGTTGTACAGTGTGTAGTAAGTCAGCTCCGCTGGGTCCTTGGGTCCTGGCACACGCTGCATCTTCACCATCTTTTGGAAAAAGAGAGATGGGGGGTTGCCAGAGCATCTTGTACTGGCCCTGCAGGCCCCTGGGCCATCAGCAGGCTTGCCCTTCCCAGCTGCCAAGGCCTGCTGTGGCCCAGTGTATCCGCAGGAACAGTGTGGACATCAAGCTCTCTTCCTCCCTACAGCCAGAGTCTCAGAAAGCTTGAAAGCTATCCCTGGAGCCGGAGTCTGGGAGGAGAAAAGTTTTGAAAAATAGGAACATCTGGAAAGCACAGGTTGAAGCCAGAGAGAACAGGCAAGAGCGGTTTCCCAGACTCCACTGAGCTCTGTCCTCATTCGAAAATAGGCCTCCACATTAATTTAGGGCACGAGAGGCTATTCCCAAACAAGATGCTTAATTTCAAATATCTGCAACTGCCTGAAGCAGGGAGAAAAAGAGACCTTTTTGTGTGTAATTGAGGAGAACCCTGATAAAATTGTACTTGGAAACAAACCTCTTTTTTCTAAAATAACATTTTTGGATTTTCATTATAAAAATTACACCTATTCAGACAGGACACTTTGAAAAGATGGAAAAGCATTAAGTAATAAAAGAAAAATCATGTCTAGTCTTTTAACGACAGAGAACTGTTTTCATTTTGGATTTTTTGCTCCAGCTCTTGGTTTTCCACACAAACCCTTTATTATCCTGTAAGATCATTGTACTTGCTGTGTGATATCACAGCTCACTCGCTTTTACATTTATTTACTGTGTGTATGTGATGCTCGTGGGCATATGTGCCGTGTTGAGTGTGTGGGGGTCAGAGGCCACTTTGTGGGAGACTCTTTCCTCCTGCCCTGTGAGTCCCAGGAATTGAGCTCAGGTTCTTTGCTGGCAAGTGCCTTTTCCTGCTGAGCCATCTTGTTGGTCTGGACCTCACCAAGCTCACTTGCATTTTTGAATGGCCTTAAATGCTTCAAAAGCACAAACCTTTTTTTTCCCCACATGGCATCCAAATATCTGCCTCATAAACTCATGTCATTCATTTATTAATTTCTCCCTTTTGTAATTAACCATTGATAACATAACTATAGAAGCATAGATTTTGATACTGACATAGTGTTGTATGTATGCACGCCTGGTAATCTTAACCTCTCCTTTGTGATTGAAATTTAGGATTTCAGCTTTCGGCTCTTGCAATTATCAAATGATAAATGTTATATTTTTGAAGTATGGGTTACAGATGTTATTTCACAAAATATAAAAATGTTTATAGAAACTTTATTCATGAAAATAAAAACCCTGAAAATCTAAAGGCAATTAATAGTAGACTGAATAAATGATAAGTCACATAATAGAATATTATACCGTAGTGAAAATGAGTGAATTATGCCTGTTCATATCACTGTGGTTGAATACAAATCTCAGAATATAAAATTGGAAATGAGTAAAACTACATGACATACTCTTTAAGAATCCACATGGAAGGTATAATCTACATAGGAAATTCAGGAGTTAATATAAACTTCAGAATCATGCTCAGCATCACTGTGAAGAAAGGGAGTCTCATAAAAATGTAATCTCTCTCTTTCTGTGTGTGTGCATGTACATTGCTCCTATGTGTATGAAAGCCAGAGGTCAACTTTAGGCATCGTCCTCTGTCCTTCTCCATCTTATTTTTTGAGACAGGATCTCTCATTGGACCTGGATTTCACTGATTCAGCTTGGCTGGTTGGCCAGTGAACCCCTGGAAACCTCCCATCTCTGCCCCCGAGTCCTGGAGTTACAGGTGCATGCTGCTGAGCCCTGCGTTTTACATGGATGCTAGAGATCCAAGCTCTCAGGTCCTCCTGCTTGTGCAGCGAGCCTTGACTGACTGAGCCACCTCCTCACATCCCTACAGAAAACACCTTCTGAGGAGAAGGCAAGAATAATGTTCTTAATCTTTGAGTTATGGCGTATTTTTGTTAATACACTTTAACTCTGCATTTTTATATTCTTCTGAATGCATACTGTATATAACAATGAAAAAAAATGATAAAGTGATCCAGTAAAAATAAGTAGAACTATCTGGTTACTCATTAAATACGTAAGGAGTGCTTGAGGAGAATCTCATTCAAATGCTGAGATACCACAATCCAGTCACCACAGTGGTTATAAAAGAAGAACTGATAACACCAAGTGTTCTGAGGATGTGAAACAACTAGAACTCACTGACTTGAGGGGGGGAAATGCAAAATGATACAGCCCCTTGGAAGAAGATCTGGCAGTTTCTTATGGAACTAAGATGCTCCAACCTAGGAACCAGCACTTGTATCCACGAACCCAAGTGAATCAGAAGCCAGAACCCAGGAGGCAGCGTCCTAAGTCCAGGTGGTTTCAAGGACCATGTGAGTGGAAGTGAAATGCTGGCTGGGAATGGTTCAAGAGCACGGTGCTGTGAACAATAGGCTCTGTGCTGCGGACTAATAGCCAGACCTTACCCGTGAGCCGCTGATAACCAGTAGCTTTGTAAATGCCCTAAATAAATCAATTCTCTAAAAAGAGCATTCTCTACTCGTTCAGTCGGTTCAGACCTGGAGGGCGGGGTGAGGCTAAAAGCCAGGACCCACCATGAGAAAATTTATGAAACATTTGGGTATGCAAATATCCTCAGGAATTCCAAGAAGTTTCAAGATGCATCCCTGTTGGGCATGCTGGCACACGCCTATAATCCTAGCACACAGAAAGCCCAGACGGGAGGTAAGAGTTTGAGGCCAGGCAGGGATTCATGGCAGGACCTGGTCTCAAAAGAAACAAATCAAGATGCAGCTTTGCCCAAATGGCTTTGGCCAAGGAACTCCTCTTCCTCTAGCACTTTATAAAACTGGCTCCTGAGCATTCTCTCAAAATACTGTCCTTACCCTTTTGCTCGATCTGTTATTTCTAGGAGGCAGTTGGTGACTTTCTGAAAGGTTCTTACGTAAATGACTCATGACGCACCTCCAAAAGCTCACACCAGTGACTAAAAGTGCCCATTTCACTGCACCCCCATCCACAATGGATCATACCATTTGACTAGCTTTTGGTAGGCAAGGATGCCATCTAAATAATAGCTAAAACTTACGTTACTTTGATTACAAATAAAATCAAATGTTAAAAAATACTTATTGGTCGTATAATTCCTTAAGATTTACTTTTTCAGATATACCAACTACAGAAATTTCTTTAAATTCTATCTAACTACCCACCTTCTTTCCCTAATCACATGCCCCAAGCTTCCTCCCTCAATCCACTCTGCAAGGTTTCCATAATCCTTCTATTCAGAGGCCTTTCTTCCAAGCTGAGACAATTGTAAAATATGACTTTCTTTCATGAACTATGGGTCTTACATGGAACAAACCCACAGAAAGGAAACTCCAAACCTGGCACACATGAAATAAACCATCCTTTTACCTAGTGATGGTTGTCACAGAGCACACTTTCCGAACTAATGCAATATCCAATAGGACAAGGGACCCTATTCATGACTTTGAATAAAGGGACATGTAGCATCTGTCTGGAGTGTGATATAACCCACTCAGGAAGAGAAGAGGACATGACTTTCAGGATTTAACAGGGATGTGATCTGAAGACGGATGGTGTTAAGGTCTGCCGTTCCTTCACAGACAATGTCACTAGGCATTTATGAAAGATATGGCCTGTTATTAATCAAGAGTTCACAGATCAGGGAAAGCTGGCTAGTTTCCTATTAAGAAGTCCACATTACCAGGAGGACACCTGTGATTTGACATCAAGACCAGCAAAGCTTCATTAATTAGCATAACCAGTATTAGAGATAGATTGTCGTTGGTAAACTTTATGATATACAAGATACCCAGATTGGTTCAAATATGCTAGAGACACTCCCATTCTGACAAGAACTGGATAAGGTATCTAGGGTCCCATAGGGAAGGCTGCTGCCTTGAGTAGGTTCTCTCAAAACTGATCCAGAGAAGTGAATGCTGGCGAGAGGGACAAGGAAGTATCAGGAGAGTCAAGGGAGACACAGGGTCCCTTAGTATGCCATTTCCTACAGTGGGCTAACTAAGACTAAGTTCTGTGGGAAAGCTCTGGAGAGCTCCATCTTAAACACACACATCAGAATCCCCCTAGCCAAGAGGAGAGGAAGCTGGGGTGCGTATACTCCCATCACCAGCTCAACCTCAGCAAGCATAACAGGGACAAAGGAGGTTCTGGCACCTCAAGAGCCAGCCCTGCAGTGCAGATTCAAGGATGGCCGCTGGAGTTCCAGGTGGCACACTGAGAAATGGGAAGCAGAATGGGCCAAGCAATACCAATGCCTGCTACATCTCCCTCGCCTAAACTGCTATATCCTTCGTGAGTCTGGAGGATTCTGTTTTGTAACTGAGTAGATATAGGCAGCATAACTTTTTGTTTCATGAATGCCTACATGAGTGTAGACTGTTTGGAAATCTCCTTTCCTGGTAATCTAGCTACTGATGATGGATGATAATGACCCTTGGCTCCTAAAGCTTTAGAGTTATGTTAATCAAGTGGCTTAGTCAGATGCAGTATGGTGCAGTACAGATATACCTGTGGACACATGTTTAGTTCCAAGACACATGTTTCTCAGTAGTCATTGGAAAATCCCAGTGCCATCACACACACCCACACCCATACCCCCCCCCCACACCCCTACCTGTACAGTGTAGCTTCCCAGGGTGGTGGCCCGCTTAAACCGCCGGCCCTGTTGCTGGGACATCATGAACAGCTGGGCCAGACGTTGCTCCATGACACGGGCGAAGCTCTGATTGTGCAGGCCCACCAGCGAGTTGTCCACGCCCTGAAGTACTGTGGATGCACAAGAGAGAGAGGAAGCTCAGAGTCCAGCCTCCCCGAGGATTCAGTGACCACACACCCCACCTGCCCTGCACCACCACAAAGGGCCATCATGTCCCACCTCACACTGGGGCTTGCCCAGCCTCACCTCACTTCTCCATGGCAGCCCATAAGTTAGTAATCATTACCCAAGTGTTGTAGATGTTGAAGAGGTTAGTCTCTTGTCTAAGGCCAAAAGCTAGTAACTAGCAGTGTCAGGGAAAAAATCCAATCCCATGTGAGTCCAAAATACATGTCTTTCCTCCATGAGTTGTGACATCTCTAACACTGCTGCATCAAACCCAAACGTTATAAGATGCATTGCAAAGCATCCATGTGGAAATACAGAAGAGCTGCAAGTGCAGTTAATTGGGGTTTGGGTTGGTTCCCACTTCGCAGCCCTGGCTTAGCGCTGAGTTTTCCTTCTCAACAGCTTTGCTGAGGAATCCTAGCTCCGTCCTAGAACTCCAGCTCATACATCCAGGCAAACTATTCTGTTCAATGCCTGTATCTCTCCCTCCTGGGTGGGATCCTTCTGCTGTTCATCCCATAATCTTCCCGGGGCCCTGCAGGTCCTCTCCCATGGAAGAATGGGACAGCTTGATGGAATGAGTAGCTTGCTTTCCATTCCAGTTCTTGTCAATTGTGGAGCCTTCAGCAGGCCACTGGAGTCCCCAGGGAAGCATACTTCATAGCAAGCATATTTCCAACAGGCGCCAAAGATCAAGGAGGCAGGGTGCATGAAGCATGTACCTGGTTCGTGGAAGGTACTTGGAACCCCATTTTGCCTTCCCTCTCCAGGGCTAGGCTTCAGCAGCCAATACCTAGAGTGTCTGTATCAAGGAAAGACACTGCATGGGAGATAGTTGTAATAAGCACTAGGACCTTTCTAGGACTGCTTTTATCAGTTTCTATAGGACAACTGCCTTCTTCCATCTACACCTAAAGTCTAGCTCTTGAGCTACATCTCTTAGGAAGCATGTTTCACCCTAAGTCTATAAACAGTCATACCAAAAGTTTTAGGTGCTAAAAATGATAATCAGGCTTTTTTTTTAAAGATTTTAGTTTTTAGATGACATGTACATGTATGTCTGTATGTGGGAATGTGTATATGTGAATGCAAGTACTTGCAGAGGCCAGAAAAGGGTATCAGATCCCCTGGAGTTGGAGTTGCAAGCAGTTGTGAAGAACCCAATATGGGTTCTGGGAATGGAACGTGGGTTCTCTGCAAGAAAGTACATGCCCTAAACTGATGAACTATCTCACTAGCTCCTTGATGATCAGTTTTTTAAGAATTAAAGCTTAACAAGGGCTGAGACATGAACAGAGTTTTCACTGAACTGAATTCGTTTTATTCAAGTTCCACCGAGCATTACTGATACCAGTCCTTCACCAAGATATGAGAAGCTATACAGACGGAGTGCTTTGTCTGGTGGCAGCTCTACCAGGGCACTGCCCACAGCCAGCACCTAAAATCACATCCACCCAGGGCCAGACCCAGCAGCCAAAGATGAGACACAGAGAATGACATTGATACAGATCAAGAGAGAAATAAAACCCACAGCTGGGTCTCTGAAATTACTTCTTTGGAGCCATAAATGCCAAATAATCCCCTTCGAGGGCATAAAACAGCTCTAGGGCCCTTATGAGAGACTCCCAGCTCATTTGTCTGCCGAGTCCCTGCAAACAGATGAACACCACTGTGTTGTTCCCACAATGTCAGGCCTCAGAAAACTCCCAGGGTTCCACGGGGACTTTCCTTCTCTAGACAAGAAAGCTTGTGATCTTGCTGGCTCAAAGTCACTCCCCTCTAGTAAAATTACAGGTCAAACCATTGAAATATTACTTCTAAGTTGGCCTCTTCTGACAGGTGGACAAGAGGAAGAGAAGGAGCATCCCAGGATTAGTTTATGGGAATTTCAGTCGTAATTGAAAGGCAAACATCAAACAAAGGTAATAGAAAGAGTCCTCGCAGTAGTTAACAGAGATGGTTGCATATATAGTGGACATTCTTTTTGCCACTGAACAGTACATTTAAAATGCAACATTTTACTTTGTCTACTAAAAAATAATGTCTCCAAGGAAGTGCAGGAAACTGTGGGAAACACTCACACAAGGACAGGGATCAAGCCTGGGCAACTCATGAATGGTACTGCAGCTTTCTCCAAAAGGAAGGGAGTGGTCAGCTGGGTGGAGCTGGGAGTCGGAGGCAGGGGCATGAGTTTGCGTGGTGGCTCCCACTTCCTGAGGCAAATCACTTAGTTTCTCTGGGCCTCAGCCTGCGGTCTGAACACTCTCTAGTCTTGACTGGAGCTACTAACTATAAAAAGCAGATAATTCAGCAAAGAATGCTTCTAACAGTGGTGCTACTATAGGGTACTTAATACAACATCACTACAGGGTAGCTATTGTCACATGTGTCTCCTCCTGGTTAGGTTCATCCTTGCCTGAGGAAGGAATATAGAAGGTGTGAGTCTACGCCTCAGGATGTGGCTTCCCTCCCTTCCCCAGGGATCATGGCTCTGCCCACTGTCTGTGCCTGGAAGGCAGTGGAGGGGTGTGCAGAGAGCCTCAGGGCCCTCAGCTCAGCGAGCCACCCCAGGCACCACAGATTAAGCACCGAGCTTCATCAGAGGAACTTGGTCCCCAAACTCCATGCCTGTGACATCTCTTCTCCTGTTTTCTCTATGTATCATTGCACTGGTCTTGAAGGTGTACACATCACACAGGGGTCAGCCTCCTCTACTTGGGCTAAATTATTTCATTTGTGGTTAAATCTCACAAATTCAAACTCAGACAGTCTTTGTGCTCAGATAATGCCTCTCCCTTATTCTACAGGTGAACCCGTGAAGCCCCAAAAGCCCACGAGACTGACTCAAGGACACACTAGTAACTATCAGAGGTGAGAACAAAAGCAATCCATTTATTACTGAGTCTGGGACATTTTGTTTCTGGTAAGTAAAATAAAGATAGATGCATAAACCCAAGATAGACTCTTACTTCTGTTAGTTACCAATAGAGTGAGTATGTGTGTATGAAAGACAGAGAGAGAAAGATAGAGAGAGAGAGAAGTTCAGAGTTTAACCTTATGTATTAATCTTCAGGTACAGCCTACCTTGTTTTTGAGACAGTCTCCCACTGGGGTGTAGAGCTCACCAATTAGGCTAGGCCAGCTGGCCAGAGAGCCCAGAGATCCGCCTGTTTCTGCTCCTTCAGTGCTGGAATTAGCATGCCCAGGTTCCGGGTATATAACCCAGGTCCTCACAGTTGCATGGCAAGCACTTAACCGACGGAGCAATTTCTCCAGCGCCATCACCAATATTGAATCTGTCTATTCTGTCTTGTTTCATTTCTACAAACCTCCCTGGATGGCAGAACAGCCCCTAGGTTTTCTGTAAAGAGGGACTGACTCCAGGGGTCGACCTAAGCCAGTGATTCTCCATCAAGGAGTGACCACCCTCTTCAAGAAGGAAGTGTACAATGTACAAACATATTTACTCTAAGTCTGTTTTGAAACCATGAAAACATTCAGGGTTTGTAATGCAAACTACAAAACACGAAGTTGTGGCACATTGATCAAAGGATCAGGCCTGTGATGATGGGTCTGGGGCCAAGGCTGAGCAAAGCTCCTCATCTCCAGCTCCCAATCACCATTTCTTTCACGATGGGCCAGTTGGCAGTGGCTGCCCAGGCATTTGGAAAATGATCATAGGTCCCGGGGAAGGCAGAAAGATCATCCCCAAACATGGTTCCAGTACCCCCGAAACCCCAAGCACTAACTGACTGGTGCAACTGGTCCCAGACAGACAGTGGCCACTCTGTTGACTACCAACCACAATGACGGCAAGAAGGAAGGAGGGTTACATGAGTGAGTGTGCAGGGGCAAGCCCCAGGGGAGCCTGGAAGCAACAGTGTGTCCATAGTTTTAAGATTACACTACCAAAGGAGGATAGGACAAGGCGGGAAGATAAGGCTGGGGAGGGGGTGACACTGGGGTGGCTGTCAAGGACGATCTGTGTTTAAGAGTAGACATGTGATCACTTGAATGCAAACCTTTAAGTTCAGAGAAGGGGGCGTACCCGTGAAGGAGAAAAGACACCATTGCTTGAGGAAGAAACACGAGTCCGTATCGTTACATAACCTGCTGGCTGACAGATATGTTGCTGGCTGAGGTTAGCACCAACTCTTTCCTGGGCTTACATCGTGATAAGGTGGTTTCTAATTTGTTATGTGTTTCTTTAGTGTGTCTTTTTAGCAGTTAAAATGGTCTAGAAGATATCCTGGGCAGGATTAATCCAGCAGGGCATGAGCTACGTGGCTGGCATTTTAGGTAGCAGCCCACCTGTCACTTGTTTAGAACACAATGAGAGAAGGATGGAGCAGGGAGGGGAGTTCGAGGCCAGTGTGCTAACCCAGACACACTTTCATGCCTTGCAGGCTCTTCCTACAGCCTCATGACAGACTGGACTACGTTCCCCAAATTCACATATGTAAGTTATAACCCCCAGTATATGGAGAGAGGGTCTCTAAAGAGGTCATGAGGGTGAAATCAGGTCTTGAGTGTGGGCCTTAATCCAATGTGTCTGGTGTCCTTATCAGAGGAAATGAGGACACAGGCTGTGAGGGAAGACCACGAGGAAACAAATGAGGCAGCCATGAGCTAACCAATGACAAGCCCAGGAGAGGGGAGGAATCGAACATATCAACACCTTGATCTCAGACTTGCAGAATATCAAACCTTTTGCTATCTGCACCCCCCCACTGTGTGGCGCTTTGTCAAGGCAGCCCAGCAAACTCACGCCCGGTTCCCAGTCCTCCCCTAGTGGCTGGCCGGCCGCTTTTCCTCCTACAAACATGTGTCCTCTCCATTTGCTCCCAATCCTTGTTTCTCTCATTTTCAGACTGTCTGGCTTTTGAAAAACATAAACAGAATGCTTTTCCTGTTTCATGACGTTCAGCTGCAAAATGTCAAGGAAAAGAAACAAAATGCCACCAGAACACTCTTGTACTTCTCTCCCTCTCGTCCTTACCTTCAGGACACACCAAGACTGGTGTAGGGGGGACATGTTGTCAGAGAAGGAGCAGTGCACATCTGGCCCTCGTCCGGCTTTACCGTGGGTTTTGCAGGGCATGCAGAAAGGCCTGGCATCTGTCCAGACAGCCACTCATATGAACATGCCCCAGACGTCACACACTGGTGATACTGCTTATGACAGGCTGAGGATGGGGCCCTCAAAGTAACATTTTCAATTACTTATCAATAATCATCTCCAGTCTTTTCTTGGCTTATTCCCTTTCAGAAGGAACTCCTTGATTTACAAAAAAGAAAGGGGCCAGTCCCCGGGGCTAGAGAGATGGCTCAGTCGTTGGGAGCACTGACTGCTCTTGTAGAGGACTTAGGTTCGATTCCCAGCACCCGCATGGTGACTAACAACTATACCATCTGTAGCTCCAGTTCCAGGGGATCTAATGCCCTCTTCTGACCTCCAGGGGCAATGTATGACATGTGTGCACTTACATACATGCACATAAAATAAAATAAAATAAAATAATAAATAAAACATGAAAAAAGTGTCATTCTTAATACCAAATGACACACGGTTTTAGACAAACCAATGTGCTGGCTCAGAGAAGAAAAGGCACAAACAAGAGGTTACCTGTGACGACCCAGTAGTCTCTTGTCGTTTCTGATGTGTCAAGGTTGGGATATTCCAGTGCTAAAATGAATAAGAAAAAGAAACACAGCAAATTCCTTGGTTTTATGAGTAAATATCATCGAGGGAAGCATAGAGAAGGGAAAAGCTGGCAAGCAGCAAAGTCCTGTACTGTCAGTGCTCGCAGCTCTGTGACACACGGACCAAGCTACCTCACCGGTCAGAGAACGGAAAGGGATGACTTTCAGGGAAGGCGTTTTCAGCATTTGTGGGGTTCTGCTTGCTCTTAGAGGTTTTCCATCAAAACCTTTTTAAATGGAATGACTTGATCACCAAGCCCTAGAGTTGCAGCATGTCTTAGCTGGGGCTTCTGCTGTACAGATTAGCAAACACTGCCAAGGTCATAAGGAATGCTTGTCTCTTGAAGGGATCTTTCCAGTGATAAGGACTTAAATGCAGTACCACAGTGCTTGGTGCAAAAGGTCTTATATTGCTTCACAAATGTGATGACTGTCAGTGTTCACACAAGCCAAAGACTTAGTACAGTGCCTGGCGTATGGTTAGTGCTCAATAAATCCTTTTTGTGTGCATATGTATATATGTGCTCATATGTGTGTACATGTGTGCACATCTGTGTACGTGTGTGTAGAGGTCAGAGGATGATGTCAGGTGTCTTTCTCAATTGTTCTCCACCTTATTTTTTGAGACAGGGTCTCTCACTGGACCCGGAACTTACTGATTTGACTAGACTGGCTGGACAGAGCTCTACCTGCCCAGCACTAGTTTTAAAGTTGTGGGTACCTTGCCAGGCTTTTTCTTTTACTTTTTTTTTAATGTGGGTACTAGGGACTGAATGCAGGCTCTCATGCTTGCAAAGCAAGCACTTTATCAGCTGAGCCATTTTCCCAACTTCTACTGCTCAATAAATCTTAACTGTGGTTTTTATCAGAATATTAAGATGGTAAAAGAAAATAAATAGTGCATATGCTATGCTATGACATAATGCTATCTTTCAAGACATAATTGTCTCATAAAATTCATAGCCATCTTTTCTTGCTACTTGGAAGTTTAATTAAAAAAAATTCTGATTGGCTGCTCTCTGACAAGTGCACACTTCCTGCCTGTTATCTCATATTTAGAGCCTCAGAAACAGCCATAAAAGGAAATCATGCAATGATTTGGCCAATAGATGTTGTTTTCCTCTATATAAAAAAAAATTTGCCCAGTGACCCTGTGAAATGCAAGAATGATTAAATTTAGGAAACAACTTTACTTCTTTTGCTACTCAGTAAGTGTTTACAGAGAAAACGTGGGCTGTCTTCAAAGCCCATGTTGACTGGGAATGAGAATTATGTAACAAGTATTAGAGAGAGCCAAGGAGGCCTCAGACTACCAGGGACATCATCAAGTGAAGTCACGACACTGACCAGTTTGCATTATACTATCTTCAGTCAGCAGGACCTGAAGATCTGGGAACATTGGCATAGGAGAAAGAAAACCATGGCAACCTGGACTGCCCCAAGGACAGATGCAGAACTGTGAGCCCAGGACACAACTGTTGGGGCTCCCACTCCAGGTCCCACATCCCATTAGCTATGGGAGAGTGGGTCCTCTGTGAACCTTCTTGGGGCCTTGATTTTCTCTTGTAGTTTGGCACCCACCTAGTGGGTGGACACCAAGTGCCTTCTTTTAGTGTGCAAAGAACTTTTCATTAGTTCAACCCCCATTTGTTGCATTTTCCAGTTGCTTGGGATAATATCACGTGGCCTGGCACAACAGACATTCTGTTTGATGAGGGAAGGACAGGGCCCTTCCACGTGAGGTGGAAGCCATTGTACTTACGTTCAGCTATGGTGAGTGGAGGGTAGGTGAGGTAGAATCCTACCAGCTCAGCAGAGAGCTGGCTAAGGAGGCTGCTGGCCACCGTGCCGTTGAGGAACGAGCTCTGGTTGCCCACAACATATACCAAGGTCACAGCCTGGGAGGCATTAGAGGTGCTCAGGATCTGAATGACACAGGAGCAGAGGAGAGGATCAGATAAGGTGAGGGTCTGTGTCATGGATGAGAGGACAGGAAGTTTTAATACAAGTGGTGGATTGTAATGGAAAGGCAGCAGGGAGACAGCCAGGAGGAGAGAGGGATAACAAGTCACTGTTTATAGATAACCAACTGTGAGCCAGGCCCTGAGTTACAGTGGGCACATCATCTCAATCTTTGCCCAGCCCTGAGAAAAGTGTCCAGTTTGGACTGTCTTTCATAGATGATGAAACTCAGACCCAGAGTGACTGAGGGATCTGCCCAAGGTCACACAGCTCATAAAATGACAGAGTCAAGATTAGAAACCAAGTAGTCTTCTGACTTCTGGTTCTTAACTCCTAAACTGTCTTTTCTAGAGGCTACACTGTCTTAAGTGATTTTGATAATTATAGAAATATAAAATAAAGCACAGGGATATTAATTTAAGAAGGGCCCAACTGTCAAACATTCAGGGAGTTTTCAGATAGAAAGGACAGGAATATCTGTCTGGTGTCATGGGCAGGCTGATTTAGTCTGATTACAAACAGAATTCACAAATACAAAACAGAATCTTTAGAGAGCAATTACTTTTCTTTGTGAACCATGAATTCAGCATAGAACATGAGAAAAAAATCCTGTGAGATGACATGGATTTTTTTCTCACATTTTCTCTAATTCAGTTTTTAGTTGCTGGAAAAACGAGGTTTTTCTAGGTCAACGTATGGATAAAAATATCTTGCAGATTTGAAAAACAGAAGTAGGTAGAAGTCATTGGGTTTGGCGAGATGCTTTCGCTGAGCTCTGTGCACTGTCTGCAGAACTCCTTGCTGTCACCCCACTGGGTGTCCTCTTAGGCATCCCGTGGTCTTAGGCATCCTGTAGGCTGGCCCCCAAGAGCACACAATGGCTCCATTGTTCACTGAGAGTTAGCTAAAGGAGGCTGAGTGAGGACAGGAGACAGGACAGGAGGGGGTTAGGATGCTGGTGTCAGACCGTCCTCTCTGCGGGCATCAAGGCCCAACCACAGCCTGGGTACCGAGCTGTCTTTGTTCCATGTCCACTTGCCTGTGGTGGTTTAAATGAGAATAGGCTCACATATCTGCAGATTTGGTCCTCAGTTGGTGATATTGATGGGGAAGGTTATGGAACCTTTAGGAGGTGGAACTTTTCTTGAGGATGTATCACTGGCCGGCCAGTGCCTTGAGGGTTTATAGCCTCACCCCACTTCCAGCTCAGTCTCTGCTTCCTGTTCCTTTCTGTTATCATAGCAACAGAGTCACTAATACAGTGTCTTTGCTGAACTCTCAAGTCCTCTTCCTTTGAGTCTTGTCTTTCCTGCCTGGAGGCTGGTGGCTGGTGTTATACTTCTGGGACTTTACACTGATGCACCATCTCTGCAGCTTTGCGCTCACTCCTGACTTTGACAAAGCTGCGGAGAACAGTTCTCTGCCTCGCTGCCCACTTTGCCAACATGTGACAACGGTCTCTCTTCTCTATCTCAGAGCCATAGTCCCATGATTAAGGATAGTCTGCATCTACATTTCTGATCAGCCTCTACTCTGGAATTTGGTTCAGCAGCTTGTTCAGATGTCTGTCCCGTCTGTCCCGAGACACTCAGAAAAGCACTTCTTCCTGATAATTCAGAAGCCTTCACCAGAGGCTAGGGAGATGACTCAGAAGTTAAGAACTGAGTTTGGTTCCCAGCACCCATGTCAGATGGTTCACAACTGCCTATAACTCTAGCTCCAAGGCATCCATCACTCTCTTCAGGCCTCTGCTGCAACCTGTACTTATGTGCACATTCTCACACACAGACACTCATGCATACACATAATATAATAATTCTTTCCTAAAAGATTATTTTTAGGCTGGGCATGGTGGCACACACCTTTAATTCCAGCACTCAGGAGGCAGAGGCAGGAGATCTCTATGACTTCAAGAGAAGCCTGATCTACATGGCAAATTCCAGGCCAGACGGGGCTACAGGGAGACCCCGTTCCAAAAAGACCAAAAAAAACCAAACAAACCAGGAAACTAAAAAAGAATCTAACATCTGATTTGACCCAGTTATACCACTCCTTGGCATATATCCATATTTGTTGCTTCCCTTTTCACAATATCTAAGGGATGAAAGCAACTTAAGTGTCCCTCAACTGACGAGTGGATAATGAAAATGTGGTCCATTTACACAATGGAGTTCTACTTGGTGGTAAAGAAAGATGAAATCATGACATTTGCAGGTAAATGGATAGAACTAGAAACTGTTATGCCAAGTAAAGTAACAGAGACTCAGAAAAACAAATAATGTATATTCTCATTGGTGGATCCTAGTATCAAATCCTTGTACGCAAGTATATATCCTGATGTAACTACAGGAACCAGGAAAATGGAAAGGAACCAGGGAGGTAAAGGGAAAGAAGGAACTGAAGAGAGAAGAATAGGAGACAGGTGTTACTGGAGGAGAAATAGATAAAAGGGGGATATTTAGATGAGAGGGGAGGGAGGGTTCCACAAGGAACTATGGGGATAAAGGGAAAGAAGGAGCTCAAGAGAGGTGGGGTCTTATGAGGCTGGGAGAAATGGGGAAAATGAGGACACTTTAAATGGGGAAGGAATGGAGGAAAGGTGAGAGAGAGAGAGAGAGAGAGGCAGAGACAGAATTAAAGAGACACACACACAGAGACAGAGAGAGGAGAGAGAAATACTGCCTAGCTAGTGTAAAACACCAGAGGGAATCATATTAGTCTAACAGCCTAATGACAAATTCTACACACAATACCTCTACACGTGTCCATGTGTATAGCTAAAGGCTACATAGCGAGAAACAGTGCCAGACAGGAGAAACTTTTCTTTAAGTTGTTGGTCAGGGTGGTCCAAGAGACTCCTAAAATTATACAGGCTACTGCAACAGTCCTTGATTGCCTCCCAGAACTTGAAGGTAAGACCCTATTGCTGAAGACAGAATATATTCTGGGGACCAGATTTGGAGCAATGAAGCTGGAACTTGCCTGGAAGCCACTTCCCCTGAAGGCTAGCAGTCATAGTACTAGAGAGCACTATGCAGATAGACAAGGTAGAACATCAATCAATTGCCCAACACCAGTTTCATGACCAAATAACCACATCAATGACTGGCACAGCATTCATACTGGTGCCATAGTGGCATTTTTATCTTGGGGCTAATCAATGGCTACCTAATTGATCTTAGAGCTCAATGGGAGGAAACTCATGAGTGGTACTGTAATCATAGCCAAAGACACATGGCTGAAGAGGTCATAGATCTTAGAGAGATCCCCAGGGCTGTCACAACCCTAGGTTAATGTCACTTCTTACTAAATGCAAAATGTGTATCCTTATATTTACAGTCAAGTATCCCAGTCACCACTTATCAAAGAAGCTTCTTTTGCACCAGATATAGGCTTTTACAGAGTACCACAGCTGGTCACACACAGTCATTGTCTGTGAATTGCCCAAGCCGAAGTAGCACATCTACAATACAGCCCCTACACCAAAGGTTCACATAACATAGAACAAGGGGTAAAGAGGACACTAATGACTCTCTCAACTCTCATTAATGGAGCTACCTCATGTGACAAAGGGCTTGTAACACAAAAGGTCACAAATGGCTAAACCACGGAGATTAGGAATCTGCAGAGTGTGGTCCCTGGCCAGGGCACCTATATTAATTTTCACTTATCCAGGGCTCAGGGACCCATTGTGGAAGAGGGGATGGAAAGATTCTAAAAGCCAGTGAGGAGGTACGTGACCATATTAGAATAGAATCCTACAAGCTCCTGGGACCCTGTTCATAGAAAGCTACAGCAATTGTTTCGGCATGCTCAAGATCCATGCAAACTCAAGCAGGTAAAAACCTGCTATCCTTCCTAAAGCGAGAGACTCTGGTAGGCTCACTATACCTTTGTGGATGAACCTGACAGAGGTCATTTGGGGACACTAACTTGACACAATAGACCTTAACACGGATGAAAGAAATGTATGGATTCCAGGTGGGGAACTGTACGGGGATGCCATAGTCCCTATGGGAAGGGGACATAAAGATGATTAAGACTGATTGAGATGTTCTGTATGAAACACACAATGATTCAGTTAAAATATATTTTAAAATCCAGGAAAAAAATACAAAAAGATATGCAAATATAATTAATAAAACTTTTCTGGTTTATTGTTAAAAAAAAACTCTAGGATTAATTTCTTCTCTCTTCCTTTCTTTTCTGTTTGTTTGGTTGATTTCTTGAGATAGGATTTTGCTATGTATCCCCTGGCTGATCTAGAACTTGCTATGCAGATCAGACAGGCTTGTACCTGTAGCAATCTTCCTGTTTCTGCCTAGAATCATATTTTGGTATGGATTACATTCAATCTGCATTCATTCCCATTGGTGGAATTAAGACCTTTACATTTTTGGGCCTCCCAGTACATGAACTCAAGCTATGTTTCCATGTCTTTGTGTCTTATTTAATGTACACACTCACCCCTTTACTTTTTTTTTTTGTAAAGATTTTATTTTTAATCATGTGTATCTGTGTGTGGCTATGTGCATGTGAATGTGGCTGCCCAAAGAGACTAAAGTCCTCTGATCCCCTGGAGCTAGAGTTACAGGTCATTGTGAGCTGCCTGCGGTGGGTGCTGGGAAGAAAACTCAGGTCCTCTGGAAGAGCAGCAAGCGCTCTTCATCTGAATCACTGAGCCCTCTGTCCAGCCCCTCACCCTTTACTCTTGTGTGCATACAGCTCTGACCTCATCCCTTCTCACTCACTCATGCTGGCTCATTAGCTTATTACATCACAGGCTGATGAACAGGAGCTGTTTGCTTTGCTCCCGGTATCTTCTTCCTTCTCTGATGACACCAGCACTGTGGTCCCTGGGAGGCCACCATCCCTCTCCCTCTGTCCTCCCCTAAATTCCAGGAGTGGCACTTGAGTCAGGTTGTGTTCACTAGGATATTTCATCTCCTTTTCTGAAGTTGCCAAACCAGAAATGGGCAGAATAAGACAAAAGAGAAACAGTCTCCAGGTTTGGAATAAATAAGAGAAAGAAAGGCATTTCAGTTCCACGGGATCGTAAACAATACGGACGTGAGAAAGCTGGGATTACCAAGGATCACCCAACAGAGATGAGGATGCTGCCAGCTTGGAGCAAGCAAGTCAAAGGATGAAGACTGAACTCCCTGCGTGTTGATGCACCTGGATCCGGTTTTGCCTGGAGCCAATAAGCTTGGAAATTTTCAACTGAATGAGTTCATCACTGCCTTCTGTTTATGCCTTATAAGCTTGGCTTCTGTCACAACCCAGTCATCATTAACACAACTGTAATTTAGTCCCTAATACCAATGCTACATGCTTTTTTTGTTTTTAAATAAAATCACTCAATGTTTCTCTGATAAATATTTCCATGGTTTTATTCCACAAAGAATTTAAGGTGCCACATAAATTATATTTAACATAGAAAAACGGAAAGGTATTAAAAACAGATAAATGGAGAAACAGGTTATCATAACCCCAAGAGGTTGGTTAGCACATAGTTACCCATGCATGATATAGTGGCTGAGAGACAGGGTTGCCAAATCCAGACAACAAATGTGGTTCTGGTACTTCTGACTGGTCACAGAGAAATGTGAAATGGGGCTAATAAATAACTCATCCAATTACCTATTAATTTCAAAGGGTTCTAGCATGCCAAAGAGCATCTAAAATCTAGTTAGATACAATGGTTAAGCGACCTGTCATAGACTTTTCCAAGGAAGGTTTGTTTCTTGATTGGGTTTCATCTGATGGCCCATAACCAGCTCACAACACAGACTCCTCGAGAGCAAGGGCAACATATTTATCTTGATGTCCCTGCTACTGACTCAAACAGCAGGCATTCAAGAAGTCTCTGTATCCTTAGTGAAACTAAAGTGTATTCTGCTGCCAAGAACCACCTAGCTCATGAACCTGTTAGGACCATAGCTCTAATACAAAAGAAAATGATTGCTCTCAGAGCTGAGACATACTCCTTACATAAATCTTAAGTCTGCAACATGTTTTTAGATCTTAGTCTAATGAAAACTGAGTCCTAATGAGATACTTGCCTACTCACTTTGCCTGAGTCTAGAAAAGGAAAGCTGCTCCTTCAGATTAAATTGTATGCTTTCTACGTCATACTGGCTTTGCTGTTAATTCAGTTATGCTAAATGTCAATTTCAAAAGCACCAGGTCTAATTGCAAAGGCTTTAGTTCAGTAGTCAAATTGGAGACACTGAACAGTAGTTGTTAATTAGAGAAATTTGGGGGCTGGATGAATATCATTGAGAAGCATCTGTCCTTATTGAGAGGTTTTCTACATAATTGCAAAAATAATGGGTCTAAAAAAAGGCATTCGGTAGTGCGTACACTATTAGCCAAGAGGCCAAATATATGGAGCACCAGGAATGGGATTTCTCTGGGGAAAAAATCCAGCTCATCAATGCTGGTACAGCTTAGTGGATAAGAAGATAGAGTTTTGGCTCACATCTCTGCTTCATTATTTTCCAATCATGTGACCTTCCGGAAGTTTCATAATCTCAGTTTCTGCTTGAATAAAATGGACATAAGAATATCTCAGAAGGCTATCTTGAGTATTATACAGAAAAGTGTTTGCAAGCCACTAAGCACAATTCCTGGCAGAGAGTGAGTCCTCGCTATGAGGGGTGTAGGTATGTGTCTGTGGGGGTGTTTCTATTTGCATTTGATAATTGTTTGTGTTGATATCTGGAATACAGCCCAATGCATATCACAGAACAGGCAAATCTTGAAGGGTTCCTGATTTAAAATCAATTCATGGGCCAACCTGAGGTGGCTCAGCATTAAAGATGCCTGTCACCAGGCATAACAAGCTAAGTTTGGTCCCCAGGACCAACTTCTGCAAATTGCCCTCTGACTTCCACTCGTGGACTGTGGTACGTGTCCCTCCCACCCCCTTGTGTACCCCCCACACACAAAATAAAAAACATAATGTAAAGAATCAAATCAATTCATTTACTCATTTTATATGAGACACTTGATTCATCTTATACCCTATATCCAGGTTCTGTTTTTAACTGATAAATTCATTAGAAAGACTGGAAGAAGCATTACATGAGAAAAATAAATATAAATTCCCAAACCATAGCAGGTTCATAGTGATACAGAGTCCTGCCTATCATGGCAGATCCTAGCCATCCTGACTATAGTAATGACTGCCTACATAACAGAGTACAAAGCTACATTTGCATAAGACAGCTTTGAAATAGGGGATCCATATCATTTCTTAACAACATATGTGTTATGGCTGTCTGTCCATGATGTAGCCTGAAGCCTCCTCCTCCCTACCTGAACTGTCAGGTTGCTTCTTGTGTTGAGGACCTTTCTCTCTGCATCCTGGAATGCCTTCTGCAGCCTCTGCTCCATTGTCTGGGCAAATTTGCAGGACTGTATGTTGTCTGATTGGCTCACAAACTGCAGCACTAGAAGGAGAACCATAAATCAGTGCTCACCAAAGCTCTGTATCTTAGTTCCTCAAATTTAATAGCAGTCATGATTAAAACAGCATGATTTTTAGGTTGGAGAAATTAGGCAAATAAACAGTAAAACCAGACAAGGTTTGATTATAGTTTTGAAAGTGGCTCCTAAAATGATTTGTGAAAGAGAGTAATTAAAAGCATGATTGAGCCTGAGATTCCCTCCAATGCAAAACATGCTGTGACTTTATCTCACTAGAATATGTAAACATCTGCTTAAAGACAACAAATAATAACCTGAGGGATTCCATGCCTTCAATTTTTGTGGATGGGGAAGATCAAGTGTCCTTTGTTACTAAGCTTACTGTTTCCATTGCAATGGGCTCTCCACTCTTGTGGTTTATAAACTTGGCAAATCAGGAGACACAAGGGAGCTTGAGAGAAAGATTTCAAGGCCTTTACCCAAAAACTCTGATTCAGTGACATGTGGAACCAGTTGGCTCCTAAATGTAGATTTTATGGATGCTCAACACTTAGTATCCACTGGTAAGGCAAGAAAAAAAAAATAAAACAGTATTCTGTGCTTTCACGTACAAATTGTTTGAATTAAAAGAAAGCTCCCACGATAGACCATTTCTAAGAAAGTCAGGATTACAAAAACTTAGGCAGGGGATGTGGACATCCGATGAGCAGAGAAGTCTGAAGAAGGCACAGGGGCTTTGGAAGATGACAGCACAGCCAGCAGTGCAGCATTTAAACAGCAGATCCACTCGGCCGATCCTAGAATGATGGAATCCTTCCCGTTTGTGACTTGCCTGTTTTCAGCTGGAAGTAGCCTGCAGGCTGGGGCTTCCATGGAGAGGCCAGGACCGCCACAGACTGTAAGTTTGGAGTGTGCTGCTTCAGATCTGCAGTGACGTTGCTGACTCCATAAACGCTCAGCATGTCCATCACCACAGCAGGAAAGTACACCAGCCTCCCTTTGGTAGCATAATAACCGACTGTGACATTATGAGAATATTCCAGAATGTCCACCTACAAAACAAATGGACCCCAGAACTCACTGTTAATTTCCATGGTATTTTTAAGTTCTTCTTAGTGTTGTTAGAGCCACAGCTGTTACTTAGTAAACCTGTAAACTACAAAGTTCTCATTTAACAAATATCCCCTAAATGCTGTAAAGTACAAACGTGGATTGGCAAATTTCAAGGCACCACAATACAGCAAAATAATACATTAAATCTACATGAGCTAAAGCTGAATCTGAATGTTTTGATTCATTAAGTGCTTGAGTATGATCCCATGAGCACTAATTATCACCATAAAGGCAGGGAGGAGATAGCAGGCAGAAGAGGTTCCTAAGGACCAGGATTCTGGTAAAACAACATTGCTACCTGGGCATGGTGGCACATACCTTTAGCCGCAGTCCGGAGGCAGAGGCAAGTGGATCTTTGTGAGACTGAGGTCAGCCTGGGTTACACAGGGAGCTCTATGCTGTCACCTGGTGCTACAGGGAGACCTTATCTTAAACTAAATAAAACAAAACTAAAATCATGTTGTAAAGTTTCTTGGCATTTAAGGGAGTTAAAAGGCAGAAATGATAAGTAGGGTCCCTTCTGGGAATGGGCCAGAAAGAACCAAGGAGGAGTCCTCTCTCTTGAAGCAGAGAGAAGAGTCATTCAGGCTTGGCTCTATCCTTGGTTTATCCACTGGTTCTTGGCCAAGGCAGGGATGAATCAGGAAGCTTCATCTTAAGGCATATTGATGACCTGAGCTCATAAGGAAAGACTTGGAGCCAGGCGTGGTGGTATACACCTTTAATCCCAGCAGACAGATCTCTATGAGCTCAAGGCCAGCCTGATCTACATTTCATGTTCCAGGACAGCTGGGGCTACAGGGCGACCCTGTCTCAAAAAGACCAAAAAAGAAAGACTTGTAAGCTTTAGAATTTATTCTTACTGTACTTTGCTTTGTTAGTGTTGCTTGTTTCCTCCCTCCCTTCCTTCCTTTCCTCTCTTCCTCCCTCCCTCCCTTCCTTCCCTTCCTCTCTTCCTCCCTCCTATCCTTCCCTTCTTTTTTCTATTTTAGAAATGTAGAAGAGAGACTGACAATGGCCAATAGAAGGTCTGCCAAAATCTCATTCCTGGCCCTTGTTGTGACCGGTGGGGAGGGACCATTACACTGAATGCAGCTGTCACACAGGCCATCAAAGGAGGAAGCCAGAATGATAAGTTTTAGGGATACAAAAGGGAGTCCACTGACTGCCAATCTCATTTACTGCTTTAATGTTTGGAATCAAACCAGGGATGTAAAACAACACTTCTATCACTTGGCTATGCAGCTGAAATTAGCCAGCAATTGTTAAGCAATACTTGGCATTAAAATGTTTGGAGAAAAAAAGTATTTACTTCCCTGTCTGCTGCTGTTGGAACTTTAGACAAAGTGGGACTTAGTTTATAATTCTGAATAATTTGGAGATTTTTGTTGTTGTTATTGGCTTTGGTATTTAGTTTTTATTTGAGACAGGTTCTTACTATGTACCCCAGGCTGGTCTTGAACATAGTGTGACAATCCTCCTGCCTTAGGTGTTGGGCTCAGAAGCATGCAACACTTCACCTGATTTGAGAAAAGCTTTTAAATGTCCAGAAATAAATCACTGTTTACAAGGAAAAAAGCAATAGATGATTTCTAGAGAATTTCATTGACAATATTAAATATTTTTCTCAAATGATGGAACGATGGGATTATTTAAGACAGTATACCCAGTCTTTTTAAAAAAACGAACAAAAACCAAAAAACAAAGCATTGCTGGGTGTGGTGGTGCACATGTTTAATCCTAGCACTTGGGAGGCAAAGGCAGACTAATCTCTGACATCAAGGTTCGCTTGGTCTATATATTTAGTTCCAGGTCAGCTGGGGCTACCAAGAGACCCTGCCTCAGTAGCAAGTAAACAAAAAAAAAAACAAACAAAGAAACAAGCAAAACAGAAAACCCAACATGAGACAGTCTCCATTTTCATCTCAAAATGTGACCTTTTTCTCCAGCTACAACATGTTAGCTATCTGCCAAATGACAAAAGATTCCACTTCTAGCAAGTGAAAACATCTACACATTCTCTGGACGCAAGATGGAAAAACAGCAGGCCTAGCTTGATTACAAAGCAAAGAGCTTACGTGAGCAGAGACATCGTTCTGGTGGAAAGCCTTCCGCAATGCCTGTGTGAGCCCTTTGGCTACGCTGAGCTTCAAGAACTCAGTGCTCTGAACTCTCCTCTGGCTTACAAAGAGAACTGTAGAGTGAAACAAAAGCATAACAGAGTCAAGAGCAAACTCCATAATGAACAAGCTCCCCTCTCCCCAGCAGCCACTCTGTCCATCAAATTCACGGCTCAGTTGAATAAGCAAAGGCCCAATGAAGGAATAAACTGGGGTAGTGACTATTGGTCCTGCTGAAGTTCAAAGGAAGAAGGCCCAAGCCATTTGTGTGGTCTTAAAGAGGTGGTATGCTGGTGGTACTTTCTTATCCATGCTGCCTCTGAACTTGAGGACCAGGCTCTGTCCTGCCTGGCCTGACTGGGTCAGCATGCAGTCAAATTTCTGAAACAGCATCCACTGACAGTGTCCTTAGAGATGGGCTTTGAGCTGGGTGTTGCAGCTCTAAACAACCCTGAATGCAGAAGGCACAGGACTACCTTACAAGTGGGATGGGAACTGGGAGGGGACTCAGTTTGGAGAATAGGTACCTGTGACTGAACATAATAGTTGCTACTAGAAGGGAAGCCAGGATTCTGCCAGAGCACGGAAAAGGAAACTGGGATCAAGGCAAGTTTCTGTGGAACTTGTTGCTTCAGCTGTCCTGCAGGGTAACAGCAAGTGGCTAGGCAAGGGGAAGGACACCCTGTACCCACTCCCAGTCAGGGCAAGGCCTAGTGCAAAGGCCCGGGGGAAAGGAGTGAATCCTACCAGTGTACAAGCTTAGTCCTGAGAACAATGGGGAATGAGGACTTTAAAGCCAAGGAATGCATTCTAGAAGATTCTCTTGCCTGTAGACTAGTGAACAGATTGGAAAATACAGAGGTCTGAAGACTGATAAAGACACATGGTTGGAATTACAGACATTTAGGGGAGCGATGGTGACAGAGGTGGCAGAGGGAGCCAAGCGGAGAGGAAGAATGTTCAGGAGGGAGAGCTGACAGACAGGGTTCTGGTTAGCTGTGGCTGGGGTTGAAATGTGAAGACGACAGGAGGGGACAGCAGCTTCTGCATGGAGTGGGACTGAGAGATGTGGATCTGGCAAAGCGGGAGGGGAGTGGAAACCAGATGGCGTAATTTCTTGAGAGACAGAGATACTGTATTTTCCGCTATGCCTATTGCACAATTTCCCATTTTAGAATAGGGTATGTCTCAAGATATAATTTCCTTCCATTCTTTGTGGGGCGAGGAGGAAGGCGGGATGTGAGCATTCGACATTCGCGTGCTCTTTCAAATAATTTGTCTAATGCTTTTTATAGCAAACACTACTGTGCATGTCAAAGCACTCAGCATTCTAGGCTTGATTGCTGCAACGGGGAGTCGAGCAGCAAAGATGGCGTCCTTGCTCTGCTCACGGCTCCAGCGCTGCCTGTCCAGCTTCTCAAGAAAGTCTCCCTTTTAACATCAAAAGAAATCCCAGTTCCCTCCTTGTGCGCTTTAGCGGTACTCTTGGTATCTGCTGACTAAGAAAACCTTTCTGAATGCTGCAGCCCTTCCCAGGATGTTGTGTTGAATGGATCACATCACTTGTTCACGTGATGTAGAGAGCTGCGGATTGCCGCGTCTTAAAGATGGCGCCTGCTTCTGCCTTCCACCATCCCGAGGGTGAGTGCTCTCTGGAGTAAACAACTCCATATTTGGCTGTGGCTGAGATCTGGCCCTGCTTCCGCATGTGTGCGCCTATCTACTTGCACCACGTGGTAGTTTGGGGTTGCCTGGCAGGAGGGGATTTAAGTCTCTGGCGGGCTTTCCGCGGGAGTCAGAAGTCAGAAGTAAGTCAGAAGTAAGCCAGAAGGTTGTTCAAGGTTCCTGAGTAAACTGCATAAAGAAGAGTCTGGTGTTGTGTCTTCCTTGCTGGACGAGGTGGTGGTGACAACGTGAGACATCACTGGGGCACTTTATAGACAAAACACACTGTGCTCTGGCATTCCCTAATCCTCTAGGGTGATGGTGGTTTCCCCAGAGAGCTGCTGGAGTCAGGACCAATCCTGGGTCTAGAACTCACATCATCTAATGTTCCACTTCTCTGACACCTGACGGGAGTCAAGGTTTCTCAACCTTCACATACTGACGCTTTGGGCTGGATTGGTCTGTGTGTATTTGTATATATGTAGGTGCATGTATGTGTATATGTGCTTGCATGTGGAGGCCAGAGGATAGACTCAGGTGTCATTCCTCAGGTACCTTGTTTTTGATAGAAGTTCTGGTCATTTTGTTTTTCTGGTCTTTTTGAGACAGGGTCTCCCTGTAGCCCCAGCTGTCCTGAACTTGCTATATAGACCAGGCTGGTCTTGAACGTACAGAGATCCACCTGCTTCTGCCTCCTGGGTGCTGGCTAAGGTCTGTCAATTTCATCTGAAGTTTGCTCACTGAGTAGGCTAGACTGATTGGCCATTGAGTCCAGGGATCTGCTGTCTCTGCTCTCCAAGACTTGGATTACAAATGCATGCGACCATACCCAGATTTAAAACAAAAAACAAAAAAAACCTGACATGGATTCTAAGGGTCCAAACTCAGGCACTCATGCTTGTAAGGCAAACACTTTATCAACTAAGCAGTGCCTTCAGCCCTGAATTAGTCTTTATTGTGTGGACTTTCGGAGCACTGCAGGATACTAAGCAGAATCCCAGGTGTCTACAGTACTAGGTTCCAAGCAGTACCTCCTCCCCTAAGAGTGACAACCAAAATGTCTCCAAACATGGCCAAATGTCCTCTGGGGGAGGCAGGACGAGATCAAGATTGACAAGCACTGATCTAAAAGAAAAATTCTGCCACATCTCCGAAGTCAGACTTACTGTTTTCACCTCACATCAGAGGGACAAGACAGTGGCTTCTCACCTGTCTTCACGAGGAGCTTGTGGGACATCTGACAGTCCAAGTTGGATGTCATTTTGCCAGTGGTGACTACTGCAGTGGACACAGCAGGAAGAGCTGCATCTGTGTTTCCTGTCTGCAAAGATGGCAGCCGTGTGGCCTTTACTGATGCTGTCATCGACGTCAGTGCGGCTGTGACTGTCAGTGGGCGGGGTGTGGATGCTCTAGGTGTCTCTGGCTTGGTGGGGTTGGGGAGACCAGTGTGCATGGCTTGTGGTTTCCTGGGGAGGTGTGTTGTGGACAACAGGCCTGAGGCAGAGCCTGTGGTCCCTTGCATGGCTGTGTGTGTACTCATGGTTTGGGCTGTTCGGGCAAGCATATAGGTTGGTGTGAATGGGTTGGCTGGGTGAACTGCTCCTGCTGTCACCTTTGGGCCCAAGGCTGCCTTGTTGGTGACATTTCTAACTGCAGCTGTGGTTAAACTGCTCTTGACTAAGCCGCTGCCGCCAGGGCCCTTTGCAGTGAGGGCTGCAGACAGTGCTGCTGGACTTGACTTCCTCAGCAACAACGTGGTGGCTGCCGCTGTTGCTGCTGCTGCTGCTGCTGTGGGTTCTACCTTGGATGACACTGAGGCGTCCACTGTAAAGAGAGAAAAGGAAAAGTTTGTCACTGTCCCAGAATACACACCCCACTTGTCCTGATGATGAAGGAATGTCACTTATGGGCTTGCTACCACGAGGGATCTCTTCACTCCAGGTTTGCAATGGGGAGAACTCAGGCAAAACAACCTTGGGTTCATTAAGTCAATTAGTCATAACGAGAACACCACTTATAGCAGAGCCATGGTTGTTGGGAACCAGGGCATACTTTTTGAATACTTTCAAAAAATCAAGTGGGCAGAGGATCAGCGACATGCCTGTCTGGAGCACGCACCTCACTACTGAAAGGGGATGGGGAGGGCAGGCTGCTTCAAAGCAGAGCTGGGAATCTGTGTTGAGCTTGAAGATGCTTTGGCCATGAAAGCAGTCATACCTGTTTTCTGTGTACCAGGAAACAAACTACTTGCATTAGTGGCTGCACCTGTCCATTTCTTGGGGCGCTGAGAAGTTCGTAGCAGTTTGGAGGGGGTCCTGGAAAAGGCACTGGTTGATAAAGCAGGAGAGTCAGCTGCTGAGTGATATTCCAGGACACTCTGGAATGATGGGGAAGCATTTTTCCCAGGTGATAAATAACTGTTACCGGAAATCTGGGAACCTGTGTCTGTTCCATCTGAAAGCATCTGATGCAACCTAGCTACAGAAGTGAGACTTGGCCAGGTTGGCCAAAGAGGATGGGCTGGCTGGATAGGTAGCTGTAGATGGGGCCGTGACATAGAATGCTGCCTTGTGGATGGGTAATATTCAACTACTGCTGTCACAGCATCTCTGGAATGCTTGCTTGTGGGCAAGAGGTCTGTGTAAGTTCCAATCACAGGCTCATCTGACTGTTGGACAGACTGGCTGGCGTTTTGACTGAGAACTAGATCCTGAAAGTTAAAGTCTTCTGTGGCTACTGACTGCCCAGTAGTCTCTTTCAAATGCTGAGATTTTATTGCATTGGCAGCTGAAGTTACAGCACCGGGAAGAGTCGCTGAATGGGGTTCCCAACTTGCCGAGTTAATTGTGTGAGTGTTTAAATCATAATGCGCTTGCTGCTCTGAGCCAGATATTGTCGATTGTACGGAAAGAGATCCAGTTTCTGCTGAAAGAGAGCTCCAGAAAACAGCTGTGGCGGCCGGCTTTTCCATGCTTCCCATTGTTGGGAAATGATAGACTTCAGAAGAAGAGGAAAGTGCTGTCACCTGTTTGGAAGCTGAAGCTGGCAACTCCGACAGGCCCCCAGCAGCTGCGTGACTGTCCAGCTTGGTGCTGGAAGGGCCAGGAGAAGAGGAACCAGCATGAGTGGCTTGCATGGTGAGCGCAGATGATGGAGGAGACGCTGCAGAAGGGAGACCTGTTATTGTTGTCATGACTGGAGGCAAAATAGACCCAGTGTTCAGATCAGAATCGAAGGCCTTTACAGTGCGAACACTTGAAACTTCTCTAGCTGGAAGGGCCTGCAGAGGAACTGTTGTATTGGTCTTTCTACTGTTTGTGAAAATGGCTGTCGCCCTGTCTTGGTTTTGCATGGGAATTGTCCAAGTTGCAGAAAGACTAGGAAATTTGCTTGAGAGGAAGTGTGTGGCTGCGGCAGGAGTGGACTCCTCGTGGCCATCTTCCTGGGGAATGGGCGCCTCTGGCATAGGGAATAGAGAGGCATGCTCCTCTGAGGGCTGGAGGACAGTGAGCAGGGAAGGAAGGTCACCTGTCCCCGTCACCGGTGATGCAGGATCTGCCCCAGAAGGGGCCACTCGCTCTTGACCTAGTGTGGTAAGAGACAGAGGAGGCACCAAAGAGGAAGGGGCATATCCTGGGGAGGGGGTGGGCCCTTTGGAGTTCTCTGAAGCTGCTGACAAATGTGGCCAGTCAGCAACGCTCTCTGTAGTAGTAGCAGGGGCTAGCTCTCTGTTGGTCATTGCTACCGCCCCTGATTCTGCAGTCTGGAAGAACGAAGGCCAAGCCTCATGGTTCGCTGCTGCCAGGCTCTGAGAAGTTGGCAATGACACCTCACTGTGCCCTCTGTCTGCTCCCGCAGTGTGGATCAGCTGGGTGGATGCGGGACTTGAAGCTGCTTCCAATAGGGACCATGAGGAGTTTACATCTGGAAGCTGAAGAAGACCTCGGGGGGCCAGGGACGGGGGAGACAGATGGGCCATTTCTGCCATGGAGCTCAAAATCCCAGGTGTGGGAGACCCTGCTGCATGGGGGCCCTTGGTTGGGGACAGCTCAGAGTGCTGCTTTGTTGAGGTTCTGGAAAAATCTAGAGGGGTGCCGATGAAAACCTGGGCATTTCTGGGTGGAAAGTTGTTCATTATGTTAGAAAACGGGTTTAGGACATTAGCTAGGCTCTGACCTGAAGAGGAATCAGCTGGTGTGATTTGGGGAAACATTGGCACTTTGGTGGGTCGCTCTAGAGGCTTAGAAGGGGTGATGGGATGAGGTGAATCAGGGGCTGATGAAGAGGATGAAGGTGGAAGGGAAAGAGGAAGGTCATCTGACCTCCAGGGATGCTCTGAAAGGGAGGGAGTCTCTACTGGTGGCTGTGATGGGGAGACAGAGCTCAAGGTCACCAATGGGATTGTGGGCAAGGGGAGAAGCATGCTGGTGCGAGGCAAACCTGACATGTCCGCTGCTTCTCCTCCCCCTTGAGGCCTGGTTTGGACCAGGGTCTCAGTGGAGTCCTTGGAAGGGTCCAGAGGGGCGCTATGTCCACTTCCTTGGTAAAGGGAAGAAGAGAAATCCACGTGGGCCCTGGTTCTGCGGTGTGCCTTGGGCAGAGATGTCTGGGCTAACTGCAGCAAGCTTGTGTTGTCAGGAGACCGTCCCAGTACATTCTTGATTCTGTCTGCTGCTGAGGAAGACTTGACTTCCAAGAAAGGCCATGTTGGTGAAATCGGTAACAACTTCCCATGTGGAAATGACTCTGGGGTCGGGGTGACATGTATCTGAAGATGGTCTGTCCCTGTGAAAGAGAGCATCCACAGTGAGAATGGGATCAGGATGTAGCTATGATGAGGGCACTAGAGACGAGGAAGAGGCAAGACAGGCCCTGCTGGGACACAGAGCTCTTCCAACCATCACAGAACCTTCCAGAAACAATGCAAACAACAAACTAAATAATGACAAGTATGTAAGTGCCGCAGCTAATCTACAGGGTGGAGCTGTGACAATCAGTCTTTGATGAAGGGCTTTTAGTCAATGTTGTGGAAGATGATCATGTATTTAAAAAAATATCTTTGTAGCAGCTAAGAGTCTTACAACCTGGAAAAACCAGACAAACTTGGCAACCTGTCGCTGGCAAATGACACCAAAACAGACCTCACCCAAGAACCTAAGATGCATGCTACTGAAAGACTGCGTGCCAAACATGAATCTTTTTTTCAGGTTTCGAGGGCATCTCAAGAGAATTATCTTTGAAAATATAGCTTCAGTGGATTTCTGTTGAATTTAAAAGGATTTCCAATGCTATTGTTCGTCTTGTGTCAGAGAGCAAAGGAGATTTCTTTCAGATTAGACTATTCAATAAGAAAGATGATTCAGATCCCACCTAGAACAGAAGACACCTCTCACCAGGCCTAGTGTCACTACAGGTCCCAGTAGAGACCAGAGCTGTCAGCACAAACGTGTGACTCTAAGGCAGAAACTCGAGGTGGCAGAGAAAGGTGAAAAAGCTGGGATGTCACACTCCTGCTCCATGACACCCTCTCTCCAAGCTCCTCTGGGTTGATGATGCAGAGATGGTTGTGCATCCTTAGCGAATATCTGATTGTGTGTGTGTGTGATGTGTACTTGTACGTGTTCACAAGAAGTCAACTTGGTTGTCATTCCTTCCTCAAGAGCTGACTACCTGTTTTTTGAGATAAGATCTCTCGCTAGAATGTGGAATGCACCTATTAGAGTAGGCTAGCCAGTCAGAGGGTTCCCAGGGATCCCCCTGTCCCCATTTTCCCAGTACTGGGATTACAAGGGTGCCACCGTGCTAGGCTTTTGACATGGTGGTTTTGGAGGTCAAACTCAGCTCCTTATGCACGCTGCCAACTGAGTTATCAGCCCCTACTGTTTGAAATTTTTTTAAAAACATTCTTCTAGAGATTTCTACATTGTTAGCTAAATATATCAGTCATCTGATAAAAACCATTTAACAAAGATGTGGATTCAGAAGGTCTAATTGTCCTCAGCTACAGTTGAGAGTACATCTCTGGACCCTTGTTGCACATACAGGGGAACAGACACAGCCTAACTACCCCACCCACTAAGTATGAGAAGCAAATGACATCTTAGGGGTGGAAGAATTAAGAAAATCACTAAAAAAGGAGCTCTTATTACAGGCTTTAAGCGCCTGAGTATGTTTGTATTGTAAAAGGAAGCTGTGGCCTACAGAGGGAATACCCTCAGTCACAGGCCTGAAGGTTCCTCTCTCCAGGGCGGGGCTGTGTCTCCAGACTGCTTTTCTCAAGCTCTTTCCATCTTTCCTTCATCCTTATTGTATTTTGCCAACAACAACAACAACAACAAAAATGATTAACTGAAGTGAAAGTCTTAGACTCTTGGAGACGGTCAAGTAAAAACCATCCTCTCCAGGCACAAGAGCTATGCAGTCATCATTTTATAGAATTTTTTTTCAGTTCCCTTTTGTGAGCCTTGGGAAAATAAAGGTGGAAGGGTGTTTTTCACTCTGAATGAGAGAACACATGAAAATTATTCTTTTTTGATCATTTGTATTCTAGTTTTAAATATTCCTCATTGTTGGGTTTTACAGATAAACAAGAAATTGGCCTCAAGGCACTTCAAATTCGGCAGGGAGAAAGCAACACTGTGTCCATCCATCCTCGGTGGGCTCATGCTCCACTTTGAAAGGAGACCAAGCTCTTCTGGGTAAGCCATCCTCAAAGCCTCACTGGCTCCTGAAATCCAAATCCTTTGGGGCTCCACCTGCAGAACTCAAAGCATCTGCTAACCAAGCCCACTTTCAGTAGAGAAGGAGGTACGTTGATCCAGGACACCAAAGCCTGCAAAGTACCCTTAAAGTTCCCATTCTTCCTGGGAAGTGTTTTGCAAGACTCTCTCTTCCCCATTCACACTGTCACCTACATAGTTAGTGGCATATTTGCATACAATCATGTCTGATGAGGCCTATGGGTGAACAGAGTATCCACCTAAGGTAATTTTGCAGTTTCATATTTTCCAGTTAATACTTTAGAATCCTTTTTAATTTTAGCACTTGGATGTCAGGTAAAAATCTATGTTTCTTTTGTACTTTCTTGAGACACATTCAACCATTGGTCCAACTCAGTAGTCAAAACAAATTGTTTCACAGAAGTAGCCTTGTCACTGAAAAGGATGCTACAGGCCAAACAGCTTGCTTTCTACAAGAGGTTCTTGCATGAACATCTTGCACACAGGAGGGAGGTAAAAGTAACCAAGGATGATTGGTCACCAAGTAACCACAACCAAAGGAGGTTGAAGTTGGAAGAACATTAAATATCAGTCTTTTCTGTCAAACCCTGGAAAACTTGTTTATGACAAGGAACTCAGATCCTTTAAACCTTTCCTCCCCCTGCCATAAAGCCCTGTCGCATTGCTGGATGGTCTGGGGCTGCAGCCCCTCCCCTTTCTCCCTCTCCATCATTTTCTTTGTCCTGCTTTTTTAAAAACTGTCTAATCTCAAAAGACTGAATTCAGACCCAGTCAATGGGGAGAGGTGGGAAGGGAAGACACAGCATTCTTGTGTTAGGGATAAAAACCTATTAAACTTCTGGGCCAGGTGTGCTTGCTGGATCCAGATGACACAATGAACGCTTTTGCAAAAATAAGAGCTACCTTGCTGAGTTCCTTTCACTTTGTCCCCGTGTCTTTTTGTGTGGTATCAGTGGGGTCCTTGGACCTCAGATTTGATTTCTAACAAAGTGAAGATGGCCTCCAGTGAATTTACTTTTCCCAGGGGAATCCTTATGCCCCCACACAATCCCAATGCCTCAGGAAGGAAAGTGTCTTATGAATAGTTTTGACAAGTATCATCTACTGTGCTCCTGTGTGACACTCATTAATGCTATTCAACCCATATTTCTGTTTGAATATTTTCTGAGCACATGAAGTCATGAAGCTTCATGAATGAACTTTTGCGACTGGCTCTGGCTAACGAGTTGTGGGCTGAAATGGATAAGCATCACTTCTGGGTGAAGACATTTAAATGCTGGAGGAATACCCTTGTGAACTCACTTTCTGAGTTAGCAAGATGGTTCAATGGGTCACTGCTAGGTCTAATGATCTGCATTCAATCCCCAAGATCCACATGGTGGAGGGAGAGAACTGACTTCTACCAGTTGTCCTCTGACTGCCATATTCATGTACCACACATGCACACAAATACACATGCACAAAATGTAATAAAACCATTTCATAATCCCCAGACACACCTCTAATACCAGTACCTGGGAAGCAGAGACAGGAGAATCTCTGTGAGTTTGAGATCAGCCTGGTCTATATAGTGAGTTCCAGTCTGGTCAGGGCTAAATTTTTCATAATTTATCAGAACTCACTTTCTTTATAACAGAAACAAAAATAAAAACTATTATATTTCACAAAACTATGACTGAAAGAAAAAGAAGAGCAAGAAAAGGAGGGAGAGGAGAAGGAAGAGGAGGATGTAGCAGCTGTGAATGTGCAAAGTACTTTCTGGTCCACCAACTTGCATCTGTCAGGGACCATGTATGTAAATACGTGGTTCTCTCTGAGATTTTTTTTCTATTGGTTCATTCCGTGGCAAATCTCACCCTCTGACCAATAAGGGAGGAGGAAGAAGGTAGAGAAAACATGGCCGCGAGCTGGAGAGGGACGCGGGGATTACTCAAAGCCACTCAGGAGGAAAAGTGCCCAGTCCCAGGTCCACGAAGAAGGCCAAGACCCTGGAGGCAGCATTCCAAGTCCCCGAAGTCCTAAGATCATGTGAGTGGAAGCGGAATGCAGGCTGGGAATGGACAAAGAGCCCTGCACTGTGGACAAAGAGACTTGTGCACCACCTCTGTGGCTGCTCTAGGCTGGCAGGTGGCCGGGAAAAATGACTTTATGGGTCACCCGAAATAAATCAGTCTCTCTAAAGAACATTCTCTATTTGTTCAGTGAGTTCAGACCTGGAGGGTGGGGTCCTGCCATGAGAAAATTTATGCAACAGACCATAATATGCAAGGCCCTTCTTTGTATTAGTCATGTTTCCTCTTCCCTGTTGGGGTGATAAAACACTCTGACAAAAGCAACTTGAGGGGTTTATTATCGCTCATGGTTCCAGCGTTCAGTTCCTCATGACAGGGCAGTCATGGTGGAAGGAGCTTGAGAAGAGCTGGTCACACTGCATCCACTGTCACAAAGCAGAACGTGATGCATGCTGGTGCCCAGCTCACTTTTCCCTTCTTCATTCAGTCCAGGACCATGGAAATGCGAGGCTCACATAGGCAGACCTCCCACGTCAATTAACCTAATCAAGATAATCCCTCCCAGGCAAGCCCAGAGACTTATCTCCTAGGTGATTCTAGACCCTCTCTGTAAGATATGACTGAAAGAAAACCCCGCCAGCAGTTCAGGACTCAGGAAGACTGACAGAAACCTGGGACCAGAATTTTCAAACATCCATGAGAAGAGGCGGACTTATACAACTTTTCCCAGATAAATCCAGGATCTGCAAATTCCTGCAAGAGGGACTGACTTTTACAGCTTCTTGGTCAGAGGAGATTCCTGAAAGGGGGTTGCTTCCTGGCCAAAAGTTTACAATCTCCCCTTAAATATCAATCAGATGTCATGGGACCTTCCTCCCCATAAAAAGGCCTACTGACTAGCTGGGCGGAGTTTATCTCTCACTTTCCCCAGCTAATCTCACTCTCTCCAGGGGAGGTAGCCTCTCCTACTCTCCCTGAGCGAGTTTATCCATCCCAATCTGGAGAAGTTAAACCAGGCATGGCAGCCTGGTCCCACAGCCCGAGCCTCCAAGATGAGGGGGCTAATATTTCTCTACTCCCGAACATGTTCATGATCCAAAAATTCCTTATGCAAGGTCATAAATAAAGAGCTCCTTTTATTTTTATTATCAGACTTACTTTGCTGATAGGTGTTGCTGACTTCAGTTCAGACTGAGCTTGGAGAGAAATACAAGCTAGCAAGACAAATTCTTGGTCTACATTAAAATTTTGTCATTTGTAAACTAGAAACAGTTTATACTTTGAAATTCACATTTATGTGTAAAGTATAGACCACAGTAATGAAATAAATATTCAGTTGCCTATTATGTAGCTTAAATGGAGAACCCTGTTTTCTTTCTGATTCCCACCTCTTCCTCCTTAGGGATAATCAGCACCATAGGCTGCATTTTATGAGACTGCTGCACTACCTACTGTGCTAATGTGGGGTTCCTCATGAGTTACATGTTAAGAAATGTGTTGAGTGGCAGAGAAATGGCTTAGTGTTTAAAAGTGCTTGCTACTCTTCTAGAAGACCCCAGTTCAGTTCTCAGCACCCACATTGAGCAGCTCACAACCACCTGTAGCCCCAGCTCTGGGGAATCCAACACTCTCCTCTGACCTCTGAGGTCAACTGTAAATGCATGCACATATACACACATAAAGAATTAAAATAAATCTTTCCAAAAAAAAAAAAAAAGAAAAAAGAAATGAGTTAGGAATAGGTAAAAACTTTCAGAGCCCCCAACAGCACAGGAAATAGCCCAAGAGAGACAAACAGGATTATGTGAAATCAAAAAGCTCTACACAACAAAGGAAAACTATCAACAGTGAACAGACAGCCTACAGGAAGAGAAAAAACATCTTTGCTATCTATTCTTTAAATAGAATCTATATAGAGATCTATGATACCTAGATATTATATCTAGAATCTATAAAGAACTACAAACATTAAACATCACAAGAATAAAACTGCCAGTCAATAAACAGGCCAATGACTTAAACACTCAGTTCTGAAGAGAATACAAATGTCCAGTAAATAGATTTTAATACATTTTTCTTAATTCTTTCACAATTTTATACATGTATACAATGCATTTTGATTATATTCAATCTCTACTTCTCTCCATCTAATAACTAATTTTTCATGCTCTAGGTCCTTAACTTTCAGGGAAATGCAAATTAAAACTATGTTGAGGTTCCATCTCACCCTAGTTAGAATGGCTGTCATTTAAAAAAGACATATATATAAAAGATAGAATATATATATATTCTAGTTTACTTCAATTGCTGTGACAAAACACTGTGACCAATACCAACTTGGGGAAGAAAAGGTTATTTCGCTCACATCTCCCAGATCACACAGTTCATCAGGGAGCCCAAGGTAGGAATTCAGGGCAGGGACCTGGAGGCAGGAGCTGGAACACAGGCCATGGAGGAATGCTGCTTACTGGCTTGCTCTCCTGGCCCATGCCCAGTCTGCTTTCTTATACCATAGACAACAACCTGCCCAGGGATGGCACTGCCCACAGTGGGCTGGGCCCTCCCGCAGCACTCAGCAATCAAGAAAATACCCCACAGACATAGCCACAGACCAGTCCGAAGCAGGAAATTCCCCAGTTGAGGCTCCGTCGACCCAGGTGTGTCAAGTTGACAGTAAAGCTATCCAGCACGATACATAATATGGCCTATACAGTATGATTTATATCCCCAAAGGTCCTTCAGTGTGGATTCATCCACTGGGTCCATCAAGAGTCCCAATTGAATAAGACACTGTCTTTCCCCCTCCCAGCAGCCAACTGTCAAAACTTCCCTAGGAGGGGGATAAAACACAAGGAAAGAGGAATCCTTTCGTCAGAGGGAGTGTAAACTGGCGCAGCCACCGTGGAAATCAATGCGGACATTTCTCAAAAAGGTAAGCATAGCCCTGCCATATGACCCATTCCTGGCGTATACCCCAAAGACTAGATATTAAAGAGATGCGTGCACACTTGTGTTGATTGCTGCACTAGTCACAATAACAAGGACATGGAATCAACCTAAATATCTATCAACAGAAGAATGGAGAGTGAAGATGTGGTGCATAAAGACAACGGAACTTTGTTCAGCTCTGAGGGTAGGTAGAGGGTATGAAATAACCAGAGACAGAATGTAAAGCATTCCATATAGAGGAGCAGGAATACGCAAAGGCTCTGTGACAGTAAACAGCTTTAAGAATATAAGGAGTTGAGGGAGCTGGAGAGATGGTTCAGCAATTAAGAGCACTGGCTGAGGACCTGGGTTCAATTCCCTGAACTCACATAGCTGCTAACAACTGTCCATAACTCTAGTTGCAGGGAAATCTGACACTCTCTTCTGACCTCCATGGGCATTGCATGACACAGGTGCACTTACGTATGAACAGGCAAACACACTAAAACCAAAAAGAATTAAGACGTTGAAAGCAGGTCGTCAATAATTACATCAGGAAGAAGGAGGTGGGGGATGTCATGAGATAAAATTTCAGTCCACTGGAGCACTGAGTTTTGGTTTGATGGAGAGGGTGGGGACAGGTGATGTTCAGGAGCAAAGTATGTTTTGGAAGGCTCATTCCATCTGTGAAGAACAGAACGACGGGAGTGGATAGCAATAGACCAGTCAGGAAACACTTGCGGTGGTCCAGGCAGAAGATGGCAAGAAAGTTGCAAGAAACTTGAGCCAAGAGTAAGAGGTGGAGATAGAGACTCCTTTATGATTCCTTTTCATTCCTGGATTTCAGGATACCAGCATTCCTCTGTTTACGCTCAAGGGAGTCCTTTTAGTGGCTGAAGTTTTTCTTCTGTGGCTCTGACTGAGAAGGGGCAAACGTTCCCTCCCCTTGAATCTAAGCAGTCTTGCGGATGTTCAGTCAACTAGAGTGTGGCAGAAGTCATGCCCCGTGCCTTCTGAGGCTTTATCCTAAAAGGCCACACTGCTGCAGCTGGGTCCCAGAGAAGCTTCCCTTTCTGTCCTAGAACCCAGACCTCACACTGAGCAGCCCATGCCCCGGGAGAGGTGTTCCAGACAGCACACACACATGTACAAGAAGCCTCAAGATGATTGTGCCCTGTCACGGGAGTCATAATGGCTGTGAGCATCTTCCACTTGGGTCTTGGGTATCATGCATCAAAGACAAGCTGCCCCATTGAGCTTCACCTGAATTCCCAGATCACAGGCATGGCAAGGCCCTAAGTGATGTGTGGGCTATTCCACAGCAGTAATCTCTGAAGTAGTCCACATGGGGTTGTGTCCTTCATTTCTAAGAAGTGGGCTTCTATAGCTTTAACTAGATGCTTGATACGATTAAGAAGTGAAAAAACATTGTTAAGAACTCTTCACTTCAGTGAAAAATTATTTTGGTTTTTAGCATCATGACTGCAAAGTATGTAAAGCACATCTGTATTAAAGTACAGAAAGCCTTAGAACAGAATTCAATTTTTTTCCATTTTTCATGTGTCTGTGAGGTACATGTGTATACATGCTTTGCATGTGTCTATGCATATGGAGGCTGAGGTTGATGTTGGGAATGCTCCTTATTGTTTTTCTACCTTATTCACTGAGGCAGGGTCTCTCAATCAAACCCAGAGCTCACTGACTTGACTACGCAGGGAGTCTGAGACTAGCCTGGGCTAAACGAAATCCTGCCAAAAAGGAACAAAAGAGCAGGGGCACAGACAAATAGAATGATTAAAACATTCATGAAGGAAGGCAGTGAGGTAGAACCTTGACAGAGTCAATGTGTCTGTCTGGCCAACTCTAAGGGGACTCCCATGATAGTCTCCTGGTGGTCACATCTTTTGTGACACACCCTCCCTTCCTTGAAAATGAACAGAATGTGTGACTTACTCCCAAGCAACAGAATACAACAAGGGATCAGTGTCATTATCCAAGACACTAGCCCGAAAGGAACTGCTGTGCTCAGTTTCTTTTTTTCAGACATGACTGTTGGGAATCTGAATTCAGGTCTTCCTGTTTGCACAGTAAGCACTTTACTACTGAGCCATCCCCCCAGGCCCTGCTCCATTGACTTCTTAGTCTAATATCACGCCCGTAACTTTCTTCTATGGAGAACAGCATGGAATATTTTCTGCACACAAACATGCCAACAAGTCTTTCCAAAAATCTACAGAATGCCTCCTGCTCTTACAGCCGTTGCAGTACACTGAGCTCAGAGAAACAGAGCTGCGGCAAGCGAGACCTGGATTAGGCACTGGGCAACTCTGTGCTGTGCCAAGCAAAACCAAGTAAACATGGGCAAAGGGGATCCTACGAAGCCAAGAGGCGAAATGTCATCGAGTGCACTCTTTCTGCAAACTTGCCGGGCGGAGCACAGGCAGCAGCACTCGGGCGCCTCACTCCAGCCCTCCAGAGTTCTCCAGGAAGTGCTCGGACAGGTGGAAGACCATGTCTGTTGAAGAAAGGGAGAAGTCTGAAGACACGGCAGAGGCGGACAAGGCTCGTTGTGAAAGAGAAATGAAAACCGTGATCCCTCCTGCAGGGGAGACAGAAAAGAAGTTCAAAGATCCCAGTGTACCCAAGAGGCCTCCTTCGGCTTTCTTTGTTCTGTTCTGAGTATCACCCCCACATCAAGGCAGAACACCCCAGCTTATTTATTGATGATGTCGCAAAGAAATTGGGTGACGTGAACAACACTGCTGTAGAAGGGTACTGCTGCCTGCAGAGCCAAGGAAAACCTGGCATTGCAGAAAGGGAGTGGCCCGGGTTGAAGAGAGCAAGGAAAGGAAGGAGAGGAGGAGATGGAGAGGAAGAGGCGCGGGAGAGCTTGTCCTATGACAATTTTCTTTTTTTATTCCTATAAAACATTTACCACGACCACTACCACACCCTGGCACATAACTCACTCCCTTTAAAGAAAAAAAATTGAAAAATTTTAAAAATTGAAATAAAAACAAAAAATCCACAGAAAGCCAAAAATAAGTCCCTTACACAAGAGGATGAGGAAGAACAGGGTTTTCTTGCACAAGCCCCTAACTGCCCGCTCTGAACAGTTACAAGGATCGCCCTTCCAGAGACAGGCTAGCCACTCCCTTCTGCCTGGGCAGTCTTCAGAAAGGCACGCATAACCGAAGAGATGTCACAGGAAGCGTAGTTCAAGTGGCAAGAGCTATAGCGGTGTTGGATGGGAAAAGGTTGGAGGAGAGACGGGCTCATGTTGCACAGAATAGAAGCAAGTCAAATGAAAACCCTCAAAACACTGAAAAGCTAAACTTACTTAGACATTTTTTTCTAACTTGAGGAAAAAGAATAGCTGGTCATATATACCTCATTTAATGAATAAGTTGTGTACTTACATTTTAAGCTAAATTTGTTCAAACCAGATTTAGTTAAATAAATTCATCCTTCCGTTGAAGGTTAAGTGTCTTTGATCTAAAAGTTTCAGAAAGTAGTTCATTAATATGGCAAAACTTTTAAAAAATATTTTTATTTTATTTTTTATGTGTATGAATGTACTGCCTGCACATACGTAAGTGCACCTGTGTCATGCAATGACCCTGGAGGTCAGAAGAAGGAGTCAGATCCCGTGGAACTGGAGTTCAGTGCTCTTAACTGCTGAGCTATCTCTCTAGTTCCTGGTAAACAATGTTTTGTTTTTATAAAAGAGCTAAGATAACACCAGGCCAGGTTTCAACACACACACACACACACACACACACACACACACACACACACATCATAGCCTGTCACTGACTAATGTGAGAACTGGGGAATGGGGGTTCGCTCAGCCAATGAGGTGATTGTGGCATGAGGATCTGAGTTTGGATCCCTAACACCCACATAAAGACAGGTCTTGCTGGTGTGCTTCTGTAACCCCAGTGCTGTGGGAGGAAGAGACAGGAGGACCCTGGGGACCAACTGGCTAGACAATATAGTCAAAAGGGTGAGTTCCCCGTTCAGTGAGACTCTGTCTCAAAAAGTAAGGTGGTGGGTTAGAGAGATGCCTCGACAGTTAAGAGAACCTACTGTTCTTACAGAGGCCCTGGGTTTGTTTCCCAGCACCCACTTGGCAGCCCACAACTGTCTGTGACTCCAGTTCCAGGGAATCTGACATCCTCTGCCAGCCTCTGAGGGCACCAGGCATGCATGTGATGCGTACCCATACATGGAAACAAAACACACGTACACATAAAATAAAAATAAAGAAAGAAAATAAGAGAACATTCTGTATAAAATAAATAAATAATAAAGATGTGGGGAGGGATGACTCGGCCGTTAAGAGTGAGCATTGCTATTGTGGACAATCCAACTTTGATTCCCAGCAGCCAAGTCAAGTTACAACTGTAACTCCAGCCTCAGGAGGATCCAACACCTCTGGCTTTTGTAGGCATGGGCACCGATACGCACATACCCCCTCACCGACACACAGAGGTGCATAATTAAAAAAAAAAAGTAAATCTTATAGAAATACGGAAGACAATGATAGAGAATGATACCTGAAGTCAACCTTGGGCCTCCACATGGGCCTGCACAGGCGATGTGCACACACACAAACACATGTATGTGCACACACACACAGGGAGACCTAGCTCCCAGCCCTGGTCCCCTGTGGTACCACCCAGCTATCTGTGGATGGAGTGTTCAGACTTCTGTCTTCCTGGGGGCCTCAGAGCTGTTATCCCCCAGCTTGCAGACTGGGCCATTACACCCGTTTATCCCTGAAGTGCAGCACAACATCGAACTCAACCTCAACAAAGCACATCTCTACCTCCAGCCCCTCTGCTGCGTTCTCTCCGCTATCTCTGCACCTCCATCCCTCAGCTGAAATCAGTGTCCTGCTCATGGCTGGCTTAATCACATGGAGCCTTGCAAGCTTGCTACTTCAGGTGCATTCTGGATTACTCAAAATTATTTTTGCAAGCTAGACACAACCGTGGCCCTTTCCCAGTCAGCACTGTGCCTTCTGGAGGCACCAGAGAGAAGAAAGTTCTCCCTGGCCAGCTGAGCTGTATCCCCAAGCACAGTGATGAGACTGTTGGCTTTGTGTCCTTACTGTCCTAGCTTCCTTGGTGGTAGCACTTAAGAAATATTGCCAGCTCTGTAATGCAGGAAATGAAGTCAATCAAGGACTAAAAGGTAACAAATACACTTGGCCTTATGTGTCAGATTAAAAAACCCTGTAGCTTCCCATGAGCAATATTCAGGCTGTTGAACTCAAACCCCACACTTGTGAATTGTGTCACTTTAAGCAAATTACTTAAGCTTTTGTGCCTTGGTTTTCTCATTTGTTAAATGAGAACAATTGTACCTATCTCAAGAAACTATTTGGGTTAAAATGAAGTGATACATGTAAAGTCCCTAGAATAGAGCCTGGCACACAGTGCTCAAAAACAAAATCACGATGGGTAGTTGTGACGCCCAACTGGCCAGGGTACAGAGAAAAAGAGACTAAGGAGTCTAAATCACATTCCTTCCTCTCAAGACCCATAGGAGAGGGGACGGAAAGATTGTCAGGGACAGAAAAATTTTAAGAGCCAGAAGCTGTGGACAACTGACACAAAACAGTGTTTTCCAGACATGACAGGGGCATTGTACATAAGAAGTCACAGTGACTATGGCTCTCACAAGACCTGCACAAGACCAAGCCAGTCACATTTCCAGCAGAGACCTTCAAGGGCCCAAAGTCCCACACAGCTGAGGAGCTACTGGCAGTTGATGGCTACTGGGGGAGGGAGAGTCAGCTTTCTTTAGGGAGTTGGCCTCTGCTAGCTTACCCATTCTTCACTGGATGGCTCTACACCCAGGCACACACTGGTAGCACTCATGAACCAGTGAGTCTTAAGAAAACAGTACACGAAGTTGGGAGGGACACGTGGTAAGACTGGTATGGGAAGAGCTGGAGGGGAGGGATTCGGCATGGATCTGCTCAAAACACATCATGTACACGTATGAAATCCTTAATAAAATTAAATAAAGCACTGGCTATATAATAATAATACCAAGTGTATTCTTATTATCATTATGGTTACTTGGTGGGCCCAGGATAGTCATGCATGCACTCAAAGGCTTCCTTTGAGGACCCGGATGCCTATCAGAAGTCAGAAATGCCTGTGAATCATGTGCTATCAGAATCCCATGTACCCACGGCATGCCTTACACTTGCAAATATTTTCATACCTACCATCTCACCCTGTTCTTCATGGTATCTGTAAGGTAGGTGATAAATACTATTGTCCCTACCTTCCAGGATGGGAAAACAAGGCCCAGGGAGTTCATGTGCTGGCCTGGCCATGGTCACAGCAAGTCATGCTGTTACCGAGTGAGACTCACTCCAGCTCCCACACTTGGCTCTCTGCACCACGTAGCAAGACATAAGTATTAATTACTCCATGTCCAGGCTGGGGGAAGGCTCTTCCCTCCCAGAGAGTCCTGACCAGATTGAGCCCACACAGCGGCTGCGTCTTTCTTCCAAGTTTGATGACGTGTCCTGCTACAATGCTGTTTTGGCAAACATCACCCAGGGCAACTCTAAATCACTGAGACCTGTCAGGCCTCTAGTCCCAGAAGGTCAAAAGGGATGGATTAAAAGCTATCGTTCTGCTTGAAGCATCCATCCCACACTGACACCCACTTATGTGCTTTGCAAACCCTTTGAGCAGTTGAAATTCTGAAGTTGGGCGCCTGGAATCTTCCTGCTCAAGATAATTCCCCTTGGGCCTTTTTAAAACAAAATGCACCAGTTAATAGAATCAGATTGCTGCTGCTTGAATGGACGCCAGCAAAAAGAAGGTTCTGTTTACTGCATCAACAGAAACATTTTAACTTTCAAAGCTCTTTTACAGCTCTTTTCTTTTTTAAAAAAGGTCTATTGCTTTCAAATTATTTGTGAAACAGCTTTTAAAATAAAGCTGAGCCCTCCCACCCCCACCATTAGAAGAGTAATATGATTTTGCTTTCCCTTGGGCTTATATGATTATTCTGGTTTAAGCATGAAATGGCCTAACACCTCACAGGCTCCGGTGTTTGAACCATTGGTCCCCAGCTGATGGCTCTGTTTTGAGAGGTTGTGGAGTTTGGGGAACAGAACTTGAATGGTGGAATGCTGTCACTGGGGGTGGACCTATGACTGTTTTATATGCCTGCGTATTTTGCTTCCTGGTCAGTTTTGTACATTTGTATCATGGCTGTCCCCACCCCCCAAATGTTACCACGGTACAATCCACCAAACCTTCCCCACCATGATTCACCAAAGTTTCTGAAACTGAGCCCAAATAAATCCTTCCTCCTTTAAGTTGCTTCTGCCTAGTATCCTGGTCACAATGAAAAAGGTAATTAGGGGCTAGAGAGATGGCTCTGCAGTTAAGAACACTCGCTGCTTGCAGAGGACCCAGGTTCAATTCCCAGCACCTACGTGGCGGCTAACAGCAATCCATAACTCCAGTTCCAAGGGATCTGGCACCCTCTTTTGACCTCTGCAGGCATTATATAACAGGGATGCATCTACCTACATGCAGACAATACACTCAAACACACAAAATATTTTTTTACAAAAGAAAAAAGTCATTAACACCATGATCATCACAGACAGTTTAGAAGACAGAAAGGTAGAGGAAGAGTCTCTGTCTGCCCACCCCGACCCCCTCAGCCAATGTCCCGCCACACTGAGCAAACAGTAATTAGAAGGCAGAGGATTTGACTTCCTGACTTGGAAGCTGGAAAGGCTATGGTTCGCTTGCTTTATAGACTGATCATGTTGCACATCCAGCTCTACACGTTTTATCACTTGGAACATATTGAAAGCACCAATCCATATTGAATAAAGGCTCTATATCTTTGCCTAAAGCATGGGATTGCATTGCTTACCGCATCCCGCAGCAGTTACCATACAGGTTGTTTGCCAATCCTCAGTAAGACAAATAACAACATCTTCAGTTTTGTCATCACTCTCAGTGCAGCAGGCACACAGGACATGACCAGCCTTTCCCACTAGGGCAACACATACACACAACGGCACTTTTCTTGAAGAATAGCATCTATGGCCAGAAATGTAAACTAATGGTACTTGGGCAGTTTCTCCTTTTTTCCTCCGTTTCATTTTTCCCAGTGAGGTCATTAGTACATTTAAATTCCATCACAGAAAGTATGGTTGACACCAATAACCAACTTCAAAACTAAGGCAGTTCTATTTGCAAACTTTTCCAAAATTTTATATTGATTTTTATTACTTTATGCTAAGGACTTGAAGGGCAGTTGAGCTTCTTTGAATCCATTAGACAAGAAAGACTGGGATATAAGAAATTCTGTACCTAAAGGAAAGTAGTAATAGGGAATGTGTTTCCAGGCTTCCCAATATTTTGTAGAGGTTTGAATGTGAACCTTTTCTAAGTAGTAGTTTCATAATGTTCTTATAATTCTTTATTTCTAGCTCTAGTAGAGTGACTTACCCTTCTGCTTGATATTATAGCTGGCCCTCTCCCTTAGAGGCTCAGTCCATGTTTGGTTGTTGTTTCTTTTGTTACTTTTCTTGTTGCTGTGACAAAGTGTCTGTCAAGAGGTAACTTAGAGGAGGAAATGTTTATCTCAGTTTACAATTCTAATGGTAGGCGCGTGGCAGGAAGGTAAAGTACCCCGGTTGCACTGCATTCGCCATCAGGAAGCACAGTGGAGAACAGGAAGTGGGGCTGGGCTACAAGACCCCAAGCCCTTCCCACAAGTCATCCACTTCCTCTAAAGTTTCCACAGCCTTCCCAAACAACACCACCAGTTGGGGACCAAGTGTTCAAACACATGAGCCTATGGGGACATTTCACATTCAAACCACAATATTGCTTTTTTCAGACAAAGTCTCACTATGTAGCTCAGGCTGGCCTCAGACTCATATGTAGCCCAGGTTGGCCTCGAACTCATGATCCACCTGCCTCAGTCTCCTGAGTGCTGGAATTACAAGTGTGTATCACCATGCCCAGCTTTGTTCAATCATTTTTTTCTAGTATGAACTTTTTATTTTGACAAATATTTATTTTATTTCTGATCCTTAAACTCACAAATTTTCACTTAGTTCAAAATGAAAGAAAAAACATCCTAGATTCCAATATTTTGGGTAATGAATAAACTAGTACCAGATTAGTTGCATTTTAACCATAAAAGTAAACTGTAAATTTCACTGGTTATAATAAGTGCATCTGTAAGAAATACACGAAATAAGGGTTTTTAACTACATACCATCATGTCAATAAATACCTGTATGCATGTATTTCTACTAATGCTAGATACAGCTTTATGAATATCAAATTATATAAATCACTCATTCTTTACAGTCTTGATTTGGAAATTGAAAAATAAGAGGAATGGAGAATGAACTAGTTTAAAATGCCACACTTAAAAGTACATTATGACAAGGAATGCTAGATGTTCCCCTGAGGAATGACTCTTATTCATTTTTTAATTTATAAGTTTAGTGTGTGTGTGTGTGTGTGTGTGTGTGTGTGTATGTATACCATGTGTGTATATGAGCACAGGCATGCACATGCTACGGCATGTATGTGGGTCAGAGGACTTCTTTTAGGAGTCCTCTCACTGTGGGCTCTGGGGATAGATCTTAGGTTGTCAGGCTTGCAAAGCAAGTGATTTTATCTGATGAGCCACCTTGCTGGCCCAGGAATGACACTTGAACATTTACAAATTTTGTCAGAGTAGTTAGAGCCCCTTAGTGTAGAAAGTTAAGTGATGTATTTATTTAGTAGCTAAAGATCTAACAAATTGTAGATCTTGTTCAATTAGTTACTAACATACATGTGAAGGATTGACAGGACTATTCAACAGAACCTTTATGATTCTGAACATTCTAGTTGTACAGTTGCCTTAGCTTCACATATTATGGAATTTAAAATAAATTAAAATAATAAATTAAAAATTAAATTGTAGCTTATTTTGCACTAGATACAGTAAACATGTCTAAACATGGTACAAATGATTGTTTTTTTACATCAAGGAACCTAATTTTCACAAAATTTACAAAGGCTTTTCACCCATGTATACAGAGAAAGTGCTTCTCAACATGCATAGTCCACTTCTCAAATCCTAAAACACAGGTAAAGCACACAAATGGGTACTAGTTTGTGTGTGTGTGTGTGTGTGTGTGTGTATGTGAGATGTATGAGAATGTGTGCAGTGTGCACACATGTGTGCTCTACTGAGACCAGAGCAGGACACTGGTGTTCCCCTCTATGGCTTCCCACCTTCTTAACTGGTGGCAGTCTCATTGAACCGGAAGCTTGTTGTCCAGGAAAGCTGGCAGGTCACTGAGCTCTCAGGATCTGCCTGTCTCACTTCCTAATGCTGGAGCTACAGGCATCCACAGCCACACCTGGGTTTTGGGGATTCGAACACAGGTCCTCATACTTGCAGAACACTGGATCTTACTTACTGATACATTTCCCTATGCCCAGCTTATATATTTAATATGAATATCTTGAATCCATATTCAAACAAATGCAACTGTCATCTTTGAGAGAGATGGGACAAAGTTGTTACAAATTTCTATGACTTGGGAAAAATAATAAAATGCTGCAGCTCTGTACAACCATGTACAGACCCCTTCGCTTTGTAGACTGCTCTCTCGCGCCTCTGTCTTGTAGGCTGAAGCAACTTAGGCTTCAGCAATCAGATCAAAAAGACAAAGGAAAAATAATTTGGTCAAATTAGTCTCCCACAGAAGTTTCTAATATTGCTTAGAACACTTAATAGGCATATGAGTTAATTTTTTAAAAAATTATGAAGCCATTTACTCTAATACAAATGAATGGAGTGTAATTAAGAATCACAGTTATAAAAGTCTTTAATTAATCTGTTTGCAGTTTATGTGTGTGAGTGTCCTTTCTGCATGCACGTGAGTGCATCACAGGCTGCAAACACACTGAGGCTGGAGGAGAGAAGTGGGTCCCAGGAAACAGGAATTGCTCGATCATTTTCATCATTTATTATTATTTACTGAATGCATCCTCTGCGGGTTGGTCCATCACAACCTATAATCCATATGCGAAGGTGAGGACACCAAGTGACTGTTCAGGTGTGGGGTCTGGGGCGAGAGCAACTGAGTTCCCAGTCCAACTACCTCATTCTAGCTCTATAAACTGAGACAAGGTATTTGACCTCTCAGTGTCCATTTGCCCCTTCCTAAGGTGTGGTTAGTCAGGTCTGTCTCACAACGCTGTTTTGAGGCCTGAAGATATTAATCTATATATGTAGTCTTTGAGCATAACCTGGTATATCATCAACAGTCAATAAATGCTGTTATCATCAACAATGTTGCTATTATTATTATTATCAAGGAGAAACATGTCTAACAGAGTTTTCAGGGACACATCTTACCCTAAGCAATAATAAAATATTCTTATGCTCTTACTTTGTGATCAGTTTTTTGAATTGACTCTGGAATTATTCCCAGTTCTTGCAGAGAATTCTTTTTCTCTACTAGTAATTTTCCGATGAGCACTTGGATACTTCAACCACCAGCATTCTTTGTTTGTTTGTTGTTGTTGTTTCCTTTTAAACTTTTACTTATTATGTTTGTGTGTGAGTGTTTTGCTGTGCGTATGTAACTGACCTCCTCAAGTTGTCTTCTGACCTCCACGCTAACACCATGGCACACATGCGCCCTCTCTCTCAAAATAAAATAAACAAACAAATGTTAAAAGGTACAAAGAGCAGATATATTTAGCTGAGTTATATCTAACTTTAAAACAGTAATTCTTTTTTAATGTTATTATTTTATGTGTATGAGTGTATTGCTTGTATGTGTGTAAACGCACCTATGTTGCGCAATGCCCACAGAGGTCAGAAGAGGGCACTGGATTCCCCCTAGAACTGGAATTACTAAAGATTATTAGCTGCCATGTGGGTGCTGGCAATGGAACCAGGATCCTCTGTGAGGGCAGCCGGTACCACTGGTTCATCTCTCCAGGCCCCAAAGTAAGTAATTCTAACGTTATTAATCTAATTTAGGCTTTTGAACTATGTTTTAATATCTCCAATTAATCTCTGTGTGTGTGGTATCAGGGCTGGTATCAGGGATAAGCCCAGGGCCTTGCTCCTGCCAACACCCAACTGACTGAGCTATATTTGATCCCCCATTTTATAAACCCCAAATTCAGGAGATCTACTTTAGCAACTAAAGATAATCAAAATATGTAAATGAGCATGGAGTAGCCCAGCAAAAAGTGTTGGAGGATAGGAGACTGTAGAAAAAAGCAGAAACCTAGGTGTACTCTTGTATTGCACTGAAGCAATTACATGAAAATTATACATGCAGCATATAATAAAATTATTTAATAATATATAGCTTGTCAAATAATGAAAAATGTATAAAGTCCATGGCAGTCAGTACAGGCATATATATAGGCACACATATATATACTCACACATACAGGGAATGTGAGGCTTAAGAACCAGAGGGTGTGATCACGGGTCATTCTCTGGGTTCTTTGTGTCCCCAGAATGTTTTCTTATAGAACTCTAGCTCTGAGTCATTCACACTGGATAGGGCAGGTGAGAGCTTCTCATTCATTTTGTATCTCAGAGTATTTTGCTATGTTCAAAAGCATTTAACTGTCCTAGACTGCATACATTCAGACAATACAGTATTCTCTAAATGACAGTAAAGTAAGCACATTTGAGGGGTAGAAAGGATTCTGTGAAACAATTTAGGGACTCTCCGAAGGGGGCTCCACCACACACAAGCACACAGAGGCTCTGAAAAGTCTATGGTAAACAAAAGCTCTGCTTAACCCAGAAAAGCCCAATGGAATTGACTGTGGGACTCTGTTCTTTTTCCTTCTTTTTTTTGGTGATCACAGCAATTATCCAAGGAACCAATGCTCTGAAGAACACCTTGAGAGAATTCCAGCTCAGACTATTTCTGAGTCAAAGTCATTGTCCTTGAGCAATCCCAGACACTGAAGGGGAAAAGAGGAACTAAACTGAGGGTGAACTGAATCCATTGTGGAATCAGAAAGCATGTTCTTTGCCATCCCACAGCTGGCAGTGTCTACTATCCGATTATTTCATAGTGTCCTATCAGGTTTATTCACGCACTGCGTCAGCTCAAGAATCAAAGTGCTGTAACAAATGTAAAGAGACAGTGCTCACTCATGGCTTGGCTGCAGTTGAGGCATTAAGTTAAGTCTGGTAAAATGGTACCGTCAACATGGGACCGTTTCCCCTCACCAACCAGAGGCACTACATGGATGCTGATGGGTGTCCGCAAGTGTCTAGTTGGGGGTAAAGAAGCAAAATTTTATGAATATTAACAGCAAACATTATTCTCCTTTTAGTTTCTTGGGATTTTTGTTTGTTTTGCTTTTTTGAGACAAGGTCTCTCTGTGTAGCCCAGACTAGCCTCAAACTCACAGTCCTCCTGAGTAGTAGTCCTCCACCTTCTGAGTGCTGGAATTATAGGCATGCACGACCATATCCAGCTTTAATTCTCAATTCCACATTCATCCATGACTGATTAGACCTAAGTTTTACTACAAAACTCCATTAATATGAATGACAATGTTTCAGAATGTATAAATTCAGATTCTTATAAAAAGAAATAACTTTAATAACACTGAATAATTATTAAACTGATTACTCTAATTAAAAAGAAAAGGAAGGAAAATGTTATTTTAGGTAAATAAAGCCTTGAAAAGGTTTTGTTTCAAGACTTTTAAAACTTCCAACCTTGAAAGATATCCACAAAGGAGTTGGGGGGAAACCAACCAAGGTAAAGTTTACATGAAATGCCATAAAGAAATCTGTTACTTTGTAAGTTAATTTAAAAAAAAAACAATATGTTCTTAGCAGATAATTTTCACTTAGTTTATGTGCCTCAAAAGGTTACATACACAATTGTATCAATATAACAGTTATTTATTTTATATCTATGAGCATATTGCCTGCATGCATGCACCCATGTTGTGCAGTGCCCACAGAGGTCAGAAGAGGGTGTCAGATCCCCTAGAACTGGAGTTACAGATGGTTGTTAGCTGCCATGTAGGTGCTGCAAATAGAGCTCTGGTCCTCTGCAAGAGCAGCCAGTGCTGTCAAGCACTGAGTCATCTCTCCAGACCCATAGCATTTACTTTTAAATTCTGTTATTCAGGTATTTCAATGAGTGACACTACCTTTGCTATACACTAGTAAGATCTACTTATATTAGATTTCCTTCATCAACGGATGTTCAGTCTCTGCACAGGGCTTTGGCTTACCTAAGAATAATAAAAATCAGCAGACACAATCTGAAGACAATCCAATCCACACTGGCAATGGATTTCCTTCTTTCAGGTTCCTCCTGGCTAATCTGTGACTGGCAACTGAGTTTCAAGATGGCTGGCTGGCCACAGCGGAGAACCTGGGAAACTTCACAACTCAGTTTAATCAGCACAGGAGAAGCCTAGGCCAGTCTGTACACCATCTAGGGGAGTCTGGGAGTAGATGCCCAGTAATCTGCCTAACTGCTATATACCTGGATAACAAGAGTCCACAGTCAAAACATTCTCCTGTATATGTGACCTTATCTTTCCTGCACTCATCACCAAACCTGCAGAGCATCTACCTCATGCCAGCCTAATACTTGCTGACTATTTTCTCCAGCTCAGCATTTCTCAAAAGAACACAAATGGAAATTAAAGCTCCCATCAATGTTGTCAGGAAAGTGCTAATTCTTACTCTCATTTTTCAGCTGCAGATGAAACTGTTAAAAACCTAGGAACTGGGGAGATGACTCAGTGGGTAAAGCACTTGCGTGAGGACCCGAGTTTGGATTCCCAGCACGCATGTAAAGCGCTGGGTGGGTATGGCAGCCCACCTGTAACCTCAGTGCTTAGGAAGCAGAGACAGGGACCCCTGGAGCAAGCCGGCTTGGACTGCCTGAAATGATGAGCTTCGGGGTTCATGAAAGAAATGAATCAAGGAAGCATGACCGAGGAAGGTGGAGAATGGCAGAGGAAGACAGAAGTCATCAACTTCTGGTCTGTGACATATACACATGTGCACACATGCACACATACATGAGAGCATGCATACACACCTGTATATACACCACACCTGAAAAAAAGTGAGAAAGGAAAAAATCTTACAGAGTCCTTTAGCTTATGAATGGTAAGACTGTGTTCTTACCATTAGTTCTAACCCTAGCAATCTAGCTCTAGAGTCTACATTCCTAACTTCAATCATTTCCTGCCTCGCTACAGAGGAGTGCACAGAAGCTCTCCATCCCATATTAGAAATCTTTAAGGAATTTTAAAAGGTCCCACATTTAAAATGCTGCTGTAAAAAAATTTTTTTTTTATTTTTATTTATGTGAATGTATGTGCGTCTGTGTGTGGGTATGTCATGTGTGTACAGTACTGGAGGAGGCCAGAAGAGGGTGCTAAATCTCCTGAAGTTGAAGTTATAGGCCGTTGTATGCTTCCCAATATAGGTGCTGGGAATCCAAATTCTGGAAAAGCAGCAAGTACTCTTAAATGCTGAGCCATCTCTTCAGCCCCTAAAATGTTGTTTGTTAAAAATAAATCACTTAGCACAAGGTTCCCAAATGCTACTCCAAACTCAAGTCCTTAATGCCAAACTTTCACCCAACTAAGAGAAACAAACAAAGCTGCAATGTTGTCTGTGTGTGTCTCTGTGCGTGTGTGCACATGTGTATGTGAACCTGTCTATGTGTAAGTTATGAGTATGCGTTCATCAACCGCTTTTTTCACTAATGGATGATCCTGCATTTTTGGTGTTATATCTTTTTTTCTAAATAGTTACTTCATGTATAGCTATTGATAAACTTTAAAATTAGCTAATTTAACCTGGGTTTTTGTTTTTACTCTTTCATGAGCTCTCCAAGTGTGAGAAATCAATGAGCTCCTATTTTGAAGACATTAGGCTTTATGAAACTATGCTACAGAAAGAGCAGCACGGCATGATCTTACCCATGTGTAGATCTGAAACAGTCAAACACAAGGAAGCCGAGAGCAGAATGATGGCTGCTGGGGACAGAGAAGTGTGGAGGTGCTGGTCAGAGGACACAAAGCATCAGTTACACAAAACAGACAGGATCCAGAGACTGTGACACAACACAGCCTGAGCTCAATTCTGTACTGTGTACTTAAAGTTTCCCCAAAGGGAAAAGCTTATGTTCAGTTTTCTTACCCCAAAACGAGGCAAAAGGAATGGGAGACGATGGCTATATTGAAGACACTGATGATGATGATGATGATTTGGTGGTCATGGGCATGTACTTATTTCCAGACATAAATCAAGTTTATATATTAAATGTCTTCAGTACTTTGAATGTCAATCTTACATCAATAAAGCAGTTTTAAAAAAGGCAACAGGATCAGGAAGACAGCCCAGTGGGCAAAGCATCAGCCATGCAAGTATGAGGACTTGAGCTTAAATCCTCAGAACCCACATAAAGCTGGGCATGGGAGCAATGACCTGTAATCTCAGTGCTGTTACATAGTGAGATAGGAGACAGAGACAGGAGAATTCCTGGAAGCTTGCATGCCATCTAGCCTGGTGTAAGCACATCAAGTAATAAAGAGATTGTCTCGAACAATGCGAAAAGATGAGGACCAACTCTGACTCTGCGTGTGCACCATAACATATACGTGCACTCCTGGTCACATGCAGGACCAACCAACATCCTGAGGTTGTTTTCTAACCGCTATATGTACACCACAACATGTGTGTGCCCTGGCCACATATGCACATATATACTCACATGCATGTGTACATATATACTCACACACAGAGAAAGACGACAGCCTGACATTGGATAGGCAATTACCATTGAGAAAGGAATTTCAGAACTTATCACTAGAGTGGAGGAGGCTAGAGGAAAAGCGAGGGAGGCCTTGCTCAGAGCAGCAGCGTCTATAGAATATTCTGGCTTAAGGGATTACGAGGGGCTACATTCATGACCAAGGCCGGGTTTCATAAGCGAAGACTGTTTTATACGCCTGGTTTTATTTCACACAGCATTTGTGACAGTTGTCTAAACCCAGGGGGACCTGCATGGTGGAAGGGCAGGAATGGGGCGCTGAGCATCCATGCAGACTGAGCTCTGGGGCTCTGGAGGCCTCTTGTGGAGCCGGCGTGGCATTGGTCCGGGGCGGTGTGGGGGACACGGTCAGGGTCCTGAAGCTGTTTGGAGAGATGTAACACTTGCTCCTCCTCCTCCTCCGGTAGCTTTCCTGAGGTCGGGATTTTATGCGGCTTTTGTTTTTTTACCTCTTGCTCCAGTCACTATATATATGCACAGCTTCTTCAAGCTGAAAACAGACTATCACCCTCAAGATAAATAACCTACAATTCTATCTTCTACCCTGAAGTAATTGTTAACTATTATTTTCACAGTAAATAATTGTTAGAACCACTTACCAGTGGAAATGATAGCATGTTTTGTTGACTTCTTAGAAATACCAAAAGAAATTGGATATCTCTTGTAGATGGTGGTTGATTTTCTAATTGCATGTAGTTGAGTCTGAAATCCTGGCTCTTTTCACAAAATAAAAATAATTAGTGACAAACATATGCCACTGTGGTGTAGAAGAATCAACACTTTTATCATAAAACCTCGTTTACAATCTATTTTCTCTCCAAAAAATAAATTGGAACATTGAATAATTCAACCTTGAATTTGTTCCAGCAGGATGAATCTGTTGGCTAACTTGCTTGTACGGTAGTGATACATGTGTCTTTATGCAGAATTCTGAGAATTAACTGATTTTTCATGTCAACTTCGATTACAGCTCCTCTTTTTGAAACATGCAGTCTATATAAGAATAGAGTCTCCAAGAGTTGGGATAGAGCTCAGTAGTACTTGTCTAGCTAACATGCTTAAGGGCCTGGATTCCATCCTAAGCATTAAATAATGGATCCCCAAGAAAAATCTCCATACTTACAGAAAGAAGTAATTTAAATTAATGCCAAAAGAACTATTGGGGGAGGAGGTGAAACTTAATGAAAGTAAATTATTTTATAACTTTAATTGAAACTCTAGAGCATTTTAATAATGCTGAACAATGAATCTGACAGTGACTCAAACTAAGTAGGAAGCAAAAGAATTATTTTATTCTGTGAATCTAAAAGTCAGAGAATGTCACGGATCCTGGGCTTCCAGCCACAACACAGGCAAAGCCAGAGCCAAGTTTGCTTGAAAAGCAATTAACAGGACAGATTAACACAAAGAAGTCTCCAATATGTAGTTAACATTCAGTGATTTTATCTGTCTCAGTGAGCTCAAAGATCAAGTGAACCCCAGAAGAAACAGTGAGCACATCAACCATGGGCTAGGGAATCTAGGCTGTGACAATGGTCTCTCCACCTCTTCCCTTTGCCTGAGACTTTGGATCCATCCTCCCCTACGACATAAAAGGGGAAAACAGTGTCTCTGTAAAGAACCTGCTAATTATAGCATGATTTAAACAGAGAAATGGTTTTCTCCCTGATTCTCAGGACTGAATCCACAGCCTCATATATACTAGGCATATGATCTCTACTGAGCTATAATCTCAACAAGAAAGTTTTTGTTCTTATTGCTGGGTTCCTTCGTTTTGAGACAGGGCCTCACTATGTAGCCTAGGCCAACTTTGAGGTCAAGAGCCTCCTGCCTAAGTCTCCTAAATGTTGAGAGTATGTGCCATGATGCTTGACAAGCAATCTTTTTACAAAGTAGTTTTATCATCTTCAGCACAGATTAATCATCCTTAAAAGCTTTTCTTTGCTTTGTCTCTTAAGCCTCTTTTCCTCTCCAGGTTCTCCCCAGACATTCTTTTGGTCTCTTACCATGTACACAATGAAGATCTTGGTATCCTTAACTGGAGTGTCCCCTGGTCTGACCATGCTGGTGACTGTTCATGACACAGCCCCACATGTGCCTCTGTCTTGCCCTCCTGCAAATGGGCAGCTCATTCCAGAAACAGAAACACTGAAGTCTTAAATTTTTTATTAAACTGACACTTAAAACTGGAAAATAAATCACAGTAGACATTTCTGTTTGGTTTCCACGAGCTGTGTCCCCACTCTTCTCCATCTGCCCGGAGTATAGGCCTGTCCTAGCAGGGAATAAGGTACGATAACCACCTTCTCTACTAAACTCAAGGGTTCAAAGTGTTCACTAGGAGGCCAGCCTGGGTTTGTATGCATTAGAGATATAGATTATTCCAGTCTGTTCTTTGCACATTTCCCTTCATTCTTCTATGTTTGTGTCTCCTTTCTCTCTAGACCTATCTTTCACCTACCTACAGGGCCATAAGGAATACTGGCACATGGAGACTGCCAGCGGGAAAATTCCAAGCAACAGTTCTTTAGCAGAAATCATAGGAATGTTCTGCCTTCTAGTGTGAACCCATCTCTCTCGGGGAGATGGACTTTAGAAGGCAAATCATCTAGAAAAATAAAATAAAAGTAGCATCTTAGGCTGAGGAGATGGCTTAGTCGGTAAGGTACACACCGAGTTTGAATCCCTGGTAATCCATGTGAAAAGCTCAGGGTGTGGCAGGCCCCTGTGATCCCAGCACCAGCAGGACAGAGAGAGGCAGATCCCTGAAGCTTACTGATCAGCCAGCCAGCATGAAAGATCATCTTATAAAATAAAGAGGGACAGTGATCAAGAAAAGATATCTGATCTTGACCTTTGGCTTCACATGCAGGCACACCTGTATACAGGTGCGCACACGCACACACACACATACACACACACACATCAGTTGAAAGAGAGAGTTGTTCCCTAGCATTGTCACTGAGAAAACAGCTCTGCCACCAGCCATTACAGCTGCATCAGCTGCCACACTGAGTGTGGACAGGCAGAACAGGTGCCCTGAAGCTGTGTCATTTGTAAATCTAGAAGGGAAACTGAATTGAAGATGTGACCTCACTCAGTATCACATTTGAGAGTAACAGCAATTAGGCACTTTGAATATAATTTGAGCTGAGCATGCAAGGCTCTTTCTTTCATCTAAATATAGCTGCAGAAAACATATTTCCAAAAAGTAAAACAACTCCCTCTGCTCACCAACACACAGTTGCAAAGACAGCTAGTCTACTGGGGAACTCAGACAAATGTGGCCAATTTTACACCTTGGTTTAAAAAATTCTTTAGGCACAGGAGAAAGGTTGTCTTGGCTAGAGCTTGGAAAGTGAATAGACTTTTAAAAATAGTTGCCACATACGTGGGGCCTTGATTTTTTTGCTTAGCTATAATTAACTGATCACAGTCCAAAGCCCACTTCCCTTTGATAGACACTGGCTACCTGAGCTGTTGTAAAGAATTCTAAACTCAGTTCCAAGTCTGCAGGGCAGGGTGCTGAGATCAATTAGCAATGTCTGCCATGGGTGCAACACATGTAAAATGGCAGCAGAAGTGGGCAGATACTTACCATCCCTGTACCATTCCTGTACCAGGTTTCTTTCAGCATCTACTTTTTCCCACATTTGGGAGGACCTAGCTATACTCCAAAGTTTTAGGTTTCTATTGATATAGAAACCTTGTATGCTATGTGAAATAAAAGTCTTTAGCAGATGATGAGATGGTTCCATGGCTAAAGCACTTTCTGTGCAAACCTCAAAACCCGAGTTTAATCTCAGAACCCACATAAAGGTGGAAGGGGAGAACTGATTCCACACAGTTGTCCTCTGGCTGCAACACATGTGTGTAGCACATATGAACCTGCATACAAACATCATATGCACACAATAATTAATGAAAATAAAGGGCTAAAAGAAAACCTTTCAAAAACATAGAAGCTTTTATGCTTCAAACACATCAGGGGGGCTCTGTTCCTTGCAAGTAAATAAGATCCCTGTCCAAGTCAATTGAACTCAGTTGGTTTCCCCAGAGACACTGCTGAGGGATGGGGAGAAGTAAGAATTGGTGGCCCATTAGGGATTTAATATTCCCAGAAAGTTCAAATTAATATGTAAAGCTTTTCCATAAATGATTGCTCCTTATGAACCACATAAGCATTATGGCAATAAATCAAATGAAACAGGATATCTATTACTTAAAATCTACCTTAATGATAGTTTTATAAACAAACAAGAAACCAATTTATATCATAAGCATACACCTCATGCACAGTCGCCCTGGAATCTGAGCCGCAAAATTCTGAAAATGTGGCCTCCATCTGCTTTTTATAAGTCACTAAAAATCTCAGATGGGAAAGCCTTTAAAATCGACTGCAAGAGAGAGAAAAAAAAACTTCATGTCTGTCTCCTGAGCGTGATTCTAAGGCTGGAAAATTGTCTGGTTGGCATATGAGTTCATAAAACTGTTATTAAATAAAGACACCAGGAAGTGTTCAGGGGAAGCCCACTGAAAGACTGCACTGAACCTTCGTCTAAGAAGGCAAAATGGTACAAAGCCAGAAGACATGCACTCTTTGAAAAGACAAAGGAATTCTGTAGCTTGGATTTTCATCGAAGCCCTCTAAATCTGGCACAGAAGAAAATGAGAGTGTTGGAACTAAAGAAGAAGAATTGAAAATTCAAGACCTGCCCGGGTTGCAAAGAGACTTCAAGGCCAGCCTGGACAACTTTGCTAGACTCTCTCTCAAAAGTAGAGAAGGCTGGAAATGTAGCTAAGTGTTATAGTGCTTACTTGCCATAGATTTAATTCCAGCTCTGCCAAAGGAAGGGGAGAGGTGGAGAAAGGAATAGAGGGAGGAAGGGAGGTGAGCCAGAAAGGGAAGGAAGCAGGGAGAGGGGAAGGAGGTGGGCTGGGAGAGAGACACACAGGGGAGAAGGGGAGAGAGAGAGAGAGAGAGAGAGAGAGAGACCCTCAAGGGGAAAGCCCACAGTAGAAAACACCGTGGGTTAACATGGCTTCAGTTCTTTCAGTCATTTTGTATAAACCACTATTTTAGTTTTGTTGTTTATTCTTCCTCTAGTTTGTTCCCAAACCATATTTGATGCTTGCTGTCCAAAGAGAGCTTCTGGGTTTTTGTTTTTGTTTTTTTTTCAGGTTGTTCAACTTTTAAGCAGACCAGATGTCTCAAAAGAGATATCTGGGCCTGTGAGACGGCTCAGCAGGTGAAAACACTTGATATGTGAGTCTGAGGACCTCAGTTCAATCCCAGGTGCTGTGGAGGGAATCTGTAATCTCAGCACTCTGTTGAGATAGGAGGTAAATCAGGGGAAATTGCCTGGAAATTCAAGGGCGAAGCGACAGAAACAAGGAGGACCCTACCTCAAAAACCAGATGGAAGAAGAAATGGACTCCAAAAAGTTGTCCTTTGACATCCACATACATCCACATACACCATATATACATATACACACATAATAAATAATCTTAAAAATGATTTTAAATGAGATATCTGGAATAGCTGGAGAAGTTGTGCAGCTTACCAGGTAATGAGACTCAACTTTACCATCGAGCTACTCCATAGCTGATGTAGACAGGATTCTTATGTCACTTTCCTTGTGTAAGATGTGACTGGAGGCCCCAACCCTCAACCTCTCTCCCCCAGCAGTCCCAGGACAGACACCTTGGTGACTCTAGCCAGACTCTCAGAGCCCACTGAGATCTGAGAAAGGAACTGACTTTTACAACTTCTTGAACAGACAAGATTCCCAAACCAGGATTCACAAACAGCTGAAAAAAATGGACTGCTTCCGGGCCAGATGTTTACCTTAAACATCAACCAGATGTCATGGGAACCCCAACCCCTCCCATAAAAGGGCCTATTGACCAGCTAGGAGGAGGGGTAGAGGGCTCGAGGCTTTTGACTGATCTCACTCTCCCGGGAAGTTAGCCTTTCACACTCTCCCTGAGGAAGCTTCTCCATCCCGATCTGGAGCCAGGCATGCCAGCCCAGTTTCCCCTGAACCCGAGTTCCAAGATGAGGGGGCTAGTGCTTCTCCCCAGTGCGAGAAGCTAGTCCCATCTGGTCTTCTCTTAATAAACTGGTCCTGTTAGCTCCCAAGGAGTTTCTGGTCCCTTTGTCTGATGTGTCTCTCGAACCCAGACCTTACACCTTGGTCACTAACTTCCTTGAACACTGGCCTCTCCAGAAACCTTAAAATGGGATTTGAGTGAAACAGTGTGAGAAGAGTCAGCACAGTCTTGAGTTTAGCTTTCAGACAGCAGAGGGTCTTACAGAAGATAAGTAATCAATAAGTGGTCATCATTATGTTTATTGGTGTCCAGTGGTATTGGTAAAGGACATGTTTGCAGCATCTGTCCAATATACAACTCTTTAATAAGTGTTCTCATCCTACAAACAAGAAGCTTAGTCACTACCATTCCCTTCTGCTGAATGGTCCAAGAGCAACACCAGCCCCAGGAAAGTCAGTTACTTCAGGTGTCCCAGCGATCACACTGCCTCTGGGCCACACAGGACTTCAGGTAGAGGTTTTTGCCTTTTGCACTATGTACCAAGAAGAAGTCTTCACATAAGCATAAAAACCAGAGAGGAACAAAAATGAGGGAATCTGGGGAGACTTAGTACAGAATGGGGAGAGAAGGACAGAAACAAAGATGGCTTATTACATTTGTGTTTTTGTAATTACAATAAAATACCTGAAGCAGGCTAACTTAATAAAGAAAACAAGTTTAGTTAGCTGGCAGTACTTGAGGCTTAAGGATGTGGCACCAGCAACCATTTGGCTCTAGGAAAGGCTTCAAGGTAGGAATGCAGGCAAGGAAGTGATCATGTCACCAAACAGGAAGCCAATAAGTGATTCTGGATGGGGACTACTCCCACAAGGGTTCCAGAGTTCTAGAAAAGCCTCCTTAACCTCTTCCAATGGCAGCACATTCAGCCAGACCTAACTACTGGGCCTCACCTTTTCTTTTTCTTTTTTCATAAGCATGATTAATTGCAAAAATAATGGATTTCATTATGATACTTTATATATGTATATAATATGCTTTGGTCATATTCACCCCGTTGACCTCTCTTGTTCCCTCCCCTGCTGCGTCCCTAGTCCCCACCTTTTAAAGATCTACACTAGCTCCTAATGCTACCACTGCTGCTTTGATAAAAGACCCTGACAAAAATAACCTTAACAGTGAAGAGGATTATTGGCTTCCAATGACAGGTTACGGTCCATCATTATAGGGAAGGCAGAAACTTGAAGCTACTAGATGCATCCAAGTCAAGGGCAGAGACAGAATAATGCATGCATACCTAGTGCCCAGCTCACTTTTTCCTCTTTTAAACACTACAGGACCCAAACTTGGGAATGGTGTTGTTCACAGTGAGCCAGTTTTCCCACATTAATTTATGTAATCAAGAGCATCCCCCACAGACCAACCTGGTCTAGATCATCCCTTGTTGAAACTCTTTCCAAGTGATCCTAGACTGTGTCAAGTAGACAATTAAAACTAACCAGCATCTCTCCCGTATGTGAGCCCTCGGGGAGCACACTCAACACCATATCTAAAGCAAACTGGAGACTCTGGATTGAATGGTTTTCTCACCAAGCCCAACTGTAGTTTTTCTTCTGGGGTTCAGTGCTGTATCACTACAGCCTTCCAGTAAAATCTCCTGCAGAGCAAGTCTGACTGTTACTGGCTACCAAACTCCCTGCAGAGAACACCCAGCAGCTATCCAAAGTCACAATTGGGTCATCACACTCTTCTCTCCAAAACAAAGTCCCTTCTTCCATAGTAAGACTCCATTCTCTACTGCAGGATTTTCTATTCCGTGCATATATATTTATTTCATTTCACCCTATTTTGTGATATATTTGTAAAGAGCTCAGAGGAGACCCAGATGTTTCACAACACAAAAAATCACACTTTCTCTTGAAGATGCTTGATATAATTTTGTTACAGGGTAAAAGGCACTGTAATACTTCTGACCACTGTAGGGCAGAGGCTGCTAGAAGGCACTGCCTGTTCTTTGTGCTGTGTCCTGGGGTCAATGACACCATATAACAGGGAGCCCCAGGGGCAAAGGACTGGAGTCAATGTGACACTGATGAAAATTCACAGGCTCAGATTTCCCTACTGTGCGCAACTTTCATTTAGCTTTCTCCACCCCCCGCCCCTCCTTCAAACTCAGTGTAAAGCTGAATCTGGGCAATTGACAAAGCACAGGAGAGAACCCCAGCTTGTCAGGTACTCACCACATGAGCCCTGGCAAGTTCATTTACCACCCCTCCCCCGTGTCTCACAAGGCTGATATGATAACTAGGAGGTCTCACAAGGCAGATATGATAACTAGGAGGTCTCACAAGGCTGATATGATAACCAGGAGGTCTCACAAGGCTGATATGATAACTAGGAGGCATAAGCCATAAAAAGGGTTTGGAACACCATGGAGACATGACAACAAAATTTGCCACTCCTTTGGTTCGTCATTATCGTCACTGAGGCAGTGTCTAACGGTAAAACATTTACAAGAATGTTAGCCAGATTCAAAAGTTTGTGCTTATAAAAAAGTAATGAGGGCTGGACAGGTGGGCTGGGTCAGAAAGATGCTTGCTCAAGCATGAGAGGACCTGAGTTGGATCCTTCATACCTGCATAGTGGCATGCATTTGTAATTTCAGCCCTAGGGAGGCAGAGATAGGTGGATTGTGGGAGCTCACTGGCCAGTCAGCCTGACCAAATTGGCAAGTTCTAGATTCACTGAGAGACTCTGTCTCAAAACATAAGGCAGAGCTGGAGAGATAGCTCAGCAGTTAAGAGCACTGGTTGCTCTTGCATAAGACCTGAGTTCTGATCCCAGCACCCATATGGTAACTAACAACCATCCATAATAACAGTTCCAGGGGATCTGATGCCCTCTTCTGGCTTTTTCAAGCAATGTTCAACATGAGTGCACTTACATACATGAAGGCATAACATCATACACATAAAATTATTAAAAAATTAAAATAAGTTTTAAAAATAAGGTGAAAAAAAAACAGGGAAGATACTCCACATTGACCGTTGGCTTCTGCCCACACTCGTACACACATGCATGTGTGTCCTCTCCCCCCACACAAAGTGAACTCATTGCAACACAGGTACATGTTTACTAGGTTGTGAACCATTGACAAAGTTGAATACCAGAATGGCTACACTTACTATGGGTTCATTTTTAAAACTATAAATTCTGATCATCTTTAAACAAAAGTTCTCATATATAATATAATCGAGAACATAAGCAATCTGACCCCTGGAATTTCTCCTGACCATGTATAATACAAAGTCGGAATATTCTGGGATAGTTGTACATCTACAGTAGCATATTTTCTTTTTGAATCATTTTTAAAGTTTATTTTATTTATTTATTTATATGTGTATATGTGTGTGTTGGGACACACACACACACACACACACAACGAGAGTGTGCACCACAATGTATTATGTAGAGGTCAGAGGACAACTTGCAGGAATCAGTTCTCTCCTTTCATTATGTGGGCTCCAGGGACTGGACTCAGGTGGTCAGGCTTGATGGGAGGCACCTTCACCTGCTGTGTCATCTCTCCAGTCCCAGTAGTACATTTTCAAGATTATTCAAGAGAAATGAGGAAGCATCTATGAAAAAGGCCCAAGGCAAGTTTCTCTCACTAAAGAAGCTGGAGATAAATGACTATTCCCAACCTAGTAACAATATCACAGTTTGGCAGGGTAGGCTAAGTCTTGAAGATACATCACCTCATTCAAACCTCATAGTGACACAATACAGTCGGGACCCTTAACATCCCATTTTACCACTGAAACTAAGAGACAGGAAGGTAGTAACCTAGTCTTGGGAGAGGGCCATTTGAGCTTGTGCAGTCAGACGGGAGAGCCAGGAGTTTCTGACATTTGTCATCTCCACTCATGTACTCTAGAGTGTCCCAAATGCCAGGGTATATTTGAGGCTCAGACTTCACAATCATTCATTCTGAATGGCAAGGCTTTGCCTTTTGTGACATGAATGACCAGATAGCTCTGATTTACCTGGGCAATCAAGGATTTCTGCTCTTGATGGAACTGCACACAGACACTCAATAGCATTGCATGGCCAATTCCTTGATTAACGGGGGTGCACTCTCATGGTCTCTTTCAGTGCCCTCTAGTTAGAAAACTAGTTATTTTTTGAAAATAAGCTAATGTTACTGAGTGTCAAGTACTTACAGATATTTGACATATGCTATCTTGTTAATACTCCCAGACTATATTAACATCCCAGTAAGATATTACCATCCCCAGGTATCAGTCAGACTTCCATTGCAGGTAAGCAAGAATAAGAAAGAAAGGGTTTACTAGGGATAATATCTGGCTTAAGGAATTTGTTGCAAGGCTAAAGAAATATCCTTCAGAGATGAAGCGCCAGGAATACACCCACCATCACACAAAGGCACTGCAACATGAAGTTTCACAAGCCAGGTGTGATGGTACACGTGTGATGGTACACCCCAGCACTTGGGAGGCTGAGATGGATGAGAAGGAGGTGTGAGTTCAGAGGAGGAGGAGGAGGAGGAGGAGGGAGGAGGAGGAGGAGGAGGACAATGAGGAGGAGGAGGATGAGGAGGCTGTTGCTTGGGGAGAGGCAGCAGGTGTGGAAGGACGGCCTCTGCATCTGGCATCATGGAGAAGCATCTCATTGTAACTCCCTCATTCAAATCCAAAATCCTTGCTACACTAAGCCACAGAAACAGGAGGCTGGCTTTACAGCTTCAGAGGCCCAGAAAGGTACACTGGGAAAGAAGATGGAGGGAATCGAGCCACCGCTGGTAGCTTGCCTTGGTGGCTTGCCGGTGACTTCTCAGCCTGTGCTTTTATCTCAGCACAAAGCTTTCCCACTTGTTTCCCTCCCTGTCTGTCGCACTGTCTTGGTAGTTCTCAAACTGACTTCCTGGCTACAAATATCCCCTGACCTACTGAGGTTGACCACCCAGAGCCTCAACAGCCCATGTTCCAAAACAAACAGTCAGCGGGGAGCCCCTGTGGCAGCACCATCTTGCCTCTTTCTCCCCATGAACTCACAGCCTCCCATCGCTATACCCAGGAAACTCTAAGCATCTCAGCTGCCTCTTCCCTCTCTGCGTCCATCTCCTGACCACCATCTCTACCCCTTTATTTCAGGGATGCTTTCCATAATTCCAGGAGCCTTCAGTCTTTTGGTTGAGCATCTAAGAAGGCCGAAGTCAATCTCAACATCTCCAATGTCAGAATCTATCAAGATAAACAGTCCTAGGATCCTGGAACCAAACCCTGTCCTTATCTGTTGCATCCCTGCCTGTGTCTATGACACATGCAAATCAAGGCTCTGGTGATATTTCCTTAGCTCACCATGTGCGTACTGTAAGCAGTCAGTCTCCTTCCAAATTCACCCTCGTTTGATGTTGCATGCAGAATTCTCCCCTGTATAAACATGGCACCAGAAGGACAATTACTGAAGCAGAGAAATGAGTCCCTGAAGGTGCTAGGAGGCAAATACAGAAGAGCCCAGGTGGGGAGTCAGTTCTACTCGACTCCAGTTTCTGAGGATAATTGGAGTGACATTATTGCGGGCAGCCCAGGATGGCAGGGGTGGCTATGTTCATACTAAACACAAATCACAGCAGTCCTGGCTATAAATTTCACCAACAGCAGGTGTGAGCTTCAGAGGAACAGCTTCCACAATTAAAAAAGTGACATTTTAATGGATTATGCAGATCAGCTAAGGTTCTAAATCATAAACATCCTGCCTTAGATGGAATCCAGAGTGCAGGCCAAGCAAGGAGAGAAAGCATAAACACCATGAAGATTTTACAACTCCTTCCGACCTTTTAATACTTCACTATGAAGCTGAACATTAACCTTCAAATCGATGGTGGCTCCTTTTTGCTGCCTAACAAAGGGAAAGGTTCATCTTTGTACTAACGTGTGAGCTGAGTAGACTTTGTACTTCTCCAGAATCTCAAATGTTATCTAATGTGGTCCCATTACTGCTGGAAATAAAACACTCCATCTTTTTGGTAACAGAGTAAGGAATATAATGAGAGAGGAGCAAGTACAAGGCTCTCTGGATGTGAAATGCACATAGAGAAACTGTAGAGGGGTCTATGGCCACACCATCCTGAACACACCTGATCTCGTGTGATCTCATTAGCTAAGCAGGATTATGCCTGGTTAGTACTTAGGAGAAACTGAAGTGGGGACCATTTTTGGTGTTTTCTGTTTATGAATCATGGAGTAGAGGATTGGCTCTTTCTTAAACGCTAAGATGGTAAGATAGGGGTCCTGCCTTCAAAGACTATGGGGAAGACAGAATCACCAAGTCATTACAAATACAATGCAGTGGGTACAGGAAGTTTTAGACCATATAAGCAAAACATGAACTCTGTCATGGAGTGTCAAGGTGATAGAGAAGAAGATATAGCCATTAGTTTTACTTCACAACACAGACTCTGACTGGCATTTTGGAAATGACCCCCTCCCCCCCAAAAAAGATATGAGAACCCAAGATCTGGAAGGAAGCCATGGTGACTGTATGTCCTAATCCTCTTATTTCATACTCAAGTAAGTTGAAGTCGTAGATTAAATGGCTTGCCCAAGATCACAGAACAAGAAAACAGGCTGGCCAAAGAGAGGACCCAAGACTTCCAGCACTATGCATTCTCTTTTCATTTAGACAACAAAAACTGCCCCCAAGAGATGTTCAAGAGGCCATAGGGCATGTTCTGTGTCCTCTGCAGATGTACTTATTTATCCTATAGCTATGTGACATGCACAGTGGATGAGTGACCAGAAGAAGGGTAGACTGCTGGGAACAGGAAATAGAAGGAGAGGGCTGTGAGCTATATCTGGGCTGGGAGGAAGAGCATTTTTCCCCAAAGCCCAAGATAGGCAATTATCTTGAGTAGACACTCCAGCACAGTTTCTCAACCCTAGTGCTTTGTACATTATACTAGCAGTCATTAATTTTCGCCTTTCCTCTTTGATCTATAAAGAGCAAAGTATAGCCATTTATTTCTTCTCCTCTTCCTGCCTCTGCTCTTTCTGAGGTTACGCATTTAATGGGAGGTAAAATGGTATAGAGAAAGGGCAGAAGTAAGCACCTGCCCAGGCAACCACTGTGCCTGGATGGGAAAAATTCAGTAGCATCTTGCAATGAACTAGGGGAATATGGTTTGCTCAACATCCAGTGCTGAGGTGCTGCTACCTCTCCATAATCTTGAAGCTGTTTTCATAATGGAGGCTTCCAGAGTCTGCTGCTGCAGCTATGACTGTGTTAGCCCTGCGTCTCTGCGTATGATTAGCCATAAATCAAAATCTTGCCCATGTTTCTGTTTTACAGAACCAAATCTCTTAACAAACTCCTGCTGCCAGGGCATCTGGGTAGTACTGGGTAATATTGGTTTAATTTTCCAGTCTTTGCATGCTAGAAGCTACTGCCAGGAGTCAGATGGAAAGAGATGTAGAAGCTGTTTGCACACGCATGTGCACACGTGTGCAAACACACACACACACACACACACACACATATCTTCATCATCAAGACCATTCATCTGACTTTAACAGTTCCTCTCCTATTCCACTGCAACCCTTGGCTAGAAAGAGAAAGTTCTAAACACTACTATATAACGATGTTTTGGTCAGTAGTAGGCTATGTATGACAGTGATCACATAAGATGACCCTGCCTAGTAGCAATCATCTTAGTTTAAGTACACTCTACGATGTTCACACTGTAGCAAAAATACCAAACAGTGCTCTCCTCAGAGCCCCACCTTAAAGGGACATGTAACTGTAACTTTATCACTCATTTCAGGAGCTTCTCAAAAGTTTGCTCAACTTTTCAACATAAAACACTGAACCAAAACCTTCCAAATTCTTGAATTGCTGTATACATTCATTTTAAATGTTGCAAGATGTTCCTCGCTCAACCCTCAAGTCCTCTCAAATCCTCCTAAACAGATGGGCTTTACTCTCTGTCCTCTGAGATGCTGAGAATCCATCACAGTGGTGCTCACCCTAAGTGCAGCAAGCACGAAGCTCAGCCTCACCCCAACAGCTGGGGATCTGCTGGTATCTGGGGAGACATCACTCCAACAAAGCCAAAATTCCTCGTGCTCTTTGACTTCCCTTTGCTGCTTCCTACTTAATACACCAGCAGTTTGTTATGTTCCCCGGACTGAATCACTCAGGAGGTTGACAGAGAAAACTGAGCAGGGGTAGTCTCTGTTCCCTCCAAGGGATCCCAATCCTTTGGAGAGCCCTGGGCACGGTGCCTCTGTGTTCTCCTGCACCATTTCTGAGTTCTGGTTCAGAGGATGGGAGCTCCTGTAAAAAGCCAAACTCCGATCTCAGTGGCCTACAGTGCAGATTTATGAAAACAAAGCTCCAATATTAAGCGGAGCCTAATCTCAGAAACCCTTCAAATATTTTTATGCTGTTTGCAATGAGCTATAGTCTGGATGTTTTAGAGTTTGAATGTAGAAGAAATGGCGATAAAACCATGACTCAGCAGAATGTCACATGGTTTTCTAACTCCAGTGCCTTGGAGCCTCTTCATGTTCTGAGTCAAATCTAGGCTGAGGCTGTTTCAAGGACAGCCATGCAAAGAGACAAGGCCCATAATGTTACACACAGCCTGTGTGTAATGGCTCACAAAGCACTTTAATATTCTTTACCCTCATTCAACATCATGTCAACTCAGCTTGTCCTTATTTTACAATGATACCAAGAATCCCTCCATCTTAAGTCACTAGTTAATAGAAGTCAAGGCATGGTCTAGCCATGTTTCCCTAACTTCAAATACCAAACTCTTTCTGGAACCTAATGCACCTACTATTGTTCAGGGTGACATAATGAGAAAACAGAGTCAGAGTTAGATGTCCTGAGTGTCACTTTGGAACCTGAAAACCATAGGTACATTTTTTTAACCTTTTTTTTCCTCAATGTCCTCATCTATAAAATGGGGAATTGGCAGAACTCACAGGATTGTTATGTCATATGGGGCTGGCAAGATGCCTCAGTAGGTAAAAGCACATGTACAGCCTGACAACCTTAGTTCAATCCCTGGAACCCATGATGGAAGGAGAGAACCAGCTCCCAAAAGTTGTTCCCTGATCTCCACATATGCACTGTAGCATGTGTATGTGAACACATGCACCCCAGACACACATATACACACAAAGATAATAGATAAAATTTAAGGGGCTGGAGAGATGGCTCAGCAGTTAAGAGCACTAGCTGTTCTTGCAAAGAATCTGGGTTTGGTTCCCAGCACCCACATGGCGGGCTAGCAACTCCAGTTCCAGGAGATTCAACACTTCCGGCCTCCACAGGCATTGCATGATGCAGGTGCACTTACATACATGCAGGGAAAGCATTCATACATATAAAATAAGTAAGCAAAGTGAAGAAATTTAAATATGACATACATAATTCACTCTGAATACTACCTAGCACACAGTAAGTACTCTATAAATATAAGCTATTGTTATTGTGGGGGTATAACATTACAATCTTCCATTTTGTTACTGAAATATTTTGCAGACCTGAAATCATGTTCCCAGATGCCCAAAATCTAGATATAAACAAATGCAAAATGGGAGCTACAGGTGGGAAGAAGCAAAGACAAGTCTCCTTCTCACTAATTGTTACAAATATTGCCACATTAACCTCCCATAGAGCACAGATGTTCAGAGAAAGGAGCCTTCTCTGATTTGCTCAGACCTGAAATAACAGCAACAGCAGTACATGAAGGTTCAATTGCATGACAGTGAGAACAAGCGATAATCAGAGGGAAGTGGAGTGGGGCAGGACAGGAGTGGGGAGGAGCCAGCATTTCTAACACATAAAAAAATTACAATCGATTTGGGATCCGCTGTGAATGAGCACAGAGGATATCACGTAACAGGTACAGGAAAGAAAGGGCACGTTGGCAGCAGAATATCGAGCTGGTTAGCAAGGAGGGGAAGACAGGAGACTGACGCAGAGTTTTAGCCATCCCTGACTAAAAGCACAGATAAAAGGCTGTCTCTGGAGACTCTGACAGCCAACTAATGAGCTAGAGGGAACAGAGCATTCGAAGGCCGAGATTCACTTTGAGGTGTTTGGGGCATGGGATATTATGCTCTTTTAAAGTACTTCAGCGTGGGAGATGCAGAGCTGTAAGGCTATGTGATGGGAGTAAGTAGCCGTGACTTCGGAGCATTGAGATGAGCACCTTTAGTCCCTCCACTGGCAGGCTATGGAATGTGGGTCACCTTACCTAACTTCTCTGTTCCTTGGTTTGGAAAGTGCAATGAGATCTTTGCAGTGACTTTGCTGGATCAACTGAGTGAAATAAGACTCGAAAAGTGGTCATGATCCAGAGTGCTCTGTCCACAGTAGGATGACGGTACGCAATGGAAGATGTGAGGCTACGTCAGAAGAGGAAATGATTAAATTCCAAAATTCACAACTCCTTAGGCAGTTTTGAAGGGAAAACTTGGAGGTTGTGGTAACAGCTGAATAATGAAAGTGTGTTGTTCCTATGGACTGTGTCCCCTGCATATCAGGACAACATGCCAACACTCAATGGGAACAAGTATTAAAGGTCTACATGTACAGAATGAAGCAGCCAGGAAAGTTATAAATCAATCCTGAAACCAGTACTGGGAAAAACGGTGTCAAAGCCCCATAATGTTTAAAGTCGTCAAGTTTTGGTGGCCAAGAGAAGGAGATTCTCAGAAAAAAGGAACTACAAATACAGACATATTTCACTTTACATGGCAGGAATATTGCTCAAAGTATAGGCTATCAGTAAAATTTTGGGAAGCAGAGTCTAACTCGCTTATTGAAAAGAACCTTGAGTAAATTCTTTTGTAAAAAGACAAGGGAGAGAGCTGGAGAGATGTTTTAGTGGTTAAGAGCACTGGCTGCTCTTGCAGAGGACCCAGGTTCACTTCCCAGCACCTACATGGTGTTTAACAACTGTCCATAACTCCAGTTCCAGAGGGATCCGAAGCCCTCTTCTGACATCCACAGGCATCACACAACATGGGTGTACTTACACATATGCAGGCAATACACCCAGAACACAAAAAAATAAAATTTTAAAAAAATTACAAAGGAGAAGTGAAACACTTGTCAAAACACTCTATTTGACAGCATCTATTAAAAACAATCAGAAGTACATTTCGTTACTTAGCAACATGAACAACTTAAAAACATGCACAAGAAAGACATACAAGCCAATAGAAATGACCGCACAAGTTCATCAAAGAAACATGCTAGAATAGCAGCAAAATTTTAATAGCCATGAAAGAAGCCGCCCTATTGTTAGCAGAATGGATTAGCAAGTTATGGTACCAAGGACTATTATATAGCAACGAGAGGACCAAATCCTAAAACTAAGTACTTCTTTGATTGTATCTGTAATTGACATTTGTTTTCAGGGCTTCTTTAGTTATTTAAAGTGGCGGATGTTGGTATTCTCATCAGGTGTTTTGTTGTTGCTGTTTGATATTTTGGATAAAACACTAAAACTCCAAGACAGATGGTCAACTTGAGAAACAGAAAAGGGCCAAAAAGCAAGTGTTCTTGAGTTTATATTAGGAGACTCCAGTTCAGATATTGAAAGTTTCAGTCAAATAAATGTAATCTAGAAATGTGTAGAAAGCTTTCAATATAAAATCTTCTGTAAACTGAAACATCAGTCTCTTTTCTGTCTCTCAAGTTCCTCTCCAAGGCTGAAGTTATAACATGAAAGCCCTCGTTTAAAACTGACTTTTGCTGTGATAGGATATAGCTCTATCCAGAAGCTAAGAGAACTGAATCTCATTAAGAATCAGGCTCCAGCAATAGACTCTCTGATGCAACAAGAAGTAAAATGAAGATTAATGCATAAAGACCAGAAAGGCAAACCTCTGCAGAAGCAAGGTGACAAGTTCCTATAGAGCTTCGCTGAAAATCCTCCCTCTCAGGAGGCTCTGACATCCTTCTCTGTCAGTGCACTTGCGAGGCTGGCAGTCTCATCCTTTCTTTCCATATCATCTTCATCTTTCCCTCACCACTTACTTCTGGCTGTCTCACATTCTGAGATGAGCTCTGGAACGAAATTTTCCAGGCTCAAATCTGAGCTCTACAGCATGACATTGAACAGCACTAAACCTTGTAGTGTCTCAGTTGCCTTACCTATAAAATGGGGATAATAGAGGTATGATATCTCAGAGTTGCATTATCAGACAAGTTAGTAAAGTTAGAGACTCACAACAGTATGTGGCACACAGAACTAACTAGATGCTAGCAGCTATCATTATCAATGATATTTAATATTCTCTATGTATATACAGTTCCCAAGGAAATAAAGTGATTTTCTTTCTTGATAATTGTTTTTTTCTTCCTAATACTTATTAGTATCTGCAAGTATTTATATTTATTCATCTTCAGTTTTCTTCTGCAGAAGTGTAGTCTCCAAGACAACTGTGACCTTATTCCTCTTGTTCACTACTCTACATCTGCCAAGTGCATCCTTAGAAGATAAAAGATTCAACAAACATGGCTAGATTAAGCGAACTGCAATTACAACTATCTTTTATTATCCAAATTATTTCAATTCTTGTGACTGAGCAGCAATACTCAATAATAAGAGATAGTATTACACATATCCAAATATGTTCAGTCCCTAGTATTATGAAAGCACCAGTAGCCAGTGTGCAGAACAATGGATTTATCTGAAAATGAATTTGTAGTAGTTTGAGTTCTGGATTTTGAATGACATTGAATGTCTGTATTTCAAAATCATGAAAAACAAAGGCTCTCAGTCTTCTTTCTGAAAATTCTTATAAAGAAATAGCCCTTCCTGAATGCTCCTGTCCACTTTCTGCATCTCTGACTTCATTCTTTCCTCATCCTGACATTTTGATGGAACCCTTAAGAGGAAAGCACTGCTTTAGCACCATGGACAGCGGCACGCGTTCTGGAGGTATTTGGCGTGTTTTTTGGGGGGCGCTTCACAGTATGAGGAATGCATTTCTCAGACTGATCCCATACAATTGCCTTGACGTGATTAATGACTGCACTGAGTTTTAAAGAATCATAATTCAGAGGCATGTTTCATTTACTTGCCTTATTACTGGGGAATGAATTAGTTTTTTCTATAAGGAAACTACTAGTTTTGTGTCAGGTAATGTGTGTGTGTACATAATAATTCATACACACAATATACACATCACTATCTTTGTGTAACAAGAAGGAAATTAAAATAAAGATTGATTCTTAAAACCAGAAAGCTAACCTCTGCAAAAGCAAGGTGCCAAGTTCAGGGTGAGTTTCAGGGTGAGCTTCTCTGAAAATTCTCCCTTCTTGGGTGTCAAGTCCTCTTCCTATGCATGTCCTGGGTCTTTTCTTCCTGTATCATCTTCTGTGTACAGATCATCCATCCCATCCCAACACCTGTATCTACACACATACTTCATCTCACTTACTGGTACCTTACGGTTGCAATATCATGAATCTGAAGCCACAGCACCCTCAATCCACCTCCCAAACTCATCTTGGGAAAGCCTCTTAACCTCTGTAAGACATTTCCTCTCAGCCTGGAAAACTCAGACTAAACTTTTCCTCCTAAGAGGATAAATTCTGCTTCCTGCCGGTTGAGTGGGAGGTAGGAAATAACCTAGCAGGAAGTGAAGGATGAAAGTGTTAAATTGGTGGGGAAGTGGGAAGACTATCCTGGGACCAGTGAAAGGAGAGAGACAGGAGGTAGGGCTTTGGCTATATCCATGGGGAAGAGCAAGAGTCAGATCCCAGAGAGCCAAGAAAGCCAAACCAAAATGCTCAGTATGCCAAAGCCTAATGGATTTCTCTACTGGTCAAATGATACCTCTCCGTGTGTGCATGTGTTCATGTGTGTCTGTGAGTACACATATGTGTGCATGCATATGGAGGCCAGAGGTCAATATCCAGTGTCTCCTCTATCACACTCTGCCTTGTTTTCTGAGACAGGGTCTCTCATCAACCTGGATCTCATTGATTCAGCAATGGCCAACAAACCCTAGGAATCTTCTTGTCTCTGCCTCCCCTACACTGGGATTACAGGTATGTGTTGCCATACCCGGTATTTTTACGTGGATGCTAAGGATATGAACTCAGGTCTTCATGCCTCAGGGACAAGCCTTTTATCAACTGAGTCATCTCCCCAGGACCACAGAGCAACGATTCCAGGTCATCCCCACTTGCACACAAATAGAAGCTACCAAAGAACCAAAGAACCAGCATATAGTAGGTGCTTAATAAATGTTTTATTGGTGAATGGTTTCAATGGAGCTAATGGCCTGAGCACTATTCATAGTGGCCTAATATAATTATGGGTTAGATCTACTAAGTATAAGTGGAAATCAGATAATGGAGTCCCACAAGTTGGTTCAAAAGCTAACTGCAAAACCAAGATGGAGATCTGGAATTATTTCCCCTGGTTTCCGGGGACAGTTAGTCTCTGCATATGTCATTCTTGATTGGTCAACAGTTAGTCATTGAGAACCTTCTATGTTCTAAGCCACAGGATCATGACACAGATCCTGTCTTCAAACAAGCTGACATTCAAAGGCAAGAATGCACATCCCACTTCCTTACAAACCACCCAAATAGACACATCATCAGCAAGCCTCAGTTCATAAACCTGTGAGAATCTAGGTATAAGTGCGGATGGAAAGGATATTACCTAGCTTCTCTCTGAAAGCCAACAAAATAGCCCAAATTCTCCTGAGTCATCAAGTCAGATGCAAGGATTTGTTCAATAAGTAACTAAACCTACTCATTCCCTGAGTTTGAGGGAGGCTATCTTGCTGAAATAAGCTAGACGAAGAAAACAACCAGGAGGTTATCTGGAAAATATGGCTGTCTCTAGGAAGCAGGATTTTGCCTTTGATAGTTCATGGCAGTGACTCAGAAAGGGCTCTGCAAGCTCAGATTTAGTTCACAGAGCTACCTCTTCAGGGTCAACCACTGTTAAGTTCCTCCCAGGATTTGTGGGGAGTCTGAGGGTGAAGACCTCATACAGCTGCAACTTCTTCTGGTTAAATAGGAGAAGGATTAAATCTGGGGAGATGGCTCAGTAGATAAAGTGCTTGCTGCATGGGCCTGAGGACCAATGTTCTTATTCTTAAAACTCAAGTAAAAAGCTGCTACAGTGGCATACTTCTGGAATCCCAGCATGGGGCAGACAGAGACAGAGGGATCCCTAGGTTTTGCTGGCTGGCCAGCTTAGCCAATTGGTGAGTTCCAGTTTCAATGAGAGACTCTGTCTGAAAAAGTAACATGGAAAAGTGATTGAGGAAGACATCCTGGCCTACGCACGGCTGTGTACTCACACACGTGAGCATACACACAGAGAGGGGAGAGGGGATTGAGAGACCCCAGTGTGGTCTTCTGAGAAGCACACCTTGTGTGAAGAGTCCGTTTCCTCTCCTCCCTGCTCAGCAGGATGAGAACGGGCCCATCCTCACTGCTGGATCACCTCCAGAGACAGCTGCCCTCCATGCCTCTGCTTCTTGTACACACATTCCACCAAGAGGCAGAGTCTCTTTCCCTCCTCTTGAATCTGGGCTAACCTTGGGATGGCTTAGATTACTAAAATGGAGTGGATGAGATGTCTCATGACTCCCTAGTCCAGGCTTTTAAGGTCCTGACAATCTCTGTCTTCTTTCTAGAAGGAAGTCAGCTGCCATCTAAGGATCGCAATTCCCTGAGACCCTCATGCTGTGAGGCAGTCTAGGCTAGCAACGAGGAGAGAACTGATGAAGGAGAATTTAGAAACAGCTATATGACTCACTTCCTCACTTAAGCCATCTAGCTGGCCTTCAGCTGCTTAGGCCATCCAGACGTGATAACGCATATACTAACCATTTGTATTGTATCCCAAGGAACAAGGACTACATCAGAAGGCCAAAAAGGGCCCATCCAGCTGGATCGAAACCATCCATCATATTTCAATCAGAACAGGATCTACCACTGGAAATTCTGTCAGTGTGGCCAGGGGAAAGGTTAAAAAGAAGGAAGACAGAGTGAATCTGAGCTCTGTGGCTGGCTGTGGAGACAAACAGTATAGAGAAGTTTTTTGAGAAGTCTCTGGATAATGTTTTGATATTAGTCCTAGTCCCATTAATAAGAAATGTATTGTGTTAAAATTAACACTTACTGAAGATTTACCAGAACTTTATGAAACCCATTATATACATGCATATTTTTTCTCTCTCTCTCTCTCTCACACACACATACACATGTACACACACACACACACACACACACACACACACATTTAATCCTTACAAAGGATACTGTAAGGTTCCCTCCTACAATATCTGCTTCGTAATGGAGACACAAGGTTCAGAAGCAAATGTGATGGCAGAGCTGGATTTAAATCCAGGACAGTCTGGCCCTTAGCTCAAAACAGCATCAAAATCTGCAACTGTCAGGAACAGCTGTTACCTTAATTGCATATTTAAGCTCTATTGGTCATTCATTTCATGTATATATATGCACATGTGTTGAAAAACACAGACCTCACAGGTAATTTTGAAGAAAAGTTAAATGCATATGAATGCATTTATATTCGTGGAATATATGGCCTTGTTATACTGTGTTATTTTTTCAGTTTTTGAGGTGCGCTTTTATAATGTACATAGGGGAAAGACATTATTATTAAATATGTTTAAATCCTCTACTCTTACAGACACTTGACAAGAATCCACAAGGCCTGGGTGTGTGTGAATTGTTTTTACAAGGTACAGCTCTCCTGTCTTAGCGCTAATAAGGAATGTGTCTTCTCTATCGCCACCACTCTGCTTCACATCAACCATGATTAAAAGCGATGTGACTACAAATGGGAATAAATTATTCACAGCATGGCTGACCAGATTACACATTTTTTCTGCTCACAAGGATGCTGTGCTGCTGAGTGAGGGACCTCTGAACCTCTGTTCAGAGCCTGAAATTTAGCCAAGTGCCCAGGGGAGAAGCATCCATCCATCCATCTATCCAAAGGGGCTTCCCCTCCCCTATTTGCAACACAATCAAAATAAAATTGGGTTTTAGAAAACTTCCTATTTTCCACGGTCCCCTTATCTAAATTTTGCTCATTCTAGAGAACATGATTTTCCCTCTTGTGAGACCAATGGGGAAATCTATGGCACTAAAAATCTTTCAGAAGGTCCAGCAAGCCCTTCTGTTTGTCACCAGCCTTCTCTAAGGAATGTCTGCAAAGTCCCTAATTTACAAGTGTCTGCTGCCAGGAAGTAGCTATTTGGCTCTGTATCAAAGCATCCCTGGCAGGTCTAGAGACAGGAAAGGGGGAAATGTTAGTATCTAGTGTTATTTTTTTGCTTAATCCTTCCGGGGATCCACACTAAAAAAATTTTCCTAATATCATGCAAATCCCTAGTCTTTGCATTAGTGGAATAATGGGCTTATCTTTCATGAGTGGATTTGGCTTTTCCACTAGGAAAGGAAGAATGTTGGTTTTCTTTAAGCTGTCAAATCCATTTGTTTGGGTTTCTCTGGGAAGGCAGCTTACTTGTACTAGGTTCAGAGTAAAACATGTCTACACAGTTGCTTTTCATTTTAATGCTGGGTCATCTGCTCAAAGAAATAAAACCAGCTCCTCTGGTTAATTTAAATAATCTAGACATCTCAAGAAAGACTCATGGACAACAAGAAGGAAGGAGAATTACCAGAGAATCTAGTGTGGTTCAGGAAGCAAATCATCGGCACTGGTGCCTACGGCATGCTAGAACCGTCATGAGAGAATTGAAAACTTCCGAAGAATGTTGTGTTGACTCTTCCTGAGATCCCGGTGTTACAGTAGGAAAAAAAAGTCCTTAAGAGAAAACTGGTCAGGAGAAAAAGAATCTCGGGCCTGGTTAGAACCTTACCTTTCCAGTTTCTCCAGGTCAATCACTGGTCAGGACCACCCCTAGGGAAGCAGCTTCCCCTAAAGTCATGCTGAAGAGGTGGACAGAGTACCTAGTGTGCTAACGAGAGCTTTTCCTGCCCAGAATCCCGGCCCCCTAGTGTAGTGCTTCCTTACAGGGCCACAGACAGGTATTCTCCCTAAGGATCTCTCTTGCTCTTCTCTATATCTCTCTAAGGAAGTGTTCCTAGTGCTCTCTGCTGCCCCAGCGTTAGGGTTTCTTTACTTTCTCTCTAAAATTTCTCCTCTCTGCCGTGTGGCTACCAGTACACTGTGTCTGACTTCCACAATGCTGGCTAAAGCCACATGCCTTTCTGGCTTTTTTCCCTCTCCACTCTGTTCTCCTCCTCAAGGCAGCTACTGAGATCCACAGCTTGCCTGCCCTGAGGAGTTTTTCCTTGAACCCTAATAAAATTTTCCTAAAGTTTGAGTTTGAGTCCATTCTTAAATTCTTTTTAAAAAAAATTTAAAATTTTATGTGTATGAGCATATTGTCTGCATGTAGGTAGGTGCACCTGTGTTGTACAATGCCCACAGAGGTCAGAAGAGGGAGTCGGATCCCTTGGAACTGGAGTTAGGGATGGTTGTTAGCTGCCATGTGAGTGCTGGGAATTGACCCGGGTCCTCTGCAAGAGCAGCCAGTGCTCCCAACCACTGAGCCATTGTTCTAGTCCCATCCTTGAATTATTTTATGAATGAAACTAAGAACCCTAACATGGGACCTACTACATCCCTCATTTCGATGGTCCAGGATGTGGCTGCTCCACATATCTGCATTCCATTCACCTTCAGTCCCTGAGTCACGCTGTTCAGGATAAACACTGCAAGGAAGGGAAGGTCTTACTGGCTTAGTTTGCCAAAAAGACAGGGCACTTGGCTCTAGACTCACCAAACTACAAATGGGATGAGCTAACTTCTCAAATGAAGACCAACCAGGTGCTCTTGGGAGGGAAAATAGATGCCCAGTGGCCAACATGCCAATTTTCCATCATTACATATAACTGTAATAATTTAACTGATACAAAAACATATGCTCTTTTTTCCTCCTGGGAAACCTAATGGATCAAACGGTTCTAATGATCCTGGGACTTTGTGTTTTACCAGGACCATTCTTTTCAGCTGAACAGGACTCTGGCAACTCTGGCAATAGATGTAAACTGTTCCAATATACTCAGTCAAGCTTGCCATTGTCCCAGCTGCAGTTCAGAAGAAGAATTCAGTTGCTGCTGTGAGGCAAGCCCCGAAGGAGGTACCAAGGTTTTCAATCCACATTTTAGGAACTAGAGATACACATCATGCCATGAAAAATCCTGATCTTTCTACCTTTCATTAGAAATGTGTAAGATCCAGAGGTGGTGGAGGACAAGTTTCCCAGACAAGTGTGGTTACTCACAGGAATTCCCAGCAACTGTAACAGCATGCACAAGACCTACACAAACTCAAAATTCCAGACAAATTCCCAGCATGGCGAGGGGCTGGGAGAGAGGGATAAGAAGCCCCAACTCCAGCTGAGGAACTCTTGGCAACTAATAGCCTCTGGGAGAAGGAGAGTCGGTTTTCTTTAAGGATGTCATGCTGGGTAGGTTGATCAGGCTCCAGGGGAAAGACCTATATCAAAGGGCATTTGGGGACACAAATTACGCTCAATAGGCCTTTAAAAAATAATGGCAGATATGAAATGGGGGTGTAGGGAATGCAGATAGAGGAAGAGGTCTGAATATGATTAAAATCCATTGTATGAAATTCTCAAAAATCAACAAAAATAAAAATAAAAGAAATCATGGCAATGGCCTAGCATCACTCTAAAAGAAAATGCTGTGTCTTCCGGGAGACACTGACAAGCAGTTTGGTCTCCCCTCTTCATCACATCAAATACTCATTAACAAAGCAGAAAAAAGTTACTCTGAGCAGTGCTGGGAAGGATGCGCCAGCATGATTTGGCATTCATCTGGTGACAGTATTGCAGGCAGACAGTAATGAATGGAGTTTGAGGGGGTGGTGTTCGATAGGGAACGCTGAACCCAGGCCTTCGACAATAATAAATCTAATCTCGCCAAAGAAGCAGAGCTAACACAGTGACCTGGCCGCATGATGATCGCAACTGTTGACATTGCTGATGGTCCCCAACACCATTTCACATGGAAGAAGAGAGGAGGCTTCCCCTGAACAGCCCCTTAGCAATGGGGTAAGACCACATCAGTGATACCTTCACCTGTGCCAAATCCATTTGTGACCCTGCAGGGACACAGAGAGAAGCTGAGAAATCCTCCCTAAATTCCGTCCCACCTTATCCAAACCCTACATCTCAGGTTTCTTCATTCAAGGAACTATAGTCTAGGGGTCAAAGACACCTTAAATTCATTAAAATCATGCAAAATTTAGCATACATGTGTCTCCCTTAGAAGAAGTGTCAAAGGTCCCAAGAGATATGGATTTTCTTTGTGTGGGAGTGGGGGATACATGCATCTGTGCGCAGTCAGGCCAGAAAAGGACACTGAGTTTCTGCTCTATCACGCTCTGCTTTATTCCCTTGAGACAGGGTCTCTCACTGAACCTGGAGTTAGGTTGGCAGCCAGCATAGCCAGCCATCCTCTTATCTCCTAGAACGCTGGAGTTACAGCATGCACAGTTATACCAACATTTTACACGGGTTCTGGGGGTTTGAACTAGGATCCTCATATTTGAATAGCAAGCACTCTTACTCGCTGAGCCATTTTCCTGGTCCACCAAGAGTATTCTGAGAGGGTCTAAGACTCACAAAAAGGCTAAGCCTCACAGCTCACCAGACATCCCTTTTCCTCCTTACCTGTACTGATCCCTTCTAGACATGTTTTGTCTCTAAGCCATTGGAACATGTGACAGAAACTAGCTCCCTTCTCCAACACTTGATGGCCATGTCCTCTTTATTTCTGAAAGTGGTTTGTCACTAGTCAGAATCAAGACCACTGGCCTCAGATAACCCAAGGGACCAGTTGCATCAGACAAAAAGTTTCTTTACAAAGTGGAGTGGCAACATTCCATTTTCAGACAGCTGTAGCCAGCAAAGATCCAGATTTATTTCAGAAAATCAGGGGCTCAGGAGATGGCTCAGTGGGTAAAGCACTTGCTGTGCAAATGTGATGACACAAGTTTGGATACCCAGAATCCACATAAAGCCAGACCCAGTAGCCAGCACTATTAATCCTATAATCCGAGCCCTCCTACTGCAAGATGGGAGGGGGGCACAGTAGAATTCCTGGAGGCTCACAGGCCAGCTAACCTGGCAAACACAGAGGAGAACAGGCAGAGACCCTGTCTCAAACAAGGTGAAAGTTGAAGCCTCCATTAGAGGTCTGATCTCCATATGCATGCCATGCCACACATGGACCCTCACTCACACAACATAAACACACATAATGGAAAAAATAAAGAGAAAAGAGAAAGGCAGAGGTTTTTCTGTTGGGAAAATCAAAAGGAATTTGTTCATCACTGTTAGCTGGTTGGAATGCTATATGTTATGGATGGATTAGATCAGCGTCTTCTTCCCACAGCCTCCAAATTAACATTACCACGGTACCTTCCTATGAATTCCCCTAGCCTATTCTCACAGCATATTTTGATCCTATAAGGATCAAAAACACTCTGCAATTGCTGATGGCCAGTGAACATAACGCGCTGTATGTCCTCTGCCCTTGACAGCCAGTGCCTCAAGGCCTGGATTCTGTAAAGTGAAGTCTTATACCTGTACTTGCAGTCCTTACTCATCTATTCAGATCACATGGACTCACTGACTGATGCATCCATCAATCACTAAGCCAGACATCAAGTTTCAAGTCTAAATGGTCTCAGTCTTCTAAAATCTTACAGTCTAGTTGATGAAACAGGCACTTATTCCATTAGTTAACTGTGCAATACAGTAAACGCAACGGCAGGAATAAAGAGCCAAGCAAACACTGAGGGGGAACAGGCTGATTCTGATTACTATCCAACACCAGGTCCTGGTGACTCAAAGTGTGGCATTACTTGTGGGCACAACCTGTAGCTTGGTAGAAATACAGAGTCTCAGGCCCCACCCCAGGCCTACTGAAGGGCAATCTGCATTTTAATAGGATTGCACAACCTGGTGATTCATAGGCATACTAAATGGCAAGGATAAAGTAAATACCTGGGTCCCCCTGCTAACATGGCTAAGGCAACTACGACTAGAATATGCCAGGAATCATCCAGGAGAGCCATTTTACATTCTGTGAATGTTAATGGATGCAGGATTTAGAAAAAGCTGACTACTTGGAAGTGAACTAACTAGTTCTATCAGCTCCCACACACGAGATGCAAGCCTGTCAGAGCCTAAGCTTTGGACAAAGAGAGACATAGACAATCAGTTCCCCACAATATTTCTTTTTAAAACAAGGTCTCAGTCTAGGGATGTAACTCAATTGGCAGAGTGCTTGCCCAGTACATATGAAATCTTGAATTTGAACCTCAACACTACACAAGCTGGGTGTGGCAATGCATACGTGTAATATCAGTACTTGAGAGACGGAGGCCAGAGGATCTAGTTACAAAATGAATTCCAGGCTTTCCTGAACTACACGAGATTCTGTCTCCAAAAATATAGATTGATCAATCGATCGATTGATAGTCTTGCTTTGGTACCCAGGCTGATATCCAAATCATGGGCTCAACTAATCCTTCCACCTCAACTTCTTAAGTAGCTGGAATTACAGGCATGTTCTGCCACACCTCCCTCCTCTCTTACATTCTTAGTTACCTAATCACCCAAGTCCTACATTGTACAATTAATGGCAAAAGATTAATAGCAAAGAAGCCTACAAATGACTGGAAGCTGCTCTCTAGACTTACCCTGGAAAGCTACAAATTTACTGAGCAGTTATGAATACTGACTTCAGAGTACTAGACGTTAGTTCAAGCTTTGGGACATCTGTCCATGTGACTCTGGGCAAGTCTCTTAATGTCTCTTAGGGTCTTTCAATTTACATTTATGTGAGAAGACAATAATGTGCAGTTCCCAGATCACTGATGACCTGCTATAATAAATAATATTGGATGTTCTCACTATTTTTAGTAGTTGTAGCAGCAGTATCTGACCAGTTAAATCCATTTCCCTCCATGCCTGGCCACTCAGATGGACTACATTTTCCAGACTTCCACTTTATTTGGAGTGACCATGAAACGTCCTAGTCAGTGAAATGTACTTAGAAGAGACAGTTACCATTTCCAGGCCCAACCTGACAAAACCTCCTGTGTAAGCCTCCATTCTCTCCTCCAGCCCCCGTCCACCTGCTGTCAATATCTAAATCCAGGGTGGTTTGAGAACCAGGAGATAAAGATGGGAGCAGTTCCATCAGCCTGGGTCCTGAATGACTACACGGAGAAAGCAATGTCATCTCCATTATAATCACTGTCATTACTGACTGGACTTTAATGTGAGAAGGAAATGTCTTGTATGTAAATATTCAGGGACTGAATGCTTGTGTCTCTCAAATTCATATGCTGTGTCCTCTCCCAGTGTGATTGTGTTAGGAAATAAGGCTCTTGGGAAGTACTTAGGATTAGATTATGTCACCTTGGTGGAACTACCATGAAGCGATTAGTGGCTTTGGAGGAATCCAGAAAGAGATCTAGAACCTCCCCTAGGCCATCCCCTGCCATTGAGAATGCCTAGAAATGGGTATTGCTTGGAAGTTCAAAGATTAAGATAAGGTATGTTAAAATCCATAATTGAGAGGAGCGTCTGGGGAGTCTATTAATGAGTAAACTTCTACCTTACATGTGGTCAAGTCTTACACGTTAAACCTTTAAAAACATTGAGTCTTTCAAAAACATTTCCCTTTGCTTCCTGTCTCTGCTTTACCATCCCTTGGAGACAGAGTCCAGCAACTGGGCATTGAGAGACTTGGGTTCTGCTCCATTTTCATGGGTATGGGCTTATTGGCTATTCTCAAGATCGTGACTTTCTCATTGGTAAAACAAAGACTTTAGCTTTTTGATGTTCTTCATGTGGCAGATAAGAACTTTAGTTCTGATCCACTTCTGCAGTTGTGAATCTGTGATAGTCATAGTGCACAAATTCAAAGACAGTGGTAAGAAAATGAATTAGACATATCATAATTGCTTACCCTCTCCTGTCTTATTCTGTGGATAATTCCAGAATGTGAGACAACCCTTCTGAGATATATTTGCCTCAGTTTTCTTGAACAAATATTAAAGAATGGTAAAAGGATTAATCCTAATATTTTAGTTGTCCAAAACTGAATAATCAAATACTACGTATTTTAATGGGAAAGAAGGCCAACATGAGCAAAGCTGGAAATGTTGGATAATTATATCCTGATTATTACTAATAGCTAACAATGCTTATGAATTACCATGTATTAGATGTTTATCTACTCGTTCCATACTCACAACCATGTGAGGGACTTTCTGTCTTCATCCCAGCATGGTATGGAAATCAAGGCACATAGAGGAAGCCAAGTGGTTTAATGACACTAAGAACAGGTCTGAGATTTGAACTCAGAAAGACTGGCTCTTAACTACCAAGCCATAGTGATTGCTTCTAGAAAAACTGCTTTCACACCTAAGTTCATTCATCTTTAGGTCCATCCCGTCTGCCTTCAGTTCTGTGCTGTTCGTATCTTTATTTTCTAGATCTGATCATAGAGTGAATGACTGATGCAAGGTCGCTCAGTTTACATGTAGCACCATTTGGATTTGAACTTGGTCCCGATTCCTGAATCTGATGTTCTTTTCTGTTTTTCTAAATATTTACATAGCACGCCAGTTTACATTTCCACATTTACGATGCTGTCAAATCCTTCTAACAGCTCTGTCAGGTGGATTGTGAGTAATTAGAACATGTGTTGGCCAGCTGTAGTTATGTGACTGCATCCACTATAACTGTTTTCTGAAATTTCCAACTTCACATGTCTTAGAGCTACCATGACAAACTGTCATGGACTAGGGGACTTAAAGAACAGCAGTTATTCCTTACAGTTCTAGACATTAAAGTTCTAGATCAGAGGTCCAGCATGGTTATTTTCTGGTAAGAGCTCTGTATTACTTTTCTCATCGCTGTGACAAAAGAAACGTAAGGAAGGAGAGGTTTATTTTGGCTCACAGTTCCGTCACAGCAGGAAGAATATAGCCACAAGGGCTGTTTGTGGTAATGGGAGCTTTCGGTGTCACGTCACAGTGGCCAACAGGAAGCAGAAAGGGCAAACCGGAACAGAGCCAAACTACAATCCTCAAAGCCCCACCAGTGAACCACCTCAGCAGTTATGCCTCTTGCCCCAGAGAGTCTATAATCTTCTCGAAACACCACCACAAGCTGGGGGTGAAGTCTTTAAACACATGAGCAGATGGGGGACAGTTCACATTCAAATATAAAAGGTTTCCCTACAGATTTCTAGACAGCTGTCTTCCTGCCACCAGCTTATGTGATCTTTCACCATAAACTGGTATCATATGGGAAAATCTCAGAAATAGTGACGTCTGGGCCAGAATAATTAAATCAAATTATAGAAATAAGAGGCCCAACCATCACTTTGTTGAGAGTTCCCAAGTAACTTTTAAGAATATTCAAGCTTACAAACCAATGCCCAGTTCATGGTTTCTGAGACCAGGTTGGAAAAAGGCAGTTACCAAATTGATATTCGACAGCTTTGCTGGAGCAACCCATTCTCCCAAATTCCCCTGGCATCCTCTTGTTCAGTAAACTTTCAAGACCTTCTGAATGTTAGATGCTTAAGTGTACAAGAACACTAGACCATGGCTCCTACCTCTAGGATTCCATCTGGTGGACTAGACCTCTTATCCGGTACATTACACCCTCCCACAGAGCCCTTCCCCCTACAAAGTATACAATATAATCCACCAAAGTTCTACAGATGATCTACAGGTGGTGCTGAGAAAAGGCAAGGATTTAATGACCTTCTCAAATGAACTTACCCTTTCTAAAAGCTGACATATAAAGTTTGACATCCAGCAGAACAAGCAACTTTATCCTTATTAGATATTATCTTTTCCCCAGCAGCAGATCTCCTAAAGACCAAGGCAGAGTGAAGAAATGTAATTTACTTATGGCTGAGTGAATAATCAATTACTATGGAGATCCATGTAATACTTCTTGATATTAATCATGTACAGGCTCTGTTGGAAATGCCGAAAGTCACTTTCTTTCACCGGTCCATAAAGCATTTGATGGTAATGTAGGTTCATATAATGAGGTTGTTAAGAACTTAGGGGCTGAAGAAAGTCTTGGCTAGAGCCAGGCTGAGAATGCCTACTCTGTCTTTGGTAACAAGTTCTATGGCATACCTAAAGCACCATCAGAAACTGAGTTGTAGGCAGCTCCTTGGTTGGGTTATTCACATAAATTTTGAAATCCGTTTGAATTCCTAGACATAGGCAATGATTCAAAGGTTGGTTTGTCCTCCAGGAAGTGATGCAGAGCTCTTATGGTGACTCTCACATCAAAGATCATTTACTAGCTTTTAATAAAATAATATTCTGAGTGCAACTTCTCTTTTACAAAGATAATTCATTATAAATAGTAAAAATTTAACACATAAAATATATGCATAAGTTAATTTTTGTGTCAACTAACAGTATTGCTAGGGAATTTCCTCTGAGCCTAATTTGCCAAAATAAGTCTCTTCCCTACCGTTTCTGGTAAGTTATAGGAATCCCAGGGCCTCACAGATGCTGACTGAACATTCTACCAGTAAATTATATCCTAGATCTCTAAATTTCTAAACCAAAGAAACAGTATTAAAACAAAGCAATGCATGATCGCCCAAAGCCAAGATTAAAAAACACTGATTCCTGAGAGCTGGATGACTTCACAGAGTAAAGTGACCAGATGACCAAACAACCTGTTCTTAGATACAACTTTTCCATTGGGAAGGTTGGGCTGGAACAGAAGTCCTGACCCGTGGTGATGAAAAGCAACAAGAGTCCTATAGAAAATTAAGGCTCAAGGCTGATCCTAAGGTTTAAGGTACTGGGCCATGAGAGGCAGAGAAAGGCCATATCTGTGCCTGGTCAATGAAAACACCAAAGGAGAGAAGAAATTCATCTGTCCTAAGAGATGGGAAAGGAGCCCAAGCATATTGGAATTAAATAGGTAAGAGAAAGCTGGTCTTCAACATTGATTCAAAGACCAGACTAATATTTTGTAAAAGTCAATAGGGTTACATAATTCATGTCTAGCTATTTTAAAGCTAAAGGCAGAAATAAATTATCAAGATGATATGAATCAACAAAGTCAATAAACTGTAGAATAGTTATGAATCCTAAAGTAAGGCTGAAAAATTATGACACAACTATAGAAACCTTATTTTTAGCTTTACTGTACCAGAAGACTCCGACAAGAAACCTATAGCTAACGTTTTAAACGTTATCAGTATATATTAATTATACAGAAAAATGAGTTTCACTGTGACAGTTTCAACCATGTGTGTAATAATACTTTGGTCATATTCAGTCTACTCTTAACCCTGCCTTATTCCTCCTTCTCCCTCCCCCTGGTCCCTTCTCCCTAATAGTCCCCCTTCAGCTTCCATGTCTTTTCTTGCTAGATTCTGCAGATGAGAGTAAGCATGTAACCCTCATCTTTCTGAATCTGGCTTCGTTCATTTAACACAATTAGCCTCCAGTTCCATTAACTTTCCTGTTGGCAACACAGTCCCATTCCTTTCTATAGCTGAACAATACAATACTCTGTTGTATACATGCACACCACACTTTTTCTATCCATTCCTTTACTGCTGCAGCTAATTATATGGGAGGTTCACCTCTGTTAGGAACCACACACAGCCCTCTAAGTAAATAACTATTTCATTCTCACAGCTCTGCAAGGAGAGAGTTCATCACTCCCATCTCAGAGCTGGAGAGACCAAGTTACATGGGATTAAGTTGGCTGATCAAGGTCCCTGTGACTCCTAAGTGTTGGAGCTGGCTACTGAATCCACACAGTCTGACTACAAAGTCCTTGTTCATAACCAAACCACATTGTCTTTGATAGGGAAAGCACAGCCATAACCAAAAGCAAAGAATGAAGATCCACACCATGTGGCAGAGGGAAGGAGAAAAGGAAAAGCAGCAGTGCGAAGACTGCAACAAGGTAGCACTGAAGGCAGCAGTCCCCGCTGGAAAGACCGCCACACAGCTGTCGATGAACAGGGTTAGGGTTAGCGTCAGAACGAAGCAACAAAGACAGAGGTCCTAGAGGTGTGCACTTACCAGACTTCTAAACCTGAAATCCAAAGAACAGATTCACAGCCTGCCCTCAAAATTTAAATCTGCAGTAATCATAATAAGAACTATAGAAACACACATGAGATTCCACTTTTTACCCTTTAGGAAAATAAAAGGTTCCGGAAGGAGCTATCCAAAGTGAAGCTAACTGGGCCCTCAAGGTTTGGACAGTATTTAACCAAAAAGAATAGTTTCTAGATTCAAAAGTCCAATACCGGATGGTCAAATGAATCTCTTAGGTGAAGAGACAACCAGGTGAGACAGAGGAGCGGAGAGCAAGCTCTGGTTCCTTGCCTGCTCCTACCGGCCGCTCCACTCCCAGCTACAGGTGGATAAATCTCACCTCCACAATGTCTCTTTCTCTCTGTGTCACGGCAACCATTCCCACACTGGTTATTATTTCAACTTCAGAATGGGTTGTTCACACATATCATCCCTGAAAGTCAGCCTGGGCTATATAAAGAGACTTGTTTCAAAACAAATCAAATCAAAATCAGGAATGAAGTTCTACAATGTGCTACATGTAGATGAATCTTACAAGTAGCAGGGTGCCAAGCGAAAGTAGTCATTAAATAGGCAAATCCATGTAGACAGAAAGAGGTTTATTTAGGGCCCAGACAGTTGAGGAAAGTAGGAACGGCTGATAAAGGATACAGCTTCTGTTGGGGGTGATGAAAATGTAACACTGATTGTGGCAATAGCTTCACAACCCTGAGAATCTACTAAAAGTCATTGAATTACACACTTTAAATGGGTGAATTACAGTCTGTGTGAATTATAAATCAATAAAGCTATTCTAAATGCATATACAACATTCATACAAACCTCTTGCCAGCCCTCTTAAGCAGCCTGGAGCCAAGCTTAACTTGATTTAGGAAAATAAGCCAACAGTCTGTTTCTTGCAGCCCAGCCTTCTGGAACAAGCTCTTGCCTAACACACGATGGTCTTAGATAGTGACACTGGGCAGTATTCTGAGCCTCCATTCGCCCCCGTTGCTTGGTTCTAAAAACTTGAACTTTCTTCTCCCCTCAACCCCTTTGAAATCAGTTTAATTCTCTATCAAATGTGACCAGTATTGGCTCCCATTTTCCCTCCAACAATTCTCCTAAAAATGCACACATCAATTCCACTTCCTTTATGCTCTTCTCACAGGAGGAAGACCGGAGAGCCGCGCACTTTCTCCTTTATGCCAGCATAGCAGAGGGAAGTCTTATTTGCCAGGGCTGCTTTCATCTCAAATTTTCATATTCAATTTTTAAGTTTCCCACTGGTTTTCCATTCCTGGCACCACCGACCCCTTCTTTTTGGCTCGGCCACATCAAGGGCCAGCTTGTCATCTATGCAGCCGAGACCTCCTGCCCACTGCTGCCTGGGTTTGGGTTGAAGATTCAGCCCACCCATTGTCAGCCTCTCTCCACCTGGATGTCCCCCAAACTCCATACTTGACAAGCGCTTTGTAAATTCCACATTCTGGGCTTTTCTTCCCAGCTCTGGCCAATCGCCGATGAAGAAAGACCAGGTGGTGGCTCCCAGGCGGTCTATATGCCACGCAAATACCCTCTGGCCTCTCCTCAGAGCCTCCTGGTCGCCATGTGTGCAGCTGAAGACTAGTACCCCACCAGCTGGGCTCCAATTGCAAATCTTTCATGCCCCTGGCTCTGCCCCTTGGCCCAAACAAAAATAAAGACAAAGACATCAGTTTTGCTGGTGAAAAAGTAAAATGTGAGGTTATGTAGTTTTGTAAGTCTTCACCTGCCTTGGGTTCAAATTCCCACTCTGTCACTTACTAAACAGGTGACTTTAAGGGGTAATGTGTCCGTGTTTCAGTTTCCTCATTTGTGAAAGTGTGAGTAAATAGTAGCATCTATTTTGAGGCTTAGCTGAAATGGTCTGGGTGAAGAGCTTGAGACTGTAGCCTATCAGTTCACTTAAAGCAAAATCAGACAATGTAAAACTCAAATGGGAAAAATGCCATTGCTGTCTGTGACTAGCCCTTTAAGATGCTGGGAGTGGAGGGCTCCTCCCTTGTTGCTATGCAGCCTTCCGCAGGCTGAGCGCTTAGCTCTGAAAGTCCGCTCCGAGTGGTCATAACAGCTCTGCAAAGCCTGAAACCCCTCGGTCTCCATGATCCTCCCCTCAGCTGGCTCAGGTCAATCTGGTTTTCCTAACACAAACCCACAATCCCTGCAAGACACAGCTCTGCAGAGATCTTTGCCCATTCTAGGGGTTACAAAGCTAGCGTGCTTTTGAGGCTGCCACCAGAGCTGTTAAGCAGGGAGGTGGCTGCAGCTGCAGCTGAACTGTAGGTGGCAGTACAATCAATACCATGTCAGGAGTTCAAGGTCAGGGAATTTTCAAGCCACTGAAGCAGTGATTTCCATGCCCGCCCCCATCACCAGCCTGCGTCTTTTTACTGTAGTGAATGAAGTCTTAGCAAAAACCTAAGGCCTTGCTTCTATTATGATAAGCCAACATCACCTTGGCCTGGACCATAGCTTTCTGTCCAATACAGCCCACCTTCTTACCTATAGTTCAGAGGTCTCCATTCATTCTCTCTCCCATTCTCTCTCTGTATAGATAGATACATAGATATAGATAGATGTACATACGCACTGTGCCTGTGGAGGCCAGAGGTCATCCTTGACTGTCTTTCCTTGTTCCCGACCCACGACATTTTTTTGGTGCAGGATCTTTCATTGGTCTGGGGCTGGAGCCCAGGGATCTGCTGTCTCCACGGCGCCCTGCACTGGCATTACAGACACACAACATCACTTCCAGCTTTTCAAATGTGTGTTCTGGGGATGGAATTCAGGTCCCGATGCTTGTGTGACAAGCACTTTATTGACTGAACCATCTCCCTAGCCCCAGACACTATTTCAGTAGAGAAGGTAATCTGTGCTCTTGGGGCTATTCCTTAAACAAGCCTAAATGCTTTCCTGAAGTGATATGTTGTGTATATGTATCTGAGCAAACATTGATTAAACACCTACTGTGTGTTAGGCAGTATGCTGGTCTCTGCAGAGGGGAAGGGAGCTCATAATTGATGAACCCAGGAGGGTAGGATATGTTTAGATATAATCTAAAGTGCTCACTCTAAAGAACATACAGTCCAGCCCCCAGTAGTTCCCAAAAGCAAATGATGGCTTCAAGAGGATCAGAAAGTGAGGAGGCACACATGCAAAGGCGTGCGTGCGTGCGTGCGTGTGTGTGTGTGTGTGTGTGTGTGTCTGCGTGTGTCCTGCCTTCCACATAGGCACAGATTATACCACCTATTATTCATTACTGTGCCTTTCTACAAACTCCCCATTAAATGTCTACATCTTGAAATTGATTGTGTTCCACCCCAGTGGGCAGAAGGTCAGGGAGAACATTTCTGTGAGTCACACCTCAGTGGCTTTCTACATCTTGTTAACTGTACAGTCGCTCTTTTGGAAGTGTTAGTGACAGACTGCCTGATTTCCTTCCCCAGTGTGCCAAACATGGGTGGGCTCCATTCTTCTTAGGTAGACACGTGTCCTCCCCTTGGGCTTGGGCCCTGCCACAGAGGCTGTCAGGAGACTCCTCCAGAGAAGGCAGTAGCTTAGCTCTCTTCTCAGCCACTGCAGTTTTACTACTATTCAGCAACAACATCCTTGCTTACCTTGTTGGGGGTTAGTGCCTCTTAGCCTGCTCACAGACCCCAGGTCATTAAACTTCAGTCTGAGCTAGAATGGTAGCGGATACCCATAATCCCAATACTTGTGAGGCTGAGGCAGGAGGATTACTGTGAGTTCAAGGCCAGACTGAGCTACATAGTGAATTCTAAGACAGCCAGGGCTAGAATGAGACCCTGTTTCAAAACAAAGCCTAAAATCAAAATGAAACAAACAAAAAGCCTTTTGTCTGGAGCACTGGCTCTCTGGGCTCCAGTTAGCTGACCTGAGGTCTAGACTCCTATGGTATCTAGCACTATTCCAGAAATCAGAGCTATAGAACCAAAGAAGGCCCACAGCCTGTTCTCTTGCAGCCTGCCTTCTCCTGGAAGAAACATCTTCTTCTTGATCAGCAGTAAGCAAGTGAACATGTAAGTAAATGAAAGGAGCCCATGGAGGGATCACTTTGACAGAAAAACAAAGAGAATCAGGAAACGCTTGTGTGAACTGGAAGAAACTCTTTGTTACGGGGTACACTGGAAAGGACCCACTAAAATGACTTCTGAGCCGAAACCTGAAGGAAGCAGGAACCATGGGGTCTATGTTGATGAAAGTGAGCTTAGAGGAATAGCAAGGTCTTAAAGTGACAGTAAGCTTAGTGAAGGCCAGGAATGGCAGATAACGCATAGTGAGCTAGAGATGAGCATGGCTAAGACAGGTGGGAATCAGGAAGCCTCTGCAGAGATTCTGGATTGCATTTCAAGTCCACTAAGAATCCACTGGGGGGCTGTACAGATGGCTCAGTGGCGAAGAGCACTGGCTGCCCTGGCAGAGGACCTGGTTCAGCTCCCAGCACCCACATAGAGGCGAACCACCACCCTCAACTCTAGTAACAGGGGATCCAACGCCCTCTTCTGTCTTCTGCAGGCATTGCACACACAGGTGCACATACATGCACACAGGCGAAACACTCATACACAAGTAAAAATAAATTTTTAAAGACTCCATTGAAAATTTCAAGCTAATGGTGAGATGATCTGATTTATAGATTTAAAAAGTGAATGTGTTTAAAGTGCTCTGTGTTCTGGCTTTGTAACATCTAGCTGTTCCTCCCTTTCTCAAACAGCCTCTGTAGTCTTGAGCCTTGGCTTATAAACTTGAGGTATCTCCAGTCTACTATCTCTTTCTAGTTTCCCAGTTACTCAGAATGGTGAGGAGCCCTGACCATGACCTACCCTTCTCTCCATTCTTCATCTAAATGCCTAATTCTATAATCAGCGCATCCTTTGAGCTCATTCGCCATGTCCCTGATTTCAGAGTAAACTTGTCTTTTAACAAAACTGCAGATTCTCATTCCCTTTAAAGAAGCTGGCTTGGCAGTTTGCCAATTTCAGCACAGTTCCAGAGTGGCCTTCACACTCGTCTTCTTTCCCAAGGGCTGCTCCCCGTGAGGACCAGCTGTGTGAGGCTCCAGGTTGTAAAAAACCAGGTAGAGGATCTAGAGGCAAGCTTCTGGCACAAGGGTGGGCGCAGCTAGAGAATTTTTGAAGGATACAGATGTGCCTGTGGTCCATCCCAGACTTGACGAATCACAGCAGGGAGAGGGGGCAAGGAGTGTGAGTGCGAGTGTGTGTGCGTGTGTGTGCGCGTGTGTGTGTGAAGTGTACATGCAGGTGCAAGTGTGCATGCACATGTGCATGTGTGGGTGTGGAAGCCAGAGGACATGTGTGGGTGTAGAAGCCAGAGGACAAATTCAGGTGTCATTCCTCATGAGCATTCTTAAGACAGAGTTTTTCACTGGTCTGAAAGCTAGGCTAATCAGCCAGTGAGCCCCAGAGATCCACCCACCTCCCCCCTCCCCAGTGCTGGGGTTACACGTGCACAACAATGCCTAACACTTTTTATGTGAATTCTAGGGATCGGACTCAGATCATTTACATTTACATAGCAGGCACTTTATTGGCTAAGCTATCTCCCCATCCTCAAAACTGCATTTCTTGTTATTGTTTTGAGGGTGTTTTTGTTTGTGTTTTTGAGACAGGGTCTCTCTGTGGCCCCAGCTGGCCTGGAACTCCCTGTGTAGACTAGGCTGGCCTCAATCTCACAGAGATCTGTTGGTCTTTGCTTCCCAAGTACTGGGATGAAAGGTTTGTACCACCATTCCTAGATGAAACTAGGAATGTGTATGTATGTATTTTATGTGTATGAATGCTATAACTGCATGTATGTAGGTGTACCTGTGTCATGCAGTGTCTTTGGAGGTCATAAGAAGGTGTTGGATCTCCTGGAACTGGAGTTATAGATAGCTGTTAGCCTCCATGTAGGTGCTGGGATTCGAATCTGGGTCCTCTGTAAGAGCAGTCAGTGCTCTTAACTGCTGAGCCATCTCTCCAGTCCCTAACTGTATTTCTGAAAAATACCTCTACCAACTGTGATATGGACTCTGTTTAACATCCACCAATCCAATGAGAAATGGGCTATCTTCATACGCTCATCCCTGCAAATTCTTTAAGCAAAACTAAGTAAAAAATGAGCATATATCTATATGCAAATAGCCACAACTACCCTGGCCCCCTTGTGTGTCTGGGACACTTAGGAAGAGGAAGTGAGGGATTGGGCAGTAGTAGGTAGACACAGCCCTGACCAGCCCTTGCTTATAGAATCACCACAGGAAACGTAGTACCCTTTTCATGACTATTGCTTTAAATGCTCACAGCTCCACAGAAGCAGCCAGAAAAACCACACAGCCAAGAAGCTCAACACCACATTCTCTAAACATACATATTCTGCAAGGCTTTCCAGTTTCTTAAATGGTCTCCTTAAGAGTCTGCTCTGCTTAATTAACAACAAAAATGTCTATAACACCAATTAGAATTTCTATACCCTTTTTCACTCTCAGTGAGGCTGACAGGCTGTGGCCTGGAGGAAACAGACCTCCCCAAAGCCAAGCACCAGTAAGTTTACAGACATCTCATCTGGCAATAGTTTACTGAGTGACTACTATATGCCAGTTTCTATGCAATACATTTTACTTATGCTATTTAAGCTGTCAAAACCATCTCCAAGGTATTATCTTTCCTTTATGAAAGGGGAATCTGGAGCCTAAGGAGGGTAAAGGCCTTCTCAGAGGCAGTGCTAATGCTAAGGCAAAGAGTCAAATGCAGGCTTGAGTCTTGCTTTTTCATGCAGCTCTTTTGGAATCTCGTGGCAGACACTGCATGGGATGGAAAGGTAATTTAGCCTTACATCCACACCCTCAAGTTACTATAAAAGAGAAATAGTGAAAAGCATATGTATGACTAAGACATATGATTGGATATGATGGGTGCTGTATCATGAGAGACATGGGCTCTGGGATCACAGGGGTAAGAAGCATGTCTGTTGGAGTGACATAAATGGACAGAATCTGGACTAAAGACTTTTGATTTCCCTTGGCAAACTGTGTGTCCTCAGTGACCCCCAAGATAGTGAATGAATGTGGCTATGCTTGAGACTTAACACAGCATTGAAAGCCAGCATTGTATTTTCATCGAAAACAGTAAGCATAGAAAAAGATGTTCTATATTAACCATTAGGCAAATGTAAATCAAAACCAGAATGATATGCTACTTTACATCTACCAAGATGGATAACACTGAAAAACTAGAAAATAACAAGTGTTGAACAGGATGTGTTAGACCTTCACACATTGCTGGTGAGATTGCAAAATGGCACAGTCACAATGAAAAATAGGTTAGCAGCTCCCAACTACAGAGTTACCATGTGACTAAGCAATTCCACTCCTAGAACTGTATGTAAGAGAACTGAAAACATATGTCCACATAGAAACTTATACATGAATGCTCATGGAGGTATTATTTACAGTAGCCAAAAAAAATACAACAAAACCTTCCCCTTAGGGCCCACTTCTGTCCAGAGCCAACACATCCCTCTGCACACTCTCTTTCAATTCTTGCCATTTTTACCTTCCTGGGGACATTTTTAAAAAGTATTTGTTGATTATTCCACAACATTTTAAAAACATGCTCAATATCTTCACTCTACCCAGGACTAGGGAGCAATAAAGTATGCTTCCAGAGACTGCAATGGCACCAAAGGCAGACACGTGACTATGGAAAGCTACACTTCAGTCGGGAAGGTTCATTACAATATATATTTTTAAAGCAGTACTGAGAATGCTAATTCTCACAAAATTTAACCTTCCACTGCATCCACGATGCTTTCTATCCACATTTTACAAGTAACCAACATCACTCACCAGTACATAAAAGAGGGTGATTGGATAAAGAGATGCAGGATCATCCAGCAGCTGAAGATGCTACAAGATGGTGTGTATCAATACATTCCAAATACCAGAGCAGTAACTGACCAGGATCCACAAGGTGTGTCGTAGGTCTGGGACACACGGGCTGCTCTGGCACCTTGAGTGCTGGTTCAGCGACCCCATAATACTCCTTGGCTGAGCTTATTATTTCCCATGTGAAAGTGAAGGTAATTTCTTTGTGATAATTTTTTATTTTAAACCCTGGGGTTTACCCCACTTAGAGATCACTGGAACATCAACAGAAACATCAAATCTTTGATGCCATGGAAACTCCAGACAGGAGAGAAATGTGAAAACATATACCTTCTCGAATTTTCCAAAAGTGCTAAAATCAGCAGTTCTTGGACTACAGGAGTGTAACTTGTGCCAATAGATCTGTTTTAGAATCCAAATGGCTTTGCTCAAACTGCTATGGGCCCACTGGGTGAAAAAAAAAAAAAGACGCTTTTAAAAATGATTAACATCTCCCTGCTATTTATAATGATGGAGAAATGTCACTGAGAATCAAATGTTTTGTCAGTGGGAAAATGTGGCTGTGGGGACAAGACTATAATAGATTCAGGGAGTCAATGACAGGGCCCTGGAAGCAGTGCTCCACTCTAAGGAGCAAGCTTTTCTTTGAGGTGTTGTTGTTATTGCTTTGCTTTAACTGCAAGGGCTTCCATCTTCTCATTCACCAGAACTCCGGGATGCCAGGAGACAAGCCAGCCAGGGTTCCAGAGGGTTAGCCTTTGCTGCTCACTGCAGTGTGTCACCGTTATAATTTCTCTGCCATCTAAAAATAAAGTGAGGGCCTGGGAGATGGCTCAGTGGGTAAAGTGCTTGCCACACGAGTGTGAGAACCCGAGTTTGAATTCTTAAAACCCTTGCAAAAGCCAGGTGTGGTATCTGTAGTCCCGGAGCTCCTAAAGTGAGCTAGGAGACAAAGAGAAAAATCTCTGGAAGCTCACAGAGCAGCTAGTCTGGCATATGCAGGGCCGAACAATAAAGAGATCCTGTCTCAAGGTAGAAGATGAAGAGGGATGCCAGAGGTTGTTCTCTGATCTCCGTGTGTGCCATAGCACGCATGTACCTGCACTCGCATGAATACACACACGCACGCACGCACGCACGCACGCACGGTGGGGGACATAGAGAGATTTTTAAAAATAAAAATAATCCTTTATCACCCAGAGTAGATTTTCAGTAAAGCTGATCTAGAAACAAAAGATCAGATCTACCACATTGCCCAAACAGAAAGCAGCGAAGACAGAACAATAGGCACGGTGGCACACACCTTTAATCCCAGCACTCCAGAGGCAAGTGGATCTCCATACAGCCTGGACTACACAGCAAGTTTCAGGCTAACCAGGGCTACATAGTGAGACAGGGTCTCCCAGTAGTTCTAGCTGACCCGGAACTCACTATGTAGACCAGGTTGACCTTGAACTCACAGAGATCCACCAGCCTCTGCCTCCCGAGTGCTGGAATTAAAGGCGTGCGCCACCACACATGGCGGCAAGGCTGTTTTTGAGATTTCACGTAGAGGCATCTATGGGTCCAGGAAATAGTTATTACAGGACTCTTCCACCCCGGCCTCGCTGCCACCCTTTTCTCCCACGTGCAACCTCTTCAACTACCAAGCAAAGCTACTACCCGCCGGAACCGTCTCAGTTTGTCCCTACTGTTGACTAGGTGACACGGACCACCCCATGACCTTCAAGCTCTAGGCTGAAACTTCCCCTTTGCTTTGTGACCATTCTTTGCTACGGTGCTTTCCTACAGAAATGTGTCAGCTGTCTCATCGGTGTGAGTGTGCTTGTTTCCTGCCCATTAGTCACAATGTACTTTATCACAGAACAGACGTTTTTGACATCCTCATCTCAATGAATTCAAGGCTGCCTTTCCTATCCTTTGCTTCTCCCTATGATTGCCAAAACATCCAAAATTTGTCATCTAGTACTCTTGTATGTATTTACTTGTCAGGATTAGGTCATTCAATTTAGGCATGAAAAAATGTTGGAGGGATGGCTCAGTGGTTAAGAGCACTAGCTGCTCTTGCAGAAGACCCTGGTTTGGTTCCTAGCACCCACATGGCAGCTAACAACTATTCATAATTCCAGTTCCAGGGGATCTGACATGTTCTAATGACCTCTGAAGTTTTTTGTTTTCTTTACTCATATACACACAAAAATAAAGGGGCAGAAGAGATGGCTCAATGGTTAAAAGCATTGGCTGCTCTTGCAGAGGACCCAGGTTCAATTCCCAGCACCCACACGGTGGCCAACAATAGTCTGTAACTCTAGTTCTAAGGGACTCTGACACCCTCTTCTGACCTCTGCAGGCAAAACACAGGTATACTTACATACATGTAAGGCAATACACTCATACACACAAAATTTTTAAAAAGAATACATAATTTCCAAAATAAATTCAAGAAAAAAAGCTAACCATTTACAAGTATTTGCACAGAAAGCAGATCCTGTTTGCCTCACGCTGGCATGAGTTTATGAGCTGTTCACCCAATACTGTTACTAAGCTCTCACTGTGTATGGAGTGAAGGTTCCAGATGCTGAGGACTTGATGCAGAACCAGGCCAAGCCCTGCCTAGAAGATACCTGTAGGCCAATTGAGGAGATGGACGAGTCTCCAGGAGGTTGGAAAACTCTGTGGGAAGTACCCTAACTGGGTCAGGCACTCAGGGATGGAAACACAGCAGGAGTTCCTGATAAGGCTCTGGGGTCAGGGAAAGCTTCCTGTAGGAAGCGACAGTGAAGAAAGGTAAGTGGGAGTTGAAGTGGGAAGAGAAAAGATGCTTCAGTCAAGGAGAACTTGTAAGGCAAAGGACCAGAACTCCGAAACACATGGAATGTGCTTGGGTTTTTCTTGTTTGTTTAGATTCACACCAAGTTCATCAGAGCTGGATCAAAGACAGGGGAAAGGGAAGATGCAAGGTTCAGAAGGCCGGACTGAATCTAGAGAACATCCCATACAGCAGAATCAAGCTCTCCAAGGTGGGGCAGATGAAGGCGATCTAGAAGGGGCTCAAAAGCCCTGCTAAGTTCAGACTTTATCCCAAGGCCATCAGAAGTCATCATAAAATTTTAGAAAGGAAAGTGACCCATGCAGATGTGTAATATAGAGAGTAAATCTGAAGAATGTGACAGGGACCAGGAGATGAACAGGGATGACGGGATGTGAAGGGGTGAATGTTACTTAGAGAAAAAGTACAGTCACATACAGGGTGGGGGAAACGAGAAAGGTGGAGAGTGTGTGTTTTACAGTCATTGGAGCTACAATGCATCACTATTGGTGGCATGCCTGTGCCTTTTACTGGGATATAAAAGGAGAGACAGTGCCTATCACGTAACAGGCAATCACTGAATGTTTGCTGACTAAACGAGTGAACTACTGAATGAATGAATGAGTGCCCAGATGAACTAATGAGAGGATGAATGAGCAAATGGCAGAGAACAAGAATTCAATCTGAGAGCAGGTCAAGTAGTAGGCAAAGGTCTGGCGATGTACTGTGATCAGCCACCTCACACACCTGCTTCAGCTAGAGCTGCTCTCACAACCATCCTCACCAGGATGGACCTGTACCCTCAGCCTGTGAGCCAAAATAATGAAAAGATTACGGATTGTGGAAGCAGGTAGACTTCATTTAAATTATAGACCCAGGATAAATGACATGATGAGCAAGTTACTTAACCACTCTAAGACTGTTTTCCTCATTTGGAAAAAGAGAACGCCTATTCAAAAATTGCCAGAAGTATCAAATGAAAGCGCATGCTTCGAGCCCCAGGCAAGGGGCTGGCACAGCGCACTAAACAAGCTTTGCTCTTTCCATTCACCCTTCCTCGTGGCATTAGTACATGGCTCCAGAAATAGAGCACACGGAGAGAAAAGCTGTACAGATTCTAACACTGCACAGAAGCAACGTCTAAAAAGACTTCAAATTTCCTAGGTATAATAACAGACAGGGACCAGGGAGGTAACTCAGTCGGCAGAGTGCTTGCCTAACATGCATGAGGCCCTGGGTTCAATCCCCAGTGCTAAATAAACCAGGTATGGTGATAAGTACCTGTAATCCTGTCACTCAGGAGGTGGAGATAGGAGGATTAGAAGTTCAAGGTCATCCTTGGCTAGGTAAGACTGTCTCAAAATAATTTTTATTTAATATAATAATAATAATAGGTATAATTGACCCATCCTCATGATAGTAAGAATTTACAATAATGGTTAAGAGAGAAAATTGTCTAGAAAGGATGTCATGGAGAATAACATAAACCAGCATGAAGCAGTCTTCCTTTGCCACACTCATAGTAGAAAAGGGGTCAGGCTTTCTGTGACCTACAATATATACCAGAAAAGTAATCCTGGATTTGAGCGGAGCCCATTTTCTGTGGTACCCCTGAGATTAGCCTAAAAACAGGTAGCTATCATTTCTTTTCTTATGCAACAAGACCGTGTTGGATGGACCCAGTTGTTGTTTCACTAAGGGTTGGTATTTAGCGATTGCATTATTTATGATTCTGGGTGGTTTCAACTTGATGGTAGCCACCACTAATGTATTTGACCACACTGTCTACTTTTTTGTTGCAAATCACTTACACTGGCTTTCAAAAAGACTAACAAAGCAAAATGAATAAAGCTGAAATGCAGCGGGGGAGAATGGCTAAGAGGAAGAAAGCAAATGAGTCAACAGCCAGGATGACTCTGGTTCCTGAGACTGGGTGTGAAAAGAAAAGGCAATGGCATTTCATGACATCTATGTGCCAAGTGATTTTTTATATATGGCACCCTCATGCAATTCTTAGAATAACCCAAAGAGGGAGGTACTGCATTTAAACAGATGTAAGGCATCATTAAAAAAAGAAAAAAGTGCCAATTAGACCATGACAAAACATTTGGATTTTGATTTTAAAAAATTTTAAAGATATGTCTGGGAATCAAGCAAACAAGACATTATTTCCATTGCATAAGAAAAATTGCAAAACAAAGAAGGACCCTCCTGAAGGTGACTGGTTAGTGAGAGGAAGGATTGGGTGTGACAAACAGCATTGCCATCAAAGTCACCTTGACTGGATTTAGAACCACCTGGGAGACACATACTTGATTCATAGAATGTAGAGAGAAATCCATCTGGTCCTGACTTTGAAGCTTCATCCCTGTTGGTTAGTTTTCATTGTTCTAGAAAGTGCAGTGCATCCTACTAGAGGAGAAAAATAATCATCAGTCTTACCGAGCTGTGAAACCTGAAAGCTATAAAAGGACTGGCCTGACACGATAGGCCCACTGGTGCAATAGCAACATGAATGTTAAGGGAGTAACCAACCACTTTCCGATTAGATTTAAAGCCCATTCCACAAGATGGAACCTATACCTGGCACTGTTATTGGGGCCAAGAACCTATGGCTAAATAGGTCATAGACTCTAGGGGAGCTGCCACATCTATTATTCTGCTAAATGGACATAGTATTAAACTGACTTCAAATGACTTTTCATTATATCCTTTAGAATCTTATACTCTGAAAAGCTTTCAAATTCCTGAGAAATCATTTCTCAAATAAGTAGAATGATTATGATGAACCTCTGTCCATCTTAACCACCATTATATGTCTAACTTCACTGCTATATCTACAAAGAAACCCAGTATCAGAGATATGGTATATTCTGTTTTATAAGGACCTAAGTTCTCTGGGTGTTAGACTGCTTGGGTACAAAACCCCAATGTATTAGTTACATTTTTCATTTCTGTGACAAAAATCCCTGACAAAAAACAAATCAAAGAAGGGTTTGTTCTGGCTCATGGTTTAAGGGTAAAAAAGATGTGGTACTGGAAGCAACAGTAGCTGTAGCAGGAGCATGAGGCAGCTGATTACATTGCATCCCCAATCAGGAAGCACAGAGCGGTGAATGCTGGTGTTCTGCCCATTCTCTATCTTTTTCCTTTTAAATCAGTCTGGGACCCCAGTCTGTAAGATGGTGCTGACATATGGATCTGAATATTAGTCTTTCCTACTCAGTCAAATCTCTCTGGAAATACTCTTACAGACACACCAGCACTTCAGCAATAGGGTATAACTGTCAAGTTCCTTAAATGGTCTTCTCCAATTATTATTGATATCTATGTAATTTTAACTGGAGACGGAATTAGGCAGTTCAAAATACTTTCTAGCAAAGTACTCTGCTGACTGATACTCTGTCCATGTAGTGCTTGTTCCGTTTATGAATTAGGAATTGGTGGCATGCTAAATGATTCAGACATTCTTTGGAACTGAGCACACATCAGCCTCCCTTCTAGAAGAGCCTCCGTGGTTTTGGTTCCAGTGTGAGAGAAGCTCTACCATGATGAAAGAGTAAGAAGTAAACAGTTTCAGCATTATAGCCTGATGAGACATACTGGTCTGCCTAGACCCTAAAACTAACTGGAAGACTCTCTAGGTGGGTGACCCCAGACTAGCTGAATTCTCTTGATGCCTCGGTTTCAATGTCTGAAAAATGAGAAGCATAATATCTATTCTCCCAAGGCTGCTAGGAAAGCATAAGGAGACAATTCACACGAAAGTCAGCACATCTGGCATATGGCAAGCACTCTATAAATGCTGGCTGATTTTATTATTTGGGTAGATTATTTTTACCAGATAATTAATTTAGCAATAGTGACACTCAGGCCCATTGGGAACGGAGGCTGCACAGGTGTGAGCCACTCTACTGTTCAGGCTTGAGGGAAAATGAAACGCCTGGGGACAAATAGCAATCTCTAGGTTCAGAACACACCTACAAGATTCCAGTTCAATGTTCCTGGGTGCCTGCATGCCACAGCAGGCAGCCTAGTGTGGAAGAAGTGCCAAACTGTAGAGTCAAGCTTTTTAATTGCTCAAATCCTACCCAGGGATTCACCTGCCATGCTGCTCTGAACTGGTGAAGCTCTTTGAAGTCAGTTAATACAATGATGGTGAGACCATCCACCATGAAGCGGTCTTGTAACTGAGCAAATACAGATTCCAATTATATAATACACATGCTATGCTAGACTATCATATTTTAGTTAAATATTGACTTTCCTCTTTGTTGAAAACGTGGTCTATAAGAACGTTCTGTTTACTTTTTCACCAAAACTGCATTTCCTATGAAAACATGAAATCAAACTGATTATTCTTTAGAAATGGAGACTTAGGTATATAAACCAACCCTCTAAGTCAACTAAATGCTGTTCTACTTATAAGTACCCTTAATAAATAAATTTCACTGCAGGAAAATTAAAAAATATAAATACGTGAAAAGCCTCAGTAACCCATTGTCCCACTATGCAGAGATAATCACACATGACATGTTGGTATCTTCCCCTCTGAGAATATTTCTCTCTGCATATAGACAGGTATTTTTAACAATCTCACATAACCCTGAACCACATTACCCTTGCCTGCACCAGTCTTTGCAAGGCACAAAATGTAAATGCTTAAAAGGGATTTAGGTTTGTGTATTTCTTTAGCAAAAGCACATAGGTAAGGGATTCTTTTTAATTAGCTGTACTTTCTCAAAGGCGACAGACCCTCCAATGTATATAAATCTCCCTGTGACCAACATTCTGTAACAGTACCACAGCTGCACACATTCATCAGCATCTGTACATTCATAATGTATAATATGTACCCAAGCCTATCAAACCCAGTCAAGGAAGCACTGGGCGTGTCAGCACACAGATACCACTCCATGTTTTTAACCAGCAGATGGCTCTGATACACCAGACACCCATTAATTCATCCATCATCTATGTAAACACACCCATATGAGATCTGCCAAGTTGAACTTTATCCCTCTCACATCCCATCCTCGCAGCATCAGGCTTGGGCTGGACTGCTGGCTCTTAAGGACTTCAAAATCAGGTACGAGCATGCTCATCCGCCCCCACCCCTGCCTTCGGCTCCTATTTCCTGCCACCAAAAGATACCACTGAAAAGCCAATTTTCTACTTCCATTCCTGTGGAGCTAAGGCCGCTCTCCAAGGCCAGCAAGCACCTGGGACTGCCGGCTAGTTGCTATGTTTGGTCAATGAGTAGCCCTGCCCAAGGCAGCCCGGTCATTGAGTGCTCATACATTTTAATTACTTTCTTTGAAAGGAATTGCTCTCATGAAGAGTAGAGAGCATGTCCAGGGGCATAAAAGATGTTCTATGGGGTTGTAAGGAAGAGAGATGAAGATCAAAGGAGCAGGCAGGATGAAGGTTATTTCTACAAGCTGAATGAACAAGGGGCAAAGCTGATGGACCGTGTGGAGGAGGCATGAATCAGAATCAGCTCTCCATATCCTCCAGGACACCGCTGTTTCAACTCCTCACCCCTTTTATGTGACAAATAAGAAGCACTATGTTATGCTGCTAATAGGATGTTGTTGCACCAAGCAAACCCCCTGGGCTGAGCATCCTAGACAGGTCTTGGGTAAAACAGAACACATAGGAGTAGCCAAAGGCAATGTGACATTGGAGGGCAGATCTGTCAAGTAACAGCATCAAATGTGCTGTCATTCCCAAAGTAGCTGACACAAACCACACTTCAGAAGGACCTGTGTGCTCTCCACCTCTCTCAAAACAATCCTTGACAAGGGGGAATGGATGGCTAAAGTGGCAGGCACAAATGCATACAGATGTGACACTCTCCCGGCACCACCCTTCACAATGTCAAAAACAGCTGTCTCTGGGGTAGCAAGGGGAGGTCTAACATTCTTTTCCATGATTATCAATATAAGCTTCTGGAAAGTTGAAACGAACTCTGTACTAGCATCTAAATGTCCCCAAACATAGAGTTAAAAAAAAAAAAAAAAAAAAACCTATCTTGGGCAAGAGAGATGGTTCAGCAGTTAAGAGCACTGACTGCTCTTACATAAGACTTGGGTTTGATTCCCAGCACTCACATGATGGCTAACAACGTCTGTAACTCCAGTTCCAGGGGATTCAAGGCTCTCTTCTGACCTCTGTGGGCACACAGGGATTTGTAAGATTGGCTTATAGGATAGGAGTACCTGAACCCTATCCTGTGTGCCAATCTAACAGATTCCTCTGTGTGTATGTGTATGTATGAGAGAGAGAGAGAGAGAGAGAGAGAGAGAGAGAGAGAGAGAGAGAGAGAACGCACTTTCTATCAGTTCTGTTCCACTAGAGAATTCTAACTAAGACAGTGGCCCATACCTGTAATTTCAGCACTTGGGAGGTAGAGACAGGACAATCAGAAGTGCATCATCCTTAACTATAAAAGAAGTTCAAGGTTCAAGACCAGCCTGGGTTGCCTGAGACCCTGTTTTTAAAAAGGTGAGCCTAAAAACAAACCAGAAGAGGGGATTAACTGAGGGAAGAAAAAAACAGAGAGAGGGAAAGGACATTGGGGAGGGTTGAGGGGGAGGAGAAAAATGAGAACAGAGTATAATGACTCAGAAGCACGAAGAGGAATCTCATAACTTGGTATGTTAACCTAAATTTTTTAAAGGAACTTCTGGAGAAGTCTATGCTTTCCTTTCGTCTACAAAGAGCTTCCTATGGGAGACAAGAGCAGCCCAGTGGTCACCTGGAGCTTTCATGTTGACCACAGCAGTGTGGTGACACCTGTCACTCGATGAGTGCAGCCCTCAGTGGAAAACGCACCCAGTAGAACCACCTGCCCTCTCTACCTTCTTCCATCTTTCTTTTGCTACTCCCTCTTCTCTCAATGTTATGGGTCCTACAAGGAGGGTGACCCATCGGGCAGCCAAGCCCTAGTTATTCCCAAGTCCTGCTCTGTGCAAGCAACCAAGCTAGCCTAGCTTCACACAGCTTTCCTTGCATCCCTTCACTTCCCCATTCAAGGGAACCCACCTCACCAAACAGAGCTCCTTGTTAATGCAGGTTTCACGTAAAGTTCGTAGGATTCTGGAATTCTTTTCTAAGTAATCTATCTTCCTGGGTGACCTGAAGCCATCCAATCATCCAAATGAATGTGCTTGCCTTTAGCACTACTCCTAACATTTGCAGAACCTAGGGCAAGAGCACAAATGGCAGCCCCCATGCCATAAATGTAAATATTTTAAAGCTATGAGTCAACACAAGCTACTCAAGTATGTTCTGTCCTATCTTGATCCTGAAAATGCCTGGAGTCAGGTGTCAAGCGCAGCATTCTCACTCTGGCTCCTGGCCCTCGCCCTGCACCTCCATCTTCCTTTCTCACCCCCAGCTTCATCCCACACCATGGAGAGTCTCTTGGTTATGGAAATATTGGGTTGTACATCCAAGTCCCCCAAACTCCAGCCTCCTCAGACAGCTACTTCATCATCTCTGGCCTAAGGGTTTATACACTGAAGGAGTCTGCTCTTAGCGGAAGAAAATGAGGCCCACACAAGGCACGGAAGCAGGCATGGACAGGGAATTCTAGGATTCTGGGTACCTAGAAAATGACACAGGTTCTACACTCTAGAATAGAGGCCTGGGCTTTGGACAGACCTCATTCATTGGCCCTGCAAGTGCCCTGTCCCATGGAGACATACAAACCAAGGACCACAGAGTAGGGCCCCTATTGTTCAGGTCCAGGGACTGTACCACTCACCTTTGTGGAATATCTATCCTCTCAAAACCAAGATCAAAGACATCCAGGAAGTCGTTATTGACCAATACGTTCCCACCGTTAATATAGTAAGCTCAATGACTTATTAAACTATGCCATGAAGAGACCTACAGGAACATGGATGGCACATGGTATAGACTGAACTTTACATGCAATTCTTTTCTCCCAATACAGACTTAGAACCTGTGGCAACAGCCCAGTTGAGCTAAAGTGCTAACAACTCCAAGTATGTGGGAAGAGGGTTCACAGATGAGAAGACTTAGATTAGATCTCCCCTTTCCTGAGAGGTTCCGACGTTTGGTAGCTCAGTGTTAAAGGTCACTTCTCAGAGTTATTAAGTGCCACCATGGGGCAAAACTATCCAAAAGATGCCAGAACCCTTGAATCTTGCACCAAGTTTTCAAAACTTACCAAGAAACTCAGTTGACAATTCTGCCCCTTTGAACGCCCCCCTCCCCCGCCCCGGGGCCTATTTTTAAAAAAGGAAAAGAAAAAAGAAGGCAGAGAATTCATTCATTAGGAAGTAGAACACAAAGGAGAGGACTGTTCCAGTACCTCAAACTTTGTCACATTCCCTAGCCTGGAGAGAAGACAGAAGTTGTTCTCACTTTGAAAAATAAGACACCTCAGTTATGGGGCCCCAAAGAACTCTCAAACATATTCCAAAGCTGGTGGGCAACTGTGCATCCACCAACCCATAAGACCTGATATCAGACTGCAGGGCTCTGTAAGATCACTCTTCATCCTCGGCCTGTGACCTTCCTCTCCCAATCTTCCCAGCACTCTCACCACAGTTGAGAGAAGAACAAGAGGAGAGAGCAATGCTGGGAAGCACATGCCACGTCTTTCCTTGGCCCGTTCCCACACCAGGGGAACTGAGGATGCTGAGGTTTCTAATTTATTTTCTTATTTTATGCATATGAGTGTTTTGCCTGCATGTATGTAGGCATACCACATGCATGCAGTGCCCATAGAGGCCAGAAGAGGGATCCTCTGGATCTGGAGTTATAGATGGTTATTAGCTGCCATGTGGTATTGCAGACTGAACCCAGGTCCTTTTCCAGAGCAACAGAGGCTCTTCACTGTCTTTGCTGAGGCCTCTCTCCATCCCCAGATGAAGAAGCTTTAGATCAGATGAGTGCATTCAATTGATTTTGACCTGATAGTTATACCCGGGAAAGATACTTATTTGTTTATTGTCTGAAAAGTGCTAGAAAAGCTAAGAGACCAAAAGGAACATAAGTAAGAACAAAGTAAGGAGGTGGCTCAGTGGCTAAAGTGTGTTCAGTACAAAGGTGAGGACCCTTGAAACCCACAGAAACGCCAGCTGGACACAGCAGCCTGCTTTTCCAGCCTCCAAAGGCAGAGGCAGAAGATCCCCAGAGAAAACTGGCTAACAGGACTAACCATATCAGTGTACTCTGGGTTTGACTGAGAGACCCTGTCTTGGTGAATAAGTGGAAGAGAAATTGAGGATGATTCTTGACATCAACCTTGGACCTACACACACATACACACACACCTATGCATCCACACCTACACCCATACACGTGCCCACACTCATGCAAACATGTATACACGTGCACACCACACACGCACATATACACACAAAAATGGAAAAGAAAAAAAGAGAAAAGGAACCTTTGACATATGCCCCAGCAAGATCAGCACATTCAATAAGACAATTATACTTTTGTTAACTGCGTGTATGAAATACTCAGGCAGTTGATGATTCATATAGACCATTATGATGTTTTTATAACCCCAGCTTCCAACATAACACAAGCTGCCCTTGGGGAAAAATAAATTAGGCCATCAATTTGAGTTTTGTAAGACTGAAAAAGTCATTTTGTTCCCTGTTCAAATTACAAGTCATCTATTAAATGGAGTTTAGTTTCTCCTCTCTTTATCTTCAACCCACATACATCATGAAGACTATCAGCCAGCTGAAAAGGAGTCCCCTTGGTCAGTAACCAAATCCCTTTATCTCTCCATCATTCACTGAGCTTTCACCTCTCCTGAGGTGACTTCTTTATCCCAACCATCATTCACAGATCTCACCACCAGTGAACTGGTGGCCGTTGAAATTTAAAACATGATCATTTCTTCTAATGGTGTTTGGAAAACCTAGTTGAAATTTCCCCCCAAACTGATCCCAACATATATCTTACATAATGAATCCTGGAAAAAAAAAAAACTGTAGGGAATTAAACCAAATACTTAGCATGGAACTAACCAAGAGTCTTGTGACCTCTGCTTCTTCCAGACACTACTGTGCATTCTGAAGCTCTGTCTTTCAAATAATTTCTCTAGCTTCTCCAAAACGATGAAGAACCATTACATCCACCGCATTTCTCTACAATTCTAATAGAGTCGCACTCAAATACTCAAACAGAAAAACAGTACCAAAAGTATCTATCTCGATTCTCTCAACATATGTGTGTATACATCTATTTATATGCGTGTGTATGTATATATAATATAAATACATATATAATTGTTTTCATTCTTACATGAAGCTTTGCTGATATATTTCAGCCCAAAGGAATCTTGCCCCTTCCTGACTTTCTAAAGCATGTGTCGAAAAGAATTTTCTGCAGTGATGGAACATTCTTATAACTGCACTCTCCAATAGCATGGCCATTAGCTTCAAGTGGCTAGTGAGCACTTGAAATGCAGCCAGTGCATCTGAGGCACTAAATTCTTCATTCCATTTAAGTTCAAATCATCATCATATGTGACTGTGGCTACCATTTTGAACAGTAGTATTTGGCAACATTGTTATGGTCATCACCGACCAAGAGAATTCTCTTGGTGAAAGTGCGTTCTACAGCTGGCCAAGCTTTCTAACAAAGAACAATTACTAACCCTTCGCTTGACAAGTGATTTTAAGACTTCTTTAAAACAGCAATTCCTTTTCACTTTATTTCTCTTTTTTTCCAAAGATATTTTTTCTGTGACAGTGTCATCACAGCATTCATGAGGATAGATGTCTTTCTAAGATGCTTTAAGAAAATAACACAATACCCCCATGTACTTTCTTAAACAGCATCCACAGAATATAATTTAATCTCTCCTGCAGGCCGCAGGGTCATTGTTATGAACAAAGGCTATCAGACTCAGAAGAAATACATCAATTACTATAATGCACCTTAATGCAATGAAACCTTCAGGATCACTGAACTCAGTGGGACTATTCAGATCTACCCGAGGCCCAGAGTTTTATAGCTTTCTGTCACATCTGTCACCTAGTCATTAATGCCAAGTTCTATTACTGTCACGATCTCTGTGTATATTTATTGTCTATCTTGTTTCAAAAAAGTGGTTGCTTGTATCGATAACAGCCTCTTCCCCCATCTCATGCTTTGCCTGTGATTTGCTGATCCTGAAATGCTAGAGGTGTTTGTAAACTAAAACTAGAGAATTACAGAGTAAATGAAGGCAAAGTTATCGATAGACTGCAAGGGCATTTGCTTGCTTGCCTGTTGCTTTGTTTTTGCAGTGCTGAGGATCAAATCTAGGACCTTGCATAAGCCGGAGGTGCTCTACTACCGCACTACATCACCCTCCCAATAAGCTTTAGTTTCAGAGCCAGGATCACTTGACATCTATTTCACCAGCCTCCTCTGCTTATTTCTTTATTCTAGGCAGAAGACTTGCATAATAGCTGTTTGCATGTAGGTCTTAGTTTTCTGCTGGAAGGGAAATCGTTCTTACCCTTAATTATTATGTAACTTTTTATTCAGTATTACTTGTTTCCTCAAATAGAATATCAACATTTTGGTAACAGGGGAGTTAAAACTTAGGACAATGGAAGGAGAAAGAATTTACTATTCTTACTTCTATTGCCTAGAATATTTTGCCTGGTACTATTCGTCTAGAAAATATCAACTGGATATTGGGTGAATTAATAATGTGTTTTACTTTTGGCTTTATTTTTGTATAGCTTATGCATAATATAGTTTCCAAAGCAAAACATTACTCTAAGCAGAAACTGCAGATACTCAACAATGACTAAGCATTGATATTTCTTACCTATTTTTATTTGATTTGCTAGGAATTAAAATTGATGCTTAATTCCCTTGGCCATCTTCAGTTATATTTGTAATATAATCAGATGCCTCTCAATCAATCAAAAGTTCTGGCTTTTGAGCCCAGAAAGGTGATCCAAAAAGATTCTAGAATTCTCTAAGCAAAACAGAACCAAATTAGTGACATTCCAGAAATAAACTCAGTACTTGAGCACATCTCCTAGCAGCCACAAGTATGAGGAAGCAAGCACATCTCTGGGCCTACAAACCACATTTTGATGAGTTCAGTCAGCTTATTAGGTGCCTGCATTGCGCTGCTGGCTCATATTTAAACTTCTAATAACTAGATTCCCACCAATATCCCTTCAATTATTATCCTCTCCTTCTCATCCTTATTATTCATCTAAAGATTTGGAGAAATCAGAAACCAAAACAATTTAGAGATTCTCCCTGTCCCTGATCTTTACAATGTGCTTTGTAACATGTTCATGGGACAGAAGCAATATGTCCCACGAGACCTCCAGTTGTCACAGCTCTGCAGTCACTGGAACGCTGAGGATTTTGGCTGCTGTGTCCACCCTGCACATCTGCAAGGACCTCACTTCAGCCTGAAGGAGCAGTGCTACCCCGTGTGAACCACTCAAAAACAAGTGAATTTCCCAGGAAATGATCAGATTCATCAAAAGAATCTTACAAGTGGGAGCCGAGATGGAAAGATTCTTTTTTAATCTACAGCATGAGTCAGCCACCAGAATGGAGGCACGTGAGTAGGAAGGAGAACCCAACTTCATAAAGAGAGCAGTTGAGGACATTTGGCCCACAGTCTACACCAGACTACCCTCGTCTCCAGGTTTGGGTGAAGCAAAAAGATCCATAGGGTGGTGGCAGGCCTGTAGAGAGGATGAGGTATCTTTAGAGGGATGCCTAACGGGTTAAGATATGAGGAAAGAGATAAAACCTGATTAGCAATAGCCAGGGCTTTTAGTAGAGCAAAGAAGCAGAACCATCTTGTGTGGGTTAGTTTTAAGGGTCTACCTGACATATTCTAAAGTCCTGGGAAGGGCATCTCAGTGTCTCAATATGGGCATGTCTGTGGCGGGAATTGTCTTGATTACATTAATTGATGATTTGGGAAGACTCACCCCCTGTGGGTGGCATCATTCCCTAAGCAAGGAATCATGATCCTAAGTGTAGAAAGTGAGCTGAATGTGAACTCAAGCATGGAAGGATTAATTTGTTCCCCTCTGCCTCTCAACTACGGAAGCAATGTGACTAGTTGTCTCAAGTTCCTGCCATTGTGATTTCCCCAGAATGATGGATCATAACCCATAACTGTGAACTGAAATAAATCCTTTCTTCCCTAAGGTGCTTTGCCAGGGTATTTCTTAACCATAGAGAGAGAAAGGAAGCTAAGACACACTTCCATCTCACAATGGGGCAGCTCTGGTGTGTGCGCCTCCTTCCCAGCTTCTACCTTCTTCCGCTGCAGAGAGGAGCAGAAGAATGAAGGGATTATCAGAAGGAGAGCACCAAGCAACCAAAGATCAGTTTTTAAATTTATTTTGTTTTGGGGTTTTTGCTTTGCTTTTTTGAGACAGGGTCTCCCTGTAGCTGCACTGGTCTGGAACGTGCTATGTAGACCAGGCTATGATATCTACCTGCTGAGCACTGAGATTAAAGGTATGCAGTACCATGCCTGGTTCAAAGACTGATTTTCTAAATCTGTGGTGTTTGGAGGCTGTTTATGCTTGGTTTTGATGGTGATGGTGGTTGTGGTGGTGGTGTTTTGTTATTTTCTTTAAGATAAAGGATGTCTATTTGGAATCTTTAATTGAGAAGTAGCATGACACACAGAAAAAAATTACATCTTTGAAGTCATTCAGACTAGGATCCAAATGAAAGCTATGTGGTCACAGCGAAATGCCTTGACTTCTTGGCCTCGGGCCCTTCATCTGAGACTGTGAGAGATTTAAGGCAAACATGCATACGTGGAATGCTGAGGTCATAATAGACAGTAAGTGACAGAGAATTGCTCTTGAGATCTAGAGGAACCCTGGCAAGGCCAAAAAGAGTGGGAAGGAAGCAGAAGCTAGTTGCTTGGGAACTTGTCCAAGGGGAAGACGGTCCTTACTTTTGAGGGTTTTCTTTTCCAGAATATGTGATTCAGTTCCCTAAGTTGGAATCAGTTCTGGACAGCCGCTCAGTCTGCCTCCACTGGAACATTACTGACAAAGAAAGAAGGGTGAGAAGCTGTTGCAAAGAGACACTTCTGGTTCCTGTCTTCCAGACAAGATTAGAACAATCCCTCAGCTACAAAGTGAACAAATTAACTCAAAGTGGAGAGTGAACAGAATTTAATGACATTTATGCATGATGATAAATTTACCACAGTGTGTACAACAATAGAAATACACGGAGAAATGGCCATATGTTAGAAAAATTTCAGGAAAATAAACATGTATCTTTATTTGTATATGGATGTGTATAAATATATGCAGTTTGGCTATTTATGTTTCCTCTTGTAAATAGTTGAGACTCACATCCATAACATTTTATGCTTTCCCAGAGGCAATATCAACTTTCAACTTCTTAAAATCTACTTGTGTGTAGGTCCCATCTGTGCATCTAAGGCTTTGGATTTCTTGAGGGAGAATACAGCTCTTCCTTTTTGAATGATCATTGATATGCACATAGTAAGTCTTTATATAGATGATTTCTAAAGGAATGAGGGAAGGAAACCTAATGAATTATCTACAGGTGTCTGAGTATGAGAGTGTGTGTGAATGCATGTGCTTAAAGATGACCTTATCGTTTTACCACCAGAAGGAGTGGCTTTCAGGATGGTAGACAGGCTAGGCTGAGGGTTTGTGTGGCTGTGAAGAGTAATGGACATTTGGAGGATGCACAAAAGGAGTATATTTGGAGGCCAGAGGCAAACACTCTTAGAATTTGCTTGCAGGAATGGCCAGGCATGATGGAATCATGGCAAGTCATAGTTTTGTCACCAGTCTGATTAGGAGCTTCTTGAAAATCTCACTGCCCAACACAATTGAAGTGTAGTTTCTTCATTGTGTAGTCCAGGACACTAGGGTCTTTCTAGTTCCTTGAAAAGGTGGCTGGATCTGGATTCATGTGGCATATAGGCATTACCTCCTGGAGTCTGTAGCTGTTAGGATCTGTCCAACATCCTTCTGGAGTGCAACAGGCAGTGACTTGATATACTTCTCAGTTTCTACGGTGTTGAAGATTTTCCCCATGTTGGAGTAGAACAAAGCTCCGTATGCTGTTTGCATAGCAGTTCAGAGAGCTGTCTTCAGGGCTTTCTATGAAGAGCTTATTGAATGACATTCTTGTTCATTTTCAACCCAAGTGGTTTGGTGTTAGGTGAATTTTCTATTTGTCCTTCTTGATTGTCAAGATAATTGGTTTTAATTTGATAAAGTTATGACTGGGTGTTCCCAGATTCACTGTGTAACTCCTAAAACCTTCATCAAGAAAATCGACTGGCAGTCCATTAAGCCTCCTCACCATCGAGTCACTGAAATAACTTCGCACAGAGCTTCTGCTCAAGACAAACCCAGATTCCTGGCTAGTGGACTGGTTGGAAGGCTGATTATCACCATCTTTGTCACCAGCACGCACTTTCTTCCGGCTTCAGAGCCTGGGAGCGGAAGATGGGTAAGCTGCTCAATACAGGAGGCCGATCCTCAAACCTGTCTTATTTTTGCTCCATGCTGCTGCTTTCTTTTTCTTCCAGATCTAACATTTCATCTGACATGTCCTCTAGTCGTCTGATTATCTGGGGCCAGGCACAGACAGTATCCCCACAAAGCATTTGACCTTTCTGCTTTTGAGATCAGAAGGTAGTCAGAAAATTATACTTCAAAAGCACCAGCCCAAAAGCTTATGAAAAGACCAGCAGGCAGGCACCAGGAAAACTGGGCTTGGGAACCTCACAATTGCTGACAACGAAGAGTTCCGGGGAAAGGAGAGGAAATGTTTCTGGATTCGTTACTAGTGTGTCCCCTCTTTGGGAACTGGGACCATTCTTGGATGACCTCAGTGGTCTCATTTACATGGCTCCGCACTTTGCCTTCTAGCTTTTTCCAGGCAAGTTTCAGTTAATAAGTGGGTACCATCTTCTGCTACTTGAAACTGTCACCCAATCCACCATTCCTGACCCCAGAAGATAATCTCCAAAGGGAAAATGAAGATGAAAAAGATCTCTAGAACTTACACATAGCCCAGCTGTAAAACAAATTTTCCAAAAATGTCCTTGCTTTAAATCACTTCTTATAGAACAATCTAAGTTCATTATCGATATTTTAAGGGGAAAAAAAAAAAAGAAAAACCTAAGAAAAAGTTTCCATAGTCCCACGACCAAAAGACATTACATTTAACTTTATATTACAATGAAAATAAATTGAGTTCCTTTTTCCGCAGAAATAAAAATTGCCTCTGAAAAAACCTGAAGGTTTATCCTTTGGCCTAACTATGAGCAGAGATGGATGACAAGGACAGAACGCCAGTGCTTTGCTGAGGAAAAAAGAGGGTGGGCTGATGGGGACTCCTGGAGCCAAGCTGCTTCCTTTGAAACGGTTTTCAAAAGTTGTCTTAATCATTTCAGATTACCTGACCATGGCTGCCATGGAGGAAGAATTTCATAAATGCAAGATTTGGACATCTATGAGGGTTTTATCTTTCTTCCTAGCAGCTATTTCCTAAAGTTCACAGAAAAGAGACAAGCAGGGAGCCATAAGAAAGCACTTTCATGTGTTCTAACGTTCCTGCACTAAGGAAGAAAACCAGGAAAGTAATAACCTAGAAAGATCACGCTGACCCAGGAGTCCAGACATATAAACAACATCTGATTCAAACTATCTTCACTGAAGCCGGGTTACCTCCTTCAGTGCAAAGAATCAAAGCTACAGATCTTTGTAGTGCCAATTTAACATTTACAAAGTTCTTCAAGTTAAAAGACGTGGCAAGAAAGCCAGTCACAGCAGTGAAGAGGCAGAGACAAGAGGATCTCTGGAGCTTATTGGTCGTCTAGTCTAATAGGTGAGCTCCGGGCCAATGAGAGACCTTGTCTCAAAAGAGGTGGATGACATTCCTAAGGATCACACCCAAGGATGTCATCTGGCCTCCACATGCATGTGCATCTGTACACAAACAAACATATACACCTGCATGCATGTGCAAAGAAAGAGCGATTGAGAGGCCAATCCATATCTCATGTCAGTTCCACAGAGAAGACCAAGAGTCTTTCCACTGCAGCAAGGGAATACTTAGCAAACATTAAACACAGTGGTGAGAATAAGCCGCATGATGGGAGTGACCTGTGGCTCTAAGGATACAAGTTTCTGAGTGTACGATGGCAGCTGCAGCCTGCAGAATATCAACCAGAACAGTTTCTAAGCTCAGAAATATCTCCAAAGAAAGCTTCCTCAAATGTAGTTCTTTAAATATAAATTATTAAATAAAAGCAGCTGCTAGAAGATGCTCTTTTCTGTCTTGTGATTATACTCTTAGTTTCATTCTCAGCACAGAGATGAGAATTGTTTAGAACTGTGATAAGGATCCTCCTTGTCTCCAGTTCCTGCTCACAGACCCCCTGTCTTGAATGTCCATCCTCAGTTCATCAACCAACCTAGCTCAATTCATACAGCAAGTCTTCTGAAAAGCCTTTTCTAATGATTCTCTTCCCAATTCTCTTCCCATTAATTCTCCCCAATTTCCCACAGCATCTTCTGCACACCTCTACCACATCACTTCATGCTTGCACTTATTCACATATTTTTGAGCTCCTTAATATGTGTTAACCATTATTCTAGACATTAGGGGTGCAATAACATGAACAAAGCTCCCGTCATTCTGGGGTTTATATTTAGAGAAAGCCTATAAAGAGATAATAGATTACATATAATGCCAACTAGTGATTAATACTATTAAGTTAAAAAGAGGATTTTAAAATTCTGTGTGTGTGCATGCACACTCATGCACACAGTAGATAAATATTGGCTGAACAGATGGATGGGTGGGGGATGGTTTGGATGGATGGAGGCATAGGCATCCATGTTAGCATCCAATTGCTGTGATAAAATACATGAGATAATCAACTAAAAGAAAGAAAACTTATTTTGGCTCACAGTTGTAGAAATTTTAGCTCATGGGCACTTGGCCCTGTCACTCTGAGCCTGTGGTGGTATAGTACCTCATGATAGAGTGTATGGGAAAAGGGCGGTCACCTCATGGTGACCAGGAAGCAGAGAGGGAAGGGGAGAGGCCGGAGTTCCAACACCTCCTTGAAGGCATGTCCCCAACAACCTAACTTCCTTCTACCAGGTCCCACCTCAAGTTCCCACCATCTCCTAATAACACCATAGTCACGGATCTGTGGCCTCCAGGGGATCCAGCTCATAACTGGCATCCCGAATACCACAAATAATCTGGAAAGTTCTTTTTAAAATTCTACTTTATTTAGTTATTTTTATTTATATGCGTGTGCCCACATGAGTTTTTGTGCCCCATGTGCATGCTGGAGCCCATGGAGGCCAGAAGAAAGTATTCCTTGGAACTGGAGTTATAGGTAGTTGGGGCTGCTATGTGGGTGCTGGGAACCAAACCCAGGTCCTCTGCAGGAACAGTAAGTGCTCTTAACTGCTGAGTCACCTCTCCAGCCCCAGAAAGTAAATCCTTAAGGAATATGAAATCCTTTCATTCATTTTTGAGCACAAGAGCACAAGTGTGGCTATCCTGACCTGCCTTAACCATTCATCACCTCACAATATCATATCAGGACCTTCCTGTCTCCGCAGACCTATACTCCACAACAACAAGCTCCTACCTGAGACACATCCTTTCCTCACACACTGGACCAAACATCTTCTATCCCTTTAACGCTGAGCTCAAGCTTTACCTCCTCCTTTCCTGTCAAGAGGACACTGCCAAAGGAAGGTCACACTGTTCATTTATGTCTTCCCCCTCAGCTGTGGTAGCCAGCCTCCGAGAGAGTTGTGGGAGTTAATCTCGTTTGACCACTTGATTGGATTGAGACTACTATGAGAACAGTAAACTACGTGTGTGTGTGTGTGTGTGTATGTGTGTGTGTGTGTGTGTGTGTGTGTGTGTGTGTGTAGCATTCCCATTAGATCATGAAGGGTCTGGCTTAATCCAGTGACAAATACAATATATGAATAGACTACTGAGAGGTAGTGCGACTGTGAAGATGGGGCCTAGTTAGAGGGAGTGTGTCTCTGGGGCATGGCTTTGAAGGGTGTTCTTGGCCCTGTCCCTTCCTGTTATTCCTCTTTGCTTTCTGGCTGCCATGTGGTGAGCAGCTTTCCTGTGCCATGCCCTTCCTCCATTCTTCTGCTTTGTCACGGTTCTAAAAGAAATGGAGCCTGTTGATCATGGACTGGAAGTTCTGAAAACAATTCAAAATAAATCTTAAATCATTTTCATCTCACCGATGAAAAGTCTGGTTAACAATAGTCCACAAAGATCCTCACCTTTGAGTCCCACGTTCTCACATCTTTCCCCTCCATGTTGCATGAGAATTGACCCACAAATGCCCAACAAAATGAAGCAAAAATGAAGGTTTGTAGCTTCTAGGGCACCAAAGACATCAAAGCTTCCGGTTTGGCCTCTTGGATCACTTGCTCTGAGGAAAGCCAGCCACCACACTGTTAGGACACTCAAGCAGCACCATGGAGACACATGTGGAAAGGAAGCAACTTTCCACTCATGTGAGCAAACTGGACTGTAAACACATCCTCTAGTAAAGCCTTCCGGCACCTGTAGTCCTCAGAAACATTTTGTTGTAAATTCATGAGATCCTGGACAGAACTGAGGGCCACAGGAATCCTGAATTCCTGACCCACAGAAACAGTGAGCGATAGGTAAGTTCTGTCATGGTTTCAAGCCACTAAATACTGAGTACTTTGTTTAAAAAGAAAAGATAACTAAAGTAGCAACCACCAGATAATCTCTCTCTCTCTCTCTCTCTCTCTCTCTCTTTCTCTCTCTCTCTCTCTTTCTGAAGGTGTGTGTGTGTAAACTAGAGTTCAACGGTTCAATGTTGGATGTCTTCCTCTATTGCTCTCTGCCTTTGTTTGTGGAACAGGGTCTCTCACTGAACCTGGAGTTCACTGATTTGCCTAGATTGGCTGGCCAGCAAATTCTGTGTCCACTTTCAAGCCCTACTGTACTGGGGTTACAGAAGTTCACTGCTACACCCTGATGTTTATGTACGTGCTAGAGATCTGAACTCAAGTCCTCAAGTGCTTTGCTGACTGATCATCTCCCTGGCCTCTGGATGACTTATTTTATGACTCTTCAGCCACCAGGATCTGCAACAGGTACAAAGCAGGCGCTCCAAAGATGTTTAGCGAATCAATGATTTTAGAATCCAGACATTTTGTCCTGATTATGCCGTCCTAAGCACTTTACATCTGCTATACTAATTAATCCTATAAGAAGGTCCTAGCATCCCCACATCAACAATGAGGAAACTATGCCCAAATAGATGAAATAACTTATTCAAGGTCAACAAGTAGCAAGTAAGAAAGCCAGGCTTTGAAGATAAGAGTCTGAACCCAAGATATCATTCTTAAACATTATGCCAAATTATTATTTTTTAGTCTCTTTGAGACAGTATCTTCTGTAGCCCCAGTTGTCCTGGAACTCACTATGTAGACCAAGCTGGCCTTGATCTCACAGAGATCTGCTTGCCTCTGCCTCCCAACTGCTGGAATTAAGGGCATACACCACCACTCCTGGCGTGCCAGATTATTTGTGATGACAATATTCGTAGGGACAGAGGACCTAGCTAACTCTTCTCCACCTCCCTCATGGGGCCCAGGGTCTTGACAATAAATGTGGGGAGAATGAACAAATAGATGAGCATCAGATACCCCCTTCACACTTGATTCTAAATCCCCTCAATAAATGACACTAATCCTTTTGTATGGTCTTGATAGTCAGCAGTTGGTCTGTTCCTTCCGGATTAAAATCAAATTCTAAATATAAATTTGATTTCATTCTTGAAAGGCACTGTGAAGTTTCACGGAACAACTGCTGTGATCCAGCTTCTCTCCCACCTGCTCCTCCCACTGCTCTGCTGGCTTTGCCTCCTCCACCACAAACACCCCACGGCAAAGGTTTGGGAATAAAACGAGGCTGTCGAGGTGTCCTCACAGGACTCTGTTCTTCTCGACTCTGCTTTACCACCCTGCCCTTCCCTCTGTCCCTCACCATCAGAGACCTTCCTGGACATGGAGCCTGGCTGTGCTGCTTCTTCTGTTCCTGTATCCCTAGGCCTCACCCCGAACAGGGTCAAGAGTCATTTACGGAGAAGGGAGTAAGAAATCCCAGTCCTACCTGAGGAACCATTAGCAACTTACTGCTGATGGGAGGCGGAAAGTTAGTCTCATTTAAGGGTGAAATTCTTGTTAGGCTGACCAAGTTCCAGTGGATGAACACATATCAAGGGCATTTGAGGACACAAATTTGACTATATATATATATTCTCTCATATACATATGCGTGCTCTCTCTTGCTCTCTCTTAGAGAGAGGTCATATGTAGGTCATTTATTGAGGGGATTTAGAATCAACTGTGAAGGGGGAGGTGATTTAAATATGATCAAAATATACTGTATGAAATGGTGCTTTCATCATTGATGATAGGCCGCCGTGAGAGACAGCTGCCTCCAAATTTCACAGGCCAGGGAAGGAGCAGAGGAGAATACGAACAACTATAAAGCAGTGTACATGTGACACAAGAAATCGGTCCCCGAGGCACTGAGGGCGTGGGGGCACCCTGCGCCATGCTTCCCCATCTTCCCTCCTGAACTCAAGTGCCAGCTATTCATATTTGAGGCAGGCCTAGCTGTTGGGAATTTCTTTATGGTGCATATAGTATATTAGTGACATATGATTCTTGACAGGCTTAATTAGCACATATTCTTTATATGTTTTCATTTAATTTCATAATCAATAGCTGCTAAAATTAAGGACAGCTCATTTTTAATGAACTAACTTAGAACACTAACGCATACATGTGGCAAAATGCTCCAACAATACAAAGAACTGTATAATGAAAATTGGGTCTCTCCCATTGCCTCCGAGACCTTGGGTTGTCTTTCTAGAAACAATCACTGCCACCAGTTACTAGAGTGTCTTTCCAAAAGTACCACATGTTTGATGAACGAATGGATCTTTACTAATAAGAACATACTATGTCCTGAGCTGCACCTTTTCTTTCCCACCCAATGACATATCCTAGAGTTTGCTCTATGTGAGCACATCTCTTTGTTCCTTTTAATAGCTGCAGAGGGTTTCATAATATGAATATGATAGATCCAACCAGTCTTCTAAGGATGTTCAATTACATCATCTACAAAAATTTGAAGCAGTCCAATGTTTTCTTAATCATAAGCAAACAGTGTTTTGTTGCTTTTTAGCAGTTAATAAATAAATCACCACTTTCCAACATATTCTGATCTTATTTATTTTCCTGGTTTTTTTGTCTGCATTCTGAGATCCACTTTAATGTATAAGGTCAATAGCTCTCAGAAGAACTGATCCTGTCTAGATTTTCATGTTACTGGAAAGCTTTTGGCTACAAAGCTAAGAACTCAGAAGTTTCCTTTCTAAGGTAACTTGTTACCACAATAGAAACATTCCCTTCAAATACTCATGATAGGACTGTGGGCATGCAGTGTCCTTGAATAACTGGTGCCCGATCCCTTTCTGATTTTAAGTGAAGAAACTGGTCATCTTATAATCACTTCTTCCCATCAAGAATTAACATCTACTTTAATGCATCATGCAGACTGCTCATCTGGGTGTCTCTTCTGGGTCTGTGAATAGAACTACGATTCACTACACTTGGTTTCCTTTACAGTTCTATAGGTTTTGCTCCAAGTACTAAGGCTATCATTCTGGGAAGGATTCAGGAGTTTTGTCAGACAGCCAAAGGAGCTCATGGTACCAAAAAGAGTAAACCTTTCTGGCCACCAGTGAATTAAATATATTTAGGGCAGCAAGAAAAATCACTCATTTTTGAAGAAGTCTCCCCTAAGAATCTCCCATTTATTGGCCCAGATCTCCCATTAATTCACGTCTAGGGCCAGAATTCACACTGTGGGTGTGGGATGGATGAAGAATAACATCTGGTGCTGAAAGTGTTCTTGAAACAGTCATGGGTTGGAGCTGTTCCACAAATGGAACAGGGGCAATCATTCTCTCTAGAAAAACAGTGACTTTCCTTCCAGAGCTCAACCAGTCCCAAGGTGACATTTCAAGGAACATGAGTTTAAAGTCAAGATCACCAGAGCAAACAAACCATTGTAGGTGAAAACTGGAGATATTACAATGATCATATACAAAATCTAGGATGAGTAACTAGTTTAACACATGTAAATAAATAAAAGAAATAACAGAACTAAAGAGATGAGAAAAATGATTAAGTAAACAACTTTTTAAAACAGTCAAAAAGAATTTCTGAGGTATCAAATGTAATCACGAAAAACAAAAACAGATAAATACTGTATTGTAGCAAAAGACATAAGTTATGAAACATAAGATGGACCTGAAGAACCTTCCCAGGAAGAACCACCGAGGCACAAGTTAAAATATGTGAAGAGAATAATACGGAGTTCAGTGGCATGAAATATGGGGTGATGTTTAACATGTTAAGAAAGGAAAAAAATAGATTGGGTAGAGGCAATATTCGAAGAATTACGGCCAGAAATTTCTCAAAAAATCAAAAACCTAATTTTCTCAGATTGAAGAAGCAAAAGAACCCAACCACAGTAAATAAAAAGGAGAGATCAGTATCTAGATGCTCACACTTCGAAAGTGAGTAAAACTGAGGAAAGTAAAAATCAAGAGGAAGAGGGTAAAAACGGATGGAAGACCACCGGGTGAGAGCAGACGCCATCTCTGCATCTAAAGGTAAGCCCCTCTTCCAAGAGCTGAGAGAAAACAACTTAGTCCAGACTAACATAGAAGAAAATCTATCAGGAGAGCAGTGAGCCAAAGACATTCTCATCAGGCCAACAGAAGTAGGTATCATCACTAACAGACCTTCACCAAAGGTATTTTTATTTATTTAGTTAGTTAGTTATCTTTGGTGTTCTGAGGCAGGTAGATCTGGCCTGGGACCTACTATGTAGGTGGGGATGGCTTCCATTTCACAGACATCTGCCTGCCTCTGCTTCCTGATTGCTGGGATTCAAGACCTATGCCACCACACCCGACTTTTTTTATTTTAGTTTTATTTCCATTTTTTATGTAGTTAATTTTTTTTTATCTTTTGAGACAATGTCTTACTATGTATCCTTGGTTAGTTTTAAAACTGTAGCAGTCCTTTGGAGGGCTGAGATTACAGATGTACATCATCATGCTTAGTTTACTAAAAGTACCTTTAAAGGACGTTCTGGGGGTGAGAGAAGCAAATCAGAAGGAAAAGCTGACATACCAGAAGGAATATTTAAGCAAATAAAACCATGACTGTGGATATCTACGTTAATGTTGATTGCATGATACTTAAAAACAATCACTGATTAGTGGTTCCAAAAACTTTGTATAGAAAAAAATCGTTAAGGAGGAAAGGCTGTCTTGACACCTTCCATGAGGCCCTCCCAAGATTGCCCCTCTGCCTCCAGCTCCCAGGAGACAAGTTACATCCAAATCAGGGAACCGTGTTAAACAGGGATGAGGAAAATCAGATTCAAAGCCCTTTCTTACACTGTCTGAAAAGAAGGTAAATATATTAACTTTAGATTATAACTTGTTAATATGCATGTTGAAATTTCTAGATTCCTAAAAGAAATAGTGTTTAAACAAATATGGAAATAATCCAAATGAAGGGAGAAAAAGGGTAAAAGGAAATAGAAAAGATGAACAAAGAAAGATCAGACAAAATGAGATGAAAAATTAAGAGTTAAGCCAGGAGTGATGACTTATGTCTGTAATTCCATCACATAGTAGACCTGAAGTATGTTATAAGCTAGCCTGGGCTACTGGGTAAGAACCTGTCTCAACACAACTTAAATAATAAATAGGATATTTGAAAGTAAAGGGACAGTGCATATATATCAAGAAAATGTCACAACAATGCTTGGTAGTTGTTTTGATATCAGATAAAATAAATTTACTCAAAAACTTATATATAGATTGGCAAGATGGCTCAGGGGTCAAAGTGCTTGTCAAGCAAGCCTCATGATCTGAGTTTGATCTCTGAAACCCGTGACTAATTAATTTTTGAAATTTTTAACCCTTACAGGTAATAATGATGGTTGTTTCATAATAAAATAATTCGATTGCAAGGCCAACAAAGATGTTAAACTTGCATGAACCCAACAGAAGTGGCTCAATATACACAGGGCAAAAATGGCCAAATAAGAAATATTTGGCTAATTCACCATCACAGAGAGATTTTACCACAGATTTTAGTAACTGAAAGAAAATTGTAGTCATTTAGAAGACTATAGTAAGAATCAAACTTGGTGTATTAGACTCTAGAACATTACTTGAGGAACTGAAGAATGGAAATGCCATGACCACACGTGCTTGGAGAGGCAGTTTATCGGACAGCTGCCCTCTTATCACAACAGGCAGCAAGGTACTAGTGAGCGGACAAACTGGGGAAGGGAACTTAGTGCTGACTTATCAAAGGCAGGCCCCATATTGCTGGGGGTTCCAGCGGGGAGCTGGGAGTATCGGCTCCTTCCCCAAATATTGAGGCATCTTTCCCACACCTCTCCATGCACGAGGCCTTTGTAAGTCGCCCCCAAATAAACTCTACTACTTCTAATTAGAGGGCTTTTTCTCGTTCTGTTCCGCCAGGTTGGGACCAGAGGGTGGGGCGTGCCAAAGCTTGGGAAAATCTGAGCAACATATGCCTAGCAAAAATAGAAGAAAAACTTAAAAGCAAAAGTTAATGATATAGGAAATAACGTTAGAGAGCAAATAGTTATTTAGCTGGGATAGACTATAAATTCTCTAGTTTATCTGTTGAAAGACCCACATTTCCAGTTTCACTGGTCAATCACCTGATCACAGGACCACCCTTAAGAAGGTGGGTTCAACTTAAGCTGTACTAAATAGGTGGGTAGAATACAGAGTGTTAATGAGGCAGTGGACTTTTCCCACTCGGAATCCCGCCTCCCCGGGCAGTTCTTCTGGACCCGGTCACAGACATGCAGCTCTCCGTAAGTCTGTGCGCTTTTCTGAATTCTTCAGAAAAGCATAATCTTTCCTTTTCTTCTTCATATCCTTTTCTAAACATGCTTTTTCTAAGGCTTTGGGCTGCCCTAGCATCTTGTATTTCTCTACTTTTCTCTAAAGCTTCTTCTCCCAGCCATGTGGCTGCCAGTCCACCACCTGTCTGACTCCATGTAGGCTCTAAACCTGCATGACTTTTTGGCTTCTTTTCTACTCCCTCCATTCTCCTCTTCCAGGCAGCTGCTGAAATCCCCAGCTTGCCTGTCTTGAGGATTTTTCTTCAAATTCCAATAAAATTATCCTAAAGCTTCTGATTGGGTCCATTCTTAAATTCTTTTATGAATGAGACTAAGAACCCACTAGGGGACACTCTCATTTCACCCCGTTTCAATAAAGATGAAGAGATAAAAGCTTATGGATTCTGGAGATTTAAGAGACATATGAGCAGGGACTGGAGAGACGACAGCTCAGTGCTTAAGATCTTTGGCTGCTCTTGCAGAGGACCTGGGTTCCATTCCCAGCACCCACATGGTGGCCAACAACCATTGGTAATTCCAGTTCCAGGGGATCCAACACCCTCTTCTGACCTCTGTGGGCATTGTACAACATGGGTGCACATACATACATGCAGGTAATGCATTCATACATGTAAAATAAAAATAAAATAAAAAATAGATATATGAACAATCAAAATGTATTGCTAATGTATGGCTCTTATTTAGATAAAATTCAAACATGCTATAACAAAAAGATAAAAGTTAATGGAAAAAAAATGAAATCACTACATACATGAGGTTTATTTGTTTTAGGTGATACTAATGTTGTCTTTGTGGTTTGTAATGGTTAATCTCAATTGTCACCTGCAGATCTAAAATCACCTGGAAGATGGGTCTCTGGATATGCTTGTGGATTGTCTTGGTTAGGTTAACTGAAATGTGAAGACTTGTCCACTGTTATTGGCATCTTTCTCTGGACTGGGGTCCAGGGCTACACAAAAAGGAGAAAACGAGCCAAACATAAGCATTCATCTCTCTCTACTCTTGACTATGGATGCAATGTGACCAGGTGCTTCGAGCTCTGCTGCTGTGGCATCCCCACCATGATGGACTATGATCTTTAACTATCAGCCCAAATAAATCTTTCCTCCCTTAACTTGCTTTTCTCAGAGTATTTTATCACAACAGTAGCAAAGTAATAAAGAAAGAAAAATTGGGTCCAAGAAGTGAAGTCATCGTTGCAATAAACCTGACCATATGGTGCTTAGGCCTTTGGAACTGATTTGTGGAAGGAATGTGGATGAGTTTGGAACTTTGGGCTGGGAAACTTCTTGAATGCTGTAAGCAGAATTTTGTTGACTCTTTTGACGGGAGCTTGGAAGAAAGTTGAGAGAAATGTGGACAATGGAGGCCCAGTTCATAAGGTTCAGAGGGAAACAAGGACTCTATCAGGAACTAACTAGGAAATGTCAGCTGTTATTTGGGCCAGGAATCTGGCTTCATTCTGCCTGTGTCCTGAGAACATGAGTAAAGTTGAATTTAAAGGTGATGGACTAATTTGTTTGGCAGTGAAAATTTGGGAGCAGGATTGCCTTCAGGGCTGATGCTGAGAAAGTGGATGTAACTGCTACTGAGATCAATATAATTTCTAATTATATCAACTCTTCAGGCTAAATACCACAACTTAAAATTTTCAATGAAATGGTTGTGTCACGAAATTCTTTGTTACAGATTTTGATTGGCCCTGTTTTTGTGTTTCTTTATTCGTTGACAATTCATATGCATATTTTATCATATGCACACCTCTTCATTTCTCTCCTGCTTATGCTAATCCCCAGTCAGGAACTAGGGAGGAGAGTCCTTTGCCTAATCCAGGCACACACACAGAATGAGGAACAAATGCTTCTCAATCTGTACCTGGCTCAGAGCCACAGGATGACTATCCAGATGGCTTACTGGTGGGGACAAAATGCCTAATAGTAGTTAGGTCTAGTCACTCCCAGTGTGGATAGGTGAGAAAGACTGGACAGGTGAAGTTCTCCAGAACGTGCAACTCAGGGCTGGCAACTGCAAGCCCCACCAGAAGGGTGGGCTCATTATTCATGCCACATAGGAGGCGGCCATTTCTCATCCTCATGGCCATCCTGGGGGTGTAAAGCACAATTCCCACTTTACAGGTGAAGAAGGCTGCAGAGAAGTGGCAGGCCTGTCTCTTTGATAAGTGGCAGAGCCAAGGTACAAGCCTAGCACAGTCCAACTTCAATGTCCAGTTTCTGTGACAACAGCTGCTGGTCCAGAGCCCTCTGGTCTCCATCAGAGTTGCCTCCCAGCAACCACTTTGCTTGAATAACCACTCTTTCCTCTTCCGGCATCTTTGCATAACTCATTTTTTTATTTTCTAATCTTAGCTAAGAGGAGGTAAAAGCCCTTTTTTCCATTCATACCCACAAAAGGTCACAAAACCTGGAATAAATCCACTTTGTCAAACTAATCCATTTTAAAATAATGCATATAGAGAGTACTCTAAAAAGTTTGAAGGCAAAGTATTAAAATGATTATCACACTTGTCCAAGCAGACCAACTCAGCTGAGAGCTCTTTGGGACTGGAATAAATTAAAGGCATAATTATGCAGATAAGGTGAGACAGAACTTAGAGCACTAAGTCAACAAATCAGGTGTACACCTAAAAGTACACCTTTGTTTCTTTACATTCACATAGACAACCCATGTTGGCGATGAAGGACTCATGGGGGCTGAGCCAGGTGTCAGGAGACCTAGGTTCAAATTCAGGTCTGCTAGTTGACGCCCTCGGCACAATCCAGGATTCCTCTGCTTTCCCTCTTTTCTTTCTTATGTTCCCCTGACAGGTCATTTGCTATGCCAAATAAGACTGAAGGTTCGGGGAGCCACGCTACCTGGGTTTGTTTTCTGCGTCCACTGTTACCCCATATGACCATGGCCAAGTTGCCCAACCATTCTGTCTATTTACTCATCTCTATAAAGGAAAAAAGAATAGTACTTATTGTGATGGTTGATTTTAAGTGTCAAGTTGACTGGATCACTGGGAGCCCAGATATTCGTTAAACTTTATATCTGGCTACATCTATGAGGCTGTTTCTGAGTAAGATCAGCATATTCTAAAGTAACAGCTTACTCCCTGTTACAGATGGGTCTCACCCAATCCATTGAAGACCTTAATAGTTACAAGGCTTAGTGAAGGAGACTTTTCTCTCCTTACTTGCCCTCAAAGTAGGACATTGGTCTTCTCCTGCCTTCAGATTTGAACTCAGACTGGAACTTAACCTATCGCTTTTCTAGATCTCCACTTGCCAAATGTAAGTCTTGGATTTCAAATCTTTCTAACCACAGGAGTCAAAGCCTTATTTTTATATCATATTCAATGCTATGCATATATTACATATATGCATGTATTATAGGTATCCTATTGATTATACAGTATATATAAAACATTATATTATATATTCCTCAACATACAATGGCTCAATTGATGATTTTTTTTATTTTTTAAAGATTTATTTTATTGTTGTTTATGTTTGTGTATGTGTATGTGTGTGTATTCACATGTGTAGGCAACTGCCCATAGAAGCCAGAAGAGGATGCCCAGAACTGATGTTACAAGCAGTTGTAAACTACCCAACATGGTACTAGGAGCCAAACTCCAGTCCCCTGAAGGAGCAGCAAGCATTCTTAGTCACTGAGCCATCTCTCTTATCCCAATTTTTTTTTATTTTATAATGGTACAAAAGCTATCTATATAGCCACTATTTTGAAAAACATTTATAATGGCTGGAGAGATGGCTCACAGGTTAAGAGCACTGGCTACTCTTGCAGAGGACCTGGGTTCCATTCCCAGACAAACATGGCAGTTAACAACTGTCCATAACTCCAATTCCAGGGGATCTGACACCCTTTTCTGACCCCCTCGGGCATTACATGACACAGGTACACTTACACACATGCAGGCAATACACTCATACACATAAAACAAGAAAAAATATTTTAATGTATTTATTTTGTTTGTGCATTTGAGAGTCAGAGACAGGTGGATCCTGGGGGCTCACTGACCAGTCTGCCCAGCCTACTTGGTGAGTCCCAGGACAGTGAGTGACTGTCTCAAAAAAAAAAAAAAAACACAGGTGCATGGCACTTGAAGAACAACAGCTAATGTTATCCTCTGGCTTCCACAGGCCTGTGCACACATGTGCAATGTGCACCTGCACATATATGAATACACACCCACACACAAACTTATACACTAAAATGTACTGTAAAGCAAAAAAAAAAAAAAAGTAGAGAGAACCATGAAATAGGAAGTGCAAAACGTTCTTTAAAAGCTACAAAAACAGGCTGGGAAAATGATTTAATGGTTAAAGTGTTTTCACACAAGCATGCAGACCTGGGTTTGGGTCTCTAGAACCCAAAGTTCTTTGAGTCCCAGCCAACCTAGCTAAAACTGCAAGCTCCAGGCTCAGTGGAGAGACCCTGTCTCAAAAACTAAGGTGGAAAATGGTTGAGGACAACACTCAGTCTCCATAGGCACATAGATGGGTATGTGCACCTGTCCACATACATGAACACAGACACATACACACATACACATGCACACCATATATACATAGAACTACAAAATTATAAGAATTTGGGTCACTTCATTTGCAAACATAAGTGTTCTTTTTCCCTACTATAAATGTGATTTACAGAGACTGTAACTATGGTGACATCTAAGAAGAACTACCGAAAAAGAACTGATGCCAGGGTGTGGATTACAGCCTTATTTGCTTGTTCACTGTTGGTGTTCTGCCTCTCTCTAAAGCAGCTGGCCATCATGCTGCTAGTCAGATGGCTTCTGAATTGGCTGGACTTAATTAGAGCACGTGAAGGCACTAATAGCCAGACATCAGTACTCGGAGTTAATCAGCCACATGCAATACAGTTCTTTTTACTGTGCAGCCCAGAGAAGCATCCTTGGAAAAGCTAAAAGGTAAGGACCTGACCTGTCATTCTTTGCAAACAGGCTGAAATGCCAAAATATTGGGCTTTTCCAAGTGACCTTTCATTTTTTCCAGTTTCCAGAAATAGCACAGCTTCCCTTCTGACCATTTCTAGGAAATGAAATGCAGAACTCCAAATTCACACTGTGGGCTGACATCATTCCTTCTGTCTTCCCAGATTCAGAAGAACACACAGACGACTCATCCCAGTCAACTTTCTTCTGGAAAGGATGTCGCCATCCACTGCTTTCAAATTAGATATCCAAGTGGAACCTTTTTTAAATCTATTTACCACAAACTGTTTAAGCTCCCTAAAGTATCTTTCCAGGAATGTCCATGTTATTGTTTTGAACTTAGATAATAGATATAAAAGAAGATATTTTGATTTCCATTCAGAATCCCAGTAGCTTTATGAAGGACAAAATTATCATTATGCTCAGAAAGGATGACATAATATTTTTTATTTATGATCCCTAATTGGGATTGATCTCAAACACATTTTCAAAGAAATTCACTGAGACTGAATCCTAATTACAAGGCATCATGAGACTGGGTCAAGGGACATCTCCCTGGGGTGACTTCAAAGGCTCACTCAATAGACATTAATTGGCCACCCATCGGGGGAGCAGCATGAGACTACTATCTGGGTCTACAGCGGTGGTTGAGACAGAGCTATCTCCTTAGCCTCTCAGAGCTGCTTCCAACGGGGTCAAGGGAAGAAGTCTGGTCCTGTAACACGACAGCGGTTACATAAGGAGCCTGCAGTATGCTGACATCCCAATGGGCAGAGCATAGACAGACTAGGAACAGGAACAAAAACAGAGGCAAAACAGACTTGAACTGTTGAAAAGTTCTAGGCAAAAGGGACTTACATTTTCATTATGCCTTGCTTAGGAAAATGAAACTATACAAAAACCCCCCAAAAGCAAGAGCAACCACTTTTCAAGTTCAAAGAAGAAATAACTGGCTAGAACTTACCTAACAAGTGATCAAAGAACAGCCTCAGGCTAAGCTCAGGCCTGTTGGATGCACACTTTCCCTTTGTCTGGAATGTTTTATTAGTTGAGGGGAAAGACTTAGGTTATATAATGTTTGCTCTACCTACCTCACCCCAAGCAGGACTCTCTGCAAATAAGAGTCTATTCAGCATCTCCCAAAAATACTTCATGAAAAATAGCAGTATGAGTCGAAGAAGGAAGGAAAGAAGGAGGGGTGGGAGGCTGCAAAAACATCCTCTCCCTGAGAGTCATAGTGAGCAGTGACAATTGCAAACTCGGAGACTCCTGAGGACAAGGGACTTGCATCAGGATGTCTGTAGGTAGTGGGGCTAAAGCAGTCAACAACAACAACCAAAAACCAGAGTCCTCGCTTTTGTGGCATCTAGTGACATCATGGGAATGACATCACTGACATGTCATATTTAGTGACAATGTGGAAAACAATCAATACATAATGCTAAGGAAAAAAATAAAACTAAGGAGGACAGGAGAGGGAGGAGGATATGGTATCAGCAGAGATCTTACTAACAAAGTGACTATTGGGCCCAGGCAGGAAGGAGACTTTCCAGAGGACAAGCACTCCAGATAGAATGGCATGCGCAAATGGCCGGAGGTAGGACTGATTGGCATGTCTGAAGCACAGAAACGGGGTCAGTATGAGTCCTTCGATTTGAGTAAAGGGTGATAGGATAAAGGTTTGGGTCTGTCCAAGCCAAACAGCCGCCATCTTCATAAATTCGACTGTGTCTGTTTACAAAGGATCGTTGATCCTCCCTCATAGAAGGGGCCAGGGACATGGAGGGTCCCAGGAGCCTCACCTAAGTATCTGGCCACTCCTTGCAACTAGTTGTATGCATTTGTTTCCTAACTGTACGTGGCCTCAGGGTCTTGGGGAGGGACTATTGTATACAGGCTGGGAAGGAGTAAAGGAAGGGCTCCATCCTCGAAGCTGTGGACAAGCCATCATCCATGCTGGGTGAAGACTTCCAGGGCGACTGCTTCAAGGTCACCCATGCTCCTGTCAGTAACTCCGCCCCCATTCTCTGTAAGTAAACCCAACAAACTCACTGGTTCTCCAAGGGAAACTCTGACAGAATTCGGATTTGTCATTTGGGAACCTTAGAGGGGGGCAGACATTGCCTGTCTTCCCAAGGTGAAAGCTCCTGTGACAGGGGATAAGGAGCAAAGCGAGGCCAGAGCCCAGATACGCTTCACTCAGCTACGAATAAAATGAGGCCCAACTGAAGGTGACGGAGCAGAGTTCAATGATCTGACTTGTGCTTTAACTGAACCTTGGTGGCTGTGCTGCACACAGGACGGGTGAGGGGGCACAGGGAGACTGCCTAGGAGGCTACGCAAAAATTCCTGCTGACAACTGATGGCTTTGGGAGTGCAGTGGAGGTTGTAAGTGACGATCAGAGTCTGGCTATCTTAGAAGGCAGACCTGGGGAGAGTGGGACAAGGACAGTCCTGGGGCAAGGACAGTTGCAATACTTCTGACCTGAAGAACAGGATGGATGGGGTCTGAATAGACACAGAAAGAGGTCTGAAAGCCATAAGTGGTGGCACATGCCTCTAATCATAGCTTGTGGGAGGTAGAGGCAGGAGGATCAGGAGTTCAAGACCAGAGTCTACTGAGAGGGAAGGGGAGGGTAAGGGAGGGAAGGAGAGTGGAGGGACCGAGGGGAGGGACTAAGGGGAGGGGAGGGGAACAAGCAATCTAAAAGGTGGAAAGTTTGCTGGGTAGGGGCATGGAGATGAAGAGACCTGAAAGGATGCCGAGAACAAATAAGGGAGATAATGGTACCTGAGATGCTAAGGGAGGAAAGCATCTCCAGAGACATGAGCTCTTTCCTTAAGTGCTGCTGACAGAGAAATGAGAGTTGGAAAAAGACTGGATTTGAAAAGCGGGAAGCCAGGGCGATCCGGAGAGGAACTCTGTGGATGGAAAGGAGGAACGCTGCTTGGGTGAGTTCAAGAGAGGATAAGAATGTGTGTGCATGTGTGTATGGGCACATATACACATACGTGCAACATGCATATGGAGGAGGAGCTTGACGTCAGGTACCTTCCTCTGTCATCTTCATCTTGTTTTATTTGCTGTGGTTGTTTGTCTTTAATAGTTATTTCATTTGTCATTATGTGGGGAATATGATGTGTGTGTGTGTGTGTGTGTGAAAGCATGTCGCACGGTACAGAGTGGGCGTGTAGAGGTCAGAGAACAACTGTAGACTTGGTTCTCTCTTTCTACATTTACGAATCTCAGGGATCAAACTCAGTCGTCAGGCTTAGTGCCAAATACCTTTACCTGCTAAGCCACCTCAACAGAACACCTTCTGTTTCAAGAATCCAGAACTCATGATTGGTTAGACTGGCTAGCCAGAGAACTCGGGGGGCGGGGGGGACTCCACCTGTCTCAAACCGCCACACCCCACTATCCACCTACATTGGAGTTACAGACACTCGCCACCATGCCTTTATGTCTGTGCTGGGAATCTGAACTCGGGTCCTAATGCTGTACAGTAGGTACTGTACTGACTGAATCATCTCCCCAGCCCCCAAGGGGGAGGGGCTTCTGAAGACGGAAGTCTAAGTCATTCTATCATGGAGACAGGACAACTAAAGAAGGCAACATGCAGGAGAGGCTCTCCTGCATAAGAATCCATGATGGCTTCTCCTCTCAAGGAGAGAAGGCGGCAGACCAGGCAGTTGGATAGAAAAGAGGTGGAAGTGTGTGGAAAGCCTGAGGAACTTGCTTTTCTTGGGAGCTGAGGAGGTTTTATGAAGAGGAGAAGGAAAGAAGCCGAAGCTGCAGAGTAGACAGATGGCTAGGGCCAGGGAAGTGCTCAGCCCAGGGAGACTCCATGCCAACCAACTGATAAGCCTGGCAAGGCTGGGTGTGTAGTGTCCTCCAGCCACACTTTGTCTTTTGGGTAAATGTGGAGACCTACTAACTAGTTCATTTCTAAATGTTCCTGAACCTCTTTGATGACAGAAACTATGAACAGTCTCAAAGAGACTGCATAAAATGCTAGTTTATGTTTCAACAGATCACAGGGGAGAGGAAAATACCAGGACCCCCTAATTTCTCTTTTCTATTCAAATGATCATGGAGGGGCTGAGGCTGGAGACCACCATAGGGAATACAGGTATTAGTCCTGTTGGTCAAGTCCTGTTGGCCTCAGCACTCCGCTTCTAGCATAGAAAGGCATCCAGTCTGAGATAACCACACCAATCAAGTGAATGGTAACCAAATCAAAATGCCACCTACTCTCCAGGTATCCAACCACTATGTGCCAAAATGATCACTGCCCTCCCCAGAATTCACAGCCCTTGCATGTGTTTATAGCCAGGAACTTAATCAGTCAAGATACAGCTTGACTGCTTTAGCTCAAGAATAAATTGGTGTTTCCAATTCCTAAGTTTATCTATAACAAATGAAACCTCCTCTACTTCCTGTAAGGCAGAACACACTTCATAAAAGCTTGTATATCTCTGGCTTATATATGTATAATCTCTGGCTTATAGAAAATTACAAGTGGTGTTCCAAAGAGGCCCGCGCCCTTCACTCAGCTTTACTAATGCTTCCTTGAATCTCGTATAACCATAGCACAATCGCCCACACCAGGAAAACAGTACTGATGAATTATTATTTACTACTTAAATTACTACTCCATGGGCCTTGTTTCAGAGTCACAGCTTGCCTCTACTGTCCTTTTTCTGACTCAGGGTTCACTCCAGGGCCGCATATCAGACCTAGCTCTCAAATTTCTACCAATCTGTGGCGGTTCCTCGGTCTTGATCTTTCATCACCTTGGCATCTGTGGAGGGGCAGACCCATCAGACATTTTGATTTGGAATTCCCTGATCTTTTCTCATTATTAGACTGAAGTTGTGTGTTTTGGGTAAAAATCCTCCAGAAATGATGTTTGGCCTGCTCAGTGCATCAAGATAGGACATATATGTTGATATATCACAGTGCTGGTGATAAAAATCTTTGATTCTTTGACTAAGGTGATGTTTACAGGTCTATCCCATCAGCTGTAGAATGAAACAGAATTCCAGTCTTTCCTAAAAACTTATGGAGATAGTGGATGCTATCTGCTATGTTTAGCTAATGAGGACTTGAGCTCAGGTGTCCAAGAGCAAATGTTTTCTTCTTTTCTTTTCACGACCTCATCTGGATGTCTCTCTCATACTCACCTCATTGCAAAGCTCATTTTCCATGGGGAGCTATTATGACAAATCACTCTCATAAGCCTAGGGTTTTTTCAATGAAGGCCATAATACAAGGTATAAATACAGTCAGAGAATCAGATACTAAGAGGAAGCTCCCCCAGGCACAGTGGGACACTTTCAACCCCTGCCCTAAACTCACTACAAATACAGGTAGCAGCAAATCAGCAGAGCAGGACAGAACCAAAACAACAATAACTGATGAAACATTTAAATAGGACTTGAGGGTGCTGGACAGATGGCTCAGCAGTTAAGAGCACTGGCTGCTCTTGTAGAGGACCCGGGTTAGCCTCACAGCACCCACATGGCAGCCAATAATAGTCTATAACTCCGGTTTCAGGAGATCTGACACCCTCTTCTGACCACCATGAGCACTGCACAACACAGATGCACGTACACACATGCAGACAATACACTAATACACATAAAATAAAATTAAATGAATATTAAATAGGCCTTGGGGACCAAGGAGGAAAGCTGTAAGAAAGACAGGCAGAGCTCTTTTCTGCTAGGGGTGACAGAGAGGAGGGATGAAAACTCATCTTACGGATGATGATCAGGGCTGGCATCTTATTCTTCAGGCTAATTTTTAAAATTCATTTACTTTTATTAAATGTATAGAAAACTTACCTGCATGTAAGTATGCCAGGTACATTCAGGGGCCAGAACTGAGTGTTAGATCTTCTGAAACTGGAGTTACAGATGGTTGCCAGTCACCATGTGGGTGCTGGGAACCAAACCCAGGTCCTCTGCAAAAGCAGTCAGTGCTCTTAACCACTGAGCCATCTCTCCAGCCCTTACAAGCTAATTTTTTAAAGAAAAGCATGATCTAGAAGAAGGAAGGGAGTGGGAGGACATGAAGTGATCTTAGGAGAGTCTCAGGGAGGAGGAGCTTTCTGAGGAAGACCTGGAAGGAGGAAGAGTCCTGGCAGGTGAGCTGTGGGCGAAGGGGAAGGAAAAGAGCCAAGCATGTCCCAGGGACCAAGAACGCAAGGCATTTGGGATGGAGCACACAGGACAATGAATGGTTGCTTATCACATGTGCCCTGTACTGCCGCGGCTGCTTTGAACAGTCTCCTGCTCTGCTCTAAGGATTCCAAGCAGAGCTCAGGAGAGGAGGTCCTGGGAATCCACAGGTACCAAAGACTCCTGAATGATAGCTTGGGAATCACTAATGAAGAGTTAGAAGGAGAGTCTTGGCAGGAGAGGAGGCTAAGCTTGGCCACAACACATGTGCTTCATGAGGTAAGGACATGGATAAGTGCCATGTAATCCGAATGACCAGAATTACACAAGAAGAGTGTGATTCTCGCAGAGTAGTCCCCAGACTAGAAACAGCAGTGTCATCTGAAACTTGTGAGAAACTCGAGTTCTCAGATCCACCAAATCAAAAACTCTAGGGGGAGATCTGGTGAGCTGTGTTCACAAGCCCTCAGAAGGTGTATTGCTACATATTTCTTTGGTGTGCATGTCGGGTGGAGTAGGTGGGTGGGAGCATGCTACAGCGCCTGAGTAGAGGTCAGAGGACAACTCTAGAGAGTCGATTCTCTCCTCCAACCATGTGGATCCTGGGGACTGATTTCAGGTCATCAGCCTTTGAGGTAGGTGCTGCGGCCATCTTGCATCCTCCTCCAGTAGTTAAAGAAGCCCTGCTTTGAGTCCATGCTGCAGTCAGTGTGTGCTGGGCAAAACTGTATCAAACTCCTACCGTTTTCAGTCCCAGTCAAACTCACATTGCCATTGACATTGTTATTTAATCCTCCTTCTGCAGCATGTAGTGACTGCAACCCAGCACATATCTGAATACCCTGTGCCGCTGTTTTATAAATCACTATTGCTTACTGCTTGACCAAGACTCTGCAAATGTGTTAAAGCAAAACTGTTAAGTCGTTGCTTCTCAGATTTTCATGTGTAAACAAAGCAGCTGCAGATCTTGCTAAGATGTGATTCTGAAGCTCCAAGTCTGACGACAGGCCTAGGTTTGTGCCTGTCCAGCAAGGTCCCAGGCCTTGATGCTGTATCCCCGGTATGTGGTCCACACTGAGCATCAGCAGCGCATTGCATTAAATCTAAAAGTTCCTGTGGTGGGACACCGTCTCCCCACCAGCGGGACGTTCCTCTCTGACCAGGTCCTTCCACCCCGCAGTCTGCTGCAGACCCCATCCTCACCCTCAACTCCCATCCCCGTTTCTCTTAGTCACCTAGTCAATACTGTCATTTCAGTCGCTTCATCCATTCTGTGCATGAGAGGAGCAGAGCAGAGCTTTGTGCCCACAGCGTCAGCAGAGAGAATTAATGGACGTCCCCAAGTGCTTTCTTTGTGCCTCCAAAGGGGCTTTTCCAGGAGGGAAGAGCCAGCTCATTTGTTTGCAGAGCTAACTATCCATTATTTACAACATAAACTATTAGGTTTAGCTTCATCTGAGACTGCAAATCAATAGGCATTCTTCAGGGCCAGAGGGGCCCCAGTCACTCTCCCATGAGCTCCATCCAGTAAGAGTAGCCAAAGTCCCAGCTGGGACCACCACATTAACTCAGTGAAACAATATGTGGTGCCTGGAGACAGCACATCCTTAATGAGGTAGAGCAGTTTCCATCTACCCTACAACACACTTGTGGCCGCCCCATGCACTCATGAGATATCATGTGGTTAAGTGTTTATGTGAACACACCTGTAGGGTTGCAGTCTGAGACACAGCTGCAAATATTTACTAAGCACAGCCATCAAGACACAGTCTTCCCCTCAACTTCAGGGTCCCTTTTCTAGATTTTCCCTGCAGAGTGATTCATACTTTTCTATCTACCTCTGTCCTTAAAAAAGTAGTTATTATATAAAGCTGCTTGAGAAAAATCCATACAACCTGTTTGGAACAACTCAACTATAGTTAATAAGAGATTTCTGAGATGCAAGTCTAGATTCTTGACATTTGAGCTCAATGTGCAAGGAGTAACTTGCAAATGTTCTTCCTGTGTGAGAGATCATAAAATGATCACTGGGGAATATTTATTACAACCAGTGTCAGATGATGCACTGTAAAATTTATGCAACTGAAAAGCCTGAGTGTCCAATATAAAGAAGATTGATCTGATGTCTTGGTCTTATTGGCCCAGGGCCACTGTTTATTACATGGAAGCCTACATTCTCTTTGAAGACTTCGTGGTGGCAAAAATACTGCCATTCACCATATTATTTTTAATATGTATACTTAACAAAGGAAGAAAAAAGAGAGCACCATCTGACAACGCTCTAATGAAGTCCAAGAAATAATAAATCTGACTCTAAGGAAAAGATGAGAGAAAAAACAGTATAGAAATGTTTTTGGATGATTTGAAGACCACCAACATTATGTATAGTGTAAGCAGAAACCATCAATTATAAAGATGCAGAAATAGGCTAATAAAAATTTTAGGTATGATTGTAATTAGATAGCTATCCACCAAGTTCATCATTCAAGTCCTATAAAGCTTGCTACCCAGCACAGAGGCCATAAGAACTTTTTATGTAGGCCATTTCTATTCCTGTGAGCCCAAATGGAGATTCTTAACATGCCAGTCTTTCCATGTAAAATTCTGCAAATGGCTACTGTTCCCACACTACAGCTTGTTAACTTTGAAAAATACAAAATCCCCACAGACTTGTCTAGTCCATTTGTAGACTGTAGGACTGTTTCCCAGTGACCTTGGTCCCACCCGTTTTCCCCACTTTCTTGTTGGGGTTGAAACGTCTTCAAGTAGAACAGAGCGGACATAACAGCCCTGGCTTTTTTCTAGTAGCCCATAGAAATAGAACAGTCTTTGATGCTTTACCCCCTTGAGTCAGACAGGCTCAAGACACAAAACTATGGCCAAGTAGTTTGCTGTGGTCCCTTAGCTGCAGTACAAATAGGGTACACACAGAAGAGGGACCCCCAGGCAGCTTGCCAGAGCTTTAAAAGAATCCTAGGTTTCTCTGTCTCTTGCCACCTATCTGTAAGTAATGAATCAAATTCATATAATATGTTGTGTGGGGGCGGTCACTGGACTCTGACGCATTGGTAACCAGGGCACAGCAAACCTGCTTTACATGAACAGTCTTCAGCATGGTATTCCTAGACAGAGCAGAGTCCCACGGCTACTTAAATGTTCCAAGATGACAAGAACTTACCTACCTTTACTTCTAGTATATCCATCCCTAGAGCCTAGAGGGATATGAAATCTGTCTCCCAGGAATAAATGAAAGATTACACAAGTCTCTCAGCATATGAAGCCACAATGAGTTCACCATTAGGCTGTGTCTGTTCAATTATTCAACAAATACACACTGAATGCCTGTTAAGGAGGCTGGTACATATCCACAACAAAACAGTCTCCGCCCTCATGAAACTGATAGACTAGTTGGAAAAGCATGCAATAAACAAACAGACCAAGAATAGAAACACTTTGTGCCTTCACAATGGATTTGATAACCATTAACATATCTATAGAGTAAGAAGATAAATACAAACAAATAATATACAGCCATCTGTTGGTATTTATGGGAGACTGGCTTCAGGCTTCCTCACATGGATACAAAATCTGTACATGCCCAAATCCCTTTTATGTAAAATCACATATTATTGGCATACAGCCTAAGTATATCCTCCTACGTAATCATATCTAGATTATATATAATATTTAAAGCAATGTTAGTGTTTTATTAGTTGTTAAACTGTGTTGTGTAGGAACTAATGACAAGAAAAAAAGGTCTACACATGTTCAAAAAAGACAATTTTTCCCCAAACATTTTCGATCCATACACAGAACCTGTGGATATGAAGAGCCAGTTGTATGTCAGGTAACAAAACTGCTATAGAGAAAATCAAAATAAGATAAAGGAGATGGGCGGCTCTCCACAGGTAGTCACTGGAGCAACTCTCTATCAGTATCTGAGCAGAAAGGTAAGGTGAGAAACACAGCCATAAGATGATGGATGGAAAAGACACACCAGGCATGGGAACAGCAGGTGCAAAAGCCCTGAAAGGACGCCAGATGTGAGGAAAGAAGTCAAGACAGAGAACATGGCTGGGGAAGGGGAGAGGCCATGTAGGGAAATGTTCTCTAAACTCAGGAGTCAAGAAATCACCAGCAGCAGCCATAAAAATAAAATAGCAGGCTGGGGATGTGGCTCAGTGGTAAAGAACAGGCCTAACGTGCAAGAGTCCCTTGGTTCAATCTCAGGCACTACAAAAATATAAAAGATTTAAAGCCTGCCTTTTGTAAATTCACAGACTTGTACTGCTAGTGAGTATCTACTAGCCACATGTGACTATTTACATTTAAGTTAACAAAACTTAAAACGTAGCCAGTATAATGGCTCAGCAGATAAAGGCACTTGCTGCTAAACTTGAAGACTTGAGTTCAATCCCCAGAGCCTACTTGGTGGAAGACGAGAAATAACTCCTGTAGGGTGTGCTCTGACTGCCACATCTGTGCCCTGGCATGTATGCATCCACCGACATTCATTCTAATTAGATAGCTATCCACCAAGTTCATCATTCAAGTCCTATAAAGCTTGCTACCCAGCACAGAAGCCATAAGAACTTTTTATGTACGCCATTTCTATTCCTCTCTTCTCTCGCTCTCTCTCAAAATATAATTTTTAACAGTTTTTAAATGCAGTTTAGCTGCATTGGCCACAATTTTAATATTTCACAGCCACAAAGCTAACGGCTACTATACTGGGCAAAGCAGATACTTCCATTGGAATGCAGAAAGTCCTCTTTCAGAGTTTGTGATCTCTCAAATGTCCCTGGGCAGAATTTCAAGTGTGTCCACAGTGTGCAGATGAATGGGTTTTCTGAATAGAAGGCTCTGGATTTATATTGTCTCACAACCCAGCTGGCATCCAGCTGCAGACAGAACCAAAACACACTGGGAATCACTGTCATATGTACTGGCCACACATGGCTGGTAATAGTTACTCTGCCTCAATTTCCTTCTGCATAAAGTAACGATTAATAGCTATTTGCTATTTACCTTGGATGAGAATGATTTACTAGTTGGGGGCGGGGATTACAAAATTTGTGGAATCCCAAAGAAGAGCACTTGAAGATTAGGACAAGGTGCCCAACAGTGTGATATTTAAAATTTCATTTCCAGACCATCAACAAGGGCTAAAACCAAATCCAAGGAAGGTGTCATACTCCCACACTGGACTCCACTGACAATCAGCCAGAAGTCCTGCATCCCCAGAAGGCAGCGAGCCATCACATGGAAGGTTTCCAGGGCACCTTCTCAGGGGTGGTCACTCAGCCTCTAATGTCAGAGGCTGGCTACTGCTTGAATGGGCTTTTTAACACTAAGGCATCATCAGTGTTTGCCAGCTACCCTTTGGCTCATTTCCACACAAAGAAAAGTCCATGGATCTGAGGGTCTTATCTGAGGCTTGACTTGTCAGGTAACTTTGGAGGACAAAAGTGCCAGCATGGGCAGGATGGGCTAGGAAGAGAGGCTAGATAAGGATGTGGCTATTCCACTGGAGGATCCCAAATGGAAGTTGCTGGTCAGAACTTGGAGGAGGAATGCTCAAGTTTACATGCAGCAGAGCCTTGGTCCCTTTCTATCTGCGGCACTGAATGATGCTTACCTTCCAGGTGCAAGTGAAATGAGTCAAAGAAACCACCCCCGCGAGTGTGTTATTCAGGGACCACATATTCATACATCTGAAATCAAGTTCAAAACAGGTAGTCTAACATCTTTAAACTAACAATGAGGTGGAACATTTGGGTCTATTAAGGCAAATCTATCATGCATGGTCACCATAATCATGCATCTGGCTGTATATTTCATAAACAGTGTCTAACACAGTGCCCAGAGCATGTTGAGCATTCAATAAATACTTCTGAAGGAATAAATGATTAATCATGACATGTATAATGTTATGCCTAGAGAACAGCTCCTCAAGAACCACCACGAAGTCCAGAGTGTATGCAAAAAAAAAACAAAGAGCCTTTATTCAAGCTTAAGCTTGGTCCCCCAGACCTCACCAACACAGTGGATCCATTCTGGAAGCCTCGAAAGGAGGGAGTAAGAGCTTATTATAGGTTAGGGACAAAGGGAGGTGGAGATTTACCGTGTTACCTCTGGATTGGTTTAAGAAAGCCTGCACGCACCAAGCAGATTTTAAAATAATTGGGTGTGAATTAGATACTATGGGTTATATACCAGAATTGGTTAAAAAGAGCTATAAGGCTTCTCATTGGAGGGTTGCATTTCTGGGGCAAGAGAATGGAATGCATTACTCAAGTTTATTGAAATGCGCTGACCATTGCCCAAGTCCAGCCCTGACCTCTGTTTTTCTAAGCTTATCACGAAGTGCCAGTCACTCCCAGGCTATACTGGCTTAGGTTTGTTTCTTCGTTTTTCTAGGCTTGTGGCCAGGGGCTTATTGGAAGGACAAAATGAAGCCATCACTGTTCAGTTTGATATTCTAAAGCCAAGCATTTTACAGAAGCAAAGAGAGCAGTTAATCTACAGATATTGGTTGAGAAGGGGTTTCAGGGTTCCCACATATAATACTCCAGACTGACCCAACAGGGCTACAGCTCTACTTCTCTTTCTGAGTTGGAGCAAGGCACAAGGGGAGACAGACTTGCCTTGCCCAACATTTGATCAGCTTTGTTGACAATGCAGAGGAAAGAACTCAAAGGAAAAGATTTAGTTGGCTACATTAAATGCCAGACATTTAAAAAGACATAAAAATTAAAATGCAGATGACAAATTGCCTATCAATTATTTGAGAAAAAAATACCAGCAACAATGACCAAGACATGATCTTATGACTCTATAAAGAGGTCTGAGGACCACGCATCTTTAATCCCAGCACTTGGGAGGCAGAGGAAGGTGGATCTCTCTAAGATTGAGACCATCCTGGTCTACATGGTAAATTCCAGGCCTGTGGGGCTACAGGGAGATCCTGTCTCAAAAAGACCAAGGAAAAAAAGAGGTCTTAAAATCCAAAAAGAAGCACATACCTTGTAATCCTGACACCAACCACGGAGGTTGAGGGTTAGGGTTAGGGTACATTTTGGGTCAGTCTGGGACATATATTGAGACCTTGTCTTAAAGAAAAAAATTTCAAAAGAGTAAAGGCTCTGACTACCAAGCCTGATGACCTGAATTCCGTCTTTGGGATCACAGAAAGGAGAGAACGAGAACAGATTCCCACAAGTTGTCCTCTCCTCCACACAAACCCATGAGCCCACATACAATAAAATAAAGATAACAAAAATTTTCAAAAAGACAAGATAGAGTACATTAACAGAAAAAATAGGTCAGTCTCACACACACACACACATACACACACACACACACACCCCTACCTTACCAAGAATTAATATGCACATAACACAAGTTCATCTTCACTGGCAATTAAAGAAATGCACATGAATATGTCATTTTAACATACTGGAAGAACACCTTCTGCTGTTCTGTTTCTAGGAGAGGTGTCCAATTATTTTTATTAGTATATACTAATTATACTTAACATTGGGCTTTATATTTTCATATGTGTATGTAATGCGTTTTGATCCCGTCCACCTCCGTTGCCTTCTCTCGTCCTTGTTCCATTTCTGCTAATGCCCTTCCTCTTCCAGCTAGCTCCTCTTTTACTCTCCTTCCATGTTTTTTTTGTTTAGAATTGTTTTGGTTTGTTTGGTTGGTTGATTGATTTCTGGTGGCCAAACAAGTTTCATTAAGGTTACTCACAAGAGCATGAAGAGTTATTTATCATAGTGTGGGGAACAGCCAGGTGTGGTGGCACATGCCTGTAATCCCTGCACTCAGGAGGCAGAAGCAGGCAGATCTCTGTTCAAGGCCAGTCTGGTCTATATAGCGAGGTCCAGACCAGCTGGGCTACAGGAAGACCCTGTCTCAAACAACAAAAAAGTGGGGGTGATTTGCCAGTGGCTACACCACTGGGAAAAAAAAAAGGTCTCTCTCTCTTCTCCAACCAATAACTGCCTATAGATCTTCAAGGAGAAATGGAACCTCAAGAGCCCCTCCTTCATTTTGCCTTTTAACAATAGTCAATATTTCAAAAATGTGGAGAGATAGGTTTCCCCCTACATTACACATGGTCAAGCTGTAGTGTGTGTGTATCAGAAGACTTAAAAATGTGTTCCCCCTCTGGTCCAATAACTATCTTCTAGGAATTGACTCTAAAGTAATAAGCAGAGATGAAACTAGTCATTTGGATGAAAGGTATTCATGATGTACCTGTTTAGGAGTAAAAAGAAGTCATCTATAAAAATCCATCAATACAAGGAAGGGTAAACAGACACCACTGCAGATTGATGAGATATACTGCCCATACTTGTTTTAAACATCCTCTTATAAGATTGATTGTCCATGGAATATTTCATAAATTACCACACTATAGAATAATATAATTCTCTGCTACATCCATATAGCACATAGTTTAATTTTTTATTCTGAAGGTACTTTAGCATATTGCAGGACTAACCCATAATGGTGATCTGCAGCTACAAATTATGATTTTAATTGATGCCTAGACTTGTGTGCTAATTGAAAGCAGCAATTAATAAAAATACTCAACAGCATTACTTACTAGATTAAGAAATGATCACATCACAGATGCTTCACCAATGGCTATCTCCATTTTCTAGGACATTTCCTGAGAATTTAAAATATGGGCACTGGATTCCCTGGGGCTGAAGTTACGGATGGTTACAACTGAACCCAGGTCAGTTTCTATAAACATCCAGATCCTGGAGATTTTCTTCTTGTAATGTGAACACCCCAACTAGAGTCACTGTGCACACCAAACATTCTCACCCTCTGTATGAAGGCAGTCTGAAAAGGATTCGGCAATAGAGAGATGCAGCATCCGAACCTCAGTGTGGTACAGGGTCCATTTCAACAATTCTCATGGACTGCCAAAGACATTAAGATTTTCATTGTAATGGTCACTTTCTTTGGTCTCCAATGCCCCAGACAGTATCTGGTCTGTTGGTAAGGACAATCATCTAGTCAATAAACAAATAAAGATAGTTTCATAGATTGAATTAACTTAAAACACATTTTAAATATTTATAGATTTACTAAGTGAATGCATAACACATGTTCAAGAATTGCTCTAAATATGGCAAAAAATCATGTTTCATAGATCATTCTTCAGAGAATACAGAAATCACATTTCATAGATCACTTTTCAGAGAATCCAGAGGTTCTGGGTGTACATGTGTGTATGTGGCATATGTGTATGCATGTTTGAGTGTGCGGGGTTCACACATGGGTGTGGGTAAATGTGCACACATGTGTGGAAGCCAAAGGTTAATGCCAGGTGTGTTCCTCAGTCATTCTCTGCTTTACATATTGAGATAGGGTCTCTTACTTGAGCCCAGTGCTGGCCAATTCAACTAGCCAGCTTGATCTGGGATCCCTTGCCTCTGCCTCCCACACACTGGGATTACAGATGGGCTGCCACACGCAACCCAGCATTTATGTGGGTTCTGGGGATCCAAACTCCAGTCCTCACACTGGTACATCAAGTGCTTTACCTGCTGCGCCACTCCCATCTCTTAAAAAGGCATTCTTGATTTTACAAAAGGCTTCCATGCTGGGCATGGTGGCATACACCTTTAATCCCAGCACTCAAGAGGCAGGCAGATCTCTATGAGATCAAGGCCAGCCTGGTCTACCAGCCAGGGCTACAGGAAGACCCTGTCTCAAAAAGACAAAAAACAAAAAATAAAAAAGAGGCTTCCATGTTGCAATACGTTTGGGGCAAACTAAGTCAATGTGGTTTCTTTGCTAAGCCTCAGGATTTAAGTGAGGGTGAACTGGTTATTTTTGATGAGGGGGTAACTGCTAAGTGCTCCCTTGGCCATCTGAAAATACAGTGCTTTCAAATGGGGAATCTCATGGGATTTATGGTCACTAGAATTGATTCTGGAAAAAAAATCTTAATTTTGTTAATACTCCCTCCCATTTTGTTTTTGTGACTGGGTCTCACTGAATAGTCCAAGCTGACCTTGAACTCACCACCCCCTTCCACAGTCTCCTGAAGGCTAGAATTAGAAGCATGCCTCACCATGCCCAGCCATATTCCCTCTTGGAAAGCCTTCAAATACACCAAGATATATATCTCTCTGGCAGTGGAGCATATCAGTTAGGACTATTGCTGGCATCAGATTTCCCAGTTTCAAATCGTGTCTGACATTTACTAGCTTGGACACATTATTCAGTATCTGAATCTCAGCCTCTTTGTTTGTAAAGAGGAGAGAATAACAGCACCTATATTCTCAGAGTGGATAGCTATGTGTTCATGGTTGGATTAACTAGCTTACATATTATTTCAGCCAATTAAGAACTTGCAATAAACAGGGGCTAGAAAGATGGCTCAGTTGTTAGGAGCACTTGCTGCTCTGGCAGAGGACCCAGGTTCAGTTCCCAGAACCCACATGGTGGCTCACAACCATTGATAACTCCAGTTCCAGGGGATCCAATGCCCTCTTCTTGTTTCTTTGGGCACTGCGTGCATGCAACACATACACATACATGCATATAAAACACTCAAACACATAAAATAAAAATAAATGAAATTTTTAAAAAAGAATCTCAATAACAGGTTAGAAAGGCAGCTTCTCGCTTCTCTCTCTCTTTCTCTCCTCTCTCTCCTCTCTCTCCCCTCTCTCTCTCCCCCCACCTCTCGTGGGAGAATGGGAGACGTTATCACTTTTCTAACTATGGGTGACCAGCATGCCATACCATTCATGGCACAAATGGCCAGTGATAATTAATACAGGCAACTGGTAAATGCAGGTTACTTTAGATTCGAGTACACTACCACTATGCACTTCAATACTACTAATTCTGGAGTGGTACTATAATGCCATTTACTTCCTGGTAGCCTCTGCATAGCCCTACCCACACAGTCTTATTTATAGCAAGTCTGTTCAAGTGTGTTGGCAATTCTGGGAACGTCTGTATTAGCAAGATTTAGCCAGTAAACTTAGCCTGCAAAATAAGTCCGAAGAACAATAAGTGTAATTCTTTTCACAATTTGGATTCATAGAACAGAAGTTATTCATGTGATAACCCAAGAAGGCAAGTTTCCAATAGTCCCTGGACATAATGTTGGATAAACATATAGATTTTTTTCTTCCTGTATACTTCATATAAAATATTCATGTACGAAAGAGAACATTAACTGATTTAAGCATCACCACTTTTATTGGCTATAACATGGACTTAGAAACTTTTAACTCTAATGGAAATTAAATGCTCTGCATTTAAAATGTTTCCTACTGTGGCCTTTACACATTAAAATAACCAGGAAGTACCACAATACTAGATGAAAATGTTTCACTGATCCAAGACACTACATTTCAGAATTGCAATTGTCAGGAAAAAGAAATTTCAGTCCAAGGTCAGAAAGTACTAGACATCCTGTGATCAGCTAGAACGGAAGACATAGCTGACCACAAAAAGCTCTCCCCCACAAGAGGTTTCCAAAAACCCAAATGGAGGCCGTCCAAAATATAAGCCTCAGCTTGGTTTCTCCCAAAACATGTGACACTAGATCTGAGAACCCACGGAAGCCTTCCTTCATACAAATACAGTGTACTTTAACCTGCAAATCCTGAGCAAAGGTGAGAAAGCACCAGGAAAACTGACTCTCAAAGAAACAGAGATAATTAATCCTAATTGCCAACCTCTTCGGATTAAGGACTGTTCGGGGGACAGTAAAGCACACCTCTGAGTGTGTCTGTGAGGGGCTTCCAGAAGTGGCTGGATCATGAGGACTCTGACCTACTGAATGGACTGATTCCTTGGTTGATTCATAATATGAAGGTCCTGGTGGGGATAGTGACAGGTGATAGGGGCTTGTGAGAGGAAGGAAGTCACTGGACGTGGTCCTTGGGAGCTATATCTTGCCCTGCCTCTTCCTGTGTCCCTCTTTTGTATGTTTCCTGCCTGCCATGATGCGAACAGCTGTCCTCCACTCTGTGCCTCCACTCCCGTGATATTCTGCACAATTACATGAGACTGGGCTGAGTCTTCCAACATCGTGAGCTGAAATAAATCTTTCCTTCTTTACATTGTTTATGTCAGGTACTTTGTCATAACAATAAGGAAAAAAACTAAGCTCTCTCCACACTCCATCTCCCTTCTAGCCTTGGACCCAGGCCCACAGCTCCTCTTCGTCTCCGATCTCTGGACTAGCTTCCTACCCCTGACTAGCTTAATCCTCCAGCTTCGTTTCCTAGATCCTCCACAGGTGCCCATCTCCACCCTGCCCTTGGCCTCCTGAGCTGCCTGCCTCAGACCTGCCTACTACTCCGGTAAGTCAGATCCCATGCACAGTACCTTGATTCCCCTCCACCCTGAGTAGTTCCACCCTCTCCTGGCACTCGGTCCCTTCCAGGCCAGTTCCTGCTCTTTCCTCCCCAGATCTCTGGACTATATCCTCTTAGTCCAGACCTGTCCACTGCAACCTGATCCCCTGCACCAGGCCAGCTCAATTCTCCAGCGTGGTTTGTTTGATCCTCCTTAGGCTGCCCGTCCCCAACTTCCCACCTCGCCTTTGACCTCCTGATCTACCTGTCACAGACCTGCCAAATACTCAGACAAGAATGCTGCACACCACTCATCAAAGAAGCTTCTTTTGCAGTAGATGGAGGCTATTACACCATTCCACAACTGGTCACACACAGAATATATGTCTGAGGGATGCTCAGCCCTAAGTGGCACATTTACAATAGAACACAGAACATAGCGGAACAGAGAGTAGAGAGAATACTAATACATCCTCAACTCTCATGTGTGAAGCTTCCTCATACAACAGAATTCTATGCACACAGAAGGTCACAACTGGCCAAGTTTTAGAGAATAAGAGACTGCAGAGTGTGCGTCCCTGGATAGGACTCCTATATTAAACCTCATCCACCTCTGGCTCAGGGAACACTTTGAAAGAGGGTAAGAGCCAGGGTTGGTACATGAACATAAGGAAACAGAAGCTTCCAGGCCCCTGGGAACTTGCTCAAATAAATGTACAACAATGGTGATGGCACGCACAACACCCATGCCAACTCTATCAGACAAAAACTCAGCACAGAGCTGGGGAAGTGGGCAGTAGGCCCCAACCCTAGCCAAAGAATTTTTGGCAACTGATTGCTTGGGGTGAGGGAGAACAGATCTTCTTTAGGGAGTGACTATAGACTACACACAGGGTGACTAGACTCCAGTAGATGAACTAGCACTGAGGGACATCTAAGTACAAATGTTTGGCCAGATAGGACTTAACATATATGTCTTAGTTTGCTTCTAGTGCTGTGACCACACACTCTGACCAATACCAGCTTGGGGAGGAAAGGGTTTATTTCACTTACATCTCCCGGGTCACGCAGTTCATCAGGGAGCCCAAGGTAGGAACTTGAGGCAGGAACCTGGAGGCAGGAGCTGGAGCACAGGCCATGAAGGAACGCTGCTTACTGGCTTGCTCCCTTGGCCCAGGCTCAGCCTGCCTTCTTATGCGATAGACAACAACCTGCCCAGGAATGGCACTGCCCACAGTGGGCTGGGCCCTCCCACAGTACACAATCAAGAAAATAGCCTACAGACATAGCCACAGGCCAGTCCAATACAGGAAATTCCCCAATTGAGGTGCCCTTAACTCAGATGTGTCAAGTTGACATCAACTCTCTCCAGCACACCTGACCCCTTTTCAACCCGACACACAGAACACATCACTCTTAAACCATAACCTTTCCATTTCTTGTCCCCAAGATACGATGCTAACATTAATATCATAAAATAGTATAACCTTAAAAGCCTCACAGTCCTTAAAAGTTTATACTATCTTTTAAAAGCCTCTTAACTGTGGGATCCTGTAAAATCCAAAACAAGTACTATCTTATTTCAAAGGGAAGAAATTGGACACACCTAAGCAGAACCTAAGTTCAGCAAATAGTTCAAAGCTGGATATCTGGGATTCACTCACAATCTTTTGGGCTCCAAAGCGTTTCAGCAGCTCCACTTCTCTGGCTCCATCAGCCATAGCACACACAGCTTGTCTTGAAGGCCCAGGCCGGCCCCATTCCACACCTGCTGCTGTACTTGGTGGTCACCCCACGGTCCTTACGTCTTCAAAAGGCTGGGGTCTCCACTGAAGCTGAAGCTGCACCTTCACCAACGGGCTTTTGTGGCTTCTCCTGGTTCAGAGCCTCAGATTCTCTCCATGACCCCTGCAACCCTGGGGTCTTCACTGCAACTGAAGCTGCATTTCCACCAATGGCCTTTCCTGGCCTCTCAGGGTGCCAAGCCTCAGCTGCTCTCTGTGACCCCTTCACGCCTTCAACACCAGAACCATGCAGGAGACTCTTACGCCAAGTCCTGCTTCCAGCTTGAGATGGAGACTTGGGCCCTTCCAGACCATAGCTTCCATGTGCTGACTCTCAGGAAAGTCTGCCCAGACTTTATAGTGATGTTGGTCTCTTGTTACTTACAGCTTATTTTTCGGCCCCACCTAACTAGCATCAGTGTCCCAAAAAAAAAAAAAAAAAAAAAAAAAAAAAAAAAGGTTTCACTTCAGGTTCTGGTCTCTTCTTAATCACAACTGATTCTTCAGCCCCAGCCAGCCAGAACCCACAGATTCTCAATTCAAAATATCATACAAACAGCTTGATAGTCTCCAGTTCCCTTTGAAGCTTCATAAGTCAGGCCTCCATTGTCTAAACACTTTCAGCATAACTATTCCAAGTTCCACAGCAACAACTCTAAGCACTCAATGGCTTTTCTAACCCAAAGTTCCAAATGCTTCCACAATCCTCCCCAAAACACCAAAGTCAGGTCTGTCACAGCAATACCCCATGACCCTGGTTCCAATTTCTGTCTTAGTTTGCTTCAACTGCTATGACAAAACACTCTGACCAATATCAACCTGAGGAGGAAAGGACTTATTTCACTTGCATCTGCCAGGGCACACAGTCCATCCAGGAGCCCAAGGTAGGAACTCAGGGTAGGAACCTGGAGGCAGGAGCTGGAGCACAGGCCACAGAGAAACACTGTTTACTGGCTTGCTCCTCTGGCCCAGGCTGTCTGTCTTCTTATACAATAGACAACAACCTGCCCAGGGATGGCACCGCCCACAGTGGGCTGGGCCCTCCCACAACATTCTACAGTCAAGAAAATACCCTACAGACATGGCCACAGGCCAGTCCAATCCAGGAAATTCCCCAACCGAGGCGCCCTCAACCCAGGTGTGCCAAGTTGACAGCAATGCTATCCAGCACAATATATGAAAGAATGCATGAAATCTGATGGGAATATGAGGGAGGTGCAGATGGGGGAGGGGGAGGTACAGGTGGGGGAGGGGGAGGTGCAGATGGGGGGGTCCAAATTTGATTAAAATCTATTATATGAAATACACAAAAAACTCAAAATAGTCTCTTAATTTTTTAAAAAAGAAAAACAGTTAATACAAAGGTTATGACAACCTCTCCTTTGTCTTCTAAAAATCCTTGTTACTTGAATTTCATAAATCCATAAGACAAAAGTGAAGTTTTAGGAAATGAAGAAAGAGCATCGTAAACAAGCAAGGTTGGGCAATGAATTAAGTTTCCAACTTGTAATTTTATCAAGGGAGATCATTTAACACATTAAAAACCACCACCACTATTTTAAATACCTTCCCATTCACTAGCAGATAGCTATATAATCTAGCCATACAAAAAAGTCAGTTGTGCAACTATAGACACCTGCCAGCAGCAGGCCTGCCCTAGGATTCTGATTCAGTTGTCTGGTGTGTGGTAAGGGCCTCATTATTTCCTAAAACTCCCCATGTATGCTAATAGGTAGTCAGGGCTGAAAACCACTATCATTTTCCAAAAATAAAGGGCATTTTGAAGTCAATAAACTAAGGCTATAATCTCAGATAGAAGGTGGCTACTAAAGGTAAATAAAATTAGGCTTATAAAAAAACATGCTATATTAACTTTATGTTTCTTGTGTCACCTCTAATAACTCACAATAAAAACCTGTAGACCAGCATTTGGGGACATCTGGTCTATACAACTTCCCTATCACTCCCTTTGGAAGCTCTTACAGCCTCCACTAGAACAGCCCTTTCAAAACTCATGAAGAATCTTTTTTTTTCTTTTAAAAAAATTTATTTATTCTTATTTTATGTGTATGAGTGTTACGCCTGCACGTGTGCAAGTGCACCCATGTCAAGCAGTTCCTGTGGTGAACAGAGAGGGTGTTGGATCCCCTGGAACTGGAGTTACAGATGGTTGTTAGCTACCATGTGGGTGCTGGAATGTGAACCCAGCTCTTCTGCAAGAGCAGCCATTCTTAGCCATTGAGCCATCTCTCCAGCCCCTAAAGCTCATGAGGCATCTTATGTAGTTAAATCCTGACACTTTCAATTCATTTTTCACTCTCCACCTCTTCACATTTTCTAGCATAGGCTAGACCCACTTTCAGGGAAGTCTTCTTCCTAGCTTCCAAGAGCTTCACTCCCACCAAACGATTCTCAAAACACACCTTACAAGTCCTACTTCTAGTTCTGCTTATGCTGTTTCTTCTTCCTGGTAACTCCCTTCTGTCCTGCCTACAGCCCCAAATCTACATCTGCTTCAAGGACAAAAATCAAGTACTAACCATGAACCACACCCATCTGTGCTCCCACATGGGCCCACTGGGAACTTAAGTATAATTTAAAGTGCAGTATTAATTTCAAGGAGTGAGATGAAGTCATAACGGAAAAGCCAATCAAGGTCAAACACCATGAAGGCTGAAAATATTAGAAAGCCGGAGCATGAGATGGGTTGAGGTAATTGCTTCAGAATCAAGATGGTTAACAGGGCACTTAATGGCAAGAAACCTGCTACAAGAATGTATTCGGGAATGCTCTCTAATTCAATTGTTATAATAGCTAGGGATTTTGAGTGATTTCCTAGGTACTGGCCTAGGAATATGACGTTGATATCTCATTTAAACCTCATAAAAATGCCACGAGGAAATTATGAGTGGCCCCAGTTATCAATGCAATATAGAACAGCAGCTCTTAAGTGGCTAAGTCAGTACACTACCCACCCTCTTGTAATTCCAAAGCCTATATGAGAAATTTTGTCGTGTTAAACTACCACCTCCAATAGTAACATCCCTAAGTCATCTAGCCTCCTTCTCCAAAAGGCCAGGGGGAGGGTTTTTGTGATTCTCATGGCCCAGACTCTAAATCTAACATTCCCTATCCCTACCAAAAAGGAGAGATGGGCAAAAGTAAAGACATAGCAAGGGCCATAAATAAAGGGAAACAAAAGACAGGCAGGAAGGCAGCAGCGTTAGCCACAGAAGCACAGCAGAAAAGAAAAAATACTCTTTGTGGCCCCCACTAGCCCAGACTCCCTTGGGTTTTGGGTTTTTCCCCCCAGGCTGTTTGAAGCACTCTTTCTACTGATGGGTGTGAGGTAACTTTATATTGCATGAGCTTTCCTTCCAAATCTCATCTCAAAATGCCCCCAAGGACTTAGAGAAAAGCCACCATGGAAATAAAAGCACAGGTGAGAAATGGTGAGAAAAGCAAGCTTTGAGTTTTTCATTTTAAATGAAAAAAGGGAATGGAAGATAATCATCCTATGAAGCTGCCTGAAAAGAGTGTTTCCCAAAGAAGGAGAAGAAATCAGGGAGGAGACAGGAGAGAAAATGCACGCAGAATGACCTTGATTTAGCAACTGATCTTTATTGATTTTCTTTCCCCTCTTGCTTGAGTCTGGTAAGTCACGGCCAAAGTGTGTGACAGTGGAGTTTTACTTTATTGGGGGGGAGGGGCATGTGTGCACGTGTGTGCAGACATCAACCTAAGATGATGTTTCTCAGGTGCTGTCCATCTTGTTTTTAGAGGTAGGTGGTCTCACTGGGCTGGAACTCACCAAGAAGGCCAGGCTGACTGGCCACCGAGCCCCAAGGATCCTGTCTGCCTCCCCAGCACTGGGATTGCAAACACAGGCCATCACACCTACCTAGATTTTACAATGGGTTCTGGGGATCAAATTCAGGTCCTATCTTCTGAAGCCATGTATAGTCTAATCTTTTTTAAATTATTTCCTCTCATTTTATGTGTATGAGTGTCTTGCCTGCATGTGTGAAGGTGTACCACGTGTGTACAATGCCCTCAGAGGCCAAAAGAAGGCAACAGATTCCCTGCAATTGGAGTTAGGAACAGTTGTTATCTGCCATGTGGGTGCTGGGAATTGAACTTGGGTCCTCTGCAAGAGCAGCCAGTGCTCCTAACTGCTGATCTATCTCTCCAGCCCTATAGCCTAATGTTAATGAAATCAGTGAATTAAAACAATATATCCCCTGAAGAACAAATAGTAAAGGAAGTGTCTTGAAATACATGCTGCCTCCCTTAATCGCTAGGAAAACTAGCATGAAAAGCAAGAAGTCACGGAAACTTTCAGAATGGTAAATGTCAGCCACTCCCCTTTCTCCAAAATGCCCTTTAGAGAACAATGAATTATGAACCATCGACTCTGATGAAAGATTGTGCAAAGCCTTCAGACCAATGCTTTCATACCCGAAGACCTTAAAAAAAATCTGTAGTGTCGCTGCTGAAGGAGGCAACGTTTTCAGACTTTTTCCAAAGTTTGCAAGCCTTTGCAGAAAAGGAAGCTGCAAGCCCCAAACCTATGCTGCCTCTCTCTTTCCCAAGCAGCCTCTGCTCTACCTAACCTCAGTTATGTTTGTTTGTTTGTTTTTTTGTTTTTAAGGAGGAACGTCTTTCTACAAAAGCAAGTTTTTGAGCCTAGATAATGGGTGGGACAATCTGATCTCAAGACAGTATTAGAGGAGCCTGTGGCTCTGTGGGTAAAGGTATCTGTTACCAAGCCTGATGACCTGAGTTTCATCCATGGGACCCACATGGTGGAAGAAGAGACTCGATTCCTGAAAGTTGTCCTCTTACACACACCCCCACACCTATAAAATAATAAAAATTTAATTTAAAAAATATTTTAAAGACGGTATCAGAAGTGAATTGGCCTGCCCACCCTCAGAGGTATAAATCACCCTGGGCAGGAGAGCTGGAGTCTCGCAGAGATGCCAAAAACTTGCTCACACAGACATCTGTGTGTATGTGGCTTTCCTAAACTCTAAAGTTAAATACACATAAAATATTAGAGTAGGAAAACATTAGAAATCATTGAATCCGATTTTGCTGATGGGGAACAGCAGCAAGTGACTGGCCCAGTGACAAAGTCTTAAAACTGCCAAGTGGCAGGGTCTCCTGAAATACATCCCCAGTTCAGTATTTGGGCTCACGAGGCTACCAAAGAGTTAAATTCACTCCCCTTCTTTTTTCTTTTTGACAGGGGCTTATTAACCCAGGCTGGCCTTGAATTCTCTATGTAGCAGAGGCTGGGTCCCCTTACCCTGACTTCCCATGTGCTGAGATTACAGGTGTGTGCCACCACACCCAGAAAAATCATTTCTCTTCTAAAAATATCAAATTATTGCCCTTCTATCTCCAGAAATACTACCTCAGTTATGGTGTAACTTTATTTTTGAAAATAAAATACTATGAAAGACACTTTCCAATCTTTTTGCTTTGTAGGTAATAATTTGGATTTATTTATTTGGAATACTGCGGATCAAACCCAGAGCCTTATGCATGTCAGGCAAGTCCTCTATCTCTGAGTTACATCCTCAGGCCCATTCTTTGTTTTAGAAGGGTAGAATTCATTGAGAATTCTTATTTTCTCCAGAAAATATGTAATTAACAGAGTGAAAAATATCTTTTCTCCTACTTCTGGTTCTAGAATTGAATAAGGGCCTTGTGCCTGTTATGCAAGTGCACAACCACTAAGTTACACCCTTAGCTCTCTTTTACCTTTTATTTTGAGAAAGGGTCTTGCTAAGTTGCCAAGGCTGGCCTCAAACTCTGTAGCCCAGAGTGGCCTGCTTGGTGAGTTCCAGAGCAGTGAAAGACCTTGGTTTTTTGTTGTTGTTGTTATTGGTTTTATTGTTTGTTTGTTTTTTTAAAGAACAGCACCTGAGGAATAACTCTAGAGGGTGTCCTCTGACCACATTTACATGTACACATGTAGACCTGCACACACGCACATACACAAAAATTGAAAAAAATAAATCTCAGAATATTTTAAGTAAGTTTGCAATTCTGTGTTGCATCAAGGGTTGGACATGCCTGTGA